>OX451738.1:572133988-574533988 GCA_948472305.1 Vicia faba
AACAAGAGTAATTCAGATAAATGAAATTTCCATTAAGTTGCAGAACCATATCCCAGAAACCAACAATTAAAGTGATACGTACCTTAGAGTTCTACACATTTAGAGGACTTTATGCTAAGAGCATATTCCTTTTCACATACAACATCATTTTCTGAGAAGTAATAGAATTTATCTTGAATCGCATGAAGATCAGGATCTGTACTTCAAAAGCTTTTGATCGAGTACCTTCTGGTCTGTAAACAAACTTAAATAGCTTTGATACTTTTCAAGATCAAGCTCATCATGAAATCTAATTAAATTAATCATTCAACACAAGGTGTTTCGTAGTTGTATATTTTTTAGCTTTTTGAGTATTTAGAATATTCTATCACGATTCAACTTTGCGCTTTGGAGATTAAACTTGTTGAGATTTTCTTTGGAAATTAATATGAAACAAGAGTATCCAGAATGCTGAAAATAAGAAATGTCTGGCTTCTTGTTCTTTCATAATTCATAGTGAGGTCTTACCTAGAATAGGTCTTTATAGAGACATTATTCTGAATGTGACAAGATGTGTTTACAGCTTCTTCCTAGAAGTGTTATGCCATAAGTTTTAATGATCACAGTCCTGGTCTTTTATTTGAAAGGCTTTATTCTCCTTATTTTGGAGATCAATTTGTTGTTCAATTCTAGAGGAAGGGAAATCATGCGAAAAACCAATCTCATCAAGCAACTTCTCAACCTGTTTGTTTCTTCATGATCACTTCTACTTTTGACGAAATTGAGACTTATCTCAATTTGCACTAGATGCAGAAGATGGTGAACACATAATGTGAATCATCCTTGTGTTACAGAAACTTAGCCCAAAATCATCTGCAGTAGTTGTTAAAAGTGACTAATTCATACTTTTTTTTATTGAATGTCGCAGTTGTCACTGGTCCAATCAAATAAATGCAGAAGTTCTAAGGATATGAAAGAGAGCTTTTGAAGAGAACTTCAGATTAGGAAGACTTCTGACCAATATAAGCTAGTTTAGCTGAGATATTCTTCTCATCTAACATAGCACAATCATCAATGCCAAGACTGATGCTATTTAGAAACGAAAATAAAAGTTTTTAAGATTTGAAAGTATGATTGTATAGATGTTGTTTTTCCCTTATATCATTACATGGAATATTCACAACCTTCCAACTAATAGAATGACATGATTCTTTAATAAGAATAACATCACAACAATTGTCACTTAATTAATTTAAGGACAATACATTATGTATTACTCCGACAATCATTAAAACATTGGATAAAGTAAAGAAAAATATTACCAACTGTTTTAGAACCCATGATATTTTATGATCACCTCTGAGACCATGATGCCTCCAGGCTTAAGTTCCAGGCTTATGAACATATGCCTTTTTACCCCCCCCCCCCCCCCCCCCCCCCCCTCATGTGTTACAAGTAGCCCAGAGTCCATGCAACATAACATGCATTTCAACTGTGTTGCTAAGAATATCTGCAACATAGATAATTTAATTCATGGGTACCCATAATTTCTTGTGTCCTCTCTTGTTAGTTCCCCCTGAGTTTTTGACAACTTTGGGTTTAACAGCAGAATAATCATATTTGCAAGAATTAAACCTAGAAGATTTTGCCAAAGGTTTTGCCTTAGATTGAGAAGCATATTCCTCTTTTTTCCATTATTTGTAGGCACAAAACCCAACAAAGACAAAGTGGAAGAGAAGAGTATTAGGTTTGTCTTACTTATCAGAATTAGATTCATCATAAGAGTTATAAACAATACCATTGGTTCCATTTCTACTCACACCATAAATCATATAAACAACCATGCTTCTCCCTATGCTTCTGGATAGGAATTTCTGGAAGGCTTTGTCATATTTTATAATGACATCATCAGTATTCTCAGAAGTTTCTGGAAGGGTTCTCGTGCCTTTGAGGGCATAGTTCTCATATTTGAGAAAGAAATTTTCTTCATTTAAAATGGAGAGATCTTCCTTAAGAATGAGTAAGGTTAGAAAAGGATTTTTTATGTTCCTTGAATTGAGTCTTGAGTAACTCGTGTTTTTCTGGAATTTCAACTAAAGAGAAAGTTAATTAAGAATGAGTAAGGTCGGAAAATACCTCTTTGGAGAATACCTCTTTGTATCTAAATCTGATTCTACTTCATCTTCTGGTTGGACCCTTTCAACAGACGTTCTAGCTTAAGCCATCAACGCCATGTTAGCACTTTCTTCTTCTGAGTCATCTTCTCAAGAGTCAGAATCATCCCAAGTTTCCATCAGCCCTTTCTTCTTGCTCTTGAGAAAGCAGAGCTTTGATATTGGACTTGTCCTTATGTAGTTCATGACAATCATTCCTATAGTGTCCTAGCTCGTTGCACTCATAACAAGTGACTTCTTGCCACTAGACTTCCTTTGATCAGAAGTAGACTCAAAGAGACCTCCTTTCCTTCTAGTACTTCTGAACCAGTTGCCTTGATTTTTCTTCAAGAGACAGTTAATCCCTCTGGACAATAGAGATAACTCATCTTCATATTCATCAAAATCTTCTTTTGAATCCTGAATCTCTTCAGCTTGAAGAGCTTTGGACTTCTCAGATCTTCTAACAAATTTGAGTGCAATATATTTCCCTCTTTTTAGAGGTTCATTATTGTTGTACCTCAAAATTTTCCCTCTCATTTTCAAATCAAATTATTTAAAGCGGTCTCTGCATCTTCCTAGGATTCTCAAATGCTCAAGATTACTCAAGGAATTGATCAGACAAGTCTTCTCCTAAGCAATTAGCCTACATCCAGGGTTTTGCTTTTCACAAAGGAAATTGGACTTCTAATGCCTCAAATGGTTTTCATGACTCTTCATATGTCCATAATAATGCTCATGTCAAGTTTCAAGCCTTGCACCACAAGTTTGCTAAATCAATTGCTCATATGATGGAAAATCAACTGTATAGGGTAAAAATTCAATCGTGGTCAACATGCAGTCAAACTTCAAAAATTTTGGTTAACATAAACATTTTGAAGTGATATCCATCATTTTATCAAGGTTTTATCATGATTCCTCAAGAAAATCCCTCAAATCATCAAAAGTCAAAAGTTGCCAAATTAGGGTTTCCTTAGGAGAAGTCAACAAAACTTTGACCAAGCATAACTTTCACATGCTTCATCAGTTTTCCCCCAACCAAAGCTCATTTTCAAGGAAATACAGTTATCTACAACTTTGTATCTATAATCTCAAATCCAAAAGTGCATCATTTGAGAGATATGAGTCAATATATTACAGGTCATTTCAAAAGTCAACAAAAAGACACTTTTTGTCAAGGCAACTTACATCAAGATAAAGTCTTCAAATTCAAAAATCATAAACATAGAGATTGTATAGGACATCTTGAGCTTTCCAAAAATTCAAAGATCAACTTCAAAGATAAAAATTGAGTGAGACATGGTTTGTGCAAGTAGGGCAATTTTTGAGAAAATGCATGAAACTTCATTTGAGCAATTTTGAACTTTTGGACTAATGGGCCTAAATTTTGAGGTTTTAAACATGTTTGTAACATGTTAGAGGACCTCTAAGTCCATTTATACATTACTTTGATTTTTTATTTTATTTATTTTAATTTTATTTATTTTGATTTTATTCAAATTAATTTAAAATAAATCAAATAAATTATGAGTTGATGGACCAAAGGGTGTGTGGGCTTCATTTGGGTATCTTCTAGAAGGCCCAAGGCCTCTTAAGAGCTTGCCAAAACCGTGAAAACATGTTGGGAACAAAAATCTTCAAGTTCGGAAGGTTTTTTAAAACAATTTTGGAAAGATTTCAATGTGTTTTCTTTGCAATGAATTGTGACATAATGATACAAGATACTTGCCTTGTTTTGATCCATTGCATTCCTCTATAAATACATGCAACACTCAAGTACAATAGGACACAAAGTGGATGCCATAGAAGCAAGGTTTCAAAGTCACAAATTTCAAAGAAAGATGCAAACTCGTATCAAAATTTCCATTTAGATTTTCTTAATTAACTTTTTTTCATTTAATTAGATTTTAGGTCTTATTTTTTAATTTGTAAAATTAATTAGAATAATTAGGTTTTTATTAATTATTAACTTAAATTATTTTCTACAAAAATACACAAAAATTAATTTCTAACGTTTTAAATTTTAGGACTTTAAAACATCTTTTCTAACATTTTCTTATTTATTTGCCCCTTTACTTTCTTAGAGAAATTGTATATGTCACACATTTTTTTTGTAATAGCTGTAGTTTTATTTCTTGCAAATTTATACTATTTTATCTGCCCCAAAGTCTTATAATATCTTAATTAGGGTCTACTTTTCCGCACTTTACTCTCTGCACCTATATTATGCTTGCTTGTCTCTATATATTTAACTGTTAGTAATAGGCTTGTATGGCAAGATTTAAAATCAATCGTTAGATAACCCTTATCAAGATAAATAAAATGAATTAAATCATTTACACATTGAAACAACCAGCTGAAAATCATCAAACAATGAAGTCGCCATCGAACGTTTTTTATCCCACAGGAAGGGAAAGGTAAACATCGAGAAAACCTGAGAAGGGAGAAGTCACGGTCTTGCGACCGAGAGATAAAGGTAAGGGAGTCTGTTATGCGAGGGGAAGGTATTAGCACCCCACACGCCCGTAGTACTCTACGGTATCCACTCGTGTTGTCTATCTTATGGGTGTGTTCAATCTATACTTATTGTTTATTATACTACTGAAGGGAGAATGCATGCAAAAGAAAGGGGAAAAGAATGTAGGGAAAATAAAATTGTGCTCGTTCGGGCCCTACCCTGATGCCTACGTATCCCTTTTAAGGAATCAGAGCAGCCGTAGTTTGGCTCATATGTTTTTTGTTGGTTTGTATTTTTTTAATAAACAATATTAATTTCTCCTTCTGCCGCAACTCGACCTTTGGAGACTTACGCGTCAGCACAGAAGTGAATTAACATGCTCTTTTGAAAAGGTTTTGAAAGAAAGGCCCGAAGGCAAAAAGAGTTTGTATTGGTTGGTGTTTTTGCTTATGGATAATAACTAGTTAATCTAAAGAGAGAGATTTTAGCCATTTATCCACTTATTCCTGAAATAAGTCTTTGAGACTTGAACCATACCAAAGCTTATAATAGGAGAACAATAAGGTCGAGAAGAAACCCACTTATCATATCTCATGCTTAACAAAGGTATGATTCTCGTCAGAATTTTTTATAAGTATTTTGAAGTTTGTGAGAAAAAGAAGTTTTTGTTTTTGTTTTAGATGCATATGCAAAGAGGGGAAAGAAAAGTCAAGGGGAGACTAGCTTATTCCTAAACCTAAAGTTATCATACAATGGTGGTCCTAAGATTTGGATGAAAAGGGGAAATCTCTACCTAATGTTAGCATGCATATGGTTTACGGTAAAGCCCGGTTTCTCATGATTTCTAGAAAAGCAGTAAAGTGCGAAATGAGATAAACAAGGGAAAATACCAAACAGATATCAATCCGTAGCGAAGCGTATCAAAACAAAGAAACCCGACGTTCTTCGTGAAAGCTTCATCATTCGAAGAAAAGAGTTAGAAACTGAATGCTCAGAATAAATGTCGAAGCATTATTGATGCGAAAATAAATCGCAGTCGAAATCTCAAGCGCATTCACACACCGCCCAATAAACCTGCACAAGACTCAAATCTCAACAAGCAAAGGTGAATTATGAATTTCGAATAATCGGATAACCATGAATTAATTCCTAAAATCAAAATAAGAAAAATCTAACAAATTTTTATATTTGATTTTATTATTTTTATCATGTAAGGAAAAAGTTCAAGGAAATCTAAACAATCCACAAAATTAATCAAAAGAAAATACTAAGAGAGTAAATCCAGAAGGTGCAACCAGCAGCCAGGGGGTGTTGGAAAAGTCTGGGCGCTAGGCCCGTTGATTGAAGCCCAAGAGATTTCGTTTTTGGAAAGTGAATTGGGAGCAAAAAAAAAAGAATGTAGGCCTGAACAGTAGTATGATGCGGCCCACACCAATCAACAACACAAGCAAATTTTCAATTCATCTCCAATTTTCAGCATACTTGTTTTATAACAGATTTTTTTTGGATTCTTATTGAATTAAAAATTGAAAAGAATGATTAAGTGACTTAAGGTAAACTGAAGGGGATTAGGGTTAAAAAAGGGGGGTGACAATTGGGATCCCATTTGTGAGATCAAAATTATCTTCCCCTCTCATGTTCAGACGGCGTGACAGCCTTCTCTATTTCTTCATCTTCTTCACATTGCGGCCGCCATTTAGCCATAACTTCCATCTTGTCTTACTGCTTCGTCTTATCCGCCTCTCAACATCATTGCTTCACTTCTTCGATCCCGCTCTTCGCATCTTCTGAGTTTCTTTCAACAACAAGTGAATGAAAACTACACGAATCAATCCGCTATCCCAAGCGAACCTCTGAATCGTGCCTCAATCCGTGCTATGGTAAAAAATATGCAAAGAAATCAAGGAAAGTGGAACTTGATCTGGTTACTCAAAGGAGATAGTGATAAGCTCTTTGAAATCCAGAGGGTAGATTCCTATCATAAGGTACAGAAATCTCTTTTACGCTAGCTTTTGTCCCCGAACCTTGTTCTTCTTTTTCTTCTTATTTCCTGTGATTTAAATTGTTGTTGTTGTTGTATGATGAAGGACGAAGATTGGACCTAGAGGATTATGATGAGGATTGAAAAAAATCAAAAAAATTGGTGGATGAAACAAAGGGAATATTGAAGAATCCATGAGGATTGTAGAATCAAGGTGGAAGAGAGAATTGGTGATTTCTCATATCGTTGAATGAATCAAGATGAGAGAAGCGGATTTTTTGTACTGATTTTTCTGTTATCCCTCTCCGTTTTTCTTTTGTATTCTATTATGCCTCTTTGTTGAATTTTGTTATGATGCTGCAAATGAAAGATGGAGAAGATGATGATGATTTGTTGAAGCCAGTAGAAGGTATAATTTTTTAATGAGGCAAGGTGGTGATGATGATTAAAGATGCGCTTCTGAAATTGAAGGTTTATGTGAAGATCAAATTTGTGGATTGTTGATGAAGATTTGGTTGTTGAAAGCTGCAGATTAGTGAAGATTGCAATTCAGAGTTTCTTGAAGGTTGATGATGATATGATAGATGGATGAAGATCGGTAAGGAAGAGAGGTGAGGTTAAGAGGTGAAGGGTGAAGAATGAGGATTCTTCAGAAGGTTATTGATCAATTGAAGCTTGAGGGAGAGTAGCGAGGTTTTTTCTGATTTTTCTGCAGAATCAGAGATAGATCAAGAATATCGTGATGGTGATTCTTATGAGGTGGTTGAAGAATAGTGAGAAGACGAAAATAGAAGATGAGAATAACGCGAGAGTTTTAAATATTTTCTGGTGAGTTTCTCCTCTATTTCTCCTCTTGCTTTTCTGGTATCTATCTTGAACCCTCTCCCTCCTTTCTGTTATATACTTCTGCCAGTCTGTATCGTTGTCGTTAGTACGGTTAGAAGCAGTTAGGAAATTGAAACTGTTGGTTAGTTAGGAAATTGGTTAGGTAGTTGGGAAGTTGGAAATTTTGTTTGAGATTTCTGTTAGTTTTTTTTTTCTGTTTGGTTAGGGATAGTTAGTTAGATTATTTGGATGGAGGTTAGTTGGGAAGTTGGAAATTCTGTTTGAGATTTCTGTTAGTTTTTTTTTGTTTGGTTAGGGATAGTTAGTTAGATTCTTTGGATGGAGGTTAGTTGGGAAGTTTCTGTTAGGGGTAGTTAATTGGTTAAATGCCGTTAGTTTGTTTATGAAATTCAGAAACTAGCTAGAAATTGTTATAAGGTTGATTTTGGAAATCTGTTATGAGTTGTTAGAGGTTAGAGGATTGGTTAGATTTTCTGCTATGATAGTTGGGTGAGTTGGTTATGAAAACAGTTAGGGGCTGGTTGTGTTAAGATATTCTGTTTCGATTTTTCTATTATGACAGTTTGCAGGGCTATCTTCTTGAACAGGTGGTTTTTCTAGCTTGGTTTTATTAATTTAATACAGAGCTGAACTGGTATTTTAACCATTGCAGGGCCATTGTTTTTCTGGTTTTTGTGATTATTTGATGGATTTTTAGGATTAAAGGGTTCTTGAACTCTGTTAGAAACAGTCAAGAGATTATGAAAATTTTGTTTTTCTTATTGAACAAATGTGGCTGAAATGATATATTCCTCTATGGATTTTTTTCTTCTATTTGATGCAGGGCTGAGATTGATTGTCAAATTACATTCCTCCTATGACATCCGTACTAGAGACTCCTTTACTATGCTTAATTTGTTTGTAACGACCAGCTTTCCTTGCTGCAACATAAGCATCTTCACATGTATTCGTTTGAATTTTGAGCCTTGGCACAACACGGCCTCAAGCATGTATTGCAGGTCATGGATGAAACTGAACTGACTCAAGCATGACTAAGATTTAGAAGTCTTGGAGCATAACATATAATCTTATGCATTGGTCTTTAAGAACTTAAATTTAAGAATTTTTGTAATTGTTTTCTTTGCGGATTCTTAATATAATGCGACGAATAACATCAATTATAATGAACTTGGATGAATGTTACTTATGTATTTTAACTTTTTCCTTGATGTAACATTCTTGTGATAAGAACTTAAAAATGGTAATTGAATCCTAATGACTTTCAAATGATGAATATTGGATGATGAATGATCCTTATGCCTATTACTTGAACTCCAAACAAACCACACACTCGCGCCTAAAGGAAAATTGATTCAACCAACGTAACCACTTGAATGGATTTTGAATGGGTCTTACTTTCTCCTTAGTACTTAAACTCCGAGAGTTCCTTGACTTATCATATAAAACGAACCATGATACAAGATGAATGAATTGAACTTGTGTTAAGTACTTGAAAAATCCTGAATTGAATCATGAATAAACC
Organism: Vicia faba; assembly: GCA_948472305.1. NCBI lineage: Eukaryota > Viridiplantae > Streptophyta > Magnoliopsida > Fabales > Fabaceae > Vicia > Vicia faba. The sequence continues at coordinate 572,142,928 of OX451738.1, forward strand.
CTGAGTCACTTCACATGAATCCTTCAATAAAAGCCTACTTCTATTCAAATTCACTCATATTAGGGACAACAAATGACAATGATAAGAACGATAATCGCCTTGATCGAGAATAAGTCCACAAATTCATATCTTATGCCATAAACCACGCTTCACAATTTAACCCCAACCCTTAATGACTAGTTAGATCAACTCAAAATAAATGTCCTGAAGAACATCTTAAGGATATACCATAAGGTTTGAGACACGGAAGAAGTCGTTTAACATGAAACCTTAGCCGTAAAGAATGAAAACCCCATCACTTGCTGAGACCGGATAAACAACTATATCCTGAAGAGAAAGAAATCCTGATAACCACACCTCACGACTTTGATTCCTCAATTCATATGGATAGAGAAAACGTCCAGATGAAGCATCTTAAAACCCTGTTTCGACCAAACCTGAATTGGTTAACTGGGGAATAAATGAATGAATTGAACTTATGTTGTTAAGCCTGATCAAATGATAAACATGCCCATACGAGAATACGTCTTTATTCAAAGAATACGTATGCTAGGTCACATCCCCGAATTCTTGACAAGAAAGACCATGTAGCTTGACATTCAGACGAAGAGAATAACTTTGTTGCTTGATGGAGAAGAAATCCAAACTGAATCATGAACCAAAACCCTAATTCCACCGTCTCCCACAGAATGATCAGTCTTATTCAACATATACAGCTCAAATCAGCTGTGAATCCTAGTTCCATAACTACTGATTTTTTGAACCTCCGGTGCTCTATCATTTTTTTATGAAATGCATGCTATGCACATGACCTATTGGAATGATGCAGATGAATGCAAAGTCTAAGCCAGAATAAAATAAATTAGGAGGGAAAATCTTGGGGTGCAACACACATGTATACCTCTAAGGTAGCCTCTCCCTCTGTTGCCTTCGTAATAATAATGGTCATGTCCCTCGAACATAGGGATACCATTAGCAAAGACCATCGATTAAAGTCATCATAAAGATCATAGTCTCGTGATGTCCCTCGAAGTTGCCTACGAGAAATGATCTTGTCCCTCGATGTTGCCTACAAATATATGATGACAGTCCCTTCGAATTGCTAAGGTATCCATATATGTTGCCTTCAATGACCATAACGACGACCCTACGTATGCCTCTTCATATCAAATGGATGGGGCTACCTACCAACTAATGGTATGGATAACACCATCCCTAACGGAGGAGGAAAAGGATAACGAAAAACCTTTCAGTGGGTAAGATACCCTTAATTGCTTGCTCACAAACTAAAATAATTTTCACACCTCACACTTTCAAAACAACTACTTTCAAACGCTTTATAAACACTCTTGAGGACTGATACAAGGGTTATTATAAAGCAGATTACCTTACATTGGCATTTTCAAAAACCTTTTTCAAAGTACACACAAAGAAAATTAAAGTGAGCTAAGCAATTAAGAGCCCGTAGATAACTACGAATAAAAAGGGTGCTAACACCTTCCCTTTTCATAACTTATCCTCCGAACTCAAAATCTTAAAAGGTCTTTGCTGTTATTTTCACCTTTCTTTATTGGATAAAAGAAAATTCAGTGGCGACTCTTACTAACTGCAACATTTACGATAAAACGCAAAACCAAAAGTCAGTTCTCTCACCGTATTACAATTATGATTTGGCTCAATCTCACGACTTCTTAGAGAACTCACAATTTCTTTTAGAGAAGTGTTGTTTAGATCATTTGCAAGCTTGAGCGCAGTTACCATAGGCCTCCATTTGGATGGCAAGCTTCTGATAATCTTATTCACATGATCTGCTATTGAATATCCTTTGCTCAGAACTCTCAGTCCTACAACTAAGGTTTGAAGCCTTGAGAACATCATCTCAATTGTTTCATCATCCTCCATCTTGAAGGCTTCATACTTTTGAATCAAGGTCAAAGTCTTGATTTCTTTGACTTTATCATTTCCTTCATGAGTCATTTTAAGAGAGTCAAATAGAGACTTAGTCGAGTCTCTATTTGTGATCTTCTCATACCCAGTGTAAGAAATAACATTCAGCAAGATAGTTCTTGCTTTTTGATGATTCTTACAATTCTTCTTTTGTTAATTAGTCATAGTTTTCCTCTCAAGATGCTTTCCATTCTCATCTGTAGGATGTTCATAGCCATCTACTAACATGTCTCAGATATCAACATCACGACCTAGAAAGAAACTTTCTAGTTTATCTTTCCAGTACTCAAACTTTTCACCATAAAAAAATGGGAGGTTTAACACTGTAGTTATCTTTATCAGAAACTGGAGCAGGTGGTGGTGGAATAGTACCAACCATAATGTTTCTAAGAATTCTTCTGGATCTTTATCTGACACAGTTAAATGTTTGATAGATATCAATACCAGAACCAGAGCTCTGATGCCAATTGAAGGTGCAAGAAACACAAGAAAGGGGGATTTGAATTGAGTTGCGCCAAATATAATCTTTTTGCAACTCAAAACACAAAGACAAGAAGTGAATAAAAATATATGAATACAATTATTTTTATCCTGATTCACTGTTAACTAAGTCACTTCAGTCCACACCCTATTGGAACCCCCAATAAGTTTGTCGATCCTTATTGCAAACCACTATGACCGCAACTAAAGTCTTCTTGAGAATCCAGACTACACAGAGTCTATAAAGGAACCTATCAACAATAGTTGATTACAAAGATGTGTATACAAAGATGCTTCTATACAAGTAAATTACACAATGTTTAAGTACAATAACACAAAAGTGTTGATAGCAAGATACGAGCAACAACTTCTTGCTTATTTACAAAACTATACAAAAGATTTCTCTATAGAGTTTTTGTGCAACAGTTTAGTGTAGTTTTGTTGAACTGATTCGTTAATTTCAAATTCTTCCAAGTACTTCTTTTATAGATGAAAATAACAAATTCGTTAGAGGGTAGAATAAGAAATACAAATACAGTTGTGTTGTTCCCAATGTGCATGGTGAGACTGGTAGACAATAGTACAAAAATGTATGTCCTTGCACCACTCTAGAGAGTAGAGGTCACAATGTACTTTTGTACTTTTATACTCACCATCACACGTAATCCCTTAATCTTGATCTTCGTCTTCCATGTCTTCAGAGGCTTATGATATGTTTATTGATGAAGCATGTTGTTGAAGGATCATAACTAGTGTCTTATAGAACCTAAGTCATTAGAACCTTTCAGGGCTTGTTCAGAGAACTCTTTCCTTATCAATCTTCAGCACTTGGTCTCCAGAAGAATGTCTTCAGATTTTCAGAACTTCGTTCAGCAGAACCTTGTCTTCAGCATCTTCAGAACTTTGAACATCAGAAGTAAAGCTTTAGAAGACCTTTAAAGTTTCCTTGAACAAGTCACGATCATAAGCTCTTTTACTAACGTTCTTTAGAACTGTTGTATAAGACACATTCCTTAATCTTGACTTAACTTTGTAACACACCAAAAATATTCTTCCAAAGTGTTAAGTTCAAAACCTGATGACGTCACATGCCTTCTTACCAGAGTCAGAACCTGTATAACAAAAGCCACACACTAGACACAAACCTGTTAGAGTACACAATTATTCTTACAAAAGATATAATATTATCAAAATATAAGGTCAAATGTAAAATCAACTCTATTCTCACAAAAGATATAATATCTTTTGAAATCAAACTTGACAAAGGAAGATTTTGTGATAAAGAGTATGACTATAAATATGAGAGAGAAATTTGACAAGCATTAGAGCAAATATAATATATATTTGCCTTTGGGGCTATACTATATCCAACCAAGAAACTCAATTTCTTGACATTTGCATATATATATATATATATATATATATATATATATATATATATATATATATATATATATATATATATATATATATATATATATATATATATATTATATATATATATATATATATATATGCAAATTGATATATTAAAAGTTGAAGAGAAGTTGAAGTCAAGAATAAGTTATCTAGGTTGTATGAAGAGTATGTTAAAAAGGTAGTCATTCTTCTAATTCAAGACATTCACATCAAGCACATTATTCATTTGGAGGAAGAAACTCAAAAATGTCTCAGTCATTGTATGTATGTGAACTAAGTTTATTTTTATCAATTTTTAATACTTTCATAATTTCATTATCATACTTTTAATTTACATAATTTTTAGTCTATCTATTTTTATTTGGTAGGAATTTGAAGAGTGTGAAAATAAAAAAATTAATGTTACGGAAACATTTGATCTTGATAATTATTTAGCCGAGCAAAGACTTCCACCATTAAGTAATTTTGATATATTAGCTTTTCGAAAGGAGAGAAGTCAAATATGTCCCGATCTTAAAAAGATGACTTAAGATATACTAAGCATTTCAATAACTATGTGGCATCAAAGTTTGCTTTTAGCATTAATGCTCAAGTTTTGAACAAGTATATAAGTTCTTTGAAAGATAACACAATACAAGTTATCATGTGCACACTTAATTAGCTACATGGTTTTGTAGGTATGCGCAATTTAATTTCATAAGTATATTAGTAGTTTCATAAGACTTTACTACTTTACTGATCTAAAAAAAAAAGAAAAAAGAGAGGGAGTGAGGTGTAAAAGTAGGGGTAAATGGTGGAAGTTTGGGCGCTTAGATATAGAATAGAATGGGCCAACAACCGATGATCGTAGAAAGTCGAAAATACCCTTACTGGTGATCGCGCGGGAACAAGTTTATTTCCTCGCCCCTTTTTATTTTTCTGCCGTCTCACTCTAATCTATATCACTTTCTCTGAAAATTTTCACACACACACAACTATGGGAATCAAGGTATTCAATTTCTCATCTCCTCTTTAATTTCTCACCGTTACTATTATATTATACTGTTGAATTTAATTTTGTCAATGATGATTACTTTCTAGGGTTTAACCAAGCTTTTAGCCGATAATGCCCCAACATCCATGAAGGAGAACAAATTTGAAACCTACTTTGGCCGTAAGATTGCTGTTGATGCCAGCATGAGTATTTACCAGTTTCTTGTAAGTAGTCAATCTATAAGACGCAGCAAAGTTTCTCTTTTTAACTATAATACTGAAAGGGGTTAAGTTATGCTAGGTTATGTTAATGTATATTATTGTGTGTAGATTGTTGTGGGAAGAAGTGGAGCTGAAATGCTTACTAATGAAGCCGGCGAAGTTACTAGGTTTGTAGTAATTTAATTTAATCTCTTTGTGGATTTTTTTTATTAGATAAGCTTGATTGAGTTTACTTGTTTTTTATTCATTTTTCTTGTTAGGGTGATTGTTGTGTTAGTTAATTGATTTTGAATTTTAGTCATTTGCAAGGGATGTTTTCTCGGACAATCAGACTTCTAGAAGCCGGGATGAAGCCAGTGTAATTTTTTCTTTTGTTTTGAAATTTTGTCTTTCTTAATAGAAACCCCTTATGGGAATAAGTTATTTTAGAAACTGCACTGTATAGCGCTGCTGATTTGTTCTATGCTTTTATTCAGATATGTTTTTGATGGGAAGCCACCGGATATGAAGAATCAAGAGCTGAAAAAACGGTATTTTTGCGTGAATGTCTGTTATTTCTAGAGAATTCTAGTTATAAATTCTTATCGGAAGTTCCCGAGTGATGTATTTTCTTCTAAAACTTTGTTATAGTCTCTCAAGGAGAGCTGAGGCTGAAGAGGGTTTGTCCGTAGCCATAGAGGTATATGCAGTTTGTTGGCAACTTCTCTCTCGTTTTTGTGCCTAGATTTCTTGTATTAAGTCAAGATATTCATTCCTTGGCTGCTATTTGTTGTCATTGCAGGCTGACAATAAGGAAGATATTGAAAAGTTCAGTAAACGGACAGTAAAGGTGGGTCGTTGTTTCTTAGACATGTTTAATTGAGGACTTTTAATTTATTTTTTCTTTCATATAATAGATTGAGACAAGGTTTTGATATATACTGTTGAGGTTATATTTCTATACTCTTGTAGGTGACTAAACAACATAATGAAGACTGCAAAAAACTTTTGAGACTCATGGGGGTGCCCGTTGTTGAGGTGACATTGCAATACTTAAATGAAATATTATACTGTACTATGTGTTAACCATTTGGCTAAGGCTTCAAATTCTCCAGGCACCCTCAGAAGCAGAGGCTCAGTGTGCTGCTCTTTGCAAAGCTGGAAAGGCAAGTTGACATATGCTGTGTGTCTCCTTATTGAAAACTAAAATATGATAAAATTGTTACTAAATTCTTCCTTTTCAAACAGACATCATGCAAATGAAAACAAGATTAAATGTTACTATTTATTCATTCATCTTTTTATGTATTAGATGTATTCTATGTACTGACCTGCTATTGCAGGTCATCTTTCTCTTTACCCTGCTATTGCAGGTTACCCTTCTGTTTTCTATAAAAACAGATCTCACTTGTAACAAACTAATAACAGAATAATAGAAATTCAGTTACAATGAAAATTCTCTCTCTCTCTTCTTGCTTTCTAATATTATGAAACCATTTAAATTTCAAATATGTTCTTTCTTTAATGTTTTTTTGCATTTGATAATTCTAAATTTTGTTATGCCTTGATATCAAATTAATACTAGTTTCTTTGATGTAAAGTTTATGCATGATTAATGTTGAACACTTTATATATTATAGGTGTATGCTGTGGCTTCTGAAGATATGGATTCCTTAACGTTTGGAGCTCCTAAATTTCTTCGCCATCTAATGGATCCTAGCTCAAAGAAGGTTCCTGTAATGGAATTTGACATTGCAAAGGTTCTTTTTCGTTAACTGCTTTCAGTATGTACAGGTTTCTCAGTGTATGAACTGCTTATTTCTATATTTCTCATGTTTCAGATTTTGGCGGAGCTAGATCTGACCATGGACCAATTTATTGACCTGTGCATTCTTTCTGGATGTGATTACTGTGACAACATTCGAGGTATTTTGTCTCGTTTTTATCCAAATGATGCTAGATTCAAGTTTAATTTTATGATTGCCATATGATCGCTGCACACACGTGTATAATATAACTAAATTTTAATAATCAATGTGTGCCACAGGTATTGGGGGCCTAACAGCTTTGAAGCTCATACGCCAACACGGCTCTATTGAAAACATACTGGAAAACCTAAACAAAGACAGGTTTTCCCCCAATTTTGAAATTCACTGTTTTCTAGTGCACGCAATTTAAATTATCAGATGCATGTGATTTTAATTTTCAAATGTGTGATGAAAGCTTGTGACATATTACTTGTTTCTCTTTGTCATGTTTGCGTTGCATCACCAATCAGATATCTGGCCCGTATGGATCTTTAATGACGAGTCCACTTCTATGACACATTTTTCAACAATTGTTTTGTAATGTTTCACACCACAGTCAAATTTTATTATTATATCAATTACATTGGTTGACTCCATTAAGAATTTGGCTACTTTATCCTGTGATTAATATCATCTCTGCTGTTTATCATTATCGGAGAAGCTTAATTAGCGTACAATCTCAATTTTATGCTAGCATAAAAAAACTCAACTTATCTAAATGCTGTTTCCTTTGAATGCACGGTTCATGATATTTATTGTGATATAGATATTTCAAGTGTCGTCTTAGCAACTATTTACAGTGTGAGCAATGATTCAGGTACCAGATAGCAGATGATTGGCCATATCAGGAGGCTCGACGACTTTTTAAAGAACCACTGGTCTCAACTGATGATGAAGAACTTAATCTTAAGTGGTCTCCTCCAGATGAAGAAGTAATACCTATTTTGTTTGAGAACTTTAAATATTCTCTCAAATGCACAAGGATGTGCTTACTGACATGCCTATGTTTGTTTTATCTTACATATAATTTCTTTGGCAAAATAACAAAGTTGCATGTTGCCTTTCTTACAGGGGTTAATAACATTTCTAGTAAATGAGAATGGGTTCAGCAGTGACAGGGTGACAAGGGTATGTAAGCTAAATATGCTTTAGAGTTGAGTTTCAATGGATTTTTGTTGTTTCTTCAGAAAACATTTTTGTTATGATTTCTTTTTCAATGGCAGGCAATAGAAAAAATTAAAGCGGCAAAGAACAAGTCATCACAAGGCCGGTAAGTGTGATTAACTCACTGGACACTAGTGTTAGGCCTCATTTCTCTTTTCTTGCATACCTAGCTTTTTGGTTTTTTCTGTTTCCAGATTGGAATCATTTTTTAAGCCAACTGCAAATCCATCTGTGCCTATCAAACGGAAGGTATGTGTCCACTACATCTATCACATGCACTATTTGTTGACATTCAAAATTGTTGCAGAAGGTCTGGTGAATTCCTCACCAGAACATTTATGGTCAGACTTTGGGTCTGCTGCGATTTAGTTTATTTTTGTGCTCTTATTTGTCTGCCTGAGCTAGATCACAAATTGTTGTTTCCTTACATAGTTTTCATATTGTTTCCTTGCCTAATTTTCATCCTCATATCGACGACTAAAACTCTTCCATTCCATGAAAAGTCGTGTTAACTTAAATTGCCTGAAAACAAAACTGATTGATTATACACATTCATATTTTGATATGGGGTATTTTTTATTGGGTTTCTTCTCAAAATGCATGACAAGCATTGTTAGCTACTACAAAATTTAAACAATTGAACACCCTGATTTATATGGCAAGTGATGCCATTATTCTATCATTTATCCACAAACTGGATTTGGAACTGTTCCCTTTAGTCCCCCCGGTACAGGAAACAGGAATTTTTACCAAATTTACTTGAAATATTAGAGCTGATATGCTAGCATAATTTTGCTACACTTAATGACAGGAAAGCAAATGCATGCTTAGGTCTTTCAAACCAGCAATTGATCATAAGATGTCCTCTCTGCAAATTTCTAACAGTTCAAGGTCCATGATTTTTGGCAAGTTGAGAATGCCGATCTATAATGTGGGTTCCGAGCTTTCTGTGCCATTGTCTAGAGGTGTCTGCTTTGGTGCCTGAAGCTGAATAGCACTGGTGAACCTTCAATGTCAATCTATGCTTATGCATAATCTGTCTTTTAGTAATCGAGATATAATTTTTCTACTAATTTAGCATGAGAAATTTTAAAAACTACATCAAGCCTTCCAGTGCTCGATTGCTCGCAATCTTTTATTACGAATGTATGTATTTTAACCTTGAAATATAGTTCTTGGCTCTACTTTTAGTTCCTTTAGCATAAGCATATAGGTCCCTGGATCTAGTTAATTACTGTTTTAAACTTTCAAGAAGTCTAGTTAGTTTTCATTTCTACTCTGGTATGTGTAAGGTAAAAGCCCATCACATATATGTGTAGTGACGATCAATTGACATTCTGCTTGGGTTTGCTACTTTTAAGTGTTGATTATGATTTTGGGTTGACTAGCTAGCAAAGCTCTCCTAAATAGCTAGTGTTCTTTCTTTACACAAATGTTGTTGGGGCTGTAGTACTCCATTATTCTGTAATTGTGCAGTCTTAATCTACTCTGGGCTTTTGAGATCAGTACTTATTACCGTTGTATAGAGGGAACAAACTATAATAAAGACAAAAAATTATGAAAACTAATACAAAGAGATGGCCTAAATACTCTCAAATGAAATTAATCCTATGAGATGATCTTAGGTGCTCCAAATTAATATCTAGATATTATAAACTACTTTCATATCATCTAACAAATGTACCCTCTGAAATATTAGAAAGTGGAAGATGTAGAATTCATCTTCTGAAACTCAAAAAAAGAAATCTTATATTGGAATGATTAGAATGAACAAGTTTATTGCAATAGCTTTTACTAAGCTATTTATAGTGTTATGTAACTGACTGAGTCAGTTGTACAATCAATTACAGTTGTGCTGAGTCAGCACAATTAGTTACAAGTTTGTTATTTAGTTTTGCTCAACAAAACAGTTCTACTCGGTTACTAATGTTTACTCTAATATCTCCCCTTCAAATCCAAGTGGATTTGTTATGTTAGATTCCTCCTATCGATTACCTTTTCCCCTAGGTAAAAAATATCTAATTCCATATAATTTATTTTGTCACAATATAATAGGTGTATTGAAAGCAACTGAGTTCTTTTAGGGGTGATTGCAACCAAAATATTCAGTTTTAGTGCTTGATTTGTTTCTTTAACCACCCGGCAACTATGTTGCTCTTTACAAGAGTCAAATGTTGATTTTCTGTCATCTGGGTCAGCTCTCCAGTCTGCATTAGAGAATACAGTGATGGATAGAGGCTTGGACAAAGAAGCAGGATTAAGTAGAAGGACATGATGTTGAGTACCTCTTAGGTACTTTAGAACTCTAGATTGCTGCTCTATGACTTTCTAGTGGATAGTGACGGTTGCATGCTGCAGAGCCCCAAAAATGGACCTGTAGTAGGTTGGATACTGAGATAGCGCGACCCAAGCTTGGATAACTTTAGCCTAGCAACCTTGGGAGCGGACATTCCTTTGGCTTCACTCATGTCATGTTGGCCTTGTTGAAAATATCCTTGATGTATTTGGTCTGTGGAAGGAATAAGCTGCCATTTGAGATGGGTAACTTCAATACCCAATTAATAGTCAAGGTTTCCTAACTGCATGACTAGAGTTGTTTTTGGTGATGTGTGTGAGGAAATGTTAGTCTATGAACATGACTTTGCTGAGTAAAGAAGGAGAAGGATTTTGAATACTATTATTAATATATAATAGTAGAGTCTCACACCTTAGTGAACTTGGCAACCAAAGGGGAAAGCTTATGAAGGATGATATGACATTGATACCATCTTTTGAGGTTATATGATTTTAGATTAAGAGGGAAGAGAAAATTTAAGAACTTTGAATCAAATTGTTATAATGGTTTGTGTTAAGAAATGTGGTTGGGTCTAACTCAACTCTACATAACTGGCTTGTAGAGTGAGGATTGCCCCCATTTATAAGAACATGTTCAGACCATATATAGTCCGTTGTGGGACTCTTAATAGTTTGATATTATGATTGATGATTCAATGCAATGCAAACACATCATACACATTATTGATATAATACTCAATCCTACCATGAAAAATAAATCATATGATTATAACAAGATAAACAACAAAAACCAAGCCTTGTGAAACTAGTCCTATAAGATAATCCAAGAATATCAAAATATTGTCATCATGTCTCCTAACAAAAACATTAATGAATGAACAACCTTTTCAAAATATCTACTAATATTTTAATTAAACCAAAAAAATACTGCTTTTATGTTATAAATATAATGGAAAGAAATAAATGGCACGGTTTTCCAGATCCATGGTCTGACACATAATCTTCTCTTATACAGGAAACACCAGTGAATGATGCTAAAGGGGCAAACAAGAAAACTAAGGCCGGTGGCGGTAAGAAGAAGAAATAGTTGGTTTTGTAACTTAAACTGGCAGAGTTATTTACATGTTGATCAGGTTAGTGTTCTGGATATTTGTTTTCTGATCAACTAATTTATGTGATTGCTCCTTTCGGCAATTACTAACATCTATGACTCTACCTGTTTTTCGATTGTTTGCAGTTGGAATGAAGGAGGATCTATTCACATTAATGATGCGAATTCTTCTAAGTTGTAGAATATTTATGAGAAACCGATTTCGGAAATTTGACTAATTTTAGTTAGAGAATTCTAGTCTTTAATAGTTTGAGATACAATGCATCATTTGGTAGAGATTTCTTGGTTCTTCCCATGTTGGGTTAATTTTACTTTGCATTTTTTCCTAATGCACTGCTTCACTATTTCACTATCTTGTGTCTGAATTTTTGCACACTCACAATTGTAGTTGCAAGACTACTTTGAAATTTGGGTTGAAAATTAATTTGAGGTGGGGTCATGGAAAAAATAAAGGAGAGAAAAAACTTATTTTTCACAAAAATAGAATAATGAAGATTGTATAGATAGCGTCCCTCAAGTTCTCAACCCTGTAATTTCAAGAATAGCAACCCATTGACAAGAGTTCCTTTATACACTCTACAAGTGAAAACGAAATACAAACCAATGATGTAAGATGGACAAAATACAAGGCAAGAAATATTAGCTCTAAGTAACTATTGGTAGGCGTAAATTTTAATGCACTCCTAGATGTATAACAGACAATTTTATTTTGGTTAGAATGGCATGAAGTTTTGAGTAATGTTACTTACATATTTAGTAATAAAGCAAAATGTTCAACTATACATAAGCTAGCTCATTGCCAGAGAATTGAACTTATATACTTATCGTAATACATAAAATAATCATTATAAAGCCTAGAGTAAATGATAATCCAAAAGAAAACTATGATATGACAAAAGCTTTTGCCTCTTCTTAAAATATAATAATGGAAGACAGTCAAATGATTAACTTAACCAGCTGCCTCTTTACCCAATTTAACAACCCATCCGGAACACTCATGAATTTTTTTCTCTTAATTATTTAATCTAGTTTTTTTTTCTTTCATTCACATCATTTAGTTTGACCTAATTTGAATAGAAAAATTTGAGCATTCTTCTATTTTGCGTGGGATGACAAAATGGTAATGATCTGTTATATATATGTCTGTTTTGTCTGTTATATATATATATATATATATATATATATATATATATATATATATATATATATATATATATATATATATATATATATATATATATATATATATATATATATATATGTCTGTTTTGTCTTTACTTTTTGGTAGGATAGACCAAAGTTTTGAACTTCTATCCTTTAATATATTTGTCTCGTCCACTTTGTTTTTTTTTTTTTTTTCTTTTTCGGATTTGAGCGTGAATATTAACATAAATTTTGAAATTTTTAAGCTTAAAAAGTAAAGTGTTAGTGGGCTTTCTTTACACTGTCCTCATTTTTTTTGCAATGTATGTTAAGATTTTAGATTCACACCTTCAACAATATCTATTCTACGTTATCTCGTTTTCTTGCGAGTCTGAGACTAAATGAGACACTCATGTGTCAGTATCCTATTTTCTGCGAAACTATATTAAAGTATAACTAAGAGAAGAGAAACATATCTTCAATCGCTTTGCTTGTTCAAAATTGTACGTGTAAAAATTTCAAAATTGTAAAATACGTGGAAGGTAAAATATTAGGACCAATAAAGAATAAAGTGGTAAGGGCATATTGGAAATAGAACAACCAAAAGATCAAATATTATCGCAATTAAAAAATCATTTGAAAACCGTATATGTGATATATAAAAATTAATAATCAATTAACATGATAAAACTGCAACATACTTATACACAAGCTTTATTTTTAAGGGTTAAATATTCAAAACTCTGAGTTTTAGTTTTAGCGTATGTAAATATTTTTTTATTCCTTCTTTATTTTATTTAGATTTCCTCAAATAACCTTTTATATATCAAGTGACATACATGATTCTTTCATTTTTTCATATGTGGTTTTTTTGTTTATTTTTTTTAAATTTTTTTTCTCCATATGTGTACTGGCATAATCACTTAAATGTGTTTTTTTTCTCTTCACTTATGATTTCTCCATCTCTAGGGTTGGTTTCCTCTTTCTTTCTTCATCTGCGTCGGTCATCGTCCTTCTTCAAGTTTCATCTGCGTTCGAGCATCTTCGCCGGCCATCGTCCGTCTTCAAGCATGGGTGGTAGCAAGTCGTCATTATCAGCTGGTAATTTTGGTAAGGAATTGCCAATATGAAGGTGCAACGAAATGATGAAGATGTGGGTATCAAACACAATTAATAACCCAAATCGAAAATTCTGAAAATGTAGAAATTCAATGGTAAGTATTTGTTGAAGATTATAATCGTATAATTTTTTTCAGAATTTGTTAAATCTGTTAATCTTAATTGTATTTGTAGAATGATTGTGGACTATTTATGTAGCACGATTTGGCTAATGAGCTCCAAGGAAACTACATGAATCTTTCAAGATCTTGTCAATGTGAAATCGTCAAAGTTTATTTGTATGAATATGCAAAGGAAATTGTCAAGGAGATTGATTGTACAGTTGGGAAAAAATAGGAAGTAGAAGGAAGCTCAAAGAAGTCAGAAAAATTGAAGAAGAAGCTTGTAATAGAGAAAAAAATTTAGTCTGATAGTTGCAATTTGTTTGTCATGGATGATTTTTGCAATAATGTTTAAGTTAATGTAATTGTTTGTCGTAGATGATTTTTGTAATGGTCATGTAATATGTTTCAATAATTGTAGGTAATGTAATGATATTGTTAATGTAAGGTGTATTGTATTGTAATTGAATTGGTTTATCAATGAAAGCAATGTTAAGTTTTACATTCCAATTAACCTGTTGGACAAATGGTGTATAATATATCATAATTTAGTGCATATTAGATTAACAAAATATAAAAGTTTGTTACAAGAAACACTTGTTACAACATTACAACTTGACATCCAGTGCAACACATGTAACGCTCAATATTTAATTAAATATTTTCGAATATTTTTTCGATTAAATTTTCGAAGTTGTAAAATGTTGATTTAAGTTGTGTCGTTCTTAGTTGAATTAATTAGTTGATTAAGTTGTAAGATTAATATTGAATAATACTATTATTATTTATGTGAGTCTATTTTAATGTTAGAAGTAGTAGAAAGGAAGGTGTAGGAATTTAAGCTCAATAAGAATAATAGTATAGTAGTTATATTATATTAGAATGATAATAATATTATATTAGTTATTTTAGAATAATAAGGAGTAGAAGTAGCAGTAAGAGGAGAAAGAAGAGGAGAAGAAATAGATTTTAGAAAAAGAGGAATAAGGGTTTTGGAAGAGATACCTAGAAGTGCAAAGAGGAGGCAAAACTAGGTGCAATTGTATAGTTAGAGAAACCTTCAATCTAAGGTAAGGGTGAGGTTATGACTCTATAATTGGGTATATGATGCATGTTACGTGGGAATTGGGTTGTGTGAAATTGTTGATGTGTGTAATTGTTGTATGGATAAATTGTTGTTTGACATCTGTGATAATTGTGCTAACGTTGCAGTGATTCAATTGATGAATCGAGTGTTGGAAATTTGTATATATTGATGTGAGTATAGTTGTTGTGTTGGTCTGAGATCATGGGAAGGAAATGAATTACTGATCGCAGGAAAGTTTGGACGTAGTTGCAGAACTGCAACTGGAATCATGGACATGTGCCGAGCGACACATGTGTGTTAATGAAGGGTGCCGACCGGCACCACGTTCTGTGTCGAGGGGCACGGTTTGTATGCCGAGAGGCATGAATCCTTTAACCAGTATTTCTTTTAATTGTTCTGGGACTGTATTGCGTTTCTGTTACTTAGTAGTTTGTTACAGAAAAAGGTATAGCAGGATTAGAAAATGATGAATAACAATAGGGATTATTTATTAGTAACTGAAGTGAGTAATCTGAAGATTTGCATAAGTATAGCAGGTAATATAAATGAGTAACTGAGTTGTTAGCAGAAAATTAATAATTAGCAGACAATGTAATGAGAATTGTTGGTAGCGGTGATATATGAAAGTAATAACAATGGATATTTAGCAAGAATAATTAATAAATTGCAGAATTAATAACTAGTATAGTTTTAGTTGCATAACTAACACTAAATAGCAGTAGTATTAGTACCCAAAATATATTAGCAGTAGAGATGACTTAAGTGGCAGGAAATAATAGTTTCACTAATTTAGCAGAAAACTATTAATGAAGCTTATGACAGAATAATTTAGTAGAATTATTTTAGTAGGATCATGTTAATAATATTATTGACATGTGTAAATTGTTGTGTTGTTGTTATTAATTGTTGAAGTTGCATGTAGTGGTGAGTTATGTTGTATTGTATTTATAATTGACAATTATTAAGTTGTAAACATATGGCCAATGTTGAATTAAGTTGTAGGTTTATGGCCAATGTTGAATTAAGTTGTAGGCCTATGACCAGTGTTGAATTATTATTAAGTTGTTCTTGAATTCTTGTTAAGTTGTAGTTGAATTGTTATTGTTGTGTTGTTGAATGGTTGATGTTGTAGTTGTTGTTGTCACATGCATAGCATAACAAGTTGACCTGGATTGGCAAAAGTTGAAGTTGAAGGCTTATTCCTTGTTGATGCCTCTATTAATTGGAAATTTCTAAGTTGGGAGTTCTGCTCCGTTTCTAAGTTGAGAGTTCTGCTCCGTTTCTAAGTTGGGAGTTCTGCTCCGCTGGTACCACATACATGTGCATAGTAACAAGTTTCATTTCACGTTGCATATTGAGTTGTTGTGTTGGTAAATTATTTATTATGTTTCATTGATGTTTTTGTCGTGATTGACATTTTTTAAAGTTGTGAAGTGGTGATTTGGAATAGACTAATTCTAATGTAATATTATCATACATATGATTATATTGTTCAATATTTCACCCCTTCTGTTTGAATGTTACCCCGATGTTGGTAACGTGCAGGTAATCCAGAGTGAAGGCGGTTTACCTTTAGTAGTTCGAGTCGGTACCATTGCTCTGATACGTAACACTCGGGGGGGGGGGGGGGGGGGGGGGAACGCTTGCTGTTTTATTGTTGTTATTATTTTAGTTGATTGAACTTTAAGTTGTTGTTCGTTAAATACTTGTTATCTGAAGTTATTTTAGTTGGATAAATATGTTATATTCCTTTAAGTTGAATATTTGACTCCGCTGCATAGTTATGGAAGTTGTTGGTTTTAAAAGATTAATTTATGTTGCTGTTGGTTCATCCCAGTTTAATGTGTTATGTATATGTAATAAATGTCGTTGTTTTAAGTTGAATTTGTAGCATCCTGATTTAGTTGTGGAAGTTTTATAACTCTGATTTCATATATAATTGTCGGGTAGAATTGGGGTGTTACAACACTTGTCTGTTACAACAAACACACATTATCCCAAAATGACACAAGCACAAAATGACACAAACTCTAAATGACACAAAATCCACACGTCTTAATACAATATTACACAAAATATAAATATAGATTACAACTTCTTAATCTTTCATTTTCTTGGTCTTTCATGACTTCATAAACCTAGTAGCCACTCCAAGCTTAAAGTCTTTGGCACATGTTTTGTCTTCAGCTTTTGTTATGGTAATTGGTTGTTCACTAGTATATTCTTGGTATGTAATCGGTTTTTTAAACCAAGTCAACTTAATCCTCTCACTCTGCCTTTTCTTAATTATGGTTTGTTGCCTTTTTTTTCTTAGATTTTTGCTGACTTGAGTCTACAACACAAAATCCACTTTGACTCTGTACTGTTGGTAGTTGGATCTAGTCTGCCTCTATAGCATGCATTGATTCTTCAACAGGGATTGCATTCTGAGTGTGCACATTAGCAAGCATTGATTCTTCAGCAAAGATTACAGTCTGAGTGTGCACATCAGCAGGCATTGATTCTTGAACAGGGATTGCAACCTGGGTGTGCTCATCAGCAGGCATACCAGAAGACTCAGCAGCAGACATTGTAATATCACTTTTTACTTTTCTCTGCACATTCATATTAAAACTGGTTATGTTAGGCACAAAAAAAAAACTCTTAGCAAGAATCACAAATTTTATAAAAATTAGTTACCTTTCTTTTTAGTGCATTGGGGTCATGTGTCTTGCTCTTACAAGCCATTGTATTTTGACCAAACTTATCACACTTGGTGCATTTATATGCAACCCCAAGTCTTCTCTTCCTTTCACCATCCTCCCCACTTTCTCTTATCTTTACCTACCTAGTCCACTAAGACTTACATCTTCATTGATGGACAATGTTACATCAATTTTTTCCTAGCCAACTAAGACTTGCATCTTCATTGATGGACAATGTTACATAAATTTATTCCAAGCCATAAACAAGCAGTAGCTCTATCATCTTCACTATCATCTAACCTTTCAACAAATTCCTCTTCTAACCCGTCCATTTCCTTCACCTCATTAACACACTTAGGTTCCCTATCCTCAGAATCCATGTTTTCCAGAGAATGTTCCACAAATATATCCCCATCAATAGCCATTGCACTGAAGTATGAAGCAAAATCGTATGCATCATCATCTTTTCTTATCAGAATAAATCCATCTTGAATTTCTTATAATTTTGTCCATACCCTAAAACTATCATCCTTATACCCTAACCTACTCACCAACTTGTCAATTCTATCCATTGTCCAACTTGCAACATGTACCCCAGTTACCATTGAATCAACTCCCCATCTGTAAATAATTTCATTTGGATTGACCCTTATAAATTCACCCACATGGTGAAAGGTAACGTTAAAATATAGCGAATCTTGTTAAGAAAGTATACCCAATTTTAGATTTCCCAAAAATCATACCCAGTTGCCCTAATATTACCATCTAATACAGAAGAAGTTTACAAATCAACTTACCTGAGAATTACAATCTTCAATGTCTTCGCAACTGTCTTCGTTGTCGTCTGCGCCTTCGATTATGACCTTCGTCTTCGTCTTCATCTTCGCAGTGTGCCCAGCTTCGCTGGTGAATGTTCTTCGCATGAACCCTAACAATTACAAGGGATTTTTTGAAAACTATATACCCAGTAAGCAACCAATAAAATTAAACAAAATGCCATATGTGAAAATAGAATTACAACGTGGACATAATTTGAAAAAAAAGAAAGAATCCTCCATGCCACTTGACATTTGGGGGGTTATTTGAGGGAATATAAATAAGATAAGGGGGGATAAAAATTTTTTTATAGGATCTAAAACAAAAACTCGCTAACATTACAAAGGGGTTTGAATATTTAAAACTATTTTTAAAAACCATCATTATAAGGGAACACATATTCAATAGAAATGTGTAATGATTCTATTTGGTTGGGAAATTTTCTAAGAAAAACATTGTGTTTAAGGGTGATGAAGAACGTCGAGTGGAAGGATGTGATATAGAAAAATCCATCTGTAGTTGCTCAATAAGGGAAATTTACAAATTGTCGTTTAATTATTAAGAAGTTATTGCTCGATAAATACTGAGAAACTGTTGCAAGATAAACCCATTCATTTGAATGAATTTCACACTCGTTGAAGGAAGTTCTGATTCAATGATAGTGATGAAAATTTAGAGGAATATCATCCAGATATATCTCTAATCTGAAAATGAGAACTTATTCAAGTGCGTGCATGTGATATATGTAACTTGATTTGATTGAGGTATATAGAAATTATTGTGTTTTGTTACTATTGTAATTTAGATTCCAAAATTCGAATGAGTATTTTTATGATTCGAATTATAGAATCCAAAATACATCAATAACAAAGACCAAAATACATTATTGTACATTACAAATCAAATTTAAATATGCTAATTAGTATGAGAGTAAATATGAAAGATCAGTCTCGCTAGTTTATTTATTAGGAAACAACTTTAATATATCCACATACAAATAAGACTAAGACAAAGGTGCACCAAAGATGAGTTGTTCTAGTCAGAGTGATCATTCCATTAAGC
This sequence comes from Vicia faba, assembly GCA_948472305.1. Lineage (NCBI taxonomy): Eukaryota > Viridiplantae > Streptophyta > Magnoliopsida > Fabales > Fabaceae > Vicia > Vicia faba. The sequence goes on from OX451738.1 coordinate 572,162,337, forward strand.
GTTCACTATATTTCTTTAAGCATGTCAACTCCTTGCATTCAAATACACAAGCTTAGCAGACGATGTCATCATGCTCGACTAAAAAGAATGCATGTCACATTATTAGTTTATCTTATCATCCAATTAGTCCCCCTCCTAATGCACTACAACTTCCCAAACTAAGATGCTTTATCTTTATTTATGCATCAATACTCTGAAAATGTCATTGATGTTGAAGGAGGTGATCATTATAGATTTCATATTGTATCAAGGTTCTATTAAGCATATATGCATTCTCAAAAACATATTTTCTGTAACGAGACACACACAAAAAATGAGCTACACAATTTACTTGGATATGTGTGAACCATCATTTTAAGTACGTAAATTTGTTTTAATTTATAATTTATATTCCATGACGTTACTTGTGTATAACAATCGTAGTTTTTGGTACAAACATATTTGAAGAACGACCGTCCTATACCTCTTACAAGTCTATTGTGGGAAATAAATTGTCAATCAGAACTCAGAAGCATTAAACGTAGGGTGTATATATTTCATAAAATGATTAAGTATATAAACTCAACCATTTTATAAGTCATTTCATAGTTCAAAAACACACTGAATTCTAGAATGCAAAAGAAATTTTTTATCAATTCGATAAGTTTCACAGTCGTTTTTGAGAAAATGATTTTTCAAAGATCAAAACCTAAAAAGGGCTGAAAATCAAGAATCCACATGATTCACAGTCGTTACTCTTGCACCCTCGTGAAAAATAAAAATGCTCATAGAATTCAGAAATGTACTTCTGGGAGCACCCTAGCTCACACTCAGGTCATTCGTAAGTGATCTAGACTCTCATTTTGACAAAAAATAATACAAAAATGTATCTCTTATAACTTATAAAAGTGTACCTTCGGACGAGTTTTTAATAAAAAACGCACTAGATCCCCTTCCTCATTTCCAACAAAGTCTCAAATTCCCAAACTTTCTCAAAATCTCAAACTCTCTCAAGTCACTTCCAAGTTTCTATTCCCAACATCCAATCTATCGAAGTGCTCAACATCAACTACACATTTGATAAGCTTTTGCATTCAAGTTTTTTTTTTTTGCATTTGATTTTCTATACATGCATCAAGAAATAAGAACAATAGGTAGTGTAATATACATTAATACATAGTTAGTTATAGTCATTCTTAGATAGTGTAAGTAATCAATGCGTTTTGTGCATTTTTTGTACCATGTGTTTATGCCATTTTTGTTCTTTTGAGTTGCAGGTTAATATGGAAGTGTAATTCCATATTTGTTCAGAATTTGATTTTCAAAGAATATGTAAGTGCCTTTTCCGTATTTTGTCAGTCTTTGTTGTTTGGTTTGATTTTCAATGTCACTCATCTGGATTTTATTTTTTATGTTTGTATTGCTTGTCTGATTTAATTATAGGTATCATGATTGATAACCAAGATCGATTGAGGCTTGACAGAGTGTCGCAACATGCACTGATTCATAGAGAAAGAGAATGACCATTGCGACCACTAGTCGATGTCAGTTCATTTGATGCGGAGGTGCCAACTTCTAGGGTTTGAGCATCTTCTACTTCGTCTTCCCGAAGAAGGAAGGTGTCTCCTGCTGCTGTCCTAAAAGCACCACCTATCCAGGTTGATGCATTTGTTGCTGTCGTTTTTGAGGAGTTTGGGGGAGACCCATTTGAGTTATCACCACTGCCTCTATATGCAGACCGTGTTACCAGGCTTGTGTGGGACCGAGAGATAATTTATCTGTCTTTATTATTTGAAATACATGTGTTATAATATTCGAAATTTCTAATAATGATTTATTTTTCTGTAGTACCGTAATGCTTTAAAAAGCAATAACCATGGTCGGAAGATTGTGAAGTTGCACCACCCGAGGAGCAGTTGTTTCACGATGCCATGCAGATATCTATACTGCGAGATTTATACATGATCAGTTATATAATATTAACCATGGTATACTGTCAGTGTTCGTAGAGAGATGTCACTCTGAAACGTGATCATTTCATCTTCTTCATGGTGAAATGTCCATCACACTGGATGATGTGTCATGCCTCCTACATCTTCCGATCAAGGGAAGATTATTAGACTACTCCAGAATTATCATACATGATGTACGAGAGATGATGGTAATCTATTTGGGAGCTGACACCGTGAATTCACTAAAAGAGTTTGAAGACACTAAAGGAGATCATGTTAGAACAACATTTTAGATAGCCAGTATACACACCACTTGGTTGCAGCAGTGTAGGTTGAAGGTGATGATGAACATGTGATATATTGAAATTCTGGTATTCAGATCACAGGTGTCCTAAGAGATGTCAGGACACTGGTCTCTGAATTTGCACACAATGACAAGGTAAACGATAAACACATTTCATAAAAGTAAAGAACATACATGATTGTTAACTCAGTTTGGTGTACAACAACACCTACTATGAGGACTACCAAGCCAGGAACTAAGTCAACTAGATAGTATCAATTTGTAGACCCACAACAAAATTTCACCTAGTTTACAATCTGCTCACTTAATCACTACCCTTGCTCAACTTCTACCTAAGACTTACCTAGGTATGAGACCCTTCTCAAATCCCTTCCAATCACAGAACAATGACTGAAAAATTCTAAACACTTAGAAAAAAATAACAAAAGTCACACTTCAAAGACACACAATCATTCACTTCTTAAAAGATTTAGAATGACTGACATAACTTACAACTTAAAAACACAGTCCTACTCTTTCATCAAGATGATAATCGAGAGGCTCACAATAAACACACAAACCCTAATAAAAATACACATTAAGTTCCACGCTTGTACTAGGGTCGAAGATTTCTTTTTATAACCTTCAATGGACTAGATTTGGGATTCACAATCGTAGCTGGATATGAGAGAGGCGCTGCAGAATTATCTCCTCAAAGATAGGACATCAATCATTAGTTTCCTAAATTATCTCCATAATTAGAAACTAAGAATATTCCTTGAACCTTTTTAATCTTCAAACTGTGCACCACATAGGATAGCATAATATTTCCAGAATATTCTACACCTATAACAAACTAAAATATCCAGCAGTCCAACTGTACAAAACCACGACGTCGAAAGAAACTGCATAAGACATCGCATTTGACATGTTGCTCCAGTTTATAGAACATATTATTTCAACAAGTCTATGTTAAGTTAGTTTTACTAAACATAATGCTAATCACAATAAAACAGAGAATCAACAATCTCTCCCTTTGGCTTATTTTGGCTAAAACAACTTAGTACTTCTTCCACACATAAGCACAAAACAACTCAGATTTGAAAATAAATCAAACACACAAATAATCATAGGTACAACAGCAGATGTCAGTACAACAAATATCCGAGCAACAACTAGTGGAATCTACTCAACACAACACACAAGAGAATAGAAAATTCTCAATATCTCCAGACATCATATCTGACATTTCTTCAAGCCACTCCATATTAGAACACAAAACCTGCTAAACCTGCTAAGTATCAATTTAGAGAATAGCACTTTCATTACATCACAGTACACCTGGGGTGAAGAAAGTAAGTCCTGAAGTCAATTGGTGTACACGACGAAGAAGATAAACTACATCAAAAGAAGATAAACTACATCTTCAAGAACAACCAAACTACTCCCCCCAAACTCAGAACCAATTCTTGACAGAGAGTCCCAGGAGAACTTTCCTGTAGCCTCAAGAAACCAAAAAGAATTATAACTTAAATAACCCAAGTTAGAAAACCATGTGACATAAGCAACACATATTAGAAGATCATGTGACAGAAGCAACAAGACACACCAGACCAGACAAGATGTTAGAACATTTAGAAGGACATCCTGTATATACCCACAATATAAGACTCATCAGATGAAGAAACAAAAAAAAACCTTATGACAAATGGTCATACTCCCCCTAATTGTTTCATGCAAGGAACAACAACACTCAGTAATGTAAATAAGAGTCAACAACATAATACTACTCTCTCCCTTTTTAGCCAAAATTGATAAAAGGTGAGTTTGAGCAAAAAGGCACACACACACAAAAAAACTGAGGGGAAACCAAAAAAACACAACACAATATGAGAGAAAAGAACTAGTAAGAGGTACTTAAACACTACTATTGATTGTAATGATGCCTTGTTTAAAAAACAACAATCGGTCAATGTAGGCGATTTTCAAGGAAGATAAGGTTATTCTTGTTATTGGTGCATCACTCATTTTAGGAGAGAGAGGCAAGGATGTGATATATTTCTATCTTTCCAAGTCTTGACCGTTGAAATGATCCAACATTGGCAGTGACATATTTCATACCTTTGAAGACATTTTTCACATGTCCCTTGATGAATAGACAACGTAGTCACACTATCCACAAAAGTATGCACTTCTGCCCTTCACACCTCTTGTCATACTAGGCACGTTCTCTTCATTAGGATTTATAGACAAGAAACTCCAAAATATAATGTCATGACAATTGGTTAAACATTGCATTCTTCAAGCATCAACCTTACATTGAGACTTCCTTCAATCTTAACCAAGAACCTTAACTGAACTAGGAGCCACACAGAATAGTGTTTCATAGACACTGACTTCATCAAACTTGGCCAAGAGTGTTACTCTAACATTTCACCAAAGAACTAGCCACCAACGTAAATAAACATAAGGACTAGAGAGTTTTAAGATATAGCTTCTCCTGGCTCCTAGAGACATAAAATGCTGAGATGATGTCCCAACACACATGGATGGCCAAACCACTTCATGGTGAACCACATATAACAAATGCCTTCTTCACACTAGTGATCTACCATTCTCCCTTGTTTTTAGACAATTATTTCTCCCCCTCAAGAGAAAATCCAAAAACAATGAACCAATACGAACTTCTCAAGTTCATACATCAGAAAGGATGTTGTAACATTTTGCAGGACATCATTCACACACACACACATCACCATCAACAATAGTAGTAGAGGCATACTATAGCCAAGGGACAAGACAATCATGATCATCTTCAGATGATCCTCTACCCCTTGCCTCTATCAAATAGCCTCCAACACTCATTGAGTCTGTCACAAGTTTTAGGGGTGATACTCATGACCTTTCTTGTCATCACCTCATAAAAAATCTTCATCAACTCAACCCTTAGCAGAGATATTTTGTTCCATCATTTGATAGTTTCAATTACCACAATATGGGGGAAAGATAGAGAAATTATTGCATTCCTCCTCATCAGTAATTGTTACAGATCCTTAATAGCTTCAATGCCATTTGATTTTTCTTCGATAGTGTTAACCCAGACATATTTTGAAAACTCATCAACAATTTCACCAACATATTTCTTTCTACCAACCCCGTCAACCAGCTTAGGTTCCATAAGCGTCGTATGAAGATTTTCCACCATGTTGGAAGAAATTTGATGATGAAACTTCGGAAGAGGAAACTTAGTTTGCTTCCCAACTTGATCTTCACTGCAGGTCTTGCCTTTCATAAGTTTGGATATACCTCTGGCTTCTTCCTTTGATTGGTCTTTCTTCACACCTTTTAGAAGTAGTTGGTCAAGTTTTTTATGCAGTAACTTCATCTCGACTTCTTTTGGCATCAAGCATGTGGAAGAGCAATTTGTTTCTTGAGGGATCCATAAGTAACAATTATCTTTTGATCTGACTCCCTTCATGACAACTTCATTCTTCTTATTAGTTACCAGACATTCAGAGGTAGTAAATTTAACTTTAAGACCTCGATCACAAAGTTAACTAATACATATCAAATTAGCAGTCAACCCCTTAATAAACAACACCTTATTGATACCTTGAAGACCAGTGGAGTTCATCTTTCTAGAACCTTTTATTTCACCTTTTGACTCATCTCCAAAGGTGACATAACTAGAGGAAAGTGGTTTAATGTTCACAAGAAACTTCTTGACACCAGTCATGTGTCTAGAACAACCATTATCAAAATACCAATCCTCTCTTGTAGAAGCCCTGAAGGAGGTGTGGACTATGAGTCCACAAGTGTCATTCTTGTGAATCCTCTTATATTTGGCTTTAACATCGTCTCGTCTTCTTTTATGTTGTGTATCAAGTTTGGGATAACCATTCAACCTATAGCAGAAGGATTTTAAATGACCTAATTTTTCACAATAATGGCATCTCCATTGTTGATTCTTGCCTCCATTGTACTTTTTCTGATGTCTCTGTTGATGTTGAGACATGTGGTTCAACATCATTTGCCTTTGTTTCTTCTTTGGAGGTACATACTTCACTTTAGGCCTTTCTCCTTTATTCTTTATAACTTGATTATCATAACCAAGATCATTAACCTTTACAGTATTCTTCCCAATTATAATAGTTATTTCATCCAAAACAGTAGAGTCATTATTTCCCGAGTGATTCTTCTATTGTCCATCCTGACATTGGAACATTCTATTTGACATCTTCTGTTCTAGTTTTGGACGAACAAACTTCACTTTTGCCCTTTTGCCTTTATTATTCATAGACTACTTAACATAGCCAACCCCTTGACCCTTTCCAGCATTTTTCCAGACTTAATAATCTTATCAAGCACATTATCAAGTTGTGAATTGAGTAAAAGAACTTCACCCTTCAGATCACAAATGGTGGACATGTGCTCTACTTTTCTAGCTTCTATACTAGAGATGATAGACAGTTGTTCCACTTTTTCAGCCTCCAGATGAGCAATCATGTTCTTTTGCTTTTCTTCTAATTGTCCCACATTTTGAATTTTGGGGTACAACTCCTTGTAAAGAGTTGCAAGTTCTTCAAAAGTCAATTCTCCACCATTTGTTTCATTATCAGAATCATAAGTTCCCGACAAGGCAGTCACTTGCTTGGTAGGTTCCTCTTCATTATAACTGTCAGAATCTTCCTCTGACCAAGACACTGACATGCCTTTCTTCTGATTCTTAATATAAGTAGAGAATTCATATCTTATGTGCCCAAACCCTTCATATTCATTACACTGGACTCCTCTTCCTTAGCTGGATTTGTCATCAGCTACATCTCTTATTCCAACATCTTGATTTTTGTTGATGTTGAATGACTTATTCTTGACATTTGATCTTGATTTCCAGTTAACCTTCTTCAACAATTTGTTGAATTGTTTTCCAAGTAGCACAATAACATTGTACATCCCTTCTTATGTGTCTAAGTCACACTCATCTTTTGGATCATCAGTGTTAACGACAAAGGCTATGCTCTTCTTCTTTTTAGATTTTTCACTGATCCCTAACTCAAAAGTTTGTAAGGATCCCATAAGCTCATCAACTGTCATGTTGTTTATGTCTTGAGCTTCTTCAATGACAGTCACCTTCATGTCAAACCTCTTTAGAAGAGATTTGAGAATCTTTCTCACCAGCTTGGCTTCTAACATCTTCTCTCCCAGGGCACCCGAGGCATTGGCTATCTCAATAATATTTATGTGAAAGTCATGAATATTATCATTCTCCTTCATTCTTAAATTCTTAAACTGAGTGGTAAGAAGTTGAAGTCTTGACATCTTCACCTTAAAGGTTACTTCATGAGCAGTCTTCAAGATCTCCCAAACTTCTTTTGCAATAGCGCAATTACTTATTAACCTGGAGATATTCTTCTCCACTCTATTGAATAAGACATTCAATGCTTTAGAGTTTCCCTCTGATGATTTTTCATCTTTATTATCCCATTCTTCCTCAGCTTTCCCATCCATACCTACAACCATTGGTGGATCCCATCCTTTAACCACAACTTTCCAAGCCTTGTTGTCTATAGATTTGATAAAGGCCGCCATACGAGCTTTCCAATAGTCATAGTTGGTTCCATCAAGGATAGGTGGTATGTTTAAAAATCCTCCTTCCTTGTCCATTGTGCCAGAAATAACTTCCCTGAATCTCACCCAGAGTCAGAGCAGGATGCCTGTTCTGATACCAATTAAAGTTTTGGTATTCAGATCACAGATTTTCTAAGATAGATCTCTGAATTTGCACACAATGACAAGGTAAATGATAAACACAATGCAGAAAAATAAAGGACACACATGATTGTTAACCTAGTTCGATATACAATAACACCTACTCTGGGGGCTACCAAGCCAAGGACCAAGTCAACTAGATAGTATCAATTTGTAGACTCACAATAAACTTTCACCTAGTTTACAATCTACTTATTTAATCACTACTCTTGCTTAACTTCTACCTAAGACTCGCCTAGGTATGTGACCCTTCTCAAATCCCTTCCAATCACAGAACAGTGACTGAACAATTCTAAACGCTTAGAAAAAATAACATAAGTCACACTTCAAAGACACACAGTCATTCACTGCTTAAAATCTTTAGAATGACTAACAAAACTTACAATTCAAAAACACAGTCCTACTCTTTCATCAAGCTGATAATCGAGAGGCTCACAATAAACACACAAACCCTAATAAAAATACATAATAAGTTTCACACTTGTACCAGGGTTGAAGCCTTATTTTTATAACCTTTAATGGACTGGATTTCAGATTCACAAACGCAGTTGGATATGAGAGAGGCACTGCAGAATTATCTCCTCAAAGATAGGACATCAATCATTAGTTTCCTAAATTATATCCATAATTAGAAACTAAGAATACTCCTTGAATTCAACTTGAATCTTTTTAATCTTCAAATTATGCGCCACATAGGATGGCATAATATTTACATAATATTATGCCATGTTACAAACTAAAATAATCAATAGTCCAGCTGTACAAAATCATGATGTCGAAAGAAACTGCATAGGACATCACATTCGACATGTTGCTCCAGTTAATAGAAGATCTTATTTTAACATGTCTATGCTAAATTTATTTTACCAAACATAATGCTAATCACAACAAAACAGATAATTGACATATATCATAGAGCATATGCATTAAGGTCATACCTAATATACTTGATTTACCTTAAATACTTCAACTGACATGATGCATATTCATGAGTACAACCGGAGGGACGCTTGTTTGGTTTATCCGTACTTTAAGTTAGCTGAAATTTTTCTTTAGAAGACTAGGCAGATGACAGCTAGTTGCACACTGTTGATGGTAATATATTTACATTCTTTATTGTTATATCATTTTCATAACACTCGTGTTACGCTATTACTAATAATTCATATGTATCAATTCTATACATGGATCCTCCAAAAATTTCCACACATCTCATACTGGTCATTTGTTGATGACTACATTGAGGATATTCTGCGTGCTTGTGCATTTGTCTCACTTAGACAAAAACAATCGACCGAGCCCTTCAGAGTATACCCTGGCCGCACAACAACAAATGATATAAGCTTTCGGTCGTACGAACTTCACTGTCAAACGTGTCCCTTGGATAACACTGACTTCTACTTTAAATGGTTGACTTATGGATCACATTTGATGTATCCACATCTTCCTGAAGCGAGTCATGCGTCAGTTCAGATATATGCAGTTTGTTTCAAGAGACCCCTTAAAATCTACTCCTCCTACTATGGTCTGTAGAGATTTAGATGCCGTGTATGATGATTTTCTTAATCATTTGATATCGGTTGAAGCACGAGGTATTGTAGTTCCAAGCAAATGAAGCTATGCATTCGACTATATTTAATGGTATTTCAGAGTATCACATTCTTACATGATACCAGATGTTGAGGGAGATCCACATAAGCTAACTCATCATGAGATATTAGAGAAGGAACATGCTAGAAAATATCATATTGTTGGTGTATTACCTACATGTCGTTGCATTTTGGATCTTGCGCGAATGAGTATAAATAGAGGAGACTTTCTGAAAGACACTTCTAGGAGGGATGTTGTAAATGTCATTCTTACTAAGTCACGAACGAAATTGCAGCACATGAGGTAGCGAAGGACAAGGGATCCGACATACGCAGTAGTATAATATTTCTATTAAAGATTATGGATAATATTATTGTTTGTTATTATTTTACGGTATTTAGGTAGACTGTTACTTTGACGTGTTTTTATCTTATTTGATTAGTATGATTTAATTAATAAAAAATATTACATCAGTGAATTTGTCAAAAAATATCAAAACTTATCATTAAAAGATGATTACGAAAATGCATATTCGTATTTGTTAGAGAGATGCATATCCGGATTAAACTATGATAAAATGAAGGCGCAACTTAGTTACGAATGAATGTGGACGTGAGATTATTCTTGAGATACATATCTAAACTAAATTATGACACAAAATGGTGGAGTTGTTCAGCTACACATTAATTTAATTTAATAAATGTGTCCGAAGATATACTTTCGAATTTAAAAAAAAAAAAAAAGTATTTTCGACCATTTAGGCCGGGAGAAATAATCCCCTTCTTTAGCTTGGGTTTGGATTCTTGATGGAAAACTATACTTTAAGTTGGAGAAATGGTTGGTATGAGTGTGACAAAATCAAATGAAGAAACGGCACGTTTTGTAACTAGTCTTGCTATAAATACTGATGAAACCCCACCTATTTTCAACCAACTCATCTGTTTCTTTCTTCTCATTCCACTCCATTTTCACTCTCTCTCATACCATTCTCTCTTCCTTGGTTCCCTAGCTACTTTCCTTCCATTTCATAACAAATATTTATTCAATCCTGACTCTCATTCCACTCCATTTTCACTCTCCCAAACCATGAAGCTTACACGTTCCTCGTTTCTTGTGACTTTGGCTCTTCTCATGGCCACCACTTTCTCATCAGATCCTGACTCTCTTCAAGACCTCTGTGTCGCAGACCTTTCCTCAGGTAGATACCCTTTTAACATTACTCTACTATCTTCTTCATTCATTTTTCTTTTTTTTGACAAAATCTTCTTCATTCATATTAGAATACATAGTATAGTCTACAAAGCAGAGAACTTGATGCAAATTCCAATGTATTAAGTTATCTCAACCTCCTCCCTCCTAAAAGCATGCCACTTCCACCAAACTACTTTTATTTTACTTTTTCCTGACTCCACTGTTTAATCATGTGGAATATAGTATACTATTCCCACTAACATAAACTTTCATTTGTCTCTTACCTGCATTACTTAAGCACCACGGCTGAATAATGATTATAGTATAATATCACAATGCTCAACTCACAAGCCAGCTTTGTAGATTTAATAGCTGTTATTTTTATTTCTGAAAAATTAATTCTTGGAGGGCTGTAATATATAAAATAGGTGTGACAGTGAACGGATTCACTTGCAAAGAGGCATCCAAGGTAAATGTCTCTGATTTCTCCTCCAACATACTAGCCAAACCAGGATCCACCAACAACACATATGGCTCCGTCGTGACTGGAGCCAACGTTCAGAAAGTCCCAGGACTCAACACACTTGGCGTGTCTCTGTCGAGGATTGACTATGCCCCAGGCGGCCTCAACCCACCTCACACTCATCCTCGAGCTACCGAGGTTGTGTTTGTGCTTGAAGGGGAACTAGATGTTGGGTTCATAACTACAGCCAATGTTCTCATATCAAAGACCATTAGCAAGGGTGAGATATTTGTGTTCCCAAAAGGTTTGGTTCACTTCCAAAAGAACAATGGCAATGTACCTGCTGCTGTTCTTTCAGCCTTCAACAGCCAACTTCCTGGTACACAATCCATTGCTATTACATTGTTTGCAGCTACACCTGCTGTTCCGGACAATGTGTTGACTAAGACATTCCAAGTGGGCACCAAGGAAGTTGAGAAAATCAAGTCTAGGCTTGCACCCAAGAAGTAAAGTTATCTTATGGTGGAGTGATTATCTGGCCACATTCAATTGTTATTCACCTTTTAATCTTTGTACCTTTCCAGATCATGTTGGAAATCATAAAGGAAAAAGTTAAAGCAAGTGGATTGTATTCATTTGTTTTATAATGGAAATTGGAAAGTTTGTTGTATAATCAAATTGACCATCATGGCTATTCTCTTGTTTCTACTGTTATGGGAATAATAAAACTACTCATTTTGTAAACAATTGCCAATCAAACTCTCACATTGATAAGATAATTATTATTCATGAACTAAATTTGTAAATACTACTCCTGATATAAATATTCCCCACCCATTAAATATAATATTTTTTTATTATCTTGGTCGATAGTACATTATTATCATGTGAGGGCATGGAAACAGAAAGAGAAGAGACATTGGCGATACAGCAAACAAATATCTGATATACTATGTTAATAATAATTTATTTTACTATCAAACATTTCATATGGCTTTGACTTGAATCATCTATAATTCTATATTCTATATATACGATTCATCAAAAATTCTAACATAACATTTAACATACTAAGTGCTGATAAGAAAAACTATAATTCTAAATAAAAATTCATCAAAAGCTTAAACTAAAATAACTTTTTTCCAAGTAGACACAGAATTGGTCCTCAAAATACAGAAGATACTCAAAATTGCCAGTCAAAAACACGATTAAAATAAGTTGCTTATAAACATAACACTAGTAATGGTAAACATTAAAATAGTTTAACAAAGGTATCCAAATTACCAACTTATTTATTTTAAAAAATTTTACTTCAAAGATGCCTGCTGCCTGCCATCTGGGATTGCAAATAACACGATTGGTTTTGAAGGTCGGATGAAGGGTACATCACATCTGAAATACCCCTTTCTCTCCAGCTGCAATACCTCTCCACGCTGAAGATTTCGCATATTGGCATCTCCATATGCTAGAGTCTCCTTTTTTGTACAGGGGTTAAGCACATCAACGAAATCCTCTCCTTCCTCAAGCTGCAAACAATGTGAACATAAAGTTAAACAGGGAAGCAGACAGGTTTGATGTATTCAAAGTATGAGTAGCAGATGAAATGAACACTGAACCAAGGGTATGCACTATTGGGTCTTTAAGAGAATGGATCAAAATACAGTATAAGCCTATAATGGTAATCGGGTGCTATAAAACTTGTGTCGTGGCAGGTACAATGCACAACTGCATATGAACTCCTTATGATATAAAACAAATATCCACCTAGATGAAAGTGTCATTTTTCTCTCAAATTAAAGCCAATGATCATTGGTGGGAAAGATGATATAATTCTCTTATTTCTCTCTAAAATTGTTATTTGAACAGTCTGTATTACATGCCGTCTTGTTAAAATGGTTTAGAATTTTGACTACGAAATTAAATCTGTTCCTCTTTTCTGTTGATCAAACTGTTATTTCTGTTCTTCATGTTAATACATATAGATGTCTGTGTTTGCAGACATATAATGTGCAACTTGTCTTATTTGGCTCCTGAGTGTCCAGATCCTCATGACAGCCGATATTATCCTGAAAGAATCTTAATATATGATCAACATCCTGGAAGGTCTGGAATTTCAGTACAGGTAGATAAAATGAGAAGTCTGGCAATCAAATGATTTATTTTCTCTTTATTACCTTGTACCTATTATTGAATGTTATTGAATAGCATTAAATGTTGGGAGTTAGTCAACAAGAAATTAAACTCAATGTCATAGAAATAGGAATATTACAATGACGAGTAAACCATTGTACAAAATGATTGTGAAATAGAGGAGTCTCAGCCTGTTCTATTTTATGTGATAACAATGTACTGCTCAAGCTTAAGGAATAGTTTTATCGTGCAACTGTAAGATGAACTATTTTTTTACGTAGTATTGAACAGTAAAATGCCAACACGAGTAAGTTTGGTGCAGCACAGGCGGGAATGTTGCATTAACTGTTTTCAAGTACTAAACATGATAGGATAAATGATTCATTTTTAGAGTTTGGATTTAATACGTGAAAATGTATCACGACATCAATTGATTCATGTAGCAAACTTTCTATTGTTCTAAAAGTCTTGTTGTAGTACTTACACGACGCTAAAAGTTTTGTTGTAATATGCTTTTATGTTTTCAAGTTTAGAGTTGTTTAATATTTACCAATCAATGGTAACGTTTTCGTTTCATTATTAATTGTTATTTTGTTTGATAGGCTCAACCTCACTTCACAAAGTTCCTGGCAGCTGCTCTAGAAGTGCTCACATGTTGCCGCTATTCGGCTGAAGTAGGTTGCCCTAATCGTATTCAGCTCTGGATCAAACATTTTCTGAGGAATTAATTTTAATAACTTTTTCAGTGTAGACTTACATGCTGTATTAGTAGAATGCTGAGTCATTTTTATTAATAAATTGTGTCCATCTTTGACATTCAGTTTTGATAAAGTTGTTATATTTTGTAGAGCTTGCTTGTCATGAGTATAATGAGGTTTTTGCACAAGGACGCGGCCATTTCAAGGTGGTGGTGATTCAATTCAATTCAATCCAACCTCATGATTTTCAGTGTATAATTGCATTTTCATTTTCATTTTGGTAACCAGATAAGTTGTTCTTACAGGGTATTCTAGATCATCAAGGTGGAGGCTGATGGAAATGTATAGGTTAAATGTCTGGTCGTTAGAGGGGATGGTGTCTAGTTTCTTATCCTATCTTTAGCTTCAACCCACCCACGGGCAAGATAAAATAAAGAATCAGTTACATATTTGTCTGTGTATTATGTATACACCAACAATTATAGAAGTTAAATGGGATAGCTTATCTTTTGACTTGCAGTCTATGACAGTGCTAAGCACCAGGATCCTAACAGAAAGGCAGAAAGTAAAATCAACAGAGAAATGTCTTTTATTTGACACTTTTTAAAAGAACTAATATTTCAGGCTTCAGCTACATATGAATAATGAGTCCATAGATACAACCAATCAAAAGAAAGACATCAAAGCTGTGGAGAAGTTATTTTAGTATTTCAACTTTTGATTAGTTGTGTCAATAGAAACTGTATGGACATATGAATTGCTCATGAAAACACATATCATATAATGTTTTATAACGACAGAGACCCACAGTGGATAAAGACGTACCTTTTTCTTCGTAATTAGATAATCAAACTCCGTCAATGTCAGGCTAACTAGTTCATCTATCTCAGGTAGCCAAGTGAGCTTCAATTTTGTGGTCTTCACAGATCCTTCAAGATGCAAAACACCACTCAACCCCGTGACATTCCCATCTTGGTCCTTCTCTACTTCCTTTAGTATGGCATTTCCCCAATCCATCAAGGTTACTTCCTCACCTGCTGATATGGACTCTGCATCAGCATAGTCAAGCCATATCCTTTTAGTATATGTGGTAGCTTTACTTCCAGCAGCTTCATATTTCTTGTGCCTAGGTATGATGCGAACAAATGATTCTTCAGGACCATCGGTGAGGGTCAACAATACACGTTTATCCGCAATGACGGCAGTGTGTCTGGGACATACAGGGTCAATAATCTTCTTATTAATAGTCCAGAGCTTGTCCCACTCCATGAGATTGAGGTTTTTTGATGCACCCTGTACAAGAACAGAGAACAGTCATCAACATTTTAAACACCTGTTTTACAACAAGGACAAAGAAGAAAAAATTATGACAACTAAATGACATTTTCTTCTGTATTTCCTATTGGTTAGTGAGTGCATAATTTCTTTTAGATATATAAATACATGAAAGCAAAACCTTATACGTACTTGTTCGACAATAAATTGGATCAGCGCTTCAATTTTCAAACCTCTGCGTACAATTCCTTGCACTGTAGGAAACCGTGGATCATCCCATGAATCAACTCTTCCATTTTGGACAAACCATAGAAGCTTTCGTTTGCTGAGAAGAGTATAGACCATATTCAACCGGCTAAATTCATAGATGAGAACTTTCTTAACTCCCATATCCTCTTGAATCCGGTAATACTGAGCATTGCGATCATGATACTCACTTGACCGAAGGGCATGCGTGATACCCTCCTTAGAATCAACAAATGGACAAGCAAAATCATAAGTTGGATACACTTTATACTTAGATCCAATTCTATGATGAGGCATTGGATTACAACGATAATAAACAGGATCACGAAGTGATTTGTTTGGGTCTTGCATATCCAACTTCCCACGAACACAACACTGCAAGCCCCTCTCTGATCCTGCAATCATTTCCTTCCATAATTTCAAATTCCCCTCTACACTATGGTTTCTGCATTTAGATTCTATGCCATCCATTCTCTCCTTTTGCATTTGTTCACGCGGAGTGTCATCAACATATGCTTTACCCTGGCTAATTAATTTTTCAGCCAATTCCATCAACTCAGGGAAGTAATCTGACGTGTATGTAATTGTTTCATATTTGATACCCAATGTATCGATATCTTTCACCAAGTTGTCTACAAATTCATTACTTTCTTTAGCAGGATTGGTATCATCAAAACGAATAATAACCTGACCCTGATATCGCTCAGCAAAATATTTGTTTAACAGAGCTGCTTTTGAGTGTCCAATGTGAAGATAGCCACTGGGTTCAGGTGCGAATCGCAAGCGGACTTTTCCAACTTCAGCATCTGGAAGATCTATCTCTGCTAAAGGTTTGCCTCCTCCCTTAATGTTATCAGATGCATCCCCATTCACATTCCTCACTTTATCCGTGATGACTGTGTTGTCTTTTGTCTTGGCTGCAGATGGCTCTCCCAATCCTTTTTTGCCAACATATGTTGTCGTGACTTCGTTTAAGGCAGTACCATGTTCTGTCACTATTGAATTGTACCATCGCGCAAGATTTTGGTATTTCTTTGACTTCCTCAAGCTTTCCCATCTCTTTCCAGCTCCTGAAAAGCATAATGAAGATGAATATGTAAATGAACTGCCAAGTTACATGGATCAAAGGATGATAAAGTTAATGGCTGTAAGGTTACTAAAGACCACAAAAATGGAAGACAGTAATTTTGCTGCATGGAGTACCACAGAAATATATAAAATGATAAGCCAAAACAATAGAGTTTTTATGTTAAAACAATAGAGCAAAACAGATCCAGCATGGTTGCTAGCTATACTCCAGATATGGCAACATACAATAAACCCTGTTTTATCAGCAAAGACACAACTAGGAAATAACCACAAAATGTAAACACTAATCTAATAAACTAATACCAGGGTTTCCTTTTCCATAGGAACGTTGTTTAAAAGAGACCTAGTAGTATTGCATGTGAAGTTAAATACAACAACCAAGCCTTGTCCCACTAAGTGGGGTCGGCTACATGGATCAACTTTTGCCATAATTTTCGTAGTTGATCCATGTCATACAGATTCGACAAAGTTTTGCGTTGGCTGTCGACTGCCTAACACAACCCTCTCCTTTTATCCGGGCTTGGGACCGGCTATGTATAGCAAAGAATCGTATGCCAACCAGTCATAGAAATCAATTTCTTCTTTTACAAATTACAAATATTGAACAAATATTAAATGAGAAGTATAGCAAATATAGAGAAACCTTGCAAGAAAATAAGAAACTCTTCCCAAAAAATACTTAGAAATCAGAAATTTTCTAGCGAGCACAAAAGTTAATCACACTGAAAAAAATGAAAATAAAAAGAGAACAAATTCCTTTCTCCATATTCGTTGACGGAATCTAGAAGAGCAATAAAAGAAAAATGCTGTTACATTCCTGCACCAATCACTATAGGAAGAAAGGAGTTGCTTTCATAACAAAACTTCCATTCGCGAAATCATTTGTTTACACAACTGCCACTGCCTGTTTTTAATGTTGACGTCAGTAAACTATTTTTTTCTCAATTTTAGTACTAGAGTTTGGAGAATAATTTAAGAACTAGTAGCAAATAAACCAAATAAATATTTTTGTTTTCATCATATGTTAAGAAATGGAAGTGTGTTTTTAAGAGCTTTAACCAAACAACCTTGACATTCTGTTCTCAATATTTCGTTTACAAAGATTAGTAGATGGACATCATAATGAAAACAAGTCGGTGCTTTTGTGACAGAAATGAAAATTGAAAACAAGGGGGAAAAACCAAAAAATCTCCTTTGAAGCTGAAGCTGAACCACGTGCACTTTATTCCAATTTTTAATAGCAGTACCTCAAGCTCCTAAATATTTTTTTACTAAAAGCTTCTTAGGTTTTGGGACTAAATCAATCCCACAAAATCGGCTTGTAAAGTTGTAATGTGGGGATTGCTTAAGTTTCATCAGCTCATGTTTGGTCACATCTTCAAAGTGATGTGGGACTAGGCTATTTCTCTAATACACCCCCACAAGCCTAAGATTATTGGTCCTAGTGCAAGGATAACACAGATGATCCAATAGCGGGTCAATGATAGACTCAAATATCATCTTAGATATTGGAGCTAACTCTTCCATACAAAATCAACTTATATGGGGAGAATTGCCCAAATTTTAGACTTATTTTTGGACTACATCTTTAGACGATGTGGACTATAGGCTTCTCTCAAGTAAAATGACATACAGTTTATGCATAATATGAAACAAAGATACCATACTGTTAAGGTACTACTACACATCTATTTACATTACAAATTAGGTTAAGTACTATTTCTGCTAGCACGAGCAAAATATTAAAACAAATGACTCTAGTGTATTCTAAGACATCTCTCCACCTGCAGCTTACAAAGCATTTAACTTATTAAGTGACAAATGGATATAAACTATAAAACAAAGAACACCAGCCCAACTCCATAGAAAATAAGAAATCAGCACCTGCCTCCTACCCTGAATCATAAATACTGGCAATGATGCTGCCAAATATCTCCTAGATTCTACTTAGCACACTTCCCAAGCAAATAAGATAGTTTTTGCTGCTTCAACTTTTATCGCCAGCGGCCACCTCAATCTCCAAAAAAGTACAATGTCTTCGAAACAATCAAACATTTTCACAAAGTCACTGACCAAACATTGCTAGACACCATCAAAAGGAGGTCCTCAAGATTTGCCATGCTGGTTTCCATAAAAAAATGGAACCACCGCCACCCAAATACTGCCGGCAGTAACATTTTTCATTCTTAACCACCAGCTGGCACAACTAAACTCCAAATTCCAATAAACTAAAAGACTGTGAATCATGTCGAGTTCGAGTCCGGCTAGTAGAAGACCGCCAACAACTTAAATACACTCTAAAAATAACAATCAAAACAGAACCCTCAAGCAGCAACACAAAAATGCAACATTACTGTTAATCATCACATATCTAAATCAACTGTGGCAGCTCCTACACTATATGATACCATTTGCAAAAGGGTTTGAAAGGAAGAGAAATTAAAAGGAAATGATATGTCTGGACAAACAAAGAAATAAGCTTAATCTAACATAAACAACAAACTGCAAAGCTTTGCAGATTAGACCCAGATCGAAGGTGGACTTCACATAAAATATGCCTCGTAAAATATATTTACCTGCAAGACCTGCCCAGATAGCTAGATCTGCAATTGATAATGAATAACCAACTAAAATTGTGCGCTTCTCCAAGTATTCATCAATATATTTGCATCCATTCTCAAAAGCAGGGCCTGATGAGAGTATAGGTGCATACTCTAACAATTCATCAATCTGAAAAGCCAAAGAAACTGGAAATAAGGAAAAACAACTATAGAATGTCTGAGCTAACAACCAGAAGCAAACAATAACTAACAAAACAAATATGAGTAAACCATCAATTTGGTTCATAACAATCATTCCCTCTCCTATTTTGTCCTAAATGTCATAATCAAACCCCCTATAAGCTAACCTCAATCCAACCATTTAGGTTCTTAACCTGTCACTCAGCTATTTTGAAAGTAACTAATGACAAACTATTTATTATATTTCTATAGTTCAAGTACCAAATTCCAGAGAGAGTTATAGTTTAAGAACCCAAATTGAAGCTTTGCACAAGAAACATTTAGAAGATAATTCAAAAGACCATTTTTAGACAACATCACTAACTAATTATCAACAAAAATTCCAATCTTTCATTTCACTAAACCATGATGCCATGTGATACTATTATAAATGAGAAAAATGACCTGGCTAGTTTGAAATGCATTTTGGCCATAGAAATTTGGAAGGGTTGAAGTTCTTCCAACATAACGCAAAAGAACAAAAGCTCCACGCAATTTCGACCTGTAACAAGGAATTAAATTGCAAAGTATTAGATCGTAGATATGGCACTTGAATACACAGGAACTGAATTGAAAATGAAAATGCATGTACATAAAATTCAATAAATTAGTAGTATTAACTATGTGTTACTAGTTGAAGCGATGAGAATGGAGTAAAAATGGTGAAGAAAATTGAGATTGAAAACGTACCCGTTGGAGAAGAGAAATGTGGGGGCGGAGTCAGGAGGGAGGGAGGAATCGATGGATGGAGAAAACCCGGCGAGCTTGGCGGCGGCGATGAGAGCTAACGGTGGCGAAGAAGCGGCGAAGGAAAGGGTTTTGATGTCCATGTTGGTGCGATTGCGAAGGCGGAGAGTGATGGCGGCGTCGCTAGGTCAAGACTCGAGTTTTTTAAAATGTTTAGATCTTTTAAGTACCTGTTTGGTTTGGTGGTGGAAACACCAAACGTGCGTTTGGCTGAAGCTCCAAATCCTAGCTTTTCAATTTTGGGAGAATCGATTCTCTTAACACTAGTGCTTAAAACACTTTCTCAAAGAAAAATGTTTTCAAGCATATACATTTTTCTCTTACCAATACATTTTTCTCTTACCAATACATTTTTCTCATTTTTTTAAATATTTGTATCAACACAATACAGTCTCGCGTTTATAAAAATATTCGTAATAATATATTTTTTTTCTTTTATACAATTTTTATTATCAACAATATTTTTTTTATTTATAAAAATATTTCTATCAATAATATATATTTTTTATTTACAAAAACATTTATATCAATAATATACTTTTGACTGTTTATAAAAATAATTATCAATAATATTTTTTTTTTATTTATAAAAATATTTGTATCAATAATATACTTTTTTTCATTTATACAAATTTTTATATCAATAATAGACTTTTTTTCGTTTAAAAAATATTTATATCAATAATACACTTTTCTCATTTACAAAAATATTTTTATCAACAATATACTTTTGTTTTTTTATAAAAATATTTTTATCAACAATACACTTTTTCTCTGTTTATACAATTTTTTATATCAATAATATATTTTTCTCATTAACAAAATATTTATATCAACAATATATTTTTTCTATTTTTATAATTTTTTTATCAACATTGGACTTTTCCCATTTACAAAAATATTTGTATTAATAATACTCTTTTTTCAGTTTATAAAAATATTTGTATCAATAATTCAGTTTTTTTATTTATAAAAAATATTTGTATCAACAATACATTTTTTTCATCTTAAAAATTATTAACATAAATTTATTAATTTTATAAAAACAATGTAATTGATAAAGTTTTGGTGACTATTCAAATATTAATATTTTTCACTCTATTTTTCAATTCTTTTTATAAAATTTTGTTCTCTATTTTTTCACTCTATTTTTCAACTGTCATTATAAAACTTTTGCAGGTACATCATTATGATTTAAGCTTCCTTTAGTCTCTCCTCGTATTCTTTTTCTTCGTTTTGGAATAAAATACACAAAAAAAAAAAAAAGACAGTTAATTTTGACATATAGTATGTCCACCTAAAACTCATAAAAAACATACAAACTAATTTAAAAGTGATAAAAGATTTGTGTAAAAAAATAGAAATTATGTTGTAATGAAATATTGCACATAGTAATGGAATAATGAAAGAAGAAGAAAAAATGGTTATGCTGTGGTTTCTAATGTATGATGGATAAAGCAAAATCTGGAAATGTATCTTTTAATTTGAATTTGATTTGATAGGGTATGGTACAATGATTTAATACTGGTACAAAAAAGTTAATAGAAAAATAGAAAATAGGATTCATTGCAGTCAATATTTCCTCAGTCACACATTTAAATTATTGGTGATTGTTCGATTTTTATCATATGGGTCAAAATAACAAATATTTATTTTATATAATTAAAACTTGTGATATTAAATTTAGACAGTTCAATTTTAATTGAATGGTTGAAAATGTTTGACTGCATGATTGTGTCAATTTGCTAACGGTAGCAAATCATGGTCCAAAAAATAGATACATAATTTAATTTATATTTTTCAATTAGTTTGATTGAAAAGTCATTATTTAAATACAAATTCAACAACTTAGTTCATGTTGTATAAACCAAAATAGATAAAATATAAAGACATAGTTGAATATGGAGATTTGGTTGGATAAAGTAATTATTATACATCAAATAATCCTAAAATGAACAAATGGCAGTAAGAAAGGGGTAAAATGATATTTTCTAAAACAATTAACTTCTGCGTTTAGAATAACCCAATAGCTTTGATTAAGTTAGGGTAAATAAATTGCACTTCCCCTTATGCTCTTTGGTCGAGGAAGTGTGGCCGTGTGACTCCCCAGGGGTAACAAGACCATTGATGCCTTTGGCTGCACTTTTGTATGCGTCAACGATAAGCCTTCACTATGTCCGTCACATGCGAAACAACCATCCTGGAATAACCAGGTCATGCATGCCCGCAATTGCACCCCTGCTCGTGGCAACTGCTAGTTTCGAGCATTCATTCTCGTTGCAACGCCTAGTTCCTGACAGTTACCTATTTTTGAGGACCTGATATTCATGTCCAAAAATAGAGACCAATGGTCAAGCGCTAGAGGCATTATATAAACCCCCCACACTTGTGAGGATCAAGTATTCAATATTCACTCTAGAACCTTAAACTCTCTCTTGTATCTCCTTGCACTCTTACTTACTTGAGTGTCAGAGTGTCTTGCAGATACACTCCCTCCTCCTTGATTCCAGCTTTGCAGACACAGAAATCGGTCCATTACAGGTTCTGGTCACTGGTAAGATCAGTGGCGCCATCTGTGGGAAATTGTTTTCCCTATCTTTCTTTCTGTAGAAACTAAAGATCAAAACGGCATTTCAAGATTCAAATTGTGATCGATTAAGGTGACAGTCACCTTGCTAGCAAAATTGCCATCTCCCTTGTCTGCAAGATTGGCATCGACAGGGAGATGCCTCTCCTCAAAGACATTCACCTGAAGAGGGACAACTTCACAACATCTTCCTCCTCAGTCGAAGTAGAGAACGACGACATCCTATTCCTGGAGAATGGGAAGTCCAAGAAAGTCCCAAAAGAACTGTCGGCAATCCTCCAACCAGTTCTGATATCGACCATAGCAGCTCTACTCGCTAGACTTAATCAGACCAACGCTCTAATCCGTCAATAAAATACCATGATTGAGGCCTTGGAAGAAGGACGCCTCTCAAGGTCTTCTCTGAGGAGATACCGACAACATGGGTCTCGCATCCCATCACCAATACGACCAAGTTATCGTTCTGCACAAGAAAAACCAGAAACCTCGTTAATCAAGAAGCACATGCATACTCCTCTCATAGAGATCGGCGTTCCCCGGTCACCAAGAAGACAAAGGGTAACCAACAGGAAGTTAACTAACGTTTACCCTCTCCCAAGCTGAAGCAGCACCGAGGAGCGTGTCTCCCTATCGACACAACAGTCTCGGACGAGAGAAGAACCATTACTTTCCTCCATTGTCACCAAACCATGGTGAAGACGACGAACCCCACGGTCCATTGTCAAGAGAAATCATGGAGACTTCCCTACCCGTCGAGCTGGAGAAACCCCCACATTTGGGGACATACGACGAAACTGCTGATCCAAACGAGCACATCAAGAATATTGATGCCTTGCTCAATTATAGAGGCGTATGGAGAGCCATTAAGTGCAGACTCTTTCCCACTAGTTTATGAAAGAGGGCTTGTGATATGGTGGGAGAACTAACTTGACGTTTTGCGTTTCGTCGCAAATGTTTCGGTTTAGCAAGAGTCGCCACCGACTTTTATTTTATCCAAAAGGAAAGGTAAAAAAGCACATGAAAGACCTTTGAGATGTTTTCTTGAGTTCGGGGGGTAGATTATGAAAAGGGAAGATGCTAGCACCCTTTTCATCCATGGTTTTCCATGGGCTCTTAGTTACTTGCTTAGATCACTTGCTTTGCTTTTGCAATTGTTTGAAATAGTGCTTTGTGTTTGGTGTGGTTTTGAAAGTATTTTGAAAAGAGGCCATCGTTTTGGAAATCTTTGTAATGATTCTCGTTCGTAAGAATGTATACAAAGATGTTTGTCTTTTGAAAAATGTTTCAATATTTTGAAAGGTGTTTTTAAAATGTTTTGAAGTGTGTTGTGCGTTTTTGAAAATAGCAAGGATTTGTTTTGAAGAGAGCAAGTAACTAGGAACTATTTACCCTACTCAAAAGTCTTTCCTATACATTTTTATTCCTTTGACATTGTTAACCTACCATTGTTTTGATAGACAACCCTATATTTGGATGTTAAACAGGACGGGTGTGGGTCATCGTATGACCATGATAGTAATGTTGCCAAGTATCTTTAGCATTTTGAGGGACCAAGATCATTTGTTTTTAGGCAACCTTTTGATAGCGTCATCGAGGGACTATGATCTTTTGTTTTGTTTTGTTTTGCCAAGATACCTTGCATTCATACCATGGTCGTTTTATTAGGCAACCAAGTGGGTGAAACCCTAAGGAGTGCTTGTGTGCAATGTGTTGTCATTTTACATGCTTTTTTGTCTTGGATTAGGTCATGTATTTGTTTGATTTTTGTCTTGTCATACAAACCCTAAATTTACTAAACATGTATATAATGCGGTAAATTGCATAAAGTAAAGCTAAGCTATTACAATAATATTATGGGAAGGGAGATACAAGTTTTGAATGGGGGATATTGCTCAAAATAAAACCCTAAAAATAATTATTACAACCCAATTGAATTTGTACAATAAATAAATAAATACATAATTATTTAAATATGCAAATAAAATGTATGGATGCAAAATGTTTTTGTATTTATTTTATGTATGAGAAAAATAAATTATTTAAGTCCTAAAAAATAAGAAAAAATGATATTGTTATTTTTTGGAAGGGTGAAAAACCCTAGTTTTTTATTTAAAAGGAAATTAGGTTTTCTAATATTTATTGTCCATTTTTTGTATAAAATAACAAATAATATTATTAACAAATATTAAAAATTAAAATATGTATGAAAATAATATTTTATGTGTATAAATGATAAAAATAAAAATGTGTAGTATTTTCTAAATATATTTACAATTTATTTAAGAAAATAAAGTTCTATTTGAATAATCAATATTTTATGCAAAAAAATAAGATAAAAAATAAAATAAAAATACAAAAAATTAAGAAAATATTTTTGGGATTTTTTAATGTTCAGAAAAAAAATAATAAAGTCAATAAACATAAAAATATGAGAAAATATGCAAAAATGTAGAAATATGCAAAGGGGGGTGCAAATAGTAAACTGGAGGTATGGGAAGTAAAACAACAGGCCCAAGGCGCGCCAGGCCCAAGCCAGCCTTCGTCCCTGACCTCCAGCCAACATCTTGCGCGTGTTTTGCCTTCAACTTGTAACTCTCTATTCTTTGCACAAAAACAAAAACTTGCAACATAAAAAATGTAGCTTGGAATCTCACGATTCCAATGATATAAAAAACATAATCTAACTCTCAAGGATCAGGGAGAATTTCTGTAGCCCTAATTTTTGACCAAATTTTTTCATGAACTTCAAGCTTCAAATTCTCACTACTCAGTTAATATAAATGACAATTATACATATGTACAACTTCAGCAAGTTAAGGACTACATTTTTGCTTCACAAATCGTGACTTAAGGATGCCTAAATAAAGAGATAGAGATTTGAAAAATACCTTGTCCAACTGAGTTTGGATATGGCAATATGGGGACTTTGGTGAGGCCTGAAGATCGTGTGAGCTCCCTTGAAGTTCCCTCAAGCTTTTCTAATGCTCAGCTTGCCTTGAGGATGCTTGAAACTCCCTGTAGAAGTCAACCTGCAACCTTCAAAAATGAAAATGGTGATGGTTGAAACAGAGCTTCCAGAACCAGGACAAGGGCTTGGATAGTTTAGGTAGGATGTATGGAAGATGTTTGATGTGTTACAAAGCATAACGCACGAGCAAATATTGAGATGGCTAGTGTTTTACAGAAGCTGCCATGTTTGGGCAGAAAAATGTGTTTTTTGAGTTTGCAAGGGTTTTGAATGTTGTGAATTCGTGTTTTTGATTGAGACAAGTTTTTGAAGTTGTTTATAATGAAGCCAAGTCTTCTCTTTATCAGATGGACAAGTTATCTTGACTTTTGCCTCTTTTCTTGCTTTTGAAGAAAGTTTGAAATGACTATGCCAAGGTGATGTACTTGCTAGTTCTAGGACTGATGAGAGTTGGTAAACATTGCCTGATATTTGTGGATATTGCCTGCAACAAAATATCGGGTCCATGGCTCAAGAATTGCAAAGTTGTAAAAGGCTTGCTTTATCAAAATCGCATAGTGCCCTTTATGCCATTTATGGATTAATCTCTTGTGCAATGCTCCAAAGGTGAAAACAAAGGCTTTAACCACTGAGTTAGCATTAAATTATGGAGTGTAGAAGGGATTAGGACCTGTAATACAAGGTACAAGCATGCTAGGATCTGATTTGCAACTTGAAGCATTGTGAAAATGGCTTGCACAAAAGTGACAAAATGCCATTTTCTCTTCTTCGATTCTCCCTAACCATAAATGATCTTAGAGATTTCTTGGACATTTTGGAAAGCTTGTAACATGCTATACAATCCATCTTTGAAATGAAACTTGAGATACCTCTTGGAACCAGGGGAAAAGTTGCCATGAAATTAGGTCAAAAACCTGCCTAAACTAGGGCAAAATTTCACTAAGTCTTTTAGTTCATGGACCCTTATTCATAAAATCATAACTTGAGATCCAAGAATTATTTGGGAAAAATTTGTGAAGAAAAGTTGTAGATTTCATGGAGGGCTACAACTTTCATGTTGGAAGTTTTCTTTGAATCCAATTGCATCATGGTGAAAAAGTTGGGAAAAGTTGGAAAAAAATAAGAAATTTTCCATACTTAGAAAAATTCTAAGTTATAAAAAATTTCAAATTAAAACCCTAATTTTCAATTTTAGGTTTCTTGTGTTGGTGTAAGCCCTAGAGGCCAATACTTTTGGTACTTGTATCGAATTATTTATTAATAATAAAAGACATTTCTTTATTATGTTTGCTTTCCAAAATAATAAAGTCCCTAGAATGGTTTATTTGTTTAATGAAATGTTAAGTGTGACTTAATCATGAGATCCCATTAAACATAAGACACTATTCTTAAAGTATCCGTAGTCAAGCTTTAATGTGAAGTGGGATAACATTAAAGCATTAAGATTATTATGAAGATAGATTGATGATCACATCTCATGGATCATAGATAAGGAGTTATCAAGTCTTGACATAGGTATGAATATTAGGAGTAATATTTATACTGGATTGACCCGCTATGAGAATACTATATAGAATGTTATGCAAAGTGTCATAAGTTATTCTCATGATGATAATGGTGTATACCACCCTTCGACCTGAAACCACTATGGATCCTAGATGTAGAGTCAAGTACTTTATTGCTGATCAAACGTCATCCGTAACTGGATGACTATAAAGACGGTTGATGGGTACTTCACAAAGCATGCTAAGGGACATGAGTGACCTAGATGCAATTTTCTTATCCTGCATAACAGGATAAATGTCTAAGGGCCCAATATTGAACTGGACAAGGGTGACACAGCGTATGCCTTGTGTTCAATATAGACATGAGGGCAAAAGGGTAATTGTACAACACAAATATTATCACGGAAAAGGTTTGGTCAGATCACATGACATTTTCGTGACTTGGGTAACAGTGATGTGTTGCTAGATATCGCTCACTGTTTATTATATTAAATGTGTGATTTAATATAATTGCCAATGTCGCGAAAACCTACAGGGTCACACACATAAGGACATGTTGATGAGAGATAGAATAAATAAGGAACACCGTAAGGTACGATGCACTTAAGTGTAATACGGAAAGTGGTAAGGTACCACATGGATAAGTGATATATGGTACATCATAAGTGTTGTACCCCAAAATTTGCCCTCCCATATTCTTCAAAGTTTGTCAAGAGTCATCTTCAAATGGCTCAAGATTTCTCAAGGGATTGCACAGTCCAAACCCTCTCCTAAGCCAGTCAAAATTAGGGTTTTGGTTCTTTCAAGGAAACTGAGGTTTTCAATGGTTCAATCAAGTCCCATAGGCCTATATACATTGTCAAGCATCTACATGTCAAGTTTCAAGACTCACAGTCCCAAGTTGCACAGTCAAAAGCCCTATTTGATCCACAGTCAACTGCATGGGTAAAATGGTCATTTTGCAGTCAAAAGTCAAATTTTTTGGTCAACATCTTATTTTGAGTCCACAATCATCATTTGATCAAGTCTTGATCATGATTCCTCAAGCATGGCTCAAAAATCATCAAAGATGCAAAAGTTACTATTTTTGGACAGTAGAAAAGTCAACTGTATCTTGACCAAGGCATAACTTTTTCATGGTTCATCAGAAAAATCCCATCCAATGCTCATTTTGAAGGGGATGACATTTTCTATAACTCATATTCACACTCCAAGTCCAAGAAATGCTCTCACAAAAAGTTATCAATTTCTACATTATAGGTCAATTTCAAAAGTCAACAAAAGTGCACTTTAAGTCAAAGACCATAACTTGAGATTGGTAAATCCAAATGACATGGGACCAAAGGCATTGGTTAGAGGAATTCAAGACCTTTCCAAAATGTCAAAGAAAATGTCCATATGATCAAAATTGAGCAAGATATGCATTGGAGAAGTTGGGAAATTTTCATGAATGTGCAAAAGTCAACTTTGCTCAAAACACCTTGTTTATGCTAATGGGCCTCAAATTTCTTCTTGAAACCTTATCCAAGGCTTATGCACGACCCATTGAGATTATTTGAATTTATTTTCTTATTTTTTATTAATTAATTGGATTTTTTATTAATATTAATTCATTTAATTGATTTAAAATGTAGGAAATTCAAAGATATGATTTCTCAATCTTTTTGTGAAGCAAAAGTGGTAAATATATGCTGGAGATTTCGTGTGCCAATCAAAGAGACAAGAATATCCAAAATTAGCAAGTTTTCTCAATCAAAAAGATGCAAAAAGATATGATTGCAAATCAAATATTGAATCATCAATTTCATGGATTTATTTGCAAGATTGTAACCTAATTCAGCTCTACTATAAGTATACAACCTAAACCTAATGCCATGGACGAGAATTGCTGCATACAAAGCCATAACAACATTGAAAAAATTCAAAAAAAAAGTCAAAACTGTTTTCCAGGTTCCAGGCCAATTCAAAGCAATTTGAGTATTCAAACACGTTGCTGGAGGTGTGAGGAACATTTTGCAATCAAAACCACGCGCTAAGGCTCAAGGAATCATCATTCACAGTCACACGGTTTGGACATTTTTTTCAGAATCGCATCTCATTATTCATGTGCATTTGACATATTTTGTTGATTGTTTTGTGTTCATAGGGACTGTACAAAGCTTTTGGCACAGGTTAATTGGACTGAAACGCCCTGAATCACAAACCACCATGAACGAATCTTAGGGTTTCCAAGCTTCCAAATTGGGGCTTTATGATATAGGAAAAATTGGAACCTCTAATGCCTATGGGTGAAATCGTTGCAACCAGACGGATTGAAAGCCATACTCGCGAAAAATTTATATAGCACACAGACCTAATCGCTATTATTCGTTGATGTAGGTTATGGGGGTTAAAAACCCCCGCTATCTATTTGTTTTTCTTACAGGCAAACGAGAAAGATGACTAGGTGGTGACATGCTATTGGTTCATTCAAATAAAGAGGCGTGCGTGCTTTGTTTTCTAGCATATGCGTTGATTTTTTATAATTAATTGTTATTGTAATAACAGAAGCAAGCAAGTGGCTGAGTGGTTGGTGAGGACGTACAAAGTGCCTTGGGACCTGGGTTCGAATCCCAGGTCCCCCAGAATAATTATTTCTATTTTTTCTAATATGATCACATGCAGGCTATCCAAGGCGTTCCACCATGCGCTTCTAATGTCCAAATGCCAAGTGGCTGGCAAAGCAGATCCAATGGCCAAAAGATGATGAACACCATGTTTCCCAGTCAAAGCATGCGTAGACAATCCAGAAAGTCAACAAGGCTTGATGTTAATGGGCCACAGAATTTCCAGATTAACCTCCATATTTGGGCCTTCACCCCCTCTGGTTTCTTTTTATTCTTTCATATTTTCTTTTAATTATATTAAATATTTTATTTTCAATTATTATTATTATTTAGTTAATTAACTTAATTAATTTTTTCACAACAAAAATCATAAAACTAAATATTTTTATTATTATTATTACTTATTAATTTCACTTTATTATTTTGTAAATAAACACTAATATAACTAATTTAGTTTAATTAGGTTTAAATTTTAACTTTTTTACAATAAATAAAATTAGCTTAGAATTAGGGTTTTTGACAACTTTTAATTTCTTTTTATATTATTTTCATTAAAAACATAAAAAACATAAAAAATACTTTTTCTTGTAATTATTTAATTAATTAGTTTTAGGTTAAATATTAATTAATTGCAAAAAGGACCAAATTCCATTCTTTCTCAAAAAAGGGTCAAAACCCTAAAGACTTTTCCCGATTCAATTCTTTCGCGCGCATATTTATTTTTAATTTATTATTTTGACTATATTTTATGTATCTGCTCTGAGGATGTAATAGATAATTAGGACTTTTATCGCTTTCTTTTATTTTTCTCGCAATTTATTTTCAAAGGGTTGCTTTTGGCGATGTATATACCCGCGCCTTGTAATAGCGTAGATTCACTTTCTGCAATTTATTTTCCGCACAACTATTAACTGTTAATTATGCATGCAAGACTTACCTGAAAAATAAAATCAATCCGTAGCTCACAATGATACATGTGCAAAGATAATATAAACTGAATCCTGACACACATGCACATGCCACTCCTAGGGTACGCCTCACTTGGTTGCCTCGAGGTGGTCATTAAGCATAGGGTGTTTTAGAGGTCGCCCTCCTGTCTAAAGATCCAGTTGCCTCGAAACGGTTGCCTCGGATAAAAAAAGGATCTAGGACATTAGGGTTACCGCTAAGGAGTCCTACTATTGCTTTTGTGACCACATGTCCCTATAATCGAATTGACCCAAATAACTCCAACGATGGTGCTACCTACTTCTCAATAGTGGGATAGTACCGTCTAAAGGACATTTACACAGCTTAATTCCTTAGAGTAGGTAGATTTCTCCTGGATACTTGCTCTTTCAAAAACAAAACAAACTTTTCGCACTCACACTTTCAAACAAAAGTTTTCAAACAAATACTTCATACACTCTTGAGGACTGATACAAGAGTTACCTAGAAGTTTTCAAAATGAAACTTTTTTCAAAACCCACAAACACAAGAAAAGCAAACATTTTTGAAAACATAGTGAGCAAGTACCTAAGAGCCCGTGGATAACCACGGATAGAAAGGGTGCTAACACCTTCCCTTTCTATAATCTACCTCCCGAACCCGAGAAACATCTCGAAAAGGAATTTTGCTGTGCTTTTGTCCTTTCCTTGTTGGAGAATATAAAATACGGTGGCGACTCTTGCTTACCGCGACATACGCGAACCAGCTTTAAAAACAGTCAGTTGTCATTCCCACCGATCACAGAACTGGCGACTCTGCTGGGGAAATATAAGTGAGGTGTACCTTAGGATTAGATCACCCATGTTTTTAATTGTATGCCTTGATTGCTTTAAATATTGTGGGCTTGCATCGGAGTTTTATAGATCCTAACTCGGATCTGGGGCACCCTTTTTTAGGTAGCAACAAACTGTGAGGGAATTGTGCGGGGTATACCGACATGGTTGAAGCAGTTGCTACGTTGATGTGGAACTTTGGTGAGTACCGGTAACCCTTGAGTCAAGTCAAAGAGAGTACGGGGGCGCCGCGTGGTGTCGTGAAGCATCAACTGACCTTAGAACCTTACTTGACCATCCTGGCCTCTTTAGGGCTAGTGAGATGACCGACTTTGGTGCAGTCCGAAGTTGGTAGATACTCGATACTACACTCATTGAGGGTTGTTTTCTTGGAATATTTTGGTCGCCAGTTAAGTGGCTAAATCAAAACAATGAACACAGAAAACAATCCAATGATATTGAGCTCCTTAGAACCCAGTTACTATTCATAGGACAGGTTTTGAGCCAACTAACTTCAAGAGGGTAGTACCTAAGCTTCATGCCAGCCTGAAATCTAAGGGCTCTTTTGTGTGACTTGTGTGCCTTCATACTTGAACTACTTGTGCATACTTGTTATCTGACAACACGAGTTCCTTGCAGGTTTTGTTTACAGTCCTTATCCAATAATTTGGACTCATTGCAGGGCTTACTTACATCACTCCATGCACGCATAACATCATACCATCATACCATTGCATGCATCCTGCATAAGGACTAATCCATTTCAAGGATCTCAAGGGTCTGTGATGCAGGTCATGATGAATCAAACGTCAAGCAAGGGGCCAAGGGGATTTATTTTCCTCTAGCCAAGGTTGTCCAGAAATCCAAGCATGATAACTTGAGTTAGGGGCTATGACCCACTTGATATGGTGAGCTTTGACTCTTGAAGAAGGTTCCCCTAGCCCAGGTTGTTTGGAGATCAAAACATGATAACTTGAGTCAGGGGCTATGACCCACTCGATATGGTGAGCCTTGACTCTTGAAGAAGGACTCTCAACAACATGAAGTTCCTTCAATCAAGCTACTGGATTCAAATTCTAACAATTTTTCTTGTTTACCCCGCGAGATCCTTGAAAACATTGCATACATATATCATACATATCATTGCATTACAGGTACCCTTGTTATAGGTCACTTACCTTCTTCGCTGTTTATTTCAGCAATGGCTTCCCAACAAGACAACCAGGATCTTCATACTCAAGAGACTCAGTTCAGGGAGATCTTCCTAAGCCTATCCAAGGGGAAGGAAGAATTGAGGACACTCCTCATGGGGAATTTGGTCAGAAAAAGTCCTGAAGACAACAAGGATGAATGGCTGAAACATCTGCAAGCAGAGGTAGATGCGATGAGAACCCAAATGCTGGGGCAAATGGCCCTTATCCAAGGCTTAGCTCGGGAGCAAGAAGAGTTGAGAACCATGGTCAACCAGCTTCATCAAGAGAGATACAACATGAAGCAAATGGCCAAGGATGGGGATCAAGTCATTAATCGTCCTCCCAGAAGACAAGAGTTTGGTACGGTGAAGAATAGACCTCTCCAAGTTGCTACCACCTCAAGGGTCCAACAACAACCTCGCCAAGAACAACGGGTTGATCAGAGTGAGCCAAACAAGCCCAGGAGGCAATTCACCCAGCTCAACATGTCGTTGTCTCAAGCCTTACAACACCTGTTGAGATTGAATCTGATTACATTAAGGGCTCCTCCCCAGAATCCCAACACCTATGTTCCTACCTATCATCCCTATGAAAGGTGTGCCTACCACTCTGATGGTCCTGGACATGACACAGACAACTGTTGGACTCTGAAGAACAAGATCCAAGACCTGATTGATGAAGGAGCAGTGGAATTCATCCAAGATGATCAGGCTGAGTTCTTCTACCATCCCTCCAAGGTTCACCAGCTGAAGTGACAAGTCTTGAGACGAGAAGAATTTTTATTCATTAGAATTTTCAAGTTGTAATTTTATTTTGATTGTTCAAACAATTATTGTCATGGCAAACTTTCTTATTTCATTAATGCATCGCATATGTCTGTTTTGAATCAATCCATTCGTATTCACTATATTCAAATTGCTTTCATTTTTTGTGATGATCAACTCTCGAAAAACAATTCTAAACCTTTTGAGGGAGGATGACGAAAACGATACCATGATCTTTACAGTATGCTTTTGAACAGACCCCGCTGATGAGGTACATGCATTATTTCAAATCCTAAATAGTGGAGTTATAAGGAAGATAATCCCTAGTCAACCCCTTTGAGCCAAAGAAGTCGGAGTTTTTCTTTTCAAAAATTAAAACCCTTAATCACAACCCGGGGCAGGGTAGTTTTCTCAGTTTAATCCAGGTGCACAAAATGACATCAAAGGAGTCCTTCCGAAACAAAAGACGGTGATGGTTCCCTATAATCATAAAGACAGGCAGTCATTATCTCTCAAAATAAAAGCCCGATAAGTCAAAACCTATGAAGGAGACTTACAAAACTGGGGCATCCCGCTGACTTTAATCACAAAAGAAACAGTTTAGGCAAAAACAGGGATAATAAAATCGAAAAAAAGAGGTCCTACAAACCCTCAACAAAAAAGAAATGAATGCCTATTCAAAATAAACGGTCAGTATCTGAACCATCACTGGAATATCATAGCAAGGACTCAAACAAGATCTAACGCACAATTAGCTGAGTTTAGGATCAGAGAACATCACGAAGAGCGGGTGGGTACAAATAAAATTTGAGCCTTTATCCTTTGTTTCTTAAACCGTGAACCAGGCCACGTTATAACCCTTAAAAGTACTAGCTGAAGCATGGGTTAGTTCGAAAGCATACTGTTACAAAAGGTATCCTGACTCCTGTAGGGCTCGCTGTGAAATCCTGAGTTGACATCACATTTTACAAACTCACTTGTTTTACTGAAAATGCATTTTCAAAAAAAAACTTCAAGACAGACATAAGCTTTGCATTCTTAAAATAACATTGTTTGCATATGACTATTTGTTCGAATAGCATAGAAATTCACACAACGAATATCCGATGAACAAAGGTCTTCTCAACAAAAAGAGTCACCTCAAGTGGAAAAACACTTCCAACCAAGGGGCAGACATGAGCATTGTCCATCATCTGGGGCAGTCAAGTCAAGATTCAAGGAATCTCTCAAAATGCCAAATAGCCAGGGGCAAATCTCTGCTTGAGTCACTTGGGGGCATTGGACATTGAATTCCAGCAACGAATCTTGCATGATCAAACATCTTCTGGTAGTATGGCGACACAACACTACTGACAGTGACAACTCCCTGCACTCTGAGAACGTGGACATAGTCGGAAAAAATACTACGCGTAATCAAAGACCCGCTAGGTCGATTGGCCTAGGCAAAAATAAGGGCTTCCTGGCGAACCAAAAGGGTTCGGGCAAAAATAAGGGATGAAAATGAAAAAATCTGTACACCCGGCAAGTCGAAAACCTGGAAAGGCGGCTTGGGCAAAAAAGGGTATCCCGGTGGACTGAAAACCCGAAAGGTCGGTCCAGGCAAAAGTTAGGGATCAAAGCGTACAACTATGTCCCGTCATCTCGTCACTTGCCTACCAGAAGAAGATTTGTCATTCCAATCGGCAGGTATCAAGCACCCTCATAGGCCTCCTTCTCCCGCAGAAACTGGGGCAATAAGAATTGTCTGAACTGTACAAGCCGCTCTGTCCACCAGGTACCAAGGTAAGTTCAGCTAAAGAATATGACCAAAATACCTTCACTCCCCGCCGAGTAAGACAAGATCCAGCAATACTCTCCCCAAGCAGAGTTGGCCTCCCATCAAGGGCACGGTATCCCCAGCAAGTCTGCAATACTCTCCCCCGAGCAGAGTCGGTCTACCATCAGTCCTGGAAAGTTGGGTATCCCCAGAAGATCTTAATATTCCCTAGCAGAGTATACAAATATTCCTCAGCAAGCATCCCCGGCAGTCTTAATATAAGATTGTTCCCCGGTGGAATACCAGACACCCCAGTGGAGCCACTTCCCCAGTGCAGTCCCAAAAGTTTCCCCAGGAGAGTTGAATCATCCTCCCCAGTAGATTCCAGAAGCTTATCCCCAGTAGATTCTGGAAGCTTATCCCCAGTAGATTCTGGAAGCTTATCCCCGGTAGATTCTGGAAGCTTATCCCCAGTAGATTCTGCAAGCTTATCCCCAGTAGAGTCTGGAAGCTGGTCCCCTGCAGAGTACAAATATCTCTCCCCGACCATGTTCAGAGGTTATCCCCCACCATAGCCTATAACTGGGTTATCCTCAGCAAATTGCAACGGAAAGATCGTCCTCGGCGAAGTTCTTCCTATCCCCAACGGAGTTCATCATCAAAATTCCCTAACAGAGCTTATCAACAGGAATCCCCAGCGGAGTTATCATTAAAATCTCAGCGTAGCATCTCTTCCCACATAGTAATTCCCCGCAGAGGAATATCTTCAACAAGTTTATTCCCCAACGGAGTCATCTTCTCCTACCGGTTTATTCTTGCAATCATCATCCCCAGCGGAAATGAAGAACTCTACTCTTCAACATCAGCCCATGATTCAACAAACTCCCGGCATTCGTCAAGGATTTATTTTCCCAGACGAGAATACATTCACAAACATCACATTTACATACATCATGATACATGCATAAACGCATCATATCACACAATCTCATTTATTTTGAGAACATCATGACATCATGCATTTCATACATCATGACATTGCATACAACTAATGTTTTGCCTTTTCAGGAAAAGGTCAATCAAAAGATATTACCATCAACTTGTGAAGTTCCAGATTCGATACCTATATCTAGCCAGGGCATATCTGTGGACGATTGATTGTAGATCTATACCTGTATCTAGCCAGGAAAGTATCTGCATGAGGAGTTTGAAGATCAACACCTGTAACAGGCCAGGAAGTCATTTTTCATTCTCAGGTTAGAGGTCTACGCCTGTATCCATCCAGGAAAGCTATCTCGATCAACCTTTTGAAGTTCCAGATTCGATACCTGTATCTAGCCAGGACATGTCTGTGAGCGACTGATTAGAGGTCTACGCCTGTATCCAGCCTGGAAAGCTATCTCGATCAACCTTTTGAAGTTCCAGATTCAATACCTGTATCTAGCCAGGGCATGTCTGCGAGTGACTGATTAGAGGTCTACGCCTGTATCCAGCCAGGAAAGTTATCTCGATCAACCTTTCGAAGTTCCAGATTCGATACCTGTATCTAGCCAGGGCATATCTGTGAGCGACTGATTAGAAGTCTACACTTGTATCCAGCCAGGAAAGCTATCTCGATCAACCTTTTGAAGTTCCAGATTCGATACCTGTATCTAGCCATGGCATATCTGTGAGCGACTGATTAGAGGTCTACGCCTGTATCCAGCCAGGAAAGCTATCTCGATCAACCTTTCGAAGTTCCAGATTCGATACTTGTATCTAGCCAGGGCATATCTGTGAGCGACTGATTAGAGGTCTACGCCTGTATCCAGCCAGGAAAGCTATCTCGATCAACCTTTTGAAGTTCCAGATTTGATACCTGTATCTAGCCAGGGCATGTCTGTGAGCGACTGATTAGAGGTCTACGCCTGTATCCAGCCAGGAAAGCTATCTCGATCAACCTTTTGAAGTTCCAGATTCGATACCTGTATCTAGCCAGGGCATGTCTGTGAGCGACTGATTAGAGGTCTACGCCTGTATCCAGCCAGGAAAGCTATCTCTATCAACCTTTTGAAGTTCCAGATTCGATACCTGTATCAAGCCAGGGCATGTCTGTGAGCGACTGATTAGAGGTCTACACCTGTATCCAGCCAGGAAAGCTATCTCTATCAACCTTTTGAAGTTCCAAATTCGATACCTGTATCTAGCCAGGGCATGTCTGTGAGCGAGTGATTAGAGGTCTACACCTGTATCCAGCCAGGAAAGCTATCTCTATCAACCTTTTGAAGTTCCAGATTCGATACCTGTATCTAGCCAGGGTATGTCTGTGAGCGACTGATTAGAGGTCTACACCTGTATCCAGCCAGGAAAGCTATCTCGACCAACCTTTTGAAGTTCCGGATTCGATACCTGTATCTAGCCAGGGCATATCTGTGAGCGATTGACTGTAGATCTATACCTGTATCTAGCCAGGAAAGTTATCTACATGAAGAGTTTGAAGATGGACACCTGTAATAGGCCAGGAAATTATCTTTCTTTCTCAGGTACGTAAATTCTCGCTAAGGAATCTCTTACGCGATCAACATCCCCTGGATGGCATCTTTAAGCCCATCTCCACAAACTATCCATTACATTTCCAGATGGCATCTATAAGCCCATTTCCGACAAGATTCTGTCATATCTCCAGATGGAATCTATAATCCCATCCTCCTAACCATCATCTCTCCAAATGGCATCCATAAGCTCATTCCCGATGTCACATTGCTGATACCATACCATGCGAGTGCAAATTTCTAGGCACTTTAGTGTTCAATCATCTTCCACCTTCGGATCACGAAAGGCATGCAAGCCAATCTACATCCTCAGGTCTAAGAAGATTGAACAGGGGCAACTGTTGTACCCCAAAATTTTCCCTCCCATATTCTTTAAAGTTTGTCAAGAGTCATCTTCAAATGGCTCAAGATTTCTCAAGGGATTGCACAGTCCAAACCCTCTCCTAAGCCAGTCAAAATTAGGGTTTTGGTTCTTTCAAGGAATCTGAGGTTTTCAATGGCTCAATCAAGTCCCATAGGCCTATATACATTGTCAAGCATCTACATGTCAAGTTTCAAGACTCACAGTCCCAAGTTGCACAGTCAAAAGCCCTATTTGATCCACAGTCAACTGTAGGGGTAAAATGGTCATTTTGCAGTCAAAAGTCAAAAAATTTGGTCAACATCTTATTTTGAGTCCACAATCATCATTTGATCAAGTCTTGATCATGATTCCTCAAGCATGGCTCAAAAATCATCAAAGATGCAAAAGTTACTATTTTTGGACAGCAGAAAAGTCAACTGTATCTTGACCAAGGCATAACTTTTTCATGGTTCATCAGAAAAATCCCATCCAATGCTCATTTTTAAGGGGATGACATTTCCTATAACTCATATTCACACTCCAAGACCAAGAAATGCTCTCACAAAAAGTTATCAATTTCTACATTATAGGTCAATTTCAAAGTCAACAAAAGTGCACTTTAAGTCAAAGACCATAACTTGAGATTGGTAAATCCAAATGACATGGTACCAAAGGAATTGGTTAGAGGACTTCAAGACCTTTCCAAAATGTCCAAGAACATGTCCATATGATCAAAATTGAGCAAGATATGCATTGGAGAAGTTGGGAAATTTTCATGAATGTGCAAAAGTCAACTTTGCTCAAAACACCTTGTTTATGCTAATGGGCCTCAAATTTCTTCTTGAAACCTTATCCAAGGCTTATGCACGACCCATTGAGATTATTTGAATTTATTTTCTTATTTTTTATTAATTAATTGGATTTTTTATTAATATTAATTCATTTAATTGATTTAAAATGTAGGAAATTCAAAGATATGATTTCTCAATCTTTTTGTGAAGCAAAAGTGGTCAATATATGCTGGAGATTTCGTGTGCCAATCAAAGAGACAAGAATATCCAAAATTAGAAAGTTTTCTCAATCAAAAAGATGCAAAAAGATATGATTGCAAATCAAATATTGAATCATCAATTTCATGGATTTATTTGCAAGATTGTAACCTAATTCAGCTCTACTATAAGTATACAACCTAAACCTAATGCCATGGACGAGAATTGCTGCATACAAAGCCATAACAACATTGAAAAAATTCAAAAAAAAGTCAAAACTGTTTTCCAGGTTCCAGGCCAATTCAAAGCAATTTGAGTATTCAAACACGTTGCTGGAGGTGTGAGGAACGTTTTGCAATCAAAACCACGCGCTAAGGCTCAAGGAATCATCGTTCACAGTCACACGGTTTGGACATTTTTTTCAGAATCGCATCTCATTGTTCATGTGCATTTGACATATTTTGTTGATTGTTTTGTGTTCATAGGGACTGTACAAAGCTTTTGGCACAAGTTAATTGGACTGAAATGCCCTGAATCACAAACCACCATGAACGAATCTTAGGGTTTCCAAGCTTCCAAATTGAGGCTTTATGATATAGGAAAAATTAGAACCTCTAATGCCTATGGGTGAAATCGTTGCAACCAGACGAATTGAATGCCATACTCGCGAAAAATTTATATAGCACACAGACCTAATCGCTAGTATTCGTTGATGTAGGTTGTGGGGGTTAAAAACCCCCGCTATCTATTTGTTTTTCTTACAGGAAAACGAGGAAGATGACTAGGTGGTGACATGCTATTGGTTCATTCAAATAAAGAGGCGCGCGTGCTTTGTTTTCCAGCATATGCGTTGATTTTTTATAATTAATTGTTATTGTAATAACAGAAGCAAGCAAGTGGCTGAGTGGTTGGTGAGGACGTACAAAGTGCCTTGGGACCTGGGTTCGAATCCCAAGTCCCCCAGAATAATTGTTTCTGTTTTTTCTAATATGATCACATGCAGGCTATCCAAGGCGTTCCACCATGCGCTTCTAATGTCCAAATGCCAAGTGGCTGGCAAAGCAGATCCAATGGCCAAAAGATGATGAACACCATGTTTCCCGGTCAAAGCATGCGTAGACAATCCATAAAGTCAACAAGGCTTGATGTTAATGGGCCACAGAATTTCCAGATTAACCTCCATATTTGGGCCTTCACCCCCTCTGGTTTCTTTTTATTCTTTCATATTTTCTTTTAATTATATTAACTATTTTATTTTCAATTATTATTATTATTTAGTTAATTAACTTAATTAATTTTTTCACAACAAAAATCATAAAACTAAATATTTTTATTATTATTATTACTTATTAATTTCACTTTATTATTTTGTAAATAAACACTAATATAACTAATTTAGTTTAATTAGGTTTAAATTTTAACTTTTTTACAATAAATAAAATTAGCTTAGAATTAGGGTTTTTGACAACTTTTAATTTCTTTTTATATTATTTTCATTAAAAACATAAAAAACATAAAAAATACTTTTTCTTGTAATTATTTAATTAATTAGTTTTAGGTTAAATATTAATTAATTGCAAAAAGGACCAAATTCCATTCTTTCTCAAAAAAGGGTCAAAACCATAAAGACTTTTCCCGATTCAATTCTTTCGCGCGCATATTTATTTTTAATTTATTATTTTGACTATATTTTATGTATCTGCTCCGAGGATGTAATAGATAATTAGGACTTTTATCGCTTTCTTTTATTTTTCTCGCAATTTATTTTCAAAGGGTTGCTTTTGGCGATGTATATACCTGCGCCTTGTAATAGCGTAGATTCACTTTCCGCAATTTATTTTCCGCACAACTATTAACTGTTAATTATGCATGCAAGACTTACCTGAAAAATA
Source organism: Vicia faba (assembly GCA_948472305.1). Taxonomy (NCBI): domain Eukaryota; kingdom Viridiplantae; phylum Streptophyta; class Magnoliopsida; order Fabales; family Fabaceae; genus Vicia; species Vicia faba. The sequence goes on from OX451738.1 coordinate 572,203,423, forward strand.
AAATCATCCCGTAGCTCACAATGATACATGTGCAAAGATAATATAAACTGAATCCTGACACACATGCACATGCCACTCCTAGGGTACGCCTCACTTGGTTGCCTCGAGGTGGTCATTAAGCATAGGGTGTTTTAGAGGTCGCCCTCCTGTCTAAAGATCCAGTTGCCTCGAAACGGTTGCCTCGGATAAAAAAAGGATCTAGGAAATTAAGGTTACCGCTAAGGCGTCCTACTATTGCTTTGGTGACCACATGTCCCTATAATCGAATTGACCCGAATAACTCCAACGACGGTGCTACCTACTTCTCAATAGTGGGATAGTACCGTCTAAAGGACATTTACACAGCTTAATTCCTTAGAGTAGGTAGATTTCTCCTGGGTACTTGCTCTTTCAAAAACAAAACAAACTTTTCACACTCACACTTTCAAACAAAAGTTTTCAAACAAATACTTCATACACTCTTGAGGACTGATACAAGAGTTACCTAGAAGTTTTCAAAACGAAACTTTTTTCAAAACCCACAAACACAAGAAAAGCAAACATTTTTGAAAACATAGTGAGCAAGTACCTAAGAGCCCGTGGATAACCACAGATAGAAAGGGTGCTAACACCTTCCCTTTCTATAATCTACCTCCCGAACCCGAGAAACATCTCGAAAAGGAATTTTGCTGTGCTTTTGTCCTTTCCTAGTTAGAGAACATAAAAGACGGTAGCGACTCTTGCTTACCGCGACATACGCGAACTAGCTTTAAAAACAGTCAGTTCTCATTCCCACCGATCATAGAACTGGTGACTCTGCTGGGGAAATATAAGTGAGGTGTACCTTAGGATTAGATCACCCATGTTTTTAATTATTTTCCTTGATTGCTTTAAATATTGTGGGCTTGCATCGAAGTTTTATAGATCCTAACCCGGATCTGGGGCACCCTTTTTTAGGTAGCAACAAACTGTGAGGGAACTGTGCGGGGTATACCGACATGGTTGAAGCAGTTGCTACGTTGATGTGGAACTTTGGTGAGTACCGGTAACCCTTGAGTCAAGTCAAGGAGAGTACGGGGCCTCCGCGTGGTGTCGTGAAGCATCAACTGACCTTAGAACCTTACTTGACCATCCTGGCCTCTTTAGGGGTAGTGAGATGACCGACTTTGGTGCAGTCCGAAGTTGGTAGATACTCGATACTACACTCATTGAGGGTTGTTTTCTTGGAATATTTTGGTCTCCAGTTAAGTGTCTAAATCAAAACAATGAACACAGAAAACAATCCAATGATATTGAGCTCCTTAGAACCCAGTTACTATTCATAGGACAAGTTTTGAGCTAACTAACTTCAAGAGGGTAGTACCTAAGCTTCATGCCAGCCTGAAATCTAAGGGCTCTTTTGTGTGACTTGTGTGCCTTCATACTTGAACTACTTGCGCATACTTGTTATCTGACAACACGAGTTCCTTGCAGGTTATGTTTACAGTCCTTATCCAATAATTTGGACTCATTGCAGGGCTTACTTACATCACTCCATGCACGCATAACATCATACCATCATACCATTGCATGCATCCTGCATAAGGACTAATCCATTTCAAGGATCTCAAGGATCAGTGATGCAGGTCATGATGAATCAAACGTCAAGCAAGGGGCCAAGGGGATTTATTTTCCTCTAGCCAAGGTTGTCCAGAAATCCAAGCATGATAACTTGAGTCAGGGGCTATGACCAACTTGATATGGTGAGCTTTGACTCTTGAAGAAGGTTCCCCTAGCCCAGGTTATTTGGAGATCAAAACATGATAACTTGAGTCAGGGGCTATGACCCACTCGATATGGTGAGCCTTGACTCTTTAAGAAGGACTCTCAACAACATGAAGTTCCTTCAATCAAGCTATCGGATTCAAATTCTAACAATTTTTCTTGTTTACCCCGCGAGATCCTTGAAAACATTGCATACATATATCATACATATCATTGCATTACAGGTACCCTTGTTACAGGTCACTTACCTTCTTCGCTGTTTATTTCAGCAATGGCTTCCCAACAAGACAACCAGGATCTTCATACTCAAGAGACTCAGTTCAGGGAGATCTTCCTAAGCCTATCCAAGGGGCAGGAAGAATTGAGGACACTCCTCATTGGGAATTTGGTCAGAAAAAGTCCTGAAGACAACAAGGATGAATGGCTGAAACATCTGCAAGCGGAGGTAGATGCGATGAGAACCCATATGCTAGGGCAAATGGCCCTTATCCAAGGCTTAGCTCGGGAGCAAGAAGAGTTGAGAACCATGGTCAACCAACTTCATCAAGAGAGATACAACATGAAGCAAATGGACAAGGATGGGGATCAAGTCATTAATCGTCCTCCCAGAAGACAAGAGTTTGGTACGGTGAAGAATAGACCTCTCCAAGTTGCTACCACCTCAAGGGTCCAACAACAACCTCGCCAAGAACAACGGGTTGATCAGAGTGAGCCAAACAAGCCCAGGAGGCAATTCACCCAGCTCAACGTGTCGTTGTCTCAAGCCTTACAACACCTGTTGAGATTGAATCTGATTACATTAAGGGCTCCTCCCCAGAATCCCAACACCTATGTTCCTACCTATCATCCCTATGAAAGGTGTGCCTACCACTCTGATGGTCCTGGACATGACACGGACAACTGTTGGACTCTGAAGAACAAGATCCAAGACCTGATTAATGAAGGAGCAGTGGAATTCATCCAAGATGACCAGGATGAGTTCTTCTACCATCCCTCCAAGGTTCACCAGCTGAAGTGACAAGTCCTGAGATGAGAAGACTTTTTATTCATTAGAATTTTCAAGTTGTAATTTTCTTTTGATTGTTCAAACAATTATTGTCATGGCAAACTTTCTTATTTCATTAATGCATCGCATATGTCTGTTTTGAATCAATCCATTCGTATTCACTATATTCAAATTGCTTTCATTTTTTGTGATGATCAACTCTCGAAAAACAATTCTAAACCTTTTGAGGGAGGATGACGAAAATGATACCATGATCTTTACAATATGCTTTTGAACAGACCCCGCTGATGAGGTACATGCATTGTTTCAAATCCTAAACAGTGGAGTTATAAGGAAGATAATCCCTAGTCAACCCCTTTGAGCCAAAGAAGTCAGAGTTTTTCTTTTCAAAAATTAAAACCCTTAATCACAACCCGGGGCAGGGTAGTTTTCTCAGTTTAATCCAGGTGCACAAAATGACATCAAAGGAGTCCTTCCGAAACAAAAGACGGTGATGGTTCCCTATAATCATAAAGACAGGCAGTCATTATCTCTCAAAATAAAAGCCCGATAAGTCAAAAACTATGAAGGAGACTTACAAAACTGGGGCATCCCGCTGACTGTAATCACAAAAGAAACAGTTCAGGCAAAAACAGGGATAATAAAATCGAAAAAAAGAGGTCCTACAAACCCTCAACAAAAAAGAAATGACTGCCTATTCAAAATAAACGGTCAATATCCGAACCATCACTGGAATATCAAAGCAAGGACTCAAACAAGATGTAACGCACAATTAGCTGAGTTTAGGATCAGAGAACATCACAAAGAGCGGGTGGGTACAAATAAAATTTGAGCCTTTATCCTTTGTTTCTTAAACCGTGAACCAGGCTACGTTATAACCCTTAAAAGTCCTAGCTGAAGCATGGGTTAGTTCGAAAGCATACTGTTACAAAAGGTATCCTGACTCCTGTAGGGCTCGCTGTGAAATCCTGAGTTGACATCACATTTTACAAACTCATTTGTTTTACTGAAAATGCATTTTCAAAAAAAAACTTCAAGACAGACATAAGCTTTGCATTCTTAAAATAACATTGTTTGCATATGAGTATTTGTTCGAACAGCATAGAAATTCACACAACGAATATTCGATGAACAAAGGTCTTCTCAACAAAAAGAGTCACCTCAAGTGGAAAAACACTTCCAACCAAGGGGCAGACATGAGCATTGTCCATCATCTGGGGCAGTCAAGTCAAGATTCAAGGAATCTCTCAAAATGCCAAATAGCCAAGGGCAAATCTCCGCTTGAGTCACTTGGGGGCATTGGACATTGAATTCCAGCAACGAATCTTGCATGATCAAACATCTTCTGGTAGTATGGCGACACAACACTACTGACAGTGACAACTCCCTGCACTCTGAGAACGTGGACATAGTCGGAAAAAATACTACGCGTAATCAAAGACCCGCTAGGTCGACTGGCCTAGGAAAAATAAGGGCTTCCTGGCGAACCAAAAGGGTTCAGACAAAAATAAGGGATGAAAATGAAAAAATCTGTACACCCGGCAAGTCGAAAACCTGAAAAGGCGGCTTGGGCAAAAAAGGGTATCCCGGTAGACTGAAAACCCGAAAGGGCGGTCCAGGCAAAAGTTAGGGATCAAAGCGTACGACTATGTCCCGTCATCTCGTCACTTGCCTACCAGAAGAAGATTTGTCATTCCAATCGGCAGGTATCAAGCACCCTCATAGGCCTCCTTCTCCCGCAGAAACTGGGGCAATAAGAATTGTCTGAACTGGACAAGCCGCTCTGTCCACCAGGTACCAAGGTAAGTTCAGCTAAAGAATATGACCAAGATAACTTCACTCCCCGCCGAGTAAGACAAGATCCAACAATACTCTCCCCAAGCAGAGTTGGCCTCCCATCAAGGGCACGGTATCCCCAGCAAATTTGCAATACTCTCCCCCGAGCAGAGTCGGTCTACCATCAGTCCTGGAAAGTTGGGTATCCCCAGAAGATCTTAATATTCCCTAGCAGAGTATACAGATATTCCTCAGCAAGCATCCCCGGCAGTCTTAATATAAGATTGTTCCCCAGCGGAATACCAGAAACCCCAGTGGAGCCACTTCCCCAGTGCAGTCCCAAAAGTTTCCCCAGGAGAGTTGAATCATCCTCCCCAGTAGATTCCAGAAGCTTATCCCCAGTAGATTCTGGAAGCTTATCCCCAGTAGATTCTGGAAGCTTATCCCCGGTAGATTCTGGAAGCTTATCCTCAGTAGATTCTGGAAGCTTATCCCCAGTAGAGTCTGGAAGCTGGTCCCCTGCAGAGTACAAATATCTCTCCCCGACCATGTTCAGAGGTTATCCCCCACCATAGCCTATAACCGGGTTATCCTCAGCAAATTGCAACGGAAAGATCGTCCTCGGCGAAGTTCTTTCTATCCCCAACGGAGTTCATCATCAAAATTCCCCAACAGAGCTTATCAACAGGAATCCCCAGCGGAGTTATCGTTAAAATCTCAGCGAAGCATCTCTTCCCACAGAGTAATTCCCCGTAGAGGAATATCTTCAACAAGTTTATTCCCCAACGGAGTCATCTTCTCCTACCGGTTTATTCTTGCAATCATCATCCCCAGCGGAAACGAAGAACTCTACTCTTCAACATCAGCCCATGATTCAACAAACTCCCGGCATTCGTCAAGGATTTATTTTCCCAGACGAGAATACATTCACAAACATCACATTTAAATACATCATGATACATGCATAAACGCATCATATCACACAATCTTATTTATTTTGAGAACATCATGACATCATGCATTTCATACATCATGACATTGCATACAACTAATGTTTTGCCTTTTCAGGAAAAGGTCAATAAAAAGATATTACCATCAACTTGTGAAGTTCCAGATTCGATACCTGTATCTAGCCAGGGCATATCTGTGGACGATTGATTGTAGATCTATACCTGTATCTAGCCAGGAAAGTATCTGCATGAGAAGTTTGAAGATCAACACCTGTAACAGGCCAGGAAGTCATCTTTCATTCTCAGGTCAGAGGCATACGCCTGTATCCAGCCAGGAAAGCTATCTCGATCAACCTTTTGAAGTTCCATATTTGATACCTGTATCTAGCCAGGGCATGTCTGTGAACGACTGATTAGAGGTCTACGCCTATATCCAGCCAGGAAAGCTATCTCGATCAACCTTTTGAAGTTCTAGATTTGATACCTGTATCTAGCCAGGGCATGTCTGTGAGCGACTGATTAGAGGTCTACGCCTGTATCCAGCCAGGAAAGTTATCTCAATCAACCTTTCGAAGTTCCAGATTCGATACCTGTATCTAGCCAGGGCATATCTGTGAGCGACTGATTAGAGGTCTACGCCTGTATCCAGCCAGGAAAGCTATCTCGATCAACCTTTTAAAGTTCCAGATTCGATACCTGTATCTAGCCAGGGCATATCTGTGAGTGACTGATTAGAGGTCTACGCCTGTATCTAGCCAGGAAAGCTATCTCGATCAACCTTTCAAAGTTCCAGATTCGATACCTGTATCTAGCCAGGGCATATCTGTGAGCGACTGATTAGAGGTCTACGCCCGTATCCAGCCAGGAAAGCTATCTCGATCAACCTTTTGAAGTTCCAGATTTGATACCTGTATCTAGCCAGGGCATGTCTGTGAGCGACTGATTAGAGGTATACGCCTGTATCCAGCCAGGAAAGCTATCTCGATCAACCTTTTGAAGTTCCAGATTCGATACCTATATCTAGCCAGGGCATGTCTGTGAGCGACTGATTAGAGGTCTACGCATGTATCCAGCCAGGAAAGCTATCTCTATCAACCTTTTGAAGTTCCAGATTCGATACCTGTATCTAGCCAGGGCATGTCTGTGAGCGACTGATTAGAGGTCTACACCTGTATCCAGCCAGGAAAGCTATCTCTATCAACCTTTTGAAGTTCCAGATTCGATACCTGTATCTAGCCAGGGCATGTCTGTGAGCGAGTGATTAGAGGTCTACACCTGTATCCAGCCAGGAAAGCTATCTCTATCAACCTTTTGAAGTTCCAGATTCGATACCTATATCTAGCCAGGGCATGTCTGTGAGCGACTGATTAGAGGTCTACACCTGTATCCAACCAGGAAAGCTATCTCGACCAACCTTTTGAAGTTCTGGATTTGATACCTGTATCTAGCCAGGGCATATCCGTGAGCGATTGATTGTAAATCTATACCTGTATCTAGCCAGGAAAGTTATCTACATGAAGAGTTTGAAGATCAACACCTGTAATAGGCCAGGAAATTATCTTTCTTTCTCAGGTACGTAAATTCTTGCTAAGGAATCTCTTACGCGATCAACATCCCCTGGATGGCATCTTTAAGCCCATCTCCACAAACTATCCATTACATTTCCAGATGGCATCTATAAGCCCATTTCCGACAAGATTCTGTCATATCTCCAGATGGCATCTATAAGCCCATCCTCCTATCCATCATCTCTCCAAATGGCATCCATAAGCCCATTCCCGACGTCACATTGCTGATACCATACCATGCGAGTGCAAATTTCTGGGCACTTTAGTGTTCAATCATCTTCCACCTTCGGATCACGAAAGGCACGCAAGCCAATCTACATCCTCAGGTCTAAGAAGATTGAACAGGGGCAATTGTTGTACCCCAAAATTTTCCCTCCCATATTCTTCAAAGTTTGTCAAGAGTCATCTTCAAATGGCTCAAGATTTCTCAAGGGATTGCACAGTCCAAACCCTCTCCTAAGCCAGTCAAAATTAGGGTTTTGGTTCTTTCAAGGAATCTGAGGTTTTCAATGGCTCAATCAAGTCCCATAGGCCTATATACATTGTCAAGCATCTACATGTCAAGTTTCAAGACTCACAGTCCCAAGTTGCACAGTCAAAAGCCCTATTTGATCCACAGTCAACTGCAGGGGTAAAATGGTCATTTTGCAGTCAAAAGTCAAATATTTTGGTCAACATCTTATTTTGAGTCCACAATCATCATTTGATCAAGTCTTGATCATGATTCCTCAAGCATGGCTCAAAAATCATCAAAGATGCAAAAGTCACTATTTTTGGATAGTAGAAAAGTCAACTGTATCTTGACCAAGGCATAACTTTTTCATGGTTCATCAGAAAAATCCCATCCAATGCTCATTTTGAAGTGGATGACATTTCCTATAACTCATATTCACACTCCAAGTCCAAGAAATGCTCTCACAAAAAGTTATCAATTTCTACATTATAGGTCAATTTCAAAAGTCAACAAAAGTGCACTTTAAGTCAAAGACCATAACTTGAGATTGGTAAATCCAAATGACATGGGACCAAAGGCATTGGTTAGAGGACTTCAAGACCTTTCCAAAATGTCCAAGAACTTGTCCATATGATCAAAATTGAGCAAGATATGCATTGGAGAAGTTGGGAAATTTTCATGAATGTGCAAAAGTCAACTTTGCTCAAAACACCTTGTTTATGCTAATGGGCCTCAAATTTCTTCTTGAAACCTTATCCAAGGCTTATGCACGACCCATTGAGATTATTTGAATTTATTTTATTATTTTTTATTAATTAATTGGATTTTTTATTAATATTAATTCATTTAATTGATTTAAAATGTAGGAAATTCAAAGATATGATTTCTCAATCTTTTTGTGAAGCAAAAGTGGTCAATATATGCTGGAGATTTCGTGTGCCAATCAAAGAGACAAGAATATCAAAAATTAGCAAGTTTTCTCAATCAAAAAGATGCAAAAAGATATGATTGCAAATCAAATATTGAATCATCAATTTCATGGATTTATTTGCAAGATTGTAACCTAATTCAGCTCTACTATATGTATACAACCTAAACCTAATGCCATGGACGAGAATTGTTGCATACAAAGCCATAACAACATTGAAAAAATTCAAAAAAAAGTCAAAATTGTTTTCCAGGTTCCAGGCCAATTCAAAGCAATTTGAGTATTCAAACACGTTGCTGGAGGTGTGAAGAACATTTTGCAATCAAAACCACGCGCTAAGGCTCAAGGAATCATCATTCACAGTCACACGGTTTGGACATTTTTTTCAGAATCGCATCTCATTATTCATGTGCATTTGACATATTTTGTTAATTGTTTTGTGTTCATAGGGATTGTACAAAGCTTTTGGCACAGGTTAATTGGGCTGACACGCCCTGAATCACAAACCACCATGAACGAATCTTAGGGTTCCCAAGCTTCCAAATTGGGGCTTTATGATATAGGAAAAATTGGAACCTCTAATGCCTATGGGTGAAATCGTTGCAACCAGACGAATTGAATGCCATACTCGCGAAAAATTTGTATAGCACACAGACCTAATCGCTATTATTCGTTGATGTAGGTTGTGGGGGATAAAAACCCCCACTATCTATTTGTTTTTCTTACAGGCAAACGAGGAAGATGACTAGGTGGTGACATGCTATTGGTTCATTCAAATAAAGAGGCGCGCGTGCTTTGTTTTCCAGCATATGCGTTGATTTTTTATAATTAATTATTATTGTAATAACAGAAGCAAGCAAGTGGCTGAGTGGTTGGTGAGGACGTACAAAGTGCCTTGGGACCTGGGTTCGAATCCCAGGTCCCCCAGAATAATTGTTTCTATTTTTTCTAATATGATCACATGCAGGCTATCCAAGGCGTTCCACCATGCGCTTCTAATGTCCAAATGCCAAGTGGCTGGCAAAGCAGATCCAATGGCCAAAAGATGATGAACACCATGTTTCCCAGTCAAAGCATGCGTAGACAATCCAAAAAGTCAACAAGGCTTGATGTTAATGGGCCACAAAATTTCCAGATTAACCTCCATATTTGGGCCTTCACCCCCTCTGGTTTCTTTTTATTCTTTCATATTTTCTTTTAATTATATTAACTATTTTATTTTCAATTATTATTATTATTTAGTTAATTAACTTAATTAATTTTTTCACAACAAAAATCATAAAATTAAATATTTTTATTATTATTATTACTTATTAATTTCACTTTATTATTTTGTAAATAAACACTAATATAACTAATTTAGTTTAATTAGGTTTAAATTTTAACTTTTTTACAATAAATAAAATTAGCTTAGAATTAGGGTTTTTGACAACTTTTAATTTCTTTTTATATTATTTTCATTAAAAACATAAAAAACATAAAAAATACTTTTTCTTGTAATTATTTAATTAATTAGTTTTAGGTTAAATATTAATTAATTGCAAAAAGGACCAAATTCCATTCTTTCTCAAAAAAGGGTCAAAACCCTAAAGACTTTTCCCGATTAAATTCTTTCGCGCGCATATTTATTTTTAATTTATTATTTTGACTATATTTTATGTATCTGCTCCGAGGATGTAATAGATAATTAGGACTTTTATCGCTTTCTTTTATTTTTCTCGCAATTTATTTTCAAAGGGTTGCTTTTGGCGATGTATATACCCGCGCCTTGTAATAGCGTAGATTCACTTTCCGCAATTTATTTTCCGCACAACTATTAACTATAATTATGCATGCAAGACTTACCTGAAAAATAAAATCAACCCGTAGCTCACAATGATACATGTGCAAAGATAATATAAACTGAATCCTGACACACATGCACATGCCACTCCTAGGGTACGCCTCACTTGGTTGCCTCGAGGTGGTCATTAAGCATAGGGTGTTTTAGAGGTCGCCCTCCTGTCTAAAGATCCAGTTGCCTCGAAACGGTTGCCTCGGATAAAAAAAGGATCTAGGACATTAGGGTTACCGCTAAGGCGTCCTACTATTGCTTTGGTGACCACATGTCCCTATAATCGAATTGACCCGAATAACTCCAACGATGGTGCTACCTACTTCTCAATAGTGGGATAGTACCATCTAAAGGACATTTACACAGCTTAATTCCTTAGAGTAGGTAGATTTCTCCTGGGTACTTGCTCTTTCAAAAACAAAACAAACTTTTCGCACTCACACTTTCAAACAAAAGTTTTCAAACAAATACTTCATACACTCTTGAGGACTGATACAAGAGTTACCTAGAAGTTTTCAAAACGAAACTTTTTTCAAAACCCACAAACACAAGAAAAGCAAACATTTTTGAAAACATAGTGAGCAAGTACCTAAGAGCCCGTGGATAACCACGAATAGAAAGAGTGCTAATACCTTCCCTTTCTATAATCTACCTCCCGAACCCGAGAAACATCTCGAAAAGGAATTTTGCTGTGCTTTTGTCCTTTCCTTGTTGGAGAACATAAAAGACAGTGGCGACTCTTGCTTACCGCGACATACGCGAACCAGCTTTAAAAACAGTCAGTTCTCATTCCCACCGATCACAGAACTGCTGACTCTGCTGGGGAAATATAAGTGAGGTGTACCTTAGGATTAGATCACCCATGTTTTTAATTGTATGCCTTGATTGCTTTAAATATTGTGGGCTTGCATCGGAGTTTTATAGATCCTAACCCGGATCTGGGGCACCCTTTTTTAGGTAGCAACAAACTGTGAGGGAACTGTGCGGGGTATACCGACATGGTTGAAGCAGTTGCTACATTGATGTGGAACTTTGGTGAGTACCGGTAACCCTTGAGTCAAGTCAAGGAGAGTACGGGGCCGCCGCGTGGTATCGTGAAGCATCAACTGACCTTAGAACCTTAATTGACCATCCTGGCCTCTTTAGGGGTAGTGAGATGGCCGACTTTGGTGCAGTCCGAAGTTGGTAGATACTCGATACTACACTCATTGAGGGTTATTTTCTTGGAATATTTTGGTCGCCAGTTAAGTGGCTAAATCAAAACAATGAACACAGAAAACAATCCAATGATATTGAGCTCCTTAGAACCCAGTTACTATTCATAGGACAGGTTTTGAGCCAACTAACTTCAAGAGGGTAGTACCTAAGCTTCATGCCAGCCTGAAATCTAAGGGCTCTTTTGTGTGACTTGTGTGCCTTCATACTTGAACTACTTGCGCATACTTGTTATCTGACAACACGAGTTCCTTGCAGGTTTTGTTTACAGTCCTTATCCAATAATTTGGACTCATTGCAGGGCTTACTTACATCACTCCATGCACGCATAACATCATACCATCATACCATTGCATGCATCCTGCATAAGGACTAATCCATTTCAAGGATCTCAAGGGTCTGTGATGTAGGTCATGATGAATTAAACGTCAAGCAAGGGGCCAAGGGGATTTATTTTCCTCTAGCCAAGGTTGTCCAGAAATCCAAGCATGATAACTTGAGTCAGGGGCTATGACCCACATGATATGGTGAGCTTTGACTCTTGAAGAAGGTTCCCCTAGCCCAGGTTGTTTGGAGATCAAAACATGATAACTTGAGTCAGGGGCTATGACCCACTCGATATGGTGAGCCTTGACTCTTGAAGAAGGACTCTCAACAACATGAAGTTCCTTCAATCAAGCTACGGAATTCAAATTCTAACAATTTTTCTTGTTTACCCCACGAGATCCTTGAAAACATTGCATACATATATCATACATATCATTGCATTACAGGTACCCTTGTTACAGGTCACTTACCTTCTTCGCTGTTTATTTCAGCAATGGCTTCCCAACAAGACAACTAGGATCTTCATACTCAAGAGACTCCGTTCAGGGAGATCTTCCTAAGCCTATCCAAGGGGCAGGAAGAATTGAGGACACTCCTCATGGGGAATTTGGTCAGAAAAAGTTCTGAAGACAACAAGGATGAATGGCTGAAACATCTGCAAGTGGAGGTAGATGCGATGAGAACCCAGATGTTGGGGCAAATGGCCCTTATCCAAGGCTTAGCTCGGGAGCAAGAAGAGTTGAGAACCATGGTCAACCAGCTTCATCAAGAGAGATACAACATGAAGCAAATGGCCAAGGATGGGGATCAAGTTATTAATCTTCCTCCCAGAAGACAAGAGTTTGGTACGGTGAAGAATAGACCTCTCCAAGTTGCTACCACCTCAAGGGTCCAACAACAACCTCGCCAAGAACAATGGGTTGATCAGAGTGAGCCAAACAAGCCCAGGAGGCAATTCACCCAGCTCAACGTGTCGTTGTCTCAAGCCTTACAACACCTGTTGAGATTGAATCTGATTACATTAAGGGCTCCTCCCCAGAATCCCAACACCTCTGTTCCTACCTATCATCCCTATGAAAGGTGTGCCAACCACTCTGATGGTCCTGGACATGACACGGACAACTGTTGGACTCTGAAGAACAAGATCCAAGACCTGATTGATGAAGGAGCAGTGGAATTCATCCAAGATGATCAGGCTGAGTTCTTCTACCATCCCTCCAAGGTTCACCAGCTGAAGTGACAAGTCCTGAGACGAGAAGACTTTTTATTCATTAGAATTTTCAAGTTGTAATTTTATTTTGATTGTTCAAACAATTATTGTCATGGCAAACTTTCTTATTTCATTAATGCATCGCATATGTCTGTTTTGAATCAATCCATTCGTATTCACTATATTCAAATTGCTTTCATTTTTGTGATGATCAACTCTCGAAAAACAATTCTAAACCTTTTGAGGGAGGATGACGAAAACGATACCATGATCTTTACAGTATGCTTTTGAACAGACCCCGCTGATGAGGTACATGCATTGTTTCAAATCCTAAACAGTGGAGTTATAAGGAAGATAATCCCTAGTCAACCCCTTTGAGCCAAAGAAGTCGGAGTTTTTCTTTTCAAAAATTAAAACCCTTAATCACAACCCGGGGCAGGGTAGTTTTCTCAGTTTAATCCAGGTGCACAAAATGACATCAAAGGAGTCCTTCCGAAACAAAAGACGGTGATGGTTCCCTATAATCATAAAGACAGGCAGTCATTATCTCTCAAAATAAAAGCCCGATAAGTCAAAACCTATGAAGGAGACTTACAAAACTGGGGCATCCCGCTGACTATAATCACAAAAGAAACAGTTTAGGCAAAAATAGGGATAATAAAATCGAAAAAAAGAGGTCCTACAAACCCTTAACAAAAAAGAAATGACTGCCTATTCAAAATAAACGGTGAGTATCTGAACCATCACTAGAATATCATAGCAAGGACTCAAACAAGATCTAACGCACAATTAGCTGAGTTTAGGATCAGAGAACATCACGAAGAGCGGGTGGGTACAAATAAAATTTGAGCCTTTATCCTTTGTTTCTTAAACCGTGAACCAGGCCACGTTATAACCCTTAAAAGTCCTAGCTGAAGCATGGGTTAGTTCAAAAGCATACTGTTACAAAAGGTATCCTGACTCCTGTAGGGCTCGCTGTGAAATCCTGAGTTGACATCACATTTTACAAACTCACTTGTTTTACTGAAAATGCATTTTCAAAAAAAAACTTCAAGACAGACATAAGCTTTGCATTCTTAAAATAACATTGTTTGCATATGACTATTTGTTCGAACAGCATAGAAATTCACACAACGAATATCCGATGAACAAAGGTCTTCTCAACAAAAAGAGTCACCTCAAGTGGAAAAACACTTCCAACCAAGGGGCAGACATGAGCATTGTCCATCATCTGGGGTAGTCAAGTCAAGATTCAAGGAATCTCTCAAAATGCCAAATAGCCAGGGGCAAATCTCCGCTTGAGTCACTTGGGGGCATTGGACATTGAATTCCAGCAACGAATCTTGCATGATCAAACATCTTCTGGTAGTATGGCGACACAACACTACTGACAGTGACAACTCCCTGCACTCTGAGAACGTGGACATAGTCGAAAAAAATACTACGCGTAATCAAAGACCCGCTAGGTCAACTGGCCTAGGCAAAAATAAGGGCTTCCTGGCGAACCAAAAGGGTTCGGGCAAAAATAAGGGATGAAAATGAAAAAATCTGTACACCCGTCAAGTCGAAAACCTGAAAAGGTGGCTTGGGCAAAAAAGGGTATCCCGGTGGACTGAAAACCCGAAAGGGCGGTCCAGGCAAAAGTTAGGGATAAAAGCGTACGACTATGTCCCGTCATCTCGTCACTTGCCTACCAGAAGAAGATTTGTCATTCCAATCGGCAGGTATCAAGCACCCTCATAGGCCTCCTTCTCCCGCAGAAACTGGGGCAATAAGAATTGTCCGAACTGTACAAGCCGCTCTGTCCACCAGGTACCAAGGTAAGTTCAGCTAAAGAATATGACCAAGATACCTTCACTCCCTGCCGAGTAAGATAAGATCCAACAATACTCTCCCCAAGTAGAGTTGGCCTCCCATCAAGGGCACGGTATCCCCAGCAAGTCTGCAATACTCTCCCCCGAGCAGAGTCGGTCTACCATCAGTCCTGGAAAGTTGGGTATCCCCAGAAGATCTTAATATTCCCTAGCAGAGTATACAGATATTCCTCAGCAAGCATCCCTGGCAGTCTTAATATAAGATTGTTCCCCGGCGGAATACCAGACACCCCAGTGGAGCCACTTCCCCAGTGCAGTCCCAAAAGTTTCCCCAGGAGAGTTGAATCATCCTCCCCAGTAGATTCCAGAAGCTTATCCCCAGTAGATTCTGGAAGATTATCCCCAGTAGATTCTGGAAGCTTATCCCCAGTAGATTCTGGAAGCTTATCCCCAGTAGATTCTGGAAGCTTATCCCCAGTAGAGTCTGGAAGCTGGTCCCCTGCAGAGTACAAATATCTCTCCCCGACCATGTTCAGAGGTTATCCCCCACCATAGCCTATAACTGGGTTATCCTCAGCAAATTGCAACGGAAAGATCGTCCTCGGCGAAGTTCTTCCTATCCCCAACGGAGTTCATCATCAAAATTCCCCAACAGAGCTTATCAACAGGAATCCCCAGCGGAGTTATCGTTAAAATCTCAGCGAAGCATCTCTTCCCACAGAGTAATTCCCCGCATAGGAATATCTTCAAAAAGTTTATTCCCCAACGGAGTCATCTTCTCCTACCGGTTTATTCTTGCAATCATCATCCCTAGCGGAAACGAAGAACTCTACTCTTCAACATCAGCCCATGATTCAACAAACTCCCGGCATTCGTCAAGGATTTATTTTCCCAGACGAGAATACATTCACAAACATCACATTTACATACATCATGATACATGCATAAACGCATCATATCACACAATCTCATTTATTTTGAGAACATCATGACATCATGCATTTCATACATCATGACATTGCATACAACTAATGTTTTGCCTTTTCAGGAAAAGGTCAATCAAAAGATATTACCATTAACTTGTGAAGTTCCAGATTCGATACCTGTATCTAGCCAAGGCATATCTGTGGACGATTGATTGTAGATCTATACCTGTATCTAGCCAGGAAAGTATCTGCATGAGGAGTTTGAAGATCAACACCTGTAACAGGCCAGGAAGTCATCTTTCATTCTCAGGTCAGAGGTCTACGCCTGTATCCATCCAGGAAAGCTATCTCGATCAACCTTTTGAAGTTCCAGATTCGATACCTGTATCTAGCCAGGGCATGTCTGTGAGCGACTGATTAGAGGTCTACGCCTGTATCCAGCCAGGAAAGCTATCTTGATCAACCTTTTGAAGTTCCAGATTCGATACCTGTATCTAGCCAGGGCATGTCTGTGAGCGACTGATTAGAGGTCTACGCCTGTATCCAGCCAGGAAAGTTATCTCGATCAACATTTCAAAGTTCCAGATTCGATACCTATATCTAGCCAGGGCATATCTGTGAGCGACTGATTAGAAGTCTACACCTGTATCCAGCCAGGAAAGCTATCTCGATCAACCTTTTGAAGTTCCAGATTCGATACCTGTATCTAGCCATGGCATATCTGTGAGCGACTGATTAGAGGTCTACGCCTATATCCAGCCAGGAAAGCTATCTCGATCAACCTTTCGAAGTTCCAGATTCGATACTTGTATCTAGCCAGAGCATATCTGTGAGCGACTGATTAGAGTTCTACGCCTGTATCCAGCCAGAAAAGCTATCTCGATCAACCTTTTGAAGTTCAAGATTTGATACCTGTATCTAGCCAGGGCATGTCTGTGAGCGACTGATTAGAGGTCTACGCCTGTATCCAGCCAGGAAAGCTATCTCGATCAACCTTTTGAAGTTCCAGATTTGATTCATGTATCTAGCCAGGGCATGTCTGTGAGCGACTGATTAGAGGTCTACGCCTGTATCCAGCCAGGAAAGCTATCTCTATCAACCTTTTGAAGTTCCAGATTCGATACTTGTATCTAGCCAGGGCATGTCTGTGAGCGACTGATTAGAGGTCTACACCTGTATCCAGCCAGGAAATCTATCTCTATCAACTTTTTGAAGTTCCAAATTCGATACTTGTATCTAGCCAGGGCATGTCTGTGAGCGAGTGATTATAGGTCTACACCTGTATCCAGCCAGGAAAGCTATCTCTATCAACCTTTTGAAGTTCCAAATTCGATACCTGTATCTAGCCAGGGCATGTCTGTGAGCGACTGATTAGAGGTCTACACCTATATCCAGCCAGGATAGCTATCTCGACCAACCTTTTGAAGTTCCGGATTCGATACCTGTATCTAGCCATGGCATATCTGTGAGCGATTGATTGTAGATCTATACCTGTATCTAGCCAGGAAAGTTATCTACATGAAGAGTTTGAAGATGGACACCTGTAATAGGCCAGGAAATTATCTTTCTTTCTCAGGTACGTAAATTCTCGCTAAGGAATCTCTTACGCGATCAACATCCCCTGGATGGCATCTTTAAGCCCATCTCCACAAACTATCCATTACATTTCCAGATGGCATCTATAAGCCCATTTCCGATAAGATTATGTCATATCTCCAGATGGAATCTAAAAACCCATCCTCCTATCCACCATCTCTCCAAATGGCATCCATAAGCCCATTCCCGACGTCACATTGCTGATACCATACCATGCGAGTGCAAATTTTTGGGCACTTTAGTGTTCAATCATCTTCCACCTTCGGATCACGAAAGGCATGCAAGCCAATCTACATCCTCAGGTCTAAGAAGATTGAACAGGGGCAACTGTTGTACCCCAAAATTTTCCCTCCCATATTCTTCAAAGTTTTTCAAGAGTCATCTTCAAATGGCTCAAGATTTCTCAAGGGATTGCACAGTCCAAACCCTCTCCTAAGCCAGTCAAAATTAGGGTTTTGGTTCTTTCAAGGAATCTGAGGTTTTCAATGGCTCAATCAAGTCCCATAGGCCTATATACATTGTCAAGCATCTACATGTCAAGTTTCAAGACTCACAGTCCCAAGTTGCACAGTCAAAAGCCCTATTTGATCCACAGTCAACTCCAGGGGTAAAATGGTCATTTTGCAGTCAAAAGTCAAAAATTTTGGTCAACATCTTATTTTGAGTCCACAATCATCATTTGATCAAGTCTTGATCATGATTCCTCAAGCATGGCTCAAAAATCATCAAAGATGCAAAAGTCACTATTTTTGGACAGCAGAAAAGTCAACTGTATCTTGACCAAGGCATAACTTTTTCATGGTTCATCAGAAAAATCCCATCCAATGCTCATTTTGAAGGTTATGACATTTCCTACAACTCATATTCACACTCCAAGTCCAAGAAATGCTCTCACAAAAAGTTATCAATTTCTACATTATAGGTCAATTTCAAAAGTCAACAAAAGTGCACTTTAAGTCAAAGACCATAACTTGAGATTGGTAAATCCAAATGACATGGGACCAAAGGCATTGGTTAGAGGACTTCAAGACCTTTCCAAAATGTCCAAGAACATGTCCATATGATCAAAATTGAGCAAGATATGCATTGGAGAAGTTGGGAAATTTTCATGAATGTGCAAAAGTCAACTTTGCTCAAAACACCTTGTTTATGCTAATGGGCCTCAAATTTCTTCTTGAAACCTTATCCAAGGCTTATGCACGACCCATTGAGATTATTTGAATTTATTTTCTTATTTTTTATTAATTAATTGGATTTTTTATTAATATTAATTCATTTAATTGATTTAAAATGTAGGAAATTCAAAGATATGATTTCTCAATCTTTTTGTGAAGCAAAAGTGGTCAATATATGCTGGACATTTCGTGTGCCAATCAAAGAGACAAGAATATCCAAAATTAGCAAGTTTTCTCAATCAAAAAGATGCAAAAAGATATGATTGCAAATCAAATATTGAATCATCAATTTCATGGATTTATTTGCAAGATTGTAACCTAATTCAGCTCTACTATAAGTATACAACCTAAACCTAATGCCATGGACGAGAATTGCTGCATACAAAGCCATAACAACATTGAAAAAATTCAAAAAAAATTCAAAACTGTTTTCCAGGTTCCAGGCCAATTCATAGCAATTTGAGTATTCAAACACGTTGCTGGAGGTGTGAGGAACGTTTTGCAATCAAAACCACGCGCTAAGGCTCAAGGAATCATCATTCACAGTCACACGATTTGGACATTTTTTTCAGAATCACATCTCATTATTCATGTGCATTTGACATATTTTGTTGAATGTTTTGTGTTCATAGGGACTGTACAAAGCTTTTGGCACAGGTTAATTGGACTGAAACGCCCTGAATCACAAACCACCATGAACGAATCTTAGGGTTTCCAAGCTTCCAAATTGGGGCTTTATGATATAGGAAAAATTGGAACCTCTAATGCCTATGGGTGAAATCGTTGCAACCAGACGAATTGAATGCCATACTCGCGAAAAATTTATATAGCACACAGACCTAATCGCTATTATTCATTGATGTAGGTTGTGGGGGTTAAAAACCCCCGCTATCTATTTGTTTTTCTTACAGGCAAACGAGGAAGATGACTAGGTGGTGACATGCTATTGGTTCATTCAAATAAAGAGGCGCGCGTTCTTTGTTTTCCAGCATATGCGTTGATTTTTTATAATTAATTGTTATTGTAATAATAGAAGCAAGCAAGTGGCTGAGTGGTTGGTGAGGACGTACAAAGTGCCTTGGGACCTGGGTTCGAATCCCAGGTCCCCCGGAATAATTGTTTCTATTTTTTCTAATATGATCACATGCAGGCTATCCAAGGCGTTCCACCATGCGCTTCTAATGTCCAAATGCCAAGTGGCTGGCAAAGCAGATCCAATGGCCAAAAGATGATGAACACCATGTTTCCGAGTCAAAGCATGCGTAGACAATCCATAAAGTCAACAAGGCTTGATGTTAATGGGCCACAGAATTTCCAGATTAACCTCCATATTTGGGCCTTCACCCCCTCTGGTTTCTTTTTATTCTTTCATATTTTCTTTTAATTATATTAACTATTTTATTTTCAATTATTATTATTATTTAGTTAATTAACTTAATTAATTTTTTCACAACAAAAATCATAAAACTAAATATTTTTATTATTATTATTACTTATTAATTTCACTTTATTATTTTGTAAATAAACACTAATATAACTAATTTAGTTTAATTAGGTTTAAATTTTAACTTTTTTACAATAAATAAAATTAGCTTAGAATTAGGGTTTTTGACAACTTTTAATTTCTTTTTATATTATTTTCATTAAAAACATAAAAAACATAAAAAATACTTTTTCTTGTAATTATTTAATTAATTAGTTTTAGGTTAAATATTAATTAATTGCAAAAAGGATCAAATTCCATTCTTTCTCAAAAAAGGGTAAAAACCCTAAAGACTTTTCCCGATTCAATTCTTTCGCGCGCATATTTATTTTTAATTTATTATTTTGACTATATTTTATGTATCTGCTCCGAGGATGTAATAGATAATTAGGACTTTTATCGCTTTCTTTTATTTTTCTCGCAATTTATTTTCAAAGGGTTGCTTTTGGCGATGTATATACCTGCGCCTTGTAATAGCGTAGATTCACTTTCCGCAATTTATTTTCCGCACAACTATTAACTGTTAATTATGCATGCAAGACTTACCTGAAAAATAAAATCAACCTGTAGCTCACAATGATACATGTGCAAAGATAATATAAACTGAATCCTGACACACATGCACATGCCACTCCTAGGGTACGCCTCACTTGGTTGCCTCGAGGTGGTCATTAAGCATAGGGTGTTTTAGAGGTCGCCCTCCTGTCTAAAGATCCAGTTGCCTTGAAACGGTTGCCTCGGATAAAAAAAGGATCTAGGACATTAAGGTTACCGCTAAGGCGTCCTACTATTGCTTTGGTGACCACATGTCCCTATAATCTAATTGACCCGAATAACTCCAACGACGGTGCTACCTACTTCTCAATAGTGGGATAGTACCGTCTAAAGGACATTTACACAGCTTAATTCCTTAGAGTAGGTAGATTTCTCCTGGGTACTTGCTCTTTCAAAAACAAAACAAACTTTTCGCACTCACACTTTCAAACAAAAGTTTTCAAACAAATACTTCATACACTCTTGAGGACTGATACAAGAGTTACCTAGAAGTTTTCAAAACGAAATTTTTTTCAAAACCCACAAACACAAGAAAAGCAAACATTTTTGAAAACATAGTGAGCAAGTACCTAAGAGCCCGTGGATAACCACGGATAGAAAGGGTGCTAACACCTTCCCTTTCTATAATCTACCTCCCGAACCCGAGAAACATCTCGAAAAGGAATTTTGCTGTGCTTTTGTCCTTTCCTTGTTAGAGAACATAAAAGACGGTGGCGACTCATGCTTACCGCGACATACGCGAACTAGCTTTAAAAACAGTCAGTTCTCATTCCCACCGATCACAGAACTGGCGACTCTGCTGGGGAAATATAAGTGAGGTGTACCTTAGGATTAGATCACCCATGTTTTTAGTTGTATGCCTTGATTGCTTTAAATATTGTGGGCTTGCATCGAAGTTTTATAGATCCTAACCCGGATCTGGGGCACCCTTTTTTAGGTAGCAACAAACTGTGAGGGAACTGTGCGGGGTATACCGACATGGTTGAAGCAGTTGCTACGTTGATGTGGAACTTTGGTGAGTACCGGTAACCCTTGAGTCAAGTCAAGGAGAGTACGGGGCCGCCGCGTGGTGTCGTGAAGCATCAACTGACCTTAGAACCTTACTTGACCATCCTGGCCTCTTTAGGGGTAGTGAGATGACCGACTTTGGTGTAGTCCGAAGTTGGTAGATACTCGATACTACACTCATTGAGGGTTGTTTTCTTGGAATATTTTGGTCGCCAGTTAAGTGGCTAAATCAAAACAATGAACACAGAAAACAATCCAATGATATTGAGCTACTTAGAACCCAGTTACTATTCATTGGACAGGTTTTGAGCCAACTAACTTCAAGAGGGTAGTACCTAAGCTTCATGCCAGCCTGAAATCTAAGGGCTCTTTTGTGTGACTTGTGTGCCTTCATACTTGAACTACTTGCGCATACTTGTTATCTGACAACACGAGTTCCTTGCAGGTTTTTTTTACAGTCCTTATCCAATAATTTGGACTCATTGCAGGGCTTACTTACATCACTCCATGCACGCATAACATCATACCATCATACCATTGCATGCATCCTGCATAAGGACTAATCCATTTCAAGGATCTCAAGGGTCTGTGATGCAGGTCATGATGAATCAAACGTCAAGCAAGGGGCCAAGGGGATTTATTTTCCTCTAGCCAAGGTTGTCCAGAAATCCAAGCATGATAACTTGAGTCAGGGGCTATGACCCACTTGATATGGTGAGCTTTGACTCTTGAATAAGGTTCCCCTAGCCCAGGTTGTTTGGAGATCAAAACATGATAACTTGAGTCAGGGGCTATGACCCACTCGATATGGTGAGCCTTGACTCTTGAAGAAGGACTCTCAACAACATGAAGTTCCTTCAATCAAGCTACCAGATTCAAATTCTAACAATTTTTCTTGTTTACCCCGCGAGATCCTTGAAAACATTGCATACATATATCATACATATCATTGCATTACAGGTACCCTTGTTACAGGTCACTTACCTTCTTCGTTGTTTATTTCAGCAATGGCTTCCCAACAAGACAACCAGGATCTTCATACTCAAGAGACTCAGTTCAGGGAGATCTTCCTAAGCCTATCCAAGGGGCAGGAAGAATTGAGGACACTCCTCATTGGGAATTTGGTCAGAAAAAGTCCTGAAGACAACAAGGATGAATGGCTGAAACATCTGCAAGCGGAGGTAGATGCGATGAGAACCCAGATGCTGGGGCAAATGGCCCTTATCCAAGGCTTAGCTCGGGAGCAAGAAGAGTTGAGAACCATGGTCAACCAACTTCATCAAGAGAGATACAACATGAAGCAAATGGACAAGGATGGGGATCAAGTCATTAATCGTCCTCCCAGAAGACAAGAGTTTGGTACGGTGAAGAATAGACCTCTCCAAGTTGCTACCACCTCAAGGGTCCAACAACAACCTCGCCAAGAACAACGGGTTGATCAGAGTGAGCCAAACAAGCCCAGGAGGCAATTCACCCAGCTCAACGTGTCGTTGTCTCAAGCCTTATAACACCTGTTGAGATTGAATCTGATTACATTAAGGGCTCCTCCCCAGAATCCCAACACCTCTGTTCCTACCTATCATCCCTATGAAAGGTGTGCCTACCACTCTGATGGTCCTGGACATGACACGGACAACTATTGGACTCTGAAGAACAAGATCCAAGACCTGATTAATGAAGGAGCAGTGGAATTCATCCAAGATGATCAGGCTGAGTTCTTCTACCATCCCTCCAAGGTTCACCAGCTGAAGTGACAAGTCTTGAGACGAGAAGACTTTTTGTTCATTAGAATTTTCAAGTTGTAATTTTCTTTTGATTGTTCAAACAATTATTGTCATGGCAAACTTTCTTATTTCATTAATGCATCGCATATGTCTGTTTTGAATCAATCCATTCGTATTCACTATATTCAAATTGCTTTCATTTTTTGTGATGATCAACTCTCGAAAAACAATTCTAAACCTTTTGAGGGAGGATGACGAAAACGATACCATGATCTTTACAATATGCTTTTGAACAGACCCCGCTGATGAGGTACATGCATTGTTTCAAATCCTAAACAGTGGAGTTATAAGGAAGATAATCCCTAGTCAACCCCTTTGAGCCAAAGAAGTCGGAGTTTTTCTTTTCAAAAATTAAAACCCTTAATCAAAACCCGGGGCAGGGTAGTTTTCTCAGTTTAATCCAGGTGCACAAAATGACATCAAAGGAGTCCTTCCGAAACAAAAAACGGTGATGGTTCCCTATAATCATAAAGACAAGCAGTCATTATCTCTCAAAATAAAAGCCCGATAAGTCAAAACCTATGAAGGAGACTTATAAAAGTGGGGCATCCCGCTGACTGTAATCACAAAAGAAACAGTTCAGGCAAAAACAGGGATAATAAAATATAAAAAAAAGAGGTCCTACAAACCCTCAACAAAAAAGAAATTACTGCCTATTCAAAATAAACGGTCAGTATCCGAACCATCACTGGAATATCATAGCAAGGACTCAAACAAGATCTAACGCACAATTAGCTGAGTTTAGGATCAGAGAACATCACAAAGAGCGGGTGGGTACAAATAAAATTTGAGCCTTTATCCTTTGTTTCTTAAACCGTGAACCAGGCCACGTTATAACCCTTAAAAGTCCTAGCTGAAGCATGGGTTAGTTCGAAAGCATACTGTTACAAAAGGTATCCTGACTCCTGTAGGGCTCGCTGTGAAATCCTGAGTTGACATCACATTTTACAAACTCATTTGTTTTACTGAAAATGCATTTTCAAAAAAAAACTTCAAGACAGACATAAGCTTTGCATTCTTAAAATAACATTGTTTGCATATGACTATTTGTTCGAACAGCATAGAAATTCACACAACGAATATTCGATGAACAAAGGTCTTCTCAACAAAAAGAGTCACCTCAAGTGGAAAAACACTTCCAACCAAGGGGCAGACATGAGCATTGTCCATCATCTGGGGCAGTCAAGTCAAGATTCAAGGAATCTCTCAAAATTCCAAATAGCCAGGGGCAAATCTCCGCTTGAGTCACTTGGGGGCATTGGACATTGAATTCCAGCAACGAATCTTGCATGATCAAACATCTTCTGGTAGTATGGCGACACAACACTACTGACAGTGACAACTCCCTGCACTCTGAGAACGTGGACATAGTCGAAAAAAATACTACGCGTAATCAAAGACCCGCTAGGTCGACTGGCCTAGGCAAAAATAAGGGCTTCCTGGTGAACCAAAAGGGTTCGGACAAAAATAAGGGATGAAAATGAAAAAATCTATACACCCGGCAAGTCGAAAACCTGAAAAGGCGGCTTGGGCAAAAAAGGGTATCCGGTAGACTGAAAACCCGAAAGGGCGGTCCAGGCAAAAGTTAGGGATCAAAGCGTACGACTATGTCCCGTCATCTCGTCACTTGCCTACCAGAAGAAGATTTATCATTCCAATCGGCAGGTATCAAGCACCCTCATAGGCCTCCTTCTCCCGCAGAAACTGGGGCAATAAGAATTGTCCGAACTGTACAAGTCGCTCTGTATACCAGGTACCAAGGTAAGTTCAGCTAAAGAATATGACCAAGATACCTTCACTCCCCGTCGAGTAAGACAAGATCCAACAATACTCTCCCCAAGCAGAGTTGGCCTCCCATCAAGGGCACGGTATCCCCAACAAGTCTGCAATACTCTCCCCCGAGCAGAGTCGGTCTACCATCAGTCCTGGAAAGTTGGGTATCCCCAGAAGATCTTAATATTCCCTAGTAGAGTATACAGATATTCCTCAGCAAGCATCCCCGACAGTCTTAATATAAGATTGTTCCCCAGCGGAATACCAGACACCCCAGTGGAGCCACTTCCCCAGTGCAGTCCCAAAAGTTTCCCCAGGAGAGTTAAATCATCCTCCCCAGTAGATTCTAGAAGCTTATCCCCAGTAGATTCTGGAAGCTTATCCCCAGTAGATTCTGGAAGCTTATCCCCGGTAGATTCTGGAAGCTTATCCCTAGTAGATTCTGGAAGCTTATCCCCAGTAGAGTTTGGAAGCTGGTCCCCTGCAGAGTACAAATATCTCTCCCCGACCATGTTCAGAGGTTATCCCCCACCATAGCCTATAACTGGGTTATTCTCAGCAAATTACAACAGAAAGATCGTCCTCGACGAAGTTCTTCCTATCCCCAACGGAGTTCATCATCAAAATTCCCCAACAGAGCTTATCAACAGGAATCCCCAGCGGAGTTATCGTTAAAATCTCAGCGAAGCATCTCTTCCCATAGAGTAATTCCCCGTAGAGGAATATCTTCAACAAGTTTATTCCCCAACGGAGTCATCTTCTCCTACCGGTTTATTCTTGCAATCATCATCCCCAGCAGAAACAAAGAACTATACTCTTCAACATCAGCCCAGGATTCAACAAACTCCCGGCATTCGTCAAGGATTTATTTTCCCAGACGAGAATACATTCACAAACATCACATTTACATACATCATGATACATGCATAAACGCATCATATCACACAATCTCATTTATTTTGAGAACATCATGACATCATGCATTTCATACATCATGACATTGCATACAACTAATGTTTTGCCTTTTCAGGAAAAGGTCAATCAAAAGATATTACCATCAACTTGTGAAGTTCCAGATTCGATACCTGTATCTAGCCAGGGCATATCTGTGGACGATTGATTGTAGATCTATACCTGTATCTAGCCAGGAAAGTATCTGCATGAGGAGTTTGAAGATCAACACCTGTAACAAGCCAGGAAGTCATCTTTCATTCTCAGGTCAGAGGTCTACGCCTGTATCCAGCCAGGAAAGCTATCTCGATCAACCTTTTGAAGTTCCAGATTTGATACTTGTATCTAGCCAGGGCATGTCTGTGAGCGACTGATTAGAGGTCTACGCCTGTATCCAGCCAGGAAAGCTATCTCGATCAACCTTTTGAAGTTCCAGATTCGATACCTGTATCTAGCCAGGGCATGTCTGTGAGCGACTGATTAGAGGTCTACGCTTGTATCCAGCCAGGAAAGTTATCTCGATCAACCTTTCGAAGTTCCAGATTCGATACCTGTATCTAGCCAGGGCATATCTGTGAGCGACTGATTAGAGGTCTACGCCTGTATCCAGCCAGGAAAGCTATCTCGATCAACCTTTTGAAGTTCCAGATTCGATACCTGTATCTAGCCAGGGCATATCTGTGAGCGACTGATTAGAGGTCTACGCCTGTATCCATCCAGGAAAGCTATCTCGATCAACCTTTCAAAGTTCCAGATTCGATACCTGTATCTAGCCAGGGCATATCTGTGAGCGACTGATTAGAGGTCTACGCCTGTATCCAGCCAGGAAAGCTATCTCGATCAACCTTTTGAAGTTCCAGATTTGATACCTGTATCTAGCCAGGACATGTATGTGAGCGACTGATTAGAGGTCTACGCCTGTATCCAGCCAGGAAAGCTATCTCGATCAACCTTTTGAAGTTCCAGATTCGATACCTATATCTAGCCAGGGCATGTCTGTGAGCGACTGATTAGAGGTCTACGCCTGTATCCAGCCAGGAAAGCTATCTCTATCAACCTTTTGAAGTTCCAGATTCGATACCTGTATCTAGCCAGGGCATGTCTGTGAGCGACTGATTAGAGGTCTACACCTGTATCCAGCAAGGAAAGCTATCTCTATTAACCTTTTGAAGTTCCAGATTCGATACCTGTATCTAGCCAGGGCATGTCTGTGAGCGAGTGATTAGAGGTCTACACCTGTATCCAGCCAGGAAAGCTATCTCTATCAACCTTTTGAAGTTCCAGATTCGATACCTGTATCTATCCAGGGCATGTCTGTGAGCGGCTGATTAGAGGTCTACACCTGTATCCAGCCAGGAAAGCTATCTCGACCAACCTTTTGAAGTTCCGGATTCGATACCTGTATCTAGCCAGGGCATATCTATGAGCGATTGATTGTAGATCTATACCTGTATCTAGCCAGGAAAGTTATCTACATGAAGAGTTTGAAGATCAACACCTATAATAGGCCAGGAAATTATCTTTCTTTCTCAGGTACGTAAATTCTCGCTAAGGAATCTCTTACGCGATCAACATCCCCTGGATGGCATCTTTAAGCCCATCTCCACAAACTATCCATTACATTTCCAGATGGCATCTATAAGCCCATTTCCGACAAGATTCTGTCATATCACCAGATGGCATCTATAAGCCCATCCTCCTATCCATCATCTCTCCAAATGGCATCCATAAGCCCATTCCCGACGTCACATTGCTGATACCATACCATGCGAGTGCAAATTTCTGGGCACTTTAGTGTTCAATCATCTTCCACCTTCGGATCACGAAAGGCACGCAAGCCAATCTACATCCTCAGGTCTAAGAAGATTGAACAGGGGCAACTGTTGTACCCCAAAATTTTCCCTCCCATATTCTTCAAAGTTTGTCAAGAGTCATCTTCAAATGGCTCAAGATTTCTCAAGGGATTGCACAGTCCAAACCCTCTCCTAAGCCAGTCAAAATTAGGGTTTTGGTTCTTTCAAGGAATCTGAGGTTTTCAATGGCTCAATCAAGTCCCATAGGCCTATATACATTGTCAAGCATCTACATGTCAAGTTTCAAGACTCACAGTCCCAAGTTGCATAGTCAAAAGTCCTATTTTATCCAC
Source organism: Vicia faba (assembly GCA_948472305.1). Classification (NCBI taxonomy): domain Eukaryota; kingdom Viridiplantae; phylum Streptophyta; class Magnoliopsida; order Fabales; family Fabaceae; genus Vicia; species Vicia faba. Next base: position 572,231,645 of record OX451738.1, read on the forward strand.
AGTCAACTGCAGGGGTAAAATGGTCATTTTGCAGTCAAAAGTCAAATATTTTGGTCAACATCTTATTTTGAGTCCACAATCATCATTTGATCAAGTCTCGATCATGATTCCTCAAGCATGGCTCAAAATTCATCAAAGATGCAAAAGTCACTATTTTTGGACAGTAGAAAAGTCAACTGTATCTTGACCAAGGCATAACTTTTTCATGGTTCATCAGAAAAATCCCATCCAATGCTCATTTTGATGGGGATGACATTTCCTACAACTCATCTTCACACTCCAAGTCCAAGAAATGCTCTCACAAAAAGTTATCAATTTCTACATTATAGGTCAATTTCAAAAGTCAACAAAAGTGCACTTTAAGTCAAAGACCATAACTTGAGATTGGTAAATCCAAATGACATGGGACCAAAGGCATTGGTTATAGGACTTTAAGACCTTTCCAAAATGTCCAAGAACTTGTCCATATGATCAAAATTGAGCAAGATATGCATTGGAGAAGTTGGGAAATTTTCATGAATGTGCAAAAGTCAACTTTGCTCAAAACACCTTGTTTATGCTAATGGGCCTCAAATTTCTTCTTGAAACCTTATCCAAGGCTTATGCACGACCCATTGAGATTATTTGAATTTATTTTCTTATTTTTTATTAATTAATTGGATTTTTTATTAATATTAATTCATTTAATTGATTTAAAATGTAGGAAATTCAAAGATATGATTTCTCAATCTTTTTGTGAAGCAAAAGTGGTCAATATATGCTGGAGATTTCGTGTGCCAATCAAAGAGACAAGAATATCCAAAATTAGCAAGTTTTCTCAATCAAAAAGATGCAAAAAGATATGATTGCAAATCAAATATTGAATCATCAATTTCATGGATTTATTTGCAAGATTGTAACCTAATTCAGCTCTACTATAAGTATACAACCTAAACCTAATGCCATGGACGAGAATTGCTGCATACAAAGCCATAACAACATTGAAAAAATTCAAAAAAAAGTCAAAACTATTTTCCAGGTTCCAGGCCAATTCAAAGCAATTTGAGTATTCAAACACGTTGCTGGAGGTGTGAGGAACGTTTTGCAATCAAAACCACGCGCTAAGGCTCAAGGAATCATCGTTCACAGTCACACGGTTTGGACATTTTTTTCAGAATCGCATCTCATTATTCATGTGCATTTGACATATTTTGTTGATTGTTTTGTGTTCATAGGGACTGTACAAAGCTTTTGGCACAGGTTAATTGGACTGAAACGCCCTGAATCACAAACCACCATGAACGAATCTTAGGGTTTCCAAGCTTCCAAATTGAGGCTTTATGATATAGGAAAAATTGGAACCTCTAATGCCTATGGGTGAAATCGTTGCAACCAGACGAATTGAATGCCATACTCGCGAAAAATTTATATAGCACACAGACCTAATCGCTATTATTCGTTGATGTAGGTTGTGGGGGTTAAAAACCCCCGCTATCTATTTGTTTTTCTTACAGGCAAACGAGGAAGATGACTAGGTGGTGACATGCTATTGGTTCATTCAAATAAAGAGGCGCGCGTGCTTTGTTTTCCAGCATATGCGTTGATTTTTTATAATTAATTGTTATTGTAATAACAGAAGCAAGCAAGTGGCTGAGTGGTTGGTGAGGACGTACAAAGTGCCTTGGGACCTGGGTTCGAATCCCAAGTCCCCCAGAATAATTGTTTCTGTTTTTTCTAATATGATCACATGCAGGCTATCCAAGGCGTTCCACCATGCGCTTCTAATGTCCAAATGCCAAGTGGCTGGCAAAGCAGATCCAATGGCCAAAAGATGATGAACACCATGTTTCCCGGTCAAAGCATGCGTAGACAATCCATAAAGTCAACAAGGCTTGATGTTAATGGGCCACAGAATTTCCAGATTAACCTCCATATTTGGGCCTTCACCCCCTCTGGTTTCTTTTTATTCTTTCATATTTTCTTTTAATTATATTAACTATTTTATTTTCAATTATTATTATTATTTAGTTAATTAACTTAATTAATTTTTTCACAACAAAAATCATAAAACTAAATATTTTTATTATTATTATTACTTATTAATTTCACTTTATTATTTTGTAAATAAACACTAATATAACTAATTTAGTTTAATTAGGTTTAAATTTTAACTTTTTTACAATAAATAAAATTAGCTTAGAATTAGGGTTTTTGACAACTTTTAATTTCTTTTTATATTATTTTCATTAAAAACATAAAAAACATAAAAAAATACTTTTTCTTGTAATTATTTAATTAATTAGTTTTAGGTTAAATATTAATTAATTATAAAAAGGACCAAATTCCATTCTTTCTCAAAAAAGGGTCAAAACCCTAAAGACTTTTCCCGATTCAATTCTTTCGCGCGCATATTTATTTTTAATTTATTATTTTGACTATATTTTATGTATCTGCTCCGAGGATGTAATAGATAATTAGGACTTTTATCGCTTTCTTTTATTTTTCTCGCAATTTATTTTCAAAGGGTTGCTTTTGGCGATGTATATACCCGCGCCTTGTAATAGCGTAGATTCACTTTCCGCAATTTATTTTCCGCACAACTATTAACTGTTAATTATGCATGCAAGACTTACCTGAAAAATAAAATCAACCCGCAGCTCACAATGATACATGTGCAAAGATAATATAAACTGAATCGTGACACACATGCACATGCCACTCCTAGGGTACGCCTCACTTGGTTGCCTCGAGGTGGTCATTAAGCATAGGGTGTTTTAGAGGTTGCCCTCCTGTCTAAAGATCCAGATGCCTCGAAACGGTTGCCTAGGATAAAAAAAGGATCTAGGACATTAGGGTTACCACTAAGGCGTCCTACTATTGCTTTGGTGACCACATGTCCCTATAATCGAATTGACCCGAATAACTCCAACGACGGTGCTACCTACTTCTCAATAGTGGGATAGTACCTTCTAAAGGACATTTACACAACTTAATTCCTTAGAGTAGGTAGATTTCTCCTGGGTACTTGCTCTTTCAAAAACAAAACAAACTTTTCGCACTCACACTTTCAAACAAAAGTTTTCAAACAAATACTTCATACACTCTTGAGGACTGATACAAGAGTTACCTAGAAGTTTTCAAAACGAAACTTTTTTCAAAACCCACAAACACAAGAAAAGCAAACATTTTTGAAAACATAGTGAGCAAGTACCTAAGAGCCCGTGGATAACCACGGATAGAAAGGGTGCTAACACCTTCCCTTTCTATAATCTACCTCCCGAACCCGAGAAACATCTCGAAAAGGAATTTTGTTGTGCTTTTGTCCTTTCCTTGTTTGAGAACATAAAAGACGGTGGCGACTCTTGCTTACCGCGACATACGCAAACCAGCTTTAAAAACAGTCAGTTCTCATTCCCACCGATCACAATAAGGTATGATGTCTGTGATCGGTGGATCTGGAACTGACTGTTTAACGCTGGTTCGCGAAATGTCGCGGAAGCAAGAGTCGCCACCTTCTTTTATTTTCTCCAACATGGACAGGACAAAAGCACAGCAAAATTCCTTATGAGATAGTTTCTCGGTTCGGGAGGTAGATTTATAGAAAGGGAAGGTGTTAGCACCCTTTCTATCCATGGTTATCCATGGGCTCTTAGATACTTGCTCATTGTGTTTTCAAAAGTGTTTGCTTTTCAAAGTGTGAGTGGGTTTGAAAAAGTTTCGTTTAAAGATTTCAGATCGACTCTTGTATCAGTCCTCAAGAGTGTTTGAAAAATCGTTTTGAAAGCTTTTTGAAAAGTGTCGGTGTGAAAAGGTTTTTGATTTGTTTTTGAATAGAGCAAGTATCTACGAGTCATCTACCTACCCTAAGAAATTAGGCTGTGTAAATGTCCTTAAGGTAGTGCCATCCCACCATTGAGAGGTAGGTAGCACCACCGTTGGAGGTGTTCGGGTCAATTCGTTTGTAGGGATAGTGTGGTCACCAGAGTAACAGTAGGACACCTTAGAAGCTACCCTTATGCCATTGATCCTTTTTAAATTCGAGGCAACCATTCCGAGGCAACTGGATCATGTCATAGACATAAGGACTTACTAAAATATCCTATACTCGACGACCACGTTTCGAAGGTAAGGCAACAGTGAGGCGTACCCTAAGAGTGGTGTGTGAATTTGTGTGTTATTTTCAGTTATGTTTTATCTTGTACATGTATCATGGTGATCTACGCCTGTTTTTATTTTAGGCCATACATTCTTTCATGCAAAGTTTAGAATTTAAAAGTGTGGAAATTTAAATGACGGAAAGTAAAATCCTACGCTATTACAAGGCGCGGGTCTATAAATCGCCAAATTACAAAGACCCGTTTTTGATAAAGATGCGAAAAGTAAAGACGGAAAGATAAACCTAATTACTATTACATTTGAGAAACAGTTACATAATGATCGAAAGAAATAATGCGTGAAAAGAATTAAAATTAGGACGTCCGAGGGTTTTGACCCTTTGCATGAAATTGAATTAAATTAAAGTCCAATTAATTATTTAATTAAAGAAAAGAAAGTGTTTTAGTGTTTTTTTATATTTATGAAAAATAAAGAACAAGAATTAAAAGGAAACCCTAAATCTAGATTATTTTAATTATTAATGAAAATATTAAAGTTAACCTAATTTACTAGTTAATTAATTTATTTACATGTTTATTTACAAAATTAATGATAATTAATAATAATGATAAATAATGATGATTAATAATTTATTTAAGAAAAAGATGAAAATGTAAAAAAAAAACCTAATTCTAGATACTTTTTACTTATTAAGAAAAAAGATTAAAGTTTAAAAACCTAAATTAAACTAAGTTAATTGTTAGAGTTTATTTACAAAAAATAGGTTAGTGATGAAATTAATAATAATTAAATATATTTGTATTTTTGATTTTTCTGTTTTTTATTATAGAAAATTATTTTATGGTGAGAAAAACAATCAAAACAATTAAAAAAGAATTAGTAAAGAAAAGAAAATAAAATTAAAAGGATGCAAACCAAGGGGGTTTCAGGCCCAAGGGGAGGTTTTTTTGAAGTATTCTGGCCCATTAGACAAAAAGCCTTGTTTGACTTTCTGGCATCACGTGCGTATTCATTGACTCCTGAGTACCGTGGTCTGCATTCTTTGGCCATTGGATTGGGTTTCATGGCCATTTGTGTTCTGGCTGTTGGCCATTTGTGTTCTGGCCTCAATGTTCCTTAATCTTCTCAGGATGTCTGTCTCGCCATGTATTGGTGTCATGCATAAGTTGTTCTTTTGGCCATTTGGCTTTTGGCTTTTGGCCATTTGTATTTTGGTTTTTGGCCATTTGTATTTTGGCCTCAACGTTCCTTAATGAACCTGCATGGGATCCTGTCTAAATCTGCAGTGTTGAATCTCATGAACACATTAAATAAAATCATAAAATGCAAATAAAGTCAATATATGAAGAAATTTAATGTTTAGGCACAATATGTCATGTATGAATGATTATACCCTTTTGATCATGGAGAACTGAAGAAGTAGTGAGGTGTTGGTTTGTAACTGTGATGGCTTGTTTGTAGTGAGAGAGGGATTTGTAATAAGGATTTCAAGGTTTTAGGGTTCTTGAAAGAATTTGATATTCTAACGGTGTTGTGGCAAGGTTTTTTCTCTCTTTTCCTCCTCTCTGGTTTGTGTGAAAAGAAGGTGATTATATAATGAAAATTAGGGTAAAGAAAATGGGCTTTGAATGTGCAATTGGGCCTCCAATATTCACTTGAGTTCGTCACTTTCCAGGCTAAATCGCAGGGACTTAAGTGCAATTTTTGAAGTTGAAATGTGAAAACAAAATGTAGCCGACATCGATAACTAACTCCTGTCCGAAAATCGGCTCAATCGGATAAACGGTGAATTAGTTATGAATTTTTGAAGTTTCAGCTCAGACAAACTTATTTTGGGCTCCAGTGTCGACTCTGACACGTTCTTCAATAAAAAACTGGTATTGATCGGAGCATAATCCGGTCTCGACTTTTGAAGCAAAGTTGTAGATCTATGAGTCAGTGACCTTGTGTAAAAATATAAGCCCAATCCGATAAAAATTGACCGAGTTATGAATTTTCGAAGTTTCGGCCCAGATGAAATAATATTCAGCATTCAGGATTTTCAGCGTGTCACGCACTCTGAGCAAAAAACGAAGGCCTTTTGAATACCGTTTGAACTCAATACCTTCTGTGAAAATGTAGCCAACTCAATTTGTGAAATTTTGGCGCCAGAACCAGCTCGATACGATGAAAATCGACCAAGTTATGATTTTCTGAACATGACGCAAATAAACTTCTGTCACAAATTTTCTGTACGAAAATACTTGATAAATCCACATTTTTGAAGACCTTCCGATCGAAATTGACTTCCAGCTGTGAGAGATGAAAACATAGATAATGTCAAGACGAAATTTTGGCCACCGGAACGGGTTCAAAACGAGTCACGGTCTTCAAGTTGTGAATTTTTTAGCGCGTAAAAACTGCACTTTTAGCACACTTTTTCACCATATTTCTTCGAGAAAACTCACACATTCGGATACCTTCCTTAAAGAATTGACTCTTGAGCCGAACCTGAATTTGAAAATACATTGTCAGAGATATCTTGGTGAAAGAACACCTGAATATGACGCGCCGGGTTGGACTTGTGAATTTTTCTTGAAATGTTTTGGGAAATATGGGAGGGCAAATTTTGGGGTACAACAGTTGCCCCTGTTCAATCTTCTTAAACCTGAGGATGTAGATTGGCTTGCGTGCCTTTCGTGATCCAAAGGTGGAAGATGATTGAACACTAAAGTGCCCAGAAATTTGCGCTCACATAGAGTGTGTTAGCAGTATGATGTAGGGAATGGGCTTACAGATGCCATGTTGAGAGATGATGGATAGGAGAGATGGGCTTATAGATGCCATCGGGAGGTTGTCGATCGCGTAAGAGATTCCTTAGCGAGAACTTGCGTACCTGAGAAAAAAAAACAATTACCTGGCCTGTTACAGGAGTTGATCTTCAAACCCTTTATGTAGATGTGCCCTGGCTGGATACAGGAATCGAATCTTTAAACTCTTCAGACGTGCCCTGGCAAGATACAGGAATCGAGTCCGGAGAATACAGTCGTCAACAGATACACCCTGGCAAGATACATGAATCGGATCTTCGAACTCTTCAGACGTGCCCTGGCAAGATGCAGGAATCGAGTCTGGAATTAGTCGTCAACAGATACACCCTGGCAAGATACAGGAATCGGATCTTCGAACTCTTCAGACGTACCCTGGAAGGATACAGGAATCGAGTCTGGAATATAGAAAGGTTGATGAGTTGTCTCTACTGACAGGTTATTTCCATGGACGGGTGGTCTTTAACGACGAGTGTCTATAACGACGAGTGTCTATAACGACGAGTGTCTATGACGACGAGTGTCTATGACGACGAGTGTCTATAACGACGAGTGTCTATGACGATGAGTATCTATGACGACGAGTGTCTATAACGACGAGTGTCTATAACGATGAGTGTCTATGACGACGAGTGTCTATGACGACGAGTGTCTATGACGACGAGTGTCTATAACGACGAGTGTCTATGACGACGAGTGTCTATAACGACGAGTGTCTATAACGACGAGTGTCTATAACGGCGAGTGTCTATAACAACGAGTGTCTATAACGACGAGTGTCTATGACGACGAGTGTCTATAACGACGGGTGTCTATGACGACGGGTGTCTATGACGACGAGTGTCTATAACAACGAGTGTCTATGACGACGGGTGTCTATAACGACGAGTGTCTATCACGACGGGTGTCTATAACAACGAGTGTCTATCACGACGGGTATCTATCACGACGAGTGTCTATAACGACGAGTGTCTATAACGACGAGTGTCTATGACGACGAGTGTCTATGACGACGAGTGTCTATGACGACGAGTGTCTATAACGACGAGTGCCTATAACGACGAGTGTCTATAATGACGAGTGTCTATAACGACGAGTGTCTATAACGACGAGTGTCTTTAACGACGAGTGTCTATAGCGACGAGTGTCTATACCGATGAGTGTCTATAACGACGAGTGTCTATAACGACGAGTGTCTATAACGACGAGTGTCTATAACGACGAGTGTCTATAACGACGAGTGTCTATAACGACGAGTTGTATCAGAGAAATCTTTAGGCATTGATTTAACTGGATTTGTATTCTTTGACTGGGTTGGTCTCTTTTGACTGTATTCGTCTATATAGCTGATCTTTTAACTGTATCTTTCCTGAAAGGTAAAGGTCAGTCATATGCAATGCATGATATGGATCAAGCAATAATATTTTTCAACACATGAGATTGTATGATATGATGCGTATATGCATGTATCATGATGTATAACAATGTGATGTTTATGAATGTATCTTTGTCTAGGAAAATAGATCCTTGACGGATGCCGGGAAGTCAAATCCTGGGCTGATGTTGAAGAGTGAGATTCTTCGTTTCCGTTGGGGATGATGATTGCAAGAATACCGGTCGGAGAAGATAACTCCGTTGGGGACTAAACTTGGCGAATAGAATACTCTGCGGGGAGTGAACTTTGTGGGGAAAGAGAAGTACTTTGCTGAGGTTGATGAAGATAACTCCGCTGGGGATACCGTTGATAAGTTATGTTGGGAGATTTGATGAACTCCCCTGGGGATAGGAAGACTTCGCCGAGGACGATCTTTCCGTGGCTTTTAGATGAGGATAACCCAGTTATAAGCTCTGGTGGAGAAATAACCTTTGAATAAAACCTGGGGAGACGCGTTCGCTCTGCAGGGAGTGAAGGTGTCTTGGTCGCATTCTTCAGCTGAACTTACCTTGGCACTTCGGTGGATAGAGCAACCGGATCGTTTAGACAACTCATTATTGCCCCAGTTTCTGTTGGAGAAAAAGGTACCTGTGAAGGTGTTTGATGACTGCCGATTGACAAATCTTCTTCTGGTAGGCAAGTGACGAGAGGACAGGACATAGTCGTATGCTTTGATCCCTAACTTTTGCCTGGACCGCCCTTTCGGGTTTTCAGTCCACCGGGATACCCATTTTTTCCCAAGCCGCCTTTTCAGGTTTTCGACTTGCCGGGTGTACAGATTTTTCATTTCATCCCTTATTTTTGCCCGAACCCTTTTGGTTCGCCGAGAAGCCCTTATTTTTGCCTAGGTGTGTCAACCTAGTGGGTTTTTGATTTTGCATAGTATTTTTTCGACTATGTCCACGTTCTCAGAATGTAGGGAGGTGCCCCTGTTGTTGTGTTGCCATGCCACCAGAAGATCTTCGTTTGATCGTCCAATGCCCCAAGTGACTTAGACGGAGATTTGCCCCAGGCTATTTGGCATTTGAGAGATTCTCTGAATCTTGACTTAACTGCCCCAGATGACGGACAATGATCATGTCATGCCCCTTGTTTGGGAGTGCTTTTGTTCATCCGATGTTCGTCGTGCGAGCTTCTATGCTGTTCAAACAAATAGTCGTATGCAAACAAAGTTATGTTAAAAATGCAAAGCTTATGTCTGTTTCGAAGTTTTTGGAAATGCAGTTTTTTAATAAAACAAGTGAGTTCTTTTGTAAACTGTGATGTCAAACTCGTTATTTTACTGCGAGCCTTAAGGAGTCAGGATACCATTGTAACAATATGCTTTCGAACTAATCCATGCTTCAGCTAGGACTTTTTAGGGTTGTAACGTGGTCTGGTTCACGGTTTAAGAAACAAAGGATAAAAGCTCAAATTTTATTTGTACCCACCCGCTCTTCGTGATGTTCTTCAATCCTAAACTCAGCTGACCGTGCGTTAGACCTTGTTTGAGTCTTTGCTCTGATATTCCGGTGATGGTTCGAATGTTGATAGTTTATTTTGAATAGGCAGTCATTCCTTTTTGTTATTGAGGGTTTGTGTGACCTCTTTCCTTTTTGATTTCGTTATCCCTGTTTTTTGCCTGAACTGTTTCTTTTGTGATTACAGTCAGCGGGATGCCCCAGTTTTGTAAGTCTCCTTCATAGGTTTTGACTTAGTGGGCTTTTATTTTTGAGAGATAATGACTGCCTATCTTTATGATTATTCGGAACCTTCACTGTCTTTTGCTTTGTACGGACTTTTTGGTGCCATTCATTGTGCACCTGGATCAACTGAGAAGACTACCCTGCCCCAGGTTATGATTAAGGGTTTTAATTTTCGAAAAGAAAACTCCCACTTCTTTGGCTCAGAGGGGTTGACGAGGGATTATCTTCCTTATAACTCCAGTGTTTAGGGATTTGAAACAATGCCTGTACTTCATCAGCGGGGTCTGCAAAAGCATATTGTAAATTGTGGTATCGTTTTCGTCATCCTCCCTCAAGGGGCTTAGAATTAATAACCGAGAATTGATCATCACAGAAAAATGAAAACAGTTTGCATATAGTGAATATGAAATAATTACTTCAAAACATACATGTTTAGTGCATTAATGAAATAACAACGTTTAACATGAATAAATGTTTGAACAATCAAAAGAAAATTACAAATTGAACATTCGAATGAACAAAAAAATCCAGTCCTAGCCATATTTTGGCAAGGGAGCAGTGATCACATTGGGAGTCTCTGGAGAGTCGAGCTGGACTTCCTTTGCGTCAATCAGATCCTGGACCTTATTTCTCAAAGTCCAACAGTCATCTGTAGCATGCCCCGGGCTGTCAGAATGGTAAGCGCAGCGAACATTGGGGTTATACCTTGAAGGCGTCTTGTTGGGATTCTTTGGAGGGTCCATGAGAGTTACCAACTTGGTTTCCAGCAACTGTGGCAATATCTGTGACAAGGTCATGCCGAGGGGAGTGAATTGCCTTTTGGGTCTCTCTTCCCTTTGCTGATTGTGATGCTGAGGAGTGCCGACCGGTTTTGCAATAAGCACCGCGTTGACATCTTGGCGGTGTTCGGACCTATTCTGCCCTCTTGAGCCATAGACAGCACTAGATTCTCTCTTGGATGGTTTCTTCTCAGTGTTCGAGGAGTCACCATTTTGTATTTTCCCTGACTTGATGCCAGCTTCTATTCTTTCCCCAGTCAAGACCAAATATGTAAACCCAGCAGCTGAATTCCCAATCAGGTGGTTGAAGAATGGACCAGACAGGGTCCCCAAGAACATGTCGACGAGCTCGCGGTCAGTTAGAGGTGGTTGTACCCTTCCAGCAAGGTCCCTCCATTTTTGAGCATACTCTTTAAAGCCCTCGCCTGTACCCATAGACATTCCCTGGAGCTGAGTGCGCGTGGGAGCAAGGTCGGCATTATACTGGTATTGCTTGTAAAATGCAGTGGCTACGTCTTCCCAGGTACGGATGTTGGCTCCATTCAGTTGATAGAACCACTCGAGCTGAGTCCCTGAAAGACTCTCCTGGAAGAAATGGATCCATAAGTTTTTGTCAGCCGTGTAGGGCTGGATCCTCCTCGTGTATGACCTGAGATGCAGCTTAGGACAGGATGCCCCGTCGTACTTTGCAAAGGCAGGTGCCTTGAATTTGTGCGGGATCACTACCCCAGAAGACAGACCTAGATCTTCGAAGTCCAGGCCGGGCACTTTTTGTATCTCCATGGCACTTAACCGGTCTTCTAGCTGTTTGTACCTGTCCTCAGCTGGAGGGTACTGCTCATCATTGTAATCGGTCTCGTTGTCAGAGACCACTGGACTAGGAACCTCCCTTTCTTGGGGACTGTCTTTCCCAATAGATGGGGTAGTCTGCTCAACTTCATTTTGTGATCCATTCCCAGATTTGCGTCTAGGGTTGAACAACACCGTCCTCTTCTTCTTCTTTTTCAAAAGCAGGGTCTTCAGATCTTGTTGCCCCTGGGCCAAACTCATGATCAACTCTTGGAACTGGGCATTCTGAGCCTGGAGGGCCTTGATGGATTGCTCAGTAGATGATTCAGGATTCATGACGATCGGCTGAAATAAACAACGAAGAAGGTAAGCAACCTGTAAAAAGGGATACCTGTAATGCAATGATATGTATGTATGCATGCAATATTTTCAAGGATCTCGCGGGGTAAACAAGAAAATTGTTAGCATTTGGGATCCAGTAGCTTGATTGAAGGAACTTCATGTTTGTTGAGAGTCCTTCTTCAAGAGTCAAGGCTCACCATATCGAGTGGGTCATAGCCCCTGACTTAAGTCATCAACCTTGGTTAGAGGAAAATAAATCCCCTTTTGCCCCTTGCTGGATAGTTGATTCATCATGACCTGCATCACAAGCCCTTGAGATCCTTGAAATAGATTAGTCCTCATGCAGGATGCATGCAATGGTATGATGTTATGCTATGCATGGGGTAATGTAGGTAAACCCTGTTATGAGTCCCAATTAAGGACTGTAAACAAAACCTGCAAGAAACTCAAGTGTCAGATAACAAGCATGCAAATAGTCAAGTTGGAAGGCACACAAGTCACACAAGAGAAGCCCTTAGAGTTTAGGCCAGCATGGGGTCTAGGTATTACCCTCTTTCAGTTTGTTGGTTAAGACCTGTCCTATCAGAAGTAACCGGGTTCTAGAGGATCCCAATATCACTGACTACCCTCAATCGGTCATAACTCCAGCATCGCAATCTTTTCTTGCGGCCAGAACCATCACGAGAGTTTAGCCTCAATGGGCGTAGCATACTGCTACTGTTCTATTGGCCAAGTTGGGTCATTTAAGGTTCTAAGGTCGGTTGGTGCTTAATGACTCCTTAGAAGACCCATATTCTCCTCGTTGCGACACAAGGGATATCGGTACAGACCAAGGCGCCACACCAACGTAGCCATTGCTTCACCCATGTCGGTCTACGCCGGACAGGTCCCTCACAGCTTATGCTACCTAACAGGGTATCCCCAGATCCGGGTTAGGATCTATGTAACTCCGATGCAGCCCACAATAATAAAGCAAACAAGCACAACAATTGAAAACACAAGTGATCTTAGTCCTAAGGTACACCTCACTTTATAAGTGTCCCCAGCAGAGTCGCCAGTTCTGTGATCGGTGGATCTGGAACTGACTGTTTAACGCTGGTTCGCGAAATGTCGCGGAAGCAAGAGTCGCCACCGTCTTTTATTTTCTCCAACATGGATAGGACAAAAGCACAACAAAATTCCTTATGAGATAGTTTATCGGTTCGGGAGGTAGATTTATAGAAAAGGAAGGTGTTAGCACCCTTTCTATCCATGGTTATCCATGGGCTCTTAGATACTTGCTCATTGTGTTTTCAAAAGTGTTTGCTTTTCAAAGTGTGAGTGGGTTTGAAAAAGTCTTGTTTAAAGATTTCAGATCGACTCTTGTATCAGTCCTCAAGAGTGTTTGAAAAATCGTTTTGAAAGCTTTTTGAAAAGTGTCGGTGTGAAAAGGTTTTTGATTTGTTTTTTAATAGAGCAAGTATCTACGAGTCATCTACCTACCCTAAGGAATTAGGCTGTGTAAATGTCCTTAAGGTAGTGCCATCCCACCATTGAGAGGTAGGTAGCACCACCGTTGGAGGTGTTCGGGTCAATTCGTTTGTAGGGATAGTGTGGTCACCAGAGCAACAGTAGGACACCTTAGAAGCTACCCTTATGCCATTGATCCTTTTTTAATTCGAGGCAACCATTCCGAGGCAACTGGATCATGTCATGGACATAAGGACTTACTAAAACGTCCTATACTCGACGACCACGTTTCGAAGGTAAGGCAACAGTGAGGCGTACCCTAAGAGTGGTGTGTGAATTTGTGTGTTATTTTCAGTTATGTTTTATCTTGTACACGTATCATGGTGATCTACGCTTGTTTTTATTTTAGGCCATACATTCTTTCATGCAAAGTTTAGAATTTAAAAGTGCGGAAATTTAAATGACGGAAAGTAAAATCCTACGCTATTACAAGGCGCGGGTCTATACATCGCCAAATTACAAAGACCCGTTTTTGATAAAGATGCGGAAAGTAAAGACGGAAAGATAAACCTAATTACTATTAGGTCTGAGAAACAGTTACATAATGATCGAAAGAAATAATGCGTGAAAAGAATTAAAATTAGGACGTCCGAGGGTTTTGACCCTTTGCATGAAATTGAATTAAATTAAAGTCCAATTAATTATTTAATTAAAGAAAAGAAAGTGTTTTAGTGTTTTTTTGTATTTATGAAAAATAAAGAACAAGAATTAAAAGGAAACCCTAAATCTAGATTATTTTAATTATTAATGAAAATATTAAAGTTAACCTAATTTACTAGTTAATTAATTTATTTACATGTTTATTTACAAAATTAATGATAATTAATAATAATGATAAATAATGATGATTAATAATTTATTTAAGAAAAAGATGAAAATGTAAAAAAAAAACCTAATTCTAGATAATTTTTACTTATTAAGAAAAAAGATTAAAGTTTAAAAACCTAAATTAAACTAAGTTAATTGTTAGAGTTTATTTACAAAAAATAGGTTAGTGATGAAATTAATAATAATTAAATATATTTGTATTTTTGATTTTTCTGTTTTTTATTATAGAAAATTATTTTATGGTGAGAAAAACAATCAAAACAATTAAAAAAGAATTAGTAAAGAAAAGAAAATAAAATTAAAAGGATGCAAACCAAGGGGGTTTCAGGCCCAAGGGGAGGTTTTTTTGAAGTATTCTGGCCCATTAGACAAAAAACCTTGTTTGACTTTCTGACATCACGTGCGTATTCATTGACTCCTGAGTACCGTGGTCTGCATTCTTTGGCCATTGGATTGGGTTTCATGGCCATTTGTGTTCTGGCTGTTGGCCATTTGTGTTCTGGCCTCAATGTTCCTTAATCTTCTCAGGATGTCTGTCTCGCCATGTATTGGTGTCATGCATAAGTTGTTCTTTTGGCCATTTGGCTTTTGGCTTTTGGCCATTTGGCTTTTGGCTTTTGGCCATTTGTATTTTGGTTTTTGGCCATTTGTATTTTGGCCTCAACGTTCCTTAATGAACCTGCATGGGATCCTGTCTAAATCTGCAGTGTTGAATCTCATGAACACATTAAATAAAATCATAAAATGCAAATAAAGTCAATATATGAAGAAATTTAATGTTTAGGCACAATATGGCATGTATGAATGATTATACCCTTTTGATCATGGAGAACTGAAGAAGTAGTGAGATGTTGGTTTGTAACTGTGATGGCTTGTTTGTAGTGAGAGAGGGATTTGTAATAAGGATTTCAAGGTTTTAGGGTTCTTGAAAGAATTTGATATTCTAACAGTGTTGTGGCAAGGTTTTTTCTCTCTTTTCCTCCTCTCTGGTTTGTGTGAAAAGAAGGTGATTATATAATGGAAATTAGGGTAAAGAAAATGGGCTTTGAATGTGCAATTGGGCCTCCAATATTCACTTGAGTTCGTCACTTTCCAGGCTAAATCGCAGGGACTTAAGTGCAATTTTTGAAGTTGAAATGTGAAAACAAAATGTAGCCGACATCGATAACTAACTCCTGTCCGAAAATCGGCTCAATCGGATAAACGGTGAATTAGTTATGAATTTTTGAAGTTTCAGCTCAGACAAACTTATTTTGGGCTCCAGTGTCGACTCTGACACGTTCTTCAATAAAAAACTGGTATTGATCGGAGCATAATCCGGTCTCGACTTTTGAAGCAAAGTTGTAGATCTATGAGTCAGTGACCTTGTGTAAAAATGTGAGCCCAATCCGATAAAAATTGACCGAGTTATGAATTTTCGAAGTTTCAGCCCAGATGAAATAATATTCAGCATTCAGGATTTTCAGCGTGTCACGCACTCTGAGCAAAAAACGAAGGCCTTTTGAATACCGTTTGAACTCAATACCTTCTGTGAAAATGTATCCAACTCAATTTGTGAAATTTTGGCGCCAGAACCAGCTCGATACGATGAAAATCGACCAAGTTATGATTTTCTGAACATGACACAAATAAACTTGTCACAAATTTTCTGTACAAAAATACTTGATAAATCCACATTTTTGAAGACCTTCCGATCGAAATTGGCTTCCAGCTGTGAGAGATGAAAACGTAGATAATATCAAGACGGAATTTTGGCCACCGGAACGGGTTCAAAACGAGTCACGATCTTCAAGTTATGAATTTTTTAGCGCGTAAAAACTGCACTTTCAGCACACCTTTTCACCATATTTCTTCGAGAAAACTCACACATTCGGATACCTTCCTTAAATAATTGACTCTTGAGCCGAACCTGAATTTGAAAATACGTTGTCAGAGATATCTTGGCGAAAGAACACCTGAATATGACGCGCCGGGTTGGACTTGTGAATTTTTCTTGAAATGTTTTGGGAAATATGGGAGGGCAAATTTTGGGGTACAACAATGTCCATAAGCTTAATTGGGCTTTTAGCTTATAGCCTTAATTGGGCTTTTAGCTTGTAGCCCACACGAGTGATTCTATAAATAGATCCCTTGTGATGAAGCAATTTCACTTGATGCAATTTCGTTTTTGATTCTCTCTCTCACTCAAGGTTTCCGTTCGTGATCAGCTAGCACTGTGACCGGAAGCGATCTGTTCGTGTGGACTGAGTAGAGGTGTTGTTCTTCATCAACGCTCGTGATCACAACATCAAAGGTTTGAATCCCACGAGAGGTAAATATTTCTATCACTGACCATGCTCATTCGTAAGGATCGCTAAAGGAAAATTTTAAATTCCGTTGCGCTTTTAATCGCAATTTTCCTTCATCTTGATCAACAGGTTTCACATTTTTACATATCTTGATGAATTATGACCCTTGGCACTTGATTTTGACCAAAAAGTCAAAGTTTGACTTTTCAGTGTACAATTGATTTTTGATCAATTGACTGGAAAATTCATCTGTCAATCCAATGCACTTGAGACTTTTTGAACTATGTGATTAGGTCAATATGATTCCATTAAGTCCTTGAAATCATGATTGAACCCCATTGGCCATTGGCTAGGTTAAAAATCAGAAATTGCCCTTTCTCAGTCAAAACCCTAATTTTGACCATTTTGCCCTTTTGATGATCTGATCAAATTTCTTGAGGAGTTGTGATCCAAAATGGTACACATGAGTCTAAAATGTTATTGTGGATACAAAATTATGAAGTTTGACTGTAAATTGGTCACGGTTGACTTTTTCCCTAATACAGTTGATTTTTAGATCAACTGTCCAATTGACTGGGCAAAAATGTGATTCAAGGCTTGAAACTTGGTATGAACAATCTTAGGGATCCAAGATGGTGTATGAAAGTCACATGAAGCATTGATGGTCCAAAAATACTTGTGCAAACTCAAACCCTAATTTCAGGTTAGCAGTTCAAGGAGATGTCTTGAGCCGAGCAAACCCTAATATGGTCTTGAGTCCAAGAAGTCTTGTGAGGAAAAATATTGATAAATGAAAGGGCAAATTTTGGGGTACAACAGCTGCCCCTGTTCAATCCTCTTGAACCTGAAGAGTTAGATTGACGAGTTTTGCCATTCGTGACTCGAAGGTAAAAGATGATTGGACACTAGAGTGCCCATAAATTTGCACTCATCAGAATGTAATTGAGGGAATGAGCTTAAAGATGCCATTTGGAGAGGTAATAGAATCTTGTTGGAGATGGGCTTGTAGATGCCATCTAAGAATGTTTGTTGAATTGTAAGTTGTAAGTCAAAAGAATGAGTATCATAATGGTGTCCGTGTTTGGAACGTATCCGAACTGTATCTGGAGACTGAGTCTGTATGAGCAATGGAATGGCGTCCGTGTCTGGAGTGTATTCGAGTTGTAACTATACTTGAATCTGAATAAATAACAGAATGACTTCCGTTTCTGGAATGTATTTGTATTGTATCTGAATCTGAAACCTGAATAAGCGACAGAAAGGCATCCGCGTCTGGAGCGTCTCTGAGTTGGGGGAAAATTAGAATAAGTGACAGAATGGCAACCGTGTCTGGAGCGTATCTGGGCTCGAATCTGAATGTTGAAGTCTGAATGAGTATCAAAATAGCTTCCATGTTTGGAGCATATCTGAACTTTATCTTGGCTTTGAATTCTGAATGAGTAATATAATGACTTCCGTGTCTGGAGTGTATCTTTACTGTATCTGAAGTTGAAATCTGAATGAGTAATGGAATGACTTCTGTGTCTGGAGTGTATCTTTACTGTATTTGAAATCTTTGAACATTGTAATGGTAGTTGTTAATCTTATCATGTAAAGGGTAAAATGTTAGCTGAAACACAAAGTTATGTTGCATGAAATATATGATGCAATATACGTGCTTTATCAATGTTTATGATTATGAATGTAATGTATGCGCATGTAAGCTGATTCACTGTTTTGTTGAGGAAAATAAATCCTTGATTGCTGAGGATAAGAAATCTTTGGCGGCTGGGGATGATAACTCCTTGACTACTGTCGGAAAAAATAAATCCTTGACCACTGCTGGAGACTCAAAATATTTGATTGCTGAGGATGAGAGATCCTTGGCGACTATTGGGAATTAAAAATCCTTGATGACATCTCTTGGGACATAGGGACCCTTCATGTCTTGAAGTATTGACAAAATTCTGCTTGGGGAAGTAATGCCATGTACTGCCTGAGGAATCTGCTTGGAGAATCCAGAGAACTTTTGATGACGTCTACTGGGGATTACACAAAGGGAATCCTTGTTCTGCTGAGAAATAGAGAAAACTCTGATGATTTCAGCGGGGAGTTAAGAACGAGAATCTTCATTCTGGTGACTTCACTGGGGAGTAATAAAAACTCTGTGGGGAAGAAGGCTTACTGCTAGGGAGTAAGTTCAGGAGTTTGGGTTGTATACCATTCTACTGGAGAATCAACCTAGGTTGGGGAAAGACAAAAGTTAACTATTATCTGGTTGCTGTTCAGACTTCAAGATAACCTGCTGGGGAATGTGGAGAAACTGAATGGTCTCCACTGGGGATTGATAGTTGGAAATATTGACTCGACTGGGGAAGAAGGTTTCATCTCTGCTGAGGATCTGCAGTTCAAGGTTTTGGCTCCACTGGGGATTGGGAGTTTTAAGTTTTAACTCTGATGGGGATTGAAGGGTTTGAAATTTTAGCTCCGTTGGGGGTCTAAATGATGTACTGTAGGGATTGCTCCTGGAATAGCCTAAAGACATTTTCCTATTCTTTCAAACAGTCAGTAATTATTCTTTTTCATTCCTGTTTTTTTGTAAACAGTAATTATGTTCAAATGCATATGTTCATTAATGAATCATTGGACATTTTTGCAAATAAAACACAAGTGTAAAAAGAAAAGGGCAAATAGTTTTCTGCACTCTAAAGAGATATCTTTGTATTTACTTTGAATAAGTATTTTGTACAAAGGAGACAAACATCCTAGTAAGAAGATGGTGTCATAAAAAATGAGAAAAAATTATACAAAGAAAGATAGCTATGTGTAAAAAAAACCCATGGGGTCCCCATTCTGCTATAGCCTTCGTAACTCTGAATATCTTGTCCATTCGTTGCTTCGTCCGAAGATGATTGGATTGATTAGAAGCTTCAGGTTTGTCAGTGAAGAGATTGTCCTTAAAGTGATCCGACGAGACATAGTCATACGCTTTAATTCCCTAACTTTTGCCTGAACCGCCCTTTCGGGTTTCCGATCCACCGGGAAACCCTTTTTTGCCCAAGTCGCCCTTTTGGATTTTCAACTTGCCGGGTGTACAGATTTTTTTATTTTATCCCTAATTTTTTCCTAAACCGCCCTTTCGGGTTTTCGATTCACCGGGATGCCATTGTTTTGCCTAGGTGTGTCAACCTAGCGGGTCATTTATGCATAATATCTTTTGACTATGTCTGCGTTCACAGGTGCAGCAGGTCGTCGCCGTCCATGGTGGTTAAAATCATTGCCCCACCAGAAAAGATGTTCTTGATTATAAATGGTCCTTCGTAGGTAGGAGTCCATTTGCCCCTGGGATCACTTTGTGGCAAGATAATGCGCTTGATCACTAGATCTCCAACTTGATACACTTGTCGTCTGACTTTCTTGTTGAAAGCCTTGATCATCCATTTTTGATACGTCTGACCGTGGAAAACAACAGTAAGTCTCTTTTCGTCAATTAAGTTCAACTGATCAAGTAAGGTTTGGATCCAATCGTCTTTACTCAAACCGGCATCCTTCATGATTCTCAAAGAGGGGATCTGAACCTCAATAGGTAAAACAGCCTCCATGCCATAAACTAAAGAATAGGGTGTTGCCCCAGTTGATGTACGAGTCGTGGTACGGTACCCGTGGAGAGCAAACGGTAGCATCTCATGCCATTCCTTGTAGGTGACTGTCATTTTTTGTATGATCTTTTTGATATTTTTGTTCGCAGCTTCGACAACACCGTTCATCTTTGGCCGATAAGGAGATGAATTGTGATGTTGAATCTTGAACTGCTCGCACAGGGAGGTGATCATAGTATTATTAAGGTTTGTACCGTTATCAGTGATGATCCTTTCTGGGATACCGTACCGACAGATAAGGTTCTGCTTGATGAAGCAGGCAACCACATTCTTAGTTACATATGCAAAGAAAGCTGCTTCGACCCATTTTGTGAAGTAATCAATGGCCACCAGAATGAAGCGGTGTCCATTGGAGGCTGTAGGCTTGATCTCTCCAATCATGTCGATTCCTGACATAACGAATGGCCAAGGAGCTGTTAAGACATTTAGAGGAACTGGAGGCACGTGTACCTTGTCTACATAGATTTGACATTTATGACAGGTACGGGAGTGTTGATAGCAGTCATCTTCCATGGTAGACCAGTAATAGCATGCGCTTAGAATCTTCTTAGCCATCATATGCCCGCTAGAGTGAGTGCCGAATGTACCTTCATGCAAATCAGCCATAATTCTTTCAGCTTCAATCTTGTCCACACAACGGAGCAGAATAGAATCATGATTGCATTTGTACAGGATGCCATTACTTAGGAAGAACTTAGTTGAGAATCTACTTAAGAACTTTTTGTCATTGACTGTAGCTCCTTTAGGGTATTCTTGAGCCCCGAGATACCTTTTGCTTCATGAAACCATGACTGGTCCACTACTTCTTCGGTATTAATCTCGTGACAGTGTGTAGGTTCGTCCATCCATTCAATGGTGATCTGGGGAGCCTCATTATCCCAATTAAGTTTAAACATGGATGACATTGTAGCTAGAGCATCTGCTAGCTGATTTTCTTCTCGCGGGAAGTGCTCGAAGGTAATCTGCTCAAAATGTGGTAGTAATGTCAAGACATGTTCTTTGTAAGGGATGAGGTTTGGATGCTTAGTGTCCCACTCTCCTTTGATCTGATTGATCACCAAAACTGAGTCCCCAAACACAATTAAAGATTTGATTCCCAAGTCTATGACATCCTTGAGTCCAAATATGCAAGCTTCATACTCTGCCATGTTGTTCGTACAGTTGAAGCAAAGTCTGGCTGCGAAAGGAGTGTGGCAACCCTCTGGAGATATAAGCACAACACTGATACCGTTACCAAGCGCATTGGATGCCCCATCAAAGTACAGGGTCCATCGGGATCCTTGTTCAGGTCCGTCATATGGTCTAATTTCTTCAATGTCGTCCAATGTCATGATGTCTTTGTCAGGGAAGTCGAACCTCATGGAATGGTAATCTTCGACAGCTTGATGAGCCAGATGGTCAGCCAACACACTCCCCTTTATAGCTTTTTGGGTCGTGTACTGTATGTCATACTCTATTAGGATCATTTGCCATCTAGATATCCTTCCGGACAAAGCAGGCTTCTTGAAGATGTATTTTATCGGATCCATCTTAGATATCAGCAAAATGGTATGAGTCAACATATACTGCCTTAGCCGGCGAGCAGCCCATACCAAAGCGCAACAAGTTTTCTCGAGCAGTGAATATCTGGTTTCACAGTCGGTAAACTTTTTTCTAAGGTAATAAATGGCATGCTCTTTTTGGCCAGACTCGTCATGCTGCCCTAGTACGCACCCCATTAAGTTATCCAAGACAGTCAGATACATGATTAGCGGTCTTCCTTCGACGGGTGGCATCAAGACAGGAGGTTCTTGTAAATACTCCTTGATTTTATCGAAAGCAATTTGACAGTCATCATTCCATTTAACTACCTGATCTTTCTTCAACAACTTGAAGATTGGCTCACAAGTAGATGTTAGGTGAGAAATGAACCTAGCAATGTAGTTTAGGCGTCTCAAGAAACCTCTGACCTCCTTCTCAGTGCGAGGAGCAGGCATTTCTTGTATAGCTTTGACTTTGGCAGGATCAACCTCGATGCCTTTGTTGCTGACAATGAAACCCAAGAGTTTACCGGACCGGACTCCGAATGTACACTTGTTAGGGTTTAACCTTAGCTTGTACTCCTTCAACCTGACAAACAGCTTTTGCAAGTGATCAAGGTGTTCTTCTTCAGTTTGTGATCGGGATATCATGTCATCTACGTAGACCTCTATCTCATGATCTATCATATCATGAAACAAAGCTACCATGGTGCATTGATAGGTTGCCCCGACATTCTCCAGTCTGAATGGCATCACTTTGTAGCAGAACGTACCCCACTGTGTAACAAAAGTAGTTTTCTCCATGTCTTCAGGTGCCATTTTGATCTGGTTATAGCCTGAGAATCCTTCCATGAAAGAAAATACTTTGTGCTGAGCTGTGTTGTCAACCAGGATGTCGATGTGCGGAAGTGGAAAGTCATCTTTAGGGCTGGCCCTGTTTAAGTCTCTATAATCCACGCACATTCTCACTTTGCCGTCCTTTTTAGGCACGGGCACAATGTTAGCAACCCATTGAGGATAGGAAGTAACAACAAGAAATCTAGCATTGAACTGCTTCATAACTTCTGCTTTGATCTTCTCTGACATGTCAGGCCTCATACGACGAACTTTTTGCTTAACTGGTGGACAGTCTTCTCTCATGGGTAGACGGTGTACCATAATGTCTGTATCAAGTCCCGACATGTCTTCGTATGACCAGGCGAATATCTCAACATACTCATGCAACAACTGAATCAAGCGCTTCTTGACACTTGGCTCTAGGTTGGCACCCACTCTGATTTCCTTCTTGTCTTCCTCAGTACCCAAGTTGATTGTGTCTAACAGCTCCTCATGAGGCAAAATTGCTCTTTCCTCTTGTTGTAGAAGTCTAGCCAATTCCCCTGGCAACTCACAATCTTCCTCACCTTCGTATTCGGCTTGGTAGACCAGATCTTCAGAGTCACTGAAGGCTATAGAAGTATCGTTACCCATGGGTTCCGGAGTCGAAGGGTACCTATATTTGTGAGTGTGGGTGTGCGTAAGGGCATAGCCATCTTAAAACAAAAAAATGTAAAAGAAAGACAATGAGCATAAAAGGTTTAAATATGAAAAGCGCTCATGATTCATTAAAATGACATATGAAAATGAAATAAGAACCCTTACAAATGGACCTATGTGCCTCGGGTAAGACACAAGGTTGAAAAAGTACGAATTGTTTGTGAATTATTACAGATCCAACAGAAATGGAAAAGATAAATTACTGTGGTATGAAAGTAATCGGAATAAAGTCTTTTGCTTCCCAGTTGCACAATCCTCCGCCAACAGTAGGAAAAATCCAGTCTTCTAAGCTGCCATCTTCTTCAATGTCCTCTAGTGCATTAACCCCTTGGTGGCTGATCTTCACAGGTAGCCCTCCGGCACGGGCGCATCGCACGGCCTTCTAAGCAGTTGAGGTAAATCCCAAGCCGAATTTGTCTGATTTAAAAGGAAAGTCGGGAAGCTGCCCCCAGATAGTGGATCCGCCTTCTTCCACTACTCCCCTTGCATCTTTTAGAGAAGACATCTGAGGTACAGGTCTTGTGATCACTGTAATTGAAGACACCGCTTTGGTCGCTGCTATTTCCTGAGAAACTTCTTCAAAATGTTGGAAAGGGGTCTCAATGAATTCGCCATCCAATTCTACATATCGAAAAGAATTTAGATGACTAATCATGTATTCCTCTTCACCATGGACAGTTATAATTTTCCCTTGGACGGGGTACTTCAGCATCTGATGCAAAGTCGAGGTGACTGCACCGACATTGTGAATCCAGGGGCGTCCCAACAGGCAAGAGTAGGAAGGACGGATGTCCATCACGTAGAATGTTGAATTGAACGTCTGGGTACCTACTTTGATCGGGATGTCCACCTCCCCATAGACCATCCTTTTAGAGCCGTCAAAAGCTCTCACAATGATGTTGCTAGGTTTTAAAGTCAGTCCCTCACAATCCAATCTATCTAAGGCTTTCTTTGGCAAGACGTTCAGAGATGATCCAGTATCAACCAAAACATGAGCTAGGGTTGTTCCCCTACACTCCACCGAGACACGTAGTGCATCGTTATGTTTTCTCCCTTTGGAGGTCAAGTCGGCATCAGAGAAACCCAGGCCATTGTTGGCTGTTAAACTGGCCACGCACTCTTGGAATTGATAAGCCAAAGTCTCTCGCGGCACGTGCGCTGTCTTCAGAAACTTGACCAAAGCTTTAGCATGTGCCTCAGAGCATAGCAGCAGGGCTAACATAGAGATTTTGGAGGGGGTCTTCCCCAGTTGTTCTACCACATCATAATCACTTTTCTTAATGATCCTCAGGATTTCTTCCATCTCCCTCTTGGATGTCTCAGGAATAACAAGTGATTGAGCCTTCGTCAAGACATGCTCCTCTTGAACATTCTTTCATTTATTCTCAGCAGTGGAAGTAAGGATAGGGATTGCATTGTTATTGTTGGCGGGTAAACTTGCAGGTGTAATCACTGGTACAACTGTAATCTTCGGAACGACAATGGGTCTAGAGACTGCCTTTGGTGGTGCAATCTCTGGAGAGAAAATTCTTCCACTATGAGTAATTTTGCTTGTTCCAACAATGTTACTGATGTTGGAATTGTCTTCTTCAGAGCTCTCGTCTTCGGCAGTCTGTTCAATCTATTTGACACCATGGTAGTAGATTTCTCCACCATAGTTCCATGGTACCATTTTATCTGATTTGTATGGGGCTGGCCCGGGCATTGTTATCTTTAACAGAGTAGTCATAGGAGCAGATGTAATCCTAACGGGTTTTTTAGGAACCTTGGAAGAATTGGCGTATATGGATATTATTGAAACTTCTGGAATTGGAATGGGTGAAATAGGAGCTTTCTCAAACAAGATTTCCCGGTTATCAATCAGTTGTTGGATTCCTTTCTTCAACAGAGGACAGTCAAATGATGAGGACAGGCAAGTATGGCAATCTTGGTCACAACCTGGGAACACCTCAGCTTTCAGCAAATTCAACTTGATGGTTAGGATAGGAGTTAACAGTTCATCCACAGTAGAAACAAACAGATCTTCTTCCACAACACTAGCATTGTGTCCATGCCTAGGCATTGGAGCAGAGATAACATTCGGTTTTTCAGGAGCTTCAAATTCAACTTTCTTTGTGTCAATCAGATCTTGAATCTTGTTCTTCAGAGCCCAACAGTTGTTGGTGTCGTGCCCTGGACTTTCTGAATGGTAAGCACACCTTGCATTCAGATGGTAATGTGGAGAAGCAGTGTTAGGATTTTTAGGGTCCTCCTTCAACATGGCAAGATTCAATTTCAGGAGATGTGGTAGGACTTGAGCAGGAGTCATGTTTATCTTGGTGAATTGCCTTACAGGCCTTTCCACCCTTTGCTGGTTATTCCTTGGCTGATCATTTCTTGGTTGATTGTTTCTTGGCTGGTCTGATGCAGACTTTTGAATCATGACGGCCCCCACAGTTGGTCGTCGTTCGGTTCTTCCCTGATTTCTCTGTGCATAGACAACAAACACTTCCTTCTTACCAGTGAAGGGATTTTTTACAACAACAGAGGCAAATGTGTCTTTTTGAATTTTTCCGCTTTTAATACCGGCTTCCACCCTCTCGCCAGTTGGAATCAACTCAGTGAAACCTGTAGAGGAGCTTCCAATCAGGTGATTAAATAAAGGACCTGACAGAGTCCCCAAAAACATGTCTACTAGCTCTCTTTCAGATAAAGGTGGTTGCACCCTTCCGGCTAAATCCCTCCACTTTTGGGCGTAGTCTTTGAAGCCCTCATTGGACACCATGGCCATACTCTGGAGTTGAGTACGGGTTGGTGCCAAGTCGGTATTGTATTGATACTGTTTATAGAATGCGGCAGCCAAATCCTTCCAATTATGCACATCAGACCCCTCCAACTGGTAGAACCAATCCAGCTGCGTTCCCGATAAATTGTCTTGGAAAAAGTGGACCCACAAATCTTTGTCAGCAGAATGTGGCTGAATTTTCCTGACATAAGATCGTAGGTGCATCTTGGGACAAGACAATCCATCATACTTAGCGAATAGTGGCACTTTAAACTTATGAGGGATTACAATTCCAGATACCAACCCTAACTCTTCAAAGTCCAGCCCAGGCACTCTCTATATCTCCATAGCAGCTAGATGCTCTTCCAAGTTTTTGTATTTGTCATCGGCCAGAGAGTACTGTTGTTTAGAGTAGTCCTCATCTTCCTCTTCTTCAGCTTCAGATTCAGATGGTACTGCAGTCTCTTTACCTTTTCTCTCTCCTTCCTCAGAGGTTGATGGAAATTCTAAAGTCCGTCTGGCTTGTCCTTCAAACCTTCTGCCCATGATAACTACACCGACTCACTTCTTCTTCTTTTTCTCTTTCTCTTTCTCTAGCAGAGTCTTGAGCTCCTCCTGCCCCTTAGCCAAGGTCAAGAGTAGTTGTTGAAATTGTGAATTCTGAGCTTGCAAATCTTTGACTGTTTGTTCAATATCCATCTTGCTGAAATAAACAGCAGAGAGATGATGAAACTTGGTGTGAAGACCTGTTTATGCATATGATGAATGATATGTATTCATGTAATGCTTTAAAGGGTTCAGAAATTCAAATTTGTTTTAAACAAAAAAAAGAAACACACGTCATATTAATAAGATAGAATTGTTAGTAGATCAATGGCCATTGGGCAAAATAATACAAAATTTTAAGGTAAAAAGACGTTACGCATCCTTTTTGGTGCAATGTAGGTGTTGAGAGTCTGCTCTTCGTGAAGTAACCGAGTAAGTTCCAAAACCTTCTTCTCGCTTGCGTAGAATTGGGCTTCAAAAGTATCGTGTTCTCCCTTGAGCTGTATCCAACTCCTTTGCAGATCTTCGAGTGATGTTGGCATGTCAGGATGTAGGAGGGTGTATGGAACCTCTCCTTCCTTAACAGGCTCTATAATCACTGGGAGAATAGAGGGGTAAGGCATCATAAGACTTTGGGCGCGGGTTCGTACCCACTTGAGGTAAGGCTCAAGAGGGATGTAATTCTTGTGTTCCAGAGTCTTACTCTCTACCTTGTTGGGCATTCTCCAAGCTCGGATAAACCTTTGACGAAGTCCTTGATCATCGTTGTCGAAGTCAAAAACCAAGTCTGGAATCAGCATGTCATATGGGCCATCCCTTCGGGCATAACCAAACTGTCTCAGAGCCAAGCAGGGGTTGTAGGTGATACCTCCCCTAATGCCAAGTAGAGGTACATTAAGGAATTCCCCACAATGGTCAACGATGATAACATTCTCTTTGGATCGAGAACACCAATGAATGTTTGAATGTGTAAGAGTCATCAACCGTTGTGACCACCTCAAACCTTGCTCATTCTTCAAAACTGATTGGGGAAGATGAGAAATAAACCATCTTGCCAGTAAATGAGTGCAACACATGAGAACACCTCTTTTCCTCATTGTCCGAGTGTGAAAAGAGTGCAAGATATCTCCAAGCAATATAGGCACCGGATTGCGAGCCATGAAAATTTTGACAGCACTCACATCTATGAGTTGATCAGGATTAGGGAACAAGACCATCCCATAGATGAGAAGAGCTACAATCTCCTCAAAAGCTTGTAAGTCCAAAGAATTCCAGCAACTTTGGGCCTTCTCAAACAAGAACTTTGCCAAGAAGCCTTTGACACCACTTCTAGTTTCCCAATGGGTTGTGACATCAGATAAGTGCAAGTGTAGCGCTTGAGCAATCTCTTCTAGCTTTGGATCTATTTCCGTACCGTTGAAGGGTAGTTGATTGAGAATAGGAATCCTCAAGAGTTGAGAAAATTCCTCCAAAGTGGGCACAAGTTGGTAGTTAGGAAATGTGAAGCAGTGATGCAAAGGGTCAAAGAAATAGAAAAGAACTTTCATCATGTCTTCCTCTGTGTTGGAAGTGACTAAGTCGAGAAGGCGACCATGTCTCTCGGTGAACGGAGAATTCTCAGGAATCCTTGAAGCCAGCTCCTTGAGTTACGGAGGAATTCTTACAAGGTTGACTTGGATCGTTTTCCTGCGAAGTGAATCCATAACCTACAAAACAAGAACAAAGATGAAATTCCAAAATCCTTGAAATGGTTAGTGGATGCATATGATGCTTCATGATGTCCATGATGTTATGCACAAGTATATATGTACAAGAAAATCACACAAGTTCCTAGTTCAGGCTTGCATGGGGTTTCATAGGTAAGTACCCTCTTGAAGTTTAGTTGGCTCAACCTGTCCTAGAAACAGTAACCGGGTTCTAAGGAGATCAATATCATTGGATTGTTTCCTTGTTCATTGTTTCAATTCAGCCTCTTTACTGGCGACCGAAATATTCCAAGGAACCAACCCTCAATGAGTGTAGTATCAAGTATCTACCAACTTCGGACTGCACCAAATCCGGTCATCTCACTACATCCTAAAAGGCCAAGTTGGTCAAGTAAAGGTTCTAGAAGTTCGTTAGTGCTTCATGACATCACTCAGCGGCCCCGTATTCTCTTTGATTGACTCAAAGGCTATCGGTACCCACAAATATGTCACACTAACATAGCTATTGCTTAGACCATGTTGGTATACCCCGCATAGTTTCCACAACGTATTGCTATTTACCTATGAATGTTTCCCAAATCCGGGTAGAGGATTCAAACCCAAACAATAGAACCAAAGTGTAAAGCATACAAGGCAAACATGGTAATCAAATAAAGGTGATCTAAACCCTAAGGTAACCCCACTTTTATTATTATCCCCAGTAGAGTCGCCAGTTCTTGGATATGGTGGGAGAACTGACTTGACATTTTGTGCTTTGTCGCAAATGTTTCGGTTTAGCAAGAGTCTCCACCGACTTTTATTTTATCCAAAAAGAAAGGTAAAAAAGCACAGGAAAGACCTTTGAGATGTTTTCTTGAGCTAGGGGGTAGATTATGAAAAGGAAAGGTGCTAGCACCCTTTTCATCCATCGTTTTCCATGGGCTCTTAGTTACTTGCTTAGATCACTTGCTTTTCTTTTGCAATTGTTTGAAATGGTGCTTTGTGTTTGGTGTGGTTTTAAAAGTATTTTGAAAAGAGGCCATCGTTTTGGCAATCTTTGTAATAATTCTCGTTCGTAAGAATGTACACAAAGATGTTTGTCTTTTGAAAAATGTTTCAATGTTTTGAAAGGTGTTTTGAACTGTGTTGTGTGTTTTTGAAAGTAGCAAGAATTTGTTTTGAAGAGAGCAAGTAACTAGGAACTATCTACCCTACTCAAAAGTCTTTCCTATACATTTTTATTCCTTTGACATTGTTGACCTACCATTGTTTTGGTAGATAACCCTATCTTTGGATGTTAAACGGGACGGGCGTGGGTCATCGTATGACCATGATAACAATGTTGTCAAGTATCTTTAGCATTTTGAGGGACCAAGATCATTTATTTTTAGGCAACCTTTTGATAGTGTCATCGAGGGACTATGATCTTTTGTTTTGTTTTGTTTTGCCAAGATACCTTACAAGCATACCATGGCCATTTTATTAGGCAACCAAGTGGGTGAAACCCTAAGGAGTGCTTGTGTGCAATGTGTTGTCATTTTACATGCTTTTTTGTCTTGGATTAGGTCATGTATTTGTTTGATTTTTGTCTTGTCATACAAACCCTAAATTTACTAAACATGTATATAATGCGGTAAATTGCGTAAAGTAAAGCTAAGCTATTACAACAATATTATGGGAAGAGGGATACAAGTTTTGAATAGGGGATATTGCTCAAAATAAAACCCTAAAAATAATTATTACAACCCAATTGAATTTGTACAATAAATAAATACATAATTATTTAAATATGCAAATAAAATGTATGGATGCAAAATGTTTTTGTATTTATTTTATTATGAGAAAAATAAATTATTTAAGTCCTAATAAATAAGAAAAAATAATATTGTTAATTTTTTGAAGGGTGAAAAACCCTAGTTTTTGATTTAAAAGGAAATTAGGTTTTCTAATATTTATTGTCCATTTTTTTGTATAAAATAACAAATAATATTATTAACAAATATTAAAAATTAAAATATGTATGAAAATAATATTTTATGTGTATAAATGATAAAAATAAAAATGTGTAGTATTTTCTAAATATATTTACAATTTATTTAAGAAAATAAAGTTCTATTTGAATAATCAAAATTTTATGCAAAAAAATAAGATAAAAAATAAAATAAAAATACAAAAAATTAAGAAAATATTTTTGGGATTTTTTAATGTTCAGAAAAAAAATAGTAAAGTCAATAAACATAAAAACATGAGAAAATATGCAAAAATGTAAAAATATGCAAAGGGGGGTGCAAATAGTAAACTGGGGGTATGGGAAGTAAAACAACAGGCCCGAGGCGCGCCAGGCCCAAGCCAGCCTTCGTCCCTGACCTCCAACCAACATCCTGCGCGCGATTTGCCTTCAACCTGTAACTCTCTATTCTTTGCACAAAAACAAAAACTTACAACATAAAAAATGTAGCTTGGAATCTCACGATTCCAATGATATAAAAAACATAATCTAACTCTCAAGGATCAGGGAGAATTTCTGTAGCCCTAGTTTCTGACCTAGTTTTTTCATGAACTTCAAGCTTCAAATTCTCACTACTCAGTTAATATAAATGATAACTTTGCATATGTACAACTTCAGCAAGTTAAAGACTACATTTTTGCTTCACAATTCGTGACTTAAGGATGCCTAAATAAAGAGATAGAGGTTTGAAAAATACCTTGTTCAGCTGAGTTTGGATATGGCAATATGGGGACTTTGGGTGAGGCCTGAAGATCGTGTGAGCTCCCTTGAAGTTCCCTCAAGCTTTTCCAATGCTCAGCTTGCCTTGAGGATGCTTGAAACTCCCTGTAGAAGTCAACCTGCAACCTTCAAAAATTAAAATGGTGATGGTTGAAACAGAGCTTCCAGAACCAGGACAAGGGCTTGGATAGTTTAGGTAGGATGTATGGAAGATGTTTGATGTGTTACAAAGCAGAACACACGAGCAAATATTGAGATGGCTAGTGTTTCGCAGAAGCTGCCCTGTTTGGGCAGAAAAATGTGTTTTTTGAGTTTGCAAGGGTTTTGAATGTTGTGAATTCGTGTTTTTGCTTGAGACAAGTTTTTGAAGTTGTTTAGAATGAAGCCAAGTCTTCTCTTTATCAGATGGACAAGTTATCTTGACTTTTGCCTCTTTTCTTGCTTTTGAAGAAAGTTTGAAATGACTATGCCAAGGTGCTGTACTTGCTAGTTCTAGGACTGATGAGAGTTGGTAAACATTTCCTGATATTTGTGGATATTTCCTGCAACAAAAGATCAGGTCCATGGCTCAAGAATTGCAAAGTTGTAAAAGGCTTGCTTTATCAAAATGGCATCGTGCCCTTTATGCCATTTATGGATTAATCTCTTGTGCAATGCTCCAAAGGTGAAAACAAAGGCTTTAACCACTGATTTAGCATTAAATTATGGAGTGTAGAAGGGATTAGGACCTGTAATACAAGGTACAAGCATGCTAGGATCTGATTTGTAACTTGAAGCATTGTGAAAATGGTTTGCACAAAAGTGACAAAATGCCATTTTCTCTTCTTCGATTCTCCCTAACCACAAATGATCTTGGAGAGTTCTTGGACATTTTGGAAATCATGTAACATGCTCTACAATCCATCTTTGAAATGAAACTTGAGATACCTCTTTGAACTAGGTGAAAAGTTTCCATGAAGTTAGGTCAAAAACCTACCTAAACTAGGGCAAAATTTCACTAAGTCTTTTAGTTCATGGACCCTTATTCACAAAATCATAACTTGAGATCCAAGCATTATTTGGGAAAACTTTGTGAATAAAAGTTGTATATTTCATGGAGGGATACAACTTTCATGTTGGAAGTTTCCTTTTAATCCAATTGCATCATGGTGAAAAAGTTGGGGAAAGTTGGAAAAAAATAAGAAATTTTCCATACTTACAAAAATTCAAAGTTATGAAAATTTTCAAATTAAAACCCTAATTTGCAATTTTAGGTTTCTTGATCAAAAAGTTTCACATTTTGACATATATTAATGAATTATGACCCTCGACACTTAATTTTGACCAACAAGTCAAAGTTTGACTTTTCAGTGTATAGTTGATTTTTGATCAATTGACTGGAAAATTCATCTGTCAATCTAATGCACTTGAGACTTTTTGAACTATGTGATTAGGTCAAGATGATTCCATTGATTCCTTGAAATCATGCTTGAACCCCATTGGCCATTGGCTAGGTTAAAAATCAGAAATTGCCCTTTCTCAGTCAAAACCCTAATTTTGACCATTTTGCCCTTTTGATGATCTGATCAAATTTCTTGAGGAGTTGTGATCCAAACTTGATCAAATGGTACATATGAGTCTAAAATGTTTTTGTGGATCAAAAATTATGATGTTTGACTGTAAATTGGCCATGGTTGACTTTTCCCCCAATACAACTGGTTTTTAGATCAACTGTCCAATTGACTGGGTAAAAATATGATTCAACGCTTGAAACTTGGTATGAACAATCTTAGGGGTCCAAGATGGTGTATGAAAGTCACATGAAGCATTGATGGTCCAAAAATCCTTGTGCAAACTCAAACCCTAATTTCAGGTTATCAGTGCAAGGAGATGTCTTGAGTTGAGCAAACCCTAATCTGGTCTTGAGTCCAAGAAGTCTTGTGAGGAAAAATCTTGATAAATGAGAGGGAAAATTTTGGGGTACAACAGGGCTATTACTTGGTAAAAAAGTCTCCCCGACGAGTCGATCACGTCTTGAAAGAACCTGGGGAAGCAGTTCTCTAGGAACTTTATTGCCTCTCACCAGCATCGAAAATCTGAAGCATCACAGGAGGCGATTATCCAAGAGAAAGACGAATCCATCCAAGTGTTTACTGTGGAAAATGGTAAACAACCGTTGGTCCTTCCAGAGTCCTAAATTGAGGGTAACTTGCAAGATCGACCTGTTGATCTCAAGACGCGTACTAAGAGTTTTTACTATCACACCTATTCTGTCGAAATATTAGTCAAGGGAGATGGTTTTCTTTTGACTGGGGGAATGGGTGTAATGGTTTTCCACACTATGATTTAATCGAATGACTCGTGACTGACAGAAGATATTCATACAAAAGCGAGACTCACTAAACTAACTGACTGGTGACTCGTGACCAACAGATAGTGTTGAATTATTTATGTGAAATAGAAGATAACTTATAGATCTTGCTCGACAATAAAGAGAAAACAGATAAAGTACTCAAAATATATAATTGAAAGATAAAGGATTTGCATTGAAATAAAAATGGTGATTCACGTACATCAAGCACTCTTCACTCTTGATTTCCTGACGCTCGGAATTATAGAGTTTAACAAGTGATTTGAGAGTACAAGTGAACACTCGTAAACTATACTAAATCTGCCTATTTATAGTGTTTACAATGTAACTACCTAGATAAAATCTACGACTAATATTAACATCTTGTGGTAACTGCTTCGCTAGATGCTGCCACCTATTTGGCGCTCAAACACATCGTGGATTGCTGGTAACTGCTCATGATTTTGAAGTTCCACCTATTTGGCGCTTGAACGCGTCGTGGATTGATGATAACCGCCCATGATTCCTCTAAACCTCTTAAACATAAACCGCTTCTGCCTTGCTTCGACACTTTCTTTCTGGAAAAGAATAACCATATTTCCTCTAAGTCCAAGAAACCCTTTTTTGTCGACTAAAACCATTTTCGACCAAGTCCTTGTCTTTTACCCTTTGGTCGACTATGTGAGTAACCCCTTCATAATTGGTTTTGAATGATTGCAAATATATATGAAATAATAAATACATGTGTGCATTACAAAAATATAGTATAACATGTTTAAAATAAGTTAAAATGTGTTTTACTCATAATGCATCATTATGAGTCGACACAACAGGTTTTGCATCGATCCATAACATACTAAAGTCCTTGGAATACTATCTCCAACTATTATGCATCGATACAAAATCTTATGCATCGACACATAACACTTTGATGCCCCTGTAATGCAAACTTAAACTTGTATGCATCGATACAAAATCTTATGCATCGGTACATAACACTTTGATGCCCTTGTAATGCAAACTTAAACTTGTATGCATCGACACAAAATCTCATGCATCGATACATGACATTTTGATGCTCCTGGAAAACATTTTTGAATTTATATGCATCGATAAATACTATCATGCATCGACTCATACCATGTTTTATGTTCAAAAATTAAAATTACAATCAGTATGCGTCGACACATATGTGTTATCGACGGGTATAAAATTCTTGGTTCTGTAAAATGTTATGATATGATCTTGCATCGACTCAAAACAACATGTGTCGACCCATATTGTAACTCATAACTAACATGAGTCGACTCATAACCAACATGCATCGACTCATAATACTTTCTTTTGCCTAACTATTTTCTGTTACATATATAAGCAAGTATTTTTCTCAGCAGCAAAAAATTGCAACATATCAGAATTGTGTGCAAACATTTGTGAGCAGCTAGAAGACTAAAAGAAACTTCATCTTCATCACCTTCTCAATCATCTTCATTCAACAACAACAACAAAAATCAAACATCCTTGTTGAATTGGATCAAGAGGTCAGAGATAATGTTCAGCTGTGTATTGAAAGAATCTCAGCTGAGTTGAAGATTGTAAAGGAGGCTTCAAGAAATAAACTAAGGGGTTTTTCCTTCAAGAACAGGTGTGTTATTGAGGGTTTTATTAATCACGGTCGCACAAGTCGGATTCAGACGTAGCGAGGGGTTTGGAAATCAGAGGGATTTTTGCAAACAGGTTGTGGAAGCGGAGGATCAATTGTGGACCTTGCAGGGGATCTTGATACAACTTATATCAAGTGGTGGTTCTTACAAGAAGAAGAATATCATAGGGATTTCTATCTGTCTGTGTAGTGTAACCTTGTTATCAAACATTCAACATATTGTTATAAAATTTCTCAGTTTCAATTGTGAAATTGAGAGGGAGACGTACCCACACGCGAGGACGATAGTGGGGAACTTTCTTACCAAACTGCCTATGTATCGTTCTTTCTTTCTTTCTATTTATACTTTTACATATTCCATAATTTTGTAATTCAATTGGCTCGCTGAGTTTTTTTGTTTAATGATAAAAATAGTGGTTCAAATACTTTCATCAAACCACCACTATTAAATCATTAAATGAGCATATTCAAGTGTTTGACAAAATTCCTAACAAATTTCTTAATTCATTGGAAATACTGCTTTAATGATAAGTGCATTGAAACATTAAGAAATCTGAGTTGTATATTCATCAATTTCATCTAATAAAATCCAACAAGTTTTTCACATGTCCGGTTTTCTAGTATTCGATTCAAAGTAGATGGAATTGATTCAGGACATTAATTTTCCGCTGCTTTCAACACGCTTTGATAAAATAATTTTAAATTCTGGAAAAAGTAAGAGGTGATCTATTCACCCCCCCCCCTCGATCACTTGCCACACCGTCTAACAGACTAAACCAATTTTGACCTCCTGACACATGTTCTTTTATTTCTTCCTAGTCGACGTAGTTCGATTTCGACAGTTTCAATGTGACTCCTTTCAAGCATTAACTCTAACTTAATAAAACCAACATTTCAAACACTGGCTCCCGTTTCCCAGAAAACTCTTATTTTTGAGGGTGTCTCTTAGCTTATGAGAATATCTTCATTTGCTACATGTACTTTAATACCTTAAGATTTTCCAAGGTAACAAAATTCCCCCCAGAGATGCCATTTTCAAATTTCGACTGATATGAGATAATGGCATCTCTGAAGCGTCGGTTTCACCATTCGACCAAATCGTTTCCATTTCTCTAAAAATGAACATTACTGTTCTGTCTTTTCCGTGATGTCATGTAATCATGGTAGCGTATCATGCTTTCCAGTTTCGAGACATGTGACATTAATTTTTTACCATCATTGCACTTTTAGTGGGAAACGTGGCCAACTAACTCACGTTGATCTTGCAGCACGTGTCCCACAAACTGACGTGATTTGAACTTGGGAAATCACAAAAGATTTTTCCCATTGTTTCCTCTTTCCTCGGGGTCTATAAATACCCTTATTTCTCATTTTTTCTATTTCTCTTCACTTCTTCAACCCTTGCTTTTAGAAAAAACCCAGAAACTACACACCATCGTTGTTCATCTTCATCCTCCTTCAAACCTTTTACAATGGCGAATGTTAAAAATCAAACTTCCTCTCCAGCAATCAATCTTCAACTACACCTTATTGACGGTAAAGATTATGTGTCGGAACCTCCATTTGCTGAGGAGAAAGCCAAATCTGACAATCTCAGGTACTTATCCCTTTCTCTCTTAGGGAGAAACCCTTAGCTTTTTAGGACCACTCCCTGCTGATGCACCCTCCAAAATCTATGTAGATGATAAGGAGGCGTTTTTTCCTACTAGTACTACTACCAGACCCATCATCTCTTCTCCAAACCCTATATCGCTTAAATATGTTGACAAGAACTTTAGAATCGCTCCACCTCTGTATTTCCCTAAATTTCGTGCTTGGATGGCACGTTTAGAAACTGCCAAAGGAGACCAGTGGAAAAGGATGTGTATTTATACCCTGCTAGAACTTTCTCGATGTGGTCAACCTTATTCTAGTGGCATGCTCCTAGCTGCCATACATTTCTGGGAGGGATCGACCAACATCTTTCATACTAAATGTGGTATGATCACTCCAACCATGTTCGACGTTGCTGCCATCACAGGGCTAAAACCATCTGGCACAGTTTTCAACTATAGTGATGTTGAACCTGTGTCACTAAGGTTCGATGTGGGTGAAGCTGGAAAGCCAACATATAATAATTTCATCGACCATCATGCTCAAACCTCTGGTCATGTAACTGATGAAGAGCATGTGGCGTTTCCAACGTTATGGCTGTCTCGCTTTGTTTTTTGTTTCAGGTCAATGCAGGTGGTCAAATAATTTTCTTATCTGGCTACCCAATTGCATATGGGTGAGAATGTTGCTTTAGGCCAACTGATTTTTGCCTCTCTCTATGCAGCTTTGACTGATGCTGCTAACCAAATAAAGCATTTTGACCCTAATAATCCAAGGAAAAAGAATGTCTTAGTCCATGGTCCTTTTTGGCTCTTGCAGCTATGGTTGAATGCCATTTTCTCTGAGGAGATTAAGCCCTTTAGAAATAGAAAGTTAGCATGCCCTCCATCTCAAATCCATATCGTTTGGCAACGCCTTCTCCCACTGGCTCCTATCGACAAGGGCTCCCCAAATCCTGAAGTCTTCAGACTAGTGTTTACCATTATGTTGACAAGAGTCGATTTCACACTCTCGATGTCCCCATTTCATGATAGATAAGATGGCCCAGAGTTGTTTATTAGGACTTTTCCACCTACAAGAGAAGAGGACAAGAAAAATTCCTTAATCCTCTGAAGGCGTTACTCGACTCCCTAATTCTTATCTATTGTGGTTGTTAGTGTGAACCCAGGTTTGGTTGCTTATCAGCCTAACTTGGTGACTCGACAATTTAGACCCTGTCAACTTGTTCCTAAGTCTTTGCTCAATTCTCACGAGCTGCTGGTAGACATCATAACTGACCAACCCTTCAAAATGATCAAGGATGATATAGGGAATCTATGGGCACGAAGACCCACACTCACTCAAACTCCTTTCCAACCGTCTTTCTACTGCACCAAAGAATTTGAAACTTGGTGGCAGTCATATTTTGTTACATTCATTGGTGATTCTAATGCCAAGCTGACTGAACTAACTACAACTTTCTCAAATTTGCAGGCAAAAGTGACCAAGTGTAAGATTACTCACATTAAACAAATTCGAGCTTTCCAGAATTACTTCTGAATTGTGTATCGACCTAATGATCTTCGTCGGACCATCTATGAGGCTATTGTCGAATTAAAGGAGAAGGTAACCGATAGAATCTCGACACTAAAAATCCCTAATTATGCGAAAGATAAATATCTTTACGCTCTTTATTTTGGAAACATCAAATTTCATCCTTTGCCATCCAGCCCTTTGGCCTTAGCCTTTGGCCCACCTATTCCTGATTGTTGGTATTGCTCTATACCGGATATGCAAAATGCCTATAAGACAAAGGCAGACAGAGTGGTACGGACAAAGTATTACCTACCTAACTATTCGGGGCATCTTCATTATGATCTCCGATATGTTAGAGTACTTTCGACTATATAAATTGGTAACGATTTCTGGAAAGCTTACCCCCCTACC
Source organism: Vicia faba (assembly GCA_948472305.1). Classification (NCBI taxonomy): domain Eukaryota; kingdom Viridiplantae; phylum Streptophyta; class Magnoliopsida; order Fabales; family Fabaceae; genus Vicia; species Vicia faba. The sequence continues at coordinate 572,270,130 of OX451738.1, forward strand.
CATTTTACTCTGGTTGCTTATTTGATTGTTTTACACTTGTCTTACAACTATACCAATAGATCCGGTGGGTGCCGTTCCTGTCGACAAACAAAAACCTTCGACGCGTCAGGTTTAAACTTCAACTTTCTGCCAGCTATCATTCTTGATTTGGCATATCTGACTTAGCTTAATTTAGTAGATCATTCCTGACCACACACCCTCCAACGATGAACCTATTTCTTCTTCACTCAAGAAGGATTCTTCGGTGGGTATATTTATATACTTCTTGTTTCTATGTCGTTTACGCCCTAAACTTGTATTAATATTTTCCTTGTTTGCCAAATTCAAAAACGCTCAGCGGATTTGGCTGCTCCCTCTGACAAATCCAAAAGGTCCAAGAAGGACAAAAAGCATACTTCTGAGAGGGATAAGGTATATTCTGTCGACTCAAAACTTCCATTATCGACTAACACAATTACTTCAACTTATATCTTTCTCTGATACTTAGCCATCACCTGATGTTTAGCATTCTCAACACTCCTACAAATCCAAAAGCCATAAGAGGAAAAAAGATTCCTCAACTGAAGGCGAGGTGGCGGAAAAAAATAAGAAGACAAGGGTACTTGTATCCCAGGGTGCTGAAGCAAAGGTTGGCTTGAAACTTGCTGATGAAATAGAGGAGCCAGCTGATGTCGAAATTCCTCTTATTACAAGAAGGAGACGTAACGTGGTCTTGGTTGAAAATCCTGAATCCACCTCGGATTTAGGTGCTGACACCATCGTGGTTGACACAGCTCTGGTTACTTCGACTCATGCTCCTAGGGTTGACGAAGTTCAAATCCCAATGAGATACCTTATTGATGTTTCAGCTAAGGATGAGTTTGTCAATCTTAATCCGTCGACACATGTATTAGTTGGTTGTTTTTCTAGTTTCTTTCATTTTTTGTTTGTTGAATTTTTTTTGGCTAATAGCTTTTCTTGCTTTCTTTAGGTTAATATCTCTGGTCAACAACAACATGTACCTAACTACACCCCTTTGTCAGAAGCTTCTTCCCCTCACCATCATGAGAATCTTGACATTGCTGATGGTGAGTTTATCGACCTAACTATTCCAGCTACTCTTATTGACTCTGACTCAGTCACTAGTCCTTCCAAACATAAGGGTTATAGTTCGACTAGTTCTGATTCTAGCCTTTCAGATTCCCTGCAGAGTTCAGAAGCAAATAAAAATGTCACCACCTCCCGAATTCTGCTCCCTCCTGAAAGCACACAAGACGCGTGATCAGTGCATTTTGATGCACATTCCTCTATATTTATACTTATGCATTTCTATATTTTAGTTTGGTTATTTTTCCTTTTTATTGTATTTTTATATTTTATTTTATTTTTGCACTTATTTATTTTTCGCACTTTATTTTCAGCTTTAGCAACTTTCGCGAATAAATTCATAACTTGAGCTTCAGGAGTTGTAATAAGGTGTGCTACTAGTCGTTGTAAAGCTAAGAGAAAGAGCTAGGATTTTCATTCAGAAGCCGAGAGCTGAATCGGAATGCAGCAGGGCCAGAAATTTCGTTGAAGTTGCAGTTTTAGAAATATTTCTTGCTTTGGGTCATTTGTAATGGGCTTGGGTTATATTTTCGACCCAGTTGGGTTATGAACCGAATCCTTGTCCTTGCTATACCTAGAAGCCGCTACAATAATTTATTTTTTACCTTTGATTATTCAGAAAATTTACTTTTGGCTTTTGTAAGAATTTTCATGGAGAACTAATTCATCTTGACAATCTGCTGTATTCAAGTTCTCACACCTTGAGGTTATAATAATTCTAATTCATCTTTTATTTCGTTCAATATTAATCTATGTTATTGTATGCTTAATTAAAATTGTATAGAGTCTATTGATTTAATTCGATTGATTGTATGATCCTAACCATAGTCACGTCAACGTTTACTTAATTCATTACCGTGTCTGATTAATTCATGTTTGCTTAATTCATGGGGCTTAATTCCGTTTGCTTAATTCGGATAATAGGAACTAACATCACATTATTCTCATTGCACTTGCCATTGAGTTTGTACTTGAATAGGAATAAATAATCCGCTTAGGGAATTAGAATTACGATAGTCAATGATAGGTAGGAACTGAATCAGCAGATTGACTTTTCAGCTTTTTTTTATAATCACTTACTTCGTGTTATAAATCAATCCTAAAACCAACCCCCTATTCGATTTCTATTACTTAATAATAAAATCAAGAATCCTCGTGATAACGATATTCGAGTTACATTTGTCGCTATATTACCGTTTTGCAAAAACACTCGTTTTGATCTGCGCGCGACAGCGGATCAAATTGGCGCTGTTGTCGGGGATTCTTGTTGTTATTAATTAATATTTTAGGCATAGGTATAATGTTCTTGCTTTTTTTTCTTGTTTTTTTTTTGTGTTTATTGATTTTCAGGGTTGCAATTTCGGTTGCAGTACAATTTTTCAGCCTAGCAGGTAAGGTTGAAACCTACTGTTTCGATTTGCTCCGAATTTTTTCCTGAAGTTCCGAAAAAAATCGACGAACAGTACTCCTTTAGAATAAAATTCTAAAAGGTTTCGGCCCTCAAAATCGCAAATTCATCTTTTTTCTATTTTTAACAAATTTTTTACTGTTTTTGTAGAGTCGAAAAAAATCAAAATTTTTTTAAAAATTGTTATTTTTCCTAATTAGATTAAATCTGGTGTTATTTTATTTTTATGAATTTTATTTAATCAATTTCTTTCATTGTATTTATTTTTTATTATTAGGGACATTGTTGGTATTTTGAACATTGTTGGCATTTTGAGCATTATGTTTGTTGCTGTGTTTTAGTCCTGGATACTAGGTCCCGCTATTCCAAACTTGTTGCTTTTGATCTTGAAGTAGAAAGAACCTTGCACACACGACGTAGAAAAGTCCAGGTTACCACTAGCACACCACCCACAATTGAGTCTGACTCTGAGTTCGAATATTTGCACCACTTGTTTGCTTCAGATTCTGAACTTGTCATTGATATGGCTGACTAAAGAACCTTAAGGCAATTGGCTGCCCCTGATGTGAATTATAATGGCATGTGTATTGATTATGATGATGTTGCTGCTCCTTTTGAATTAAAATCGGGTTTAATACACTTGTTGCCCAAGTTTAGTGGTCTTGTAGGTGAGGACCCGCACAAACATTTGAAAGAATTTCAGGTCGTATGCTCCACACCGTCAAAGCCTGAAGGGACCACTGAGGATATATCAAACTTCGAGCTTTTCCTTTTTCATTGCAGGGTGCAACGAAGGATTGGTTATACTATCTTGAGCCAAACTCAATTGCAACTTGGAATGCTTTAAAAAAGTGTTTTTGGAGAGATATTTTCCTGCCTCTAGAGCTGCCTCAATAAGAAAGGAAATTTGTGGTATTAGACAAGGTAATGAGTCACTAACTGAGTATTGGGAGAGGTTCAAGCACTTGGTATCTAGCTGCCATCAACACCAAATTGCCGAGCAATTACTCATCCAATACTTTTATGAGGGGTTGTTACCGATGGACAGGAACATTCTTGATGCTGCTAGTGGTGGAGAACTCGTCGATAAAACTCCAGTTGCTTCCAAGGCTCTTATTGAGAATATGTCTCTTAATTCTCAATAGTTCACCACTAGAGACAATTCTATTCAAAGTAAAGGCGTGAATCAAATTCAAGCTTCTTCCAACAAAGCTTTGGAAACCAGAATTGACGAGCTCACTGCCTTAGTCAAACAACTAGCAGTAGCAAAACCTCAAACAACAACTTTGTGTACTATTTGTACTTCTCATGAGCACCCGACCGATACCTGTCCCATTCTGAGAGACGAGTCCATTGTTGAGCTACCTCAAGCTTATACAACAAACCTTTATAACCAAAACAGGTACAACAACACTCCTGACCTGTCCACAAACAAATATCATCCCAATTGGAGGAACCATCCCAACCTTCGATATGGAAATCCATAAACTAGCCAACAACAGAACCCACCCCAAGTGGCTGTCCCTGCACCTTCCGGACCATCCTTAGAGGATCTTGTCAAACAAATGGCTGTCAATAACCTTCAGTTCCAACAAAGAACCGATTCTAGAATTCAGACCTTGCACACACAGATGGGATAACTTGCTACGCAAATAAATGCTATTCAATCCCAAGGGTCGAACCAACTTCCAGCACAAACTGTTGTCAATCCGAATGGTTCTAATGCTAATGTCAGTGCAATTTCTTTGAGATCTGGAAAGGTAACAGAAATAGCCCCTGAAAAAATGAAAATAATATTGAGGTAACATCTGAACCTTCTCCTTCTGAATTTGTTTCACCTGAAATTTCTCCACCTTCTGCTGTTGCGGTGGAAACTAAAAAAGTTAAAGAAAAGGAGTATGTTCCACCAGTTCCCTTTCCGCATAGAGTTCTGAAAAATAAAAGAATTGAGGAGGGAGAGAAAGAAAGAGAGATATTGGATGTTTTCCGAAAAGTTGCAGTAAACATTCCGCTTCTTGACGTAATTAAGCAGGTTCCTAAATATGCGAAGTTTTTGAAGGATTTGTGTACCAACAAGAGAAGGATTAAGGGAAGTGAAAGAGTAAACTTGAGCAAACATATTTCTGCTTTTATTCAGCCCAAACCTTCATCTGAAAAAGTTGTGGGCGAGCAAAATGTTTCAGCCCTCACTACGCAGGTTCTGCCACAAAAACAAAAGGACTCAGGAACATTTATTATTCCTTGCACCATCGGGAAGAGTAAATTTGATAATTGCATGCTTGATTTGGGAGAGGGAATTAATGTTATGCCTACTTCTGTTTATAATAACCTTTGTCTTGGTCCTTTGCAGCATATAGGTTTAATCATTCAATTGGCGAACAAGAGCAACGCTCGACCAACCGGCGTAGTCGAAGATGTTCTTGTTCAAGTTAACGACTTGATTTTTCCTGCAAATTTCTACATTCTGGACATGGAAGGAGAAATAAAGTCCAGAGCTCCCATCATTTTAGGCAGACCCTTCATGAAAACAACAAAAATGAAAATTGATGTTGACGATGGAACCATGTTCATGGAATTTGGTGACATTGTCGCAAAATTCAACATTTTTGATGCCGTGAAACATCCCTTGGAGGAGCATTCCGTCTTTCACATTGAGTTGATCTTCGGTTTAGTTGATGACACTTTTTCTGATTTATTTTCCATTGATTTTCCATTTTTATCTGGATTTGATGATGTTTATCTGTGTTCTGATTATACTGAAAATAACTTGTGTGTTGTTTGTGCTGAGATTGAAGCTGCCTTACAGGCTGATGTGTTTCCTACAGGCGAAGTTGTTACCGATGAAGCTGTTTTTGTAGCTGATGCTCTTGACATCCCGACTGCCCCGAACGCTCTATCCATAGAGCAGCCCCCGTCCTTAGAGCTGAAACAACTCTCAGAGAACCTGAAATACGTTTATTTGGAGAGTAATGAAAAACTCCCTGTTATTATTTCTTCTAACCTTGATTTAGATCAAGAAAATAAACTTTTGCAGGTTTTGAAAAAGCCCAAGAAAGCAATCAGATGGACTTTAGTCGACCTTCCTGGTATTATCCCGTCGATGTGCATGCACGGAATTTTACTTGAGGAAGGAGCGAAAACAGTAAGGCAGCCCCAAGGGAGGCTTAACCCTTTGATTCTTGATGTTGTGAAGAAAGAGGTAACCAAACTCTTGCAAGCAGGTATCATTTATCCTATTTCTGACAGTAAGTGGGTGAGTCCGGTGTAGGTTGTACCTAAGAAATCTGGACTCACAGTGGTGAAAAATGAAAAGAATGAACTTGTTCCCACTAGAGTTCAGAATAGTTGGAGAGTTTGTATTGATTACAGGAGATTAAACCAAGAAACTAGAAAGGATCACTTTCCTTTGTCGTTCATTGACCAAATGCTTGAACGCCTAACTGGTAAATCACATTATTGTTTTCTTGATGGTTTTTCAGGTTACTTTTAGATTCATATTGCACCAGAAGATCAAGAGAAGACCACTTTTACTTATCCCTTCGGTACTTTTGCTTACAGGAAGATGCCTTTTGGTCTTTGCAACACTCCTGGCACCTTCCAGCGATGCATGATTAGCATTTTTTCTGATTTCATTAAAAATTGCATGGAAGTTTTTATGGATGACTTCACTGTTTATGGTTCTTCTTTTGATGCATGTCTGAGTAGTTTGGATATGGTTTTAGAAAGATGCATCGAGACTAACCTTGTTTTAAATTACAAAAAATGTCATTTTATGGTTGAACATGGAATTGTTCTTGGTCACATAATCTCTGAAAAAGGTATTTCTGTTGAGCCTTCTAAATTTGATGTGATTTCTACACTACCTCACCCTTCTTGCGTTCACGAGATTCGTTCTTTTCTTGGTCATGCAGGTTTTCACAGGCGTTTCATTAAGGATTTCAGCAAGATAGCTCTTCCACTGTCAAACCTGTTGAAGAAGGACGTTAGTTTCAACTTTGATGACAAATGCAAACAAGCGTTCGAGTTCTTGAAGAAAGCATTGACTTCCGCTCCAATAATCCAACCCCCTGATTGGACCCTCCCTTTTGAACTTATGTGTGATGCTTCCAATTATGATGTTGGGGCTGTCCTTGCACAAAGAGTTGACAAAGATGCCCATGTTATTTATTATGCTTCTAGGACTTTAGATTCTGCGCAGTAAAATTACACTACCACTGAAAAAGAACTTCAAGCTATTGTTTTTGCTCTTGATAAATTCAGATCATATTTGCTAGGTTCCAAGGTTATTGTTTTCACTGACCATGCAACTTTAAAGTACTTGCTGAAGAAGCCGAATGCAAAACCAAGATTGATTCGGTGGATGTTGTTGCTCCAAGAGTTCAATGTAGAGATTAAAGACAAAAGTGGAGCTGAGAACTTAGTGGTTGATCACTCGAGCAGGATAGAAAGAGATGAAGATCATTTCCCCATTCAAGATGACTTTCCTGATGAGCAGCTTCTACTTTTGCATGGGGTAACTCCTTGGTTTGCTGACATTGTTAATTATCTTGTTGCTGGTGTTTTTCCTATAGGTGCATCTAGGTCACAAATTCATAAACTCAAGAGTGATGCCAAATATTATGTTTGGGATGATCCATATCTTTGGAAGTTTGGTAGTGATCAGGTGATTAGGAGATGTGTACCTGACTATGAGATTGAATCTATTTTGAATTTTGCTTATTCATCTCAAGTCGGAGGACACTTTGGTCCACAAAGAACTGCAAGAAAGATCCTAGACTCAGGTTTCTATTGGCCCACTGTCTTTAAAGATGCTTTTGAGACTTACCGCACTTGTAAAGAGTGCCAAATAGCAGGTACAAACATCACTCGTAAGAGTGAAATGCCTCTGCAGCCTATGCTTTCCTGTGAGGTATTTGATGTATGGGGAATCGACTTCATGGGTCCCTTCCCTGTATCATTTGGTTTCATTTACATTTTACTTGCTGCCGATTATGTTTCAAAGTGGGTGGAAGCTATCCCCACTAGGACTAATGATTCTAGAGTTTTTGCAGATTTTGTGAGGTCTAATATCTTTTGCAGGTTTGGAATACCGCGAGCTATCATAAGTGACCAAGGCACTCATTTCTGCAACCGCACCATGGAAGCTTTGCTCCGAAAGTATGAAGTTATGCATAGATTCTCTACTGCATATCACCCACAAAGTAATGGGCAAGCTGAGATCTCAAATAGAGAGATCAAACGGGTTTTAGAGAAAATGGTGCAACCAAACATGAAGAACTTGAGTCGTCGTCTAGAAGACGCACTTTGGGCTCAAAGAACAGCTTTCAAGACACCCATTGGGATGTCTCCTTATCGACTTGTTTTTGGTAAGGCATGTCATCTTCCTGTTGAGATAGAACACCGTGCTTATTGGGCGGTGAAAAGTTGTAATATGGAGATGCAACAAGCAGGTATTGAAAGAAAACTCCAATTGCAACAGCTTGAAGAGCTTAGACTAGAGGCTTATGAAAGCTCTAGGATTTATAAAGAGAAAACAAAACACTTCCATGATAAAATGATTTCTAGGAAGGAATTCTCTGTGGGTCAACAGGTTTTATTGTTTAACTCCCGCCTTAAGCTTATGGCTGGGAAACTCCGATCCAAATGGATTGGCTCTTTTGTTGTTACTAATGTTTTGCCTCATGGTGCAGTAGAAATTAAAAGTGCAGGTACTGACAAAATTTTCAAGGTCAATGGGCAGCGCCTAAAGTTATTCCATAAAAATGAAGTAGCTGAAGATGCAACCATAGAATATCTTTCTTTGGAAGCACCCAACTACTCTGCAACTTGATCAGGGAGCTTTTCTTCTCTTCTCTCTACTTTAATAGTTATGTCCTTTCATTGAGGACGATACTTGTTTTAAGTGTGAGGGAGGGAATCCTTTGTTTTATTTGTTTTTGTTTCTTGTTTTCTTGTTTTGTTTTCAATTATAAAAATAAAAAATAAAAAAAATAAAAAAAATTTGCATCTGTTTGAAAGTTCTGGGTTAGAGATTAATATGAGGATAGTTGTGGAGACTTGGGAAAAGTTCACAAGATCGGTATCGTCTTAACACTGTAAGTATCCTGCATATGGAAATTGATTTGAATTCTTATTATGTTTTTAGCCTTGAATTCTCATTCTCTGACAGCCATTGAGTAGTTTATTTCAGCAGTTAGCACCATCTCACACACACTCTACGCAAGGAAGCCAATGAATATAAGTGAGTGTTCCGGAAGAAAAAAAATTTGAAAAAAAAAGAAAAAAAAGAAAAAGGAATGCGCCTTCTAAGTTTGGTGACTCTCACCCAGTCACTTAACCCAACGGTTGTAGAACCTTCAAAAAAAGTTGATAGTAAGACTCATTGTTAGTTGGTTCAATAGTTTCTGGTGCTGAACTTGGTAGGGCGGATTACGGTCTGATCCCCTATGTTGTACCCCAAAATTTGCCCTCCCTTTTTCTCAACATTTCTCATCACAAAGCCCTTGAAGCTCAAGATCCAGTTAGGGTTTCATCTGCTCAAGACCTCCCCTTGCACTGATGACTCAAATTAGGGTTTGTGTTTGCACAAAGATGTTTTGATCCAAAATGCCTAAGATGACTTTCATGCCTCATATTGGACTCCCAAGTTTACCCATATCAAGTTTCAAGCCTTGATTCCAAGTTTTGCCCAGTCAATTGGACAGTTGACCTAGAAATCAACTGTATTGGGGAAAAAGTCAACTGTGGCCAATTGACAGTCAAACCTCATGAAATTTGACCCACATCAACATTATGAACTCATATGGACCATTGGATCAAGTTTGGATCACAATTCCCCAAGAAATTTGATCAGATCACCAAAAGGGCAAAATGGTCATTTTTAGGGTTTTGACTGTACAAAGGCAATTTTTGACTGTTTAACCTAGCCAATGGCAAATCAAGCTCACATATGGACTCAAGGACCCCATGGAATTGTCTTGACATTCTCAACAAGCTCAAAAGATCCCAAGTACACAAGATTGACAGTTGAATTTCCTAGTCAATTGATCAATTTTGACTGTATACTGAAAAGTCAAACTTTGACTTTTTGGTCAAAATCAAAAGTCAAGATTCATTTTTCATCAAAACATGCCAATTTATGAAACTTGTTCACCAAGAAATCACAAAATGCAAATTAGGGTTAGAAAATGGAATTTTTCATAACTTAGAATTTTTCTAAGTTATGAAAAACCCTAATTTTTTCCCAACTTTGCCCCACCTTTTCACCAAAGATCCATTTGGATTCAAACAAAAGTCAAAACATGAAAGTTGTAGCTTGTTGCATAATATACAACTTTGATTCACAAAGTTTTCTCATTTGAAGCTTGTATCTCAAGTTACAAATTTTTGAATAAGGGCACTAAACCATTTTTAACTTAGTGGAATTTTAACCTATTTTGACAAGGTTTTCTACCCCACTTCAAGGCCATTTTCCATACACTTCCACTTGTAATTTCAATTTGCATTTCAAAGATGGATTGTAGTACACATTCCAAGCTTTCCAAAATGTCCAAGAACTTCTCAAACAACCTCATGGTTAGAGAGAATCGAATTTCACAATATAGCAAAAAACCACTTTGTTCATGACCAAGTTCCATGTCCATAACCTTACCATTTGAACTCAGCATGCTTTAGGCAAGATTACAGGTCCTTAAACCAAGTTACACTCCATAATTTAATGCATATTCAATGTGCTAAGGTGTTGTTCTTTGAGTGCAAGCATTGTATGAGGGTTTAATCCCAAAATGGATAAAGCAAATTGGCCATTTTTGTATAAAGTAGCTTTATGTCAAATTAGAAATCCAACAAGTACATAGCAAATCTGCTGGGCACAAGATTATGGGCATAACACATTGATCAAGAGAAGCTTATGCAGCTCATTAGGGGGTCCTCTACTGACCTAGAAACACCAACTTGCTTTTATTGCTTAAGAAAGAAGAAAAGTGGCATAACTTGTAACAACTCACTCATCAGCCTAGACACACAAGAACAAACTGATCAAACACATTCCAAAGATCATAACCAAGCTGATACACGACCCTTGCACCTCCAAAACACCCTCCATCTCAGAATCATCCTCAAACTGCAAAAAACAGGGTTGCCTCTGCAATTTGAGTGTCAACTTCAATTTCTCTCGAGCATTCTTGCCAAAATCAGTTCATACACATCCCCTAGCATATATGCAAGCTAACCATGACCTAAAACCTGACCTGTAATCCCTCTAACAGCTTCCACCATTTTCATATTTTTGACTTGCAGGTGAAGTTCTATAGCTTGATTCAGAAGCTTTCAAGACAAAGTAAACATTGGAATAGCATCCCTGGACCTCAAGGAAGCTTTTCCAATCATCACCTTGCACTGAAAGTTCCTCATTCTCCAGATAGAAGTTCAACTGAATAGGTAAAATTTTGAACTCGTATCTCTCCTATTATGCATCTTTAGCCTTAAGTCTGTGAAGAAACAAGGTTCTACTCATAGCCCTGAACATGCTCATATGATTAGATTTCATTTATATTACGTGTGCTTAGAGAATTTTATGTCTGAACATTGGTAAAAAGTTAGGTCAGAAATTGGGGGAGAAGAAATTCTCCCTCATCTTAGAGAGTTAGGTCAAGTTCCATACATGGTTAGAATCGTCTCTTCATGCTGAACATTTGTTGTGTTATGAGTTTTTGCTAAAAATCCAGGAATCAAGAGTTGGAAGATCAAGAACAGGGCGCACGTTTTTTTGAATCATTTTGGCTGGAGGTTGAAGACAGTGGTCTTCTGGGCTGGGCCTGGAACATTTTTTTATTTGCACCCCATAATTAATCATGAACCCCCTGAGCCCATTTGCTTCATTTTTTAATATTTTTGACTTTTCTTTTTTTATTTTGATTCATTTATTTTTTCTCAACATATTAAAATCTTGAAAATATTTTTCTCATCATTTTCTGATTTTATTTGGTTTTTATTTGATTTTCTTTTAATTTATACATAAATAGATATATATTATTATTTAGAATAAAATAGAAAAATATGTAAAAATATTTCTATGTTTATTTTTATTTCATATTATCCTCTGAAAATATTTTATATAAAAAAATACTATTTTCTAAAAAAATTGAATATTATTATTATTTATATATAATACATATTTAAAATATATAAATATATATATATATATATATATATATATATATATATATATATATATATATATATATATATATATATATATATATATATATATATATATATATATATATATATATATATATATATATATATATATATATATATATATATATATATATATATATATATATATATTAATATATTTAGGGCAAAATATCAAAAATATACATATTTTTATTTTTATTAATATTTAGCACTAAAGATACATTTTTATAAATATACTACATTTTATTTTATTTTTGTATGTAAATAATAAATATTATGTGGATTAATTAATTAATATTCATTTTGATTAAAATTAGGGTTTTTGCCCTAAGTATGAAAATACTCCAAAAATAATACCTTTTTATTTTCTTATTTTATTTTACATAAACAATACTTTTCTCATACATATAAAAACTTTCTTTTAGCATTTTGCATATTTATCTCATTTCTATTTAATTGTGCAATTAAATTACCTTGCAACTATTCAAAATGATGTAATAGCTTAGATTTAAATTCTTGTCCAAATAACCCCCATTTGAAACATTGTACCCCCCTCCCTATATTATTGTGATGTAATAGCGTAGGAATTTAAATTTCGCACTTTTATCGCTTTCTAAACATACTATGCTAGAATTAGGGTTTTGTATGCGAATGAAAATGAACAAAATAGTTGGACCTAATACAAGATAAATGAGCATGAAAATAAACAACACATCTCACACTTGCACCCCCTAGGGTATTCCACTTGTTGCCTTTCAAAAATGGGCCATATTGCAAGTTGAATTTCTTTGGGCAGAACAAACAATTTGAATGATCATGGTCCCTCGATAAAACTTTTCAAAACAACAAATACAAATGATCAAGTCCCTTAAAGAAAATTGCCCAAGGACATTTAACACTATTGCAACTATGGTCTAAACGATGAACCGCGCCCGTCCCTTTCACATCCTAAGACAAGATTATCCACCAAATACAATGGTGGAACAAAATTGTCAAGAGGTTTAAAACATAACAAAATCTTTGAGAAAACTTTAGGGTAGATAAACTCTTAAGTACTTGCCAACTTTGCCAAGAAAACACTTGCCTTATTTCAAAACCCACTTCACAAACACTTTCAAAATCAACTTTCAAAAAAAAACCTTGAAACACCTTTTCAAAAAGACAAACACCTTTTGTAAAACATTCGAGTAAAGAATTGTTACAAGGGTAGCCTATGCAAGGCATCTTTTTCAAAACCTTTTCAAAGCCACACACAAAGCACCATTTCAAACAATTGAAAACCAAGGCAAGTTGATCTAAGCAAGTACCTAAGAGCCCATGGATAACCATGGATAGAAGGGGTGCTAATACCTTCCCCTTCTATAATCTACTCCCCGAACCCAAGAAAAATCTCAAAGGTTTTTGCTGTGCTTTTTAAACCTTTCCTTAGGATAAAATAAAAAGTCGGTGGCGACTCTTGCTCAACCGAAACATTTGCGAAAACAAACGCGAAACCCTAGTCAGTTCTCCCACCGTATCACAGAACTGGCGACTCTGCTGGGGATAATTTAAAAGTGGAGTAACCTTAGGGCTTAGATCACCCTCTTGCATGACTAATTGTTTGTTTGATTGCTTTATATCTTGGCTCTCTTGTTTGGGTTTGCAATCCTCCACCCGGATTTTGGGAGCATTCATAGATAGCAATACGTTGTGGAAACTGTGCGGGGTATACCGACACGGTCTAAGCAATAGCTATATTAGTGCGACATATTTGTGAGTACCGGTAACCCTTGAGTTCAATCAAGGAGAGTACGGGGCCGCTGAGTGATGTCACTAAGCACTAATGACCTAGAACCTTACTTGACCATCTTGGCCTTTTATTAGGGGTAGTGAGATGACCGGCTTTGGTGCAGTCCGAAGTTGGTAGATACTCGATACTACACTCATTGAGGGTTGTTTTCTTGGAATATTTTGGTCGCTAGTTAATTGGCTAAACCAAAACAATGAACAATGAAAACAATCCAGTGATATTGAGCTCCTTAGAACCCAGTTACTATTTATAGGACAGGTTTTTAAGCCAACTACACTCAAGAGGGTACTTACCTATGAAACCCCATGCAAGCCTGAAACTAGGGTTTGGTGTGATTTGCTTGTACATATGTCTTGTGCATACATCATAAACATCATGAAGCATCATACGCATTTACTAACCATTTCAAGGGTTTGGATCTTCATCATTGTTCTTGTTTTGTAGGTCATGGAAATGCCTCGCAGAAATACCATTCAAGTCAACCTTGTGAGAATCTCTCCTCAACTCAAGGAGCTCACCTCAAGAATTCTGGAAAATTCATCCTTCAGTGAAAGACATGGTAGACTGCTCAGCCTAGTCAACACCAACATTGAAGAAGACATGATGAAAGTGCTATTCCAGTTCTTTGACCCTCTTCACCATTGCTTCACTTTCCCTGATTATTAGTTGGTTCCCACTTTGGAGGAGTTTTCTCAACTCCTAAGAATCCCTATCCTTAATCAACTACCCTTCAACGGTACGGAGAAGGAACCAAAGCCTGAAGATGTTGCTCGAGCACTACATCTACAACCATCTAAAATCAAGGGGCATTGGGAAACCAGAAGCGGCGTCAAAGGATTCTTAGCAAAATTCTTGTTTGAGAAGGCACAAGAATGCTAGAATTCTCTAGACCTACAAGCTTTTGAGGAGATTGTAGCTCTTCTCATCTATGGGTTGGTCTTGTTCCCAAATCCTGACCAATTGGTAGATGTCAACGCCGTCAAAATCTTCTTGTCCAGAAATCCCATACCAACATTGCTTGGGGACGTCCTTCACTCATTTTACACACGAACAATGAGAAAGAGGGGTGTTCTCATGTGCTGTACTCCTATCCTCGCAAGGTGGTTTATTTCGCACCTTCCACAATCTGTCTTGAAGAATGACCAAGGTATAAGGTGGTCCCAACGATTGATGACTCTTACTCATTCTGATGTGCATTGGTGCTCTCGGTCCAGAGAAAATGTCATCATCGTCGATCGTTGCGGAGAATTTCCTAATGTTCCTTTACTTGGAATTAGAGGAGGTATCACCTACAACCCTTGCCTAGCTTTGAGGCAATTTGGATATGCACGGAGGGATGGCCCTCATGACATGTTGATTCCTAGCCTAGTTTTTGACTTCGACAATGATGCGCAAGGACTTCGCCAAAGATTCATCAGAGCTTGGGGAAAACTCAACAAGGTTGATAGTAAGACTCTGGGACACAAGAACTCCATCCCTCTTGAGCCCTATCTCAAGTGGGTACGAGCCCGAGCCCAAAGTCTAATGATGCCTTATCCTCATGTACTCCCAGTGATTAAAGAGCCCGTCAATGAAGGAGAGGTTCCCTACACCATCCTGCATCCAGACATGCCTACATCGTGGGAGGAAATGCAGAAAAGTTGGATTCAGCTCAAGGAGGAACGGAACACTTTTGAAGCTAGCTACTACGCCAGTGAAAAGAAGGTTCTAGAGCTTACCCGCCGACTCCACGAGCAAGAGGTCCTCAATACCTACATCGCACCAAAGAGGATGCGCAATGTCTTTCTACCTTAAGAAGTTTATTTTGTAATATTTGGCCCATGGGGCATTCATGTACTAACAAATTTCTTCTTATTAATATGACGTGCGTTCTTCTTTGTCTGAAACAATTTTGAATGTCCTAAACCCTTGAATGCATTACATGCATCAACATACCATTCATCATGTGCATAAGCAGGTCTCACTCCAGGTTTCCTTATCTATCTGCTGTTTATTTCAGTAGGATGGATCTCGAGCAAACAGTCAAAGATCTACAGGCTCAGAATGCACAGTTCCAGCAACTCTTGATGACTTTGGTTAAGAGTCAAGAAGACATCAAGGCTCATTTGGAGAACAAGGACCCAGTGAAGAAGAAAAAGAGGGTCGGAGTGGCTACTTTGGGGAGAAGATTTGACAGAGAAGCCCGGAGAGTGCTTGAATTTCCTCCTACTTCTGATGAGGGGACTAGTAAAAGAGATCGGGTTGCGGCACCTTCTGAGTCTGATGCAGAGGAGGAAGAGGTTGAAGAGGATGAAGATTATTCTGACCAGCAGTATCCTCCAGCTGATGACAAATATAAGGGTTTAGAAGACAGATTGGCTGCCATGGAATTGCAAAGGGTACCGGGTTTGGATTTTGAAGACATGGGTTTGGTCGCCGGAATTGTGATTCCCCCAAAATTCAAAGTACCAGTGTTTGTGAGGTACGACGGGCTATCCTGTCCCAAAATGCATCTCAGGTCCTATGTGAGAAAGATTCAACCCTATACGGCAGATAAAAATCTCTGGATTCATTTCTTTCAAGACAGCCTGTCGGGAGCCCAGTTGGAATGGTTTTATCAGTTAGAAGGAACCAGTATCAGAAATTGGGAAGATTTGGCCACCGCTTTCTATAAACAATACCAGTATAATTCTGATCTTGCTCCTACTCGTACCCAACTTCAGGGTATGTCACTAGGAACAAGTGAGGGATTCAAGGAATATGCACAAAAGTGGAGGGATTTGGCTGGCAGGGTGCAGCCTCCTTTAACCGACCGTGAACTCGTTGATATGTTTCTTGGGACCCTATCTGGGCCATTCTTCAATCATTTAATTGGTAACTCTTCCGCGGGGTTTACCGATTTGATCTTAACAGGCGAAAGAATAGAAGCTGGCATCAAGTCAGGAAAGATTCAGAAGGGTGTCGATGCAAGTGTTGAGAAGAAGCCGTTTAAGAAGGAGACAGCTATGGCATATTCTCAAAGAAGAGCAGGGAAGATGGAGCGTCGGCCAACTGTGGGGGCCGTAATGATTCAAAACACTCCAAGTGAGCAGCCTCGCTACAACCAATCCAGACCAAATCAACAACGGGTGGAAAGGCCACAACGGCAGTTCACCCGTATTAATATGACTCCAGCACAAGTGCTTCCCCATCTATTGAAGTTGAATCTTGCCACCATCAAGGAGGCGCCAAAGAATGTAAATACGTCCTCCCCGCATTATCATGCCAATGCTAAGTGCGCCTATCATTCAGACAGTATTGGACACGACACCAATGATTGTTGGGCACTCAAGCATAAGATCCAGGACCTGATAGAGGCTAAGGAGGTGGAGTTTGACGCTCCAGAGAAACCCAATGTGATATCTGCACCTATGCCGAAGTACGGTCGGAATGTCAATGCCATTGAAGAGGATCTGTATGTGGCTGACGTTAGTGATCTGACTACTCCACTGCTAACCATTAAGTTGAATTTGCGAAGGGCCGGGATCTTCCCGGGATGTAAAGAAGACTGCTACTTTTGCCACTCTCTGCCGTTTGATTGTCCGCTATTGAAGAAAGGCATCCAAGGCCTTATGGATAGCCGACAAATTTTGTTCGAAAAAGTTCCTGCTGTTCCAGTTCAAGTTGAAAATGTCTCAATTATAACCATTCACGCCAATCTTTCCAAGGCCGTCAAAAAGCCTGTTAAGATTACACCAGCTGCAAAATCTATACCATTGAAGATAACAATGTCGGGGCCTGTTCCCTATATTTCCGAGAAGTCGATACCTTGGAACTATGGTGGCGACATCTACTACCATGGTATCAAGCAAGTTGAAATAATTGAAGAAAATTCAGATGATGAAGAAGCCAGCATTAGTAACATTGCGGGCACCAGCAAAATCACCAGGAGCGGGAGAGTATTTTCTCCAGAGATTGCCCCTCCAAGAGCAGTCTTTGGACCCCCATCAGCTAAAGAAGTCATCCCTGCACCAGTAAAACTCTCCGCTAGAACTCCTTTGATTGAAGAAATTGTCGTTCCTAGTACTGTCTCTCCTACCATTGCTGATAAGGGAAAGGGAATACAAGATGAGCCCGTCAGGACGAGGGTTCAGCCCTTGGTGATCCCGGAAGCCTCCAAGAAATAAATGGACGAGATTTTGAGGATAATCAAGAGAAGTGATTACGATGTGGTGGAACAGTTGGGGCAAACCCCCTCCAAGATCTCCATGCTGGCACTGTTGCTTTGCTCAGAAGCGCACGCTCAAGCTTTGATTAAGTTTCTAAAGGCAGCTCATGTGCCCCAGGAAACCTCTGCAGATCAATTTCAACATTGCGTGGCTAGCCTGACTGCGGACAATGGACTAGGTTTTTCTGATGCCGACCTAACCCCTAAGGGCCGAAACCACAATGATGCGTTGCATATTTCCATCGAGTGTCGCGGAACCACCCTTGCACACATTTTGGTTGATACCGGTTCATCGCTGAATGTTTTGCCTAAAAAGGCCTTGGACCGGCTAGATTGCGAAGGGTTGGAATTGAAGCCTAGTGATATTGTCGTCAGAGCTTTTGATGGGTCGAAAAGGATGGTCCATGGAGAAGTTGAGAATCCTGTCAAGATAGGTACCGAGGTGTTTAAATCCACTTTCTATGTGATGGACATCCGTCCATCATACTCCTGCCTGCTGGGTAGACCTTGGATTCACCATGCTGGGGCAGTCACCTCCTCCTTGCATCAAATGCTGAAGTATCCTGTAAAGGGAAAAATCATTACTGTTCACGGCGAAAAAGAGTACATGATTAGCCATTTAAATTCTTTCCGGTATGTGGAGGTTGAGGGAGAGTTCATTGAGACACCGTTTCAACATTTCGAAGAAGTGCTTCCTGAGATAGCAGTGGCGAAGTTGGCAGCTGAGACACCAAGACAGATGGCCAGGATGGCATCTCTGGAGGATGCAAGGGCTGCGGTTAAAGAAGGGAAGAATTCAGCGTGGGGGCAGTTACCAGATTTTCCGCATAAAACTGATAAGTTTGGATTAGGTTTCACAGCCGCCGGCCAGAAAGCTATGCGCCAGTCAAAGATTGAGAGAGCGCCGATCAAAATTTCTCCTTACCGAATCAACGCCCTGGAAGATGAAGACGAGGAAAGCAACTTTGAAGAATGGATTCATCCAACGGTCAAAGGAGGATTGAGCAATTGGGAGGCTAAAGACTTTGTCCCCATCACTTTTATTCCTCAGTAATTTATCTATCGACATTTCCTATTTGGTCTGTAATATTTTACTTTCAAACAATCCGTACACTATCTTTTTCACCTCCTGTCTTGCCCGGGGCATGCAGGTCCACTTGTAAGGGTTTTGACTATTTTTCATATTCATATGTCATGTTTAATGATTCATTGGACGTTTTTCATTTGATAAACTGCTTATGCTCATTTTCTTTTCTTTTTGCATTTTTGTTTAAGGATGGCTATCCCTTACACACACCCACACTCACCAATGCAGGTACCCATCCACTCCGGATTCCATGGGTGACTATTCTGCTGTATCTTTCAATAACTCTGAAGATCTGGTCAATCTAGCCGAGTATGAGGATGACGAAGGTTACGAAGTACCCGGGGAACTAGCCAGACTTCTGCAACAAGAGGAAAGGGCCATCTTGCCACATGAAGAACCATTGGAAACTGTTAACTTGGGAACCGAAGAGAATCGGAAGGAAGTGCAAGTGGGTGCCAACCTGGAACCAAAAGTCAAGGAGCGCTTGGTACAGTTGCTGAATGAGTATGTTGAAATCTTCGCTTGGTCCTACGAAGACATGCCGGGTCTAGACACAGACATCGTGGTTCACCGTCTCCCTACAAGAGAGGATTGTCCACCTATCAAACAAAAAGTTCGCCGAATGAGGCCTGACATGTCCGAAAAAATCAAAGCAGAAGTAATGAAGCAGTTCGACGCTGGCTTTCTGGCTGTTACGTCCTATCCTCAATGGGTCGCTAACATTGTGCCAGTACCAAAGAAAGATGGCAAAGTCAGAATGTGTGTGGAATACCGGGATTTGAATAGGGCCAGCCCTAAAGATGATTTCCCGCTACCTCATATTGACATCTTGATAGACAATACAGCTCAACACAAAGTGTTTTCCTTCATGGATGGATTTTCGGGCTATAATCAAATCAAAATGGCTCCCGAAGATATGGAGAAAACAACTTTTGTCACGCAATGGGGCACTTTCTGTTACAAAGTGATGCCGTTCGGGCTGAAGAACGCAGGGGCAACTTATCAACGCGCCATGGTAGCTTTATTTCATGACATGATACATCATGAGATCGAAGTCTACGTAGACGATATGATAGCTCGATCACAAACAGAGGAAGAGCACCTTGAACATCTGGAAAAGTTGTTCGCCAGGTTAAAAGAGTACAAGTTAAGGCTGAATCCAAGCAAATGCACTTTTGGAGTTAGGTCTGGTAAACTCCTAGGATTCGTTGTAAGCAACAAAGGCATTGAAGTCG
This sequence comes from Vicia faba, assembly GCA_948472305.1. Lineage (NCBI taxonomy): Eukaryota > Viridiplantae > Streptophyta > Magnoliopsida > Fabales > Fabaceae > Vicia > Vicia faba. Next base: position 572,290,122 of record OX451738.1, read on the forward strand.
ATCCGGCAAAAGTAAAAGCAATACAAGAGATGCCTGCTCCCCGTACTGAAAAGGAGGTTAGAGGATTCTTGGGGCGCATAAACTATATTGCCAGGTTCATCTCACATCTGACTTCTACCTGTGAGCCAATTTTCAAACTCTTGAAGAAAGATCAGGTAGTTGAATGGAACGACAACTGCCAAGCCGCTTTTGATAGAATCAAGGAGTATTTGCTAGAACCTCCTATTCTGATGCCACCTGTCGAAGGAAGACCATTGATCATGTACTTAACTGTCTTGGATAACTCAATGGGGTGTGTTTTGGGCCAGCATGACGAGTCTGGTCGAAAAGAGCACGCTATTTATTACCTTAGCAAAAAGTTTACCGACTGTGAGACTCGCTACTCACTGCTCGAGAAAACTTGCTGCGCTTTGGTATGGGCTGCTCACCGACTAAGACAATATATGTTGACTCATACTACCTTGTTAATTTCCAAGATGGACCCTATCAAGTATATCTTCGAGAAGCCCGCTTTATCTGGAAGGATAGCTAGATGGCAAATGATTTTAACCGAGTATGACATCCAGTACACCACCCAAAAAGCTATAAAAGGGAGTGTATTAGCTGACCATCTGGCTCATCAGGCTATCGAAGACTATCAACCCATGAGATTTGACTTCCCAGATGAGGACATCATGAATTTGGATAGCATTGAAAGTGACGGACCGTATGACGGACCCGAAAAGGGATCCCGATGGACCCTATACTTTGATGGTGCTTCAAATGCACTTGGAAACGGTATTGGCGCCGTACTCATTTCTCCGGAAGGTTGTCACACGCCTTTCACGGCCCGACTTTGCTTCAGCTGCACAAACAACATGGCTGAGTATGAAGCTTGCATCTTTGGTCTCGAGGCTGCTATAGGCTTGGGGATCAAATCTTTGATCGTATTCGGGGACTCGGCTTTGGTCATCAGCCAAATCAAAGGAGACTGGGATGCCAAGCATCCTAATCTTATCCCATACAAAGAACATGTCCTGACATTGTTGCCTCATTTCGAGCAAATTACCTTCGAGCATTTCCCGCGAGAAGAGAATCAGCTAGCCGATGCTCTAGCCACAATGTCCTCCATGTTTAAACTCAACTGGGATAACGAGGCTCCCCAAATCACCATCAAGCGAAGGGATGAACCGGCACATTGCCACGAGATTAATACCGAAGAAATAGTGGAACAACCTTGGTTCCATGAAATCAAGAGGTATCTCGAGACTAGAGATTATCCTGAAGGAGCTTCCGTAAATGACAAGAAGTTCTTAAGGAAATTCGCTGCTAAGTTTTTCTTGAGCAATGGTATCCTTTACAAACGAAGCCATGATTGTGTATTACTCCGATGTGTGGATAAAGCTGAAGCAGAGCTGATCATGACTGATATACACAGCGGCACATTTGGCACTCACTTGAGCGGGCATACAATGGCTAAGAAGATCCTAAGGGCAGGCTATTACTGGTCTACCATGGAAGCTGACTGCCATCAACATTCCCGAACTTGTCACAAGTGTCAAGTCTATGCTGACAAAGTTCATATTCCTCCGGTTCCCCTCAACGTCCTGACTGCTCCGTGGCCCTTTGCAATGTGGGGCATTGATATGATTGGAGAGATCAAGCCCACGGCTTCCAACGGACATCGCTTCATCCTGGTTGCCATTGACTACTTCACTAAATGGGTTGAAGCAGCTTCCTTCGCTTCTGTCAACAAAAATGTGGTTGCCCGCTTCATCAAGCAAAATCTCATATGTCGGTATGGTGTTCCAGACAGAATCATCACGGACAACGGTACAAATCTGAATAACACAATGATCACTGCATTATGCGAACAGTTCAAGATTTATCATCACAATTCATCTCCCTATCGACCGAAGATGAACGGTGCTGTTGAAGCTGCGAACAAAAACATTAAGAAGATCATTCAGAAAATGACAGTCACTTACAAAGACTGGCATGAGATGTTACCGTTCTCTCTACATGGATACCGTACGACGACACGTACTTCAACTGGGGCAACCCCATTTTCTTTGGTTTATGGCATGGAAGCTGTTTTGCCTATGGAAGTCCAGATCCCTTCTCTAAGGATTATGAAGGATGCAGGTTTGAATGAAGATGATTGGATGCAGACCCGACTTGATCAACTCAATCTGATCGATGAGAAGCGACTTGCTGCTATATGCCATGGTCAGACGTATCAAAAACGGATGATCAAGGCCTTCAATAAGAAAGTCAGACGTCAAGTGTATCGAGTCGGAGATCTCGTAATCAAGCGAATTATCCTGCCGCAAAGTGATCCCAGGGGCAAATGGACTCCTACATATGAAGGACCATTTGTGATCAAAAGCCTATTTTCTGGTGGCGTAATGATTCTAACCACTATGGACGGCGACGATTTGCCGCACCCTGCGAATGCAGACATAGTCAAAAGATACTACGCATAAAATAACCCGACAAGTCGAAAACCCGAAAGGGCGGCTTGGGCAAAAATGGGCATCCCGGTGAACCGAAAACCCGAAAGGGCGGTTCAGGCAAAAATTAGGGATAAAAACAAAAAAAATCTGTACACCCGGCAAGTTGAAAACCCGAAAGGGCGGCTTGGGCAAAAAGGGGTTTCCCGGTGGATCGAAAACCCGAAAGGGCGATTCAGGCAAAAGTTAGGGAATTAAAGCGTATGACTATGTCTCGTCGAATCACTTCAAAGACAATCTCTTCATCAACCAATTCCAAACTTCTGATCAATCCAGTCATCGTCAAACGAAGCACTGAACGGGCAGATATTCAGAGTTGTGAAAGCTATGGCAGAATGGAATCCAATGGAATTATTTCACATAGCCATCCTTTATTTCGTATAAATTTTTCGATATTTACGACAAAATCCTCTTACTAGGATGATTGTCTCCTTTGTACAAATATACTCAACGAAAATCAATACAAATACGCTTCCCAAAAATTTGTGTCATTTCCCTTTTCTTTTGCACTATTTGTTTTATTTTTGAGAAACGTCCAATGTTTTGTTAAATAGGCATATGCATTTGAAACATAAATCACTTCCTAAATGAACCTAAGAAAAAGGATTACTGATAGGATGAAGGTACAGATGAATATCTTGACACCCTCTCGAAGGAAACCCCACCAGGAGATTTGGAATCCACATCCCTAGCAAACCCTGAGGCTTATCTCCAGCAGACCCTCGAAGCCTTTCCCCAGTAAGGTTCTGGAAGATATTTCCCCGCAGAGCACGAACGTCTCCCCCGAGTTTTATTCAAAGTTGTTCCTCACAAAGGCTTATAACTGGGTTATCCTCAGCTAAACAACCACAGAAGATCGCCCTCGGCAGAATTCTCCCTACCCCCAGCGGAGTTCATCAGGAGTTCCCCAACACAATGTATCAATGTGATCCCCAGAGGAGCTTGTCCTTGTTATCCCCAGCCAGAGGATCCTACAGAACTCGTTTCCCCTCAGAGTTTAAGTTTCAGTATCCCCAGCAGATCTAAAACTTCAAACCTATCCCCGGCGGAGCCGGACTAATGAGCCTTCTCCCCACAGAGCCTCAGAAAAAGAAATCTCGAGTTCCCCAGTAAGATCACCAGAGTTACTTCCCATCAAGTTGAAAATTCTCAATCTTACCTCCCCAGCATGAGTCTACTAGATTGATGCTCCCCAGTAGAGGTCGTCAGGAATTCTCTTCCCCAACAGCAGCCAAGGATTTATTTTCCCCGGCAGCAGTCCAGATGCTTGAATCGTCAGCCACTTCAGATTCATTTATCTTCAACAAGATAGCTCATCAGCTTACATGCACATTCATCACATTCATGTCATAAACATTGATGTCACGTATATTGCATCATGCATCATAACATTGCATACAACTAACTCTTTACCTTTTAAGGAAAGATCAGTCGACAGACTAAAATCATTCAATCTCAAGATTTCTGAAAACAGTTCACGGGTTCTCCAAGTAAACGGATGTTAACCTATCACTTGTTCAGATTCTTCTCAAAGACTTCTGAAAACAGTTTATGGATTCTTCCCAAGTAACGGATGTTAATCTATCAGCTTGTTCAGATGCGTTTCTAAATCAGTTTACGGACGCTTCCCAACAACGGATGCGGCTCTTTTGCTGATTCAACTTCAAGATTTCTGAAAACAGTTCACGGGTTCTCCAAGTAAACAGATGTTAACCTATCACTTGTTCAGATTCTTCTTCAAGATTTCTGAAAACAGTTCACGGGTTCTCCAAGTAAACGGATGTTAACCTATCACTTGTTCAGATTCTTCTTCAAAACTTCTGAAAACAGTTTATGGATTCTGTGATCGGTGGATCTGGAACTGACTGTTTAACGCTGGTTCACGAAATGTCGCGGTAAGCAAGAGTCGCCACCGTCTTTTATTTTCTCCAAATGGAAAGGACAAAAGCACAGAAAAATTCCTTAAAGAGATTGCTCTCGGTTCGGGAGGTAGATTATAGAAAGGGAAGGTGTTAGCACCCTTTCTATCCATGGTTATCCATGGGCTCTTAGATACTTGCTCATTTGTGTTTTCAAAAATGGTTTGTTTGCTTTTCAACTGTGGGTTTTAAAAAGTTTCTTTGAAAATTTCAGTTCGACTCTTGTATCTGTCCTCAAGAGTGTTTGAAAAGTTGCTTTCGAAAGCTTTTTGAAAACGTGTTGGTGTGAAAAGTATTTTTGAATTTTGTTTGAAATTTAGAGCAAGTATCTAGAGTCGTCCACCTACCCTAAGGAATTCGTCTGTGTAAATGTCCTTTAAAGTAGTGCCATCCCACCATTGAGAGGTAGGTAGCACCACCGTTGGAGGTGTTCGGGTCAATTCGAGGTTCGGGACATGGTGATCACCAGAGCAATGGGAAGACACCTTAGAAGCTACCCTCATGCCAGGTTCCCGGATCATGAGGACTTACTAAGACATCCTCTACTCGACGATCACCTTTCGAGGCAAGGCAACAGTGAGGCGTACCCTAGGGGTGGTGTGTGCGATTCGTGTGTTGTTTTCATTTGTATTTGTCTTGTCATGTTAAAGTGATCTACGCTTGATTTTATTTAAGACATTCATTCTTGCATGCTTTCGTTAACAGTTAAAAATTGCAAGGAAAAGTAAATCTAAAGCTATTACAAATGGCGCGGGTCCACATCGCCAAAATTAAACCGGACCCGATTTGACGGAAAATAAATAATTGAAAGTGCAAGAAGTAATATTTACAAGGCTTTGGGAGAGATACATAATTATTTAAGCGGAAAAAGAAATAAGTATGCGAAATTAAATCGAAACGAGGGCGTTGTACCCTTTTGCGAAAATTAAATTAATAAGGAATTAAAATTAAAATTTAAAAGAAAATGTTTTTTTGGTATTTTTATGTTTTTTAAGATTTAATAGAAAAAGAATTAATTAAAACTAAAATAAAATGTTAAACCTAGTTCTAATTATTTTTTAAGTTATTAAGAAAAATATTGAAGTTTTTAACCTAAATTAACCCTAAATTATTTTCATGCAAATTTAATTATAAAAAATAAAATAAATGTTATTATTGTGAAATAAAAATTAACTAAACCTAATTCTACATTTTTTTAGATTTTATTATGAAAAGAATTAAAATTGTAACCTAATTTAAAACTAATTAATTGCATGCTAATTTATTTACAAGAAAATATCAAAATAAATAATCATTATATTTTTTATCTTTTTCTGAGTTTTTTATGTGTTTTATATTTTGTAAAAAAAAAAAATTAATTAAATTAAAACAATAAAGCAAATAAAACAATAATTGAAAAAGTAAAATATGAAGAAAAAATAAAAAGAATTGCAAACCAGGGGGGGTGGAAGTCCCAATATGGAGGTTTTGATTGTGAAATTCTGGCCCAATAAGACATGGGTCCATTGACTTTTTTGAGTAGCGTACAGCAATGTTGACCAGCGTTTATGGTGCTCTCCCAATCTCCGCCCTTGGCTTGATCTCAGTGTACACGTGGGTGGATGAATGATGAAGGTGTACGCTGTGCCTTGACATTGGAAACGCACATGAATTCCTGTGGAAAAATAATGTGAAGAATAACGCAGACCTGGTGTTCGAACCCAGGTCTTGGATGTTGAAGCAATGAGCGTTTGCCAGCTGAGCCACTGAACCTTTTTGATATATTAGTAACAAGTAAATAATATAAAAGAAAAGCAAAACATTAGTGGATTAAAGCGCGAAATATTCAAACGTGCCAATCAGCGTGTGACACGGCTTTATCTTCTTCATCATCCCTGTAACACAAAGAACAACAACAACGGTTTTTGAACCGTTCTATAATGTGGCTTTAGAGAAAATAGCGAATAGCGCTATAGTGTTCATAAATTGATCGCGAGTGTGGTGTCTCCTTCGTCCAGATGCGATGAATTGGATGGTGGTGGTCTCAAGGGCTAATTTTGCCTCGTTTCAAAAGCCCCAAATTAAGGTCCTATGAACCCTAGAATTCAAGCATGGCGAAAGCTCGTATACAGCATAATAATTCAATTAAACATAATGGTTAGCTTTAGAATCAAATGAGGAACAAGAATCTATGAACAAAATGTTGTAAAAATGCCTAAAACATGAAACACGATGATCAATTTTTCTTTACACAGTTCATGTTCGTTTTACCAATTCTTGGCGTGGTGATGGATGATTCTGATTGGAATTCGTTCAGTAGGCCTTCAGGAAGCTATTGGAACAAGAATTGCGCTTTGAATCCACCTAAAAAGCTGTTTTCAGAATTGAGTTTTTAGAGAATTTTCCAAAGTTTGTTAATGGCTTTCTTGCGCAGTTTCCTGTGTAGCACGATTAGGTTTATGATCAAGCCTTTGTAGTGAATGCATTAGGTCAAAAATATTGATCAAATCTCTTGTAATTCATTGTTTTGAATATTTGATTTCTTAAGATCTTTTCCATATCTTTTTCACATGTTTTTGTATCAATTAGCATCCAATCAAGCCAAATCTTTCCATAATTGTACAAGCACGAAATATTGAGTCCAAAACATGCATGAAAAGATTTATTAGGTCAAGTTATATATTTTTCATATATTTAAATGATTTAAATGAATTAATATAAATAATAATTCAAATAAATAGATAAAAAATGAGAAAATACTTCCCTTTGGGCCAAGTGGTCGTGCATATGCTTGGAATGATGAATCATGGAAGAAAAATGGGCCCATTAGCAATTTTAGGTCATTTGAAGTAATGTTGACTTTTCAAAATATCCAAAAATTTCCCAACTTCCACAAGGCATAACTTGCTCAATGTTTAATCTTTTCTCATGTTCTTGGACATTTTGGAAAGGTCTTTGAGTCCTTTAACCAATGCCTTTGGTCCCATGTCATTTTGATATACCAATCTCAAGTTATGGCCTTTGACTTAAAGTCCCTTTTTGTTGACTTTTGAAAATGACCTATAATGTTGAAATTAATAACTTTTTGTGAGAGCATTTCTTGGACTTGAAGTATGAAGATGAGTTGTAGGAAATGTCTTTCTCTTCAAAATGAGCTTTGGATGGAATTTTTCTGATAATCCATGTGAAAGTTATGCCCTGGTCAATTTCAGTTGACTTTTTCAGCTGTCCAAATAAGGAAACTTTTGCATCTTGATGGTTTTCTGAGCCAAATTTTGAGAATCATGATCAAGCATTGATCAAATGATGTTTGTGGCTTAAAAATGATATGTTGACCAAAAATTTGAACTTTTGACTGCCAAATGACCATTTTGCCCCTACAGTTGACTGTAGTGCAATTAGGGTTTTTGACTGTGCAATTTTGAGCTGAATGCCTTGAAACTTGATATGAGGATGCTTGACCATCTTTGTAGGCATGTGAGACTTGATTGGGCTTTTGAAAACTTCAATTTCTTGATCAGAACACAAACCCTAGTTTTGACTGTGTAGGAGACCTTTGCATTGTGCAACCCTTGGGGAATTTTGCAGCTTGTCTTGGCAATTTCTTGGAGAATATGGGAGGGCAAATTTTGGGGTACAACAGTTGCCCCTGTTCAATCTTCTTAGACCTGAGGATGCAGATTGGCTGACGTGCCTTTCGTAATCCGAGGGTAGAAGATGATTGAACACTAGAGTGCCCAGAAATTTGCGCTCACATAGTGGCAGTGTGATGGGAATGGGCTTATAGATGCCATTTAGAGGTTGCTGGATAGGATGATGGGCTTATAGATGCCATCTGGATGTTGATCGCGTAGGAGAGTCCTTAGCGAGAACCTGCATACCTGCAAAAGAAACATGAGTACCTGACACGTTGCAGGAGTTGATATTCAGATGCTTGGTATAGATGTGTCCTGACTGGTTACAGGAGCTGAGTCTGGAGCTTCAAACGGCGATGAATGAACCAGGGATGGTTACTACCTTAGCCTGAATGGTAAGAGAACCTTGGGCGACTTTAACTTCAACAACGCTCGTTGAGAAAATCTTGAGTGTCTTCTACTGGGATAAGCATCAGGGAGATCTTAGGGTCGATCTGACTGAACCAGAGGAGGCCTTTGACTGGGTAAGCATCAGGTAAATCTTAGGGTCGATTTAGCTGAACCGGACAAGGTCTTGGAATATCTTCAACTGGATAAGCATCAGGGAGATCTTAGGGTCGATCTGACTGAACCAGAGAAGGCCTTTGACTGGATATGCATCAGGAAAATCTTGGGGTCGATTTAACTGAACCGGACAAGGTCTTGGAATATCTTCAACTGGATAAGCATCAGGGAGATCTTAGGGTCGATCTGACTGAACCAGAGAAGGCCTTTGACTGGATAAGCATCAGGAAAATCTTAGGGTCGATTTAACTGAACCGGTCTAGGTCTTGAAATATCTTCAACTGGATAAGCATCAGGGAGATCTTAGGGTCGACCTGACTGAACCAGAGAAGGCCTTTGACTGGATAAGCATCAGGAAAATCTTAGGGTCGATTTAACTGAACCGGACAAGGTCTTGGAATATCTTCAACTGGATAAGCATCAGGGAGATCTTAGGGTCGATCTGACTGAACCAGAGAAGGCCTTTGACTGGATAAGCATCAGGAAAATCTTAGGGTCGATTTAACTGAACCGGTCTAGGTCTTGAAATATCTTCAACTGGATAAGCATCAGGGAGATCTTAGGGTCGACCTGATTGAACCAGAGAAGGCCTTTGACTGGATAAGCATCAGGAAAATCTTATGGTCGATTTAACTGAACCGGACAAGGTCTTGAAATATCTTCAACTGGAATAAGTGTCAGAACGTCGCCATATCTGGTTCATATCTGGACTATATCTGGAAGGAGATCTGGAAGCAGCATCAGAACGTCACCATATCTGGGTCATATCTGAAACTATATCTGGAAGGAAATCTGGAAGCAGTATCAGAACGTCACCATATCTGGGTCATATCTGAAACTATATCTGGAAGGAAATCTGGAAGCAGTATCAGAATGTCACCATATCTGGTTTACATCTGAAACTATATCTGGAAGGATATCTGGAAGCAGCATCAGAACGTCGCCATCTCTGGGTCATATCTGAAACTATATCTAGGAGGATATCTGGAAGCAGTATCAGAACGTCACCATATCTGGGTCATATCTGAAACTATATCTAGAAGGATATCTGGAAGCAGTATCAGAACGTCACCATCTCTGGGTCATATCTGAGACTATATCTAGAAGGAAATCTGGAAGCAGTATCAGAACGTCACCATCTCTGGGTCATATCCGAAACTATATCTATAAGGATATCTGGAAGCAGTATCAGAACGTCACCATCTCTGGGTCATATCTGAGACTATATCTAGAAGGAAATCTGGAAGCAGTATCAGAACGTCACCATCTCTGGGTCATATCTGAGACTATATCTAGAAGGAAATCTGGAAGCAGTATCAGAACGTCACCATCTCTGGGTCATATCTGAGACTATATATAGAAGGAAATCTGGAAGCAGTATCAGAACGTCACCATCTCTGGGTCATATCCGAAACTATATCTAGAAGGATATCTGGAAGCAGTATCAGAACGTCACCATCTCTGGGTCATATCTGAGACTATATCTAGAAGGAAATCTGGAAGCAGTATCAGAACGTCACCATCTCTGGGTCATATCTGAAACTATATCTAGAAAGAATTGCGATAGTTGATAGTAATCATTTTTGTATTGATCTTTTTCCTGAAAAGGCAAAACATAATTGTATGCAAGATCATGATGCATGAACTGTATGTCTTCAAAATTGATGAGATTCGTGTAGTAAGATGCATATGCATGCTATGATGTATGAAGATGTGATGTTTATGAATGTATTTTTTGTCTTAGGAAAATAAATCCTTGACGGGTGCCGGGAAGTCACTCCTGGGCTGATGTTGAAGAATAGATTTTGCCTCCGCTGGGGATGATAGTTGCAAGAATACCGGTAGGAGAAGATAACTCCGTCGGGGACTGAACTTGGCAAATGGAAGATTCTGCGGGGAAGAAAGTACTCTAGCGACCTTGCTGGGGGGTGATACTCTGTGGGGATAGAGATGCTTTTGCTGAATTATTGAGAATGACTTGCTGAGGATATCTTTGCTGTACTGGAAGTATGAATGGACTTCGTTGGGGATAAGAAAATTTCGTCGAGGACGCTCTTTCCATAGCTTTTGGCTGAGGATAACCCAGTTATATCCTGTTAAGGAAATAACTCTTTAAATAAAGCCGGACGACGCGTTCGTGCTCTGCGAGGGATAAGCTTCCAGAATCAACTGGGGATAAGCTTTCTGCTTGGGGGAGATGGATTCCAACTTTCCTGGGGAAGCTGGATTGGACTCTCCTGGGGAAGTATTGAACTGTATTGGTTATGCTCTTCAACGGAACCTATCCTGATATCTTGGAGGATAGAACAAACAGATTGCTTAGACCACCCTTTATTGCCCCTGTTTCTATGGGGGAGGCACTTGTGGGGTGCTGATAGTTGTTGATGGACAAACCTTCTTCTGGTAGACAGGTGACAGGATGGCAGGACATAGTCGTACGCTTTGATCCCTAACTTTTGCCTGGACTGCCCTTTCGGGTTTTCAGTCCACCGGGATACCCATTTTTGCTCAAGTCGCCTTTTCAGGTTTTCGACTTGCCGGGTGTACAGATCTTTTATTTCATCCCTTATTTTTGCCCGAACCCTTTTGGTTCGCCGGGAAGCCCTTATTTTTGCCTAGGTATGTCAACTTAGCGGGTCTTTGATGATGCGTAGTATTTTTTCCGACTATGTCCATGCTTTCAGGATGTAGGGAGGTGCCCCTGTTAGAAGTGTTTTGCCATGCCATCAGAAGGGTTTTGATCAGACAAGATTCGTTGTTGGGATGCCCCAAGTGACTCAGGCGGAGATTTGCCCCAGGCTTTTTGACTTTTGAGAGATTCTCCGAATTTTGACTGGATTGCCCCAGATAATGGACCATAGTCATGCCATGCCCTTTGATTGGAAATGCTTTTGTTCATTAGGCATTCATCGTGCGAATTTCTATGCTGTTCAAACAAAAATTCATATGTAAACAAAGTTATGTTAAAAATGCAAAGCCTATGTCTGTCTTGAAGATTTTGAAAATGCATTCTTTTTCATAAAACAAATGAATGTTTGTAAAACGTGATGTCAACTCCGTATTTACCGTAAGCCTTAAGGAGTCAGGATACCTTTCGTAACAGTATGCTTTCGAACTAACCCATGCTTCAGCTAGGACTTTTAAGGGTTATAACGTGGCCTGGTTCACGGTTTAAGAAACAAAGGATAAAGGCTAAAATTTTATTTGTACCCACCCGCTCTTCGTGATGTTCTCCAAACCTAAACTCAGTTGATCATACGTTAGACCTTGTTTGAGTCTTTGCTCTGATTTTCCGGTGATGATTCGGATGTTGATAACTTATTTTGAATAGGCAGTCATTCCTTTCTTGTTGAGGGTTGGTAACACCTCTTTCTTGTCTGATTTTTTTTGTTATCCCTTTCTTTTTTTGCCTGAACTGTTTCCTTTTTTGGAATTATAGTCAGCGGGATGCCCCAGTTTTGTAAGTCTCCTTCATGGGTTTTGACTTAATGGGTTTTTCATTTTTCGAGATAATGACTGCCTGTCCTTGCGATTTATTCAGAACCATCACTGTCTTTTGTTTTGTAAGGACTCCTTTGGTGTCATTTGTTATGCGCTTGGATCAACTGAGAGAACTACCCTGCCCCAGGTTATGATAAAGGGTTTTAAATTTCGAAAAGAAAAACTCCTACTTCTTTGGCTCAGAGGGGTTGACGAGGGATTATCATCCTTATAACTCCAGTGTTTAGGGATTGAAACAATGCCTGTACCTCATCAGCGGGGTCTGCTCAAAAGCATACTGTACATTATGGTATCGTTTTCGTCATCCTCCCTCAAGAGGATTAGAATTTTAGATCCAGAGTTGACATCAGAAAAAATATGAAAAGAAATTTGAATATAATGAAAACAATTGTATTAATTCCCAAAACAGACGTATGCGATGCATTGATAGAATAAAAGAGTTTGCTATGACATTAATTGTTTGTATAAGCAAAGAAAAATACAACTCAAAAATTCAAATAACCAAAAGGCTTCAATGATTGGGCAACGGAGCAGTGATTATGTTCGGAGTCCCAGGCTCTTCAAACTGAATCTCCCCGGCGTCGATCATGTCTTGAATTTTGTTCTTGAGAGGCCAGCAGTTGTCCGTAGTATGCCCCGGGCTATCAGAATGATATGCGTACCTATCATTGGGATGATAGTTGGGAGCAGAAGTGTTCGGATTCCGGAGAGGAGCCCTTAAGGTGATCAGCCCTGCCTTCAACATTTGTTGCAGTGCTTGATCCAGCGACATGTTGATTTTGGTGTACTGTCGTTTCTCCTTTCGCTGCTGCCCCTGTCCTTGTTGAGCAGGTCCGGGATTGGAGATCTGGATTGCCCCTACCTCATGACGGCTCTTTTTACCGTGCACAGCATTGGATTCTTTCTTTCCATGATGAGGCTTTTTATCAGAAGGTGCAGCCTCTTGAATTTTCCCAGACCGGATGCCAGCTTCTATTCGCTCTCCAGTCAAGATAAGATCTGTGAATCCAGCAGACGAATTCCCAATTAGGTGGTTGTAGAATGGACCAGACAGGGTCCCCAAGAACATATCGACAAGTTCCCGATCAGTCAGAGGTGGTTGTACCCTTCCAGCAAGATCCCTCCATTTCTGCGCATATTCTTTAAAACCTTCACTTGATCCTAACGACATACCCTGGAGTTGGGTACGCGTAGGAGCAAGGTCGGAATTATATTGATACTGCTTGTAGAAAGCAGTAGCCAACTCCTCCCAGTTACGAACCTTGATCCCATCTAGCTGATAGAACCATTCGAGATGAGTCCCTGAAAGACTCTCCTGGAAGAGGTGGATTCACAAATTCTTGTCCACCGTATATGGTTGAATCTTCCGAACATAGGACCTGAGATGTAATTTGGGACAAGACGCCCCGTCATACTTGGTAAAGGATGGTGCTTTGAACTTCCGAGGAATAATCACACCAGTTGATAAACCCAGATCTCCGAAATCCAGCCCAGGTACCTGTTGGATCTCCATAGCATTCAGCCTATCCTCCAACTTTTTGTACTTGTCGTCAGCAGGAGGGTACTGTTCGTCGTTGAAATCTGTCTCGTTGTCGGAGACCACTGGACTGGGAATCCTTTCCTCTTGATGACTGCTTTTCCCCACAGATGGAGTTGTCCTCTCAGTTTGATCCTGCAGGGTATTCCTAGATCTGCGTCTAGGGCTGAACAAAACAGTCCTCTTCTTCTTCTTGTCCTTCTTCAGGAGCAGAGCCTTCAGATCTTGTTGCCCCTGGGTCAAATTCATGATCAGCCCTTGGAACTGGGCGTTCTGAGCCTGGAGGGCCTTGATAGACTGCTCAGCTGATGATTCAGGATTCATGACGATCGGCTGAAATAAACAGCGAAGAAGGGTAAGCAACCTGTCAAAGGGATACCTGCAATGCGATGAGATGTATGATATGCATGTAATGTTTTCAAGGACCTCGCGGGGTAAACAGAGAAACTTGTTAGAGTTGAAAACCGGTAACTTGATTGAAGGTACTTCATGTTGTTGAGAGCTCTTCTTCAAGGGTCAAAGGCTCACCATATCAAGTGGGTCATAGCCCCTGACACCCTTGGCTAGAGGAAAATAAATCCCCTTTGCCCCTTGCTGGGTAATTGGTTTATCATGACCTGCATCACAAGCCCTTGAGATCCTTGAAACGGGTTAGGATGTATGCAATGGTATGTAATGGTATGATGTCATGCTATGCATGGGATAACATAAGTGACCCTGTTATGAGCCCCAATTAAGGACTATAAACAACCTGCAAGAAACTTAGTAAACCCTGTTATGAGTCCCCATTAAGGACTATAAACAAAACCTGTAAGAAACCTAGTATACCCTGTTATGAGTCCCAATTAAGGACTATAAATAAAACCTGCAAGTAGCTTATGTGTTAGATAACATGCATGCAATTAGTCAAGTACGAAGGCACACAAGTCACACAAGAGAAGCCTTTAGAGTTTAGGCCAGCATGAGGTCTAGGTATTACCCTCTTGAAGTTGGTGGGCTCAACCTGTCCTATTAGAAGTAACCGGGTTCTAAGGGTCCCAATATCACTGGATTGCTTTCATTGTTCATCGTTTCGATTTAGCCACTGAACTGGCGACCAAAATATTCCAGGAAAGCAACCCTCAATTGAGTGTAGTATCGAGTATCAACCAACCTCGGACTGCACCAAAGTCAGTTATCTCACTACCCTAAAGAGGCCAAGATAGTTCAATTAAGGTTCCTAAGGTCTGTTGATGCTTCACGACACCACGCGGAGGCCCCGTACTCTCCTTGACTGAACTCAAGGGTTACCGGTACACACCAAAGTGCCACATCAACGTAGCAGACTGTTTCAACCATGTCGGTATACCCCGCACAGTTCCCTCACAACCTTGTTGCTACTTTCTAAGAAGGTATCCCCAGATTCGGGTTAGGATCTATAGAACTCCCAAGACAGTCCCACAATTTAAAGCAAGCAAAGAAAGCAATTGAAAACACAATGATCTTAGTCCTAAGGTACACCTCACTTTATAAAGATTTCCCCAGCAGAGTCGCCAGTTCTGTGATCGGTGGATCTGGAACTGACTGTTTAACGCTGGTTCACGAAATGTCGCGGTAAGCAAGAGTCGCCATCGTCTTTTATTTTCTCCAAATGGAAAGGACAAAAGCACAGAAAAATTCCTTAAAGAGATTGCTCTCGGTTCGGGAGGTAGATTATAGAAAGGGAAGGTGTTAGCACCCTTTCTATCCATGGTTATCCATGGGCTCTTAGATACTTGCTCATTTGTGTTTTCAAAAATGGTTTGTTTGCTTTTCAACTGTGGGTTTTAAAAAGTTTCTTTGAAAATTTCAGTTCGACTCTTGTATCTGTCCTCAAGAGTGTTTGAAAAGTTGCTTTCGAAAGCTTTTTGAAAACGTGTTGGTGTGAAAAGTATTTTTGAATTTTGTTTGAAATTTAGAGCAAGTATCTAGAGTCGTCCACCTACCCTAAGGAATTCGTCTGTGTAAATGTCCTTTAAAGTAGTGCCATCCCACCATTGAGAGGTAGGTAGCACCACCGTTGGAGGTGTTCGGGTCAATTCGAGGTTCGGGACATGGTGATCACCAGAGCAATGGGAAGACACCTTAGAAGCTACCCTCATGCCAGGTTACCGGATCATGAGGACTTACTAAGACATCCTCTACTCGACGATCACCTTTCGAGGCAAGGCAATAGTGAGGCGTACCCTAGGGGTGGTGTGTGCGATTCGTGTGTTGTTTTCATTTGTATTTGTCTTGTCATGTTAAAGTGATCTACGCTTGATTTTATTTAAGACATTCATTCTTGCATGCTTTCGTTAACAGTTAAAAATTGCGAGGAAAAGTAAATCTAAAGCTATTACAAATGGCGCGGGTCCACATCGCCAAAATTAAACCGGACCCGATTTGACGGAAAATAAATAATTGAAAGTGCAAGAAGTAATATTTACAAGGCTTTGGGAGAGATACATAATTATTTAAGCGGAAAAAGAAATAAGTATGCGAAATTAAATCGAAACGAGGGCGTTGGACCCTTTTGCAAAAATTAAATTAATAAGGAATTAAAATTAAAATTTAAAAGAAAATGTTTTTTTGGTATTTTTATGTTTTTTAAGATTTAATAGAAAAAGAATTAATTAAAACTAAAATAAAATGTTAAACCTAGTTCTAATTATTTTTTAAGTTATTAAGAAAAATATTGAAGTTTTTAACCTAAATTAACCCTAAATTATTTTCATGCAAATTTAATTATAAAAAATAAAATAAATGTTATTATTGTGAAATAAAAATTAACTAAACCTAATTCTACATTTTTTTTAGATTTTATTATGAAAAGAATTAAAATTGTAACCTAATTTAAAACTAATTAATTGCATGCTAATTTATTTACAAGAAAATATCAAAATAAATAATCATTATATTTTTTATCTTTTTCTGAGTTTTTTATGTGTTTTATATTTTGTAAAAAAAAATGATTAATTAAATTAAAACAATAAAGCAAATAAAACAATAATTGAAAAAGTAAAATATGAAGAAAAAATAAAAAGAATTGCAAACCAGGGGGGGGGTGGAAGTCCCAATATGGAGGTTTTGATTGTGAAATTCTGGCCCAATAAGACATGGGTCCATTGACTTTTTTGAGTAGCGTACAGCAATGTTGACCAGCGTTTATGGTGCTCTCCCAATCTCCGCCCTTGGCTTGATCTCAGTGTACACGTGGGTGGATGGATGATGAAGGTGTACGCTGTGCCTTGACATTGGAAACGCACATGAATTCCTGTGGAAAAATAATGTGAAGAATAACGCAGACCTGGGGTTCGAACCCAGGTCTTGGATGTTGAAGCAATGAGCGTTTGCCAGCTGAGCCACTGAACCTTTTTGATATATTAGTAACAAGTAAATAATATAAAAGAAAAGCAAAACATTAGTGGATTAAAGCGCGAAATATTCAAACGTGCCAATCAGCGTGTGACACGGCTTTTTCTTCTTCATCATCCCTGTAACACAAAGAACAACAGCAACGGTTTTTGAACCGTTCTATAATGTGGCTTTAGAGAAAATAGCGAATAACGCTATAGTGTTCATAAATTGATCGCGAGTGTGGTGTCTCCTTCGTCCAGATGCGATGAATTGGATGGTGGTGGTCTCAAGGGCTAATTTTGCCTCGTTTCAAAAGCCCCAAATTAAGGTCCTATGAACCCTAGAATTCAAGCATGGCGAAAGCTCGTATACAGCATAATAATTCAATTAAACATAATGGTTAGCTTTAGAATCAAATGAGGAACAAGAATCTATGAACAAAATGTTGTAAAAATGCCTAAAACATGAAACACGATGATCAATTTTTCTCTACACAGTTCATGTTCGTTTTACCAATTCTTGGCGTGGTGATGGATGATTCTGATTGGAATTCGTTCAGTAGGCCTTCAGGAAGCTATTGGAACAAGAATTGCGCTTTGAATCCACCTAAAAAGCTGTTTTCAGAATTGAGTTTTTAGAGAATTTTCCAAAGTTTGTTAATGGCTTTCTTGCGCAGTTTCCTGTGTAGCACGATTAGGTTTATGATCAAGCCTTTGTAGTGAATGCATTAGGTCAAAAATATTGATCAAATCTCTTGTAATTCATTATTTTGAATATTTGATTTCTTAAGATCTTTTCCATATCTTTTTCACATGTTTTTGTATCAATTAGCATCCAATCAAGCCAAATCTTTCCATAATTGTACAAGCACGAAATATTGAGTCCAAAACATGCATGAAAAGATTTATTAGGTCAAGTTATATATTTTTCATATATTTAAATGACTTAAATGAATTAATATAAATAATAATTCAAATAAATAGATAAAAAATGAGAAAATACTTCCCTTTGGGCCAAGTGGTCGTGCATATGCTTGGAATGATGAATCATGGAAGAAAAATGGGCCCATTAGCAATTTTAGGTCATTTGAAGTAATGTTGACTTTTCAAAATATCCAAAAATTTCCCAACTTCCACAAGGCATAACTTGCTCAATGTTTAATCTTTTCTCATGTTCTTGGACATTTTGGAAAGGTCTTTGAGTCCTCTAACCAATGCCTTTGGTCCCATGTCATTTTGATTTACCAATCTCAAGTTATGGCCTTTGACTTAAAGTCCCTTTTTGTTGACTTTTGAAAATGACCTATAATGTTGAAATTGATAACTTTTTGTGAGAGCATTTATTGGACTTGAAGTATGAAGATGAGTTGTAGGAAATGTTTTTCTCTTAAAAATGAGCTTTGGATGGAATTTTTCTGATAATCCATGTGAAAGTTATGCCCTGGTCAATTTCAGTTGACTTTTTCAGCTGTCCAAATAAGGAAACTTTTGCATCTTGATGATTTTCTGAGCCAAATTTTGAGAATCATGATCAAGCATTGATCAAATGATGTTTGTGGCTTAAAAATGATATGTTGACCAAAAATTTGAACTTTTGACTGCCAAATGACCATTTTGCCCCTACAGTTGACTGTAGTGCAATTAGGGTTTTTGACTGTGCAATTTTGAGCTGAATGCCTTGAAACTTGATATGAGGATGCTTGACCATCTTTGTAGGCATGTGAGACTTGATTGGGCTTTTGAAAACTTCAATTTCTTGATCAGAACACAAACCCTAGTTTTGACTGTGTAGGAGACCTTTGCATTGTGCAACCCTTGGGGAATTTTGCAGCTTGTCTTGGCAATTTCTTGGAGAATATGGGAGGGCAAATTTTGGGGTACAACAGATTCCTCCCAACAACGGATGTTGTTCTATTGCTTATTCAACTTCAAGATTTCTGAAAACAGTTCCCGGGTTCTCCAAGTAAACAGATGTTAACCTATCGCTTGTTCAGTGTCTTCGCCAAACCACTGAAAACAGTTTACAGATTCCTCCCAACAATGGATGTCAATCTATTGCTTATTCAGACCCCCAGTTCAGAGATGGTCCCAAGCCTGGACACCTTCCTGATATTCCCTTCCAGATGGCATCTCTAAGCCCATCCCCGACAAGATTTCGGTCATTCTCCCAGATGGCATCATTAAGCCCATCTCCAAATGGCATCTCTAAGCCCATTCCCGTATCTGTTGCTTTGACGAGTGCAAATTTCCGGGCACTCTAGTGTCCAATCTCCTTTTACCCTCGAGTCACGAAAGGCAAGCTTGCCCATCTAACTCTTCGGATTCAAGAAGATTGAACAGGGGCAACTGTTGTACCCCAAAATTTGCCCTCCCTTTTTCTCAACATTTCTCATCACAAAGCCCTTGAAGCTCAAGATCCAGTTAGGGTTTCATCTGCTCAAGACCTCCCCTTGCACTGATGACTCAAATTAGGGTTTGTGTTTGCACAAAGATGTTTTGATCCAAAATGCCTAAGATGACTTTCATGCCTCATATTGGACTCCCAAGTTTACCCATATCAAGTTTCAAGCCTTGATTCCAAGTTTTGCCCAGTCAATTGGACAGTTGACCTAGAAATCAACTGTATTGGGGAAAAAGTCAACTGTGGCCAATTGACAGTCAAACCTCATGAAATTTGACCCACATCAACATTATGAACTCATATGGACCATTGGATCAAGTTTGGATCACAATTCCCTAAGAAATTTGATCAGATCACCAAAAGGGCAAAATGGTCATTTTTAGGGTTTTGACTGTACAAAGGCAATTTTTGACTGTTTAACCTAGCCAATGGCAAACCAAGCTCACATACGGACTCAAGGACCCCATGGAATTGTCTTGACATTCTCAACAAGCTCAAAAGATCCCAAGTACACAAGATTGACAGTTGAATTTCCTAGTCAATTGATCAATTTTGACTGTATACTGAAAAGTCAAACTTTGACTTTTTGGTCAAAATCAAAAGTCAAGATTCATTTTTCATCAAAACATGCCAATTTATGAAACTTGTTCACCAAGAAATCACAAAATGCAAATTAGGGTTAGAAAATGGAATTTTTCATAACTTAGAATTTTTCTAAGTTATGAAAAACCCTAATTTTTTCCCAACTTTGCCCCACCTTTTCACCAAAGATCCATTTGGATTCAAACAAAAGTCAAAACATGAAAGTTGTAGCTTGTTGCATAATCTACAACTTTTATTCACAAAGTTTTCTCATTTGAAGCTTGTATCTCAAGTTACAAATTTTTGAATAAGGGCACTAAACCATTTTTAACTTAGTGGAATTTTAACCTATTTTGACAAGGTTTTCTATCCCACTTCAAGGCCATTTTCCATACACTTCCACTTGTAATTTCAATTTGCATTTCAAAGATGGATTGTAGTACACATTCAAAGCTTTCCAAAATGTCTAAGAACTTCTCAAACAACCTCATGGTTAGAGAGAATCGAATTTCACAATATAGCAAAAAACCACTTTGTTCATGACCAAGTTCCATGTCCATAACCTTACCATTTGAACTCAGCATGCTTTAGGCAAGATTACAGGTCCTTAAACCAAGTTACACTCCATAATTTAATGCATATTCAATGTGCTAAGGTGTTGTTCTTTGAGTGCAAGCATTGTATGAGGGTTTAATCCCAAAATGGATAAAGCAAATTGGCCATTTTTGTATAAAGTAGCTTTATGTCAAATTAGAAATCCAACAAGTACATAGCAAATCTGCTGGGCACAAGATTATGGGCATAACACACTGATCAAGAGAAGCTTATGCAGCTCATTAGGGGGTCCTCTACTGACCTAGAAACACCAACTTGCTTTTATTGCTTAAGAAAGAAGAAAAGTGGCATAACTTGTAACAACTCACTCATCAGCCTAGACACACAAGAACAAACTGATCAAACACATTCCAAAGATCATAACCAAGCTGATACACGACCCTTGCACCTCCAAAACACCCTCCATCTCAGAATCATCCTCAAACTGCAAAAAACAGGGTTGCCTCTGCAGTTTGAGTGTCAACTTCAATTTCTCTCGAGCATTCTTGCCAAAATCAGTTCATACACATCCCCTAGCATATATGCAAGCTAACCATGACCTAAAACCTGACCTGTAATCCCTCTAACAGCTTCCACCATTTTCACATTTTTGACTTGCAGGTGAAGTTCTATAGCTTGATTCAGAAGCTTTCAAGACAAAGTAAACATTGGAATAGCATCCCTGGACCTCAAGGAAGCTTTTCCAATCATCACCTTGCACTGAAAGTTCCTCATTCTCCAGATAGAAGTTCAACTGAATAGGTAAAATTTTGAACTCGTATCTCTCCTATTATGCATCTTTAGCCTTAAGTCTGTGAAGAAACAAGGTTCTACTCATAGCCCTGAACATGCTCATATGATTAGATTTCATTTATATTACGTGTGCTTAGAGAATTTTATGTCTGAACATTGGTAAAAAGTTAGGTCAGAAATTGGGGGAGAAGAAATTCTCCCTCATCTTAGAGAGTTAGGTCAAGTTCCATACATGGTTAGAATCGTCTCTTCATGCTGAACATTTGTTGTGTTATGAGTTTTTGCTAAAAATCCAGGAATCAAGAGTTGGAAGATCAAGAACAGGGCGCGCGTTTTTTTGAATCATTTTGGCTGGAGGTTGAAGACAGTGGTCTTCTGGGCTGGGCCTGAAACATTTTTTTATTTGCACCCCATAATTAATCATGAACCCCCTGAGCCCATTTGCTTCATTTTTTAATATTTTTGACTTTTCTTTTTTTATTTTGATTCATTTATTTTTTCTCAACATATTAAAATCTTGAAAATATTTTTCTCATCATTTTTTGATTTTATTTGGTTTTTATTTGATTTTCTTTTAATTTATACATAAATAGATATATATTATTATTTAGAATAAAATAGAAAAATATGTAAAAATATTTCTATGTTTATTTTTATTTCATATTATCCTCTGAAAATATTTTATATAAAAAAATACTATTTTCTAAAAAAATTGAATATTATTATTATTTATATATAATACATATTTAAAATATATAAATATACATATATATATATTAATATATTTAGGGCAAAATATCAAAAATATACATATTTTTATTTTTATTAATATTTAGCACTAAAGATACATTTTTATAAATATACTACATTTTATTTTATTTTTGTATGTAAATAATAAATATTATGTGGATTAATTAATTAATATTCATTTTGATTAAAATTAGGGTTTTTGCCCTAAGTATGAAAATACTCCAAAAATAATACCTTTTTATTTTCTTATTTTATTTTACATAAACAATACTTTTCTCATACATATAAAAACTTTCTTTTTGCATTTTGCATATTTATCTCATTTCTATTTAATTGTGCAATTAAATTACCTTGCAACTATTCAAAATGATGTAATAGCTTAGATTTAAATTCTTGTCCAAATAACCCCCATTTGAAACATTGTACCCCCTCCCTATATTATTGTGATGTAATAGCGTAGGAATTTAAATTTCGCACTTTTATCGCTTTCTAAACATACTATGCTAGAATTAGGATTTTGTATGCGAATGAAAATGAACAAAATAGTTGGACCTAATAAAAGATAAATGAGCATGAAAATAAACAACACATCTCACACTTGCACCCCCTAGGGTATTCCACTTGTTGCCTTTCAAAAATGGGCCATATTGCATGTTGAATTTCTTTGGGCAGAACAAACAATTTGAATGATCATGGTCCCTCGATAAAACTTTTCAAAACAACAAATACAAATGATCAAGTCCCTTAAAGAAAATTGCCCAAGGACATTTAACACTATTGCAACTATGGTCTAAACGATGAACCGCGCCCGTCCCTTTCACATCCTAAGACAAGATTATCCACCAAATACAATGGTGGAACAAAATTGTCAAGAGGTTTAAAACATAACAAAATCTTTGAGAAAACTTTAGGGTAGATAAACTCTTAAGTACTTGCCAACTTTGCCAAGAAAACACTTGCCTTATTTCAAAACCCACTTCACAAACACTTTCAAAATCAACTTTCAAAAAAAAACCTTGAAACACCTTTTCAAAAAGACAAACACCTTTTGTAAAACATTCGAGTAAAGAATTGTTACAAGGGTAGCCTATGCAAGGCATCTTTTTCAAAACCTTTTCAAAGCCACACACAAAGCACCATTTCAAACAATTGAAAACCAAGGCAAGTTGATCTAAGCAAGTACCTAAGAGCCCATGGATAACCATGGATAGAAGGGGTGCTAATACCTTCCCCTTCTATAATCTACTCCCCGAACCCAAGAAAAATCTCAAAGGTTTTTGCTGTGCTTTTTAAACCTTTCCTTAGGATAAAATAAAAAGTCGGTGGCGACTCTTGCTCAACCGAAACATTTGCGAAAACAAACGCGAAACCCTAGTCAGTTCTCCCACCGTATCACACCCTACAACTACAACTGAGTAAGCAAGGGTTATGCCACGTAAGTACCAGAACCCAAAAAGGATCAGAGTCACTAACCTGTTGCTTTGCTATAAGTGTGTGGAGATAATGAGCTTAATGTGATTGCGCCTGAATGAAAAATAGCAAGAAGGAGGATGAGTAAGTTAGGCAGTTGCATAATAATATGATTTGAATTGGTTTGTATATTCAGGAGGCAAAATTAGTGTTCCTACGATATCCTTAGTGTGCAATATTAGTACCTATTGATACAACCTTAACCAAAGAAAAGTTTGTGGCCTAGAATGAGTAGCCAATGACGGGTTTGTGTTTTCTTTGTTTTGTTTTATTTTAATTTTGCTCGGAGTGCAAAAGTTCAAGTGTGGCGGAATTTGATCAGTGCAATTTGATGCACATTCCTCTATATTTATACTTATTCATTTCTATGTTTTAGTTTGGTTATTTTTCATTTTTATTGTATTTTTATAATTTATTTTATTTTTGCACTTATTTATTTTTCGCACTTTATTTTCAGCTTTAGCAGCTTTCGCGAATAAATTCATAATTTGAGCTTCAGGAGTCGGAATGAGGTGTGTTACCAGTCTTTGGAAAGCTAAGAGAAAGAGCTACGATTTTCATTCAAAAGTTGAGAGCTGAATCGGAATGTAGAAGGACCAGAAATTTCGTTGAAGTTGCAGTTTTAGAAATATTTCTTGTTTTGGGTCATTTGTAATGGGCTTGGGTTATATTTTCGATCCAGTTGGGTTATGAACCGAATCCTTGTCCTTGCTATACCTACCAGCCGCTACAATAATTTATTTTTTACCTTTGATTATTCAGAAAAATTACTTTTGGCTTTTGTAAGAATTTTCATGGAGAACTAATTCATCTTGACAATCTTTTGTATTCAGGTTCTGACACCTTGAGGTTATAATAATTCTAATTCATCTTTTATTTCGTTCAATATTAATCTATGTTCTTGTATGCTTAATTAAAATTGCATAGAGTATATTGATTTAATTCGATTGATTGTATAATCCTAACCATAGTCACGCCAACGTTTGCTTAATTCGTTACCGTGTCTGATTAATTCATGTTTGCTTAATTCATGAGGCTTAATTCCGTTTGCTTAATTCGGATAATAGGAACTAACATCACACTATTCTCATTGCGCTTTCCATTGAGTTTGTACTCGAATAAGAATAAATAATCCGCTTAGGTAATTGGAATTACGATAGCCAATGATAGGTAGGAACCGAATCAACAGATTGACTTTTTAGCTTATTTTTACAATCACTTATTTCGTGTTATAAATCAATCCTAAAACCAACCCCATTCAATTTCTGTTAGTTAATAATAAAATCAAGAATCCTAGTGAGAATGATATTCGAGTTACAGTTGTCGCTATATTACCGTTTCGCAAAAAGACTCATTTTGATCCGCGCGCGACAGCGGATCAACGCGCCTCTCGTTTCTTTTGGGAGAACAAAGGTTGACTCACCCACTAAACTAAAACACATGGAAGTCAATCCTTCTGGTCTAGAAGAAATTGCTAAGTTGCGTCTCTTTGTGAGTTCTCGCACTCTTTCTTCTGACTCCAACCCATCTCAAGCATATAATGACAAGAGGGAGTCCTAAAGTAGTTAAAGCCAAAAATGTTATGACTAAAATTCAGACTTACGCTTTGAATCCTGATCTGCCTCATCTGCTACATTCTGATCTAACTCTTGGCCCAGAACTCTCAAACGCTCTTACTTAAATGAAAGAACTCAATATGTCTGAATCATCCAGGTTGATGATAACGACATTTGAGAAAATTTTCATTCCTCTACGCCAAAATGTTGAAAGTCTCCGGGAAAATGAGGAAGCGGTTGAGTCAAAGGAAGCCTTTGTGAAAGAGAAGTTGGATATGGTGGTGCAAGTTACTGAAGAAATTAATGATTTGTTAGAAATGATTGAAAAAAATAAACGGGAACTGATTCCCAAACGAAATAGAGCTGCTAAAATACGTGGCCAGATTTCTGCTCTTAACAAGGAGTTAGAATTAATCACCAAGCAAGAGGAAGAGATTAACAATGTGATTAATCCAACCTAAGAAAAACCTGAGCAAATGGCTGTGGATGCTGTGGCTGTAAGTGACGTGATTTCTTCTATCAAAACAGAGCTTGAAACACTTAAGATTCAGGCAGAAGGTTTTGAATATAAGGCCACGAACCTCCATGGTGAACTGCAGTCATTTCAAGCCAAATTTAAGCATTTTTAATCATTGTACCAACAATCTTGTAATTTCTTCACGGCTTTAAGCCAAATTTTAACGAACCCTTTCTTTGTTTGTTTTATATGTATCTTCCATGTTTTATGCGTGTTTTGAATTTGCTGGTCTCAACAAAATTTTACCAGCTCGTTGGTTCGATGAATATTTATTCCGTCAAGATTTTGATTTCTTGAAGAATAGGCTTATACTTTTTCAAGTACTTACCATTTACCCTTAAGATACGTCGATCTGGGGCTAACTCCTCAAGCTCGTAGGCATTATTTGAAAAAACTTGTATCACCTTAAAAGGTCCTTCCCAATTTGGGGACAATTTCCCTAAGACTTTATCATTTTTTCCCATAGGTAATATTACTTTCCATACTAGATCATCGACAACAAATACTTTATCCTTTACTTTTTTGTTATAAGCTCTGGCAACTCTTTCTTTCTGTCTTATTAACGAATCAAGGGCCAACATCCTTTCTTCATCTATGTCGACAAGCTCGTCTGTCATCATATTCTAGTAATCCTCAAATGGTATTTCATGCTGTCTTTGGATTCTTATCGATTGAACATGTATCTCCACTGGTAACATTGCATCATGCCCATATGCAAGTCGAAATAGAGTAGTTCCTGTTGCTTCCTTAGGGGAAGTTCTACACGCCCATAAGGCTTGATCCAGTGTTTTATGCCAATTCCTTGGCTTCTTTCCTACATGCTTCTTAATTAGGCTAATTATCACTTTATTGGAAGCTTCGACTTGGCCATTTGCTTGAGCATAGTAAGAAGTAGAAGTTAATAATTTAATTCCAACTTCTTGCACAAATTCTTGCATTTTTCATCCAGTAATCACTGATCCTTGGTCGGTCGTAATTGTTTATGGAATTCCAAACCGATAGATGATGTGATTTTGTATAAAATCAATAACAGCTTCTTGGTCGATGTTAGTTAAAGCTACTGCCTCGACCCATTTTGTAAAGTAATCAATACCGACTAAAATATATCTTTGTTATTTTGATGATGCTGGTTTTATTTCTCCAATCACATCTAAAGCCCATCCTCTGAATGGCCGGGGCTTTATAAATGCATGTAATTCACTTGCGAGGATATGTTGTATTCCCTCATGCACTTGGCATTCTCGGCAACCTTTAGCAAATTCGATGCAATCTTTTAGCATTGAAGGCTAATAGACGCCTGAACGCACCAAAATCCATTTAATTTTGTGTCTTGCTTGATGTGCACCACATGCTCCACTATGCACACTTGACACTGCCACGTATGCCTCACTTTCTCCAAGGCATTTTAACAAAAATCCTTCAACAATTTTCTTAAATAATTCGTTCTCTATCAAAACATAACTGAGAGCGCGATACTTAATCTTATGATCTGTTGACCTCGTGGGGATGCGCAGATAGTTAGCCAATGGCTTTTGCCAATCATTCTCTTGTCAATTGTCAAGGTTTAAAATTTGAAATTTTTTGGCATCTATACCCCTTAACTTTACAATCGACAAATCTGAAGAGGATAACAAAGTTGCTTGAACTTTCTCTCTTACTTGGGTAAATTCTTCATTTTGATCTCTCTTGTATCCTGAGGCTTCTTGTGCTAGGTCATTAGCCTTTTCGTTCTCTCTTCGAGGTATGTGTCGAATACTTACTTGATCAAATTATTTTAATAATATGATGGTAATCACAAAATACATGATTAAATTTTCTTTAACACATTGTACTCCTTTGATACTTGTTTAATAACTAATTCAGAGTCTCCCATAATTTCGACGTTCCTTGCCCCCAAATCTAGCAGCAGTTTAAGTCCTATTATTAAAGACTCATATTCTGGTTCATTATTTGTGCACATACCACCGATTTTATACTTGAACTCTACTGGAATTCTACTGGGAGAAATTATAATTCCTCCTATTCCAACTTCATTCTTATGGGTCGAACCATCAAAGTATAATTTCCATGGCACTAAATCTACATAATTTTGAGGTATACCAACCATTGAATGGTCGACCAAAAAATCTGCCATTACTTGTCCTTTCATTGCTTTTAAGGGCATGTAAGTCAGAGAATACTCTGTTAATGCTAAAGCCCATTTACCAATTCGACTATGTAAAATTAGTTTGGATAATATGTGCTTAATAATATCAAAATGAGAAGATACATACACATTAACAGGCTTTATATATTGCTTTAGTTTAATACAAGAGAAATACAAGCAAAGGCATAGTTTTTCTATATCATTATACTTAGTCTCAGGATTATTTAGCATTCGAATAAGATAATACACAAGTCTCTCGATACCTTTTTTGTCCTGTTGGACTAATATACTACCTATAGTCGCATCTGAGGCTGGAATATATAACCTCATAGGCCTATGTCTAACAGGAGGTGCCAATATTGGAGGATTTACTAAGTAGTCTTTGATTTTGTTGAAAGCCTCTTGATGCTCCTCTTGCCAAACGAAATCTTCATCTTTTAGTCGAAGTAGTGGTGAAAATACTTTAGTTTTTCCACTTAAGTTGGATATGAACCTCCTTAGGAAATTTATCTTGCCCAACAAAGACTGAAGTTCCTTTTTGGTCGACGGTGGTTTGATGTCCATGATGGATTTGGTATTACTTTGATTTACTTCTATGCCTTTTTTATGCACCACAAAGCCAAGAAAATCACCTACCTGCACACAAAAAGCACATTTTAATGGATTCATTTTTAATCCATGTTTTCTCATCCTTTTGAAAGACTTTCGAAGGTGTTGCAGATGAGTTGGTTTACTGTTCGACTTTATTACAATATCATCAATGTAAACTTGCATGAAATCTTCAATAAAATTATTGAACATAGAACTCATTACCCTTTGATATGTCGCTCCGGAATTTTTTAAATCGAATGGCATGACAACCCATTCACAGGTTCCCAGTGCCCCAGGGCAGCGAAACACCATCTTCGACACATCTTCGTTTGCAATAAAAATTTAGTTATAACCAGAATAACCATCAAGCATACTTAGATATTTAAAACCAGCAATCGAGTCGACCAACATTTCTGCCACATGCATAACATACTCATCTTTTGGGGTGGCAACATTTAAATCTCTAAAATCTATGCAAACCCTTAATTTTCCATTTTTCTTAATTACTGGCACTATGTTTTCCAACCAGTCGACATACCTTGCAGTTCTTATGAATCTGCTTTTGGGGAGTCTTTCTACCTCCTCTTTGATTTTTGACATTATGGCTGGAGCGAAACGCCTGGGCGTCTGCTTTACTGGTTTCTTTCCAGCTTTTATTGGTAATTTTAGTTCTACCAAGTCCCTGCTTAAACCTGACATTTCATTATAGTCCCAAGCAAAACAATCTTTAAATTCTTTTAATAAAGATATTACCTCAGATTTCAACTTTGGATCGATGTTGGTGCTGATATAAGTTGGTTTTTTATCCCCCTTTTCGCCAAGATCTATTTCTTCTAGAGGGTCTTGTGGCTGCATATTTTCTGGTGCCATTGGATCCTTTTCGAAGCCTAAGGGTTCTTCATCATATATGCAGTCCAGACGCTGCTTATCGATGTTTTCTTCGACCGTCTCTATTATATCTGGTAGCTTTGGCTCAATAGCCAAAGTAGTTCCTTCATCTAGAACTTGTGTTTTATTGGCTTCGACAACCATATTTTCTTCAGCTTCCAGTGCCGAATTTATTTTACTTTCGACAATATATGATGAAATCCTGTTTAGAGCATCTAGCTCATACATCATCACTGATGTCTCCCCAACCTGTCGGCCGGTTAGTACAGTATGGATCCTCAAGAGGTTCCGCATCTTACATAAAACCATGGGTTTCATGTAACTTCAATGAAACAAATGCTTCATCAAGGTTGGCATATACATGTTCAGCAGGTTGACATGGGGAAATATTTGCTAATTTCTTGTCGAACTGCTTCTTTTCGACATTTTTCACGTCTGCCATAAAATACCCTTGATCAGCTTCAATATTCTCGACTATGTCATCTTCCCTCCAGATCACCAAACGTTGATGCATAGAGGATGGTACAACCCCCACTCTGTGTAGCCATTCTCTCCCTACTAAGAGGTTGTAACTTGGCTTGCTTTGAATCACCATGAAAATAGTTGGCCTAGTAACTGAGCCGACAGTAACATCCACTTGGATCACACCCATGGTGTTTCTAGTTCTTCCTTCGTAGTCTGATAAGACCACGTTATAAGATCTAACGCCGATGTCATATTTACCAATTTTCCGCAATAGGTGGTGTGGCATAATGTTCACTATAGCACCACAGTCTACCAACACCTTATTGATAGCCACCCCTTCGACCTTAGCCCTTATTAAAAGAGGCTTTAAATGGCTCCTCATGGCCATATATGATTTTTCAAAGAAAGCATCTTGGTTCTCAATAGAACCATTGTTCATGACAAAATAACATGTTGTCTTGTGTAAATCCGTCTCCTCAGAATCCGTGTCTGCTGAATCCTTTACTTCAGTCAAGCAATCATATTCTACTGGCAGAATTGATATTACATTGACTACTATATTCAAACTCTCTTCAGAGTCGGAATCAAAATCGTCAGTGGCTTCTTCAGAACATTTGGCAGCTGGTCGATTCACGAATTCTTTGATTCGTTCTTTCAAAGAGGAGTCGTCTTTCACTTGTTACTGCCTCTGATTTCCACCTTTGTTTGCAGCAATCCAGCCAACAGATGCTTGCCTCTTAACTTGCTTTCGACGCTGGAAGCGTCTCCATTGGTTTCGAGTCATGGTATTCTTCCCCATGTAGTTTTCAGAAATGTGGCTTTTCTTCTCTGACTTGAACTCATGACGGTAATCAATAGCCGACTTCCCTTTGTTTGGTGCCCCATCAGTTGGTGCGCCCTTTCTCCCTTGGGGTTTAATCCAGGTCCCGTTAGGAGCTTTTGCAGAGGGAATATAACTCCTAGTTTTAACATGAGAGTTTCTCATAGCTCTCCTTGGGTCCCTTGGTGTAGGGAACCTTTGATTGTATGGCTTGCCTCTGTTCTTTTCTAACTGTAGCTTCTAGAAATTTTCAGCAACTATTTTGTCAGTCAAAGCGCCACATCTAGGACACAAGCAAGCTTGTGAACCTTTATTCTTACAGCGGTAAAGGAAGTCTAGCAAATCTTCCTCAGGCCTTGGGTACACATCTGCTAGGCCGACATCAGGACTTTCTCCAGTGCCCTCTTCGACCATATTATCATCTGAAAATTCAGTAATCTCTACCATGTTGATGCCAACTGGGTCGAGAAACAAAGCTTCCTCTTTCCTAAGAGGATCAATATCAATCTTCATCTTTCTTGCAACAAACTTCAGCCTACCCTCTTGCAGCGACTTTTGCATGAGATCCATGAAAAGGTAAGATTGAGAGGTTGTATGACCAAGATAATTATGAAATTTACAAAAACCTTTTTTCCTTCGTTGTTCTAATGGTGGTAATTTAGCACCTGGGGGTACTAAAATTTGACCATATTTAACTAGTAAATCAAAAATTTCTCCACACTTAGTAACATCAAACGTATAAGTTTTTGCTGGGAATTTTGGATTATTTTTGACCATATTCTTTCCTTTAACAGGAAATAATGATTTACACTCACAGGCTGGCCCTAGCTTCATTTCAGCCAAGTCGACCTCTGCCTCTGTTGGTGAGGTATAGTCGGCCTCACAAATGGGATATGTGTCACCATAATCTATGAAGGCTACTTTTTCTTTTCTAGTCTTAGCCTTAGTATGTCTGACCTTTTCTAGCCGCAGATGCTCTAGATGTCGAACTCTATCAGCTAACTGTGACATACTTTTCACAAAGGTTGGATCTATTTTCTTCCTAATGGAATAATCTAAACCTCCAGTATCCATTTGAACAAGCTCATGTTCTGGCACTTGAGTAAAGCATCTTGCTTTTAATGACCTAAATTTGTTTAGATAATCATCAATGGTTTCATCAAACCTTATTTTAATGTTTGATAATTCAACCAAACTAATTTTAGAATGACCCTCATAAAACTGTTCATGGAAAAGTTTCTCCAACTTCGTCCATGAGTCAATCGAATTTGGGGGTAAAGTGGTAAACCACGTGAAAGCTGCCTTAGTAAGGGAAGAAGGAAAGTCCTTTACCCTTAAGTTTTCATTATTTGACATATCCCCAGATTCAGTTAAATATCTGGAAATATGTTCCACTGTCGACTCTCCAGATTCTCCCCCAAATTTCGTATACTTAGGGATTTTCCATCCTCTAGGGTTTTCAGTCTGTAAAATATATTCAGACAAAGGCGAGGAATATGTTAGCCTCTGAAGTGCGGTATTCATACCATTTCTAGCCATAATTCTTTCGACAATGGTGGTTAAATTATTTTCAACGGCTAAGTCCTCTTATCGAATTTGATCAACAATTTGATCAGCCTCTTGATGTCGGTGTACTAATACCCTAGGTGGATCGATAATCAAATTCCTTGGAGGCACTAGCATTTTCCCCTGATGGACAGTTTCGTCCTGCATTGCCCCCATTTTTATTTGACCAGGGGCTTCTAGTCGAACAAGTGGTGCTTGTCGAATAGGCGCTGGAGGAGCACCTAAAAAATTACACAAACACGTTAATTGGGCAATCACCTGTCGAGTTGTTTCAGCGGACTGCCTATTAGTCTTAGCCGACTCTTGTACTATAGGATTAAATACATTACCCATCTGGTTAGTTAACATATTAACCAACTTGTGGTTGCTATCATCCATTTGTTGCCTTAATACTGCTACTGAAGTATTAGTAAGAGGTGGTACTAAAGGTTGAGAAGGCGCTACCCTATTTTGGTTGC
Source organism: Vicia faba (assembly GCA_948472305.1). NCBI lineage: Eukaryota > Viridiplantae > Streptophyta > Magnoliopsida > Fabales > Fabaceae > Vicia > Vicia faba. The sequence goes on from OX451738.1 coordinate 572,322,662, forward strand.
CTCTATTATTTCCCCCTGGCGTAGATCCTTGTAAAGGAGAGTTCAAATTTTGAACATTATTTGATACCTTTGTTGTATTTGATGTTGATTGATATCCTGGCATCATGGAATACAACATTTCATAAACCGGATCTACATTACCAAAACGAGGCACATTAGGTATGGTAGTCGTAGTCATTACTGGTCTTGGGCTTCCCGGTGGAGCCTGAGACATTTGTACGGAAACTGCAGTAGTCGACCCTACTGGAGGAAAAAATGCTACTTGAGAAACTACTGGATCGGTAGTGATTAAAGTTTGTGAGGGTATTTCGTCTACGTTTGGATTATCAGAAATTGTCATTCTTGATATCTTCTTCCTAGATAATGGTTTATTATACTTTTTGGTTAACTTCCCATTTCTAAGTTCTATTCACTTATAAACACTTAAATTATTAGTACTGGGTCCCACTGGGTGTGCCAATTTATTTACTGTGGAAAATGGTAAACAACCGCTAGTCCTCCCAGAGTCCTAAACTGAGGGTAACTTGCGATATCGACCAGTTTATCTCAAGACACATGCTAAGAGTTTTTACTACCACACGTATTCCATCGAAATAGTAGTCAAGGGATATGGTTTTCTTTTGACTGGGGGAACGAGTGTAATGGTTTTCCACACTATGATTTAATCGACTGACTGGTGACTCGTGACCGATAGAAGATATTCATATAAAAGCGAGACTCACTAAACTAACTGAATGGTGACTCGTGACCAATAGATAGTGTCGAATTATTTATGTGAAATATAAGATAACATATAGATCTTGCTCGACAGTAAAGAGAAAACAGATAAAGTACTCAAAAGATATAATTGAAAGATAAAGGATTTGCATTGAAATAAAAATTGTGATTCACGTACGTCAAGCACTCTTCACTCTTGATTTCCTGACGCTCGGAATGACAAAGTTTAACAAGTGATTTGAGAGTACAAGTGAACACCCGCAAACTATACTAAATCTGCTTATTTATAGTGTTTACAATGTAACTACCTAGATAAAATCTACGGCTAATATTAACATCTTGAGGTAAATGCTTCACTAGATGCTGCCATATATTTGGCGCTCAAACACACCGTGGATTGCTAGTAACTGCTCATGAGTATGAAGTTCCACCTATTTGGCGCTTGAACACGTCGTGGATTGCTGGTAACCGCCCATGATTCCTCTAAACCTCTTGAATGTAAATCGCTTCTATCTTGCTTCGACACTTTCTTTCTGGCAAAGAATAACCATATTTCCTCTAAGTCCAAGAAACTCTTTTTTGTCGACTAAAACCATTTTCGACCAAGTCCTTGTCTTTTACCCTTTGGTCGACTAAACCAATTTTGACCTACTGAAACATGTTATTTTATTTCTTCCTAGTCGACGTAGTTCAATTTCGACAGTTTCAGTGTGACTCCTTTCAAGCATTAACTCTAACTTAATAAAACCAGATTTTCAAACACTGGCTCCCGTTTCACAGAAAAGACCCTTATTTTGGAGGGTGTCTCTTAGCTTATGAGAATATCTTCATTTACTACATGTACTTGAATACCTTAAGATTTTCCAAGGTAACACCGGGCATATATAAAAAGGTTCTACTCTGAAGTTGTTCAGGTCTCCATGATTGATGATATGAAGAAATATTTGTTGGAGCGCGGGCTACGTCGCCGCAGTGATTTTATCAAGGTGGTTGGAATAGAGACACTTGCTACACTAGATGCCCTCCTTCTCAAGGCCCAATCATAAATCCAATATGAAGAAAAAGAAGCTACCAACAATGCATGGAACTCACGGCATCAGGAGAATGCCAAGTCCTCAAAGCACAATGAATCCTCGACATCTCGTCAGGGAGAAGATAAAAGAAGAGACGACAAGCCCCACAAATCGCGGGAATACAAAGGGCCTGCTGGCCAGTTTCATGATTACACTCCTCTGCATGTCTCACACGAGCACATCCTGACCGATTGTGCAAATTCGAAGTTTTGTTAGGCCGGGGTCCTCTTTCCTCGACAAACATCGTCCAAGCTTGGAACAGAAAAAACAAAATATTGTCGGTTCTACAAGAGCCACGTGTAAGAACAAGATTTGGATTTGTGTTTAATCTCTAAGTTTTGATGATAACAAGCATATATTTTATGCATAAAGTTTTTAGTTCTAATGGTTTCATTTAGTGTGTAGATATACATTGTTAGTATTCTAGATAGTCTTAATCAAGATATCATCAGAATCGCATTCCCACTCAGAAGAAGAACCATTGAGTTTTGTTTCTAATGTAACATCAGTAGTTCTATGGAATGCTGAATGTTCGACAAGAAAAGAATCTAAATGAGTTTCCAAGAAGAAAGAATTTCTGATAAGTTATTGCTTCAAGATCAGAAATTAAGAGGAGACAATAAACAATCTTCCAACACAAAGGATCAGAAGTCAAGACTAGTTCATTAGAAGATCTGCTGCTTATGATTCTAAAGACAAAGTCAAGATTATGAACACATATAGAGAAAGCTTCTACTCCAAGATTAGAAGTCAATATTTACTCATCATAAGAGTTAATGCTCGTGCATCTGAAGACAGAGTCAAGATTCTGAAGACTCATTGAAGTTCATGGAATATGCACCTTCTTTCAACATCACAAGTATTCCATCAGAAGAAAGGATTAAAGAAAGAAAGGTCTTCTGGACTCATTTCTAATCAACATCTTAAAGTATATCAGATGACAAGATCAAAGAATAATATCTTCTCAAGCTAATCTACTCAACAAAAGTAATATCCACAAGAAGACAAATATCATCATAAGAACCGTTGCACTCAACAAAAGAACTATCGAGACCATTTCTATAGAAACATCAATAGTTCTACGGAATGCTGAATGTTCATTAGAAAGGGAATCAAGTATGTTCTAAGGAAAACGTCGCTCTCTAATAAGAAAACATACACGCTTTCAACCAAATAAAGAAAGGAATTCATGATCAAACCACAAAGATGTAGCTGATGATAAGTTGTTGCTTTCAGCTCAATCCAAAGATTGGAATTGAAAGGATAAGAAGAAGAAACTCTACAAGAAAATCAGATGTACTTATACAAGTACATGACCCAGTACATGACCTAATGGATTTTGACCTAGTACATGACCTAATGGCTTGAAGCATGATCTCAAGGATTTAAACACAATATATTGACCTAATTTCATGGCTCAAGTCATTTCTCAAGATCAATGGATTGATATTTGAAATTTGATCAACAAATGCAAATTCAACTGATACATAAAAAGTCAAACTTTGACTTTTTGGTCAACATTACATTTCAAAGATCAAGATTCATCAAGACATTCAAAAATATCAAACTTGATCATCAAAAATCAAGAAAGTAAAAAAGTCAAGATTTCAAAGACTTAGAAATTTTTTAAGTGTTTTTAACCTTGATAATTTCAATACTTCATGACAATTTTTCACCAAAATACAAGATGATTCAAGGAAATTTTTTAACATGAAAGTTATAGATCTTGATGAAATCTACAACTTTGTCCCTTAGAGTTGATGTCCAAAAAATGCTTAGTTTTGAAGATATAAGCTCATAAAGTCATGACATTTTTCATAAAAAACTTAGTGAAAATTTTAGCAAGTTTAGGCAGATTTTTTACCTAATTTCTTGACCAATTTTCACCTAGTTCCAAGATGATTTAGCCAAAGTGGTAAACATGAAGGTTTTAGAAAAAATTTAAAACTTTCCAAAATGCCCAAGAACTCAAAGAGATCATTTTTGAGCTAAAAGTTTCGAAGAGAAGAAGTTGGGCATCCATTCTTGAATTATAGGTCATTTTCATGAAGAACACTTGAACAAATCTCAAGCCGTGCTACATAAATCTTGCTTTGCAGGCTTCTAACTTGCAAATCACTCCATAATTAATTGTTTACACAACTGATTGAGCCATTGTCCAAGCATTTGAGTCATTGTCCAAGTCGTTATTCCATTTAAGGAACAAAGTTTATACTTCCATTTTGGAAAAGTGAATTTAATCACTATGTCAACTCTCCTTGAGCTCATACATTATTGATTCTAACTCCAAAACATTTCAAAGATAGAAGAAACATATCCACAACCTACTAACCATCCTACAAGCCCTTGTACTTCCCATTGAAACCATGAATTTCAACTTTGCTTCAAAAATAAGTTTCAATACCAAAACATGTGATCTCTTGTTTTTGATCCCTTCAAGCTTCTAAACCTCTTGCCTATAAATAGACAAGTCATTTTCAACCTAAGACACAAATTCACAAGCCTTGAAAATCCCTCAAACTCCCTGAAATCAGAAATTGCACCAAACACTCCATAACTTGCCATTTCTGACTTTGAATTCCAAATACACAAACCACTCGTGTGTTTTCCATTTCAATCATTCAAACATTATCCATACACCATATATAAGTGATTCAAACACTTGAACCACTTCTGTAACACCTCCACCAGCATCCACCATTTTCAAAACTCAATTCTGCATATTGACTTTTACAAGAAGGTTCATCGACTCTCAATCCAAAGTAAGCATTGCAATAGCTTCCTAGGAGTCCAGTGAAGCTATTTAGATCATCACAACACCTCCAAAAGTGCTCAAACTCCATACACAATTTCCAATTTTAAGGTAAGTTTTCTCAACTTTGAACTCTCTCTACAAGCATCATTAATGGTTACTTTGTGAATAAAAAATGTAGACATCATAGCCCTGAAGCTAACCATGCCCTTAGTTTTAATTTATGTTGCGTGAGTGATGTGAATTTTGAAGATGAACTTTCTGAAAAAATTAGGTTTTTATTTGGTACCGGTAAAATTCACATTCATCTTTGATTTATAGCTCATGAAATTTATATGGTTGAATTCGTATTGATAAATGGAGCAATTTTTACATTTTCTGATTTGGTTGAGAAATGAGGAAGTTACAAAATTCAAAAATGGTGATGAAGAGGTTGGCGCGAGGAAGAGGATGAAGTTATAATCAGGATTGAGTTTATTTTTAAATTTAGTGCAAGTTGTATTACTACTAGATGTAACAGCCACCCCAGTGGTAAGGAAACACACGCTAAGTCACTTGTCCATAGGGGCCTGGGTTCGAGCCCCAGTGACACCCTTTTGTTTATTTCATAATTTGTCATTTCAGATTCAATGCAAGCAGATTAGGGAGCGTATATCATGTACCTCTCATCCTCACCATATGATTATCATGAAATCAAATCCAGCGCTCCACATGATCAAGCCCGTGGTGCACCCTCAAAAGCCAGCAACATTGAACCATAAACAGCGCTGGGCTTCTTAGAAATTGGGCCTTTATCCTTTTTGTTTTTACTTTCTCATGCACCCCTTTTACTCATATAGTGTGCAGACCCAATACATTTTTTTTATTCAAACATTTTTTTTCTGATTTCAAAAAAGGCTTATATTGGGCCTGCCAAAAATTGCTTTTTTACCACCTTTTTCCTTTTCAACATCCCAACCCATTTCTTTTTATTTATTTTTACATTTTCATTATTTTCATTATTTGTTTTATTTTATTTAATCAAAAAATACCAAAAATATATTCTCTTAAATAATTAAATTATTAAATAATTTTTACTTAAACACTTATTTTATTTTTAGTTAATATTTAGAACTAAATTTTTGTTTAGCTTTTCATACTTCAAAATATTTTTCTAAATTAATATTAATCTTCAAATCATTTCATAAATAAATTATTTAGACTTAGGTCTTATTTTTTCTCTTAATTTCAAATTAACTTTGACTTTAGGTCTTGTTGAAATTAATTAACTTCTTTTATAAAATTAATTAGTTTAATCTTTAAAACTTTTTCATCAAAAACCCTAAAAAACAATTTCTTTTTGCTTCTTCATCTTTACATTTTTGTGTTATTATTGTAATTCATATTCAATAGTTTGTAATAGTAATTAGGGCTTTTATTGTTTTCTCCCCCCTGTTCACAAACTTGTACTCCCCATTCCCAAAGCGTTGTAATAGCGTAGGACATTTAAATTCCGCAATTTATTGCTTTCCTTATTATTGTTGGTAATTAGGGTTTGCATGACAAGATTAAAATCAAACTATAGAAAACCCTAATTCAAAGACAATATACTTGAAAACAAAACACTTTGCACACATGCATCTCTAGGGTAATCCACACTTGTTGCCTCGAATATAAACCGTTATGTCTCTCGAATGTGAGATACTTTAGTAAAGAGCCTCGATTAAAATATCGCAGTCTCTCGATGACCCTTAAATGTTGCCTTCAGTAAATGATCTTTGTCCCTTACGAAAATTGCTAAAACATATTACAAGTTGCCTTATATGACTATATGACGACCCACACATGTCCCTCACATCCAATGATATGGCTATCTACCAACCAATGGTAAAGAAGCACTATCTAAAGGAGGAGGAAAAGAACAAATACTTTTTGAGTAGGTAGATTGTCCGTAATTGTTTGCTCACAAACTAAAACAATCTTTACACCTCACACTTTCAAAACATTCTTCAAAACAAACATTTTATATATATTCTCAACGATATGAGAATTATTACAAAATGGCCTTACATTGGCATTTTTAAAACATCTTTTCAAACATTCCCCTTTTAATAAATATTTTCAAAACCAACACTTTATATACATTCTCAATGATACGAGAATAATGGCAAAGTTTACTGAACTTAGGCGTTTTCAAAATATTTTCAAACTTACACAAACACAAAGCATTTTGAAGTGATCAAGCAATTAAGAGCCTGTAGATAACTACAAATGAAAAGGGTGCTAACACCTTCCCTTTTCATAACCTACCTCCCGAACTAAATAAATATCTCAAAAGGTCTTTCCTGTTCTTTTCACCATTTCCTTTATTTGATAAAAGAAAAGCCGATGGCGACTCTTGCTATCCGCAACATTTACGATCAAACGTAAAACCAAAAAGTCAGTTCTCCCACCGTATCACAGAACTGGCGACTCTGCTGGGGAATTATACTAAAAGTGGGGTTACCTTAAGAGCTAGATCACCTTTATTTTCTTTACATGTTTGCCTTATTTTCTTTATGTTAGACGATACGGTCGATCTAGAAGGGGGATTAAACAGATCGTTTAAAATAATTTGTGCTTTTTAAAATTGTTTTTAAGAAATTTATGCGAAAGCTCCTGGAATCTCCAATCGTCTAAACGATCCTCTATTGAAAAGATCGGATATACATAACCTCGTGGGATAGAATGACAAAGTAAGAATCAATGTGTTTTACTCAATTGATCAATCACTTATACACCTTCAATGAATATGAATTATTTCCAATGAGTTAAATGAGATAAAGTTAAACACAATGAATAATTTATGGATTAGTCAACTTGTCAAACACCTTATGAGCAAAAAACCTAAGGTTTGATTTTACTAAATTGTAATGGTGAGTTTTCTTGGGTATCAATCAAAAGGATTGTTACCAATGTTGTGAAATAATCTCAACACACCACAATTTCAGTACATGCAGATTCGACAAATTAATTTTCACAAATTATATTTATCAAGTATGAAGATAAAGAAAAAGAAGAAGAACGCGCGATTTGTTAAGGCAGTTCGCCTTGTTGTCCTCGCGTAGGGTACGTCTTCCCCCCAATTCTAGAATCTAGAATTGAGATACTTGATATTAAGTTGCAAATGTTACAAGAGAAGAGATAGTTCACAATACAAACAAACCAATGTTGCTGATGTAACAGTCTTCTTACCTTTCCTTGGTTTAAGCAAAACCAAGTGCCAAATTCTTCGAACAAACCTCCAGTTACCACTACTTGATTAAGCAAACCCATTATTTCTTAATCCTTTCACTCGGCTGATTTTGATCATAAGCAAGTTGACCCCAAATCAATCTTCACAATCCTTCGGGTACCACTACTTGATTAAGCAAACCCACTATTTCTTAATCCTTTCACTCGGCTGAATTCAATGAAGCAAAGACTTGTGCAAAAACCCCCACACCAATAGGAATCTTAGAGGAGAAAATCCAAATGATTTTATTCAAGAATAACCCACAATTTCTCAACCCAAGTATGAATTGAATCCTTGGTTTGAACGTTATCACCACAACAAATTTCTTGAATCAACAACCATGATTATGTGTAGATGTTGATTTTTGAGAAGAGAGGATGAAGATGATGAACACTACCTGTATATTTCACTAGTTCTTGTTGACTGCTCAAAAGAAATCTAAACTCTATTTATATGTGTTAGTGAAAAACCAATAATATATGAGAAAGAAAAGAAAATAAGACAAATAGAATTTTGAGAATATTAAGTGAGCGGTCGACTGCTTCAGAGCTTTGGGTCGGTGCAACACAACCCATGCCAAGGAGATGAGCCAAAAATATTGAATGCGTAGACCACACCAGAGTCTTAGGTCGGTGCAACATAACACACGTCAAGAACATGTGCCAAACAGATTGAATGCGTCGACCACACCAGGGGGTTGCATCGACGCAAACTTTAATTTTCTTTGATAAATAGGTTGAGTCGACCAAGGGGCCGATGCAATACATCCATGGAGAAACACACAAATTTGAGTCGATCAGAGCCAATTTTGCATCGACGCAATCTTTGTTTTTTCTGCCAAAAAGGTTATTTTCATCTAGGCTTGCATTTCACTCTTTGTCCCAAGTATCTTTTAAGTACCAAACATGTCATTGAGGGTAGGAGAGGTTTTGACATCATGAAAACATGAATCTTTCCCTCACATACTCCCCCTTTTTGATGATGGCAAAACCTACATAATATTGTTTAGTCAAGACTTACAACAACTTAACATAATAAGAGAGAACTCCCCCTGAGCTAGTGCATATTTTCAGAACTCATAAATTATAGGTCTATTTTACACTCATAGCACTTCTCCCCCTTTTACAACATCAAAAAGAGAAAAGCAGATGATTAGTTAAAAAAAGAGTAAAGATCATAAATTTGCATCTTAACGCACTACAAGCCATTCACATAAAATGAGAAATAGTGCAAATGAGATAAATAGTCAAACAACACAAAGTACTATATATAAACTAAATGATAAAAGTACTTAAACAAACACATAGTAGTTTTTAGGAAAGCAAATAGAGTTAGGCAGGGCATTACAAAAATGTAGCAAAGTGAAATTTAAGTGAAAAGACACAAGATATAAAGCAGGTTCAATTATCATTGTCTTGGTTTTGGTCTTGGTTTTGGGTTGAAGAACCTTGTTGAGAGGGATGCTGAAGATGTTGCATAAAGGTGGATTGGAAGGAGGCAAAGTTGTCAGCCTGTGTTTGAATCATTCCATGCAAGGTTGAACACCTTTGATCTTGGACAGCCGAATAGGAAGCAAATTTTTCACTTTGGACCTTGATGATATTGTAGAGGTTCGAGGTTCGTTCATTTTGGAGGGAAGCATATTCATTTTGCTGAATTTACATCCTTTCCAATTGGGTTAACACACTAGTATTATCTCTTTGAGCAGTAGGAGTATCCGCTTCCATATCTTCATCATTTTCATTACTTGTTTCTTCTTCACTTTCAATATCAATTTCCTCATCCTCTTCATCATCAATATTCTGGAGTTATGCACGGTGACTTCTTACGATATGTCTGTATTTTTGTCTTTGGGGATCCCACAGAAAACCCATTAAGGTAAGAGATTTGCTGGAAAATTATTGTTCCATCCCTAAACTTATGTAGGAGATACCAGGAACCCGAATACACTCTCTATTGAGACCTTGTTGGATAAATGACAGATAGCATAGTGCATTTCCTCTCTCAGACTTTTGTAGATCGAAAATTCTGCTAGCAAAGTAGTATGGCCAATGAATTTTGATTTTGTTCTTGAGTATATACATGAGTTGAACCTCTGGCTTGTCCATACAAGAGTACCCACCCTTTTGGGTAGAATTATATGGCAGACGATCCAAAATAAAATCCTATCAATAGGAGCTATAGCACCCGTGGTCACGGATTTGGGAAATAGATCACTGTTCACAATCCGCTTGGTGTAGGGTTTCTTGAGCATAAAGTTCAAAGCAGTTTTAAATTCATACCCAGGAGTAATAGTAGAGTCAGAAATCTTAATAGAATCAGATTCAACAGGGCACATCTGAACCAAATCTTTCCAAACATGAGAACTGATCATGTAATTTTTGTTATTCATTCTATACCTAAACTCAAAATCCTTAAAACTTCCTTGAACACTCACAAAAATATCCTAACCAAATCTTCATTATATTTATCCTTACATTCAAGAAAGTTGTGAAGATTTTTAAATCTAATAATATCAATGATCTCCGGAAGGTGTAAATGACCCAAGGTTGTCATTTCCAAAAAGAATTGCTTAACAACTTTTCTTTTTCCAAACTTGGCTTCATAAGATTCAACAATGTCATCAGAGATAAGAGAAATAGCATTTACCGGAGATTCGGAAGGAGCATTGAAGGAGCTACCTCTAATGGTTATCTTCTTTGCAACCCTAGATGTGGCCATGATGAAGTTTTCTTGAGAAGTTTGGAGTAAAGGAAATTCCATTTTTTATATAGAGGAGTTTAAGGTTTTTTGGTTTTTGGAAAAGTTAGGGATAAGTGAATCAATATGAACCACAAAAGAATTTCAAAATTTCAAAATTTCAAAATTTCAAAATTTCAAAATTCAAAGTTCGATAGGTGCATCGACCAAACCAGTTTATGCATCGACGTAATGTTAAAAAAATAATACTGGAGAGTTTATATAAGAGTGTGTCTACGCAATTTGGTTGTGAGTAGACTCATCCTGCGAAATTTTGAAGTTTACTACATTTTTGAAGGAATGTCATGAAATAAGGAAAAATAACAATAAATCACACATGCATATCAACAGTGTAATGAATGTAGAGTAAGAAGATGACCTAAATAAGCATATATATATGATCAAGAAAGGGAGATAGATAGGATGAATATTATCTTTATGAAGATTTATAAGATTTTCACAAAACTATTATTAAGTGCATTCAATATAAAGGAAATATTTGTAATAAAATAAGAAGCATGCAACTAAATTAAGTTACAACCTATCCGAGATATCAAAAACACCAAGTTCCCTACGGATGTGAAAGAAGGGTTCTGTAGCGAGAGCTTTAGTAAAAATATCAGCAAGTTGATTTTTGCTGTCAACATGCTCGAAAATGACATCACCCTTTTCAACATGATCCCTTAGGAAATGATGCCTTATCTCAATATGTTTTTTGCGAGAGTGCAAAATCATATTTTTGGTAAGATTTATGGCACTTGTATTGTCACAAAAAATAGGAATATGATCAAGTAAGACATTGAAGTCGAGCAATTATTATTTGAGCCACAAGATTTGGGCATAACAATTACCGACTACAACGTATTCCACTTTGGAGGTTGACAAGGCAACAAAAACTTGCTTTTTGCTATGCCAACTGACCAAAGAGTTTGAAAAGAAATGACAAGTACCACTAGTGATTTTTCTATCTGATTTTCAACCGGCAAAGTCAAAATCTGAATAGCCAACCAAAGAGCAATCACTACCCTTAGAGAACCAAAGTCCATACTTAGTTGTACCACTAAGGTACCTAAGTATGCACTTTACGACTTTTAAATGTGACTCCTTAGGACATGATTGAAACCGAGCATACATGCAAACACTAAACATGATATTTGTATGAGAGGCCGTAAGATAGAGAAGGGAACCAATCATACCTCTATACCTTTTTATATCGACGGGTTTACCATAATCACATCGGTCTAAGTTTATGGCCGCAGGCATAAGAGTATTGATAGCCTTTGAGTTTGTCATGTCGAATCGCTTGAGCAGGTCAAGAAAATATTTCATTTGACTCATGAATGTCCCTTCATTTAGTTGCTTGATTTGAAGTCCAAGGAAGTAGTTTAACTCCCCCATCATGCTCATCTCAAATTCTCCCTGCATTAGCTTAGAGATTTTCTTGACCAAAGATGTGTTAGAAGAACCAAAAATAATGTCATCTACATAAACTTGAACTAAAAAAAGGCTTTCCTTCATGCTTAATAAAAAGGGTTGTGTCAAACTTTCCTATTGATAATCCTTGATCTAGTAAGAATTTGCTAAGACGTTCGCACCAAGCCCTATGGGCTTGTTTAAGATCGTATAGCGCACGCTTAAGTTTGTAAACATAGTTAGGATTCTCAAAATTCTCAAAACCGGGAGGTTGAGACACATAAACCTCTTAATTAATGTATCCATTTAAGAAGGCACTTTTTACATCCATTTGAAATAATTTGAAGTTTTGTGAGCATGCATATGCAAGCAAAAGGAGTATAGCCTCGAGTCGTGCCACCAGAGCATAAGTTTCCTCATGATCGATGCCTTCCTCTTGGTTATACCCTTGAGCAACAAGTCGAGCCTTGTTGCGAGTTATAATTCCGTTTTCGTCTAGTTTGTTCCTAAAAACCCATTTAGTTCCAATAACTCGATGATCTCGCGGAGGGGGAATAAGGTCCCAAACCTCATTTCTTTTAAACTTATTTAGTTCCTATTGCATGGCTAAAAACCAATGTTCATAGAGTAAGGCATCTCTAGAGTTTTTGGGTTTAATTTGAGAGACGAAAGCAAAATGATAACAAAAGTTACTTAACTTAGAGCGAGTGGTGAATCCCTTTGATATATCTCCTAGGATGTTATCGATGGGATGATCCTTAGAGATTCTCCATTCCAAAAGAAGATCATTTTTATTGCTTCTATAATCTTCCCCTCTATTTTCGGATACTTGATCCAACTCTTCTTCAATTTTAGTAGATTTCGAGTCATTTTCTTTGGGATCTTGTAGTATGCTTTCCGAAGATACACCTGCACCATCATTAACACTACCCTTTCTGACTAATTTCAGATCAGATTCATCAAAGGAAACATGCACAAACTCTTCAACTATATGTAATATTTTATTAAATACTCTATAGGCTTTACTTGATTGAGAGTATCCGAGAAATATACCTTCGTCAGCTTTTGAATCAAATTTACCTAAATTTTCTTTACCATTATTTAACACAAAGCATTTACATAGGAAGATGTGAAGATGAGAAATATTTGGTTTTCTTCCTTTCAAAAGTTCATAGGGAGTTTTTTTTTTAGAATATGAAGTATTAGAACCCTATTCAACACATAACATATCGTGCTAATGGCATCAACCCAACAGTATTTTGGAAGACGGTGTTCATTGATCATAGTTCTTACGAGTTCTTCAAAAACACGATTTTTACATTCCACCACTCCATTTTGTTGATGAGTACGTGGGGTGGAAAATTTATGATCAATACCGTATTTTTCATAAAATTTATCAAAGAGATCATTCTTAAATTCACCACCGTGATCGCTTCAAATAGTAACTATGCTAGTGTTCAATTTGTTTTGAGAAAACTTGGCAAAATTTTCAAATGCCGGAAAGGTGTCACTTTTATTTTCTAAGAAAATTGTCCAACAAAATCTTGAGTAGTCATCTACAATAACGAATCCATAGTAGTTACCACCTAGACTTTTAATTCTAGATGGTCCAAAAAGGTCCATATGGAGATGTTCAAAAGGTCTCATTGTAGAAACAATGTTTTTAGATTTAAACGAGATTCTAGTTTGCTTCCCCATTTGGCAAGCATTACATAAGTGATCCTTGGAAAATTTTAGTTTTGGTAAACCAACTACTAAATCTTTTGAGACAACTTTATTTAACAAATCAAAATTCAAGTGAGCTAGACGTCTATGCCACAACCATGAATCCTCATTTAAGGTGACTATACATTTAGCTCCCGTTAGGGACACATTATTCAAGTCAATCATGTATACATTTTTTACCCTCAAGCCTTTGAACACATCATCTTTCTTATCATTGTGTTCAATTATTCAACAATCTTTTGAAAATGATATATTGTATCCTTTGTCGCGTAATTGAATAATGCTAATAAGATTGTGTTTAAGACGATCAACTAATATGACATCTGAGATAGTAGTAGAAGATGGATTACCTACACTACCTTTATTGAGTATTTATCCCTTGTTATTGTCTCCATAGGTGAAAAATCCTTTCTTTTTCACCACAAAATCAAAAAATAGGGAGATGTCGCCTGTCATATGTCTTGAGCATCCACTATTGAGAAACCATCTTTTTTCAGTAGTCTCAAGACATTCCACTTACAAATTTAAATAAGGGAAATAGGTACCCAATTTTTATTGGATCCTTGTGTGTGAGTGATACTTGAGTTTCATTTTGGCAACCATTTGAAAATGCCTTGAGGAACCAAAAACCTCCTAAGTCGACATTTGTCAATGGTGTGCCCCCTTTTGCAACAATATAAACAAGTTAGAGTTTTGGGTAAGTTACTTTTGCTTGGAGGATCTCTTATTTCATAAGTGTATTCTTTATATGGATTTATCATACTACTTCTGAAATTTGATCTATCAATGCTAAAAGTAATTTTGGGTTGTAAAGCCTTTTCAAGTTTAGCTTTAAGAGTTTTTACCTCTCTTTGCCAAATATAACAAGTTTCACATCCAGCTCAATCATGACAAGAAAACTTATCATCTTTGCTATTAGTTTTGATTTTCTCTACCATGGATGCCTTGAGAACTTCTAATTATTTTTGGGATTTGGACACTTTCTGCTCAAGGTATGAAAAAAATTTCTTATTTGAGGCTAATCGTTTAAAAGCTTTCTTAGCCTCATTTTGTAGAGTATCAAAAGCTCTTTGCAATTCTATGTGAGACACTTTATCAATATGATTATATTTAGAGTGACTTACATTGCTTTTCTACTTTTGATAAGCCATGAGGCAAAGGTTAACCGTTTCTTCTTCGTCACTAGAGTCACTTTTGCTTGAGGCTTCACTATCACTATCCCAAGCAATGTATGCTCTTCTAGCTTTGCTCGGCCTCTTTTGGAATTTGTTTTTTCCTTTGTCTTTCTTGAGCAACGGGTAGTCTGATTTGTAGTGGTCTAGTTTTCCACATTTGAAACATGATCCTCTTGATTTAGATTTCTTACCTTCATCTTGTCTCAAAGGTTTTGATTGGCTTCTATAATTGATGAGATTTTTGTCCGAGTGTTGGACTTCATTCTTTCGGAGATATCTATGATACTTTCTCACAAACAACCCCATGTCTTCACTTGAGCTTTCATCATCATCACTAGAATCACTCACACAAGATTTATTGGTGGAGGACTTTGAGCTTGAAGCCTTTAATGCAATATACTTCTTTTTCGTGTCTTTTGGTTTTTCCTTCTTTTCCTTTTTCTCATGCTTATTGAGATTTATGAGCTCTTGCTCATGCTCTTAAAGCTTCCCAAACAATGTTGTTGTGTCGAGTGTAGCTAAATTATTGGCTTCCTTGATCGCTGTAACTTTAGGTTGTCATTCCCTATTAAGACATCTTAAAATTTTGTTAGTAGCAACATCATTGGGAGTAGCATGACCAAGAGTGTGTAAGAGATTGATTATATGAGAAAATATCTTTTGCATATCAGCAATGGTTTCACCATGCTTCATGTGAAAAAGATCAAACTCTTGATTCAATGTATTGATTCTAGCAAGTTTAACATCATTTGTCCCCTCATGGGCAATTTGTAGAGCATCCCACATTGCTTTAGCAGTAGCACAATGTGACACTCTAAAATATTCATCAACACCTAAAGAAACAATAAGTATATTTCTACCTTTCTAATCATAGCTATACTTTTTCTCGTCTTTCTTATCCCACAATGCTTCCGGTTTGGGTATGATGATGTTATTCTCGTTGGTCATGGTTATTTGCATAAGACCATCCTCGATAACTTTCCACGTCTTTCTATTAACAGAGTTAATATGCACATATAATCTTTCCAATAACTATAGTTCTCACCAGTGAAAACAGGAGCTCTCGTATAAGCCCCTTTTGGATCGTTCTCCATATTCAACAAAGTAATATGTGAAGCACCAGATAAACCGGTGCTCTGATACCACTTGTTAGACGATGTGATCGATCTAGAAGGGGGGTTGAATAGATCGTTTAAAATAATTTGCGCTTTTTAAAATTGTTTTTATGAAATTTATGAGAAAGCTCCCGAAAACTCCAATCGTCTAAACGATCCTCTATTGAAAAGATCGAATATGCATAACCGTATGGGATAGAATGACAAAGTAAGAATCAATGTGTTTTACTAAATTGATCAATCATTTATACATCCTCAATGAATATGAATCACTTCCAATGAGTTGAATGAGATAAAGCTAAACACAATGAATAATTTGTGGATTAGTCAATTTGTAAAACACCTTATGAGCAAAGCACCTAAGGTTTGATTTTACTAAATTATAGTGGTAAGTTTATTGGGTATCAATTAAAAGGATTGTTACCAATGTTGTGAAATGATCTCAACACATCACAATTTCAGTACATGCAGATTTGACAAATTTATTTTCACAAATTATATTTATCAAGTATGGAGATAAAGAAAAAGAAGAAGAACGCACAATTTATTAAGGCAGTTCCCCTTGTCGTCCTCGCGTAGGGTACGTCTGCCTCCAATTCTAGAATCTAGAATTGAGATACTTGATATTAAGTTGCAAATGTTACAAGAGAAGAGATAGTTCACAATAAAAACAAACCAATGTTGCTGATGTAACCGTCTTCTTCCCTTTCCTTGGTTTAAGCAAAACCAAGTGCCAAATTCTTTGAACAAACCTCCAGTTACTGCTACTTGATTGAGCAAACCCACCGTTTCTTAATCCTTTCACTCGACTGATTTCGATCGCAAGCAACTTGACCCCAAATCAATCTTCACAATCCTCCGGTTACCGCTACTTGATTAAGCAAACCCACTGTTTCTTAATCCTTTCACTCGACTGAACTCGATGAAGCAAAGACTTGTGCAAAACCCCCCACACCAATAGGAAC
This sequence comes from Vicia faba, assembly GCA_948472305.1. Taxonomy (NCBI): domain Eukaryota; kingdom Viridiplantae; phylum Streptophyta; class Magnoliopsida; order Fabales; family Fabaceae; genus Vicia; species Vicia faba. The sequence continues at coordinate 572,339,589 of OX451738.1, forward strand.
CTTGAAGGAGAAAATCCAAATGATTTTATTCAAGAACAACCCACAATTGCTCAACCCAAATCTGAATTGAATCCTTGATTTGAATGTTATCACCACATCAATTTTCTTAAATCAACAACCATGATTATGTGTAGATGTTGATTTTTGAGAAGAAAGGATGAAGATGATGAGCACTATGTGTATGTTTCACTAGTTCTTGTTGACCGCTCAAAAGAAATCTAAACTATATTTATATGTGTTAGTGAAAAACCAATAATATCTGAGAAAGAAAAGAAAATAAGACAAACAGAATTTTGAGAATGTTAAGTGAGTGGTCGACCGTTTCAGAGCTTTGGGTCGGTGCAACACAACCTGTGCCAAGGAGATGAGCCAAAAATATTGAACGCATCGACCGCACCCGAGTCTTGGTTCAGTACAACACAACCTGCATCATGAACATAAGCCAAACAGATTGAATGCGTCGACCGCACCAGGGGGTTTCGTCGACACAAACTTTAACTTTCTTTGATAAACAGGTTGAGTCGACCAAGGGGTCGGTGCAACATATCCAGGGAGAAACACACAGATTTGAGTCAACCGAAGCCAGTTTTGCATTAACGTAATCTTTCACTCTTTGTCCCAAGTATCTTTTAAGTACCAAACATGTCATTGAGGGTAGGAGAGGTTTTAACATCATGAAAACATGAATCTTTCCCTTGAAGAAGTGAAAAACACAAAGGGGGGGGGGGGGGGGGGGGGGGGTTGAATTGAAACTTAAAAATCAAAAGCAATAGACACGAGATTTTTATCCTGGTTCACTTGATCTCAAACTACTCCAGTCCACCCGTCAAGGTGATTTCGCCTCTCTCCAATGAGGACTTAATTCACTAATCAAACTGATTACAAATCTACTTTGACAACTGCAAAAGTCTTCTTGAGTACAACCATAAATCAGTTTATCTCAAGGAAAATAACTTAATCAAAAGAAAAGGTTTATTGTGTACTTTTTTTTTGTTACAAAAACTGTATCACTACTGTGATGTATTACACAAATTTAGTATAGTATGAATATGACTTTTTGCAGCTTTTTGAGATTGTATAGAGAAGTTGTTTGAAATCGTGTACGATTTACCCTTTGAACTTGTTTATATAGGCGTGACAATTCTGTCCAAATGGAAATATGATAATGAACACTTAATGCACTTTCCATACCGAGAAGATCCTTGTCTGAATGTAGCTGTTGCATATGATACTGCCTTAATGGAAAAGTAACGCTTCAGATCTTAGGAATCTTGCAAGCTGCTTTGCTTCATAACTTGGTAAGTCAGAAACATAAGGTTATGTTAGCGTGTTGGACTTCAGTTCAGAATAAAAAAATCTTTCTCTTTAGCGCAAATTTTGATCATGATGCTTCAGAACATTCTGATTACTCAGCTTGAGTGCTTCTGTGGCTTAACTTCTGATGCCGTTTCAGTCAGAACTTCTGTACAACACAAAACACAAATTTAGAGTGCATATTTGTTCTTTGTGTTTGTTATCATCAAAACTCTTATGAGGGTTGTAGAATCAAACTATGTTCTAACAATCTCCCCCTTTTTGATGATGCCAAAAACTAGGATTTTTCAATGAAAATAATTAGAGCAAAAAGCTTAAGAGAGTCTCCCCCTGAGTTGAGTACTCAGATAGAGATAAGATACTTCCCTGAAGTTCCTTCTTATCAGAGCTTTTTATGCACCTCCTCTTGTTTATGTTAGAATTTGTTCCTGTTTAAGCTTTCAGAAAACAAATAAGAAGTTAAGGTATTCAAAATGTTTAAGACTTAGTCCCGGTAAGCTGTTATTGAAAATATCTTACATTTCCCCCCCTTTTGTCAGGTATCAAAAAGCAATATAATCATAAATTATCAGGGTAAAAAATGATGATTTGTATTGAAAACAGACTGCAATGACATCTTTCAGAAACAAAGAAGATAATATTAAGAATACAGAAAACAAGTTAAAAGAAATCTAATATGGAGGGGGAAGTCGTATGAACAACGCTTCCAACAAGCTCTTAATCTGAGTGCTTGAGTCTTCCAGTTTTCGCAGTATATCCTTGATTTCTTTGGTAGTGTCTTCTTGCTTATCCAATATATCCCTTATTTTTTTGTTTGTGGCTTCTTGCTTATCCAACCTTGAATGGATTAAAGCATTCTCCTTCTTCAACTCTTCCAGAGTTTGCATGACCAGAGACGTAGCTGGTGTTTCCTCAGAGGTTGCAAGTCGTTCAAAACACTCTGCAACATCTTCTGATTCAACTACTTCTTCAGTTGCAATTTCCTTTTCTGAAGTAGTAGTCAAAGGGTGACTATCAGAACCTTGTTCAGTGGCTTCTGAATGTTGGTGCTCTTTCTAGGGAGCATTTTCCAACAGAAAAATTTCTTTCTTGTCGCAGTGACTTAGAACTTGGTCTTTGAAGGCTTTCAGCTGATCATTGAAGTTCTACTGAGCCATCTCATAACTCAATTCTTCCAGCCTCTGGGATTCAGAGTTGAAACATTTTCTGAATCTATCCCAAAGAGAATCAGAAGCAGCAGGATTATAAATCTCTAGGCTTGCTTGCTTCAAAGAAGTAACACATTCCTGTATTTCTGTTTCAAAAATCAACAAGTTCTTACCAACATATGTTTTGGTTAAGGTTGGTTTGGGTTTGGGAATGGTAATTTTATTTGTGGTTGAAGCTAGATGGTCCAGCGCTTCTAGATCAATGATAGTACTGAGATGATCAGCTGGACGGTTAATTGGTGAGGGAGTAGGAGAATCAGAAATCAGGATTGGTGAGGGAGGAGTGTTTGGTGGTGTGGAATCATATGGTGAAGGTATTTCTAGAATATCATGGATGGAGAGAGGTAAATGGACCATAAGAGGTTCTGTTATTCCAGGAATTGGGGTAGTGGTATCAGAGTCTGTAAATGAGTCTTCTGATTGGTTTACGGTAGCGTGTTGATTTTCTGGTTCAGGTGTTTCAGAATTTGGATTTTCAATTTGAGGAGTGAGAGGGTTTTCATTTTCTGGTCGAGGAGAGTTGGGATTTGGATGTTCTGGTTATGGAGAATGAAAATGTGGATTTTCTGGTTGTTGGGAGTGGAGGTTTGGATTTTCTAGGATTGCTGATTGAAAGTCTTGGTCAAAAAGTTCAATATCAGATAAAACTCTTGCAAGTTCTGGTTGATTTTGTTCTAGATTTGGATTAGGGGAGTGAGGTTCATTTAAGAAACTGCCAAGAGTTACAGATGTATTAAACTCTATGTCAAAATCCTCAAATGTTTGTGGTGAGGGATTTTCTGTTGGTTGAGGGGGAACTGTTTCAGATGTTGGGAAAACTATAGATTCTACAACAGAAACAAAAGACGTGTTACCTTTCTTTTTTGCAGCTTTGGGTGTCCTCTGAGATGATCCTTCTCATGCTTCCTTCCTCTTTATGGATTTCTTCAGCACAACATTTGGAGTTGGCTTATGCAGGTCACGAATGTTGAGTTCTGGAATAGTTCCATCTTCCCTGCAAGCTTCAAGGTATCTGACTGCAATCTCTGGAGAAGCATCTATCTCAGAAAATAATGGAAAATCCTTCAGAGGGATTCTCCTAGACGTGATGACTTCATGAGAAGCAATTGCTGGTTCCTTCTTAATGCTTTCAATAATATTCATTTTCTTCAGATTCTTGGCATTTAGTGGTTTCCCAGCACTTGCTTCTAGAGTGTTGATCTCCTGAGCCTCTGTCAGATGTTCTATCATCCAGTTTTCCGTCAGAATGTCAGAAATCAATCTTCCCAGAGGAATCCAATACCTCTTTGTTCTTTCTTCTTCCCTTGTTTCCTTCACACTTGTTCTCAGATGATTAAAGAGCAGGTGTGTAAGGTTTATTTTGGTCTTCTTTGCAATGAAGCACAACAAAAACAGCTGATCAATGTTGATGTAATCATCAGAGCTTGTAGGCTTCCTGTGATTTATGCAACCCAAAATGATCCTGACCCATATTCTGTAATAGTCTTTCAAGTCTCTTATCTTGCTGGATGGCTGCCCATAAGTGAAAATGACCCTAGCAATAGATTTTAGGTCAGAACACTTGTCAGCCATGTCAATGCATCTGACTCCACCGCCATTGTACCCAATAAGTTTCCTAATCAAGTCTTCTGTAATCACTATCTTCTTCCCCATAACATATGACATAACCTGATGGTTGGATGAAGTAGCATGAATCCAAAATTCCTTAACAAGAATAGGAAATACTGGACCCAACAGACGATCAAAGTATTTGTTCCATCCCTGAGCTGTCACATCTTCATACAAATCAAACCCATTTTCCTTTAAACTCTCAAAATCAATGATCAACTCACATAGAACTTCAAGATTATCTACCGGAGTGAGCAACGTTCTTATAGGTTCCTCATACTGTTTTGTTGAAGAAGAACCAGAAGCACTGTTGAGATTTTTTATGCTTGATGAGGATTCCATTGTTCACACGGATTTGTTGAAGAAGACTGAGAAAAGGGGTTTTTGCAAAAACGAGAGCGAGAGAGAATAATGGATGCAGTAAGAAGTGAATGAAATAGTGAAATTGAATTTATAAACACTTTTGAAAACTTAATCAGTAAGAAAGAGAAAATAAGTAATGATTATACTGAAATTATGAAACCTGAAATTATGGGATAGCGTATAGATACTGAACAGTTACCGTTGGCAAGTGTCTCAATGCATCCAATTAGAGCCTTAGACCCTTCAGAATTTGAACGCGTGTTCAGCCTCAGAAGGTATCTTGTGAGAGGATGACATATGTTTGATGGTGTGAACTTCACGCCTCTAACTTTGAAATGAAAGGTTCAGATCTTCATAGATAGATTCTGAATGCAACTGTACTCCTAACTTCTGAAGACACTTGATTAGATGTTCACAAAAAAAATAAAGTTCTGAGGGTTAGAATATGCAAATAAAACTTCTTATTCTGGATATAATTTCATGCTGAGATGTTTCAGAATGAAATTAAATCTATCTTCAGAAAGGGGTTTTGTAAACACATCAGCCCATTGATAGTCTGTGTCAATAAATTTTAAAGAGAGAATTCCTTTATGAATATAGTCCCTAATAAAATGATGTTTTATTTCTATATACTTAGACCTAGAATGAAAAATAGGATTTCTGGATAAACAGATAGCAGAAGTATTATCACAGAAAATAGGGATGTTACTCTAAAAAATGTTGAAGTCTTTAAGCTGACTTTTCATCCAGAGCATTTGTGTGCTACATCCAGCAGCTGCAATGTATTCAACTTCTACTGTTGACAATGCAATTGTGGACTGCCTCTTGCTGGTCCATGAGATCAGATTGTCTCCCAGAAACTGGCAGCTTCCAAAAGTACTTTTACGTTCTACTTTGTCTCCAGCAAGATCAGCATAACAATATCCTACTAAGCTGTATTCATTGGATTTTCTATAAAACAAACCCAGGTTAGAAGTACCTTTCAGATACTTGAAAATTCCCTTAACTGTTGTTAAGTGAGATTCTCTAGGATCTGATTGAAATCTAACACATATACAAACACTGAATAAAATATCAGGTCTTGAAGCCGTCAGATAAAGGAGAGAACCAATCATACCTCTATAGACCTTCTGCTCTACCTTTTTACTTACCTCTTCCTTTTCCAGAATGCACGTGGGATGCATTGGAGTCTTTGATGGCTTACATTTTGAGAGGTCAAATTTCTTCAGAAGTTCTCTGACGTATTTGCTATGGTGAATGTAAGTTTCTTTTGGAGTCTGATTGATTTGAATGCCCAGAAAGAATTTAAGTTCTCCCATTAAGCTCATCTCAAATTATGCCTGCATGCAGTTAGCAAATTCTCTTCCCAAAGAAGGTTTAGTAGATCCAAATATAATATCGTCTACATAAATCTGACAAACTAAAATGTCATTGTTAAATGTCTTACAGAATAAGGTTGTGTCCACTTTCCCTATGGTAAATTCCTTTTCTAACAGAAAGTTACTTAGTCTTTCATACCAAGCTCTGGGAGCTTGTTTCAGACCATAAAGTGACTTCTTTAGTTTGAAAACATATTATGGGTGTTTGGAATTTTAAAATCCAGGGGGTTGGTGCACATATACCTCTTCATCAATGTAACAATTTAAGAATGCGCTTTTGACATCCATCTGATACAGAGTGATGCCATTGTTTACAACAAAAGAGATTAAGAGTCTAATAGATTCTAACCTGGCGACTGGAGCAAAGGTTTCTGTATAGTCTATCCCCTCTTGCTGACTATAACCTTGTGCAACCAGTCGTGCCTTGTTTCTGATGACTTCTCCTTGCTCATTCAGTTTATTTTTGAACACCCACTTTGTTCCAATAACGTTGTATCCTTTTGGTTTGGGAACCAGATCCCATACGTCATTTCTGGTGAATTAGTTTAACTCCTCCTGCATTGCCAGAATCTAATCGTTGTCCAGAAGAGCTTCATCAATTGTTGCTGGTTCAATCAGAGATACCAATCCCATGAGGGATTCTTCAAAATTTCTGAATGTGATCTTGTTCTGATTGGATCATCCTTCTTTCCCAGAATCTTATCTTCAAGATGAGCTATGCTGCTTCTGGATAACCTTTTCTGGGGTTGATCAACAGAAGGTACTGGAATGCTTGTGACATTTCCTTCTGACGTTGCTGGAGCATCTCTGTTGGGAACTTCTGATGAGTTGCCTTCAGCACATACTGTTCCAGAGCCAATGATCTTCCCTCTTTGATTGCCTCCAAATCCCTTGTAGCCTCCAGGTTTAAGTTCCAGGCTTTGGAACACATGCTTTCTTCCCGTCATGTGTCGAGAGCATCCAGAGTCCAGGTACCATGATTGGTGTTTTAGCCTTGCTGCTAAAGATATCTGCTACATATATAATTTTGTCCTTAGGTACCCATATCTTTTTGGGTCCTGGTTTGTTAGTTTTACCCAAATTCTGTTTGAATTTGGGTTTGGCAGAATAATCATTGCTAGTGTACTTCAGATCATGTGTGTGCCCATAAGTGAAGTGAGATTTTAGTGGTGTGCATTTAATTACTAGGTCCATGACTTTCTTAGGTGGAGATACCTTACCTTAGTATCCTATTCCTTTTCTGCCATTTCTGCTAACTCCATAGATCATTGAAGCCATCTTGCTTCTATCTATGTTTTTAGCCAGAAACTTCTGAAAGCTGTGATCATATTCTTTTATGATTTTATCAGCACTACTGGGAGCCTCTGAGATTATTTCTTTCTGAGAGTTTTGTAAATCATTTTCTAGTTTTGAAATCTTTTCTTTTAACTCAGAATTTTCTAATCTAAGACTCTCAGTTTCTTTAGAGTCAGAAGCAAGATCCTTTTTCAGGTTCTTGAATTTGAATCTGAGTTGCTGATACCTTTCCAGAATTTCACTCAGACTTTCTCCTAGTTCAGCTTTGGAAAACTTAACAGTGAAGTCAGAAAATACCTCTTCTATGTCTGATTCTGAGTCTGACCCAGATGCTTCGCTGTATTCTGTCACATTTTTCATAAGAGCTATGTTGGCTCTTTCATCATCTGACTCTGAGTCTGCGTCAGAAGTATCTGAATCATCCCATGTTGCCATGAGACTTTTCTTCTTTTCCTTGAAGAACTTCTTTTTGGGCTTCTCCTTCTGAAGCCTTAGACAATCACTTTTGTAGTGCCCCTGTTCATTACACTCATAGCAGGTAATGTCTATGTTATTTGACTTTCTGTGACCAGAAGAAGCTTCTGACCTTCTGTGTCCAGAGGAGGGCTCAGACTTTCTGTATCCGGAGGAGGGTTCATTTTGATTCCCTGATCTCCAGGAGTTTCTGAATTTTCTTTGCCTCTGCTTCCACAACTGATTGACCCTTCTGGAGAGAAGAGATAATTCGTCTTCTTCTGATGAGGATCCATCATAGGTTTCTTCCATAGCATGCAAAACCTTAGAATCAAGTTTTTTGTTAGATTTTAATGCTAAAGGCTTACCTTGATTCTGAGGCTCGTCATCTTCTAGCTCCATCTCATGGCTTCTGAGGGAGCTAACAAGTTCCTCCAGAGACATCTTGTTGAGATATTTAGCCAACTTAAGAGCAGTGACCATTGGCCTCCATTGCTTTGGTAAACTTCTGATGATCTTCTTTACGTGATCAGCAATAGAATACCCATTGTCAAGAACTCTCAGCCCAACAACTAGAATCTGGAATCTAGAGAACATTGCTTCTATGGACTCACTATCTTCCATCTTGAAAGCTTCGTATTTCTCAATGAGCATAAGGGCCTTGGTTTCTTTAACTTGTATGTTGCCTTCATGCATCATTCTCAGAGAGTCAAACATGTTTTTGGCTGTCTCTATGTTTGAGATCTTCTCATACTATGAGTATGAGATGGCATTGAGAAGAATTGTTCTGGCCTTATGATGGTTTCTGAAGTCATGCTTTTGTTGGTCAGACATTCTTTTTTTATCTATCTTATGACCACTTTCATCCACTGGATGCATGTATCCATTAATTACCATATCCCATAAGTCAACACCTTGAGCCAGAAAGAAGCTCTCAATTCTGTCTTTCCAGTAGTCAAAATTTTCTCCATCAAAGACTGGAGGTTTGCCGCTGATTCTGTCTGTGTCATCGTGATAGTCATTGCTGATGTTTTGGCTTGGTCCCACAGTTGTATCCTAAAATTTACCCTCTTTTCATACACGCATATTATTGGTTTTATGGTTATGGAATAAAGGTATATTTATCAAGCTTCTTCAGGTTACAAGTGGCGTTTATTTCGTCAATGGATATTCTCAGAGTATTTTCCGTGCTGAAGATCGGTTCGCCGTTTTGCAACGATTCGGGGTTCAAAGATTCACAAGTCCAACCCGACGTGTCATATTCAGGTGTTCTTTCGCTAAGATATCTCTGATAACATATTTTCAAATTCAGGTTTGGCTCAAGATTCAATTCTTTAAAGAAGGTCTCCGAATGTGTGAGTTTTCTCGAAGAAATGTGGTGAAAAAGTGTGCTGAAAGTGCGGTTTTTACGCACTAAAAAATTCATAACTTGAAGATCGCGACTCGTTTTGAACCTGTTCTGGTGGCCAAAATTCCTCCTTGATGTTATCTACATTTTCATCTCTCACGGCTGGAAGCCAATTTCGAACAGAAGGTCTTCAAAAATGCGGATTTATCAAGTATTTTCATACAGAAAATTTGTGACAGAAGTTTATTTGTGTTATGTTCAGAAAATCATAACTTGGTCGATTTTCATCGTATCGAGTTGGTTCCGGCACCAAAATTTCACAAATTTACTTTATTACATTTTCACAAGAGGTACCGAGTTCGAACGGTATCCAAAAGGCCTTCGTTTTTTGCTCAGAATGCGCGTGACACGCCGAAAATCCTGAATACTGAATATTATTTCATCTGGGTCGAAACTTCGAAAATTCATAACTCGGTCACTTTTTATCGGATCGGGTCCATATTTTTACACAAGGTCACAGACTCAGAGATCTACAACTCTTCTTCCAAAGTAGAGACCGGATTATGCTCCGATCAATACCAGTTTTTTATTGAAGAACGTGTTAGAGTCGACACTGGAGCCCAAAATAAGTTTGTCTAAGCTGAAACTTCAAAAATTCATATCTAATTCACTGTTTATCTGATTGAGCCCATTTTCGGACATGAGTTAGTTCTCGATATCGGCTATATTTTGTTTTCACATTTCAACTTCAAAAATTGCACTTAAGCCCCTGCAATTTAGCCTGAATTGTGACGGACTCAAGTGAACATTGGAGGCCCAATTGCACATTCAAAACCCATATCTTTGCTCTAATTTCCATTATATAATCTCACTCTTTTCACACAAAGAAGAAGAAAAAAAACCTTTGCCACAACCCTGTCAGAATATCAAATTCTTTCAAGAACCCTAAAACCTTGAAATCCTTATTAGAAATCCCCATCTCACTACAAACAAGCCATCCCTGTTACAAACCCACATCTCACTACTTCTCCAGTAAGGATAAGGATGATTTGATCTCCATGATCAAAAGGGCATAGAAGCATTCATCTCACTACTTCTCCAGTAAGGGTTTATTACAAAACACTGAGGTCGAATCATAACAACCACCAATATATGGCAAGACAGACATCCTAAGGAGGTTAAGGCAACCATCTGTTTAAAACTTTTTCATAAAATCTAATATTTTTCACAAACCTTTGATTTTTTATAATAAACTTGAATAATTAATTTTAGGTTTTTTTAATTTAATTTTAGGTTTTAAATTAATTTTTGGTTCAACAACCACCCATGACATTTGTATTATTTTTATTTTCTAACCCTATTTTTCATTGATGTTTCTTCTCCTATCTATTTTTTGGCAAACTTAATTTTTTTTATTAATCATTAGACATAAAATTTTTTTTAAAACCTTTTTTTTATTAAAATTAATTAGGTTTTAGGTTTTTTTTAATTAACCTTTTTTTCAAAATTAACCTTTTTTAAAATAAACAATTAGGTTTTAGGTTTTCTTTATAATTAACCCTTTAATTAACCATTTTTTTAACAAATTAGGATTAGGTTTTTGTTTTAGTTAGTAAGTGAATTTTTGGCTTTTTTTCATTTATTAATAAATTAAGTTAATTAATTTTTTTTAATTAAAATTAGTTAGAATTATGTTTTTTAATTAACTTAAAATTATTTTCTACAAAAAAACACCAAAAACATTAACTTAGAATTTTAGGTTTTAATTTTTCCTTATTTTCTTTTTATTTATTCTTTTACATTTTAATTTCTAGGAAAATTATATAGGTCGCATTATCAATGTAATAGCGTAGATTTGTCTTTTCTCACATTTTTTTTCTAATTATGTAATTGCTTCCAGGATGTAATAGTATTAGGATTTCTTTTCCGCATTCTTCACTATTATGTATCTGCAAAAGCCTTGTAATAGCTAGGACTTTAAACTTTCTTGCTTTTATTTTCGCAAACTATAAACTGCTTAGATGTATGTTAATAGGATTGTATGGAAAGACTAATTGAAAATTAAAACAGTAGATCACCTAATGTGTAAAGATTAAATAACTGAAACAAATCATATGCACATATTCACTCCTAGGATACTCCTCACTTGGTTGCCTCGGAAAATAAAGGTCATGTCCCTCGAACGTAGGGATACCCTTAGAAAATACTCTCAATCTAAAAGTCATTATAAAGATCATAGTCTCTTAACGTCCCTCGAGTTGCATACGAGAAATGATCTTGTCCCTCGATGTTGCCTACGAATATATGATGACAGTCCCTTCGAAATGCTAAGGTATCCTTACATGTTGCCTTCAATGACCATTACGTCCCTTTCGAATTGACCTTTACAAATTCCAACGACGGTGCTACCTATTTCTCAATAGTAGGATGGCGCTGTCTAAAGGAAACGAGAATAGAAACAATCCTTTTTCGAGTATGTAGATGCTAGTAGGTACTTGCTCAAAATCAAACTTTTTACACCATACACTTTCAAACAAACTTTTCAAACTAAGTTTTTAAAACACTTCGTAACACCTTTGAGGACTGATACAAGGGTCATCACAAAGTTAAACTTTTCAAAGCAAGCACACACAATCAATTTAAAAGATGATCAAGTACCTAAGAGCCCATGGAAAACCATAGATGGAAAGGGTGCTAACACCTTCCCTTTTTATAATCTACCCCCCGTACTCAGAAATCTCGAAAAAAGGTTTTTTCTATTCTTTTTCCTTTTCCACGATTGGATAAAATAAAAGTCGGTGGCGACTCTTGTTTACCGCGACATTTTGCAAACACAAAATGCAAAACGCAAACCAGTATTAAACAATCAGTTTTGCCACCGTATCACAGAACTGGCGACTCTGCTGGGGACTTATAAGTGGGGTATACCTTAGGATCTAGGTCATCATAACTGCTTCTCTTGATTGCTTTGTTTGCTTTACTTTTAAGGGTTTTGTTTGGGGTTACTATAGATCCTACACCCGGATCTGGGGAACACCTTTTAGGTAAGTAGCAATAGACTGTGAGGGAACTGTACAGCGTAGACCGATACAGTTGAAGTAGTAGCTACATTGGTGTGGCACTTTGGTTGGTACCGGTATTCCTTGTGGAGAAACGAGGAGAATACGGGGCCGCCGCATGGTGTCGTTAATCATCAACTGACCTTAGAAACTTTAAGCGCCCAACTTGGCCATTAGAAAGTAGCGAGATAGTCGGCCTCAGTGTAGAGCTGAGAACCGGTTGATACTCGATGCTACACTCATTGAGATCATACTCTCGGAATATTTCGGCTGCAAGAAAAGATTGCGTGAGCTGAAACCATGACCGGTGGAGGATGGTCAGTGATATTAAGATCCTCTAGAACTCGGTTACTTTTCTAGGATAGGTTTGAAACCAACTTAACTTCAAGAGGGTACTACCTTAAAACCCATGTAAGTCTAAACCTAAGGCTGTTGGTGTGACTTGTGTGCTTTCAACTTGAACTACTTGCACAATTTTATTATCTGACAACATGAGTTCCTTGCAGGTTTTGTTTACAGTCCTTATCCAATAACTTGGATTTCTTGTCGGGTTTACTTGCTTACGTTACCTCGCACTTTTGCTTAAACGCATAGCATACACATCATAACATTGTGCCTTAACATTTCCTTAACCATTTCAAGGATTTCCAGGGTTTGTGATGCAGGTTATGGTAAATCAGACGTCTAGCAAGGGGCAAGGGGATTTATTTTCCTCTAGCCAATGTCGTCTAGAGATTAAAACACGATAACTTGAGTCAGTGGCTATGACTCACTCGATATGGTGAGCTTGACTCTTGAAGAAGGACTCTCAATGACACGAAGTTTCTTCAATCAAGCTGCAATCAAATTCTAACATTTCCTTGTTTACCCCGCGAGATCCTTGAAAACATTGCATATATATATATATATATATATATATATATATATATATATATATATATATATATATATATATATATATATATATATATATATATATATATATATATATATATATATATATATATATATATATATATATATATATATATATATATATATATAATACATATCATTGCATAACAGATCTCTCATGTTCTCGCTGTTTATTTCAGCAATGGCTCTCAAACAAGACAACAGAGATCTTCAAACTCAAGAAGCTCAGTTCTCGGAAATATTCCTAAACCTATCCAAGGGGCAGGAAGAGTTGAAAACACTCCTCGTTGGGAACTTGGTCAGGAAAAGTCCTCAAGATAATAAGGACGAACGACTGGAATAACTGCAAGCTGAGGTAGGTGCAATGAGAACCCAGATGCTGGGGCAGATGGCTCTTATCCAAGGCCTAGCCCGAAGGTAAGAAGAGCTGAAAGTCATCATCAAACAACTTCATCAAGACGAACACAACAATATGAAGCAAACAGTCGAGGCCTGGGACCAAGTCATTGATCAACGTCCAAGAAGACAAAAGGTTAGTTTGGTGAAGATTGGACCTTTCCAAGTTGCTACTACATCACGGGTCCAACAACAACCTCGCCAAAAACAATGGGTTAATCAGAGTAATCCGGATATGCCCAAAAGGCAGTTTACCAAAATCAACATGTTGCTGTCTCAAGCTTTGCAACACCTGTTAAGGATGAATCTGATTACGTTGATAGGACCTCATCCGAATCCCAAGACTTCTTCTCTTAACTACAATCCTGATGCAAGGTGTGCATATCACTCCAACAGTCTGGGGCATGATACTGACGACTGTTGGAGGTTGAAGTACAAAATTCAAGACTTGATTGATGAAGGAGCATTGAAATTCACACAAGATGGTCAACTGGAATGTTTTTGTCAATCCTCCAAGGCCCACCATTTGAAGTGACAATTTCCAACAAGAGGGCTTTTCGTTCATTAGAATTTTCAATTTGTACTTTTCTTATGATTGTTCGAATATTTATTCATGTCAAACTTTGTTAATTTATCAATGCATTGCATATGTCTGTTCTGAATCAATTCATTCGTATTCACTATATTTAAACTCCATTCCTTTTTGTGATATTCAACTCTCGACTAAAAAGTTGTAAGCCTTTAGAGGGAGGATGACGAAAATGATATCAAAATACCTACAATATGCTTTTGAACAGACCTCGCTGACGATGTATAGGCGTTGTTTCAAATCCTAAACAATGGAGTTATAAGGAAGATAATCCCTAGTCAACCCCTTCGAGCCAAAGAAGTAGGAGTTTTTCTTTTCACATAAATTAAAACCCTTCATCATAACCTGGGGAAGGATAGTTTTCTCAGTTAATTCAGAGGCACATTCAGTCACAATCTTCTGCTTCATACATAATGAATGGCATCAAAGACGTCCTTCCAAAACAAAAGACGGTGATGGTTCCCTATAATCGTCAAGACAGGCAGTCATTATCTCTCGAAATAAAAGTTCATTAAGTCATAACCTATGAAGGAGACTTAAGAAGAAAAAAGCTAGGGCATCCCGCTGACTGTAATCACAAAAGAAATAGTTCAGGCAAAAAACAGGGATAGTAAAACAAAAAAAAGAGGTTACTACAAATCCTCGGCAAAAAAAAAAAAGATTACAAAATGACTGCCTTTTTCAAGTAAACTTTCAGTATCCGAACCATCACCGGAACATCAAGGGCAATATTCCAGAACTCAACTGGGATTCTAAACGCGCAATTAACTGAGCATAGGACTGAAGAACATCACGAAGAGTGGGTGAGTACAAATAAATTTTGAGCCTTTATCCTTTGTTTTTTAAACCGTGAACCAGGCCACGTTATAACCCTCAAAAGTCCTAGCTGAAGCATGGTTTAGTTCGAAAGCATATTGTTACAAAAGGTATCCTGACTCCTGTAGGACTTGCTGTAAATCCTGAGTTGGCATCACATTTTACAAAATTTGCTTGTTTTACTGAAAAATGCATTTTCAAAAATTTCAAGACAGACATAAGCTTTGCATTCTTAAAATAACATTGTTCGCATATGACTATTTGTTCAACAACAGAGAAATTCACACGACATATATTCGATGAACAAAAATCTTCTCAGTGGAAAGGATCACCTCAAGTGGAAAAACAATTTCAACCAAGGGGCACGACATGATCATTGTCCATCATCTAGGGCAGTCAAGTCAAGATTCAAGGAATCTCTCAAAGATGCCAAATAGCCAGGGGCAGATCTCCATCTGAATCACTTGGGGGAATTGGGCATGAATTCCAGCAACGAATCCTGTACGATCCAACAAACATCTTCTGGTAGTGTGGCAACACAACACTACTGACAGTGACAACTCCCCACACCCTGAAAGCATGGACATAGTTAGAAAATACTACGCATGAACAAAGACCCGCTAGGTTGACCGGCCTAGGCAAAAATAAGGGCATCCCGGCGAACCAAAAAAGGTTCGGGAAAAAGTTAGGGATATACATATGAAAAAAACTATACACCCGGCAAGTCAGAAAGCTGAAAAGGCGGCTTGGGCAAAAAGGGGTATCCCGGTGGACTGAAAACCCGAAAGGGTGGTCCAGGCAAAAGTTAGGGATCAAAGCGAACGACTATGTCCCGTTATCTTGTCACTTGCCTATCAATAGAAGACTTATCATCCTGATCAGCATCCACAAATCCTCCGTGGGTACTTTCTCTAGCAAGTACAGGGGCATAGAAGTCTTGATACGAAGTCATTGTCATATCCTCAGCATGCGTCCCAGTAAAATCTACACTCCCCAAAGAGTAGAGGCAACCAAAGTTTTAATCTCTGCTTCCCCAAACAAGAGTTACTTTCCCCAGCCAAGCTCTTTCGGAGAGTCGACGTCTATATTCCCCAGCCCAATTTTGTAATCACAAGCGGTTCGTAAAGTTGTCTCCCAAGCAGAGTTTATTTCTCTAAATACAGAAGCTTAATCCTTAACAGAGTTTATTCCTCTGGCTACAGAAGTTCACCACCATCTGAGTTTATTTCTCCAAATCAGCAGATCATCCAACAAAGTATCGCTCTCCCCCACAGAGTCATTCTCCCACAAGATTATTCTCAAACAGAGTCTCTCCCGGCGGAATATTCTCGAGCAGAACGGACGCAAGTCTCCAGCAGATCATCTTTGGTCACTATCCCCAGCGAGAACGAAGAACTCAACTCCTTATACTCTCTAACATCAGTCCAGGATTTATTCTCCCTAGCCGGAGAATATCACAAGAACATTGCATATCCATACATCGTGGCATGCGCATATGCATCATACAGCACAATCTCATTTATTTTGAGAACATCATTACTCAATACATTTAATACATCATGACATTACATACGACTAACTCTTTATCTTTCAGGAAAAGATGCAATCAAGTTCTCGCAAGTTTTATCTGGCTCAGTCAAATCAATACTAAGATTTCTATTCCAGTTCAAGCTATGAAGCCCGGAAATCGATCGGATAATATCTTGATTTCTCTAAAATACTATGAAGCCTGGAATCGACCAGATAGTGGTATATCTTAAATTCAAGCTTTGAAGCCCAAAAATCAACCGGAAAATAACTTAACCCTCAGCAAGTTATTGTGAAGCCTGGAAATCGACCAGATAGCACTACAAGATATCATGAAGCCTGGAATCGACCAGACAATGGTATAAGACACCATGAAGCCTGGTGCACGACCAGATAACGGTATAAGACACTGTGAAGACTGGAACACGACCAAATAGTGGTAAAGGAAACTGAAGCCTGGGACACGGCCAGATAACAATATAAGGTACTGCAAAACTTGGAATTTGACCAAATAGCAGTTTACTCAGCCAATTACTATGAAGCCCGGAAATCGACCGGATATTAGTATGCCTTAAATTCAATTTGAAACCCGAATGCGACCGGATAACCACCTAATTACTTCTGAAGCCTGGAGCACGACCAGAAAAGAATTGAGAAATTGCAAAGCCTGGAGGACGACCAGATAGCAAGTTTAATCTCATCTCCCCAGTAAGTCACTGTAAAACCTGGAGCACGACCAGATAACAATCAGTCTTATTTTCCTCAGTAAATCACTGTAAGGCCTGGAGCACGACCAGATAACAGTTCATTGTCACCTCCTCAACTAAGAGATGATTCCCCAATAGAGTAACGGACAACTTAAGTTCCTAAAACTCTATTTCTCTCAAGACAGAGACCAACATTCCCCAGCAAAATCTTCCTCAACAACGGGTATACAGGTTCTCGCAAAGGAATCTCTTATGCGATCAACATTTCTTCTGATGGAATCTTTAAGCCCATCTTCCGTCATTGACTTCCAAATGGCATCTATAAGCCCATTCCCGATATCACAAATCAAATATCACTTCATGCGAGTGCAAATTTCTGGGCACTCTAGTGTTCAATCATCTTCCACCTTCAGATCACGAAAGGCAGACGAGCCAATCTAAATCTTCAGGTTCAAGAAGATTGAACAGGGGCAGTTGTTGTACCCCAAAATTTGCCCTCTTTTCATACACGCATATTATTGGTTTTATGGTTATGGAATAAAGGTATGTTTATCAAGCTTCTTCAGGTTACAAGTGACATTTATTTCGTCAATGGATATTCTCAGAGTATTTTCCGTGCTGGAGATCGGTTCGCCGTTTTGCAACGATTCGGGATTCAAAGATTCACAAGTCCAACCCGGCGCGTCATATTCAAGTGTTCTTTTGCCAAGATATCTCTGATAACGTATTTTCAAATTCAAGTTCGTTTCAAGATTCAATTCTTTAAAGAAGGTCTCTGAATGTGTGAGTTTTCTCGAAGAAATATGGTGAAAAAGTGTGCTGAAAGTGCAGTTTTTACGCACTAAAAAATTCATAACTTGAAGATCGCGGCTCGTTTTAAACCCGTTCCGGTGGCCAAAATTCCATATTGATGTTATCTACGTTTTCATCTCTCACGGTTGGAATCCAATTTAGAACATAAGGTCGTCAAAAATGCGGATTTATCAAGTATTTTCATACAGAAAATTGGTGACAGAAGTTTATTTGCGTCATGTTCAGAAAATCATAACTTGGTCGATTTTCATCGTATCGAGTTGGTTCCGGTGCCAAAATTTCACAAATTGAGTTGATTACATTTTCACAAGAGTTACCAAGTTCGAACGGTATCCAAAAGGCCTTCGTTTTTTGCTCAGAGTGCGCATGAAGCGCCGAAAATCCTGAATGCTGAATATTATTTCATCTGGGTCGAAACTTCGAAAATTCATAACTCAGTCAATTTTTATCGGATCAGGACCATCTTTTTACACAAGGCTACTGACTCAGAGATCTACAACTTTTCTTCCAAAATAGAGACCGGATTATGCTCTGATCAATACCAGTTTTTTATTGAAGAACGTGTCAGAGTCGACACTGGAGCCCAAAATAAGTTTGTCTGAGCTGAAACTTCAAAAATTTATAACTAATTCACCGTTTATCTGATTGAGCCCATTTTTGGACCGGAGTTAGTTCTCGATGTCAGCTACATTTTGTTTTCACATTTCAACTTCAAAAATTATACTTAAGCCCCTGCGATTTAGCCTGAAATATGACAGATTCAAGTGAGCATTGGAGGCCCAATTGCATATTCAAAGCCCATATCTTTGCTCTAATTTCTATTATATAATCTCATTCTTTTCACACAAAGGGGAAGAAAAAAAAACTTTTGCCACAACCCTATCAGAATATCAAATTCTTTCAAGAATCCTAAAACCTTGAAATCCTTATTAGAAATCCCCATCTCACTACAAACAAGTCATCCCTGTCACAAACCCACATCTCACTACTTCTCCTGTTAGGGTAAGGCTGGTTTGATCTCCATGATCAAAAGGGCATAAAAGCATTCATCTCACTACTTCTCCAGTAAGGGTTTATTACAAAACACTAAGGTCGGATCATAACAACCACCAATGTATGACAAGACAGACATCCTAAGGAGGTTAAGGCAACCGTCTGTTTAAAACTTTTTCATAAAATCTAATATTTTTCACAAACCTTTGATTTTTTATAATAAACTTGAATAATTAATTTTAGGTTTTTTAAATTTAATTTTAGGTTTTAAATTAATTTTTGGTTCAACAACCACCCATGACATTTGCATTATTTTTATTTTTTAACCCTATTTTTCATTGATGTTTCTTCCCCTATCTATTTTTTGGCAAACTTAATCTTTTTTATTAATCATTAGACATAAACTTTTTTTTAAAACCTTTTTTTTATTAAAATTAATTAGGTTTTAGGTTTTTTTTAATTAACCTTTTTTTCAAAATTAACCTTTTTTAAATTAAACAATTAGGTTTTAGGTTTTCTTTGTAATTAACACTTTAATTAACCATTTTTTTAACAAATTAGGATTAGATTTTTGTTTTAGTTAGTAACTGAATTTTTGGCTTTTTTTCATTTATTAATAAATTAAGTTAATTAACTTTTTTTAATTAAAATTAGTTAGAATTAGGTTTTTTAATTAACTTAAAATTATTTTCTACAAAAAAACACCAAAAACATTAACTTAGAATTTTAGGTTTTAATTTTTCCTTATTTTCTTTTTATTTATTCTTTTACATTTTAGTTTCTAGGAAAATTGTATAGGTCGCATTATCAATGTAATAGCGTAGATTTATCTTTTCTCGCATTTTTTTCTAATTATGCAATTGCTTCTGGGATGTAATAGTATTGGGATTTCTTTTCCGCATTCTTCACTATTATGTATTTGCAAAATCCTTGTAATAGCTAGGACTTTAAACTTTCTTGCTTTTATTTTCGCAAACTATAAACTGCTTAAATGTATGTTAATAGGATTGTATGGAAAGACTAATTGAAAATTAAAACAGTAGATCACCTAATGTGCAAAAATTAAATAATTGAAACAAATCATATGCACATATTCACTCCTAGGGTACTCCTCACTTGGTTGCCTCGAAAATAATGGTCATGTCCCTCGAACGTAGGGATACACTTAGAAAAGACCCTCAATCTAAAAGTCATCATAAAGATCATAGTCCCTTAACGTCCCTCGAGTTGCCTACGAGAAATGATCTTGTCCCTCGATGTTTCCTACGAATATATGATGACAGTCCCTTCGAAATGCTAAGGTATCCTTACATATTGCCTTCAATGACCATTACGTCCCTTTCAAATTGGCCCTTACAAATTCCAACGACGGTGCTACCTATTTCTCAATAGTAGGATGGCGCTGTCTAAAGGAAACGAGAATAGAAAGAATCCTTTTTCGAGTTGGTAGATGCTAGTAGGTACTTTCTCAAAATCAAACTTTTTACACCATACACTTTCAAACAAACTTTTCAAACTAAGTTTTTAAAATACTTCGTAACACCTTTGAGGACTGATACAAGGGTTATCACGAAGTTAAACTTTTGAAAGCAAGCACACACAAGCAATTTAAAAGATGAGCACGTACCTAAGAGCCCATGGAAAACCATGGATGGAAAGGGTGCTAACACCTTCCCTTTCTATAATCTACCCCCCGTACTCAGAAATATCAAAAAAAGGTTTTTTCTGTTCTTTTTCCTTTTCCATGATTGGATAAAATAAAAGTCGGTGGCGACTCTTGCTTACCACGACATTTTGCAAACACAAAACGCAAAATGCAAACCAGTATTAAACAGTCGGTTCTGCCACCGTACCACACCCACCATAGTGTTTTTCTAAAACTTGGATCTTGTACTGACACGATTAAGTGTATGAACTCAGAAACAGGCGCTCTGATGCCAATTGAAGAAGTGAAAAACACAAGAAGGGGGGGGGGGGTTGAATTGAAACTTAAAAATCAAAAGCAATAGACACGAGATTTTTATCCTGGTTCGCTTGATCTTAAACTACTCCAGTCCACCCACCAAGGTGATTTCTTCTCTCTCCAATGAGGACTTAATTCACTAATCAAACTGATTACAAATCTACTTTGAAAACTATCAAAGTCTTCTTGAGTTCAACCACAAACCGATTTATCTCAAGGAAAATAACTTAATCAAAAGAAAAGTTTTACTGTGTACTGTTTGTTTTCTGTTACAAAAACTGTATCACTACTGTGATGTATTACACAAATTGAATATAGTATGAATATGACTTTTTGAGGCTTATTGAGATTGTATAGAGCAGTTATTTGAAATCGTGTACGATTTACCCTTTGAACTTGTTTATATAGGCGTGACAATTCTGTCCAAATGGAAACATGATAATGGACACTTAATGCACTTTCTATACTGAGAAGATCCTTGTCTGAATGTAGCTATTGCATATGATACTGCCTTAATGGAAAAGTAACGCTTCAGATATTAGGAATCTTGCATGCTGCTTTGCTTCAGAACTTGGGAAGTCAGAAACGTAAGGTTCTGTTAGCGTGTTGGACTTCAGTTAAAAATCATAAAATCTTTTTCTTTAGCGTAGATTTTCATCATGATGCTTCAGAACATTCTGATTACTCAGCTTGAGTGCTTATGTGGCTTAACTTCTGATGTCGTTTCAGTCAAAACTTCTGTACAACATAAAGCACAAATACAGAGTGCATATTTTTTCTTTGTGTTTGTTATCATCAAAACTCTTATGAGGGTTGTAGAATCAAACTATGTTCTAACAACCCTCACACTTTACATTTTGGGTCTATGCTTGGGTTTATTACTTGTAAAGATCCTATACCCGGATCTGGGGGCATATTAGGTAAGTAGCAATAGATCATGGAAACTATACGGTATAGACTGATATGGTTGAAGCGATAGATATATTAGTGCGACATATTTATGGGTACCGGTGTCCATTGAGTTAAATCAAGGAGAATACGGGGCAGCTGAGTGGTGTCATAAATCACTAACTAACCATAGAACCTTATTTGAACAACTTAGCTATTAGAAAGTAGTGAGATAGCTGGTGTTGTACCCCAAAATTTTCCCTCTCACTTATCAAGAATTTTCTCACAAGATCTCCTTGGGCTCAAGACTGCACTAGGATTTAATCAGCTCAAGACACCTCCTTAGGCACTGATGACCATAAATTAGGGTTTGAGTTTGCACAAGGATTTTTAAACTGTCAATGCTTTATATGACTTTCATGGACCATTATGGACCCCCAAGATTACTCATGTCAAGTTTCAAGCCTTGGATCACATTTTTGCTAAGTCAATTAAGCAGTTGACCTAAAAATCAGTTGTATTGGGGAAAAAGTCAACCATGGCTAATTTACAGTCAAACTTCATAATTTTTGATCCACATCAACATTTTAAACCCATATGATCAAGTTTGGACCACAATTCCTCAAGAAATTTGATCAAATCTCCAAAAGGGCAAAATGGTCAAAATTAGGGTTTTGACTGGGAAAGGGGAATTTCTGAATTTTGACATAGAAAATGGTCAATTGGTTTAAGGCATGATCTCAAGAGTCCAATTGCATCATTTTTACCTAATGACATGATTCAAAACATTGCAAATCCATTGGATTGACAAATGAATTTTGCAGTCAACTGATCAAAAGTCTATATACTGAAAAGTCAAACTTTGACTTTTTGGTCAAATTCAAGTGCCAAAAATCATAATTCATTAAAACATGTCAAAATATAAAACTTATTCATCAAGAAATCAAAAAGTCAAGATTTCATTTTGAAAAGCCAAAATTTCTAAACTTAGAAATTTTTCTAAGTGTTGGAAATTTCATGTTTTTTTATAACTTTGAGCCAAATTTTCACCATGATGCAGGATGATTCAAGAGAAACTTCTAACATGAAAGTTGTATATCTCCATGAAATCTACAACTTTTATTCACACATCTTCTTCCAAAAGTGCTTGGATCTCAAGTTATAATTTCAAGAACATAGGGTCATGAAACTAAACACTTAGTTAAATTTTGCCCTAATTTGGCCAGGATTTTGACCTAACTTCATGGCACTTTTTCATATAGTTCCAAGGGGAATCTTCAAAAGCAATTCAAATATGGGTTGTAGAGAACATTGCAAGCTTTATAAAATGTTCAATAACTCCTTGAGATTATTCTTGAGTAGGGAGAATCAAAGAGATAAAGTTGGTGTTTTGTCACTTGAATCACAAGGCATTTTGTGATGAACAAAAATCCAATTTCAAACCTATGCTGCACAATCTTGTTTTGCAGGCCTCTAAACCTCGAGATCTATCTATAATCAGAAGATTACACTTGCTTTTGAGCTATTATCCAAGTGTTCCAAGCATTTTCCAAGCCAATTTGCCCTTTTTGGAAGAAAGTTACCATTCCATTCTTGAAAAGTTGCTTTAATCACAAAGTCAACTTGTCTTGAGCTTATAACTTGTTCTTTCTACACACATAACTCCTATAAACCATAAGCAATGTGTCTAGGACCTAAGAAAGCTGAGAACATGCTTGTACAATACTTGAGATTTGTCATTTCACTTTTCTTCAAAAGTAAGTTATAGAGCCATAACCCTATAACTTAGAAACCTGGAGTGATTTTGTGCTCTAATCTTTTCCATACATATTAACAAGTTTATTGAAAGCTAAGGCACGATTGCAGGCATCCAAAAAATGTCCCAAACACCTTTGCTGCACAAGACTGCTCAACTTGACAGTTTTGAGCCAAAACTCTCCATCTCAATTTCCACTCGTGCGTTTTGATTCTTAATCATTCAAACACATTACATATATCATACACAAGTGATCCAGGCCCTTGTTTCAAGACTGTAACCTCTGCATCACTATCCACCATTTTCAAATATCAAGCTTGCAGATTGACTTGAGTAGAGAGATTCAGGGACTTTCAAAGCAAAGTAAGAGTTGGAATACACTCAAGGAGGTCCATGCAAGCTAAACAGATCACCAGGCCATCTCCAAAGTTGCTTAAACTCCATTCACGACTCCAGCTGTAAGAGGTAAGTTTTCAAACTTCCATCTCTTCATATATGTATCATTTGTTTCTAATTTGTGAAGATAAAATGTAGATATCATTGCTCTAAAATGACCATGTTCATAGTTTTCATTTATATTGATTGTATGTAGAGAATTTCAGATTTGAACTTTCTGAAAAAATTAGGTTTCAATTTAAGGCCTGCAAAATTAATCTTGATCTTTAAATTTTAACTTACATAAGTTATATGGTTAGATTCGTGAGGAAAAATAGCATAACTTTCATGTTTACAGTTTTCATTTTTGTTGAGAAATGAATGAGATACAGATGGTTCGGCTGGCTGAAGATTGAAGACGAAGTACAGGTCATGGAGACGTTTTACCTTATGTATTTATTGTTTCATTTGTATTAACAGATGTTCAGCCACCCCAGTGGCAAAGGTAGCATGCGTGTGTATGGAAGGTCTTGGGTTCGATACCCAACGCTACCTTTTGCCACTATTTTTCAGCATTTTTTCTCATTTTTTGTTCAACTAGGTGCCTGGGCTTCCAACAAGTAGGCCTTATGTTTTTTTTTCTTTACTGACCCCCATCCTGACTTTTGGCACCCCCTGGCCCATTTGTATTTATTTATTTATTTATTTCATTTTACTCTTTTAAATATATTTTCTAAAATGCTAAAAATCATAAAAAATATAAAAATAGTAGATTTATGTTTTGACATAATTTAAACATTTTTCTCACACAAAAAATTATTTTATTCTATACTTTATTTATTTTTACTAACTAGTCTTGTAAATTTAATTTAAAACTAGGTTATTATTTATTTTCTTTTACACTAATTAAAATATATTTATTTTAATATAAAAAGCCAAAAATTATTTTACAATACTATAATTTATTTCCAAGACAAAATAACAAAAAAATGCTTTTCTTATAAACTTAATTTCTTTTTAATCAATTAATAGATTTAGGGTTTTATTTAAAAATCTTTTCTTAGTAAATTAGGTTTAATTTTATTAGTTTAATTAATTATTTTCTTTAATTAATTAGGTTAAAATGATTTCCCTTTTTCTCATAAAAATCCAAAATACCCATTTTCTTAACAATTACATTTCTTGTATATTTATTTCATCTTGTATATTTAAATCTTTGCACATCAATACCCATTCAATATGGTTGTAATAGACTAACTTGGTTTATATTTTTTTGCAACCCCCATTTGTAATTTGTACACCCCCCCTAATGATGTAATAGCGTAGTAATTTTACTTTCCGCAATTTATCGCTTTATATGCAAATGCTAGTAATTAGGGTTTGTATGGAAAGAATAAAATCAATCAAGTAGAAAACCATAATTCAAGACAAAATCAAGCATGAAAACAATACACTTGCACACAAGCACCCCTAGGGTTACTCCACTTGGTTGCCTTACAAAAATGGCCATATTACGCATGTAAGGTATCTTAGCAAAAACAAGCAAATACAAGATCATAGTCCCTCGACGATGCTATCTAAGTTACCTTATAAATGATCTTAGTCCCTCAAAAAGAATGCTAAGATACCTTGCAACATTGCTAATCATGGTTATACGATGACCCACGCCCGTCCCATTTACATCAAAAGATAGGGTTGCTTACCAAATCAATGGTAAGACAACAATGTCAAAGGAAGAGAAAATGAACAAGAAAGACATTTGAGTAGGTAGATTGCTCCTAATTACATGCTCAATTTCAAAACAAACATCCTTGCTATTTTAAAAACAAACACCTACATATTTCAAATCATCTTACAAAACTTGAAAACATTTTCAAAAGATCAACATCTTTGTATACATTCTTATGAACGAGAATCATTACAAAGATTGCCTAAACAATGACCTCTTTACAAAATACTTTCAAAAACCACACAAAGCACAATTTCAAACAAAATAAAGTGATCTAACAAGTAACTAAGAGATCATGGATAACCATGGATGAAAAGGGTGCTAATACCTTCCCTTTTCATAATCTACCCCCCGAACTCAAGAAACAATCTCAAAGGTCTTTCCTGTGCTTTTTCACCTTTCCTTTTGGATAAAAGAAAAGTTGGTGGCGTCTCTTGCTAACCGCAACATTTGCGATCAAACGCAAAACAACCAAGTTAGTTCTCCCACCGTATCACAATTGGCTTTGGTGCAAGACTGAAGTTGGTTGATACTCGATACTACACTCATTGAGATCGGACTTTCGGGATATTTCGGTCGTGAAAAAAGATTGCTTGTGCTGAAACAATGTCCGATGAAGAAAGATCAATGATATTGAGATTCCTTAGAACCTGATTACTTTCTTTTATGATAGGTTAAACCAACTAAAACTTCAATAGGGTACTTACCTATGAACCTCATGCAAACCTAAATCTAAGGCCTTATGTGCTTTTTTTAAATATGATTATTTGTTCATAACATCATAAACATCTTGACATCATACCATAGCATTTTCACTAACCATTTCAAGGGCCTAGGGATTTATCTTTGTCCTATTTTGTAGGATATGGCTTCCACTCACAAAAATACCATTTGAATCAGCTTTGTAAAAGTGCCTCCTCAAATCCAAGAGTTAAAATCAAGGTGTAATACGGTGGGAGAACTGACTTGGTTGTTTTGTGTTTTATCGCAAATGTTGCAGATAGCAAGAGTCGCCATCGACTTTTATTTTATCCAATAAGGAAAGGGTGAAAAGAACAAGAAATACCTTTGAGAAATTTTTTTGAGTTCGGGAGGTAGTTTATGAAAAGGGAAGGTGTTAGCATCCTTTTCATCCATAGTTATCTATGGGCTCTTAGTTGCTTGCTAGATCACTTTTGAAATTGCATTGTTTAAAATGTGTTTGTGGTGGGTTTTGAAAGTATTTTTGAAACGCGCCTTCGTTTAGGCAAACTTTGTAATGATTCTCATCTATATAAGAATGCATACAAAGTGTTGGACTTTTTAAAAATATTTCATGTTTTTGAAAGTGTTTGGTGTATTTGAAAAGATGTTTGTTTTGAAGATGGGTTGTGAGCAAGCAACTAAGAATATTCTACCTACTCAAAAGTCTTTTGTTCATTTCTCTCTTCCTTTTGATATTGCTATATTACCATTGGTTGGTAAAAAGCATAAACTTTGGATGTAAAGGGACGGGTGTGGGTCATCATATGGTCATGGATAGCAATGTTGTGAGATATCTTATCATTTCTCTTAAGGGACTAAGATCATTTGTAAGGCAACATTCGTAGCGTCATCGAGGGACTATGATCTTGTATTTTTGATTTGTTTTGGCTAAGACGTCTCTCATGCATATCATGACTATTTGTTTAAGGAAACAAAGTGGAGTTAACCCTAGAGGTGTAAAGTGTGCAAGTGTTTTGTATTTCATGTTTTGTTTAATCTTGAATTAGGGTTTTCTAAGATTGATTTTATCTTTTCATACAAACCCTAATTAACTAGCATTTTATATTTGAAAGTGGTAAATTGTGGAAAGTAAATATCCTACGTTATTACATCATTTGGGGATAGGGTGTATAAATTATAAATGGGAAATTGCAAGAAATTAAAACCCTAATCATCTATTACAACCATATAGAATTTAATAAATGTACAAAAACAAATGTAAATATAATGTACAAGAAGTGAAATGAATATAATGTACAAGTATAAGAAATGGTAAAAAGAAATGGAATTTGTTTGGTTTTTCTGTTAAGAAAGATAGTTTTGACCTAATTAAATAAAAAGGAGGAAGTTAATTAAATTAAGAAAATTTAAATCTAAATTAATTAAGAAAAGAGATTAATTTGATCAAAAAAACATTTTTTAGGGTTTTGTAGAAAATGATTTTTATTATATTAGAAATAATATACATGAAGTTAATTAATTAAAAGAAACATAAGTTCTAAATTAATTTTAATTAAAAGAAAATAAATTAAACTTAAGCCTAATTACCAATTTATTTAAGAAAAGAAATAAATTTGTTTAAGAAAATATTTTTGTCTTTTTTAACTTAAAAAAGGAAATGAAATAAAAAATATATAAGTATACTAAATATATAAATAAAAAAAAATATTTTTGTAGATTTTTATTAATAATAATAATAATAATAAAAGAAAAGATAGAAAGAAAATAAAATAAAAAGATAAAGTCAGGGGGGTGAAAATTTGAATTTGAGGTGTTTTGTGTGAAAAAAACAAATTTTGTTAAGCATGGCCCAAATGATTATTGTAAGGAGAAAATAAAAAATGCATTGGACCTGCGTGGTATGCTGAACAATGGGGGGGGGGGGGGGGGGGGGGGGGCGTGTATGACTGAAGTGTTTGGGATTGAGGTTTAAGGCCAATAGCAATAACAATCAAAACAGAAAAATAAAGAAAGCAAAATGGTCTCAGGGGGTTTCGAACCCATGCCTTTGCGTTTGTCCAATGACACCTTCACCACTGCGCCAAGCTGTTTTACTTGTTAATTCGTTACTTCCTTCTTTGTTCACTTCAAAACTCTCTTCGTCCTCTCTATGCCTTCTCCGTCCAAGGGCTTGCCAAAAATCGCCTTAGCGGCGGTGGACGGCGGTCGATGATGGCTCCCACGACGACGATTGCTCCGACCATGAAATTTTTACATCACTTTATTTCTCTCGTCCTCCTAGTTACTAATCTCCAACTCATTTTTGCAGATTGTGCGTGTTTTTACATAGATCAGGAAGGGGACAAACGGAAACCCTAAGGGCTCCGACTTGATTTCTAATGCTTATCTTGGGTGAGATTGTTCCTCTACTCTTTTCTTTGCTCTCTGAAGGGTATGGTTTTAGAAAATGATGGACACAATTTGTTTAGGGTTTGATGTTTTGTGTTACGACTCTGTTTTTCTCTCTATGAACGATTTTGAAAGATTTTTGTTTTCTCTGAAAACAATGAGGAAAAGGGTTTGCGCATCTGTATAAGATTTTTCGTGAAATTGTTGAAAAAATGGAAGATGATGTCGCTGGTAATGTTGTTGTTTCGGCCTTTGTATTGTTTTTGTATATGTGTCTCTGTATATTTTTTCTTTTGGACCAAAATTCTTCTCCTTATTATGAACTATGGTTCTATTTTTATACTGTGAAAATTGTATATCCAGTTTGGCCTTGGGACTGTTTTTTTAGATAATAGACTTGTCACTTTTCTATGATTTTCTGAACCCTGTGATACTTTTACTATGCTGACTTTGCTTGCTTGAGGCTGTACTTGTTTGCTGACTTTGCTTGCTTGAGGTTGTACTTGTTTGCTGACTTTGCTTGCTTTATTGTACTGGTTGCTTTGATTTT
Source organism: Vicia faba (assembly GCA_948472305.1). Classification (NCBI taxonomy): domain Eukaryota; kingdom Viridiplantae; phylum Streptophyta; class Magnoliopsida; order Fabales; family Fabaceae; genus Vicia; species Vicia faba. The sequence goes on from OX451738.1 coordinate 572,368,727, forward strand.
CTGTGAACTAAAAGCTTTGTCTTTTGAGATTTGTTTGAGATTTGCAGTACAATTGCTTTGGCCTATGACTTGATTTCACAAACTCTGAGTTTTTCTTTGACATGAAACAACATGAGGCTTGCTATTTTTTTTGCGTGAAATATGATGCAAGTTCTGATTTCTATCTTATCTTTTGCTTTTTATGAACCAAGAAATCCACTTTTGTAATTTGCAAAAAGTAACACATCTCTTAGGCCAATTATGCAAATTCTGATTTTTTGAAACATGTATGAGGCTTTTTTTTGTTGGGCTTGAATAGAAATTTTGTTGGGCTCAAATTCAGCTGGGCTTCTTTTCCTCTATTGTGAACCAACATAGTTTGTGATTTGAAATAATATTGGCCTATGGTAGAACTAAATGTTTGAGGCCTTAGCATACAAAACACCCTATTTTCTGATTCTTAAAACCACCCTAATGATGATTTCAACATTTGTTTATAGTTTTGTTCTTTTTTTGAATTGTTTGATAAACTAACTCTTGCTTTCTGCGTTTCACGTACAAGATAAAAATGGCAATATCAAGAAGGAAAGTTGAAGATGCTTGAAGATGAAGACATCTCTTTATTTTATAATAGAAAATAGGAAAAATAGGAATTTTTTTATAGTTTATGCCTTTGAAAACTGTAATTGAATTTTGTAATGATTTTGGAATTGTTTGAATAATGAACATTAGAAATTTTGGAAATTTGAATAAATGTGAAAGAATTTAAAAGAATAATGTGATGTAAGTTATAATGTTGAAGGAGATAAAAATGTAATATGCTTAAAAGAATAATGTGATGTAAGTTATAATGTTGAAATAAATAAAATGTAATTTGTAATGTTTGAAAATAAAAACATAATATTTTGAAAAATAATAATGTAAGTTGTGACTTTGAAAAAGAAAAAAGAAAATGTGACGTAGTTTATAAAAAGAATTGTAGATGTAAAATAAAATAAAAATGTAATGTTTTGAAAAAAGACAAATAAATATGATTCATAGAAAAATGTAAAAATAAATATGATGTTAAAAAACGAATAAAAAATGAAGTTTGTAATATTGGGACAAAATGTAAGTAGGAAATGTGACATTTTGAAAAACAAATATAAATAAAATATAATGCGTTTTGAAAGAAAAATGTGAAAGAAGAAAACAAGAATTTTATCTGGTGAAATGAGAGACTCAATATCCTTGCTCTGCCCACGACAAACAAACTTGGAATCTAAGCCATAAAAACTTGAATTAGACTCGTATTTCTCAGAACAAAACAAAGTTGTCAGACAGTGCGATTAAATTCCGATTGAAGCTTCCTCAGTGGGTGCTTAAATGAACACCAGAGTTTGAATCAACACAACCATAACTCTTCTCGTCACGAATCAAAAACCCTTAATTCGAGGTGAACTCAAATACATACCTTAATATTGTGAAACCACTAAAACACGAATCCTGATCTCACCAGACATCAAATCTTTTAAGAGTCAAAAACCCTAGCTCAATACTAAAGGACAAGAGACACTTTGAGCACTTGCAAATTTGAACCCTGGAGGAATTAATTGACGTGATTTGGAGATCTGAGAAACCTTGAACAGTTGAAAAACCCTAGAAGAAAATTTTAAAGGAAAGGGAGGGAAAATTTTGGGGTATAGCAGCTTCCCCTATTAAATTTTCTTAAATCTGAAAAGCGAGAATGGCACGTCGTCGTTCGTAGCTTGAAGGTAGAAGATGATTGAACACTAGAGTGCGTAGAAATTTGCACTCGCTGATATGTTAGTTGATTGTGTCGGGAATGGGCTTAAAGATGCTGTGATACGGTGGCAGAACCGACTGTTAATACTGGTTTTGCATTTTGCATTTTTTGTATGCAAAATGTCGCGGGCAGAAAGAGTCGCCACTAACTTTTATTTCATCCAATCATGGAAAAGGAAAAAGAACAGAAAACACATTTTTTCGAGATATTCTGAGTACGGGGGTAGATTATAGAAAGGGAAGGTATTAACATCCTTTTTATCCATGGTTTTCCATGGGCTCTTAGGTACTTGCTCATATTTCAAATTGCTTGTGTGTGCTTGTTTTTGAAAATGTTTTACTTCGTGATAACCCCTGTATCAGTCCTCAAGGGTGTGACGAAGTTTGTTTTGAAAAATTGGTTTTGAAAGGTGTTTGTGTGAAAAGTTTTGTTGAGCAAATACTTAAGATTCTACCTACTCGAAAAAAGATTGTTCATTCTTATTTCCTTTAGACAGCGCTATCCTACTATTTAAGGAGTAGGTAGCCCCGTCGTTAGAGTTTGTAAGTGACGTTCGAAAGGGACAAGTACAGTCACCAAAGAAACAGTTAGAAAACTTTAGTACTAACCCTAGAGTGTTAAGATCTTTCCGAGGCAACATTTTTGAGGCAACATTTCCGAGGAAACATTTCCGAGGCAACATTCGAATGGGACATTTTGATCTTTTAGACTTGAGGGCAACCAATAAAATCTCCTATGCTTAATGACTGTTTACCGAAGGCAACCGAAGTGAGGCAAACCCTAGGAGTGAACATGTGCATGTGAATTTTTCAGTTATTTAGTCTTTGCACATTAGGTGATCTACCGTTTTAATTTCAAGTAATCTTCCCATACAATCCTATTAACCATGCATCTAACAGTTAAATATTTGCAGGAATTTAAAGTGCGAAAAATAAACCTAGCTATTACAAGGCTTTGACAGTTACATAATTATCTTGACCGAAAATAAAAATGCGGAAGTTTAAAACCCTAGTTACTATTACATCCTCGAAACAGTTACAATAATAATAAAACGAACTAAAATGCGCGCGGCAAATTAAATGCGAGAAAAATTGAGAACCCTAAAAATCTAATTGAAAAAATATTTAAATTATTTTTGAGAAAAGACTTAATTAGGTTATGTACAATTAAAACTCTAACTCTAATTATTTTTAATTATAAAAGAAATTGAAATTAACCTAATTTAAACTAAATTAAATAATTCAAGAAAATTATCTTATAAAAAAATATTTTATGCATTTTTTGTGGTTTTTATTTGAGAAAAGAAACAATTTAATTACAAAATTTAAAACCTAGTTTCTAATTAATTTTAATTAAAACAAGTAACCAAATAAAAATAATTAACCTAATTTATTTTCAAAAATATTAATTTGAATAAATAAGACCTAATTCTGTATTTTGTGATTTTTTAGTTTAATAAAAAAATAATTTTTGTGTTAATTAATTAAAACAATTAAAGGAAATAATTAAAGAAATAAAAAAGAAATAAAAAGAAAAAGCAAACTGGGCCTGTGTTGAATGTTCTAGGGGGTGCAATTCTGAATTATATTTGGGCCCAAGGCTGGTGGCCCAACCCCTGCGCTGAATCCCATGTGCTGACCTTCTGATGGTGCACCATGGTCTCACGTCTAGAGTGCGTTAGATCTCATGCTAGGCTGATCAAGTGGCTGGATGCAAGGGTGTATGGTAGGCTTTTGGATGAGAATTTCATATGATCTGTGAATAGAAAATAAGAAAATAAGCGTTGCTGGGACCTGGGACCGAACCCAGGTCCTTGTTCTTACCACTGAATGCCCTTGTCAACTGCGCTATTGTGACTTGTTATTAGTATAATGAAAACAAAATATAATACAAAGAAAACAAATAGTTGACTCCCACGCGTGCGAATTTCAAATAAACCAATAGGGTGATGCCAAATCACCTTCTTCTACCTCCAGATCATCGTCTTAGGTATATACCTTTTACCTACGGTTGGGCGTTTGTAGCTATAGCCCTGCGAATTTCCAAAATGCACAAGACACATGATAAATTACTTCCAACTATATGGATCAATTCGTCTTGATCTCGTGAACATCATGGTGTTCTTCTCTTGGCCAAATTTAACCTGTGTGACAAACCCCTAAAACACACATGAAAACCCTAATAATGGAAAAGGCACATATATGCGTCAAAAACTCAATTAAATCATCCAGTCAGGTTGCAAACATGTCAATGATCACAAATATATCACTTAAATATGCTAATGATGCAGGAAATTCAATAATCGATTTGGAAAAAAATAAGCAAACCGTGAGAGCTGTAGTGCGCGATTCTGGATGCTTCATGCCTTGTAAATGCTTGCTACAGGTTCAGTGAGTACCTAGGGATATGACTTGATCTTTAGAAATGCTTGAAACGGCCTATGGAGCAAGATTGGATCTACACTTTTCTTTGAAAAGTTGAAACTTTGTTCTTCCTTTTCACGCCTGAAAAACCTTGTCTCATGCCTTGTACATGTTCCATATATATCTTAGAATGAATTAGGGTTATAACATTGGCTTGAATATTTGCAATTATGGAAGATTTGATTTGATTTCCATGCCATATGTAAACTTTCTATTTTGAGCCAAATCATCCCTTTCTTGTACCAATTATGCTTGATTCGTTTTGGTCTTGATATCTCAGCATATTTTGATTGCAAACCTGTCAAAAAATCAAATCTTTACATATCTTTGCTATTATTCACCAATTATTTGATTTAATTCAATTTTTAATTAATAAAAAATCAAAATAAATTGAAAAATGAAGCAAATAATGTGTGGGTGAATATTTGGGTCGTGGACCATATTATAAGTGAGGTGCAAGCATAAGAAGTTAGGCCTATTTGGCAACAAATGTAATTTTGAGCCCATTTGACTTTTGGCAATTTTGCAAAAAAGGTCAACTTTGACAAGGCACATCTCTTCCAATTTTAACCCTAGAGAGGTGTTCTTGGACTTTTTAGAAAGCTTATGATGTCCCCCAAGCAACCCCTTTGGTATCATCTCAATTGTGTCTTCCATGTTCATGTAAGAAGCTTTGACCCAAAAGGTGTTTTTGTTGACTTTTCAAAAGGACCCATAATGTAGAAATTCATATCTTTTTGTAGGTGCATATTTTGAACTTGTGGGATGAATATGAGTTATATGGAATTGCATCCTCTTCAAAATGAGCTTTGGATGGAAAATTTCTGATAAAGCATGTGGAAGTCATGCTTGGTCAAAGTTTGGTTGACTTTTCCTAAGGAACCCTAATTTAGCAACTTTTGGGTTTTGATGAATTTGGAGCATTCCTTGGGGAATCGTGATCAAACCTTGATCAAATGATTAAAGTAACTTCAAAATTTTAATGTTGACCAAAATTATTAAAGTTTGACTGTATGTGGGTCACAGTTGACTTTTGACCTAATACAGTCGATTCTCAAGCATTTGAGCAATTGAGTGAGCAAACTTCTTGTGCAAGGCATGAAACTTGACATAGAGGGTCTTAAGATAATATTAGGACCATGGAGAGCATATGAGACCTTTGGAGTCCACCTATCTTGATAAAAATGGAAACCCTAATTTAAGACACACTGCCTTAGGAGAGAGTTTGTCTGGTAAACTCTTGGGCAAACTTAAGCAAATTAAGGATCTCTAGGAGTATGTATTGAGTAAAATGAGAGGGAAAATTTTGGGGTACAACAGCTGCCCCTGTTCAGTCTTCTTAAACCCGAGGATGTAGATTGGCCCGTCTGCCTTTCGTGATCTGAAGGTGGAAGATAATTGAACACTAGAGTGCCCAAAACTTTGCACTCGCATGAAGTGGCAGTTGATTTGTGATATCAGGAATGGGCTTATAGATGACATTCAGAAGTTACTAGAGAATTGTCAAAGATGGGCTTAAAGATACCATCCAAGATGTGACGGAGAATCGTCGGGGATGTGCTTAAAGATGCCATCCAGAGGATGTTGGTTTCCTGACACATTCCTTCAATGAGAGTTCCTATTCCTATTGTTGATGAGGAATCTGCTGAGGAATGTTGGTATCTGTCTTGGGAGAAATAGAATTTTAGGAGCTTCAGTGGTCCGTTACTCTACTGGGGGAATATCTCCTGCTTGAGGAAGCGAAGGTGAACTGCATATCTAGTCAGGGTATAAGCTGCACCGTGCCTTAATGGGGAAATGCGAAACCAATCGTGTTTGACCAGGTCCCAGTCTTACAGTGTTGTGAACTGTTGTCTGGAGATAAGAGAGAAAGAACCTGGATAGTAAGGTTATGAGAAGGAACCTAGATAGTAGGGCTGTGAGAAGGAACCTGGATAGTAGGGTTACTTCGATATGAAAGCCTGGATAGTAGGGCTGTGAGAAGGAACTTGGATAGTAGGGTTACTTCGATATGAAAGCCTGTGAGAAGGAACCTGGATAGTAGGGTTACTTCGATATGAAATCCTAAATAGTAGGGCTGTGAGAAGGAACCTGGATAGTAGGGTTACTTTGATATGAAAGCCTGAATAATAGGGCTGTAAGAAGGAACCTGGATAGTAGGGTTACTTTGATATGAAAGCCTGGATAGTAGGGCTGTGAGAAATAACCTGGGTCGTAGGGTTACTTCGAGATGAAAGCCTGGATAGTAGGGCTATGAGAAGGAACCTGGATAGTAGGGTTACTTCAAATTGAAAGCCTGGATAGTAGGGCTATGAGAAGGAACCTGGGTCGTAGGGTTACTTCAAGATGAAACCCTGAATAGTAGGGTTATGAGAAGGAACCTGAGTCGTATGGTTACTTCAAGATGAAAGCCTGGGTAGTAGCGTATGAGAAGGAACCTGGGTCGTAGGGTTACTTCGAGATGAAAGCCTGGATAGTAGAGCTATAAGAAGGAACCTGGGTCGTAGGTGTTGTACCCCAAAATTTGCCCTCCCATATTCATCAAGAAATTGCCAAGTCAAGGTCACAAAATGCCCCAGGGTTGTGCAGCTCAACTATCTCCTATACAGTCAAAACTAAGGTTTGAGTTCTGGTCAAGCAAATGAACTTCTCAAAGGCCCAATCAAGTCTCATATGCCTACAAAGATGGTCAAGTGTCCTCATATCAAGATTCAAGGCATCAAACCAATTGCAATAGCTTCCTTGGACCATTCAGAACCTTTCTCAATCAATAACAACGACAAAAAGACCCTGAATTGGTACATACGAGTCCAACTGTATCAAGAAAATATCGAAATTGCATAGCACGATTTAAGCATCCTCATGCATTTTTCTTTATGGATTATTGTTTGTCATGATGTTCTAAAGCTAACCAACGTGTTTGATTTTGTTTTTGTGCCATATATGAGAAGTTGCCATTGTTACAAACTAGGTTTTCAGGTTCTCAAAATTGGGGCTTTGTCAATACAATAAAATTGGCCACTAAAACCACCATGGTTGAACTCAGCGTGGTCTCATGAACAAGAAGCATGCCTCGCGATGGATTTATATAGCAAGGAATTCTATTCGCTATTTTCTTGAATCCTTCTTTAAACCACGCATGAAAACCGTTGCCCATTAGTTCTGTGTTACAGGGGTGGTGAGGAAGAAAGTGGCGTGTCCATCAGCCATTGGACGTTTTAAATTTCGCGCGTGTTTAACCAATTAGTGTTATGTTTCCTTTATATTATTTGCGTTATGTTATATATTAAATAAAAGTGAACAGCTCAGTTGGCAAGGGAATACGCTTGTGATCTCAAAGACCTGGGTTCAAGTCCCAGGTCTTGCATATTTGCCATATTATTTTTTATAAAAGATTCGTATGCAGCGCTAACATGAAAGACCATGATATACCATCACCATCCAATCACACACGTGTCCAGGAGAGGCAGACCAAGGGCTCAGATCCCAGGCCTATGGTGAACGTGGTCAACGCATTAGCACATGATCCAGAAAGTCAATGGACTTGCATGCTTCTTGGGTCAGACTTTTCACAAAAAACACCTCCTTATTTGGGGCAACACCCCACTCTGGTTTGCTTTCTTTATCTTATTTTTAATTATTGTATTATATTATTTTTATTGCTTTAATTAACTAATTTATTTTTTCTATAAAATATAAAAAAAAAAACATTATAAAAAATCAGAAAAAACACAAAAACATAATATTTATTTTATAATAATTATTTTTATAAATAAATTAATATGTCAATGTTTAGTTAATTAGGTTTTAATTTTAATCTCTTTTTAATAAAAACCCAAAAATGTAGAATTAGGTTAATTAATATTTTTTATTCCTTTTAATATTTTTCCTTTTTTTTTAGAATAATAATAATCATTTATTTATTTATTTTCCTATTTAAATTGTACATAAATGAATTAGGTTAATTTAGGTCATATTTTAATTTTTTTCATAACAAATAAAAAATATTAGAATTTAGGGTTTGCCGTTTAATTTAATTTTTATTAATTCTCCTTTTTTTTCATTAAATCTAAAAATACAAAATACCAAAAAAACATTTAATCATTTAATTTTTTAATTCTCATTAACTTTTATTTATCTGCAAAAAGGGTCCAACGCCCGTCATTAATCATCTAATTGCGCATTTATTTTTATCGTTTATAATTTTGTAAATATCCCAAAGCCATGTAATTTAATTTTCTCGCACTTTTATTTTATCGCATTATTTATTTTTCCGCTAAATCGGGTCCGGTTTAATTTTGGCGATGTGGACCCGCGCCTTTGTAATAGTCTAGCTTTATTTCCTCGCAACTTATAACTGTTAAATATGCATGCAAGAATGAATGGACTTAAATTAAAATCAAGCGTAGAACACGACAAACATGACAAGACAAATAACTGAAACATGACGCACAATTCGCACACACCACCCCTAGGGTACGCCTCACTGTTGCCTTGCCTCGAAAGGTGGTCGTCGAGTAGAGGATGTCTTAGTAAGTCCTCATGATCCGGGAACCTGGCATGAGGGTAGCTTCTAAGGTGTCTTCCTATTGCTCTGGTGATCACCATGTCCCTACAACCTCGAATTGACCCGAACACCTCCAACGGTGGTGCTACCTACCTCTCAATGGTGGGATGGCACTACTTTTAAGGACATTTACACAGACGAATTCCTTAGGGTAGGTAGGTTCTCAAGGATACTTGCTCTAATCTCAAAACAAACTCAAAAGACTTTTCACACTGACACTTTTCAAAAGCTTTCAAAGCAAACTTTTCAAACACTCTGACGTATGAGTCGATCTGAAATTTTTCAAAGGAACTTTTTAAACCCACATTGAAAAGCAAGCACACAATTTTGAAAACACAAATGAGCAAGTATCTAAGAGCCCATGGATAACCATGGATAGAAAGGGTGCTAACACCTTCCCTTTCTATAACCTACCTCCCGAACCGAGAGCGATCTCTTAAAAGGAATTTTTCTGTGCTTTTGTCCTTTCCTATTGGAGAAAATAAAAGACGGTGGCGACTCTTGCTTTCCGCGACATTTCGCGAACCAGCGTTAAACAGTCAGTTCCAGATCCACCGATCACAGAACTGGCGACTCTGCTGGGGACTTAACTTAAAGTGAGGTGTACCTTAGGGCTAGGTCATAACTGTGTTTTCACTTGTACTGTTTTGCTTGCTTTACTATTGTGGGTTGCATCGGAGATACATAGATCCTAACCCGGATCTGGGGATACCCTGTTTAGGTAGCATAAGCTGTGAGGGACCTGTCCGGCGTAGACCGACACAGGTGAAGCAGTGGCTACGTTGGTGTGACACCTTAGTCTGTACCGATATCCCTTGTGTCGCAACGAGGAGAATATGGGTCTTCTAAGGAGTCATTAAGCACCAACAACCTTAGAACCTTAATTGACACAACTTGGCCTTTAGAACAGTAGCAGTACGCTACGCCCATTGAGGCTAAACTCTCGTGATGGTTCTGGCCGCAAGAAAAGATTGCGATGCTGGAGTTATGACCGATGGAGGGTAGTCAATGATATTGGGATCCTCTAAGAACCCGGTTACTTTTGATTAGGACAGGTATGAACCAACAAACTGAAAGAGGGTAATACCTAGACCTCATGCTGGCCTAAACTCTAAGGGTTTCTCTTGCGTGACTTGTATGCCTTTGTACTTGCCTATCTGCGTGCTTGTTACCTGACACTTGTTTCTTGCAGGTCTTGTTTATAGTCCTTAATTAGGACTCATAACATGGTACTAAATGTCTTGCAGGTTTTGTTCATAGTCCTTAATCGGGACTTATAACATGGTATATTAACCACTTGCAGGTTCTGTTTATAGTCCTTAATCAGGACTCATAACAAGTTTATCAAGTTTCTTGCAGGGTTGTTTATAGTCCTTAATTGGGACCCATAACAGAGTTACTCACATTACCCCATGCATAGCATGACATCATACCATTGCATACCATTGCATACATCCTAACCCATTTCAAGGATCTCAAGGGCTTGTGATGCAGGTCATGATGAACCAACTGTCTAGCCAGGGGCAAAGAGGATTTATTTTCCTCTAGCCAAGGTTGTCAGGGGCTATGACCCACTGGATATGGTGAGCCTTTGACCCTTGAAGAAGGGCTCTCTACAACAGGAAGTTCCTTCAATCAAGTTGCCAGTTCCCGATTCTAACAAATTTTTGTCTACCCTGCGAGATCCTTGAAAACATTGCATGCATATCATACATATCATTGCATTACAGATACCCGTTCTTTGCAGGTCACTCACCCTTCTCACTGTTTATTTCAGCAATGGCCTTCCAACCAGATAACCAGGACCTTCTCGCTCAAGAGACCCGGTTTGGAGAAATCCTCCTGAACCTATCCAAGGGGCAAGAGGAGCTAAGGATACTTCTCACGGAGACCTTCGTCAGGGGCAATGCTGAGGATGAAAAGTTAGAACACCTACAGTCTGAGATGGATGCTATGAAAGCTCAAATGCTGGGGCAGAGGAATGCCATTCAAGGTCTAGCACAAAGACAAGATGAGCTCCGGTTTCTTGTCAACCAACTGCTTCAGGGTAACCGACTGGGGCAAACGTCTAAGGGTAAAGAGCCAGTCATTGTTCAACCACCTTTGAGACAAGGAGATAAGGGAAGAGCTTCTCAAATGGCTTCAGTACCACAAATTCAACATCAACCTCACCAGCGTCAACCAGACAAGCCTAAAAGGCAATACACCAAAATCAACATGTCGCTGGATCAAGCACTGCAACAAATGTTGAAAGCAGGGCTGATCACTTTAAAGGCTCCTCTCCGGAATCCAAATACTTCTGCTCCTAACTATCATCCCAATGATAGGTGCGCGTATCATTCTGATAGCCCGGGGCATACTACGGACAATTGCTGGCCTCTCAAAAACAAGATCCAAGACATGATAGACGCTGGAGAGATTCACTTTGAAGTACCCAAGACCCCCCACGTGATCACTGCTCCCCTGCCAAGACATGACTAAGATAGAAAGCACTTTTTGTTCATTCGAATTCAAGTTGTGATTTTCTTTTGTTTAAACATTTATTCATGTTAAAACATTGTTATCCCATTAATGCATCGCTTATGTCTATTTTTGAATCAATATATTCGCATTCACTATATGCAAACTATTTTCATATTTTTTCTGATGATCAACTCTCGGTTAATAACTCTGAGCCTCTTGAGGGAGGATGACGAAAACGATACCATAATCTACAGTATGCTTTTGAACAGACCCCGCTAATGAAGTACAGGCATTGTTTCAATCCCTAAACACTGGAGTTATAAGGATGATAATCCCTCGTCAACCCATCAGAGCCAAAGAAGTAGGAGTTTTATTTTCGAAAATCAAAACCCATAATCATAACCTGGGGCAGGGTAGTTTCTCAGCTGTTCCAAGTGCATAACGAATGGCACCGAAGAGATCTTTACAAAACAAAGAAAGACAGTGATGGTTCAGAACAATCATAAAGACAGGCAGTCATCATCAAAATTCATAAGCGGAAAGCCCAAAAAGTCTAAACCTACAAAGGGGACTTATGAAACTGGGGCATCCCGCTGACTGTAACTCCAAAAAGGAAACAGTTCAGGCAAAAAAGAAAGGGATAATAAAATCAAGAAAGAGGTCTCACAAACCCTTGACAAAAACAAAAGGAATGACTACCTATTCAAAATAAGTTATCAACATCCGAACCATCACCGGAAAATCAGAACAAAGACTCAAAACAAGGTCTAACGCACGATCAACTGAGTTTAGGTTTGGAGAACATCACGAAGAGCGGGTGGGTACAAATAATTTGAGCCTTTATCCTTTGTTTCTTAAACCGTGAACCAGGCCACGTTATAACCCTCAAAAGTCCTAGCTGAAGCATGGGTTAATTCGAAAGCATACTGTCACGAAAGGTATCCTGACTCCTGAAGGCCTACGGTAAATACGGAGTTGACATCACGTTTTACAAACATTCACTTGTTTTATGAAAAGATGTAATTTCAAAATCTTCAAGACAGACATAAGCTTTGCATTTTTAACATAACTTTGTTTGCATATGACTTTTTGTTTGAACAGCAGGGAAATTCGCATAATGAAAGTCTAATGAACGAGAGTATCTCCAATCAAGGGGCATGGCATGACTATTGTCCATCATCTGGGGCAGTTAAGTCAAGATCCAGAAAATCTCTCAAAAGGCCAAAAAAAAAAAAAAAACCTGGGGCAAACCTCCGCCTGAGTCACTTGGGGGCATTCCAGCAACAAATCTTGCCTGATCAAACACCCTTTGATGGCATGACAAAACACTTCTGGCAGGGGCAATTCCCTACATCCTGAGGACACGGACATAGTCGAAAAGATACTGCGCATAATCAAAGACCCGCTAGGTTGACATACCTAGGCAAAAATAAGGGCTTCCCGGCGAACCAAAAGGGTTCGGGCAAAATGAAGGGATGAAATGAAAAATCTGTACACCCGGCAAGTCGAAAACCTGAACAGGCGGCTTGGGCAGAAATGGGTATCCCGGTGGACTGAAAACCCGAAAAGGCGGTCCAGGCAAAAGTTAGGGATCAAAGCGTACGACTATGTCCTGTCATTCATATCACTTGCCTACCAGAAGAAGGTCTGTCCGTCAACAACTATCAGCACCTCATAGGTCTTCCTCTCCCACCTCAGAAACGGGGGCAATAAGGAGTCACCTAAGAGCAATCTAATGGTTCTATCCCCCAAGGTGCCAAGATAGGTTCAGCTAAAGAACATAACCGGTACATCTTAAATCCCCAGAGAGTGGTTCAGTAAAAACAATACCTTCTTCTCCAAGCTATTATCAGATTGTCAAGGAAATTGAGTATCCTCCCGTAGATCTCAACCTCCCCAGCAGCAGCACATATTCAATACAAGCATCCCCGGCAGTTTTGGTCTAAAGATTGTTCCCCGGCGGTATACCACCATTCAAAGGAATCACTTCCCCGCAGTCTAAAACTTCCCCCAGGAGAGTCCAATCCAGTTTCCCCAGGAAAGTTGGAATTCATATCTCCCCAAGCAGCGAGCTTATCCCCAGTAGATTCTGGAAGCTTACCCCTCGCAGAGCACGAACGCGTCGTCCCGGCTTGATTTAAAGAGTTATTTCCGTAACAGGATATAACTGGGTTATCCTCAGCCAAAAGCCACGGAAAGAGCGTCCTCGGCAAAGTATCTTCCTATCCCCAGCGAGGTCTATAAACACTTCCAGCACAACAAGGATATCCCCAGCATAACTCATCAACGGTATCCCCAGCGGAGGTATCTTCATCAACTCAGCAAAGCATCGCTATCCCCACAGAGTAGCACTCCCCAGCATGATCGCTAGAGTATCTTTTCTCCCGCAGAATTATTTCATTTGCCCAGTTTATTCCTCAACGGAGTTATCTTCTCCTACCGGTATTCTTGCAACAATCATCCACAGCGGAAGCAAAATTTCTTCCTCAACATCAGCCCAGGACATGACTTCCCGGCACCCGTCAAGGATTTATTTTCCTAGACGAAAATATACATAAATCATCACATACATCATCATAGCATGCATAACGCACTGCATCATATCATACGAATCTCATTTATGTTAAGAACATCATGGCTTGATCCATATTATGCATCGCATATAACTGACATTTACCTTTCAGGAAGGATGCAGTCGAAATTCTCAAACATATTTCAAGGATTTCTCTAGTCCAATTAAATCGACTCCAAACAGATTTTCCTGATAAAGACTCAGTAGAAGTTCTCTTGTGGTCCCCTCTCCGACGGTGAGCGTGAGGTGGTAATTCCTTTTTCGAGATGTTTTCCTCTCCGACGGTGAGCGTGAGGTGATAGTCTTTTGTGGTCCCCTCTCCGACGGTGAGCGTGAGGTGGTAATTCCTTTTTCGAGATGTTTTCCTCTCCGACGGTGAGCGTGAGGTGATAGTCTTTTGTGGTCCCCTCTCCGACGGTGAGCGTGAGGTGGTAATTCCTTTTTCGAGATGTTTTCCTCTCCGACGGTGAGCGTGAGGTGATAGTCTTTTGTGGTCCCCTCTCCGACGGTGAGCGTGAGGTGGTAATTCCTTTTTCGAGATGTTTTCCTCTCCGACGGTGAGCGTGAGGTGATAGTCTTTTGTGGTCCCCTCTCCGACGGTGAGCGTGAGGTGGTAATTCCTTTTTCGAGATGTTTTCCTCTCCGACGGTGAGCGTGAGGTGATAGTCTTTTGTGGTCCCCTCTCCGACGGTGAGCGTGAGGTGGTAATTCCTTTTTCGAGATGTTTTCCTCTCCGACGGTGAGCGTGAGGTGATATTCTCTTATGGTCCCCTCTCCAACGGCGTGTGAGGTGGTAATTCCTTTTTCAGATGTTTCCCTCTCCGGCATGAGCGTGAGGTGATATTCTCTTATGGTCCCCTCTCCAACGGCGTGTGAGGTGGTAATTCCTTTTTCAGATGTTTCCCTCTCCGGCATGAGCGTGAGGTGATATTCTCTTATGGTCCCCTCTCCAACGGCGTGTGAGGTGGTAATTCCTTTTTTCAGATGTTTCCCTCTCCGGCATGAGCGTGAGGTGATATCTCCTTTCAAATTATAATTTCCTATAGTTCCCTCTCCAACGGCGAGTGAGGTGACTCCCTTTGAGATTATAACGCCCTTTGGTTCTCTTCCTGACACTACGAAGATGGTAATTCTCACCAAGATTTTCTCAACGAGCGTTGTTGAGGTTGAAATCATTCAGGATCCTCTTACCATTCATGCTAAGGCAGTAACCATCCCTGGTTCATTCATCAACGTTTGAAGCTCCAGACTCAGCTCCTGTAACCAATCAGGACATATCTATACCAAGCATCTAAAATCAGCTCCTGCGACGTGTCAGGTACTCATTTTTCTGTTTTGCAGGTATGCAGGTTGTCGCTAAGGAATCTCTTACGCGATCAACGTCCAGATGGCATCTATAAGCCCATCATCCTATCCAAGCAACATCCAAATGGCATCTATAAGCCCATTCCCTCATCATCATTGCAACCATGTGAGCGCAAATTTCTGGGCACTCTAGTGTCCAATCATCTTTTACCCTCGGATTACGAAAGGCATGTCAGCCAATCTGCATCCTCAGGTCTAAGAAGATTGAACAGGGGCAACTGTTGTACCCCAAAATTTGCCCTCCCATATTCATCAAGAAATTGCCAAGTCAAGGTCACAAAATGCCCCAGGGTTGTGCAGCTCAACTATCTCCTATACAGTCAAAACTAAGGTTTGAGTTCTGGTCAAGCAAATGAACTTCTCAAAGGCCCAATCAAGTCTCATATGCCTACAAAGATGGTCAAGTGTCCTCATATCAAGATTCAAGGCATCAAACCAATTGCAATAGCTTCCTTGGACCATTCAGAACCTTTATCAATCAATAACAACGACAAAAAGACCCTGAATTGGTACATACGAGTCCAACTGTATCAAGAAAATATCGAAATTGCATAGCACGATTTAAGCATCCTCATGCATTTTTCTTTATGGATTATTGTTTGTCATGATGTTCTAAAGCTAACCAACGTGTTTGATTTTGTTTTTGTGCCATATATGAGAAGTTGCCATTGTTACAAACTAGGTTTTCAGGTTCTCAAAATTGGGGCTTTGTCAATACAATAAAATTGGCCACTAAAACCACCATGGTTGAACTCAGCGTGGTCTCATGAACAAGAAGCATGCCTCGCGATGGATTTATATAGCAAGGAATTCTATTCGCTATTTTCTTGAATCCTTCTTTAAACCACGCATGAAAACCGTTGCCCATTAGTTCTGTGTTACAGGGGTGGTGAGGAAGAAAGTGGCGTGTCCATCAGCCATTGGACGTTTTAAATTTCGCGCGTGTTTAACCAATTAGTGTTATGTTTCCTTTATATTATTTGCGTTATGTTATATATTAAATAAAAGTGAACAGCTCAGTTGGCAAGGGAATACGCTTGTGATCTCAAAGACCTGGGTTCAAGTCCCAGGTCTTGCATATTTGCCATATTATTTTTTATAAAAGATTCGTATGCAGCGCTAACATGAAAGACCATGATATACCATCACCATCCAATCACACACGTGTCCAGGAGAGGCAGACCAAGGGCTCAGATCCCAGGCCTATGGTGAACGTGGTCAACGCATTAGCACATGATCCAGAAAGTCAATGGACTTGCATGCTTCTTGGGTCAGACTTTTCACAAAAAACACCTCCTTATTTGGGGCAACACCCCACTCTGGTTTGCTTTCTTTATCTTATTTTTAATTATTGTATTATATTATTTTTATTGCTTTAATTAACTAATTTATTTTTTCTATAAAATATAAAAAAAAAACATTATAAAAAATCAGAAAAAACACAAAAACATAATATTTATTTTATAATAATTATTTTTATAAATAAATTAATATGTCAATGTTTAGTTAATTAGGTTTTAATTTTAATCTCTTTTTAATAAAAACCCAAAAATGTAGAATTAGGTTAATTAATATTTTTTATTCCTTTTAATATTTTTCCTTTTTTTTTAGAATAATAATAATCATTTATTTATTTATTTTCCTATTTAAATTGTACATAAATGAATTAGGTTAATTTAGGTCATATTTTAATTTTTTTCATAACAAATAAAAAATATTAGAATTTAGGGTTTGCCGTTTAATTTAATTTTTATTAATTCTCCTTTTTTTTCATTAAATCTAAAAATACAAAATACCAAAAAAACATTTAATCATTTAATTTTTTAATTCTCATTAACTTTTATTTATCTGCAAAAAGGGTCCAACGCCCGTCATTAATCATCTAATTGCGCATTTATTTTTATCGTTTATAATTTTGTAAATATCCCAAAGCCATGTAATTTAATTTTCTCGCACTTTTATTTTATCGCATTATTTATTTTTCCGCTAAATCGGGTCCGGTTTAATTTTGGCGATGTGGACCCGCGCCTTTGTAATAGTCTAGCTTTATTTCCTCGCAACTTATAACTGTTAAATATGCATGCAAGAATGAATGGACTTAAATTAAAATCAAGCGTAGAACACGACAAACATGACAAGACAAATAACTGAAACATGACGCACAATTCGCACACACCACCCCTAGGGTACGCCTCACTGTTGCCTTGCCTCGAAAGGTGGTCGTCGAGTAGAGGATGTCTTAGTAAGTCCTCATGATCCGGGAACCTGGCATGAGGGTAGCTTCTAAGGTGTCTTCCTATTGCTCTGGTGATCACCATGTCCCTACAACCTCGAATTGACCCGAACACCTCCAACGGTGGTGCTACCTACCTCTCAATGGTGGGATGGCACTACTTTTAAGGACATTTACACAGACGAATTCCTTAGGGTAGGTAGGTTCTCAAGGATACTTGCTCTAATCTCAAAACAAACTCAAAAGACTTTTCACACTGACACTTTTCAAAAGCTTTCAAAGCAAACTTTTCAAACACTCTGACGTATGAGTCGATCTGAAATTTTTCAAAGGAACTTTTTAAACCCACATTGAAAAGCAAGCACACAATTTTGAAAACACAAATGAGCAAGTATCTAAGAGCCCATGGATAACCATGGATAGAAAGGGTGCTAACACCTTCCCTTTCTATAACCTACCTCCCGAACCGAGAGCGATCTCTTAAAAGGAATTTTTCTGTGCTTTTGTCCTTTCCTATTGGAGAAAATAAAAGACGGTGGCGACTCTTGCTTTCCGCGACATTTCGCGAACCAGCGTTAAACAGTCAGTTCCAGATCCACCGATCACAGTAGGGTTACTTAAAGATGAAAGCCTGGATAGTAGGGCTATGGGAAGGAACTTGGGTCGTAGGGTTACTTCGAGATGAAAGCCTGGATAGTAGTGTTATGAGAAGGAACCTGGGTCGTAGGGTTACTTCGAGATGAAAGCTTGGATAGTAGGGCTATGAGAAGGAACTTGGGTCGTAGGGTTACTTCGAGATGAAAGCTTGGATAGTAGGGCTATGAGAAGGAACCTGGGTCGTAGGGTTACTTCGAGATGAAAGCCTGGATAGTAGGGCTATGAGAAGGAACCTGGGTTGTAGGGTTACTTCGAGATGAAATCCTGGATAGTAGGGCTATGAGAAGGAACCTAGGTCATAGGGTTACTTCGAGATGAAAGCCTGGATAGTAGGGCTATAAGAAGGAACCTGGGTCGTAGGGTTACCTCGAAATGAAATCCTGGGTAGTAGGGCTGTAAGAAGGAACCTGGATAGTAGGGTTACTTCGAAATGAAAGCCTGGATAGTAGGGCTATGAGAAGGAACCTGGATAGTAGGGTTACTTCGAAATGAAAGCCTGGATAATAGGGCTATGAGAAGGAACCTGGATAGTAGGGTTACTTCGAGATGAAAGCCTGGATAGTAGGGCTTAGGGGAAGGAACATGGATAGTAGGGTTACTTCGAGATGAGAGCCTGGATAATAGGGCTTATGGGAAGGAACCTGGATAGTAGGGTTACTTCAAGATGAAATCCTGGATAGTAGGGCTTATGGGAAGGAACCTGGGTCGTAGGGTTACTTCAAAATGAAAGCCTGGATAATAGGGCTTATGGGAAGGAACCTGGGTCATAGGATTACTTCAAGATGAAAGCCTGGATAGTACGGCTTATAGGAAGGAACCTGGTTCATAGGGTTACTTCGAAATGAAAGCCTGGATAGTAGGGCTATGAGAAGGAACCTGGATAGTAGGGTTACTTCGAGATGAAAGCCTGGATAGTAGGGCTTATGGGAAGGAACCTGGATAGTAGGGTTACTTCGAGATGAGAGCATGGATAGTAGGGCTTATAGGAAGGAACCTGGATAGTAGGGTTACTTCAAGATGAAAGCCTGGATAGTAGGGCTTATGGGAAGGAATCTGGATAGTAGGGTTACTTCAAGATGAAAGCCTGGATAGTAGGGCTTATGGGAAGGAACCTGGGTCGTAGGGTTACTTCAAAATGAAAGCCTGGATAGTAGGTCTTATGGGAAGGAACTTGGGTCGTAGGGTTACTTCAAGATGAAAGCCTGGATAGTAGGGCTTATGGGAAGGAACCTGGTTCGTAGGGTTACTTCGTGGGGAGTTTGGGTAAAACTACATCTGAACCGAGAAGGAACCTAGGTTAGGTTGCTTCATGAGGAGTTTGGGTAAATCTGCATCTGAACCGAGAAGGAACCTAGGTAAGGTTGCTTCGTGGGGAGTTTGGGTAAAATTGCATCTGAACCGAGAAGGAACCTAGGTAAGGTTGCTTCGTGGGGAGTTTGGGTAAAACTTAATCTGAACCGAGAAGGAACCTAGGTAAGGTTGCTTCGTGGGGAGTTTAGGTAAAACTACATTTGGTCGCGCAAATAATTACCTTATTTAGTTTCAGGAGCTAATCTTGGACCTGCTGTAAATTTTTGATGATAACCACCTTTTCTGAAAAGGTACATGATTAATTGTATGTGATGCATGAAATGCATTGTATGACGATGTTCTCGAAATAAATGAGATTATGTTGTATGCAATATGTATGCGCACGTCATGATGTATGAACATGAAATTCTATTGTGACATATCCGAGTGGGAAAATAAATCCCTGACCGCTGCTGGAAAGTAATGGAAATTGAGTTCCTGACCATCATAGAAAAAGTGGTTCTTCTACTTCCGTTGGAGATGGTGAATCAGAGATGACTATGTCGGGGATTTTCCCCTTGTTTACGGATATTCTGTCGAGGAGAGACTCTGCTTGAGAATAACTCTACAGGGGAATAATTCTGTTGGAGAGAGAAGCTTCCATAGCTGAAGGGATAAACTCTGTCGGGGATTGAGCTTTTGTATTCAGAGAAATAAACTCTGTTCGGGAGATAACTTTATGACCCGCTTGCGATTATGAAATTCGGTCGGGGAATATAGATGTCGATTCTCTGAAGGAACTTTGCTGGGGAACGTAGCTCCTGTTTGGGGAAGCCGATGTCAAAGCTTTAGTTGCCTCTACTTTGTGGGGAGTGTAGATGTCACAGGGTTGTATGCTGAGGATACGACAATGACT
The DNA here is from genome assembly GCA_948472305.1 of Vicia faba. Taxonomy (NCBI): domain Eukaryota; kingdom Viridiplantae; phylum Streptophyta; class Magnoliopsida; order Fabales; family Fabaceae; genus Vicia; species Vicia faba. The sequence continues at coordinate 572,388,978 of OX451738.1, forward strand.
TTACATCAGGACTTTTCTGCCCCTGTACCTGCTGGAGAAAGTACCCGCAAAGGCTTTGTGGATAGCTTGAGTGTTATCCCAACTCTTAGAGTCCTTGGTGAATGCAGATCATGATAATAAACCTTCTATTGATGAAAATTTGATGAGCTGTAATATCTGATACTTTTTCTCCTCTGATTTTATATTCTCACTGTTTCAGACTTCACCCTCCCCTTCTATACTTTATGAGTTTTCTGAGTTCAATAACTTTTAGGTATAGTCAGTTAGAAGTTAGCTTTGATAGTTTTAGTTCTAGAAGTGAAATTCTGTTAGTTTAAAACTGGGTTAGTACTAGGTTGTTAGGAGACAAGGAAGTTAGTTACAGTTACAACAGGCACTTACACATGATTGGAATCTCCCTGTCTGGCAGTCGAAGTAGGAGGCTGAGGTGTTGACGAAGGGGGAGGCATAGAACTAGTAGCTTGTGCTGCTGGGTTTGAGGGTGCAGATGAAGCAGCAGCTGCTACCTTACTCTTAGACAGCATGACCACAACAAAACTATTCTCAGCAACTTGATTTTCTTCTAAAGTACTTTCATCCTTAAGCACTTTCCCTTGATGAATAAGCATTTGTTGCACAGCAGGATAAACATCAACACCTTGCACTACCTCTATATTTTTCTTCACATCAAGAACCGTATCGTTAGGGTTCACTTGGATCTCGAAGTGAGTCCCTTTCAGAGTCTTGACGATAATCTTCATGTTTCTCCGATCAAATTTCGCCACCGCACACGGCGGAGGAGAGGGTTTTGCTTCTTTTTGGGGGAAAACGCAAACACACGAAAGAAGTCAGCAAAAGTTTGGAATTTAGGAATTGGTTAGAAGTTGCTAGGGAAGTTGGTTGTTAATCTTATTTTCTATTATAATCTTGAATTCATCTTCTGATATCTTAATGCAGGGCTGCATTTTTGAATAATTGATTCAGGCTGTAACCAGTAGCATTTTGAACTGATTTTGGTTTCGGCAGCAACATGGACTGTTATATGTATATGCATGTTTGATTTGAATCGTATTCTGTTTGTATTGGACTCGCAACACATCATCTTGAGCCTAACTGGTTTAGAATCTGAGTGATGATGTGCATATTTGTTTTTTCGAATTCAATGTTTCGGACTATTGCGCTTTTATGTTTTTTGTTGTTATGATATATGCAGGGTAGTTTGATTTTTCCTTCTGAGTTCCCACGGTTTACTCTATAATGTGATGTGAACCATTTTGGTATTATTAACTGGATCATGTGATAAACTGCTTTAGTTTGGATATTATTATGGATTTTTGCTACCAAACTGATTTGGTTTTAGGCATTATCTCAATTGGTTTTACCGTTTGCATCTGGTTTTTGTGCAGGCGATTGTTTGAAGAATGCAACAAGTTGGTTCACTTGGGGCATGAATATTGAAGAATTACATGAACATGGAGAACTTTGGCATGGCATGGAATTGGAATTTTACTCATGGAATTTTAGCACCTTTAGGACTAAGGAATTTTGTTCAAGTGCATTTTGTAACCATTTTTTTCTTCTTTGTGGATTATTGGTGCAATGGGATAGTAATGGTTTTATAATGAATGGTTAATTTGGATGAACTTGAATATCATAGTGTGAATTGTAAATGATTTTGAGCTTGTAATTCACTTCAAACCAAGGTAATGCAATATGTTCTTGAATAAAAATGTAACTTTGGGAAATCTTGAATCAAATGACAAATTATCAAGTATTCAAACTACTTTCTTTCCATTTGATTTTGAGTTTCCCATGAATGAAATGCTTTCCTTTCTTTTTGGGTTTGATAACCAAAGTCCTTCTTTGGCCTTATGTTTGTGAAATCCCAATGTCTCACATTCTATCAATTTGAATGAACTCTCTTGCTTAAATATCTTCAAATGAACGAATCTAAGCTTCTTTAAATCAACTTGAGTGAATACATACTTAGATGTATTCATGTACTTAATCCATAACCCGAATCTTCCATATGAAGCTTTAGATTTTAATCTTAAGGAATTGAAATGAAATACAAAGAAAGTAGATTGTATCACAAGTAAGCCGATCGACCAGATGAAGAGCTTTGCATCATAAGGTATACAAACCCTAATTCGTGAAGAAGGTCAACCTAAATCTTCTCCTCTGGAATAAAGCTTGTGCCCACATGACTTGAGATTCAAGAAATTATTTCCTTCTTATTTTCCAAAGATATATCAATTGAAACCCTGGTTATTCATGGACGATATCCCCTGATGATAGCCTTGCCTGATAATCACAACTTCCTAGAGAAACCTCTCTTGAATGGTACTTGACTTAGAGAAATAAACCCTAATCAAAGGACGACGTTGAGCACAAGGAGATAATGAATGCCTGATTTAGTAGCCCTTAGATGACCCCGTAGAACAATTTGGAAGTGAACATAGGAATACCGAAAGAAATATGACCAAGATGGCCATGACTTAGAAAACCTAATGAACCCCGGTTGATGAAATGCTGACAAGCACAAACTTGGTGAAGAAACACTTTGACTCTTGTCTTGAATGTATCTGAATGAGTAATAACCCCTTAACTTGAAGAGAACAGAACCCTTAATAAGCATAGGTTGCAATCCTAATTCCACATTTAACTGCTTGAAGGATAATCAGAAGAATCAGGCTTTATTGGATACGAACACCTTAACTGCTGCGAAACCCTAATATCGCTCAACCACTGAACTTCGAGCCTCAAGCGCTTTATTGAATGCAAATGTATGTTAATGACCTAATGGAATATATACAGATGAATGCAAGAGTCTAAGCCAGATAGAAGAAATTAGGAGGGAAAATTTTGGGGTGCAACAATAATGTCTGAAATAGAGCTACCATGGCATGCTGATAGGTTTCCCCAGCATTCTTCAGTCCGAACGACATAACCTTGTAGCATAATGTCCCCCATTATGTTACAAAGGTTGTCTTCTCCATGTCCTCAGGCGCCATTTTGATTTGGTTGTAACCTGAGAAACCGTCCATGAAGGAAAACACGTTGTATTGTGCCGTATTGTCAACTAGAATGTCAATGTGGGGAAGTGGGAAATCATCCTTAGGGCTTGCTATATTTAAATCTCTCTACTCCATGCACATTCGTACCTTGCCATCCTTTTTGGGAACGAGAACAACATTGGCAACCCATTGCAGATAAGAGGTGACGGCCAAGAATCCAGCGTTGAATTGTTTCATGACTTCAGCTTTAATCTTCTCCGACATATCTGGTCGCATTCGACGGACCTTTTGTTTTACTGGTGGGTAGTCCTCTTTTGTAGGTAGACGATGTACCACAATATTTGCATCAAGTCCTGGCATGCCTTCATACGACCAGAAAAAGACCTCAACATACTCGTGTAGTAACTGAATCAAACGCTCCTTGATACTGGGTCCCAGATTGGCACCCACCTTGACTTCTTTTTTGTCTTCTTTGGTACCTAGGTAGATGGTGTCTACGGGTTCCTCGTGGGGCTGAATGGTTCTCTCTTCTTGTTGTAGTAATCTGGCGAGTTCCCTTGGTACTTCACAATCTTCCTCACCTTCTGCTTCGGCTTGGTAGATTAGATTTTCAGAGTCACAAAAAGCCATAGTAGAACTGTTACCCATGGGATCCCGAATGGATCTAGACCTGCACTGTGAGTGTGAGTGTGTGTAAGAGTATATTTATCTTTGAAAGAAATGAAAATGTAAAAAGAAAAACAATGAGCACAAAGTTTGTATGCAAAAACGTCCATGATTCATTGATGTCATATGGAAATGAGACAATAACCCTTACAAATGGACCAATCTGCCTCAGGTTAGACACAAGGTTTTAAGAGTCTGAATTGTTTTAATATTACAGATCCAACAAAATGTAAAGACAAATTACTGCGGGATAAAAGTGATCGGGACGAAATCTCTAGCCTCCCAGTTGCTGAGCCCTCCACTGATGGTTGGGAAATCCCATCCTCCAGGTTGTAGCTGTCTTCATCATCCTCCACTGCATTGACTTCGCAGTTGCTGATCTTTAAGGGTGGTCCTCCGGCACGAGCGCAACGTACGACCTTCTGGGCACCTGAAGTGAAACCCAGACCAAACTTGTCATATTTGTATGGGATATCTGGGAGTTGTCCCCAAATAGTACACCCACCTTCTTCTATCACTGCCTTGGCATCCTTCAAAGATGACATCCTGAGTGGAGGCCTTATGATCTTGGGAACTTGAGACACAACCTTGGTCACTGCCATATCTTGTGGGACTTCTTCAAAGTGTTGGAATGGAGTTTCAATAAACTCACCATCTAGCTCCACATATCGGAAGGAATTAAGACGGCTGATCATATACTCTTCTTCTCCATGAACGGTGATGATTTTTCCTTGAATCGGATACTTCAACATTTGGTGCAGCGTAGAGGTTACATCGCCAACATTGTGAATCCACGGTCGGCCTAACAAGCAGGAATATGAAGGGCGAATATCCATTACATAAAAAGTTGAACCAAATGTTTGGGTTCTAACCTTTTTAGGGATATCCACTTCCCCATGCACAATCCTTTTTGAGTTGTCAAAGGCCCTCACTACTATGTTTCTTGGTTTCAATGTCAATCCTTTGCAGTCAAGCCTATCAAGAGCCTTTTTAGGCAATACATTTAGAGACGAGCCAGTGTCCACCAAGACATGAGCCAGAGTCATTCCCCTGCATTCCACTGAGACATGCAATGCCTCATTATGCTTCCTCCCTCTTGGCATTAAATCAACATCTGAAAAACCTAAACCATTATCTGCTGTCAAGCTGGCTACGTAGTCTTGGAACTGATCGGCAGATGTTTCTTGGGGTACATGGGCAGTTTTCAGGAATTTTTCCAAGGCCTTTGCATGCGCCTCGGAACATAGTAGTAAATCCAGCATGGAAATTTTAGATGGAGTTTGCCCCAGTTACTCAACTACATCGTAGTCACTTCTTTTTATGGTCTTTAGAATTTCCTCCATCTCTTTCCGGGAGGTCTCAGGGATAGCCAATGATTATGCCTTCGTCTGGACAGGCTCAATCAGAATACTTTTACCTCGAGTCTCGGTTGAATCGATAGCAGGAATGTAAGTAGGAGTGATAACAAGGGTTGTAACAGCTTTGTCAATTGGGGTATTAGTAGAGATGATTATAGGACTGGGAACAACCTTTGGAGGAGCAACAACAACATGAACGATTACGGGTCCAGAAACAACCTTTAGGGGAGCAATTTCTAGAGAGAATATCCTTCCGCTTCGGGTAAACTTGCTAGTCCTTGCAATACTACTGATATTGGAGTCAACCTTATCAAAAATTGAATCTTTGGTAGCTGGCCAATCTCTCTTGATACCGTGATAGTAGACATCCCCTACCTAATTCCATGGTACAATTGTCTGACGAATATGGGACTGGTCCAGGCATTGTAATTATCAAAGGAGCTACTTTTGGAACTGATGTAATTCTAACGGGTCTTTTGGTGGAGACTTTGGAAGAATTGTCGGAAATGGTAACGATGGAAACATCATTATAAGAAAAAGTTGGAATAGAAATATTCTCGAACAAAATTTCCTTGTTATCTATTAGGCATTGAATGCCAATTTTCAACAAAGGACAACTGGTTGGTGAGGACAAACAGAAATGACAGCTTTCATCACAGCCTGGGAATAAACCGACAATCAACAAGTTCTTTTTGATATTCAGGAGTGGGGTCATAAGTTCATCAGCTGAAGTAACAAACATATCTTCTTCAATGGCGTTGGCATTATGGCCGTGTTTGGGCATTGGGGCAGAAATAACATTGGGCTTTTCTGGCGCATCGAATTTAATCTCTCTGGCTTCAAGGAGGTCTTGTACTTTGTTCTTTAGAGACCAACGGTTGTTAGTGTCATGGTCGGGACTCTCAGAGTGGTATGCATAACGAGCATTAGGATGATAGTGAGGAGAGGTTCTGTTAGGGTTCTTTGGAGCTTCTTTCAAGGTCACTAGATTAGATCTTAACAAATATGGAAATACTTGAGATAGTGTCATATTAATTCGGGTGAATTGTCTGACTGGTCTTTCCATTCTTGGTTGGTTGTTGCTTTGCTGATCAGGCGCAAGTTTAGGAATCATAACAGTCCCCACCATTGGACGACGCTCAGCCCTATCTTGATTTCTTTGAGGATATACAACAACCACTTCTTTCTTTCCGATGAATGGTTTCCTTACAGCAACAGAGGATGCATCTTTTTGAATCTTTCCATTCTTTATCCCGACTTCTACCCTTTCTCCGGTCAATATCAATTCAGTAAAACCTGCCGATGAACTCCCAATTAAGTGATTGAAGAAGGGACCAGACAAGGTGTCCAAAAACATGTCTAACAACTCTCTTTCAGATAGAAGGGGTTAAACTCTTCCGGCCAAGTCCCTCCATTTTTGTGCATAGTCCTTGAAGCCTTCACTTGAAACCATGGCCATACTCTGAAGTTAAGTACGGGTGGGTGTAAGATCAGTATTGTATTGGTATTTGTGATACGGTGGCAGAACCGACTGTTTTAGGAAAATGCTGGTTTGCGTTTTGCGTTTTTATTTGCAAAATGTCGCGGTAAGCAAGAGTCGCCACCGACTTTTATTTTATCCAAACTGGAAAGGAAAAAAGCACAGAAAAATTCCTTTTTTGAGATTTTGAGTACGAGGGGTAGATTATTGAAAGGGAAGGTATTAGCAGCCTTTCTATCCGTGGTTTTCCATGGGCTCTTAGGTACTTGCTCATCATTTTTAAAATTGCTTCCGTGTTTGTGTGTTTTGAAAAGTTTTTGTTTTACTTCATTTTAACCCTCGCTTCTGTCTTCAAGAGTGTTACAAAGTGTTTTTTTTTTTGAAAACTTTGTTTTGAGAAAAGTGTAAGTGTGAAAGTTTATTTTGAGCAAGTACCTACTAGCATCTACCTACTCGAAAAAAGAATGTTTCTGTTCTTGTTTCCTTTAGACAACGCTATCCCACTATTAATGAGTAGGTAGCACTGTCGTTGGAGTTATAAGGGTCAATTTGAAAGGGACGTACGACCACTAAAGCAATGTTAGAACATCTTAGTAATAACCCTAATGTCTTAAGATCATATTCGAGGAAACATTTCCGAGGCAACATTTCCGAACAGGACACTTGATCTTTGTTTAGACAAGAGAGAAACCACTAAGACACCCTATACTTAATGATCGTTTACCGAAGGCAACCGAAGTGAGAGTATACCCTAGGAGTGCGCATGTGCGAGTGATTTGATTTCAATTATTTATCTTTGCATATTTAGGGTTTGCTAACCATTTTAAAATTAACATAGAGTCTTGTCATGCAATCCTATTATCATACATCTAACAGTTAATATTTGCGAAAATTAAAATGCGAGAAATAAAACTACGTTATTACAAGGCTTCGGGGAGGGGGATTAATTACATAGCCAAAAATCCATAAAACGATAAATAAAAGAAAAATCCTAATTAAACTATTACATACCATGAGCAGTTACATTAATATCTTAAAAAATAATAAATGCACGCAATGGATCGAGAATGAGAAAAAATTAGGGTTTTGACCCCGTCTAAACCTAATTGAAAGAAAAATCATTTTTTGTTGTTTTTGATTATTTTTGAGAAAATAAGGTTTTAATTAAATAAATACAAACCTAATTACTAATTAATTTAAATTAAGAAAAATAATTAATTTGACCTATTTTGGTATTTTGTTATTTAATTTGAGAAAAGAAATAAAAATTAAATCAAACAAACCCTAATTTTCTAATTTATTTTAAATTACTTACAAAAAGGTTAGAATTACCCTAAAATTAAATTAAACTAATTATTAAATTAAATTTGACAAAATAAATAAAAACCTAAATTTTAATATGATGAAATTGATTTTATGATTTTGTAAAAAAGAATTTAATTTTGTGTTAGAAAATAATTTTAAAATAAATAAATAAAAAGAAATATAAGAAAAATAAAGAAATGGGCCTGGTGTTAGTAGCAATGGAGGGGGGTGTTAATCTGACTTTTAGGCCCAACAATTTCTGGCCTGCATTGACTTTCTCAAATCCTGTGCATTGGCTTGACTCACGCCCATGATAGGCCCTCATGTGAGAAGCCTTGGATTTGGCTTGCTATGGATCCAATGGTTGAGTGTTGACGACTCTTGGTGGTCTCCTTGTATGCACCTGTGCCTGATTATGCAAGAAAAAATATCATGAAATAATATGGGGACCTGGGGATCGAACCCAGGCCCTTTGGCTTTTCCAAACGCCTGATGACCATCTGAGCTAGCGTGCTTATTTATACAAAAGACAACAAACAAACGTTATATTGGAAAAAGAAAATAATATATCAAAACGCGTGAATTTTTGAATAGGCCAGTCAGTGCCTGCCATGAAACCCTTCTTTTTCCTCCCTCCGTTGCTAAAAGTCCTGACTTTTACCTACAGTCATCTGGGCGTAGGTATAAGCATGCGTTTCTCCAAAATCCCATACAAACAAAATTAATGGCCAACAATGGTACCAATCAGCTCGTGGAAACCTCACGAGCATCATGGTATCCTTGTCCATGGATAATTGTACCTGTAACAAAAAACCCCAAAAACGAGCAAAGAACCCTAACTATGGCATCTTGCTCTACAGTTAATGAAAATGCAAATTGAACATAACCATTAGTTTACAAATGATTCAAGGAGCAAGAATATGCAAAGAAATCATGCTACAAATGCCAGAATTGTGATATTCAATTTCAAAAAGATATGAATGTCATGAGATGCTTACAGCGTGTTTTTGGATGTTATGAGGCTTGTTAGTGATTGTAATATTACCCAGAGATATCCAACAAGCGATTGAGATAGCTGGTGTGATCGGTGGAAATAGAACTGACTGTTTTTAAGCTGGTTTCACGAAATATCGCGGTAAGCAAGAGTCGCCACCGTCTTTTATGTTCTCCAACATGGAAAGGACAAAAGCACAGCAAAATTCCTTATTCGAGAATGTTTCTCGGTTCGGGAGGTAGATTTATAGAAAGGGAAGGTGTTAGCACCCTTTCTATCCGTGGTTATCCACGGGCTCTTAGGTACTTGCTCTTATGTTTTCAAAATTTGTTTGCTTTTCAAATGTGTGTGGGTTTTGAAAAAGTTTCGTTTGAAAAATTTCTAAGTAACTCTTGTATCAGTCCTCAAGAGTGTATGAAAAATTTGTTTGAAAACTTTTGAAAGTGTGAGTGCGAAAAGTTGTTTTTGTTTTGTTTTGAAAAGAGCAAGTACCCATGAGTCATCTACCTACCCTAAGGAATTAAGCTGTGTAAGAGTCTTTTAGATAGTGCTATCCCATCATTGAGAGGTAGGTAGCACCATCGTTGGAGTTGTTCGGGTCAATTAGATTATCGGGACAATGTGGTCACCGAAGCAACGGTAGGACACCTTAGAAGTAACCCTAATGTCCTAGATCCTTTTTATCCGAGGCAACCGTTTCGAGGCAACTGGATCTTTAGACAAAGGGCGACCTCTAAGACACCCTATACTTGATGACCACGTTTCGAGGCAACCAGTGAGGCGTACCCTAGAAGTGGCATGTGCTTTGTGTGTTGTTTTTCAATTAATTGTCTTTGTACATGTTATTTGTGAGCTACGGATTGGTTTTATTTACATACATTCTTTCATGCATTTAACAGTTAGGGGTGCGGAAAGTAAATTGCAGAAATGTAAATTCTAACTATTACAAGGCGCGGGTCTATACATCGCCAAAAGCAAAAACCCGTTTTGGTAAATAAATGCGAGAAATTAAACAAAGCGGTAAAAACCTATTTAACTATTACATATCTGGAGACAGTTACATAAATAATCAAAATAAATAAATGCGCGCGAGAATTAAATCGGGAACGTCCTAAGGGTTTTGACCCTTTTGAGAAAGAAATTGAATTTTTTGTCCTTTTTTGTGATTAAATGAAATTAAAATTAAACTAATTAATTAATTTATTAAAAGAAAAATGTTTTTGTATTTTTATGTTTTTAATGAAATAAAATAAAAGGAAATAAAATTAAAAGTTAATAAACCTAATTCTAAATCTATTTTAGTTATTAAGAAAAAAAAGGTTAAAGTGGCCTAATTAAAACTAATTCAATTTATTAGTATTTATTTGCAAAAATAATTATTAGTGAATTTAATAAAAAAACAATTTTTGATTTCTGGATTTATCATGAAAAATTAATTTGGTTATGAATTAATAATAATAATTAAATAATTAAAAGAATTAGAAGAAAAGAAAATAAAACAAAAAATAGCAAACCAAAGGAGTATGTTGACCCATATGGAGGTGAATTTATGAAATTCTGGCCCAAGAACACCAAGCCCCTTGTTGACTTTCATGATCAAGCGCTTACTGGTTGACTGGGGTGCATGATAGTCCTCCTTTCTTGACCTTCAGATTGTTGATCATGGCCACTTGGCATGTGGAGCGCTGAGGTTTATGGTGGACTATTGGACATGCGCTGCATTGGAACGTGTTAGGAAAAATATTAACAATGATATGGGGGACCTGGGAATCGAACCCAGGTCCCAACGATTGCAAGCCACGTCTCCAGCCACTCCACCACCACGTTGCGTTTGTAAACATAATGAGTAACAAATATAATATATGCAAAATAATAACCATGCTGGAAACAATGAAAAACGCGCGTAGATTTGAATCCACCAACCACACGTCAACACGCCATCTCCTTCTTCGTTTCACCTGCAGAAATATCAAACCGATAGCGGGGGTTTTAAACCCCCACAAACTGGAAAAGAGAAAAATAGCGATTAGCGTTGCAGGTTATATAAAAAGGGCGCGATGATTGGGTTGAATTCGTCTGGCCTTGACGAATTCAACCATGCACGTTTCAAGGTCCAATTTTTCAGTATGTAAAAAACCCCAAAATCCAAGCTTCGAAACCCTAAGGTTCTTCAATGGTGGTTTTCGATTCAGAATTCTACAATCAAATTGGATTATACCAATCGCTTCAGGAGGTTCCTATTAACACAAATCAACCCAAAAAATAGATTAAAAGCGCATGAATAATGATATGCAATTTTGGAAAATAAGCCAAACCGTGGGACTTGTTGTGGATGATTCCTTGAGCGTTGATGCGTGATTTTGATCTCCAAAGATTCCTGGGGACTTGTGCAACGTGTTTGAATTGCTCCAAGGCCTTGAATTGCCTTGGAAGGTGGATTTCAGTTTTCACTTTTTTGCTTGGATTTTTGAATTTGGTTCTTTTGTTTCAGAGGTTTCTAGGTCGTGTCTTTGGTCTGGAACATTTGCATATATGTGTATGAATGAGAATCAAGCAATATTAAGAGCCTTTAACCAATGCAATTATGTTTTGAGATTTCCTCTTTACCACCATTAAAGGTCTTGCCATGTTTGTTCAAAATTTGAATTTTCATGCTCATAATAGGCTTGGAACGAATTTTGTATGTGACTTATGATGCATCAAGGTCATTCAAACCACAAGATATCACTTAATTAATTTTCTTGATTTTTATTTGAATTTTATGGATTTAAAATGAATTAAACCAATAAAATTAAATAAAAATAGAAAAATTAATGTTTATTCTTGAATTTAATCATGGGACACGTGGGTGGCATGACAAGGATGAATCAAGTGGAAAAAGGTGGGCCCTTTTGTCAAAAATTGAAGTTTCAAGGATAGTTGACTTTTGCCATTTCACAAAAATTTCCCAACTTCTCCAATGCATATCTTGCTCAATTTTGATCATATGAACATGTTCTTGGACATTTTGGAAAGGTATTGAAGTCCTCTAACCAATGCCTTTGGTCCCATGTCATTTTGATTTACCAATCTCAAGTTATGGTCTTTGACTTAAAATGCCTTTTTGTTGACTTTTGAAAAGGACCTATAATGTTGAAATTGGTAACTTTTTGTGAGAGCATTTCTTGGACTTGGAATGTGAAGATGAGTTGTAGGAAATGTCCTCCCCTTCAAAATGAGCATTGGATGGGATTTTTATGATGAACCATAAAAATGTTGTGCTTTGGTCAAGTTACAGTTGACTTTTCAACTGTCCAAAAATAGAAACTTTTGCATCTTGATGATTTTTGAGCCATTCTTGTGAAATCATGGTCAAGTTTTGACCAAATGATGATTGTGGCTTCAAAATAAGATGTTGACCAAATTTTTTGACTTTTGACTGCCAAATGACCATTTTGCCCCTACAGTTGATTGTGAAGCAATTAGGGTTTTTGACTGTGCAACTTGACCTTGTGAGCCTTGAAACTTGACATGTAGATGCTTGAAAATGTTTATAGGCATATGGGACTTGATTGAGCCCTTAAAAACCTCAACTTCTTTGCAAGAACCAAAACCCTAATTTGACTGGCTTAGGAGGGTGTTTGAACTGTGCAACCCTTGAGTAGACTTGAGCAAATTGAGATGATGTTTGTCAAAACTTAGAAGAATATGGGAGGGCAAATTTTGGGGTACAACAGTTGCCCCTGTTCAATCTTCTTAGACCTGAGGATGTAGATTGGCTTGTGTGCCTTTCGTGATCCGAAGGTGGAAGATGATTGAACACTAGAGTGCCCAGAAATTTGCACTCACATAGTGGAGTATCAACAGTGTGATGGCGGGAATGGGCTTACAGATGCCATTTGGAAAGATGGTGGATAGGAGGATGGGCTTATAGATGCCATCTGGAAGTGTGACAGAGCCTTGTCGGGAATGGGCTTATAGATGCCATTTGGAAATGTGATGGATAGTTTTGGAGATGGGCTTATAGATGCCATCGGGGTGTCGATCGCGTAAGAGATTCCTTAGCGAGAATTTGCGTACCTGAGAAAGAAAGATAATTTCCTGGCCTGTTACAGGTGTTGATCTTCAAACTCTTCATGCAGATATGCCCTGGCGGGATACAGGTGTCGAATCTACAATTGGTTGCTCACAGATGTGCCCTGGCTAGATACAGGAATCGAATTCAGAACTTCAAAAGGTTGCTTACAAACGTGCCCTGGCTGGACACAGGAATCGAATCTGGAATTAGTCGTCAACAGATATGCCCTGGCTGGATACAGGAATCGAATCTTCAAACTCTTCAGACGTGCCCTGGCTGGATACAGGAATCGAATCTGGAATTCTTCAGACGTGCCCTGGCTGGATACAAGAATCAAATCTGGGATTAGTCGTCAATAGATATGCCCTGGCTGGATACAGGAATCGAATCTTCAAACTCTTCAGACGTGCCCTGGCTGGATACAGGAATCGAATCTGGAATTAGTTGTCAACAGATACGCCCTGGCTGGATACAGGAATCGAATCTTCAAACTCTTCAGACGTGCCCTGGCTGGATACAGGAATCGAATCTGGAATTAGTCGTCAATAGATATGCCCTGGCGGGATACAGGAATCGAATCTGGAAACTCTTCAGACGTGCCCTGGCTGGATACAGGAATCAAATCTGGAATTAGTCGTCAACAGATATGCCCTGGCTGGATACAGGAATCGAATCTTCAAACTCTTCAGACGTGCCCTGGCTGGATACAGGAATCGAATCTGGAATTCTTCAGACGTGCCCTGGCTGGATACAGGAATCGAATCTGGAATTAGTCGTCAACAGATATGCCCTGGCTGGATACATGAATCGAATCTTCAAACTCTTCAGACGTGCCCTGGCTGGATACAGGAATCGAATCTGGAATTAGTCATCAACAGATATGCCCTGGATGGATACAGGAATCGAATCTTCAAACTCTTCAGACGTGCCCTGGCTGGATACAGGAATCAAATCTGGAATTAGTCGTCAACAGATATGCCCTGGCTGGATACAGGAATAGAATCTTCAAACTCTTTAGACGTGCCCTGGCTGGATACAGGAATCGAATCTGGAATTAGACAGTTGATAGTAATCATCTTTGGATTGACCTTTTCCCTGAAAAGGCAAGACGTCAGTTGTATGCAATGTCATGATGTATGAAATGCATGATGTCATGATGTTCTCAAAAATAAATGAGATTGTGTGTTTATGATGCGTATATGCATGCGTCATGGTGTATGATAATGTAATGTTTATGAATGTATTTTCGTCTAGGAAAATAAATCTTTGACGAATGCCGGGAGCTTGAATCCTGGGCTGATGTTTGAAGAGTAGAATTCTTCGTTTCCGCTGGGGATGATTGCAAGAATACCGGTAGGAGAAGATGACTCCGTTGGTGAATAAACTTGGCGAAGAGATTACTCTGCGGGGAATACTCTGTGGGAAGAGATACTTCGCTGAGGTTTTAATGATAACTCCGCTGGGGATACCGTTGATATGTTATGTTGGAAGATTTGATGAACTCCGCTGGGGGATAGGAAGAACTTTGCCGAGGACGATCCTTCCGTGGTAATTAGCTGAGGATAACCCAGTTATAAGCTCTGGTGGGAAATAACCTTTGAATAAAGCCGGGGAGATGCGTTCGTTCTCTACAGGGGATAAGCTTCCAGAATCTACTGGGGATAAGCTTCCAGAATCTACTAGGGAGATTGATTCAACTCTCCTGGGGAGAATTTTTGAGACTGCACTGGGGAGTGGTTCCACTAGGGTGTCTTGTATTCCGCCGGGGAACAATCTTATATTAAGACTGCCGGGGATGCTTGTTGAGGAACATCTGTATACTCCACTGGGGGATGTTGAGATTTTCTGGGGATACCCAACTTCCTTAAGGCTGACAGTAACCTAACTCTGCTTGGGGAGAGTGTTGACTGACTTGCTAGAGATTTTGTGCCTTTCCAGGGCTGATGGGAGACCAACTCTGCTTGAGGAGAGTATTGCTGAAATCTGGTCTTACTCTACGGGGAGTGAAGGTAACTTGGTTATGTTCTTCAGCCGAACCTACCTCGGTACCTTAGTGGACAGAGCAACTAGATTGCTTAGACAACTCATTATTGCCCCTGTTTCTGATGTCACCTGTAATTAGTCCTTTGTTTTGTATGCAAATATTTATGAGTTAGCAATTAGTGTCAAATGCATATATCAAAAATGAAAATTGGACGTTCTTCGCAAGACAAAACAGAAAAAGGAAAAACAACTGGCAATTTGTCTGAAAAAGTGAATTTGTATTGATTTTTGAATTTGCCTGTAAATAGGCGTTTATGTACAAGAGGCTGACGTCCTAGTAAGAGAACGCCGCTGAACAACATAGAGTTAATACATTTTGTGAAAAGGAAAATAAAACAGCTATGTGAAAGAATAATCCCACTGGGTTCCAACTCTGCTATCGCCTTTATGTCTTCAAGCGTCTCATCACTTTGCTGCTTAGTTGAAGATGAAGCTAATTGATTGATGCCGTCGGAACCTGATAGTTGATGCCAAATTCTGGATGCAAGGTGATCCAATGAGACATAGTATTACGCTTATCCCTAACTTTTGCCTGGACCGCCCTTTCGGGTTTTCAGTCCACCGGGATACCCATTTTTGCCCAAGCCGCTTTTTCAGGTTTTCGACTTGCCGGGTGTACAAATTTTTTCATTTCATCCCTTATTTTTGCCCGAACCCTTTTGGTTCGCCGGGAAGCCCTTATTTTTGCCTAGGTGTGTCAACCTAGCGGGTCTTTTATCATGCGTAGTATCTTTTTACTATGTCTGCATTGGCGGGGTGAGGAAGGTCGTCACCATCCATGGTGGTTAGAATCATAGCTCCTCCTGAGAAGACATGTTTAACCACAAATGGCCCTTCGTACGTAGGGGTCCATTTGCCCCTGGGATCACTTTGAGGAAGAATGATGCGCTTGATTACCAGGTTTTCCGACTTGATACTCTTGTCGTTTGACTTGTTAAATGCCTTGATCATCCATTTTTGGTACGTCTGACCATGACAAATAGCGGTGAGTCTCTTTTCGTCGATTAGGTTTAATTGATCAAGTCGAGTCTGGATCCAGTCATCTTCGCTCAGATCTGCATCCTTCATTATCCGGAGAGAGGGTATCTGGACTTCAATAGGCAAGACTGCCTCCATGCCATAGACCAAGGAAAAGGGAGTTGCCCCGGTTGACGTCTGTGCTGAGGTACGGTACCCATGAAGAGCAAACGGTAACATCTCGTGCCAATCTTTGTAGGTCACTGTCATCTTCTGCATAATTTTCTTGATATTCTTATTCGCTGCTTCGACAGCCCCATTCATCTTCGGTCGGTAAGGAGAAGAGTTGTGATGCTGTATCTTGAATCGTGCGCAGAGCTCAGTGATCATCTTGTTGTTGATATTAGTACCATTATCCATAATGATCCTCTCAGGTACACCGTATCGACAGATTAGGTTATGCCGAATGAACCGTGCCACGACGTTCTTGGTTACAGTAGCATAGGAAGCTGCTTCAACCCACTTTGTGAAGTAATCAATCACTACCAGCATGAAGCGATGCCCGTTGGATGCCGTAGGTCTGATCTCACCGATCATATCAATGCCCCACATTGCAAAAGGCCAAGGTGCTGTCAAGACATTCAGAGGTACTGGAGGGACGTGCACCTTATCAGCATATATCTGGCATTTATGACATGTCCGAGAATGTTGATAACAGTCGGCTTCCATTGTGGACCAGAAATATCCTGCCCGAAGGATTTTCTTTGCCATGGTATGCCCACTGGAATGCGTTCCGAAGGTACCTTCATGTAGCTCTTCCATGATCTTTTCTGCTTCAGTCTTATCCACACAACACAGTAAGGTTGAATCATGGTTTCGCTTGTATAGAATGTCGTTGCTGAGGAAGAACTTTGCAGCGAACCTTCTCAGGAACTTCTTGTCATTAACAGACGCGCCTTCGGGGTTTTCTTGAGCTTCAAGGTACCTTTTTACTTCATGATACCAAGGTTTTTCTGTTACCTCTTCAGCCTCAAGATCGCAACAATGTGCAGGTTCGTCCAATTTCTAGATAATGATTCGGGGAGCCTCGTTGTCCCATTTGACTTTGAACATAGAAGACATCGTAGCTAACGCGTCCGCCAACTGATTCTCCTCTCTTGGGAAGTGTTCAAAAGTTATCTCCTCGAAGTGGGGAATCAACGTCAAAACATACTCTTTGTAAGGAATAAGGTTTGGGTGTTTTGTATCCCACTCGCCTTTGATCTGATTGATCACAAGAGCAGAATCTCCGAAGACACTCAGAAACTTGATCCTTAAGTCAATTGCAGCTTGAAGACCCATGATGCATGCCTCATACTCTGCCATGTTGTTGGTGCAGTTGAAACATAGCCGGGCAGTGAGTGGAGTATGAGTGCCTTGAGGGGATATGATCACAGCGTTGATACCGTTACCCAAAGTGTTTGAGGCTCCGTCAAAGTGCATAGACCATCGGGATCCTTCCTCAGGTCCTTCATCCGGTCCAGGTACTTCACAATCAGTCACTACCATGATGTTCTCGTCTGGAAATTCAAAGTTCATAGATTGGTAGTCATCCACTGCCTGGTGTGCCAAATGGTCTGCCAATACACTTCCCTTGATTGCTTTCTGAGTCGTGTACTGGATGTCATATTCCGTCAAGATCATCTGCCATCTTGCTATTCTTCCGGACAAGGCAGGCTTTTCGAATATGTACTTGATTGGATCCATTTTTGAAATCAACACAGTAGTGTGAGTCAACATATACTGTCTCAACCGGCGAGCAGCCCATACCAAAGCGCAACAAGTTTTCTCGAGCAGTGAGTATCGGGTCTCACAGTCGGTAAACTTTTTGCTAAGGTAATAAATAGCATGCTCTTTTCGGCCAGACTCGTCATGCTACCCCAGCACACACCCCATTGAGTTGTCCAGTACTGTCAAGTATAAGATTAGCGGTCTCCCTTCAACCGGCGGCATAGGAATGGGTGGTTCTTGGAGATACTCTTTGATTCTTTCGAAAGTGGCCTGACATTCATCGTTCCAACGTACTACTTGATCTTTCTTCAGTAGCTTGAAGATTGGTTCACAAGTAGCAGTTAGATGTGAGATGAATCGGACAATGTAGTTCAGACGTCCTAGAAAGCCTCTGACTTCTTTCTCTGTCTTGGGAGTTGGCATCTCTTGTATGGCTTTCACTTTGGCAGGGTCCACTTGAATACCTTTGTCGCTCACGACGAAGCCTAGCAGATTTCCAGACCTTACCCCGAAGGTGCACTTGCTCGGGTTCAACCTCAGCTTGTACAACTTCAGACGGTCAAACAACTTCTGCAGATGGTCAAGGTGTGCCTCCTCAGTTTGGGACCTTGCAATCATATCGTCGACATATACTTCAATCTCATGATGGATCATGTCATGAAACAAAGCAACCATGGCACGTTGGTAGGTTTCCCCAACATTTTTCAACCCAAAAGGCATGACCTTGTAGCAAAAGGTGCCCCACTGAGTAACAAAAGTGGTTTTCTCCATGTCTTCAGGAGCCATCTTGATTTGATTATATCCGGAGAAACCATCCATGAAAGAGAACACCTTGTGCTGAGCAGTATTGTCAACCAAAACGTCAATGTGAGGAAGGGGGAAATCATCCTTAGGGCTTGCCCTATTCAAATCCCTGTAATCAACACACATTCGGACCTTACCATCCTTCTTCGGCACTGGAACCACATTGGCAACCCACTGAGGGTAAGAAGTCATTGCTAGAAACCCGACATCAAATTGTTTCATAACCTCAGCTTTGATTTTCTCGGACATCTCTGGACGCATACGGCGGACCTTCTGTTTAACCGGAGGGCAGTCTTCCTTGGTAGGCAGGTGATGAACCACAATGTCAGTATCCAATCCAGGCATGTCTTCGTAAGACCAAGCAAAGATTTCCATGTAGTCATGCAGCATCTGGATCAACCGTTGTTTCACACTGAGCTCTAGATTGGCACCAATCTTGACTTCCTTTCTGTCTGTCTCAGTACCCAGATTTACCTTTTCCACTGGCTCTTCATGTGGCTGAATGGCCCTCTCTTCCTGGAGTAGTAGTCTTGCAAGCTCACCAGGCACTTCGCAATCATCTTCACCTTCGTCTTCGGCTAAGTTGATCGGATTTTCGAAGTCATAACTGGCAGTAGCAGAGTCGTTACCAGTGAGATCCAGAGTGGATTGGAACCTGTATAAGTGAGTGTGTGTAAATATAGCTGTTTTGCAATATATAAAGAAAGAAAAGGGGCGCAAGATTTGAAATGTAAAAAACGTCCAATGCTTTTATTCATGATATATGAAAGTGACACACAAAAGCCCTCACAAATAAAACCACGGTGCCCCGGGTAAGACATCGGGCCATAGAGTTTAGTAATATTGTTTGTTACAACTTTAAAACAAAAGAGTTCATTACTGAGTGACAAAAGTAACAGGCATGGAGTCTTTGGAAGTCCAATTGCTTGGTCCATCTTCGGTTGTTGGGTATATCCAGCTGTCGAATTCAGATTCTTCCACTTCATCTTCATCCCCAATAGCATTTACCCCATGGTTAGAAATGGGAGCAGTCACCACATTAGGCTTCTCGGGCGCCTCGAACTGTACCTCTTTAGCATCAATAAGGTCTTGAACCTTATTCCTTAGAGCCCAACAATCATCAGTAGAATGCCCCGGGCTATCAGAGTGATAAGCCCAGCGGGCGTTGGGATTGTACTTCGGAGATGCTGTGTTTACCACCTTCGGAGCTTCCTTGACAGTTACCAGGCTAGTTGACAGCAGTTGCGGCAATATCTGAGAAAGAGTCATGCTGAGCCGAGTATACTGTCTTTTGGGCCTCTCAACTCTTGGCTGGTTATATTGTTGAGGAGCAGCAGCAGGCTTAGAAATTACCACCGCGTTGACAGCTTGGCGGCATTCTGGTTTGTTCTGTCTTCTGGGACCATACACAGCACTAGCTTCTTTCTCGAAGGGCTTCATTTCAGTATTTGAGGAGGCACCCTTCTGTACCTTCCCCGATTTGATACCAGCTTCGATCCTCTCACCTGTCAGGATCAGGTCTGTAAACCCAACAAAGGAATTACCAATGAGATGGTTGAAGAATGGACCAGATAGGGTCCCCAAGAACATGTCCACTAGTTCACGATCCGTTAACGGTGGCTGCACCCTGCCAGCCAGGTGTCTCCATTTCTATGCGTACTCCTTAAAACCTTCACCCGTTCCCAGTGACATACCCTGGAGTTGGGTACGCGTGGGAGCGGGGTCGGAATTATACTAATACTGCTTATAAAAAGCAGTAGCCAAGTCCTCCCAGTTATGAATGTTGGTTCCATCCAGCTGATAGAACCATTCGAGATGAGTCCCTGAAAGACTCTCCTGGAAGAAATGGATCCATAAGTTTTTGTCTGTAGTGTAAGGCTGGATCTTCCTTACATAAGAGCGGAGGTGCAGTTTAGGACAGGAAGCCCCGTCGTACTTCACAAAGGCAGGCGCCTTGAACTTGTGTGGGATCACCACCCCAGAAGATAACCCCAAGTCTCCAAAATCCAACCCAGGCACGCGTTGAATCTCCATAGCATTTAGCCGGTCCTCCAGCTGTTTGTACCGGTCCTCAGCAGGAGGGTACTGTTCATCATTGAAGTCTGTCTCGGTGTCAGAGACCACAGGACTAGGAACCTCTCTCCCTTGGTGACTGCCTTCCCCAACAGATGGAGTAGTCCTCTCAGCTTCATTCTGCAGTGTATTCCCGAGTCTGCGTCCAGTGTTGAACAACACAATCCTCTTCTTCTTCTTCTTCAGGAGCAAAGCCTTCAACTCCTGTTGTCCCTGGGCCAAGTTCATGACCATCTCTTGAAACTGAGCGTTCTGGGCCTGGAGGGCCTTGATAGCTTGTTCGGTAGTTGGTTCAGGATTCATGATGATTGAGTGCTGAAATAAACAGCGAAGAAGATTAAGCAACCTGTAGAAAAAGGGTACCTGTGATGCATATGATGAATGAAATGCGTATGAATTGTTTTCAAAGACAATCGGGAATCAACTTTGTAGACAAAAGGAACACTCTTTATTAGATTTAAACTTTGGAATTTAAATTGTTCAACAAATTACCCTTAGGCGTTACAGGAATGAAAATACTGAAAAGGAAATAAAAGCTGTAAAGGAAACATCCAAAGCCCATTAGTGCTCCCATGGCCTCCTCTTCTCAGTACGGATGTAGTCATTCATGATCCGCTCGTTCTCCAATTGCTTGGTAAACTTCTGGATCTTCTGTTCTTGTTCGTTGAACTTTTCCCGATAATAATCCCGCTCTTCCTGTAGTTGCGCCCAAGATCTCTTTAGGGTATCAACATCAGTGGGTATCTGAGGAGGGAGAACAGTTGGAGGAACCCCGTCTCTGTCAGGAATTTCAAGAATGATAGGCCTGACAGCTTTATATGGCATACCTAACTTTTGAGCACGGATGCGGACCCATATGTAATAGGGTTCCATTGGTAGAGAAGTCTTCGGTCCCAACTCATGTGGGTCAGCTTTGTGAATTCCGTCCCAAGCTTTGATGAATCTACGGCGCAGTTCGTCACTATCTACCAGAAACTCAAAACTGATGTGAGGTACCAACATCTCATGAGGCCCTGCTCTTCTGGCTCTTCCAAACTGACGGAGAGCTAAACATGGATTATAAGAGATTCCTCCCTGGGTACCGATCAATGGAACATTAGGATACTCTCTGCAACGATCAATAACAGCCACCTCATCTAAACCTCTGAGAGTCCAAATGATGTCATTATCAGTGAGAGACATTAACCTATGAGCCCAGCCTCTTCCTTCTTGGTTCTTCAGCAAGAACTTGGGGAGATGCAAAATAAACCACCTCACTAACAAAGGAGTACAACACCACAGAGTTCCTCGTCTTCGGGAAGTACGAGCATAGAGTTGTTGCAGGATATCACCCAAGAGAGTGGGTACGGGATTCCGAGACATGAAGATCCTTATGGCATTGATATTGACAAAGTTATCAGGATTTGGAAACAATACCAGACCGTAGATTAAGAGAGCCAGAATGTCTTCATACACCATGAAGTCTAAGTCATTCCAGAAACTGTTAGCTTTACCAATCAGAAATTTAGCCAAGAAGCCCTTAACTCCGCTTCTGGTCACCCAGTTGTCCATTACCTCCTTGTTGGTCAAGGGAAGGGCTGCAACAATCTCCTCAAGCCTAAGAGTCTTTTCCCAACCACTGAATGGGGTCTGATCCAAGATAGGGATACCAAGTAAATCAGAGAATTCTTCCAGGGTAGGGACCAGATGGAAGTCTTGAAAGGTGAAACAATTGTACAAGGGATCATAAAACTGGGTCAAGACACTCATCAGTTGTTGGTCCCACTTTGAAGTGACTAAACCGAGAAGGGAACCATGCCTCTAGATGAAGGAAGCAGTGTTTAGAATTCTGTCAACCAACTCTTTAAGCAAATCAGGTGAGTGAACAAAGTTGAGCCGGATAGTGTTCCTTCGCACATGCATCATGATGTCCTACAAAACAGAGCAAAGGTGAAACCCTCTTGTCTTTGAAATAGGTCAGTCCTTATGCAGGATGCATGCAATGGTATGATGGTATGATGTTATGATAAAGCACACCATAAATATTCACAAAGGCACACATGATAAGGCACACAAGTCACACCAGACAGCCCTTAGAGTTTAGGCCAGCATGAAGTTCAGGTACTACCCTCTTTTAGTTTCGTTGGTTAAGACCTGTCCTATCAGAAGTAACCGGGTTCTAGAGGATCCCAATATCACTGACTACCCTCAATCGGTCATAACTCCAGCGTCGCAATCTTTTCTTGCAGCCAGAACCATCGCGAGAGTTTAGCCTCAATGGGTGTAGCATACTGCTACTGTTCTATGGCCAAGTTGGGTCACATTAGGGTTCTAAGGTCGGTTGGTGCTTAATGACTCCTCAGAAGACCCATATTCTCCTCGTTGCAACACAAGGGATATCGGTACAGACCAAGGCGCCACACCAACGTAGCCATTGCTTCACTCGTGTCGGTCTATGCCGGACAGGTCCCTCACAGCTTATGCTACCTAAAAGGGTATCCCCAGATCCGGGTTAGGATCTATGAAACTCTGATGCAAAGCCCACAAACATAAAGCAATCAAAGTAAAGCAATTGAAAACATAAGTATGATCTAATCCTAAGGTACACCTCACTTTTAAGTATCCCTAGCAGAGTCGCCAGTTCTGTGATCGGTGGAAATAGAACTGACTGTTTTTAAGCTGGTTTCGCGAAATGTCGCGGTAAGCAAGAGTCGCCACCGTCTTTTATGTTCTCCAACATGGAAAGGACAAAAGCACAGAAAAATTCCTTATTCGAGAATGTTTCTCGGTTCGGGAGGTAGATTTATAGAAAGGGAAGGTGTTAGCACCCTTTCTATCCGTGGTTATCCACGGGCTCTTAGGTACTTGCTCTTATGTTTTCAAAATTTGTTTGCTTTTCAAATGTGTGTGGGTTTTGAAAAAGTTTCGTTTGAAAAATTTCTAAGTAACTCTTGTATCAGTCCTCATGAGTGTATGAAAAATTTGTTTGAAAACTTTTGAAAGTGTGAGTGCGAAAAGTTATTTTTGTTTTGTTTTGAAAAGAGAAAGTACCCATGAGTCATCTACCTACCCTAAGGAATTAAGCTGTGTAAGAGTCCTTTAGATAGTGCTATCCCACCATTGAGAGGTAGGTAGCACCATCGTTGGAGTTGTTCGGGTCAATTCGATTATCGGGACAATGTGGTCACCGAAGCAACGGTAGGACACCTTAGAAGTAACCCTAATGTCCTAGATCCTTTTTTATCCGAGGCAACCGTTTCGAGGCAACTGGATCTTTAGACAAAGGGAGACCTCTAAGACACCCTATACTTGATGACCACGTTTCGAGGCAACCAGTGAGGCGTACCCTAGAAGTGGCATGTGCTTTGTGTGTTGTTTTTCAATTAATTATCTTTGTACATGTTATTTGTGAGCTACGGATTGGTTTTATTTACATACATTCTTTCATGCATTTAACAGTTAGGGGTGCGGAAAGTAAATTGCAGAAATGTAAATTCTAACTATTACAAGGCGCGGGTCTATACATCGCCAAAAGCAAAAACCCGTTTTGGTAAATAAATGCGAGAAATTAAACAAAGCGGTAAAAACCTATTTAACTATTACATATCTGGAGACAGTTACATAAATAATCAAAATAAATAAATGCGCGCGAGAATTAAATCGGGAACGTCCTAAGGTTTTGACCCTTTTGAGAAAGAAATTGAATTTTTTGTCCTTTTTTGTGATTAAATGAAATTAAAATTAAACTAATTAATTAATTTATTAAAAGAAAAATGTTTTTGTATTTTTATGTTTTTAATGAAATAAAATAAAAGGAAATAAAATTAAGTTAATAAACCTAATTCTAAATCTATTTTAGTTATTAAGAAAAAAAAGGTTAAAGTGGCCTAATTAAAACTAATTCAATTTATTAGTATTTATTTGCAAAAATAATTATTAGTGAATTTAATAAAAAAACAATTTTTGATTTATGGATTTATCATGAAAAATTAATTTGGTTATGAATTAATAATAATAATTAAATAATTAAAAGAATTAGAAGAAAAGAAAATAAAACAAAAAATAGCAAACCAAGGGAGTATGTTGACCCATATGGAGGTGAATTTGTGAAATTCTGGCCCAAGAACACCAAGCCCCTTGTTGACTTTCATGATCAGGCGCTTACTGGTTGACTGGGGTGCATGATAGTCCTCCTTTCTTGGCCTTCAGATTGTTGATCATGGCCACTTGGCATGTGGAGCGCTGAGGTTTATGGTGGACTATTGGACATGCGCTGCATTGGAACGTGTTAGGAAAAATATTAACAATGATATGGGGGACCTAGGAATCGAACCCAGGTCGCAACGATTGCAAGCCACGTCTCCAGCCACTCCACCATCACATTGCGTTTGTAAACATAATGAGTAACAAATATAATATATGCAAAATAATAACCATGCTGGAAACAATGAAAAACGCGCGTAGATTTGAATCCACCAACCACACGTCAACACGCTATCTTCTTCTTCGTTTCACCTGCAGAAATATCAAACCGATAGCGGGGGTTTTAAACCCCCACAAACTGGAAAAGAGAAAAATAGCGATTAGCGTTGCAGGTTATATAAAAAGGGCGCGATGATTGGGTTGAATTCGTCTGGCCTTGACGAATTCAACCATGCACGTTTCAAGGTCCAATTTTTTAGTATGTAAAAAACCCCAAAATCCAAGCTTCGAAACCCTAAGGTTCTTCAATGGTGGTTTTCGATTCAGAATGCAACAATCAAATTGGATTATACCAATCGCTTCAGGAGGTTCCTATTAACACAAATCAACCCAAAAAATAGATTAAAAGCGTATGAATAATGATATGCAATTTTGGAAAATAAGCCAAACCGTGGGACTTGTTGTGGATGATTCCTTGAGCGTTGATGCGTGATTTTGATCTCCAAATTTTCCCGGGGACTTGTGCAACGTGTTTGAATTGCTCTAAGGCCTTGAATTGCCTTGGAAGGTGGATTTCAGTTTTCACTTTTTTGCTTGGATTTTTGAATTTGGTTCTTTTGTTTCAGAGGTTTCTAGGTCGTGTCTTTGGTCTGGAACATTTGCATATATGTGTATGAATGAGAATCAAACAATATTAAGAGCCTTTAACCAATGCAATTATGTTTTGAGATTTCCTCTTTACCACCATTAAAGGTCTTGCCATGTTTGTTCAAAATTTGAATTTTCATGCTCATAATAGGCTTGGCACGAATTTGGTATGTGACTTATGGTGCATCAAGGTCATTCAAACCACAAGATATCACTTAATTAATTTTCTTGATTTTTATTTGAATTTTATGGATTTAAAATGAATTAAACCAATCAAATTAAATAAAAATAGAAAAATTAATGTTTAATCTTGAATTTAATCATGGGACACGTGGGTGGCATGACAAGGATGAATCAAGTGGAAAAAGGTGGGCTCTTTTGTCAAAAATTGAAGTTTCAAGGATAGTTGACTTTTGCCATTTCACAAAAATTTCCCAACTTCTCCAATGCATATCTTGCTCAATTTTGATCATATGAACATGTTCTTGGACATTTTGGAAAGATATTGAAGTCCTCTAACCAATGCCTTTGGTTCCATGTCATTTTGATTTACCAATCTCAAGTTATGGTCTTTGACTTAAAATGCCTTTTTGTTGACTTTTGAAAAGGACCTATAATGTTGAAATTGGTAACTTTTTGTGAGAGCATTTCTTGGACTTGGAATGTGAAGATGAGTTGTAGGAAATGTCCTCCCCTTCAAAATGAGCATTGGATGGGATTTTTATGATGAACCATGAAAAAGTTATGCTTTGGTCAAGTTACAGTTGACTTTTCAACTGTCCAAAAATAGAAACTTTTGCATCTTGATGATTTTTGAGCCATTCTTGTGAAATCATGGTCAAGTTTTGACCAAATGATGATTGTGGCTTCAAAATAAGATGTTGACCAAAATTTTTGACTTTTGACTGCCAAATGACCATTTTGCCCCTACAGTTGATTGTGAAGCAATTAGGGTTTTTGACTGTGCAACTTGACCTTGTGAGCCTTGAAACTTGACATGTAGATGCTTGACAATGTTTATAGGCATATGGGACTTGATTGAGCCCTTGAAAACCTCAACTTCTTTGCAAGAACCAAAACCCTAATTTGACTGGCTTAGGAGGGTGTTTGAACTGTGCAACCCTTGAGTAGACTTGAGCAAATTGAGATGATGCTTGTCAAAACTTTGAAGAATATGGGAGGGCAAATTTTGGGGTACAACAGCTGGGAAGGCTTGAGATGGCCTGAAAATTGGAATTTGATTCACCACTTTTGTTGAGTTTTTTGCAAGTTTGCCTTCTGTTTCTCACGCCTCCCATCCCTTGTTTTTGGTCTGCACATGCTCTATATATATACCCTAGAATGAATTAGGTTACAAACTTGTTTCAAATCTTTTTCAATTAAGATGATTGAATCATGATTTGATTCTTATGTAAATCTTTCCAAATCAAGCCAAATCTAATCTTTTTGTGTCCAAATGAAGTTTTCACAATTTGATTCTTCCCCCAGCTGTATAAGAGACCTAAACATGCACAAAATCTTAAGCTTTGATTAGTTTTGATATTTCCATGATTTTATTTTGATTTTATTTGATTTAATTGAAATAAAAATCAAAATAAATGACAAAAATAAAATAAAGACAAGTGGGAAGGATCATGGGTCGTGGGTCATGTTACAAACTCAATTCAAGCATAAAAAGTTGGGCCCATTTGACAAAAATTGTAATTTTAGGCACTTTTGAGTTTTGGCAATTTTACAAAAAAGGTCAACTTTACCAATGCATAACTCCTTCAATTTTGACCCTAGAGATGTGTTTTTGGACTTTTTAGAAATATTAGGATGTTATCTAAGCAACCCTTTTAGTCTCATATCAATTGAGTCTTCCATGTTCATGTATGGAGCTTTGACAAAAAGGTGTTTTTGTTGACTTTTCAAAATGACCTATATTGTCCAAATTTATATCTTCTTGTGAGTGCATATTTTGAACTTGTTATCTGAAGTTAATTGTAGAGAATTTCATCCTCTTAAAAATGAGCTTTGGATGTGTCATTTCTGATAAAGTATGAGAAAGTTATGCTTGGTCAAAGTTGAGTTGACTTTTCCTACAAAACCCTAATTTAGCAACTTTTGGGTTTTGATGAATTGTGAGCAATCTTTGAGGAATCATGATCAAACCTTGATCAAATGATGAATAATACTTCAAAATGGGAATGTTGACAAAAAATCTTGAAGTTTGACTGTATGTAGGACATAGTTGACTTTTGCTCTAGCACAGTCGATTTTCATGCCTTTGAGCAATTGACTGAGCAAACTTCCTCTGCAAGGCTTGAAACTTGACATTGATGATCTTGAGAACATATTAGGACAATGGTGAGCATTTGGGATCCTTTGGACTCAAGCATCTTGATGCAAACTGAAACCCTAATTTGAGGTAGACTGCCTTAGGAGAAAGTTTATCTGGTCAACCCTTGGACTCCCTTGAGCAATTTGAGGACCTAACTTGAAATGTATTGAAAAATAAGGGAGGGGAAATTTTAGGGTACAACAATATTGTTTGTAAAAGGCTGCAGCAAGATCTTTCCAGTTATGAACATTGGCTGTTTCAAATTGATAAAACCAATCAAGTTGAGTTCCAGACAGACTGTCTTGGAAGAAGTGTACCCATAAATCCTTGTCGGAGGTATGAGGATGGATTTTCCTCATATAGGACCGAAGATGCATTTTGGGGCATGAGACTCCATCATAATTGGCGAATACAGGTGCTTTGAATTTTGGAGGAAGGACAATCCCTAATACTATTCCCAACTCCTCAAAGTCCAATCCAAACACTTTTTGGATTTCCATTGCACTCAACCGCTCTTCTAGATGTTTATACTTGTCGTCGTCTTGAGGGTATTGGTCTTCAGAATAGTCTTCTTCTTCCTCTCCCTCTTCCTCTTCTGATTCGGACTGGACAACTGTTTCTTTGCCTTTCCCATCTTGATTGTCTTTCTCACCAGATTTCGTTGCAAAGTCTAAGGCCCTTCTTGTTTGCCCTTGGAATCTTCTTCCCATGTTTAGAACTCCAATTATCTTCTTCGTCTTCTTTTTCTTCTCCTCATCCAGCAAGGTCTTCAACTCTTCTTGTCCTTTGGCTAGAGTTAAGAACAACTATTAAAACTGTGCATTCCGAGCTTGGAGATCCTTCACCGTTTGCTCGAGATCCATCTTACTGAAATAAACAGTAGAGAGATGAGGAGACTTGTTTCAAGAAACCTGCTTATGTTATGATGAATGGTAGATGCGTGTGCAATGATTTCAAGGATCTTAAAGATTCAAATTTTTTTTAGATAAAAAGGAAACACACGTTATATTAATAAATTAAAGCTTTGAGTACATCAACGCCTTCTAGGGCAAAATAATTCAAAAACTCTAAGATAAAAAGGTAGTTCACATCCTTTTTGGTGCGATGTAGGCATTCAAGTTCCTCTCCTCATGAAGTTTCTTAGTGAGTTCCAAAACCTTCTTCTCGCTTGCATAGAATTAGGCTTCAAAAGTATCTCGCTCCCCCTTGAGTTGTATCCAATATCTTTGTAGGTCTTCAAGAGAGGTGGGCATGTCAGGATGTAGGATAGTGTATGGAACATCTCCTTCCATAACAGGCTCCACGATTATCGGGAGAATGAAGGGATAAGGCATCATAAGACTCTGAGCACGCGTTCATACCCATTTGAGGTAAGGATCAAGAGGGATGGAATTATTGTGCCCCAAAGTCTTTCTATCTACCTTGTTCAACATCCTCCAAGCTCGGATAAATCTCTGGCGAAGACCTTGATCGTCGTTGTCGTAGTCAAATATCAAACCTTGAATCAACATCTCGTGCGAGCCATCCCTTCGGGCGTAACCAAACTGTCTTAAGGCTAATAAGGGGTTGTAGGTGATACCTCCCCTAATTCCAAGTAAAGGGACATTAGGAAATTCTCCACAATGGTCGACAATAGTAACATTCTCTATGGATCGGGAGCACCAATAAATGTCTGAATGTTTGAGCATCATCAACCTTTGTGACCACTTTGAACCTTGCTCGTTCTTTAAAACAGATTGGGGGAGATGAGAAATAAACCATCTTGCCAAGAGAGGAGTGCAACACATAAGGACGCCTCTTTTCCTTATTGTGCGAGTGTGAAAAGAGTGTAAGATGTCTCCTAGAAAAGTAGGCACCGGGTTGCGTGATATGAAGATTTTGATGGTGTTCACATCTATGAGTTGGCCAGGATTTGGAAACAAAACCATCCCATAGATGAGGAGAGCCACAGTTTCCTCAAAGGCTTGCAAATCCAAGGAGTTCAGTTTTGGGCTTTCTCAAACAAGAACTTTGCTAGGAAACCTTTGACACCACTCTTTGTTTCCCAATGAGTTGTGACATCAGATTAGTGCAAGTGTAGAGCTTGAGCAATCTCTTATGGCTTTGGGTCTCTTTCCGTACCGTTGAAAGGTAGTTGATTGAGAATGCGAATCCTCAAGAGTCGGGAGAATTCTTCTAAAGTAGGCACAAGTTGATAATCGACGAATGTGAAGCAATGGTGTAAAGGATCAAAGAACTGAAAGAGCACCTTCATCATATCCTCATCTGTGTTGGAGGTGACCATGTTGAGTAGGCGACCATGTCTCTCGGTGAATGGAGATTTTTCTGGAATCCTTGAAGCTAGTTCCTTAAGTTGTGGAGGGATCCTTACAAGGTTGACTTGAATAGTTTTCCTGCGAAGAGAATCCATATCCTACAAAACAGAACAAAGATAAATCCCAAGATCCTTGAAATGGTTAGTGAATATGTTATGATGTTATGATGTTCATGATGTTATGTACAAGTATGTATATACAAACAAAGTAAACAAGTCCTTAGGTTTAGGATTTCATGGAATCTCATAGATAAGTACCCTCTTGAGGTTTAGTTGGCTCAACCTGTCCTAGTAATAGTAACCGGGTTCTAAGGAGCTCAATATCACTGGTCTGTTTCCTTGGTCATTGTTTCAGCACAAGCCTCTTTAATGGCGACCGAAATATCCCAAGAAACCAAACCTCAATAAGTGTAGGATCGAGTATCTACCAACTTCGGACTGCACCAAAGCCGGTCATCTCACCACATCCTAAAGGCCAAGTTGGTCAAGTAAAGGTTCTAAAAGTTCATTAGTGCTTAATGACATTACTCAGCGGCCCCGTATTCTCCTTGATTAACTCAAGGGCTACCGGTTGAAACAACCGGCAGAAAATCATCAAACAATGAAGTCGCTATCGAACATCTTTTATCCCACATGTAGGGAAAGGTAAACATCGAGAAAACCTGAGAAGGGAGAAGTCACGGTCTTGCGACCGAGAGATCGGGTAAGGGAGACTGTCACGCGAGGGGAAGGTATTAGCACCCCACACGCCCGTAGTACCCTATGATATCCACTCTTGTTATCTATCTTATGGGTGTGTTTAGTCTATGTTTACTGTTTACTATACTACTTAAAGGAGAATGCATATAAAATAAATGAGAAACAAATGTAGGGAAAATAAAATTGTACTCGCTTAGGCCCTACCCCAATGCCTACGTATCCTTTTTGAGGAATCAGAGCTACAATAGTTCGGCTCATATGTTTTGGTTTGTTTTGTGTTTTTTATGGACAATGTTAATTCCGCCTTCTGCCGCAACTCGACCTTTGGAGACTTATGCGTTGGCACAGAAGTAAACTAATCATGTCCTTACCTGAAAAGGGTTTTATAGAAATGGTGCTCGAGCGCACAAAATGGTTTGAATTAGTTTGTGTTTTATTACCTTAAAAAAGGGTTTAAGTATGACTAGCATATTTTTGATTTGCTAAGAAAAGAAATTTTTGTTTTAGATGCAAGGATGCAAAAAGGGAAAGAAAAGAGTCTATGGGAGACTAGCCTATCTCTAACCTAATGTTATCATACAATGGTAGTCCTATGTCAAGGATGAAAGGGGAAGTTTCTACCTACTGTTAGCATGCATGGTTTACAACCTAAGGTCTAACTTGCGTTCGAACAGAGCAAGCACATCCTAAGGGAACATGGTATGTACATGGATAAAGCAAACAAGCCAATAAGATCAAGAGAGCACACCTAGAGAGATCCTATCTAAGCTAGCATACCAAAGAAAGTCTAACAAAACTATCCTATAGGGAACATGCACTGAGAGTGAAGTCGTGATCTCAATTTCTAAATTGAGTGACTCATCGATCAATAAGAAATAAAGGAAAGCGATGAAATCCTATAGGGAGCATGCACTGAGAGAGAAGTCGTGATCTCAATTTCTAAATTGAGTGACTCATCAATCTACAATTAAAGAAACAAACACAAGCACAACACATACAACAAATAAAGTGCGGAATGCCTGTTACAGGTCTTTAAACAGCGACTTTGAGCGCACGCTCTTTATTTCCTGCTTCCTACTTCTCATGATCTCTAGAAAGCGATAAATGTAATATTACAACAAATGGTCTGAAACTATACTAAACATATAATAAAAATCTGCAAAAACCAAATCAATGCATGGAGAAAGCTTGGAGGGCACTGCAAACGATAGAAGTGAAGAGGAGGCTTAAGTATAGAGATCGCAACGAATGGATCAATAATCAGAGAATAATTTCTCTTAATCTTGACTTTTGGATCTTGATGAAGTTGTTGTTGTGTTCTTGATGAAAAAAATGTATAACCTTGATTTGATATTTGAGAGAATTGAGAGAAAAGTTTTGATTATTTGTGGAGATTTTTTGAGTTATGAGAGAAATTGGAGTAAAAAGAATATATAGTATGGGCTTATGTGAGGTAATTTGGTTAATGGGTCTCAAATATCCATAAATATTAATGCAGAATTTTAATTCACTTGAGTGCGACACTTTTCGGGAAAATTCGCAGGAATCTAGGTGCGACTTTCGAAGTTGAAATGTGAAACTAAAATGTAGCCAACATTGAGAACAACATCGTGTCCAAAGATGAACTTGATCGGATAAACGGTGATTTAGTTATGATTTTTTGAAGTTTCGTCTCAGATGAAAATATTTCTCGGTTCAGGGTATTCAAAAGCGTTGCGCATGCTTCGGACCAAAAACAAAGGCCTTCGGGACACCGCTTTGTTGTACCCCAATATTTTCCCTCTCATTTTACTCAATACATGTCAATTGAGGTCCCCAAGTTGCTCAAGGAAGTCCAAGAGCTGACTAGACCAACTCTCTCCTAAGGCAGTATACCTCAAATTAGGGTTTCATTTTTCATCAATATGAGAGGACCAAAAAGGTCTCCTATGATCTACATGGTTTTAATATGTTCTCAAGACCCTACATGTCAAGTTTCATGCCTTGCACAAGAAGTTTGCCCAGCCAACTGCTCAGATGCTTGAGAATCGACTATACTAGGTCAAAAGTCAACTGTGGCACACATACAGTCAAACTTCAAGATTTTTGGTCAACATCATCATTTATAAGTTTTATCCATCATTTGATCAAGGGTTGATCACGATTCCTCAAGGAATACTCCAAATTCATCAAAACCCAAAAGTTGCTAAATTAGGGTTTTGTAGGAAAAGTCAACCCAACTTTGATCAAGCATAACTTCTTCATGCTTTATCAGAAATTTTCCATCCAAAGCTCATTTTTAAGAGGATGCAATTCCCTACAATTCATCTTCATCTCACAAGTTCAAAATATGTACTTATAAAAAGATATTAATTTTGACATTATAGGTCCTTTTGAAAAGTCAACAAAAACACCTTTTGGGTCAAAGCTTCATACATGAACATGGAAGACTCAATTGAGATCAGACCAAAAGGGTGGCTTAGGGGACACCCTAAGCTTTCTAAAATGTCAAAGAAAACCTCTCTAAGGTTAAAATTGGAGGAGATATGCCTTGGCAAAGTTGACCTTTCTTTGCAAAATTGCTAAAAGTCAAATGTGCTCAAAAATACATTTTTTTGCTAAATGGGCCTAACTTTTTATGCTTGCACCTCACTTATAATGTGGTCCACGACTCAAACATTCACCCACACATTATTTGCTTCATTTTTCAATTTATTTTGATTATTTTTTAATTAAAAAGTGAATTAAATCAAATAATTGATGAATAATAGCAAAGATATGATTTGATTTGTTTTTGGACAGGTTGGAAATCAAAATATGCTGAATTATCAACGCCAAAACGAATCAAGCATAATTGATACAAGAAAGGAATAATTTGGATCAATATAAAAAGTTTACATATGCCATGAAAATCAAATCAAATCTTCAAAACTTTCAAAGATGTGATTTGTTTTTGCAACCCTCATGCACTCTATGATATATAGGGAACACATCCAAGGCAAGAACAAGGGTTAGAATCGTGGGAGGAGGCAGAACAAAACTGCAAAAATTCAAAGAAAAGTGTGAGACCTATTTTCTTCCACATGCCAATTCGAACCATTCCAAGGATCCTAAACCATTCATGGACATCTCAGAAAGCTGATAGCATAGTTTTCCAGCCTTGAAGCATCTAGAATCATGACGTTACAACATCATAGTTTGCACAAAAATTCAAACTCGATTTCAATGTTTTACGCATCCTAAATGCATGTTATCCATATATACTTGTTTGTAATCATGATTGCAAGCTTTCTGTATAGTTTAATTGTACTAACAATGCAGGAATCCAGATTCACCATTGCTAGGGTTTAAGAGCTCGATTTGGGATTTTTTGATATAGGGAAAATTGGACCATGAATGGGGTACCATGACACTCTTGAGACCAAGACGAGTTGATTGGTACCATTACAATTGATTTATATTGCATGTACAAGATTTTAGAGATGGACTGTGTTGTAGCTACGAACAAATGTCCGTAGGTAAAAGTGTTTTACCTAAAGCAATGGTCCAAGGAAGAAGACGCTGGGGTGTCAAGCAACCATTGGGACATTTGAAAATTCGTGCGTGTTCTGAGCATGGAAATTAATTTGGATTTTGATTTATTGTTTTTATTATATTAACAATTGAGACATCCAACGCAGTTGGTCAGAGGAAGGAAGTATGAAGCTCATGTCCTGGGTTCGACCCCAGGCGTGAGCTTTTGGCATTTTCTCCATTATTTTCACCAGATCTAGCACACCTCACCTTCTGAGGATCACCACGCACCCTCTGATCTCATCCTCTGGATCCATCTCCAGCCAGATCTAGCACCCCTCACCTTCTGAGGATCATCACGCGCCCTCTGATCTCATCCTCTGAATCCATCTCCAGCCAGATCCAACACACCTCACCTTTTGAGGATCATCACACGCCCTCTGATCTCATCCTCTGAATCCATCTCCAGCTAGATCCAGCACACCTCACCTTCTGAGGATCATCACGCGCCCTCTGATCTCATCCATTGGATCCAATTCCTGCCAGATCCAACGCCAGCATACGCAGGTCCACCATGAGTCCCCAGAAGATGGTCTCATTGGATCAGGCGCCAGACTCTGGGCCATCCTTCTGGGTTTTAGAAGTTCAACATACACCCCCAGTTTGCTTCATCACTCCTGGCCCAAATCTTTCTCTCTTTTTAAAAATTCTTTTTATTGGTTATTTTTAATTATTTTCACAACAAAAATATTTTTTTTCATAAAAATCAGAAAATCACTAATAATTAGATTTTAGGTTTTTTTCATAAAAATATTTAAATGCAATTAATTAATTAGCTTAATTAGATTAGTTCAAATTCTTTTTTTTTTATAATTAAAATTAATTAGAAAAATTAGGTTAAAATTTCAAATATTTTTCCCAAAAATAAAATACAAAAAAATATTTCCTCTTTAATTGATTAGATTTTTTTAGGACTCAGACTTTATTCTCGTATGTAATTCGTCGTGCGCGCCTTGACTTTCTTTTAATTCAAATTATTGTAATTGTTTCAAGGTTGTAATAGTTTTAATTAGGATTTTAAAATTTCGCATTTTTATTTCACGTTAAGGCCATTGTGTAACTGTCAAAGCCATGTAATAGCTAGGTTTATTTCCGCGTTTACTTTCAAAAAATCATTAACTGTCTAGATGTATGGCTAATAGGATTGTATGGCAAGAATGCATGAAAATTAAAATAGTTAGAAAACCCTAATGTGCAAAGATTAAAATAACTGAAACAAATCACTCGCACATGTTCACTCCTAGGGTTTACCTTACTCCGGTTGCCTTCGGTACACAATCATTAAGCATAGGATATTTTAATGGTGGCCCTCCTGTCTAAAAGATCAAATGTCCCATTCGAATATTGCCTCGAAAATGTTGCCTCGAAAAGATCTTAAGACTCTAGGGTTACTACTAAAGTTTTCTAACTATTGCTTTAGTGATTGTATTTGTCCCTTTCGAACGTCCCTTACAAACTCCAACGACGGTGCTACCTACTCCTTAATAGTGGGATAGTGCTGTCTAAAGTAAATGGAACAAAAAAAATCTTTTTTCGAGTAGGTAGAATCTTAAGTACTTGCTCAAAAAAAATCTTTTCACACAAACACCTTTCAAAACAGTTTTCTAAAACAACTTCGTCACACCCTTGAGGACTGATACAAGGGTTATTACGAAGTAAAAAATTTTCAAGACAAACACACACAAGCAATTTGAAAAAATGAGCAAGTACCTAAGAGCCCGTAGATAACTACAGATAGAAAGGGTGCTAACACCTTCCGTTTCTATAATCTACCCCCCGTACTCAGAATATCTCGAAAAAAGGTTTTTTTTGTTCTTTTTCCTTTTCCATGATTGGATGAAATAAAAGTCGGTGGCGACTTTTGCTTACCGCGACATTTGCAAACACAAAGCGCAAAATGCAAACCAGTATTAAACAGTCGGTTCTACCACCGTATCACAGAACTAGAGACTCTGTTGGGGAATAAAATATAAAGTGGGGTAAACCTTAGGATCTAGGTCATATTTAATTTCTTTCTCTTGATTGTCTTATTTTCTTTTATACTTATGAGAATTGTTTGGGTTATTTGATCCTACACCCGAATCGGGGAAACACCTTTTAGGTAAGTAGCAATAAACTGTGAGGGAACTATGCTGGGGTATACCGGCACGGTTGAAGTAGAAGCTATGTTGATGTGGCACTTTGGTTGGTACCGGTAACCCTTGAGTCAATCGGGAAGAGTACGAGGCCGCCGCGTGGTGTCATGAAGCATCAACTGACCTTTAGAACCTTTAATTGCCCAACTTGGCCATTAGAAAGTAGTGAGATAGCCGGCCTCGGTGTAGAGATGAGAACTGGTTGATACTTGATGCTACACTCATTGAGATCAGACTTTCGGGATATTTCAGCCACAAGAAAAGATTGCGTGAGTTGAGACAATGCCGATAAAGGATGGTCAGTGATTTTGAGATCCTCTAGAACCTGGTTACTATTTCTAAGATAGGTTGAAACCAACTAACTTCATGAGGGTATTACCTTTGACCTCATACAAGCCTTAAACTTAAGGGCATTGTGTGATTTAACTGTGCTTGATATACCTGTGTTTGCTATACCTGTGTTTGCTATACCTATTTTTTGTCATGACATCATGCATCATAACATAACATCCATTCTTATTGCACTAACCATTTCAAAGACCAAGGGAATTTATCTTTTCCCTGTTTTGCAGATCATGGCTTCTGTACGTAGAAACACTATCTGAACCAGCTTTATGAAGATACCTTCCCAACTCAAAGAGCTAGTATCAAGGGTTTCTGAAACTTCTACGTTCACCAAGAGACATGGTCGACTTCTCGACCTAGTTACTTCAAACCTTGATGAAAAGATGATGAGTGTACTTTTTCAATTCTTTGATCCCAAGCACCATTGCTTCACCTTTCCAGACTATCAGTTGGTACCTACCTTGGAAGAATTCTCTCAGCTGTTGGATATACCCATTCTTGAGCAGTTACCCTTCATAGGTTTAGAAGAAGCTCCTAAGCCAGAAGTCATTGCCTCAACTTTGCACCTGAAACGGGCCGATGTGGTATCCAATTGGGAAACGAGAAGCGAAGTCAAGGGTTTTCTAGCTAAGTTTCTGATAAACAAAGCCCATCTATTTTGGGATGACGCAGATTTTCAGGCTTTCGAGGAGGTCTTGGCTCTTCTAATCTATGGGTTAGTCCTATTCCCTAATCCGGGCTCATTCGTAGACGTAAATGCTATCAAGATCTTTCTCTCTCGCAACCCGGTGCCTACTTTGCTCGGAGATATTTTGCACGCTCTCCACACTCGTACCATGAAGAGAAGAGGGATTCTTATGTGCTGTATGACATTGCTGTCGAGGTGGTTTATTTCTTACCTCCCTAAGTCCATACTGAAGAATGAAGAAGGTTTGGGTTGGTCGCAAATGATAATGTCGCTCGCCCATACGGGTATTCTCTAGTGTTCTCGAACTATGGAAAATACTGCCATTATTGATTGCTGTGGAGAATATCCTAATGTCCCGCTACTTGGCATCAAAGGAGGTATAACCTACAACCCTTGTTTAACCCTGCGACAATTTGGTTATGCTCGAAGGGATGGTCCCCATGAGTTACTTAACGAGGGTATTGTATTCAACTATAAAGATGATGTCAAGGAGTATCGCTGGAGATTCATACGAGCCTGGGGCATGGTAAACAAATCTGGCACCAGGGCTTTGGGACCAAAGAATTCCATTCCTATGGAACCTTACCTACAATGGGTACGAGCTCGTGCCCAACAGCTTATGATGCCCTATGTGGATGTTTTTCCAGTGATTGTGGAACCCACTACGGAGGAGGGTATTTCTTACACAGTTCTCTATCCTTATATGCCCACTGATTTTGGAGAATTACAGAGGTCTTGGATTCAGTTGATAGAGGAGCGAGATACCTACAAAGATCAGTTCCATGCTCAGAAGAGGAAGGTTTTAGAGCTCACAAAGCAATTGCATGAAGAAAGAGAACTCGATGACTATTCCGACATAAAGAGGAAGCATCCATAGGATTTTTTATTGTCTTTTATAGTTTCAGATTTATTTTTTAAATTGTAACGCCTAAAAGGCATTTGAACTTCAAATTCAGCTAATAAAGTTTTTGTTTATTGTGGTTTGCAAATTTAAATTTCTCGAAGTCTTTGAAATCATTGCAGTCGCATCCCATACATAGCACATCATTACAGGTACCATTACAGGTTTCTCATCTTCTTCGCTGTTTATTTCAGCAGAAATGTCTTCTGAACAAAGCATCAAGGACCTTCAAGCACAAAACGCCCAGTTCCAACAAATGTTCATCAGTCTGGCAAAAGGGCAGGAGGATCTGAAAGCCCTCATTTTGAAACAGAAGAAGAAGAAGAAAAAGGTTGTCGGTATTCTAAATATGGGCCGGAGTTTTGGAGAACGGTTGAAACATCCAACTGATCTGACCTCTTCATCCAAGGAAGGGGAGAATCAAGAAGGAGAGAAGGACCCTAGCCCTTAAGCCTCTGATAATGATACTGACTACAACAATGAACAATATCCTCCTGCTGAGGATAGATACAAACAACTAGAAGACCGTCTGAGTGCCATGGAAGTTCAGAGGATACCTGGGCTAGATTTCGAAGAACTGGGATTGGTGTCGGGAGTGGTCATCCCGCAAAAGTTCAAAGCTCCAATTTTTGCCAAGTATGATGGGGTGTCCTGCCTAAAACTCCATCTTCGCTCTTATGTCAGGAAGATTCAGCTCCACACAACTGATAGAAATCTATGGGTTCACTTCTTTCAAGATAGTCTGTCAGGGGCTCAACTTGAATGGTTCTACCAGCTAGAGGGAGCAAATATCCGAAACTGGGAAGATCTTGCTGCTTCTTTCTACAAGTAGTATCAGTACAATGCCGACCTTGCTCCCACTCGTACTCAACTCCAGAGTATGTCCATGGGTGCAGGTGAAGGTTTTAAAGATTACGCGCAAAAATGGAGAGACTTGGCTGGGAGAGTTCAACCCCTGTTGTCTTATAGGGAATTGGTTGATATGTTTCTGGGGACGCTATATGGTCAATTTTTCAATCATTTGATCGACAGTTCATCAGCTGGTTTCACCGAGCTGATCCTAACTGGGGAAAGAGTAGAAGCCGGAATTCGAAGCGGTAAAATACAGAAGGATGCCTCGTCAAGTTCAGTAAATAAGCCTTTTACTGGTAAGAAGGAGACCGGTGCCGTCTATAGCCCGAGAGTCCAAAACAGGGCTGAACAACGTCAGAAAGTAAGTGTCGTGATGATACCTAGACCTGCAGCTGCTCCACAATGAAACAATCAACAAAGTGTGGAGAGGCCGCAACGGAAGTTTACCCGCATCAACATGACATTGGCTGAAGTCCTACCTCATTTGTTGAGATCTAACCTGGCAACCTTGAGAGAGGCTCCCAAGAATCCGAATACTACATCTCCTTGATATAATCCGAATGCCCGGTGTTCCTATCATTCTGAGAGTCCTGGCCACGATACAAATGACTGCTGCGCTCTGAGAAACAAAATACAAGACTTGATTGAAGCTAAGGAGATAAATTTCGATGCTCCGGAGAAGCCGAATGTCATAACTGCTCCCATGCTTAAGCATGACCTTGGAGTTAATGCTATTGATACTGATTTGTTTGTTACCTCTGTCGATGAAGTTTCTACTCCTCTCTTGACTGTAAAGAAGAATTTTCTGTTGGCCGGTTTATTTCCGGGTTGTGGTGAAGGTTGCCACGTATGTTCGCTTTTACCTTCTGGTTTCCGTTTGCTGAAATTAGGTGTCCAACGCCTGATAGATAGCAAAGAAATTCTGTTTGAGAAAACTATGATCCCTGTTGTTCCAGTTAAAGACATTGCCATTATAACCATTTCCACCAATCCTTCCATGGTTTCCTCGAGAAGACCTGTTAGGATTACATCTACTCCAAGAATTGCTCCACTGATAATCACTGTTCCTGGTCCTGTCCCATATGTCTCAGACAAAGCTGTCCCCTGACATTATGGTGCCGATGTGTACTATCATGGCATCAAACAAGATTTGAAAAATGAAGAGGTTGATCCTGATATTGGTAACATTGTCGGAACCAACAAAGTTACCCGAAGTGGAAGGGTCTTCTCTCCCGAGATTTCCCCTAAGACTATCAACAAGCCCATTGTCATTACATCTGTTGTTCCTGCTAGTACATCAACTACTGTTCCTGTCCTTACTCCAGTCGATGAATCATCTAATACCCGCAGAAAAGAAGCTATAGGTGAGCCTGCCCGGACGGAGGTGCCTAAGAAAATTGTTGTGGAAGCCTCTAAGCAAGAAATAGAGGAAATACTGAAAACTATTAAGAAAAGCGACTACAATATGGTCGAACAGTTGGGGCAGACCCCATCGAAGATATCCATGTTGTCTTTGTTGTTATGCTCTGAGGCCCATGCGAAGGCTTTGATTGCATTCCTCAAAACTATGCATGTGCCACAAGAGACTTCAGCTGATCAGTTCAAAGATTGTGTGGCCAGCCTGACTGCTGATAATGGGCTGGGTTTTTCAGATGCAGATTTGACACCGAAAGGAAGGAAGCATAATGATGCTCTGCATGTCTCGATTGAATGTAGGGGCACCGTTATGGCTCATGTGTTGGTAGATACTGGGTCTTCACTTAATGTTCTGCCGAAGAAGACGTTAGACCGTTTGGATTGCGAGGGTCTAACTCTAAAGCCTAGTAACATTATGGTAAGGGATTTTGACGGATCGAAGAGAATTGTGCACGGGGAAGTGGACATCCCTGTCAAAGTAGGTTCTCAGACTTTTGGGTCCACCTTCTATGTGATGGATATCAAGCCATCATATTCTTGTTTGATGGGTCGTCCTTGGATCCATGAGGCTGGGGCAGTCACCTCCACACTCCATCAAATGCTGATGTATCCGGTGAAAGGAAAGATTGTCACAGTGTGGGGCGAGGAAGAATATATGGTGAGTCACCTCAACTCCTTCTGCTACGTAGAGATGGACGGGGAATTTATCGAAACTCCTTGTCAAAATTTTGAAGAAGTCCCTTAGATCTTGGCATCGACTGAAACTGCTAGCAACAAACCTCCGTTGGAGATGGCTTCTCTCAAGGATGCCAGGGATGTGGTTGAAGATGGTGGGTGTGCCAATTGGGGTCAGCTCCCTGATTTCACCCATAAAACTGACAAATTTGGTTTGGGCTTTACTACAGGGGCTCAAAGGGCTATTAGACACGCTCGGGCTGGAGGACCTCCCCTACGTATCAACAACCGTGGGATTAAGGCCATTGAAGACAGTGAAGAGGAATCAAACCTTGACAGTTGGATCTACCCAACTACCAACGATGGACCGAGCAACTGGACGGCTAGGGACTTCATGCCTGTTTCTTTTATTCCGCAGTAATTGACTGATTTATTTTAATATTTGTAATAAATAATTTGAAACTTTATGGCCCAGTGCCTTGCCTGGGGCACCTTGGCTTTGCTTGTGAGGGCTATTATTTGTCATTTCATAATCATTAATAAAGCATTGGACATTTCTGGCATACAAATTTTGCATTCTCTGTTTTTCTTTTCTGTTTTTCACTTTATCAAAACAACTATTCTCTTACACACACTCACGTATCATAATGCAGATCCATATCCACTCTGGATCCCATTGATAACAGCTCTGCTATTGCCAATTATGACTTCAAAAATCCGATCAACCAAGCCGAGGACGAAGGTGAGGATGATTGTGAAGTGCCTGGAGAACTTGATAGACTACTACAGCATGAAGAAAGGGCCATACAGCCTCATGAAGAGCCGGTTGAGACAGTGAACTTGGGTACTGAGGAAGACAGAAAAGAGGTTAAAATAGGTGCAAATCTAGAGCTTAGCGTCAAACAGAGGTTGATACAGATGTTGCACGACTATGTTGAAATCTTCGCCTGGTCCTATGAAGACACGCCTGGTTTGGACACTGATATTGTGGTACATCGCCTGCCGACTAAAGAAGACTGTCCTCCGGTTAAGAAGAAGGTCCGCCGTATGCGTCCTGAAATGTTAGAGAAAATCAAGGCAGAGGTCATGAAACAGTTCAATGCAGGATTCTTGGCTGTCACTTCGTATCCACAGTGGGTTGCTAACGTTGTTCCTGTACCTAAGAAGGATGGTAAGGTACATATGTGTGTTGATTACAGAGATCTGAACAGGGCGAGCCCCAAGGATGATTTCCCGCTTCCTCACATTGATGTTCTAGTCGACAACACCACGCAACATAAAATCTTCTCCTTCATGGATGGTTTCTCTGGTTACAACCAGATAAAGATGGCTCCGGAGGACATGGAGAAGATGACCTTCGTTACACACCGGGGAACTTTCTGCTACAAAGTGATGCCTTTTGGGTTAAAGAATACTGGGGTAACCT
Source organism: Vicia faba (assembly GCA_948472305.1). Lineage (NCBI taxonomy): Eukaryota > Viridiplantae > Streptophyta > Magnoliopsida > Fabales > Fabaceae > Vicia > Vicia faba. Next base: position 572,431,856 of record OX451738.1, read on the forward strand.
ATCAGCGCACCATGGTCGCTTTGTTTCACGATATGATTCACCATGAGATTAAAGTGTATGTTGATGACATGATAGCCAGGTCTCAGAATGAGGAAGAGCAACTTGATCATCTCTAAAAGTTGTTCGATAGATTGAAGACATACAAGCTGAGGTTAAATCCGAACAAGTGTACCTTCGGGGTAAGATCTGGTAAGCTTCTGGGTTTTATCGTCAGTGATAAGGGTATTCAGGTAGACCCTGCGAAGGTAAAAGCCATACAAGAGATTCCGGTTCCCCTTACAGAGAAAGAGGTTAGAGGTTTCTTGGGACATCTGAATTATATCGCCAGGGTCATTTCATATCTGACTGCTACTTGTAAGCCAATCTTCAAGCTCCTGAAGAAAGATCAAGTGGTAAAGTGGAATGATGAATGCTAGACTGCTTTCGAAAGAATCAAGGAATACCTTCAAGAACCACCCATTATGATGCCTCCAAATGAAGGAAGACCTTTGATATTATACTTGACAGTGCTAGACAATTCAATGGGGTGTGTGTTGGGGCAGCATGACGAGTCAGGTCGAAAAGAGCACGCCATTTATTACCTTAGCAAAAATTTTACCGACTGTGAGACCCGATACTCATTGCTCGAGAAAACTTGCTGCGCTTTGGGATGGGATGCTCGCCGACTAAGACAGTATATGCTGACCTATACTACCTTGTTGATATCGAAGATGGATCCGATCAAGTATATTTTCGAGAAACCCGCTCTCTTCGGAAGGATAATAAGGTGGCAAATGATCATAACCGAATACGACATACAATATACAACCTAAAAAGCAATTAAGGGAAGTGTATTGGCTGATCATTTGGCTCATCAGGCCATGGATGATTACCAGTCTATGAATTTTGAGTTCCCGTATGAGAATATCATGTTGGTGACTAATTACAAAGAACCTGGACCAGATGAAGGACCTGAGGAAGGATCCCGATGGTCTATGTATTTTCATGGAGCCTCGAACGCACTGGGTAACGACATTGGTGCTATAATCATATCTCCCAAGGGCTATCATACTCCGTTCACTTCCCGATTATGTTTCAACTGCACCAATAACATGGTGGAGTATGAAGCATGTATTATGGGTCTTCGAGCTTCTATTGACCTGAGGATTAAGTTCTTAAGTGTATTCGGGGATTCCTCTCTGGTGATAAGTCAGATCAAGGGAGAGTGGGATACGAAGCACCCGAATCTCATTCCTTAACGAGAATATGTACTGACATTGCTCCCACATTTTGAGGAGATAACCTTTGAACAATTCCCACGAGAAGAGAACCAGTTGGCGGACGTGCTAGCTACCATGTCTTCTATGTTAAAAGTTAGGTGGGAAAATGAAGCTCCCCATATTACCATTGAGAGGTTGGATGAACCAGTACACTACTGTGAGATCGACACCGAAGAAGTGGCAGACAAACCCTGGTTTCATGATGTCAAAAGGTACCTCGAGGTTTAGGAGTATCCCGAATGGGGCATCTGTCAATGATAAGAAGTTTCTGAGAAGGTTCGCTGCGAAGTTCTTTCTTAGCAATGGGATCCTCTATAAACGCAACCATGACTCCACATTACTATGGTGTGTAGACAAGAGCGAAGCGGAAAGGATCACGACGGATCTACATGAAGGCACTTTCGAAACCCATTCTAGTGGGCACGCCATGGCTAAGAAGATCCTACGGGCAGGATACTACTGGTCCACTATGGAAGCCGATTATTATCAACACTCTCGAACCTATCATAAATGCCAAGTCTATGCTGATAAGGTGCATGTACCTCCGGTGCCCCTGAATGTTTTGATGGCCCCTTGGCCTTTTGCGATGTGGGGTATTGATATGATCGGTGAGATCAGACCTACTGCGTCTAACGGGCATCGCTTCATTATGGTAGCAATTGATTACTTCACAAAGTGGGTTGAGGCAGCTTCCTTTGCTACAGTAACCAAGAACATCGTGGCGTGGTTTATCCGACATAATCTGATCTGTCGATATGGTGTACCAGAGAGGATTACTACTGACAATGGTATAAATCTCAATAACACAATGATCACCAAGCTCTACAAACAGTTCAAGATACAACATCATAATTCTTCTCCCTACCAGCCAAAGATGAATGGCGTTGTTGAAGCGGCTAACAAGAACATCAAGAAGATTGTACAGAAGATGACGGTGACATATAAAGATTGGTACAAGATGTTACCATTCGCTCTTCATGGGTACCGTACCTCAGCACAGACGTCGACAGAAGCAACACCCTACTCTCTGGTGTATGGCATGGAAGCAGTCCTACCCATTGAAGTCCAGATACCCTCTCTCAGGATTATGAAGGATGCAGGTTTAAACGAAGACGACTGGATCCAAACCCGACTTGATCAGCTAAATCTAATCGATGAAAAGAGGCTTACTACTATCTGCCATGGACAGGCGTATCAAAAGTGAATGATCAAGGCTTTTAACAAGAAAGTCAGGCGTCAAGAATATCAAGTCGGGGATCTAGTGATCAAACGCATCATACTGTCGCAAGGTGATCCCAGGGGCAAATGGACCCCCACGTATGAAGGGCCATTTGTGGTCAAGAACATTTTCTTGGGAGGAGCTATGATTCTAACCACCATGTATGGTGATGACCTTCCTCACCCTGTCAACGCAAATATAGTGAAAAGATACTACACATAATCAAAGACCCGCTAGGTCGATTGGCCTAGGAAAAAATAAGGGCTTCCCGGCGAACCAAAAGGGTTCAGGAAAAAGTAAGGGATGAAAATGAAAAAAATCTGTACACCCTGCAAGTCGAAAACCCGAAAGGGAGGCTTGGGCAAAAAAGGGGATCCCGATGGACTGAAAACCCGAAAGGGCGTTCCAGGAAAAAGTTAGGGATTGAAGCATAACACTATGTCTCTTTGGATCATCTTGTGACCAGACTTCGGTATCAGCTATCAAGCTCAGACGACACCAATAAATTTGATCAACCTTCGGCCAAGTAGCAAAGTGATGAGACGCTTGAAGATATAAAGGAAATAGCAGAGTTGGAACCCAATGGGGTTGTTTCACATAGCTGTTTTAATTTATTTTACATAAATTGTATAATTTCCATCTTTTGGTGGTGTTCTCTTACTAGGACGCCAGTCTCCTTGTACAAAGTGCCTATTACAAGCCAACTTTAAAAATCAATACAAGTCATTTTCACAAGAAACTTCAATTTGTTTTATCTTTTTCTATTTTATGTTGCAAGAACATCCAATGATTAATTTTTTATATATGCATTTGCAAATGATTGCTGCTCATAAATATTTACATGAGAAACAAAAGACGATTACTCGTAATTCTAGAAACCGGAAAATAAGAAGTGCCAAACCCGATGGTTCCTTTGCCTAGCAGGTATCGGGATAGAGTCCTCTTTGGAATGTGATTATTGGTACATACACTCCCCACAGAGAAAAATTACCCAAAGGCATTGATGACGGTTTTCCCAAAACAGGACGTAACTATCCCCAGCCGAGGTTCATAATCGCAGGCGAATAAAAAAATCTCATCCCCCGAGCAGAGTTTACTTCTCCAAGAGAGCTCATCACCTCCAGCAACTTGATTTCATCCCCAACTAAGTTTGCTCCTCCAGATCGACAGGTCTACCAACAAAATATCTCTTCCCCCCAGGGTTTGGTCCCCGCAAAGTTTATTCTCAAGCATCTTCTTCCCGACGGAATATTTACAACTCTCCAGCAATAATCAAGGATTTATTTTCCCAGGCGCGAGCATACCCCGATAGCATTTCGTAAACATACATCATGACATACGCATACATGACATATATAACATAATCTCATTTATTTTTAGAACATCATCTCACCCTGCATTTCATGCATCACATATAACTAACCCTGATATCTTTTCAGGAAAAGACGATTAACTTCAACGAATCCAGCAGTTATACAGATAATATTTACAGACAACTAATGGAAGCTCAGTTCTCGAAATCAAATAGGTCAACTAATCTACATTATCGCTTCGAAGTAACCCAACTATCCAGGCTCCTTCTCACAACCCTACTATCCAGGCTTTCATATCGAAGTAACCCTACTATCCAGGTTCCTTCTCACAGCCCTACTATCCAGGCTTTCATATTGAAGTAACCCTACTATCCAGGTTCCTTCTCACAACCCTACTATCCAGGCTTTCATATCGAAGTAACCCTACTATCCAGGTTCCTTCTCACAGCCCTACTATCCAGGCTTTCATATCGAAGTAACCCTACTATCCAGGTTCCTTCTCACAACCCTACTATCCAGGCTTTCATATCGAAGTAACCCTACTATCCAGGTTCCTTCTTACAGCCCTACTATCCAGGCTTTCATATCGAAGTAACCCTACTATCCAGGCTTTCATATCGAAGTAACCCTACTATCTAGGTTCCTTCTCATAGCCCTACTATCAAGGCTTTCATATCGAAGTAACCCTACTATCCAGGTTCCTTCTCACAACCCTACTATCCAGGCTTTCATATCGAAGTAACCCTACTATCCAGGTTCCTTCTCAAACCCCTACTATCCAGGTTCCTTCTCACAGCCCTACTATCCAGGCTTTCATATCGAAGTAACCCTACTATCCAGGTTCCTTCTCACAACCCTAATATCCAGGCTTTCATATCGAAGTAACCCTACTATCCAGGTTCCTTCTCACAGCCCTACTATCCAGGATCTCATATCGAAGTAACCCTACTATCCAGGTTCCTTCTCATAACCTTACTATCCAGGTTCCTCATCTCTTATCCCCAAACAGCGGTCCACAACACTGTAAGACCGGGACCATATTAAACATGATTGGTCTCGCATTTCCCCAGTAAATCGTGGTGCAAGATATACCCCGACCGGATATGTAGTACACTTCCGCTTCCCCAAGTAGGAGTTATTCCCCAGTAGAGTAACAGACAACTGAAGCTCCTAAAACTCTGTTCCCCCCCAAGATAGGAAATCAACATCCTCTTGATGGCATCTTTAAGCCCATCTCCGACGATTCTCCGTCACATCCAGGATGGCATCTTTAATCCCATCTCCGACAATCTTCAATCCTCGACCTCCAAATGGTATCTGTAAGCCCATTCCCGATATCTCAAATCAAGTTCCACTTCATGCGAGTGCAAATTTCTGGGCACTCTAGTGTTCAATCATCTTCCACCTTCAGATCACGAAAGGCAGAGCAGCCAATCTACATCCTCAGGTTTAAGAAGATTGAACATGGGCAGCTGTTGTACCCCAAAATTTTGCCTCTCATTTTACTCAATACATGTCAATTGAGGTCCCCAAGTTGCTCAAGGAAGTCCAAGAGCTGACTAGACCAACTCTCTCCTAAGGCAGTATACCTCAAATTAGGGTTTCATTTTTCATCAAGATAAGAGGACCAAAAAGGTCTCCTATGGCTCCATGGTCTTAATATGTTCTCAAGACCCTACATGTCAAGTTTCATGCCTTGCACAATAAGTTTGCCCAACCAACTGCTCAGATGCTTGAGAATCGACTGTACTAGGTCAAAAGTCAACTGTGGCCCACATACAGTCAAACATCAAGATTTTTGGTCAACATCATCATTTTGAAGTGTTATCCATCATTTTATCAAGGGTTTATCATGATTCCTCAAAACCCAAAAGTTGCTAAATTAGGGTTTTGCAGGAAAAGTCAACCCAACTTTGACCAAGCATAACTTCTTCATGCTTTATCAGAAATTTTCCATCCAAAGCTCATTTTTAAGAGGATGCAATTCCCTACAATTCATATTCAGATCACAAGTTCAAAATATGTACTCATAAAAAGATATGAATTTTGACATTATAGGTCATTTTGAAAAGTCAACAAAAACACCTTTTGGGTCAAAGCTTCATACATGAACATGGAAGACTAAATTGAGATGAGACCAAAAGGGTGGATTAGGGGACACCCTAAGATTTCTAAAAAGTCTAAGAACACCTCTATAGGGTTAAAATTGGAGGAGATATGCCTTGGCAAAGTGGACCTTTTTTTTGCAAAATTGCCAAAAGTCAAATGTGCTCAAAATTGCATTTTTTGCTAAATGGGCCTAACTTTTTATGCTTGCACCTCACTTATAATGTGGTCCACGACTCAAACATTCACCCACATATTATTTTCTTCATTTTTCAATTTATTTTGATTTTTTGTTAATTAAAAAGTGAATTAAATTAAATAATTGATGAATAATAGCAAATATATGATTTGATTTGGTTTTTGGACAGGTTGGAAATCAAAATATGCTGAATTATCAAGGCCAAAACGAATCAAGCATAATTGATACAAGAAAGGCATAATTTGGATCAATATAGCAAGTTTACATATGCCATGAAAATCAAATCAAATCTTCAAAACTTTCAAAGATGTGATTTGTTTTTGCAACCCTAATTCACTCTATGATATATAGGGAACACATCCAAGGCAAGAACAAGGGTTAGAATCGTGGGAGGAGGCAGAACAAAACTGCAAAAATTCAAAGAAAAGTGTGAGACCTATTTTCTTCCACAGGCCAATTCGAACCATTCCAAGGATCATAAACCATTCATGGACATCTCAGAAAGCTAATAGCATCGTTTTCCAGCCGTGAAGCATCCAGAATCATGACGTTACAACATCACGGTTTACAGAAAAATTCAAACTCAATTTCAATGTTTTACGCATCCTAAACGCATGTTATCCATATATTCTTGTTCTTAATCATGATTGCAAGCTTTCTGTATAGTTTAATTGTACTAACAGTGCAGGAATCCAGATTCACCATTGCTAGGGTTTAAGAGCTCGATTTGGGATTTTTTGATATAGGGAAAATTGGACCATGAATGGGGAACCATGACACTCGTGAGCCCAAGACGAGTTGATTGGTACCATTACAATTGATTTATATTGCATGTACATGATTTTAGAGATGGACAGGGTTGTAGCTATGAACAAATGTCGGTAGGTAAAAGTGTTTTACCCAAAGCAACGGTCCAAGGAAAAAGACGTTGGCGTGTCAAGCAACCATTGGGACATTTGAAAATTCGCGCGTATTCTGAGCATGGCAATTAATTTTGCTTTTGATTTATTGTTTTTATTATATTAACAATTGAGACGTCCAGCGCAGTTGGTCAGAGGAAGGAAGTATGAAGCTCATGTCATGGGTTCGATCCAAGGCGTGAGCTTTTCGTATTTTCTCCATTATTTTCACCAGATCCAGCACACCTCACCTTCTGAGGATCATCACGCGCCCTATGATCTCATCCTCTGGATCCATCTCCAGCCAAATCCAGCACACCTCACCTTCTGAGGATCATCACGCGCCCTCTGATCTCATCTTCTGGATCCATCTCCATCCAGATCCAGCACACCTCACCTTATGAGGATCATCATGCGCCCTATGATCTCATCCTCTGGATCCATCTCCAGCCAGATCCAACACACCTCACATTATGAGGATCATCACGCACCCTCTGATCTCATCTGCTGGATCCATCTCCAGCCAAATCCAACGCCAGCATATGCAGGTCCACCATGAGTCCCCAGAAGATGGTCTCATTGGATCAGGCGCCAGACTCTGGGCCATCCTTCTGGGTTTCAGAAGTTCAACATACACCCCCAGTTTGCTTCATCACTCCAGGCCCAAATCTTTCTCTCTCTTTTTAAATTCTTTTTATTGGTTTTTAAAATTATTTTCACAACAAAAATCATTTTTTTCTTCATAAAAATCAAAAAATCACTAAAAATTAGATTTTAGTTTGTTTTCCATAAAAATATTTAATTGCAATTAATTAATTAGCTTAATTAGATTAATATAAATTCTTTTTTTTTATAATTAAAATTAATTAGATAAATTAGGTTAAAATTTCAAATATTTTTCGCAACAATAAAATACAAAAAAAATATTTCCTCTTTAATTGATTAGACTTTTTAAGGACTCAGACTTTATTCTCGTACGTAAATCATCGCGCGCGCCTTGACTTTCTTTTAATTCAAATTATTTTAATTGTTTTAAGGTTGTAATAGTTTTAATTAGGATTTTAAAATTCTGCATTTTTATTTCACGTCAAGGCAATTGTGTAACTGTCAAAGCCATGTAATAGCTAGGTTTATTTTCGTGTTTACTTTCAGCAAATCATTAATTGTCTAGATGTATGGATAATAGGATTGTATGGAAAGAATGCATGAAAATTAAAACAGTTAGAAATCCCTAATGTGCAAATATTAAAATAACTGAAACAAATCACTTGCACATGTTCACTCCTAGGGTTTACCTCACTCCGGTTGCCTTCGATACACAATCATTAATCATAGGAGATTTTAGTGGTGGCCCTCCTGTCTAAGAGATCTAATGTCCCATTCAAATATTGCCTCGAAAAGATCATAAGACTCTAGGGTTACTACTAAAGTTTTCTAAGTATTGCTTTAGTGATTGTATTTTCCCTTTAGAACGTCCCTTACAAACTCCAACGACGGCGCTACCTACTCCTTAATAGTGGGATAACGCTGTCTAAAGGAAATGGAACAAAAACAATCTTTTTTCGAGTAGGTAGAATCTTAAGTACTTGCTAAAAACAAATCTTTTCACACAAACACCTTTCAAAACAATTTTCAAAAATAACTTCGTCACACCCTTGAGGACTGATACAAGGGTTATCATGAAGTAAAACATTTTCAAGACAAACACACACATGCAATTTAAAAAAAATGAGCAAGTACCTAAGAGCCCGTAGATAACTACGGATAGAAAGGGTGCTAACACCTTCCCTTTCTATAATCTACCCCCCCCCCCCCCCCCCCCCCCCCGTACTCAGAATATCTCGAAAAAAGGTTCTTTTTGTTCTTTTTCCTTTTCCATGATTGGATGGAATAAAAGTCGGTGGCGACTCTTGCTTACCGCGACATTTTGCAAGCACAAAACGCAAAACGCAAACCAGTATTAAACAGTCGGTTCTGCCACCATATCACACACTCAAATTGGAAAGCTGAAAGCAATATTTAACCAACTCAATTTTTGAACCAATGCCACTCGAACCGGCTCGATTCGATAAGAATCTACCGAGTTATGATTTTCTGAAGATGAAGCCGGTGAACATTTGTCACAATTTTCTCGTGCGAATATATTTGATAAATTCATATATTCAAAGACTCTCTGGGTAAAAATGGCTTCCGACCGTGAGATATAAAATGTAGATGACATCAAGACAAAATTTTAGCCATCGGAACGGGTTCAAAATGATAAACGGTCTTCGAGTTATGAATTTTTTAGTGTGCAAAAACTGCACTTTCAGCACCTTTTTCTTTGTATTTTTCACCATATAACTTCCAAAAGAACCGCATATCCGGAGACTTTCCTTTGAGAATTAGCTTTTGGTCCGAACAAAAAATTTGAAGAGAACATCGAGACGGTTTCAAAACCTCATGAATCAACCCAAAACACCATTCCAAGCTGGAGATGCGAATTTTCAAACTCTGATTAGTAAAAATACTGTTTCCAATTCGCACTTTTAAAATTCACCGAAAACACCCGAATCTTCCACAACTCAAACATGCGTTAAAAAATTATGAGAGCTTTGTTGTGTTGATCAAATACCTTGATTACATGAATACAGAACCAATGAGATGCATGCATGTGTATATGCAAACAAAGTATAAGCCAATCAACGTTAAAACAAAGAGGGCAAATTCCATGAGTGATCCACATGAGCCTTGCAAATTCCATTGAATCATGCCGAAGAATGTTGTCTTATTATAATGGCTTTCATTTTATTTATTTATTTGTTTTGACATGATATCTTTGAATGCTTCTTTTAGTGTCCTTGGGTGATGCTTAACATCTTGACTTAATGACCAACAATCTCAACACAAAAAGTAATGCCTTTGAGGAAACCCTTTGATGAAGATAGAGCCATAATCTCATGCCTTGAATACACATTGATGAGGAAATGACACGAGATGTAAAAAAGAGCCAAAATCCTAGCTTGAAGTACTCTCAGTTGAAACATTGATAAAACTCTGAGCACCTGTCTTTGATAAATCTTGGTAGAAGCATACCCTAATTCCTCGAAATCCCGATCTCAAGTCAAATTTTATTGATTAACGAATGAACGGTGTGTTAGATGACCTAATGGGAGTTATGCACATGAGAAAAGTACAAAATGCATAAGCCAGATAAAAGTAAAAGGGGTAGCACAAATTTGGGGTATTACAACTGCCCCTATTTAATCTTCTTAAACTTGAAAGTACGATTGGCGCGTGCCTTTCGGAAGTTTAAGGTTGAAGATGATTAAATACCAATGCCAAAAATTGTTCCGGGAGATAGTGTGAGTATTTTTTTATTTGCTGGGGGAAGAATTATTTTGTTTTTTAGTGAAGAGACAGAGATTGGACTTGTAACGTAGCATGATGCCAATACAAGGAAGAGATCAGACTTGTAACGTAGCATGATGCAAATACAAGGAAAGGATCAGACTTGGAACGTAGCGTCATGCCAATACAAGGAAGAGATCAGACTTGTAACGTAGCATAATGCCAATACAAGGAAGGATCAGGCTTGTAACGTATAGTCATGCCAATACAAGGAAAGGATCGGAATTGTAACGTAGCATGATGCCAATATAAGGAAGAGACCAGACTTGTAACGTAGCATGATGCCGATACAAGGAAGAGATCAGACTTGTAACGTAGCGTGATGCCAATATAAGGAAGGGATCAGACTTGTAACGTAGCATGATGCAAATACAAGTAAAGGATCGAACTTGTAACGTAGCGTCATGCCAATACAAGGAAGAGATCAGACTTGTAACGTAGCATGATGCCAATACAAGGAAGAGACCGGAATTGTAACGTAGCATGATACCAATACAAGGAAGAGACCGGGCTTGTAACGTAGCATGATGCCAATACAAGGAATGGATCGGACTTGTAACGTAGCATGATACCAATACAAGGAAAGGATCGTATTTGTAACGTATCATGATTCCAATACAAGGAAGAGATCGGGCTTGTAACATAGCATGATGCCAATACAAGGAAGAGACCGGACTTGTAACGTAGCATGATGCCAATACAAGGAAAGGATCAGACTTGTAATGTAGCATGATGCCAATACAAGGAAGAGATCAGACTTGTAACGTAGCATGATGCCAATACAAGGAAGAGATCGGGCTTGTAACATAGCATGATGCCAGTACAAGGAAGGGATCAGACTTGTAACATAACATGACGCAAATACAAGGAAAGGATCAGACTTGTAACATAACATGATGCCAATAAAAGGAAGAGATCGGACTTGTAACGTAGCATGATGCCAATACAAGGAAAAGACCGGACTTATAACGTAGCATGATGCAAATACAAGGAAAGGATCAGACTTGGAACGTAGCGTCATGCCAATACAAGGAAGAGATCGGGCTTGTAACGTAGCATGATGCCAATACAAGGAAGGGATCGGACTTGTAACATAGCATGATGCCAATACAAGGAAAGGATCGGACTTGTAACGTAGCATGATGCCAATACAAGGAAGAGATCGGGCTTATACGTAGCATGATTCCAATACAAGGAAGAGACCGGACTTGTAACATAGCATGATGCCAATACAAGGAAAGGATCGGACTTGTAACATAGCATGATGTCAATACAAGGAAGAGATCGGACTTGTAATGTAGCATGATGCCAATACAAGAAAGAGATCAGGCTTGTAATGTAGCATGATGCCAATACAAGGAAGGGATCGGACTTGTAACGTAGCATGATGCCAATACAAGGAAAGGATTGGACTTGTAACGTAGCATGATGCCAATACAAGGGAGGTATAACACAGACGAGTGTTTGAATCGATACTAACGAGGACCGAAGAAAGGTCAAACACGAACGAGTGTTTGAATCAATATGGACGAGTATTGAAAAAAGATACGGACGAGTATCAAGGAAGAGATAACACGGATAGGTGTTTGAATCAATACGGACGAGTATTGAAAGAAGATACAGACGAGTACCAAAAGGTTAAACAGAGACGAGTGTTTGAATCAATATGGACGAGTATTGAAAGAAGATACGGACGAGTATAAAAAAAAGTTTAAACACGGACGAGTGTTTGAGAGACTGACACAGATGAGTGTTTAGGAATTAACACGGACGAGTGTTTAGGGAACTGACACAGACGAGTATTGGAAGTCTGAATTATTTGTCAGATGGGAGTTAGCTACCGGAAGAAAACTGGGTCTAGAATGACAAAGTGTATTGATTTTGTTGGGAATTAAAAAGGTGAAGGTCATCGACTGGGGATTTTGGGAATGATACCCTCATGTAGGGATGTTTTGTTGTCCTTGAATAATTCAGGTATTTTGTGTAAGGTACCTAATCTGGCTTATGCTTCGTATGCATGTTTGAATTTCTTTTGCCGCAAAGATCCATTCTGATGGATCGACTACGCGCTTTTGAGGATGCAATGTTATCCAATGATAACTACATGCAATGCAAAGGAATATGCTTCATGGGGATAAGCGAAAGCTTGCTGGGAACCATTGCTCATTACTGAGGATGCCAATACATATCGACGCTGGAAGTCTACAGTACCAAAGATTGTTGGGGATACCGATAAAAATTTGCACTGGGGAGCCCATGATACCGAAGATTGTTGATGACTCTGCTGAAGATTGAATCGCTGATGAAGCGAGCCTTCAGATACGCTGTTGAATTCTGAATTGTATTATTGGGGAAGAGATAACATGGCTCGACTTTCATACATCCTAAACCGTCGAGAGGATGGTAGAACCGAATATGCCGAAGAATTGATACTGAACACCATGTGGATATCTTTGAATACATGCCCCAAGTTTATGCACACTAGGGAATTATCTCTTGAATCACTTGGGGATAAAAGATGGGCATGAACACCTATGAGTGCCCTAGTTTAGCTCTGCGATTGCCCCGGTTTGGCTCTGCGAATGCCCTAGTTTAGATCCACTGGGGATGTTCTTGATTAACTCCACTAGGGATGCACTTGCGTGTGCCTAGTCAAATGGAAACTCCGAACTTTCTGAATTCACTTGGGGAATCAGGTTTGAAGTTGTCTGTAGCAGATGAAGGCAGCTTCATGCACTGGCTAAGCCATGACGACCGTTATGATGCTTTTAGCTTGATTAGTCTCGTACAACATAATTGGCTTTAACAACTTTGCAAGTACGGGTGAGGAATGCCTCTGTCTGGAGGATCTCTGAGAAGTTCTATGTTGAATAGAAGACCAGAATATTTGTGCCACAATACGATATGAAGTGGCCTACCCCAATGTCTTGAGTCACGAAATAAACTGCTTTGATTACAACTTTCTTGGAGAGATTTGTCGAATCTCGACGTAACTGCCCCAGGTTGAATGGATTTTGAATAGACTTCTCGATGTGATAGCCCCTGATTGATCGAGCTTGAAGATATTTATCGACGTGATAGCCTCTGATTGGTCGAGCTTGAAGAGATTAATCAACGTGATAGCTTCTGATTGGTTGAGTTTTGAGGGAATGCCCCATATTTGGCTGGCCTCAGAGAGATCGAATCTCGACTTGATTGCCCCAGATTGGCGGACTCTTCTAACTTCATCCTTGAAGGGTATTTAGACTGTGAAGCACCAAGATGATTTCTCTTGACAAAATCTCTGGTTAATATGTCGCTGGATAAGTCATTTCTCTTGTGGCAGCTGACTCTTGCTTCAACAGGGTATTCAAGCCTCTCTTCTCTAACAAGATTGAGCTCTTTACCGATTGTTCATTGTGTAAACTTACTTGATATTGATCAGTTGTTTTGTATGCAGAATAATGTTTATTGTAAGAATGATAATTCTAATGCAACACATATGTAAGCCTTGAAGTTTGAAAAAACTTTGAATGAAATGACGTCATAACTCTGTTGTGAACAAGTCACTAGCTAGAGAGAAACATTTGCAAATTCCTTTTTTTATTAAAGATAATGCAAGCATATGATGGCAACACAGATATTCAAATGTACCTCTTAGGAGTCAGTTAAATGCTATCTCGTTGTAGCACGCTTTCAAATTGACCCATGCTTCAATTAGGACTTTTACGGGTTGTAACGTGGCTTGGTTCACGATTTTAGAAAAAAAGATTTAAGGCTCAAAATTATTTGGTGCCCACCCATTCTCCATGATGTTCTCCATTCCTACATTCAGTTTACCCGATATAAGCATTCATCTCTCTAGAAGAGTTTGCGATGGTCGAGGAACCACTGTGGTTTCTTGGACACGACAATTACTTCACCTTTTGCTTTTGGTGTCTGATCACACGACTTTGTTCTTTCATGGGGATTTTCATTGGTAATCCTTTTCTCGCCCTTTAGGTTTTTTTTCAATCCCTTTATTTCTTTTGCCTGGACATATTCTTTTGAATTTCGATTTGGAAGTCCAGCGGGATGCCCCAACTTTTGCCTAAGCGACTTGTTTTCAAGTTTCGACTTAGCGGCGATTTTTGTTTCTTTCTTATTCGTATTTCCATTTTGAACAAGTCCTTGATCTTTGCGTTGTCTTTGATTTGTTGGAAGTGGTCGTGACTGTCTGAGTCTTTAGTAGATGAGGGATAGCCATTGTTGTATCGTCATCTTATCTCGGCTTCTTGATTTGCGAGAGATATCCATTGGGATATTGTTAGTTAACGCACATTGCTGATAGATGGGGGTTAACCATTGTGGTTTTGACTTTCCTCAACCTTTTGATGGATGACCATTGTTGTATCCTTGGATGTACACTCTTGATGAGTTCTGAATGTCTGATCAGATTAGTTGAGCACTACCCGCCCCAGGGTTAAAATGAGGGTTTTTTCTGAACATAAAAGAAACTCCTACTTCGAAGGCTCAAAGGGGTTAACGAGGGTCTATCTCCCTTATATCTCCGGTGTTTAGGAATTGAAACAAGGCATGTACATCGTTAGTAGGGTCTTACTCAAAAGCATACCAACTAGAGATTTTTGTGTTTTTAGATTATCGTCATCCTCCTTCCAATCTTCACCTAAGCATAAGACTTGGAAAATCAGCATCAATATGCAAGTAAAACATTTAAAGAGTGATAACGAATGGATGAGTAAAAATTAAAGGAACACTTCAAGACAAGCATACTTATTGCATTAAGATTTTCATTCAAAAATAGACAAGTTTCTATATACAACCAATGTTTAAACAAACAAGCAAGAATGCAAATGAAAATGCAGTAAAGAAACCAATGGTTGCCATCGTTGAGGAGACTTGACTCCGTATGGATTTCTTGATTCTGACGACTTTCTGTAGTCTTGATGCTTGAATAGGCGAAAGAATTCCCCTTTTGATCTGATTTGCACACAACGGTCTCTGAATTGATCCTGTCTTGGACATTGTCTCTGGATGACATACCTTTAATCGAATGGCCAAGTGCCCCGATATAATATGCATAGAAGGTTCTTTCAGGAGAACGAATGAATACTTTACCAAGCGAACCGGTACAAACTGCATCACCAAGCATATCCTGTCTCAAAGAAATAATACAATTCATCCTCTATCAGAACAAAGGAGACATCCAATTGGAGAGAAAGAGCCCAACAATTGGCCAAATAGGAATTAAACTTTTGGAAGAGACGCCAGACAAGTGCTGGGCTTTATGCTTTAACCCCTTTACAGTCTTCGATATCGAAACCGGGCGTCCCAGAATAGGGGATACATCTAGCATGTGTATCGCAATCAGAGGAGATGTTTGTGGGAAGAGGCCCCCGAAGATCTGAGCTTTGTCGAACTTCCACCAGGAGAGGAAATAACTGGATGTAGTGCGCTGGGGTCGCATCATCAGTTCATCAGGCTTATTTTGTCTTGGCTTAAAATCTTTTTTGAATTCACTAGGGGAATGAAGATTGACTACTGTTGAACAGATCAGGGAACACAAAGTTGTGGGGAGTGCCCCTGATTGAATAGTTAGATGCTCCAGCGTAGTAACTACGTCTAACATTGGTATCAACAAGAACGAAGCATTGATATAAGATCCCACAGTAAATGTGAACCATCTATTGATAAGATGCTCCAAGAACTCAAGATTGTGTAGCACTCCATGGTTGAAAGTAATTCCCATAAGATGAGGAGAAGAGGGGACCTGCTGCAGCAATAAGTGCAAGATTGTTGACATCATTATCAGAGCTTTCATGACCCGGCTCATCTGAGTCTTCAATTAATTATATTCCTGTTCGAAGAAATTTCTGACCACGGGCCAAAGCTTGCATGTACCACTCAGAGTTATTCCATAACTGATCTTTGAGCATGTGACGGTAAGAATTAAGTTAAACCTCTGAAGAAAGCCCCAGGTCTGAATAAGAATCCCCAATCTTCGGGTACCTGTTATGAATGCATGAATATGCATGGGGTGCATGAATGAATTCCATGTCATGTTCTGTCATTTCCAAGGAATTTACGTGCTTTGATTTTGCGCAAGTAAGGGATGGAAGAGTTTAGCACAAGACTTGCAAATATGATTCTTTGGAAAAAAATAGAACATGTATGTTAAGCATGTGGTTAATCATGTTATGTATGCAAAGGCATGGGATCAAATGGGATCAAGGTTCCATCATTTATGAATATGATTATTGCATTATTCTGAACCATATGAGTATCATTAGATCAAAGGTCCGACATATCTTTCGCACATATAAGAACCAAGTACCATGTGGATCACCAATAGCATGGGATTAAGGCTTCCGGAACATCAGATATTGTTGAACCATTTCTGAACATGCTTGGAATACCAAGATCGAAGGCTCGACTGAATTTCCAGGTAAACAAGTCAGGAACTCATAAAATAAATCTGAGAACCATACAGTCACCAACAGAATATAGCATCTGCATAAAGTCATCAACAAAAATCTAGAACATATCCATTAGAACCAATAGTCACCGTCTGAGCATAGTCACCATCTGAATATGAGTAACCATCTGAACATGAGTAACCACCTGTACCTGTGATAATAATTCCCTCCCCGCTCACGGGTGAAAACTAGGTCAAGGTAAGGTCGTGGTAACTCAGAATTAAGGGTACTCCTGAAAACTATCGCCGTATCACCTACGTGAAAACGATAGCCCCTCATTTGTACCTCATCTGAGCATGGACGACATGGCAGCAATAGTGAGACCTAAGTCAACTAGCCGTTCATGTTCCACTCTATTCCTAGGGTTCCTATGGTATACAACTCTGGCCTGGGTATTGGGCCTTTTACCTCATAGTAACACCCGCCCAATAAGAAGCAGATCCAGTACAACAGTAGTATATGGAAGACAATAAAATGCAATGCATACATATGCTCAGGTATATACAAAAATGAGTTAGTAAACTGAAAGCATAAAAAATAAACACCCCAAGAAAAGAAAGCAAGAGCTAGGAGCGACTCCGGGATGGACCAGCATTTGGTCGACCTGTCCCTAGTGAAGTCGCCAGCTGAAACAACTGGCTGAAAATCATCAAACAATGAATTCACCATCGAACATATTTTATCCCACATGTAGGGAAAGGTAAACATCGAGAAAACCTGAGAAAGGAGAAGTCACAGTCTTGCGACTGAGATATCGGGTAAGGGAGTCTATTACGCGAGGGGAAGGTATTAGCACCCCACACGCTCGTAGTACTCTACGGTATCCACTCTTGTTATCTATCTTATGGGTGTGTTTAATCTATGCTTACTGTTTACTATACTACTGAAAGGAGAATGCATGTAAAATAAATGAGAAAAAAATGTAGGGAAAATAAAATTGTACTCGCTTGGGCTCTACCCCAATGCCTACGTATCCTTTTTGAGGAATCATAGCTACCGTAGTTCGGCTCATATGTTTTGGTTTGTTTTGTGTTTTTTATGGACAATGTTAATTCCGCCTTTTGCCGCAACTCGACCTTTGGAGACTTATGCGTTGGCACATAAGTAAACTAATCATGTCCTTACGTGAAAAGGGTTTTAGAGAAATGGTGCTCGAGCGCATAAAATGGTTTGAATTAGTTTGTGCTTTATTACCTTGAAAAAGGGTTTACGTATGATTAGCATATTTTTGATTTGCTAAGAAAAGAAGTTTTTGTTTTAGATGCAAGGATGCAAAAAGGGAAAGAAAAGAGTCTATGGGAGACTAGCCTATCTCTAACCTAATGTTATCATTCAATGGTATTCCTATGTCAAGGATGAAAGGGGAAGTTTCTACCTACTGTTAGCATGCATGGTTTACAACCTAAGGTCTAACTTGCATTCGAACAGAGCAAGCGCATCCTAAGGGAACATGGTATGTACAGGGATAAAGCAAACAAGCCAATAAGATCAAGAGAGCATACCTAGAGAGATCCTATCTAAGCTATCATGCCAAAGAAAGTCTAACAAAACTATCCTATAGGGAACATGCACTGAGAGCAAAGTCGTGATCTCAATTTCTAAATTGAGTGACTCATCGATCAACAACCAAGGAAACAAACACAAGCACAACACATATAGCAAATAAAGTGCGGAATGCCTGCTATAGGTCTTTAAATAACGACTTCGAGCGCACTCTCTTTATTTCCTGCTTCCTACTTCTCATGATCTCTAGAAAGAGATAAATGTCATATTACAACAAATGGTCTGAAACTATACTAAACGGATAATTAAAATCTGCAAAAACCAAATCAATGCATGGCGAAAGCTCGGAGGGCACTGCAAACAATAGAAGTGAAGAGGAGGCTTAGGTATAGAGATCGAAATGAACAGATCAACAATCAGAGAATAATTGCTCTTGATCTTGACTTTTGGATCTTGATGAAGTTGTTGTTGTGTTCTTGATGAAAAAAGTGTAGAACCTTGATTTGATCTTTGAGAGAATTGAGAGAAAAGTTTTGATTGTTTGTGGAGATTTTTTTCAGTTATGAGAGAAATTGGAGTAAAAAGAATATATAGTATGGGCTTATGTGAGTGAATTTGGTTAATGGGTCTCAAATATCCATAAATATTAATGCAGAATTTTAATTCACTTGAGTGCGACACGTTTCAGGAAAATTCGCAGGAATCTCGGTGCGAATTTCGAAGTTGAAATGTGAAACTAAAATGTATCCAACATCAAGAACAACATCATGTCCGAAGATGAACTCGATCAGATAAATGGTGATTTAGTTATGATTTTTTGAAGTTTTGTCTCAGATGAAAATATTTCTCGGTTCAGGGTTTTCAAATGCTTTGCGCGTGCTTCGGACCAAAAACGAAGGCCTTCGGGATACCGCTCTGTTGTACCCCAAAATTTCCCCTCTCATTTTACTCAATACATGTCAATTGAGGTCCCCAAGTTGCTCAAGGAAGTCCAAGAGCTGACTAGACCAACTCTCTCCTAAGGCAGTATACCTCAAATTAGGGTTTCATTTTTCATCAATATGAGAGGACCAAAAAGGCCTCCTATGCTCTACATGGTCTTAATATGTTCTCAAGACCCTACATTTCAGTTTTCATGCCTTGCACAAGAAGTTTGCCCAGCCAACAGCTCAAATGCTTGAGAATCGACTGTACTAGGTCAAAAGTCAATTGTGGCCCACATACAGTCAAACTTCAAGATTTTTGGTCAACATCACAATTTTGAAGTTTTATTCATCATTTGATCAAGGTTTGATCATGATTCCTCAAGGAATACTCCAAATTCATCAAAACCCAAAAGTTGCTAAATTAGGGTTTTGTAGGAAAAGTCAACCCAATTTTGACCAAGCATAACTTCTTCATGCTTTATTAGAAATTTTCCATCCAAAGCTCATTTTTAAGAGGATGCAATTCCCTACAATTCATATTCAGCTCACAAGTTCAAAATATGCACTCATAAAAAGATATGAATTTTGACATTGTAGGTCCTTTTGAAAAGTCAACAAAAACACCTTTTGGGTCAAAGCTTCATACATGAACATGGAAGACTCAATTAAGATGGGACCAAAAGGGTGGCTTAGGGGACACCCTAGGCTTTCTAAAAAGTCCAAGAACACCTCTCTAGGGTTAAAATTGGAGGAGATATGCCTTGGAAAAGTTGACCTTTTTTTGCAAAATTGCCAAAAGTCAAATGTGCTCAAAAATGCATTTTTTTGCTAAATGGGCCTAACTTTTTATGCTTGCACCTCACTTATAATGTGGTCCACGATTCAAACATTCACCCACACATTATTTGCTTCATTTTTCAATTTATTTTGATTTTTTGTTAATTAAAAAGTGAATTAAATCAAATAATTGATGAATAATAGCAAAGATATGATTTGATTTGGTTTTTGGACAGGTTGGCAATCAAAATATGCTGAATTTTCAACGCCAAAACGAATCAAGCATAATTGATACAAGAAAGGCATAATTTGGATCAATATAGCAAGTTTATATATGCCATGAAAATCAAATTAAATCTTCAAAACTTTCAAAGATGTGATTTGTTTTTGCAACCCTAATTCACTCTATGATATATAGGGAACACATCCAAGGCAAGAACAAGGGTTAGAATCGTGGGAGGAGGCAGAACAAAACTGCAAAAATTCAAAGAAAAGTGTGAAACCTATCTTCTTCCACAGGCCAATTCGAACCATTCCAAGGCTCCTAAACCATTCCTGGACATCTCGGAAATCTAATAGCATCGTTTTCCAGCCTTGAAGCATCTAGAATCACCACGTTACAACATCACAGTTTGCACAAAAATTCAAACTCGATTTCAATATTTTACGCATCCTAAACGCATGTTATCCATATAATCTTGTTCATAATCATGATTGCAAGCTTTCTATATAGTTTAATTGTACTAACAGTGCAGGAATCCAGATTCACCATTGCTAGGGTTTAAGAGCTTGATTTGGGATTTTTTGATATAGGGAAAATTGGACCATGAATGAGGTACCATGACACTTATGAGACCAAGACGAGTTGATTGGTACCATTACAATTAATTTATATTGCCTGTACAAGATTTTAGAGATGGACAGGGTTGTAGCTACGAACAAATGTCCGTAGGTAAAAGTGTTTTACCTAAAGCAACTGTCCAAGGAAGAAGATGCTGGCGTGTCAAGCAACAATTGGGACATTTGAAAATTCGCGCGTGTTCTGAGCATGGAAATTAATTTGGCTTTTAATTTATTGTTTTTATTATATTAACAATTGAGACATCCAGCGCAGTTGGTCAGAGGAAGGAAGTATGAAGCTCATGTCCTGGGTTCGATCCCAGGCGTGAGCTTTTGGCATTTTATCCATTATTTTCACCAGATCTAGCACACCTCACCTTCTGAGAATCATCACGCGCCCTCTGATCTCATCCTCTGGATCCATCTCCAGCCAGATCCAGCACACCTCACCTTCTGAGGATCATCACGTGCCCTCTGATCTCATCCTCTGGATCCATCTCTAGCCAGATCCAGCACACCTCACCTTATAAGAATCATCACGCGCCCTCTAATCTCATCCTCTGGATCTATCTCCAGCCAGATCCAATGCCAGCATACGCAGGTCCACCATGAGTCCCCAGAAGATGGTCTCATTGGATCAGGCGCCAAACTCTGGGCCATCCTTATGGGTTTCAGAAGTTCAACATACACCCCCAGTTTGATTCATCACTCCAGGACCAAATCTTTCTCTCTTTTTTTGTAAATTCTTTTTATTGGTTATTTTTAATTATTTTCACAACAAAAATAATTTTTTTTCATTAAAATCAGAAAATCACTAAAAATTAGATTTTAGTTTTTTTTCTTCATAAAAATATTTAATTGCAATTAATTAATTAGCTTAATTAGATTAATTCAAATTCTTTTTTTATAATTAAAATTAATTAGATAAATTAGGTTAAAATTTCAAATATTTTTCGCAACAATAAAATACAAAAAAATATTTCCTCTTTAATTGATTAGATTTTTTTAGGACTCAGACTTTATTCTCGTACGTAATTCATCGCGCACGCCTTGACTTTCTTTTAATTCAAATTATTG
Organism: Vicia faba; assembly: GCA_948472305.1. Taxonomy (NCBI): domain Eukaryota; kingdom Viridiplantae; phylum Streptophyta; class Magnoliopsida; order Fabales; family Fabaceae; genus Vicia; species Vicia faba. Next base: position 572,453,819 of record OX451738.1, read on the forward strand.
TAATTGTTTCAAGTTTGTCATAGTTTTAATTAGGATTTTAAAATTCCACATTTTTATTTCACGTCAAGGCTATTGTGTAACTGTCAAAGCCATGTAATAGCTAGGTTTATTTCCGCGTTTACTTTCAGCAAATCATTAACTGTCTAGAATTATGGCTAATAGAATTGTATGGAAAGAATGCATGAAAATTAAAACAGTTAGAAAACCCTAATGTGCAAAGATTAAAATAACTGAAACAAATCACTCGCACATGTTCACTCCTAGGGTTTACCTCACTCCGGTTGCCTTCAGTACACAATCATTAAGCATAGTAGATTTTAGTGGTGGCCCTCCTGTCTAAAAGATCAAATGTCCCATTCGAATATTGCCTCGAAAATGTTGCCTCAGAAAGATCTTAAGACTCTAGTGTTACTACTAAAGTTTTCTAACTATTGCTTTAGTGATTGTATTTGTCCCTTTCGAACGTCCCTTACAAACTCCAACGACAGTGCTACCTACTCCTTAATAGTGGGATATCGCTTTCTAAAGGAAATGGAACAAAAACAATCTTTTTTCGAGTAGGTAGAATCTTAAGTACTTGCTCAAAACAAATCTTTTCACACAAACACCTTTCAAAACAGTTTTCAAAAACAACTTCGTCACACCCTTGAGGACTGATACAAGGGTTATCACGAAGTAAAACATTTTCAATACAAACACACACAAGCAATTTGAAAAAATGAGCAAGTACCTAAGAGCCCGTAGATAACTACGGATAGAAAGGGTGCTAACACCTTCCCTTTCTATAATCTACCCCTCGTACTCAGAATATCTCGAAAAAAAGTTTTTTCTGTTCTTTTTCCTTTTCCATAATTGGATGAAATAAAAGTCGGTGGCGACTCTTGCTTACCGCGACAGTTTGCGAACACAAAACGCAAAACGTAAACCAGTATTAAACATTCGGTTCTGCCACCATATCACACGCTCGAATTGGAAAGCTGAAAGAAATATTTAACCAACTCAATTTGTGAAACAATTCCACTCGAACCGGCTCGATACGATAAGAATCGACTGAGTTATGATTTTCTGAAGATAAAACCGGTGAACATTTGTCACAATTTTCTCGTGCGAATATATTTGATAAATTCATATATTCAAAGACTCTCTGGGTAGAACTGGCTTCCGGCCGTGAGATACGAAATGTAGATGAAATCAAGACGAAATTTTAGCCACCGGAAAGGGTTCAAAACGATAAGTGGTCTTCGAGTTATGAATTTTATAGTGTGCGAAAACTACACTTTCAGCACCTTTTTCTTTGTATTTTTCACCATATAACTTCCAAAAGAATCGCGTATCCTGAGACTTTCCTTTGAGAATTAGCTTTTGGTCCGAACAAAAAAATTCAAGAGAACATCGAGACAGTTTCAAAACCTCATGAATTAACCCAAAACACCATTCCAAGCTGGAGATGCGAATTTTCAAACTCTGATCAGTAAAAATACTGTTTCAAATTCGCACTTTGTAAATTCACCGAAAACACCCAAATCTTCCACAACTCAAACATGCGTTAAAAATTATGAGAGCTTTGTTGTGTTGATCAAATACCTTGATTACATGAATACGGAACCAATGAGATGCATGCATGTGTATATGAAAACAAAGTATAAGCCAATCAACGTTAAATCAAAGAGGGAAAATTCCATGAGTGATCCACATGAACCTTGCAAATTCCATTGAATCATGCCGAAGAATGTTGTCTTATTCTAATGGCTTTCATTTTATTTATTTATTTGTTTTGCCATGATATCTTTGAATGCTTCTTTCAGTGTCCTTGGGTTATGCTTAACATCTTGACTTGATGACCAACAATCTCAACACAAAAAGTAATGCCATTGAGGAAACCCTTTGATGAAGATATAGCCATAATCTCATTCCTTGAATACACATTGATGAGGAAATGACACGAGATGTAAAAAAGAGCCAAAATCCTAGCTTGAAATACACTCAGTTGAAACGTTGGTAAAACTTTGAGCACCTGTCTTTGATAAATCTTGGTAGAAGCACACCCTAATTCCTCGAAATCCCTGATCTCAAGTCAAATTTTATGGATTAACGAATGAACGATGTGTTAGATGACCTAATGTGAGTTATGCACATGAGAAAAGTACAAAATGCATAAGCCAGATAAAAGTAAAAGGGGTAGGACAAATTTGGGGTATTACACCAGTACCCACAAATATGTCGCACTAACGTAGCTATTGCTTAGACCATGTCGGTATACCCCGCACAGTTTCCACAATGTATTGCTACTAACCTAAAATGTATCCCAAATCCGGGTAGAGGATTCAAACCCAAACAAATAACCATAATGTAAAGCATACAAGTCAAAAAATGCAAGCAAGTAAATGTGATCTAACCCTAAGGTAACCCCACTTTTAGAATTTTCCCCAGCAGAGTCGCCAGTTCTGTGATACGGTGTGATAACTGAATTGAGGGTTTTGCGTTTAATCGCAAATGTTGCGGTTAGCAAGAGTCGCCACCGACTTTTCTTTTATCCAAAAGGAAAGGTGAAAAAGCACAGGAAATACCTTTGAGATTATTTTTTTGAGTTCAGGGGGTAGATTATGAAAAAGGGAAGGTATTAGCACCCTTTTCATCCATGGTTTTCCATGGGCTCTTAGTCACTTTCTAGATCACTTGCTTTTGTTTGAAATTGTGCTTTATGTGGTTTTTTTTGAAAGTATTTTGTAAAGAGGCCATTGTTTAAGCAATCTTTGTAATGATTCTCGTTCGTAAGAATGTATACAAGGATGTTGATCTTTTTGAAATTTTTTCAAGTTTTGTAAGATATTTTGAAAGTGTAAGTGTTTGTTTTTGAAAATATAAAGGATGTTTGTTTGAAATTGAGCAAGTAATTAGGAGCATTCTACCTACTCAAAAGTCTTTCTTGTTCATTTTTCTTTTCCTTTGACATTTTTATCTTACCATTGATTTGGTAAGTAACCCTATCTTTGGATGTAAATGGGACGGGCGTGGGTCATCGTATAACCATGATTAGCAATGTTGGAAGGTATCTTAGCATTCATCTTTTCAGGATTAAGATCATTTGAAAGGCAACTTAGATAGCATCATCGAGGGACTATGATATTGTATTTGCTTGTTTTTGCTAAGATACCTTACATGCATAATATGGCCATTTTGTATAAGGAAACCAAGTGGAATAACCCTAGGGGTGCTTGTGTGCAAGTGTATTTTTTCATGCTTGATTTTGTCTTGAATTAGGGTTTTCTAAGTATTGGTTTTAGTCTTTCCATACAAACCTTAATTACTAGCATATTATGTATAAAAGCGATAAATTACGGAATTTAAAGTTACTACGCTATTAACATTTGTGGGAGGGGTGTACAAATTGAATGAGGATTGAAAAAATGTAAACCTAGTTAGTCTATTACAACCATATTGAATTGGTATCAATGTATAAGGGTTTAAATGAATATAATGTACAAAATGAAATAAATATACAAGAAATGTAATTGTTAAGAAAATAAATATTTTTGGATTTTTCTGAGAAAAGGGATTTTGATTTTAACCTAATTAATTAAAGAAAATAATTAATTAAACTTAAATTCATTAAGAAAATATTTTAAATAAAACCCCCGTTCTATTAATTGATCAAAAGAAAATAAGTTTAAGAAAAGTATTTTTTGGTATTTTTGTCTTGAAAATATTTATGGTATCATAAAATATTTTGGGTCTTTTTTTTATATCAAAATAAAATATTTTAATTAGTGTAGAAGAAAATAAATAACTTAGTTTTAAATATTAAATTTACAAGATAATTTGTAATAAAATAAATAAAGTATAGTTAAATAAAATATTTTTTGTGAGAAAAATAAAATAAACTAAGTTAAAATGAAAATCTATTTTTTTTTGTATTTTTTATGATTTTTTAGTATTATGAAAATAATTAAGAAAATAAAATGAAATAAGAATAAGAAAATAAAATAAAATGGGCCAGGGGCGTATAAATGAAGTAGGGGGGTCAGCTAGCAAAAAATAAAAAAACAAGCCAGGCCCAAAGAGGCCTAGTGCCTGCCAAAAAGACAAAAAGTCAGAAAGCAAAATGTGAAAAAAATAAAAGGGTACCACTGGGGCTCGAACCCAGGTCCCAAAGGTTACAGACGCGCGCTTCTACCACTGGGGTGGCTATACATCCGTTAATATAGGAAAATCAATAAATATGTAAGGCAAAACGCGCCCTGATGACTTAATCTTCAACCTCCAGCCAAACCAACTGTAACTTGCTCATTTCTCATAAAAAATGAAAATTGTAAACATGAAACTTGTAGCAAATTTTCTCACGGTTTCATAAATGTAAAGCATTAAAACTATAGATCCAAGATAAGCATGAATTTTAATGGCCCTAATATGAATCCTAAAATTCTCAGAAATTTCAGTTTCAAAATTCTCTAAGCTCAAGCAAAATTAATGGAAACTATGGACATGGTTAACTTCAGGGCAATGATATCTACATGTTTTGTTCACAAATAAATCATTGATGATGCCTTTATGAAGTGTTCAAAGTTAATAAAACTTACCTCAAAACTGGAAATTGTGTTTTGAGTTTGAGCTTGTTTCACGTGATGGTGATGATCAGGTTAGCTTCCTTGAGGTCCCAGGAAGCTATGCAATGATTAGCTTGAACAATAGATGGATGAAATGGTCTGGAGAAGTCAATGTGAAGAACTCTATTTTTTAAAATGGAGGATGGTGTTAATGGTGTTATAGTTCTATAACAGGGTGTGAGATTGAAAGTGTGAAGTGTGATTCTGAGTTCTAGCTCTTTTCAATGGTCAAGCATTCGTATGTTTGTGTCAAATGGTTTGTTTATGTATAAACAAAAGTGTTTGAGAGCTTTGGACAATCAGAAGTACAAGTTTCTAGCTTTTGGCTAGGTTACTTGATTTTGAAGAAAAGAGGGAAACTAGTTTCAATAAGAGGTACAAGCATGGGATGGGTGATTGTAAGTGTTTGAAACATTTCTCATGAGTTATAAGACTTGTTTGATCATAAGAAAACAAGTGCAAGGCTCAAGAACAAATTTTGTACAAAAAGTCACTTTATCAAAATGGCAATGTAACCTTTTTTCCAAAAATGGATATAAAGCATGTCCATGCATTGAATGCTTAAAGTAAGGCCTCTAACAGGTATGTAAACCATTAATAATGGAGTGACTAACAAGTTTGAGGCCTGCAAAGTAGTGTTTCTGCAACATAGTTTGAATTTGAATTTTGTTCATCACTAAAATGATTTGTAATTAAAGTGATAAAACCCTAACTTCATCTCTTCGATTCTCCCTACTCAAGAATGATCTCAAGGAGTTATTGGACATTATGGAAAGCTTGTAATTTTCTCTACAACCCATCTTTGAATTGCTTTTGAAGATTCCCCTTTGAGCTATATGAAAAAGTGTCATGAAGTTAGGTCAAAATCCTGACCAAATTAGGGCAAAATTTCACTAAGTGTTTAGTTTCATGACCACATGTTCTTAAAATTATAACTTGAGATTCAAGCACTTTTGTAAGGAGTTGTGTAAAGAAAAGTTGTATATTTCATGGAGATCTACAACTTTCATGTTGGAAGTTTTTCTTGAATCATCTTGCATCATGGTGAAAAGTTTGCTCAAAGTTATGAAAAAACATGAAATTTCCAACACTTAGAAAAATTTCTAAGTTTAGAAATTTTGACTTTTCAAAATGAAATCTTGAATTTTTGATTTATTGATGAATAAGTTTCATGTTTTGACATGTTTTGATGAATTATGATCTTTGGCACTTGAAATTTGACCAAAAAGTCAAAGTTTGACTTTTCAGTATACAATTGACTTTTGATCAGTTGACTGAAAAATTCATCTGTCAGTCCAATGGACTTGCAATGTTTTGAACCATGTCATTAGGTAAAAATGATGCAGTTGGACTCTTTAGATCATGCCTTAAACCAATTTACCATTTGCTAGGTCAAAAATAAGAAATTGTCCTTTCCTAGTCAAAACCCTATTTTGACCATTTTGGAGATTTGATCAAATTTCTTGAGGAATTATGGTCCAAACTTGATCAAATGATACACATGGGTTTAAAATGTTGACGAGGATAAAAAATTATGAAGTTTGACTGTAAATTGGCCATAGTTGACTTTTTCCCCAATACAACTGATTTTTAGGTCAACCGCTCAATTGACTGAGCAAAAGTGTGATCCAAGGTTTGAAACTTGACATGAGTAATCTTGGGGGTCCATAATGATCCATGAAAGTAATATGGGGAATTGGAAGTTCAAAAATCCTTGTGCAAACTCATACCCTAATTTTGGTCAACAATGATTAAGGATGTGTCTTGGGCTGATCAACCCTAATGCAGTCTTTGAGTCAAAGGAGATCTTGTGAGCAAATTTTTGATAAGTGAGAGGGCAAATTTTGGGGTACAACAACAGGAATATAAACCTCAAGATCTCTCCATAATCATAAGATTACACTTTCTTTTAAGCTATTATCCATTTGATTCAAGCTTTATCAAAGACAATTTTCCATTAATGGCACAAAGGCACCATTGCCATTTACATAAAGCAAGCTTTATGCAAAGTCAACTTGCATTGAGCTTTGCACTTGTTCCTTTAGCACAAGCTTACTCTACAAAGTAAGATAAGTATGTTTAAAGTTGGTAACCACTCTACATGCTTGTACTTTCTACCTTGAAACTACATTTCTCACTTTTCTTCAAAATCAAGCAACCTAGCCATAACCCTATAACTCATAAATCCTTTGTTCAAAACTCTCCTACCTTGCTTATAGATAAATAAGTCATTTTCAAGAAAAGGCACGCATGCTCAAGCCCTGAAACCCCTTTGTCGTACCCTAAAATTTTCCCTCTCATATTATCAAGATTTTCCTCACAAGACTTCTTGGACTCAAGACCAGATTAGGGTTTGCTCAGCTCAAGACACCTCCTTGCACTGATAACCTGAAATTAGGGTTTGAGTTTGCACAAGGATTTTTGGATCATCAATGCTTCATGTGACTTTCATACACCATCTTGGGCCCCTAAGATTGCTCATACCAAGTTTCAAGTCTTGGATCACATTTTTGCTCAGTCAATTGAACAGTTGACCTAAAAATCAGATGTGTTGGGGAAAAAGTCAATTGTGGCCAATGTACAGTCAAACTTCATAATTTTTTATCCACAACAACATTTTAGACTCATATGTACCATTTGATCAAGTTTGGATCACAATTCCTCAAGAAATTTGATCAAATCATCAAAAGGGCAAAATGGTCAAAATTAGGGTTTTGATTGAGAAAGGGCAATTTCTGATTTTTAACCTAGCCAATGATCAGTTGGGTTCAAACATGATCCCAAGGACTCAATGGCATCATTTTGACCTAATCACAAGGTTCAAAAGATCTCAAATGCATTAGATTGACAGATAAATTTTGCAGTCAACTGATCAAAAGTCAACTGTACACTGAAAAGTCAAACTTTGACTTTTTGGTCAAAATCAAGTGCCAAAGGTCATAATTCATCAAGATATGTAAAAATTTGAAACTTGTTGACCAAGAAACCTAAAATTGCAAATTAGGGTTTTAATTTGAAAATTTTCATAACTTAGAATTTTCTAAGTATGGAAAATTTCTTATTTTTTCCCAACTTTTCTCAACTTTTTCACCATGATGAAATTGGATTCAAAGAAAACTTCCAACATGAAAGTTATATTACTCCATGAAATCTACAACTTTTATTCACAAATTTTTCCCAAAAGATGCTTGGATCTCAAGTTATGATTTTGTGAATAGGGGTCCATAAACTAAATAACTTAGTGAAATTTTGCCATAGTTTAGGCAGGTTTTTGACCTAACTTCATGGCAACTTTTCACCTAGTTCCAAGAGTTATCTCAAAATGAATTTCAAAGATGGATTGTAGAGCATGTTGCAAGATTTCCAAGTCTAAGAACTCTCCAAGATCATTTGTGGTTAGGGAGAATCGAAGAAGAGAAAATGGCATTTTGTCACTTTTGTGCAAGCCATTTTCACAATGCTTCAAGTTGTAAAGCAGTTCCTAGCATGCTTGTACCTTATATTACAAATGCAAATCCCTTCTACACTCCATGATTTAATGCTAACTCAGTGTTTAAAGCCTTTGTTTTCACCTTTGGAGCATTGCACAAGAGATTAATCCATAAATGGCATAAAGTTCACAATGCCATTTTGATAAAGCAAGCTTTTTGCAACTGTACAATTCTTGAGCCATGGACATGTTTCTTGATTACAAGAAATGTCCACAGATGTCCAGCAATGTTTACCAACTATTATCAGTCCTAGAACTAGCAAGTACAAGCTTTTGGGCATAGTCATTTCAACTTTCTTCAAAAGCAAGAAAAGTGACAAAAGTCAAGATAACTTGTCTATCTGATGAATAGAAGACTTGGCTTCATTCTAACTATCTTCACAAACTTGTAACAAGCAAATATACGAGTACACAACATCTGAAACACTCCCAAAACACAAAAACACATTTTTCTGCCCAAACAGGGAAGCTTCTGCAAAACTCTTGCCATCTCAATATTGGCTCGTGCATTTTTCCTCTCAAGACTTCAAACACTTTACATACATCCTACCTAAACTATCCAAGCCCTTGTCCTGTTACTGTAAGCCCTGTTTCAGACATCACCATTTTCATTTTTGAAGGTTGCAGGTTGACTTCTACAGGAAGTTTTAAGCATCCTCAAGACCAGCTAAGCATTGGAAAAGGTTGAGGGAACTTCAGGGAAGCTCACACGATCTTCAGGCCTCACTCAAAGTCCCCACATTGCCATATCCAAACTCAGCTGAACAATGTATTTTTCAAATCTCTATCTCTTTATTTAGGCATCCTTAAGTCACGATTTGTGAAGCAAAATGTAGTCCTTAACTTGCTGAAGTTGTACATATGCATAGTTGTCATTTATATTAACTGAGTAGTGAGAATTTGAAGCTTGAAGTTCATGAAAATATTAGGTCATAAATTAGGGCTACAAAAATTCTCCATGATCCTTGAGAGTTAGATTATGTTTTTTATATCATGGGAATCGTGAGATTCCAAGCTACATTTTTCATGTTGCAAGTTTTTGTTTTTGTCCAAAGAATAGAGAGTTATAGGTTGAAGGCAAAACGCGCGCAGGATGTTGGCTGGAGGTCAGGGACGAAGGCTGGCTTGGGCCTAGCGCGCCTTGGGCCTGTTGTTTTACTTCCCATACCCCCAGTTTACTATTTGCACCCCTCTTTGCATATTTTTATATTTTTGCATATTTTCTCATATTTTTTTATGTTTATTGACTTTATTATTTTTTTATGAACATTAAAAAATCCCAAAAATATTTTCTTAATTTTTTGCATTTTTATTTTATTTTTTTATCTTATTTTTTTTTTTGCATAAAATATTGATCATTTAAATAGAACTTTATTTTCTTGATTAACTTGTAAATAATTTAAAAATATCATACATTTTTATTTTTATCATTCATACACATAAAATATTATTTTTATACATATTTTAATTTTTAATATTTGTAAATAATTTTATTTATTTTTTCTTGTACATAAATGAATAAAATGAATAATATAGAACATATTTTCTTTTAAATCAAAAATTAGGGTTTCCCCTTTCAAAAAATAACAATATAATTTTTTCTTATTTTTAGGACTTAAATAAGTTATTTTTCTAATACATGAAATAAATATAAAAACATTTTGTATCCATACATTTTATTGCATATTTAAATAATTGTTTATTTTATTTATTTATTGTACAAATTCAATTGGGTTGTAATAGTTTTTAGGGTTTTATTTTGAGCAATATCCCCCATTCAAAACTTGTATCCCCCTTCCCATAATATTGTTTTAATAGCTTAGCTTTACTTTTACGCAATTTATCGCATTTATACTATTCTAGTAAATTAGGGTTTTTTACATGATAAGACAAAAATCAAACAAATAGAATGACCTAATTCAAGACAATCAAAAAGCATGTAAAATGGAACACATTGCACACAACCACACAAGCACTCCTTAGGGTTTCACCCACTTTGTTGCCTTAAAAATGGCCATGGTATGCATGCAAAGTATCTTGGCAAAACAAAACAAAACAAAAGATCATAGTCCCTCGATGACGCTATCAAAAGGTTGCCTAAAACAAATGATCTTGGTCCCTCAAAATGATAAAGATACTTGGCAACATTTCTATCATGGTCATACGATGACCCACGCCCGTCCCGTTTAACATCCAAAGATAAGGTTGTTTACCAATGCAATGGTAAAACAACAATGTCAAAGGAATAAAAATGCATAAGGAAAAACATTTGAATAGGGTAGATAGTTCCTAGTTACTTGCACTCTTCAAAACAATCCTTTATATTTTCAAAAACACACAACACATTTCAACACATTTCAAAACATTTCCAAACAACTTTCAAAATATTGAAACATTTTTCAAAAGACAAACATCTTTGTATACATTCTTACGAATGAGAATCATTACAAAGATTGCCCAAACAAGTGGCCTCTTTTCAAAATACTATCAAAATCACACCAAAAACCAAGCACCATTTCAAACAATTGGAAAAGCAAAGCAAGTGATCTAAGCAAGTAACTAAGAGCCCATGGAAAACCATGGATGAAAAGGGTGCTAGCACCTTCCCTTTTCATAATCTACCCCCCGAACTCAAGAAGACATCTCAAAGGTCTTTCCTGTGCTTTTTTACCTTTCCTTTTGGATAAAATAAAAGTCGATGGCGACTCTTGCTAAACCGAAACATTTGCAACGAAACACAAAACCTCAAGTCAGTTCTCATACCGTATCACAGAACTGGCGACTCTGCTGGGGAATATAAATAAAAGTGGGGTTACCTTAGGGTTTAGATCACCTTTATTTGCTTACCATGTTTGCCTTGTTTGCTTTACATCTTGGTTCTATTGTTTGGGTTTGAATCCTCTACCCGAATTTGGGAAACATTCATAAGTAAATAGCAATACATTGTGGAAACTGTGTGGGGTATACCGACACGGTGTAAGCAATAGCTATGTTAGTGTGACATATTTATGGGTACCGGTAGCCTTTGAGTCAATCAAAGAGAATACGGGGCCGCTGAGTGATGTCGTGAAGCACTAACGAACTTTTAGAACCTTTACTTGACCAACTTGGCCTTTTAGGATGTAGTGAGATGACCGACTTTGGTGCAGTCCGAAGTTGGTAGATACTCGATACTACACTCATTAAGGGTTGGTTCCTTAGAATATTTCGGTCGCCAGTAAAAAGGCTGAATTGAAACAATGAACAAGGAAATAATCCAGTGATATTGATCTCCTTAGAACCCGGTTACTGTTACTAGGATAGGTTGAGCCAACTAAACTTCAAGAGGATACTTACCTATGAAACCCCATGCAAGCCTAAACTAGGAACTTTTGTGATTTGCTTGTGCATATATACTTGTGCATAACATCATGGACATCATGAAGCATCATATGCATCCACTAACCGTTTCAAGGATTTTGGAAATTCATCTTTGTTCCTGTTTTGTAGGTTATGGAATCACTTCGCATGAAAACGATCCAAGTCAACCTTGTAAGAATTCCTCCACAACTAAAGGATCTAGCTTCAAGGATTCCTGAAAACTCTCCATTCACCGAGAGGCATGGTCGTCTTCTCAACTTAGTCACTTCTAACACAGAGGAAGACATGATGAAAGTTCTTTTCCAGTTCTTTGACCATTTGCATCACTGCTTCACATTTCCTGACTACCAGCTTGTGCCCACTTTGGAGGAATTTTCTCAACTCTTGAGGATTCCTATTCTCATTCAACTACCCTTCAACGATACGGAAAGATATCCAAAGCCAGAAGAGATTGCTCAAGCCCTACACTTGCACTCATTTGATGTCACAACACATTGGGAAACTAGAAGTGGTATCAAAGGCTTGTTGGCAAAGTTCTTGTTTGAGAAGGCCCAAAGCTGCTGGAATTCCTTGGACTTACAAGCTTTTGAGGAGATTGTAACTCTTCTCATCTATGGGATGGTCTTGTTCCCTAATCCTGATCAACTCATAGATGTGAGTGCTGTCAAAATCTTCAAGTCTCGCAACCCGGTGCCTACATTGCTTGGAGACATCTTACACTCTTTTCACACTCAAACAACGAGGAAAAGAAGTGTTCTCATGTGTTGCACTCCTCTACTGGCAAGATGGTTTATTTCTCATCTTCCCCAATCAGTCTTGAAGAATGAGCAAGGTTTGAGGTGGTCACAACGATTGATGACTCTTACACATTCAGACATTCATCGGTGTTCTCGATCCAAAGAGAATGTTATCATCATCGACCGTTATGGGGAATTCCCTAATGTCCCTCTACTTGGTATTAGGGGAGGCATCACCTACAACCCCTGCTTGGCTCTAAGACAGTTTGGTTATGCCCGAAGGGATGACCCACATGACATGCTGATTCCAGACTTGGTTTTTGACTTTGACAACGACGATCATGGACTTCGACAAAGGTTTATCCGAGCTTGGAGGATGCCAAACAAGGTAGACAGTAAGACCTTGGGACACAAGAATTCCATCCCCCTTGAGCCTTACCTCAAGTGGGTACGAACCCGCGCCCAAAGTCTTATGATGCCTTACCCCTCTATTCTCCCAGTGATTATAGAGCCTGTTAAGGAAGGAGAGGTTCCATACACCCTCCTACATCCTGACATGCCAACATCACTCGAAGATCTGCAAAGGAGTTGGATACAACTCAAGGGAGAACGCGATACTTTTGAAGCCAAATTCTACGCAAGCGAGAAAAAGGTTTTGGAACTTACTCGGTTACTTCACAAAGAGCAGACTCTCAACACCTACATTGCACCAAAAAGGATGCGCAACGTCTTTTTATCTTAGAATTTTGTATTATTTGGCCCTATGTTGCATTGATGTACTAACAATTCTATCTTATTAATATGACGTGTGTTTCTTTTTGTTTAAAACAAATTTGAATTTATGAATCCTTGAAAGCATTACATGAATACATATCATTCATCATATGCATAAACAGGTCTTCACACCAAGTTTCCTAATCTCTCTGCTGTTTATTTCAGCAAGATGGATATTGAACAAACGGTCAAAGATTTACAAGCTCATAATTCACAATTTTAATAGCTACTCCTAACCTTGGCTAAGGGGCAGGAGGAGCTCAAGACTTTACTAGAGAAAGAGAAAGAGAAAAAGAAGAAGAAGCGAGCCAGTGTGGTTCTTATGGGCAGAAGGTTTGAAGGACAAGCCAGACGGACTTTGGAATTTCCATCAACCTCTGAGGAAGGAGAGAGAAAAGGTAAAGAGACTGCAGTACCATCTGAATTTGAAGCTGAAGAAGAGGAAGATGAGGACTACTCTGAACAACAGTACCCTCCGACCGATGACAAATATAAAAATCTGGAAGAACGTCTAGCTGCTATGGAGATACAGAGAGTACCTGGGCTATACTTTGAGGAGTTGGGGTTGGTGTTTGGAATTGTAATCCCTCCTAAGTTTAAAGTGCCACTATTTGCTAAGTATGATGGGTTGTCTTGTCCCAAGATGCACCTACGATCTTATGTCAAGAAAATTCAGCCATATTCTGCTGACAAAGATTTGTGGGTCCACTTTTTCCAGGACAGTTTGTCAGGAACGCACTGGATTGGTTCTACCAGTTGGAGAGGTCTGATGTGCATAATTGGGAGGATTTGGCAGCCGCATTCTATAAATAGTATCAATACAACGCCGACTTGGCACCAACTCGTACTCAACTCCAGAGTATGGCTATGGTGTCCAATGAGGGCTTCAAAGACTACGCCCAAAAATGGAGGGATTTAGCCGGAAGGGTGCAACCACCTTTATCTGAAAGAGAGCTAGTGGACATGTTCTTAGGGACTCTGTCAGGTCCTTTCTTTAATCACCTGATTGGAAGTTCCTCTACAGGTTTCACTGAGTTGATTCTAACTGGCGAGATGGTGGAAGCCGGTATTAGAAGCGGGAAAATTCAGAAAGATGCATCTACCTCTGCTGTTGCAAAAAAGCCCTTCACTGGTAAGAAGGAAGTGTTTGCTGTCCATGCACAGAGAAATCAGGGAAGAACCGAACGACGACCAACTGTGGGGGCCGTTATGATTCTGAAGTCTGCATCAGACCAGCCGAGAAACAATCAGCCGAGAAATAATCAGCCGAGGAATAACCAGCAAAGGGTGGAAAGGCCTGTAAGGAAATTCACCAAGATAAACATGACTCCTGCTCAAGTCCTACCACATCTCTTGAAGTTGAATCTGGCCATGCTAAAAGAGGCCCCTAAAAATCCCAATACTTCATCTCCACACTACCATCTGAATGCCAGGTGTGCTTACCATTCAGAAAGTCCAGGGCACGACACCAACAACTGTTGGGCTCTGAAGAACAAGATTCAAGATCTGATTGATGCAAAGGAAGTTGAATTTAAAGCTCCTTAAAAGCCGAATGTTATCTCTGCTCCAATGCCTAGGCATGGACACAATTCCAGTGCTGTGGAAGAAGATCTGTTTGTTTCTACTATGGATGAACTGTTAACTCCTCTCCTAACCATCAAGTTGAATTTGCTGAAAGCTGGGGCGTTCCCAGGTTGTGACCAAGATTGCCATACTTGTCTGTCCTCATCATTTGACTGCCCTCTATTAAAGAAAGGTATCCAACAATTAATTGATAACCAGGAAATTTTGTTTGAGAAAGCTCCTGTTTCACCCATTCCAATTCCAGAACTTTCAATAATAACCATATACACCAATCCTTCCAGGGTTCATAAAAAACCCGTTAGGATTACATCCGCTCCCATGACTACTCCGTTGAAGATAACAATGCCCGGGCCTGCCCCATACAAATCAGATAAAATGGTACCATGGAACTATGGTGGAGAAATCTACTACCATGGTGTCAAACAGATTGAACAGACTGCCGAAGACGAGATCTTTGAAGAAGACAATTCCGACATCAATAACATTGCTGTAACAAGCAAAATTAATCGTAGTGGAAGAATTTTCTCTCCAGAGATTGCGCCACCAAAGGCAGTCTCTGGACCCGTTGCCGTTCCGAAGATTACAACTGTACCAGTGATTACACCTGCAAGTGTACCCGCCAACATTGACAATACAATTCCAATCCCTACTTCCGTTGCTGAGAATAAAGGAAAGAATGTTCAAGAGGAGCCTGTCTTAATGAAGGCTCAATCACTTGTTATTCCTGAGACGTCCAAAAAGGAGATGGAAGAAATCCTGAGGATCATTAAGAAAAATGATTATGATGTGGTAGAACAACTGGGGCAGACCCCCTCCAAAATATCTATGTTAGCCTTGTTACTGTGCTCTGAGGCACATGCTAAAGCTTTGGTCAAGTTTTTGAAGACAACGCATGTGCCGCAAGAGACTTCGGCTGATCAATTCCAAGAGTGTGTAGCCAGTCTAACAGCTGACAATGGCCTGGGTTTCTCCGATGATGACTTGACCTCCAAAGGGAGAAAACATAATGACGCACTACATGTCTCGGTGGAGTGTAGGGGGACCACCCTAGCCCATGTTTTGGTTGATACTGGATCGTCTTTAAATGTCTTGCCGAAGAAAGCCTTGGATAGATTGGATTGTGAGGGGCTGACTTTAAAACCCAGCAATATAATTGTGAGAGCATTTGACGACTCTAAAAGGATGGTCCATGGGGAGGTGGACATCCCGATCAAGGTGGGTACCTAGACATTCAATTCAACATTCTATGTGATGGACATCCGTCCTTCCTACTCTTTCCTGTTGGGACGTCCCTGGATTCACAACGCTGGTGTAGTCACCTCGACTTTGCATCAGATGCTTAAGTACCCTGTCCAAGGGAAAATCATAACTGTCCATGGTGAAGAGGAATACATGTTTAGTCATCTAAATTCTTTTCGATATGTAGAATTGGATGGCGAATTCATTGAGACCCCTTTCCAACATTTTGAAGAAGTTTCTCAGGAAATAGCAGCGACCAAGGCGGTATCCTCAACTCCTGTGGTCACAAGACCTGTACCTCGGATGTCTTCTCTAAAAGATGCAAGGGCAGTAGTGGAAGAAGGCAAATCCACTATCTTGGGGAGGCTTCCCGACTTTCCTTTCAAATCAGACAAGTTCGGCCTGGGATTTACTTCGACTACTCAGAAAGCTGTTCGCTGCGCCCGTGCCGGAGGGCCACCTGTGAAGATCAGCCACCAAGGGGTTAATGCACTAGAAGACAGTGATGAAGAGGGCAGCTTGGAAGACTAGATTTTTCCTACTGTTGGCGGAGGGCTGTGCAACTTGGAAGCGAAAGACTTTGTTCCGATTACTTTCATACCACAATAATTTATCTTTTCCATTTCTGTTGGATCTGTAATAATTCACAAATAATTCGTACTTTTTCAACCTTGTGTCTTACCCGAGGCACATAGGTCCATTTGTAAGGGTTCTTATTTCATTTTTCATATGTCATTTTAATGAATCATGGACGCTTTTCATATTTAAAACTTTTGTGCTCATTGTCTTTCTTTTACATTTTGTTGTTTAAAGATGGCTATGCCCTTACACACACCCACACTCACAAATGCAGGTACCCTTCCACTTCGGAACCCATGGGCAACGATACTGCTATAGCCTTCAGTGACTCTAAAGATCTGGTATACCAAGCCGAATACGAAGGTGAGGAAGATTGTGAGGTTCCAGGGGAATTGGCTAGACTTCTACAACAAGAGGAAAGAGTAATTTTTCCTCATGAGGAGCTGTTAGACACAATCAACTTGGGTACTGAGGAAGACAAGAAGGAAATCAGAGTGGGTGCCAACCTAGAGCCGAGTGTCAAGGAATGCTTAATTCAGCTGTTGCATAAATATGTTGAGATCTTCGCCTGGTCATACGAAGATATGCCGGGACTCGATACAGACATTGTGGTACACCGTCTACCCACAAGAGAAGACTGTCCACCAGTTAAATAGAAAGTCCACCGCATGAGGCTCGACATGTCAGAAAAGATCAAAGCAGAAGTTATGAAGCAGTTCAATGCTGGATTTCTTGCTGTTACCTCCTATCCATAATGGGTTGCTAACATTGTGCCCGTGCCTAAAAAGGACGACAAAGTAAGAATGTGCATGGATTATAGAGACTTAAACAGGGCCAGCCCTAAAGATGACTTTCCACTTCCGCACATCGACATCCTGGTTGACAATGCAGCTCAACACAAAGTATTTTCTTTCATGGACAAATTCTTAGGCTATAACCAGATCAAAATGGCACCTGAGGACATGGAGAAAACTACTTTTGTTACACAGTGGGGTACGTTCTGCTACAAAGTGATTCCATTCAGACTGAAGAATGTCGGGGCAACCTATCAACGCGCCATGGTAGCTTTGTTTCATGATATGATACATCATGAGATAGAGGTCTACGTAGATGACATGATAGCCCGATCACAAACTGAAGAAGAACACCTTGATCACTTGCAAAACCTGTTTGTTAGGTTGAAGGAGTACAAGCTAAGGTTAAACCCTAACAAGTGTACGTTCGGAGTCCGATCCGGTAAAATCTTAGGTTTCATTGTCAGCAACAAAGGCATCGAGGTTGATCCTGCCAAATTCAAAGCTATACAAGAAATTCCTTCTCCTCGCACTGAGAAAGAGGTCAGAGGTTTCTTGGGACGCCTAAACTATATTGCTAGGTTCATTTCTCATCTAACATCCACTTGTGAACCAATCTTCAAGCTGTTGAAGAAAGATCAGGTAGTTAAATGGAATGATGACTGTCAAGTTGCTTTCGATAAAATCAAGGAGTATTTTCTAGAGCCTCCTATCTTGATGCCACTCGTCGAAGGAAGACCACTAATCATGTATCTGACAGTTTTGGATAACTCAATGGGGTGCGTATTGGGGCAGAATGAAGAGTCTGGACGAAAAGAGCATGTCATTTATTACCTTAGCAAAAAGTTTACCGACTGTGAAACCAGATATTCACTGCTCGAGAAAACTTGCTGTGCTTTGGTATGGGCTGCTCGCCGGCTAAGGCAGTATATGTTGACTCATACCACTTTGTTGATATCTAAGATGGATCCGATAAAATACATCTTCGAGAAGCCTGCTTTGTCTGGAAGGATAGCTAGATGGAAGATGATTCTAACAGAATATGATATACAGTACACTACCCAAAAAGCTATAAAGGGCAGTGTGCTAGCTGATCATATGGCTCATCAAGCTGTAGAAGATTATCAATCCATGAAGTTCGACTTCCCTGACGAAGACATCATGACATTGGACAACATTGAAGATCTCAGATCATATGACGGACCTGAACAAGGATCCCTATGGACCCTGTACTTCGATGGGGCATCCAATGCGCTTGGTAACGGTATCGGTGCTGTGCTTATATCTCCAGAAGGATGCCATACTCCTTTTACAGCCAGACTTTGCTTCAAATGTACTAACAACATGGTAGAGTATGAAGCTTGCATCTTTGGACTCAAGGCTGCCATAAACTTGGGAATCAAATCCTTGATTGTGTTTGGGGACTCCGCTTTGGTCATCAGTCAGATCAAAGGAGAGTGGGACACTATGCATCCAAACCTCATCCCTTACAAAGAACATGTCTCGACATTGTTACCATATTTCGAGCAGATTACCTTTGAGCACTTCCTGCGAGAAGAAAATAAGCTAGCAGATGCTCTAGCTACAATGTCATCCATGTTTAAACTTAACTGGGATAATGAGGCTCCCCAAATCACCATTGAACGGATGGACGAACCTGCACATTGTCACGAGATTAACACCGAAGAAGTAGTGGACCAACCGTGGTTTCATGAAGTCAAAAGGTATCTCGAGGCCAAGAATATCCTGAAGGAGCTTCAGTCAATGACAAAAATTTCTTAAGGAGATTCTCAGCTAAGTTCTTCCTAAGTAATGGTATCCTGTACAAACGATCATGATTCTATCCTGCTCCGTTGTGTGGACAAGCTTGAAGCTGAAAGGATTATGGCTGAATTGCATGAAGGTACATTTGGCACTCACTCTAGCGGGCATACGATGGCTAAATTGATTCTAAGGGCAGGCTATTACTGGTCTACCATGGAAGCTGATTGCTATCAACACTTCCGTACCTGTCATAAATGTCAAATCTATGCAGACAAGATACACGTGCCCCCGGTTCCTCTAAATGTTTTAACAGCACCTTGGCAATTCGCTATGTGGGGAATCGACATGATTGGAGAGATCAAGCCTACAACCTCTAATGGACACCGTTTCATTCTAGTAGCCATTGATTATTTCACAATGTGGGTCAAAGAAGCCTCCTTCGCATCTGTTACTAAGAATGTAGTTGCCCGCTTCATCAAGCAGAATCTTATTTGCCGGTACGGTATCCCCGAAAGGATCATTACTGACAACGGTACAAACCTTAACAATACTATGATAACCGCCCTGTGCGAGCAGTTCAAGATTCAACATCACAATTCATCTTCCTATCGACCAAAGATGAATGGTGTAGTTGAAGCTGTGAACAAAAATATCAAAAAGATCATACAAAAAATGACAGTCACATACAAGGACTGGCATGAGATGCTACCGTTTGCTCTCCACGGGTACCGTACCACAGCTCGCACATCAATTGGGGCAACACCATATTCTTTAGTTTATGGCGTGGAGGTTGTTTTACCTATTGAGGTTCATATCCACTCTTTGAGAATCATGAAGGATGCTGGTTTGAGTGAAGACGATTGGATCTAGACCCGACTTGATCAGTTGAACTTAATTGATGAAAAGAGACTTACTGTTGTTTGCCACGGTCAGACGTATCAAAAACGGATGATCAAGGCTTTCAACAAGAAAGTCAGACGCCAGATATATCAAGTCGGAGATCTTGTGATCAAGCGCATCATTTTTCCACAAAGTGATCCCAGGGGCAAATGGACTCCTACCTACGAAGGACCATTTGTAATCAAGAACATCTTTTCTGGTGGGGAAATGATTTTAACCACCATGGACGGCGATGACCTGCTGCACCCTGCGAACGCAGACATAGTTAAAAGATACTACGCATAAATGACCCACTAGGTTGACACACCTAGGCAAAACAAGGGCATCCCGGTGAATCGAAAACCCGAAAGGGAGATTCAGGAAAAAATTAGGGATAAAACAAAAAAATCTGTACACCCGGCAAGTTGAAAACCTGAAAGGGCGACTTGGGAAAAAAAGGGTTTCCCGGTGGATCGAAAACCCGAAAGGGCGGTTCAGGAAAAAGTTAGGGAATTAAAGCGTATGACTATGTCTCGTCGGATCACCTTAAGGACAATCTCTTCACTGACAAACCTGAAGCTTCTGATCAATCCAATCATCTTCGGACGAAGCAACGAATGGATAAGATATTCGGAGTTACGAAGGCTATAGCAGAATGGGGACCCCATGGATTTTTTTTTACACATAGCTATCTTTCTTTGTATAAATTTTTCTCATTTTTTATGATACCATCTTCCTACTAGGATGTTTGTCTCCTTTGTACAAAATACTTATTCAAAGTAAATACAAAGATATCTCTTTAAAGTGCAGAAAACTATTTGCCCTTTTCTTTTTACACTTGTGTTTTATTTGCAAAAACGTCCAATGATTCATTAATGAACATATGCATTTGAACATAATTACTGTTTACAAATAAACAGGAATGAAAAAGAATAATTACTGACAATTTGAAAGAATAGGAAAACGTCTTTAGGCTATTCCAGGAGCAATCCCTACAGTACATCATTTAGACCCCCAGTAGAGCTAAAATTTCAAACCCTTCAATCCTCATCAGAGTTAAAACTTCAAACTCTAAATTCCCAGCGGAGCCAAAACCTTGAACTACAGATCCTCAGCGGAGATGAACCCTTCTTCCCCAGTCGAGTCAAGATTTCCAACTATCAATCCCTAGTGGAGACCATTCAGTTTCTCCACATTCCCCAGCAAGTTGTCTTGAAATCAACCAAATAACAGTTAACTTTTGTCTTTCCCCAACCTAGGTTGATTCCCCAGTAGAGTGGCATACAACCCAAACTCCTGAACTTACTCCCCAACATTAAGCCTTCTTCCTCACAGAGTTTTTATTGCTCCCTAGTGAAGTCGCCAGAATGAAGATTCTCATTCTTAACTCCCCGCAGAAGTCATCAGAGTTTTCTCTATTCCCTAGCAGAACAAGGATCCCCTTTGTGTAATCCCCAGTAGATGTCATTAAAGTTCTCTGGATTCTCCAAGAAAATTCCTCAGGCAGTACATGGCATTACTTTCCCAAGCAGATTTATGTCAATACTTCAAGACATGAAGAATCCTTATATCCCCAGGAAGGTCATCAAGGATTTTTAATCCCCAACAGTCGCCAAGGATCTCTCATCCTCAGCAATCAAAGATTTTGAATCTCCAGCAGTGGTCAAGGATTTATTTTCCCCGGCAGCAGTCAAGGAGTTATTATCCCCAACCGCCAAAGATTTCTAATCCTCAGTAATCAAGGATTTTATTTTCCTCAACAAAATAGCGAATCAGCTTACATGCGCATACATTACATTCATAATCATAAACATTGATAAAGCACGTATATTGCATCATACATTTCATGCAACATAACTTTGTGTTTCAGCTAACATTTTACCCTTTACAGGATAAGATTAACAGCTACCATTAAAAATGTTCAGAGATTTCAGATACAGTAAAGATATATTCCAGACACGGAAGTCATTCTATTATTCATTCAGATTTTAACTTCAGATACAGTAAAGATACACTCTAGACACGGAAATCATTCTATTACTCATTCAGAATTCAAAGCCAAGATACAGTTCAAATATGCTCCAAACACGGAAGCCATTCTGATACTCATTCAGACTTCAACATTCAGATTCGAGTCCAGATACGCCCCAGACACGGTTGCCATTCTGTCACTTATTCTGATTTTCCCCAGCTTAGATACGCTCCAGACACGGATGCCATTCTGTTGCTTATTCAAATTTCAGACTCAGATACAATACAAATACACTCCAGACACGGAAGTCTTTCTGTTATTTATTCATATTCAAATGCAGATACAACTCGGATACGCTCTAGACACGGACGCCATTCCATTGCTCATACAGACTCAGTCTCCAGATACAGTTCAGATATGTTCCAAATATGGACACCATTCTGATACTCATTCTTTTGACTTACAACTTACAGCTCAACAAACATCCTTGGATGGCATCTACAAGCTCATCCCTAACAATATTCTACCACCTCTCCAAATGGAATCTTTAAGCCCATTCCCTCAACTACACTTTGACGAGTGCAAATTTACGGGCACTTTAGTGTCCAATCATCTTTTACCTTCGAGTCACGAACGACAAAACTCGCTAATCTAACTCTTCAGGTTCAAGAAAATTGAACAGGGGAAGCTGTCGTACCCCAAAATTTGCCCTCTCATATTATCAAGATTTTCCTCACAAGACTTCTTGGACTCAAGACCAGATTAGGGTTTGCTCAGCTCAAGACATCTCCTTGCACTGATAACCTGAAATTAGGGTTTGAGTTTGCACAAGGATTTTTGGATCATCAATGCTTCATGTGACTTTCATACACCATCTTGGGCCCCTAAGATTTCTCATACCAAGTTTCAAGCCTTGGATCACATTTTTGCTCAGTCAATTGAACAGTTGACCTAAAAATCAACTGTATTGAGGAAAAAGTCAATTGTGGCCAATTTACAATCAAACTTCATAATTTTTTATCCACAACAACATTTTAGACTCATATGTACCATTTGACAAGTTTGGATCACAATTCCTCAAGAAATTTGATCAAATCATCAAAAGGGCAAAATGGTCAAAATTAGGGTTTTGATTGAGAAAGGGCAATTTCTTATTTTTAACCTAGCCAATGATCAGTTGGGTTCAAACATGATCCCAAGGACTCAATGGCATCATCTTGACCTAATCACAAGGTTCAAAATATCTCAAATGCATTAGATTGACAGATGAATTTTGCAGTCAACTAATCAAAAGTCAACTGTACACTGAAAAGTCAAACTTTGACTTTTTGGTCAAAATCAAGTGCCAAAGGTCATAATTCATCAACATATGTCAAAATGTGAAACTTGTTGACCAAGAAACCTAAAATTGCAAATTAGGGTTTTAATTTGAAATTTTTCATAACTTAGAATTTTTCTAAGTATGGAAAATTTCTTATTTTTTCCCAACTTTTCCCAACTTTTTCACCATGATGAAATTGGATTCAAAGAAAACTTACAACATGAAAGTTGTAGTCCTCCATGAAATCTACAACTTTGATTCACAAAGTTTTCCCAAAAGATGCTTGTATCTCAAGTTATTCTTTTATGAATAGGGGTCTATAAACTAAATAACTTAGTGAAATTTTGCCCTAGTTTAGGCAGGTTTTTGACCTAACTTCATGGCAACTTTTCATCTAGTTCCAAGAGGTATATCAAAATACATTTCAAAGAAGGATTGTAGATCATTTTTCAAGCTTTCAAAAATGTCCAAGAACTCTCCAAGATAATTTATGGTTAGGGAGAATCGAAGAAGAGAAAATGGCATTTTGTCACTTTTGTGCAAGCCATTTTCACAATGCTTCAATTTGCAAATCAGATCCTAGCATGCTTGTACCTTGTATTACAGGTCCTAATCCCTTCTACACTCCATAATTTAATGCTAACTCAGTGTTTAAAGCCTTTGTTTTCACCTTTGGAGCATTGCACATGAGATTAATCCATAAATGGCATAAAGTTCACAATGCCATTTTGATAAAGCAAGCTTTTTGCAACTTTACAATTCTTGAGCCATGGACTTGTTTCTTGATTGAAAGCAATGTCCACAGATGTCCAGTAATGTTTACCAACTATTATCAGTCCTAGAACTAGCAAGTACAAGCTTTTGGGCATAGTCATTTCAACTTTCTTCAAAAGCAAGAAAAGTGGCAAAAGTCAAGATAACTTGTCCATCTGATAAAGAGAAGACTTGGCTTCATTCTAAACATCTTCACAAACTTGTAACAAGCAAATACACGAGTACACAACATCTGAAACACTCCCAAAACACAAAAACACATTTTTCTGCCCAAACAGGGCAGCTTCTGCGAAACTCTTGCCATCTCAATACTGGCTCGTGCATTTTGCCTCTCAAGACTTCAAACACCTTACATACATCCTACCTAAACTATCCAAGCCCTTGTCCTGTTACTGTGAGACCTGTTTCATACATCACCATTTTCATTTTTGAAGGTTGCAGGTTGACTTCTACAGGAAGTTTCAAGCATCCTCAAGACCAGCTAAGCATTGGAAAAGGTTAAGGGAACTTCAGGGAAGCTCACACAATCTTCAGGCCTCACTCAAAGTCCCAACATTTCCATATCCAAACTCAGCTGAACAAGGTATTTTTCAAATCTCTATCTCTTTATTTAGGCATCCTTAAGTCACGATTTGTGAAGCAAAAATGTAGTCCTTAACTCGCTGAAGCTGTACATATGCATAGTTGTCATTTATATTAACTGAGTAGTGAGAATTTGAAGCTTGAAGTTCATGAAAAAATTAGGTCAGAAATTAGGGCTACAGAAATTCTCCATGATCCTTGAGAGTTAGATTATGTTTTTTATATCATTGGAATCGTGAGATTCCAAGCTACATTTTTCATGTTGCGAGTTTTTGTTTTTGTCCAAAGAATAGAGAGTTACAGGTTGAAGGCAAAACACGTGCAGGATGTTGGTTGGAGGTTAGGGACGGAGGCTGGCTTGGGCCTGGCGCGCCTTGGGCCTGTTGTTTTACTTCTCATACCCCTAGTTTACTATTTGCACCCCCTTTGCATATTTTTATATTTTTGCATAATTTCTCATATTTTTTATGTTTATTGACTTTATTATTTTTTTCTGAACATTGAAAAATCCCAAAAATATTTTCTTCATTTTTTGCATTTTTATTTTATTTTTTTATCTTTTTTTTGCATAAAATATTGATCATTTAAATAGAACTTTATTTTCTTTATTAACTTGTAAATAATTTAAAAATATCATACATTTTTATTTTTATCATTCATACACATAAAATATTATTTTTATACATATTTTAATTTTTAATATTTGTAAATAATTTTATTTATTTTTTCTTGTACATAAATGAATAAAATGAATAATATAGAACATATTTTCTTTTAAATAAAAAATTAGGGTTTCCCCTTTCAAAAAATAACAATATAATTTTTTATTATTTTTAGGACTTAAATAAGTTATTTTTCTCATACACGAAATAAATATAAAAACATTTTGTATCCATACATTTTATTGCATATTTAAATAATTGTGTATTTGATTTATTTATTGTACAAATTCAATTGGGTTGTAATAGTTTTTAGGGTTTTATTTTGAGCAATATCCCCCATTCAAAACTTGTATCTCCCTTCCCATAATATTGTTGTAATAGCTTAGCTTTACTTTTACGCAATTTATTGCATTTATATAATGCTAGTAAATTAGGGTTTTTTTGCATGATAAGACAAAAATCAAACAAATAGAATGACCTAATTCAAGACAATCAAAAAGCATGTAAAATGGCACACATTGCACACAAGCACTACTTAGGGTTTCATCCACTTTGTTGCCTTAAAAATGGCCATGGTATGCATGCAAAGTATCTTGGCAAAACAAAACAAAACAAAAGATCATAGTCCCTCGATGACGCTATCAAAAGGTTGCCTAAAACAAATGATCCTGGTTCCTCAAAATGCTAAAGATACTTGGCAACATTGCTATCATGGTCATACGATGACCCATGCCCGTCCCGTTTAACATCCAAAGATAAGGTTATTTACCAATGCAATGGTAAAATAAAAATGTCAAAGGAATAAAAATGCATAAGGAAATACATTTGAATAGGGTAGATAGTTCCTAGTTACTTGCTCTCTTCAAAACAATCCTTGCTATTTTCAAAAACACACAACACATTTCAACACATTTCAAAACATTTCCAAACAAATTTCAAAACATTGAAACATTTTTCAAAAGACAAACATCTTTGTATACATTCTTACGAACGAGAATCATTACAAAGATTGCCCAAACAAGTGGCCTCTTTTCAAAATACTTTCAAAATCACACCAAAAACCAAGCACCATTTCTAACAATTGGAAAAGCAAAGCAAGTGATCTAAGAAAGTAACTAAGATCCCATGGAAAACCATGGATGAAAAGGGTGCTAGCAACTTCCCTTTTCATAATCTACCCCTCGAACTCAAGAAAACATCTCAAAGGTCTTTCCTGTGCTTTTTTACCTTTCCTTTTGGATAAATAAAAAGTCGGTGGCGACTCTTGCTAAACCGAAACATTTACGACGAAATGCAAAACCTCAAGTCAATTCTCCCACTGTATCACACCCTTAAAACACAGAACCACCAAAAACATCTCAAAACTTGCCATTTCTGAGTTTTGAATCCAATCTCCAAATTTGCTCGTGCATTTCTTGGCCTTTTACTTTCAAAAGCTTCCAAATAATATATACAAACAATTCCAACACCTGCAACACGACTGTAACGCCTCCATCACCATCCACCATTTTTAAAAATAACACCTTGCACCTTGACTTCTCCAGAACTCCTCAGCCACTTTCAGCTCAAGCCAAGCGTCACATTAGCTTCCTGGGAACTTGAGGAAGCTAACCCAATCACTGGAACTCATCAAAAGTTGCTCAAACTCAAAACACGATACCCTCTTGCAAGGTGAGTTTTCTGACTTTTGAACTCTTTATACAAGCATCATTGATGGTTTATTTGTGAATAAGAAAAGTAGATATCATTGTCCTGAAGCTAACCATATCCTTAGATTTCATTATTGTTGCTTGAGTAGTTAGAATTTTGAATCTGAACCTCTGAAAATAATTAGGTCAGGATTTGGTACTTTCAAAAATTCTCATTCATCTTTGATTTATAGTTTATTATATTCATATGGTTGGATTCGTATGGAAAAATGGAACAACTTTCATGTTTGCATTTTCCATTTTTGTTGAGAAATGGTGAAGTTACAGGTGGTCTGGATGGAGGTTGAAGATGAAGTGTATTCAGGACTTGTTTTGTATTATATATTTATCATTTCAGTTATATTAACAAATGTATAGCTACCCCAGTGGTAAGGCAGTGCGCTGGTAATCAAGAGGTCATGGGTTCGCACCTCAACGCGCTGCCTTTTGCATTTTTCCAATTTTTTTGCCATTTCTCCTTTCAGGAAGCGTTTGGGCCAGCAAAACCTTGGGCCTGACTTTTTTCTTAACATGTTAGTTTATTATTATTTTTCATAAAACTAAAAGAACAAAAACATTTTTCATTTAATAAATTAATTTTTTTCCAATAAATATTTAGACTAGGGTTTGGCTATAATATTATTTTTTTGTGAATAAAATTAATTTAGGGCTTATGTTTATTTTAATTAACTAATTCTCATTTGTATTTTTATTAAGATAAAAACTTTCATAAGAAAAACCCTAAAACATACCTTTTTTTTAACTTAATGTTAATTTTATTATTTTTAATTAGTTTTATTTTTATTTTTAGTTAGCTAGGTCAAAAAACCCTTTTCATAAAATCAAACAAGAAAATCACATTTCTTCTTACATTTTATATTCTTGCATTTTTATCTTTATTTTTGTACATTTACTCAAATTCAATATGGTTGTAATAATTTTTTAGATTTAATTTCTTACAATTCCCCATTTGTAATTTGTACACCCCCTCCCCTAAATTATTTAATAGCTTAGTATTTTTACTTTTCGCAATTTAAATGCTTTATATACAAATGCTAGTAATTAAGATTTTGTATGGAAAGATTAAAACCAACAAATAGAAAACCCTAATCAAGACAAATCAATCATGTAAATTAATACACTTGCACACATACACCCCTAGGGTAAACCCACTTTGTTTCCTTACAAAAATGGCCATGTTATGCATGTGAGGTATCTTAGCAAAAACAAGCAAAATACAAGATCATAGTTCCTCGATGACGCTATCCATGTTGCCTTTCAAAATGATCTTAGTCCCTAAAGAAAATGCTAATATATCTTACAACATTGCTAATCATGGTTATACGATGACCCACGGCCGTCCCTTTTACGCCCGTCCCTATTAATGAAAGACTTTTGAGTAGGTAGAATGTTCCTAGTTACTTTCTCAATTTCAAAACAAAAAACATCCTTTCTATTTTTCAAAACAAACACCAACACATTCAAAAACATCTTTCAAACTTGAAAACATTTTCAAAAGATCAAACACTTTGTATACATTCTTACGAACGAGAATCATTACAAAGTTTGCCTAAAACAATGGCACCTTTTCAAATACTATCAAAAATCACACAAAGCACATTTTCAAACAAAAGCAAGTGATCTAGCAAGTAACTAAGAGCCCATGGAAAACCATGGATGAAAAAGGTGCTAGCACCTTCCCTTTTCATAATCTACCCCCGAACTTAAGAAAACATCTCAAAGGTATTTCCTGTTCTTTTCAGCCTTTCCTTTTGGATAAAAGAAAATTCGATGGTGACTCTTGCTAACCGCAACATTTGTGATCAAACGCAAAACAACCAAGTCAGTTCTCCCACCACGTTAGAGAACTGGCGACTCTACTGGGGAAAATTCTAAAAAAAAGTGGGGTTACCTTAGGGTTAGATCATATTTATTTACTTTCATTGTTTGATTTCTATGCTTTACATTTTGGTTCTTTGTTTGGGTTGGAATCCTCTACCCGAATTTGGGATACCTTATAGGTAAGTAGCAATACATTGTGGTAACTGTGCGGGGTATACTTACATGGTCAAAGCAACAACTACGTTAGTGTGACATATTTGTGGGTACCAGTAGCCTGTAACACCCCTTATAATAAACCCCGAATTAAATGATATAATTACAATCAGAGAAAATAAAATTGCACGGAAGGAGTGTCACAACATCAATTCACCTATTCAAGAAAGACGGACATGACATATTCGTCATTTTAATCATTTAATCACATAATACATTCATGGCATATACTTTCTTTTTCGTGCAAACGCAACGGAATCATAGTAAATTCATCTCCAAAGGAGGAATCAAAATATAAAATTCAAGGCATTAAGCCATATGGTTCATACACCAAACAAATTATCAAGCCTCATAAGACATACATCAAAATATGATCAAAATAAAGGATTATATACAAGTATAATCCATCCACAAAATAAGATTTCGAATGCGGACACTAAACCCCCAAGTGTTACAATTAGAGCATCGACTCAAAAACCAATACATAATGGACTACAAGCCTAAATGCATCCGCTAATCCTTGTGCCTCGCACTACCATCTTCGGTACCTAAGCGATGCCGTATCAAACATCATTCCAATAGAAGGGTGAGAATTCTAATAATCATGGAATATATAATTTAAAACAATGGAAAGAAATAAATAAAAGGAATTATCCATACTTGAATATATGTGTATATCACTAACATAAGCACATTCATATATTCCATATTCTGCTATATTCAAGAATGATCTCTTTAACCATTTATCATCCTAACCATATAATCACACTCATTCACACATCATAACCAATTTCACAAACTCAATCATGTTCACATAAACTTATAATATATATCATTATACATGTGACTCACAACTCGATGCAACCAATGCAAATGTGGTACCGACTTGTGGACCCAAAGTTCCACCGCTTATTTTTCCACATAGGATCAAAGCCACTATGTCTATTTCCACTATAGGATCAACGTCTATTTTTTTGTGAACCCAAGTTTCACCGCCTATGTTCCCTTTCCGGGTCAAAGCCACTACGTCTATTTCCATTCAAGGATCAACGTCTATAAAATGTGAACCCACCGTTTCACCGTCTCTATTTCAAGACCAACCATGCCATGCAATGTAAAATCAACAACTCGTATGCAATTAAGACCACTTCCGACCTTAACATACACATACCACATATTCCAACATAATGAAATACCAACAATTGTACATGCATTGCAAATATAATTCACAAATCAAGTAACATACAAGTTTCAAACAATGTTACTTCCATGATTTATTCAAATCAAACACAATTCCGGTTAGCCATTGAAAACGTCGAAATCTCAAAAAAATAACTCAATCATAATTACCTACGCATTTAACTTAGCTACCCCGTCAAATTTCATTAATTTACGAATAACTAATTTTTACCGCCTATACCGGAAAATTAGAAACAAACACAAATCCGATCGGTCTCCGAAAACGTCGGTTGCTACTTCACAATATCACTCCGCTTAGTGCTACGGTATGCAGCTAAGTTCTTCTAAATATCACTTCATTATGTCGCTACAACATTCAAACTACCGCCTTTCATTGCTACTTTATTCTTTCTACTATATGCAAGCTATATACCATTAAATATTAATTCAATTCATCGCTACAGTGAGCAACCAATTGCTTCTAAATACTACTCCATGAACTGCTATAAGCTTAGAAATTGGAACGTGATTTTTCAAGTCCACTGCTATCAAATTTATAATTGACTTTAACATCATACGACATACTTAAACCTTGGATTTTTCTTTAACACATGATGCTATCTAAATTGCTAAACGTGAAGTATAATAGAGGCACACTTACTTTATCCTTCATGAAGAGAACATATAAGCAATGACACTTTCCCATAGCACTTATTAGTGTTGCACTAAAGTAGGAAAATATAACATTGAAACACCCTTTTCGCTACAGTGTTAATTGACAATATCTCCTCAATTGTAACTTACCCACATAATCACTCCAGTATAACATATAAATATTAATTGGATTCTAATTCATTTCTCAATTTCATCAATATACCATTTTCAAACACAACTAAAAATAATATTCATAACCCAAATTCACATACTATTGATTATACACCTTATTATAGAGTCAGAACCCCACCCTTACCTCAGATTCGGAGAAGCTCTAAGAGAATTCAACCGAATTTTTAGGGAAAATGGCACTTGAAGAAATTTCCTCTTTTTCTTCTTCTCTTCTCCCAAATCCTATCTTCCTCTTTTCTATTTTTCTTCCTGATACAATAATCCCTTCTATTCCTCTACTTCTATTATAATATAATAGTTATATTATATTTAATCTAAAAAAAACTCAATTGGGCCTAAAAAGACATACCCCTCTATTACTATACAATACCACCAATTAAATCCAATATTATATTTAAGCTTAATAATAAAATAACACTTTAATTTAATTCCACCAAATTAAATCCGATTAATTATTATTCTAACTTAATAAAATAATTCCGACTTCGACGATAAAAATTTGAATTAATATAAAATATTCAAAAAAATATTTAACTAAATAAATAATTAAATATCGGGGCGTTACAACTCTCCCCCACTTAGAATATTTTCCTCCTCGAAAATCTACTTGATACGATCACTCTTAATGCGAATTTTGCATCCAACTCTCTGATCTTTAATTCGCATTTGGCAACACTTCGACCACTACTTTCTCGACATAACAATGCTCAATATGATATAATTCCAATCTACATGTGCTAATCATTCAACATGTTCGCGACATAATCGTTAATAACTTATCAACCACTTCAACAATATTTTGACATATCAACATTTAAATTGGTAACACACTTATACTTGGATATACAACATTACATTAGCATCTTAACAACATTTTCAACACCAAAAACACATACAAAATTTAATTTCCATATATACATATGTATGTCAATTATCAACACAATATCAACAACTTCATTCATATCGTCGTATCACTCTTATAGTGACATCAACGTATCCAACATAATCAACTTCATCATATTATGGAGTATTATCCATCATTTACAGTAACTAACAACAACATCACAACAATGGGGACAAAATTATTATAACATCAACTTAACAATATAACTAAACAAATATACACACAACTCACCACCCACTAACAACTACAATAAATTCCTTATAGGATCAACAAATATCTCTGAGATATCACAACACCTTGGCACATCATCCCTACACCAAAAATCTACCAAATCAAGCACGTAGAGTCGTATACTCATAGCAAGTGCGCCACATACACTTCAGCTGTGCAACTCTGATAAACCATCTTAAGTCACCGTCCTCATTAAAGTTTCTGCCAACTATACAGTTTACAATCCTCATTCCAGTTCCATGCTTTCCTCAACATCCACCATAAAATCATTGTTCACTTGATATTCTCAATCTTTCACTTTGTGACGTTAGCTCGCATGTAAACCCGCTACTTTGAATTGTTCAATACATCACAACTCTTTCCTAGCAATTCCTCTATTACTTAACACAAACTGGTGAACGACTACCTTTTGATATAAGATTAACCACTTCACTCACCATTAAGATAGCAAGACAAGTTTATACCATCCAACACGATCTTGTCTACTATCAACAAGAGATTAAGGGTGATCAGTTCCTCAATTTGTCAATAGATAGCCGACAATCATAATGGAGTATAAACCATTGTTACTAAACTATAATAGTGTTCCTTTAGAACTTGTACTCAAGTCACCTAACGCACTACAATCCAATAATTTACAATGAGGTTTGCAAATACCTCCATAATTTCCCTCTCATTTGATTTTATCGATGAGACACCAACGCTCAACATATTACACGGTCCACATTACACTCACTTATCCTCACACGAAGGTTAAGTATCCTCCAACTCAAGAATTACTTTCTTCATCTCCGCATCATCAGGAATACAAATTCGATTACGGAATCTCAACACGCCCTGTGCATCTAACTCGAAATCATCATTCTCAGACTGATCAAGTCCAACCATCGAATCTACGAATTTTACATCTAACTTCTGAGCTTCTTTCACACTGCCCAGAAAATCATTGTTAATCTTCAACATCCCCAACATAACACTCTTCGGGGTCACTTTGCAAACTAAGCTCACATCTCTAAACTGTTCAATTAATTCCAACCCTTTAACCATCATTACCGACATATGTAAAGTCCTTTGACTTAACGCATCAACCACCACATTAGCTTTACCTTGGATGATAATTCAAACCGAAATTATAATCTTCCAATAATTCCAACCATCTCCGTTGTCTCCTATTCAATTCCTTCTGATCAAATAAATACTTTAAACTCTTACAGTCGCTAAATACTTCAAATCTAGAATCAAAAGACAATGTCTCAAAACCTTCAACATAGACACCACTAAGTCCCATCTTAGACGCGTTCATAATACACTACAAATGACTCGCTCGGATTAGGCAAAACCAATACCAGAGCAATCGTCAATATTTTCTTTAGTTCTATAAAAATTTCTTCACATGTAACATCCTATACTTGAAATGACGAACGACTATCCCTTTTAATGCTGAACATCTCATTTCTCAACTTATTCGCCAACAACATATTATGCTTGACCTCATCTCGAACAACCGCGATAATAACCAATCATGCCCAAAGAAAAAACCTCTAGTTCCATAAACGACTTCAGAGTTCCTCCATATGGGAATGCATCAACCATATTTGAAAACACTCTCATATGATAGAATACATTTCTATCTCCTCATAGGTTCAAACAAAACACTAATCCGATACTCGGAACACAAGATATGAATTTCCAAAGTTATTCGAAAATGCGAACACCGACGTCATGAAGCGACATACATTCACACACTTTATGATAACATCAGAACAAAATTTCTTTGTATCAGTACCAACACTTACCATTCATGAAATCATACTCATATCCTCGCATTTCCGACTCTGACTCATGATTCAAAAAAATATTCCAACAACTTCAACATCTTTTACAATCACTTACAAGGATCCCACGATAAGGTCTACATAAATCTGTCACCCTATCACCGTTCAAACGTCAACATCTTACGCATGGCTACTCAAACCAATAACTTCATAATCCATCAGCAGCGCTGAGACATCACAGCTTTCCAAATTCCATCTTCCAAAAATTGTCCTTGTTACTTAGAAATCACCTTCAGAAATATCAGAGATTCACAATCTACTCGTATATCAACAATCGTTACATTGCTCCTCATCTTTAGAGAAGTAAACATTAACAATGTATGATCGTCCTCCTTCAAGATGTTCCAATCTTGATTAACAAAAAATTCTTTAATCCATGACACCTTCATATTCGGGAAACAACAAAACTTCAGTAATACTTGCACCGTCGCCATCAACAGCATACCGAACAAACATCTTACAACCAAAATGTATCAGAGAAACAAAGTTTCTCCCCCACTTATGTCCAAACCAACTCCTGCATACAACTCGATTAGAAAAACAACAAGCACCGACAGTGTTTCACACAGTTGTCGCGTACTAAGGAACAAACAACATTAGACAACTTGGCCGGACGGAACGATCTGCTATGATACCACTATTGTAACACCCCTTCTAATAAACCCCGAATTAAACGATATAATCAAAATCAGAGAAAATAAAATTGAACAGAAGGAGTGTCACAACATCAATTCACCTATTCAAGAAAGACGGACATGGCATATTCATCACTTTAATCATTTAATCACATAATACATTCATGGCATATACTTTCTTTTTCGTGCAAACGCAACAGAATCATTGTAACTTCATCTCCAAAGGAGGAATCAAAATATAAAATTTAAGGCATTAAGCCATATGGTTCATACACCAAACATGTTAATAAGTCTCATAAGACATACATCAAAATATGATCAAAATAAAGGATTAAATACAAGTATAATCCATCCACAAAATAAGAGTTCGAATGCGGACACTAAACCCCCAAGTGTTACAATCAGAGCATCGACTCAATAACCAAAACATAACTGACTACAAGCCTAAATGCATCCTCTAATACTTGTTCCTTGCACTACCATCTTCGGTACCTGAGCGATGCCGTATCAAGCATCATTCCAACAGAAGGGTGAGAATTCCAATAATCATGAAATATATAATTTAAAACAATGGAAAGCAATAAATAAAAGGAATTCTCCATACTTGAATATATGTGTATATCACTAACATAAGCACATTCATATATTCCATATTCCGCTATATTCAAGAATTATCTCTTTAACCATTTATCATCCTAACCATATAATCACACTCATTCACACATCATAACCAATTTCACAAACTCAATCATCTTCACATAAACTCATAATATATATCATTATGCACGTGACTCACAACTTGATGCAACCAATGCAAATACGGTACTGACTTGTGGACCCAAGATTCCACTGCTTATTTTTCCATATAGGATCAAAGCCACTACGTCTATTTCCACTATAGGATCAACGTCTATTTTTTTTGTGAACCCAAGTTTCACCGCCTATGTTCCCTTTCTGGGTCACAACCACTACGTCTATTTCCATTCAAGGATCAATGTCTATAACATGTGAACCCACCATTTCACCGTCTCTATTTCAAGACCAACCATGCCATGCAATGTACAATCAACAACTCGTATGCAATTAAGACCACTTCCGACCTTAACATACACATACCACATATTCCAACACAATGAAATACCAACAATTGTACATGCATTGCAAATATAATTGACAAATCAAGTAACATACAAGTTTAAACACAATTCCGGTTAGCCCTTGAAAATGTCGAAATCTCAAAAAAATAACTCAACCATAATTACCTACACATTTAACTTAGCTACCCGGTCAAATTTCATTAACTTCCGGATAAATAATTTTTACCGCCTATACCGGCAAATTAGAAACAAACACAATTCCGATCGGTCTCTGAAAACATCGATTGCTACTTCATAATATCACTTCTCTTAGCACTATGGTATGCAGCTAAATGCTTCTAATATCACTTCATCATGTCGCTACAAAATTCAAACTACTGCCTTTCATTGCTACTTTATTCTTGCTACTATATGCAAGCTATATGCCATTAAATATTAATTCAATTCATCGCTACAATGAGCAACCAATTGCTTCTAAATACTACTCCATGAACTTCTATAAGCTTAGAAATTGGAACGTGATTTTTCAAGTCCACTGATATCAAATTTATAATTGACTTTAACATCATACGGCATACTTAAACCTTGGATTTTTCTTTAACACATGATGCTATCTAAATTGCTAAACGTGAAGTACAGTAGAGGCACACTTACTTTATCCTACATGAAGATAACATATAAACAATGACACTTTCCCATAGCACTTATTATTGTTGCGCTACAGTAGGCAAACATAATATTGAAACACCCTTTTCTCTACAGTGTTAATTGGAAATATCTCCTCAATTGTAACTTACCCACATAACCACTCCAGTATAATATATAAATATTAATTGAATTCTAATTCATCTCTCAATTTCATCAATATACCATTTTCAAACACAACTAAAAATAATATTCATAACCAAAATTCACATACTATTGATTATACACCCTATTATAGAGTCAAAACCCCACCCTTACCTCAGATTCGGAGCAGATCTAAGAGACTTCAACCAAATTTTTGGGGAAAATGGCACTTGAAGAAATTTCCTCTTTTTCTTCTTCTCTTCTCCCAAACCCTATCTTCCTCTTTTCTATTTTTCTTCCTGATACAATAATCCCTTGTATTCCTCTACTTTTATTCTAATATAATATTTATATTATATTTAATCTAAAAGAAAACTCAATTGGGCCTAAAAAGACATACCCCTCTATTACTATACAATACCACCAATTAAGCCCAATATTGTATTTAAGCTTAATAATAAAATAACACTTTAATTTAATTCCACCAAATTAAACCCGATTAATTATTATTCCA
The DNA here is from genome assembly GCA_948472305.1 of Vicia faba. NCBI lineage: Eukaryota > Viridiplantae > Streptophyta > Magnoliopsida > Fabales > Fabaceae > Vicia > Vicia faba. The sequence continues at coordinate 572,490,707 of OX451738.1, forward strand.
ACTTAATAAAATAATTTTGACTTCGACGATAAAAATTTGAATTAATATAAAATATTCAAAAAAATATTTAATTAAATAAATAATTAAATATCAGGGCGTTACATAGCCCTTGAGTAGTCAAGGAGAATACGGGGCTGCTGAGTGATGTCATGAAGCACTAACTAACTTCTAAAACCTTTACTTGACAAACTTGGCCATTAGGACGTAGTGAGATGATCGGCTTTGATGCAGTCCGAATTTGGTAGATACTCGATACTACACTCATTAAAGAGGCTTGCGCTGAAACAATGCCCGAGAAAACAAACCAGTGACTTTGAGCTTCCTTAGAACCCGATTACTATTGCTAGGACATGTTTGAGCCAACTAAACTTCAAGAGGGTACTTACCTATGAGACTCCATGCAAGCCTAAACCTAAGGACTTGTTTGTTTTGCTTGTATATATCTACCTGTACATAACATCATGAACATCATAACATCATACTCATACTCACTAACCATTTCAAGGATTTTTGGGATTTATCTTTGTTCTGTTTTGTAGGACATGGATTCTATTCGCAGGAAAACCATTTAAGTTAATCTTGTAAGGATCCCTCCTCAACTTAAAGAGCTAGCATCAAGGGTTCCCGAAAATTCCCCATTTACCGAAAGACATGGTCGCCTCCTAAACTTGGTTACCTCTAACACTTATGAGGACATGATGAAGGTGCTCTTCCATTTCTTTGATCCTCTACACCATTGCTTCACATTTCCTGATTATCAACTTGTGCCAACTTTGGAAGAATTCTCCCAACTCTTAAGGATTCCCATTCTCAATCAACTACCCTTCAATGGTACTAAAAGATATCCAAAGCCAGAAGATATTTTTCAAGCCTTACACTTGCAACCATCTGATATCACAACTAATTGGGAAACAAGGAGTGGTGTCAACGGTTTCTTAGCCATATTCTTGTTTGAAAAAGCCCAAAACTGTTGGAACTCCTTGGATTTGCAAGATTTTAAGGAAATTGTGGATCTCCTCATCTACGGTATGGTTTTGTTTCCAAATCCTGATCAACTCATAGATGTGAACGTCGTCAAAATCTTCATGTCTCGTAACCCGGTACTTACTTTGTTAGGAGACATCCTACATTCTTTTCACACTCGCACTATGAGGAAAAGAGGTATCCTTATGTGTTGTATTCCTCTCTTGGAAAGATGGTTTATTTCGCATCTTCCCCAATCTGTATTAAAAAACGAGCAAGGTTCAAGGTGGTCACGTAGGTTGATGACACTCAATCATTTAGACATTCATTGGTGTTCTCGATCTATGGAGAATGTTACTATCATCGACTGTTGTGGAGAATTCCCTAATGTCCCCTTACTTGGCATTAGAGGAGGTATCACTTATAACCCCTGCTTAGCCTTAAGACAATTTGGTTATGCTCGAAGGGATGGCCCACATGACATGCTTATTCAAGGGTTGGTATTTGACTACGAGAATGACGATGAAGGTCACCGCCAGAGGTTTATCCGAGATTTGAGGATGTTGAACAAGGTAGATAGCAAGACATTGGGGCATAAGAATTCCATCCCTCTTGAGCCTTACCTCAAATGGGTACAAGCTCGCGCTAAAAGTCTTATGATGCCTTACCCCTCCATTCTCCCGGTTATCATAGAGCCTGTTGTGGAAGGAGATGTTCCATACACTATCCTGCATCCTGGCATTCCCACCTCTCTCGAAGACTTGCAAAGGGATTGGATACAGCTTAAGGGGGAGCGAGACACTTTTGAGGCCCAATTCTACCCCAGCAAGAAGAAGGGTCTAGAACTCACCAAGCAACTTCATGAGGAGCAGAGCCTGAACGCCGACATTGCACCAAAGAGGATGCGCATAACTTTTTTATCTTAGATTTTTTGTATTTCTTTGTAAGCCCAAAGAGGCATGATGTACTCAAACTTTGATTTATTAATATAACGTGTGTTCCTTTTTGGTTTAAGGCAAATTTAAGTCTCTAATTTCCTTGAAATCATTGCATATGCATCTCCATTCATCATAACATAAGCAAGTTTCTTTCCACAAGTCTCCTTATCTTTCTAATGTTTATTTCAGTAAGATGGATCTTGAGCATACATTAAAAGACCTCCAGGACAGAATGCTCAGTTTCAACAGATGTTCTTGACTCTAGCCAAAGGACAAGAGGATTTGAAAACTTTGCTGATTGAAGAAAAGATGAAGAAATCAAAGAAAACAATCGGAGTTCTGAATCTAAGAAGAAGGTTCCCAGGGCCAGCCAGACGTACCCTAGACTTCGCAACGTCATATGGTGAAAAGGATAATAAATAAGGGAAAGGCAAGGAAGTGACTGCCCAGCCAGAATCTGAAGAGGAGGAAGAAGAGGACTACTCTGAAGAGCAGTATCCCCCGGCTGATGACAAATACAAACATCTGGAAGAGCATCTAAGTGCAATAGAGATTCAGAAAGTGCCCGGGCTGGACTTTGAAGAGCTGGGTTTGGTGTCTGGGATTGTTATTCCACCAAAATTCAAGGAACCAGTGTTTGCTAATTATTGTACACCAATTTTACCCCTAAGATACCTTCATCATACCATGTTGATTCACTCATAAAAAGATCACACTAGGATTCTTGGTTCCCCTCCCTACATTTAGTTTTTCCCTTTTTGATGGATTATCAAGGACCTTGACTTATGTTCCTTTTGTGATCATGAATATTGTTTTGTTTTCTTCATTTAACTAATAAAATGCAATGTTGGTTTGTCTTGCTTGTTATCCATGTAGGTGAAGGCAATGAGATTTAACAAGCTACCCCATGGGTTCATGAGTTTATTTCCATGACCTAGTCAATATAGGTTGAGAAGTTCAAACCTCACCATTGGATTGGTTTTGGGAGAATTAGCATGGAAAGGTTTCTTTGGTTCATCACATTTCAAGGTTATTAAATTTGACTCAAAAGTAAAAGGGGTTGATTGGAGAAGTTGTCATGTTTGGACAAGACCTTGTTCCTATTGGTCACAAGAATATATTTCTATCAAATTTCAATATATAAAAGTGGTTTTGGTGGCTATGAGTCCTCATTATCATCCTCAACAACTTCTATTGACAAAGCAAGAATATTGGTACAAGAAGTTTGTTCAAACTTGTCAAAGTTCCTCAAAGCATTTTCTTGATCTAGGAGCTAGGGTTTTGAACTTCAAAGGAATACATCTTGCTCACCTTTTGGTATTTTTGAGTGATTCCAAAGATACCCTCCTCTTCAAAGGGTTATCAACAAATCACTTCAAAAGTTCCAAGGAGTTTTCATGTGGAAGGAACTTGGTGAAGAATAAAGATTACAAGTCATTCAGATGAATCCACAATTTTCCATGAGTGACTTAAAATGGTGCTAACTTGGTCAATTTTTATCACCTTGAGTCCATTATTTTTCCATAATGATCTTGAAGATGTGAACTTTATGTCTTCTTTTATGTGCAAAGTGGGAAAATGGATGAAAGTTGCCTTAAAGATGCAAAAGATTATAGGTCATTCCATGATTTTTTGCCAACTTCAACAAGTCATAACTTGTCCAAATTTTGGATATTTTGAATTATTCAAGTTTCAAAGTGTCATTCAAGAGGTCCACTTCATGCCATCTTTTTTGGTCAAGAGCAAATTCCAAGTGGAAGGCCATGTTTGGATGCAAGACATTATAGGTCATTTTTGAAGAAGAATGTGAAATATTTATAAGTATGGAAAGTCAACTCTTTTTCTTCAACTTTGAATCAATGCAACTTTCATCTAAAGCATCCATTTAAATCCATTGTTTTTCAATTGCAAAGCTTGTAACCTCATCTTTCTAAAGCATCAAGAATCATGCCCTAAGACCCCTTGAGTTGAAAATGCCATTGGTCAGAAGTTGGAACTTCGAAATTGAATTTCTCACCAAGTCATAATTTTGAAATCCATAATGTGGCCTCTAATCACAAGTTTTCCATGCGTTTTTGCCTCTAAACATGTTTAGTGAAGTTCCTGATTTGTTTAGCGCATCAAAATGCAAGAATTGGATGAGTTTTGATGAAGTTTGTATCACACTTCACTCGTGCATCAGGTGTGCATGATTTCCCTCCAAAACACATCATTCACTCTTCCTCTTGATCCCATTCGCTTCTCCTATGAATACATGAATTACCCCATTCAAATTCCCAAGGTTGGATAGCCAGAATCACCCTGCCAAACTTTCTCCATAACTCAATTTTATGTAACTTCAAAATCCATTCTCGACCCTTTTTCAATCTAATTTTTCCATCAATTCACCTTCCTTGATCTTCCCTGAAGCTAACCATATAATTACATTCAAGAATCGTGCCCTATACTGCTCCATAGAAGTCCAGTTTCAGAGCTCTGCAACTCAACTTCAATAGGTAGATTCCTTCATCAATTCTTTAAAACTCTGATATCATTGTGTTGCTCTCATTTCCCTGATTCTAGTTTCAACACTTACCTTTTACTGGAAACACGTTTTGACCATGAAATTTCAAATCCCTTTTCAAAACTTTCCTTCCAAATTGCTTGAGCTACAGTTTATATAAATTTGGCGCGGGGGTGTGGTTGTCTTCTCTTGAAGAGACGAAGCGGATAACATAGGTCTGAGCTTGTGATTTTACAGTTTGAGAGACCTACAATTTGTGATGGCTGGAGGTTGAAGATGACCAACATGTCATCTTCTAACCAATGAAGGCGCACCATCTTTATTTTTCAAATTTTGATTTAATTAATGATTCTGTACAATATTCACTAATGACCATGATATGCACAGCGTGCCAGATCCCTTGGATTTGATTACTAACGCGTTTTGACTTTCATCCAATTGGCCACATATTTTAATTTTATTTTCTTTTTCTGATTTTTATATTTTAATTGTTTTAAATTTCAAAAAAATCATAGAAAATTCATTTTTAGTCCAAAAAATCTGAAAAAATTATGAAAAATATTTTTGATTATTCTCTTTCTGATTTTTATTTTTTTCACAATTTAATTTTCTATTTTGGTATTTTTTACAAATTTTACACTTATTTGATTTGTTTTAAATGCTTAAAAATACTTTTATACATTTTTTAATTTTGAAAAAATTATGGAATGATCCAATGATATTGTGACAAACGTTGGTGACCTCATTTTATTTTTGTTTCTGACTATACTATTTTTTACCATTTTTTGTTTATTTGACCCATTTATTTTAATTTTAAAAATAGTTTCTGACTTTAAAAAATTACCAAAAAAAAAGTAAAATTACTTGGGTCTTTTTCTGATTTTTCTATGGTCTTACTTTTCATTTCTTGATTAATTTGAACATAGTTGATATTTTTCTCATTATTTTCTATTTTTAAAACATTTTTAAAAATCCTTTTTGTGTATATTAAATGTGATATTATTTTGTGGTTATTTTCTGCCTGATCTTGGGTTAGATTTTGGATCATGAACTTTATTAACATCATTGGATCCATGGTGTTGAGTTTAAATCCATAAAAATGGATGAATGATTTTAATAATAGTTTGATTAAAATTTAATTCAAATGTGGTTTGTATATTTTTCCCATCCTTGTTCATCTCATCCCTTTCTTATTGCACTAGATGTTGTTGGAGCATGATCTCTATATCATGTCTCAAAACAAATGGTGCATAGATTGCTATTGACCGGCCTCAAAATAGGTGCGACTTCTATATAAGTCCACTTTCGATTGCTTAACATAGCGCTAAATTTTGTCCCGATTCGAATAAATGATCATTCGTGGCCCAAACTTATGATTGCAAGCCCAAGTATGTTAACTTGATCTCTTTGATCCAATAACCTTGAGATTCATTGTGTGGAGGCTTTGATTCTACCAATCCTCTAATGGATCTATAACACCTTTGGTCAACGCGGATCACTTAAACATCGTTGATCATTAAATGGTACTTATGAGAATTCCAAATGGATGATATACTTGACAAAAAGCAAATGCAACTTATTGTGTGGAGGCTTTGGTTCTACCAATCATCTAATGAGTTCCAAATGCAAGCTTCAAGATGGTCATCCAACTAACCACTAATTATTGACTTGTTTACCTTATACTTTTATTTTTTATGCTTTATGTACTATTTACTTTTAGCATTTACATTTCATGTCATTTTCATCTTTGCTCATTTGAGCATTTATTTTCTTTCCATTTTTATTTTGCTCACTTGAGCTTTTATTTTCCTTTCTTAAGACGCTTAATAATCAACATAAACCATAAATAATCTTTAATGGTCCTTGGACTATTTGGTTACTATCCTTGGCATTATGGAGCATGAGACTTTTCTTGGACTTAGGATTAGAAACCTTAACCTATCTTAGAGATCTTATCTGATTATTTTGTCTGGAGTTCTTGAGGTTTACCTCAAGACATTGGTTTGCTATTTTGTTTTTGTGTGCAGGTTTTTGTGATTACACCCTTTGTTTGTAATATGGAATTCACCCGTATACAGCCGTTACTCTGCCCAATTTTTGGTGAAGACTTAATACACTTGAAGTTTGGTTCTCTCAAGAGGTATAGTATTTCTTTGCTTGATTGGTTTCAATCCAAGGAATGAGAATTCTATCTTGGCTCATAATGTCAAGTATTGGTTTCTTGTTTGTTAGATGGTTCTTATCCCTAACTTTTACCTTATGCTTTAGGATAGTCCCTTCTTCTCCTCCCATCTTCTTTAATTTAAAAAATCTTCTTTCCCTTTTTGAAAACTCTTCTTGTTTTTGAACTTGAACCACTTTCATAATAAACTTGGACTTATGTCCATGCATTTTCAAAACATTTTTCATAAATAAACTCCAATTAACTTAATAATGCCTTGACATTTTTGTGAGGAGACTAAAAGTCAATCAATCTCATTTCAAACCATTTTTCCACTTTGGCTTTTATCTCTAAACTTTTCTCAAAAAAGGTTGAACTCTTATCAATCCTTGTAGTGATGCAAACAACTATACTTCTATAATATGTATTAAAGAGAGATATTTTACACTTGAGTGTTGAGTGAGGCATTGTTGATTTTTTAAAATCCAAGCCATATCCTCCACTTTGAGATGATGCAAATTCTCCTTTCTCATGATTGTGGGTAGTAGGTATGTTTTCCATACGGACAATGACAATGATGTTTCATCTCATAAAATTAATCAATGCATTTGTGTTTTAAATTTTTAAAAGAGGAACTACGCGTACCTTGATCCCCTATTGCATGAAAAGGTGGTACGTAGGCACTAAAGGTTCGCAACTGCGACGGGTGAAAAAATCATAAAAATAAATATATTTCTTTCCTCACCTCCACCATCCATTTTTTTATATATACAACATTTTTTATAGCCAAAATATACAGATTTTACAAAGAGGATCTTGCGGAGTACCATAGATGTTTAGGGTGCTAATACCTTCCCTTTGCATAACCAACCCCCTTACCTTGAATCTTTCCCCCTCTTTTTGGGTTATTCGCTCTTTTCCCATTCCTTTGGAAACAATAAAGCGCGGTAGAGATTTTTATTTTGATTTGTATAAATTCTAGTCAATCCAATGGCTTAGTCTTGAACATTTCTACCGCTACACTAAGTACGGCGGGGTTTCGTGTCCCAAGATACACCTCTGATCTTATGTGAAGAAGATACAACCTCATACTGCCGATAGAGATTTATGGGTCCACTTCTTTCAAGATAGTTTATCTGGGACTCAGCTAGATTGGTTCTATCAACTGGAAAGGGACAATATCCATAACTGGGAAGACCTTGCCACTGCTTTTTATTAAAAATATCAATACAATGCAGAACTTGCTCCCACCCGTACTCAACTCCAGAGTATGGATATGGTTTCAAGCGAAGACTTCAAAGACTATGCTCAGAAATGGAGGTACCTAGAAGGAAGAGTCCAGCCTCCCCTGTCTGAAAGGGAACTAGTGGATATGTTTCTAGGGACCTTGTCTAGTCCATTTTTCAATCATCTAATTGGAAGCTCCTCAGCAGGCTTCACTGAATTAATCTTGACCGGGGAAAGAGTGGAAGCTGGGATTAAGAGTGGAAAGATCCAAAAGGATGCATCCTCCAGTGCCTTAAGAAAACAATTTATCAGTAAGAAAGAAGTTTATGTTGTGTATCTTCAAAGGAATCAAGATAGAACTGAACACCATCCAATGGTAGGGGCTGTCATGATCCCTAAGCCTGGACCTACTCAACAAAGGAGCAATCAACCTAGAACAGAAAGACCGGTAAGACAATTTACCCGGATTAATATGACACTATCTTAAGTCCTGCCACATTTGTTGAGATCTAATCTGGTAACTTTGAAGGAAGCCCCGAAGAATTCCAACACCACATCTCCTCATTACCACCCTAATGCTCGTTGTGCTTACCATTCAAAAAGTCCAGGCTATGATACCAACAAATGTTGGGCTTTGAAAAACAAGGTACAAGACCTTCTCGAAGCAAAAGAAATTGAATTTGATGGTCCTGGGATCCCAAATGTTATCACCGCTCCTATGCCCAAGCATGGCCTTGATGTTAACGCTATTGAAGATGATATGTTTGTTACCGCTGCTGATGAAATTGTTACTCCTCTCCTGCCTGTCAAGAAGAACCTATTGAAAGTCGGTTTATTTCCATTCTGTAACGAAAGATGCCACCTCTGTTTATCCCTACCAACTAGTTGTTATTTATTGAAAGCAGGTGTTCAGCGCCTAATGGATGACAAAGAGATTTTGTTTGAGAATACTCCCATTCCAACCATTTCTTACAATGATGTTTCAATAGTAACCATTTCTGCCAATCCTTCCAGGGTCTCCACCAAAAGACCCGTTAGGATTACATCAGTTCCTAAAGTGGCTCCACTGATAATTACTATGCCAGGGAAGATTCCGTACTCCTTAGATAAAACTGTCCCATGGAACTATGGGGGAGACGTCTACTATCACGGCGTCAAGCAGGATTGGCTGGCTGGTGAAGACTCAATTTTTGAGAAGGCTGACCCGACATCAACAACATTACAAGAACCCGCAAGATGACTCGAAGTGGTAGAGTATTCTCTCCTGGGGTTGCTCCTCCGAAAACTGTTACCGGTCCTGTGATCATCCCTGATTTTGTTCCTACTACTATAATTCCCGTGGTTACTCCTACTGACACCCCTATCACCGAGTCGATTGAGACTCGGGGAAAAGGCATTCTAGTTGAGCCTGTCCGGATGAAGGTGCAATCAGTATCTATCCCAGAGGCCTCCTAAAAGCAGATGGAAGAAATTATGAAAATTATAAAGAGAAGCAACTACAACATAGTTGAACAGCTAGGGCAGACTCCGTCAAAGATTTCCATTCTGGCGTTATTGTTGTGCTCCGAGGTCCATGCGAAGGCCTTGGTAAAATTTCTTAAAACTGCCCACGTACCACAGGAAACCTCTGCTGATCAATTCTAAGACTGTGTGGCCAGCTTGACCGTGGATAATGGTTTAGGTTTTTCTAATGCTGACCTGACACATAGAGGGAGGAAACGCAACGAGGCATTGCATGTATCTGTCGAATGTAGGGGCACGACTTTGGCCCATGTCTTGGTTGATACTGGTTCGTCTTTGAATGTACTGCCAAACAAGGCTCTTGATAGACTCGACTGGGAAGGTTTGACCTTAAAACCCAACAACATAGCGGTAAGGGCCTTCGACGGTTCAAAGAGAATGGTGCATGGAGAGGTAAACATCCCCATTAAAGTTGGAACCCAAATCTTTGGTTCAACTTTCTATGTGATGGACATTCGCCCTTCCTATTCCTGTTTATTGGGCCGACCATGGATTCACAACGCTCGCGCCGTCACCTCTACATTACATCAGATGCTGAAATACCCAACCAATGGAAAAATCATTACTGTCCATGGAGAAGAGGAATATATGGTCAGTCACTTGAACTCCTCCAGATACGTGGAAATGGATGGTGAATTCGTTGAAACTCTGTTTCAGCATTTCGAGGAAGTCTCACAGACAGTGGCAGCTACCAAGATTGTTTCCCAAGTCCCAAAGATTACAAGACCTCCGCTAAAGATGTCTTCTCTAAAAGATACCAAGGCAATGATCGAAGAAGGTGGGTGTACTACTTGGGGCCAACTCCCGGATATCCCATACAAATCTGACAAATTTGGTTTGGGTTTCACTTCAGGAGCCTAGGAAGTTGTTCGTCATGCTCGTGGTGGGGAACCACCTTTAAAGATTAGCAACCATAGAGTCAACGTAGTAGAGGGTGATGATGATAGCTACGATCTAGAGGAATGGATTTTCCCAACTATCAACAGAGGACTCACCAACTTGGAAGCTAAAGATTTTGTCCCAATTAATTTTATCCAACAGTAATTGTCTTTAAATTTTTGTCGGACCTGTAATATTTAAACAATTCAGACTTTTAAAACCTTGTGTCTTACCCGAGGCACAACGCTCCATTTGTAAGGGTTGTTACCTCATTTTCATATGTCATCAATGAATCATGGACGTTTTTGCATACAAAATTTATGCTCTTTGTCTTTCTTTTTCTACATTTTCAAAGATAGTTATACTCTTACACACACTCACATTCAAAATGCAGATCTACATCCACTTAGGATCCCATGGGTAACAATTTTGCTATGGCCTTTTGTGACTCTAAAAATCTAATATACCAAGCCTAAGACGAAGGTGAGGAAGATTGTGAAGTTCCAGAGGAACTAGCCAGGTTACTATAACAAGAAGAAAGGACCATACAACCCCACGAAGAACCAGTGGACACAATTAACCTAGGTACCGAAGAGGACAAGAAAGAAGTCAAGATGGGTGCCAATCTGGAACCCAGTGTCAAGAAGCGTCTAACTCAGTTGCTACATGATTATGTTGAGGTCTTTGCCTGGTCGTATGAAGACATGCAAGGACTTGATGCTGATATTGTGGTCCATCGTCTACCAATAAAAGAAGACCTCCCTCCGGTAAAACAGAAAGTTCATCGCATGCGGCCATACATGTCAGAGAAGATCAAGGCCGCAGTCATGAAACAATTCAATGTCAGATTCTTAGCCGTTACCTCCTATCCACAATGGGTCTCCAATGTTGTTCCAGTGTCTAAAAAGGATGGCAAAGTACGAATGTGCATGGACTACAGAGGTTTGAATAGGGAAAGCCCCAAGGATGATTTCTCGCTTCCCCATATCGACATTCTGGTTGACAATACCACACAACATAAAGTGTTCTCATTTATGGACAGTTTCTCAGGCTACAATCAAATCAAAATGGCACCCGAGGACATGGAGAAAACGACCTTCGTCACACAGTGGGGCACTTTCTGTTACAAGGTTATGCCATTCGGGTTGAAGAATGCTGGGGCAACTTATCAGCGTGCCATGGTAGCTCTATTTCACGACATGATCCATCACGAAATAGAGGTCTATATGGAATACATGATAGCCAAATCTCAAACTGAAGAGGAACATCTTGACCATTTATAGAAAATGTTTGAAAGGCTAAGGAAATACAAGCTAAGGTTGAACCCAAATAAATGCACATTTGGGGTGAGGTCTGGTAAACTCCTAGGCTTCTTCTTCAGCGGTAAAGGTATTGAAGTGGACCCTACCAAGGTGAAAGCAATACAAGAAATGCCTACTCCTCGCATCGATAAGGAAGTCAGAGGATTCTTAGGATGACTTAACTACATTTCCAGATTCATTTATCACCTGACCTCTACTTGTGAACCAATCTTCAAATTACTGAAGAAAGATCAAGTAGTCAAATGGAATGATGAATGTCAAGTTTCCTTCGACAAGATCAAAGAGTACCTACAAGAGCCTCATATTTTTCATGCCGCCAGTCGAGGGAAGACCCTTGATAATGTATCTAACTATCTTGGAAAATTCAATGGGGTGTGTGCTGGGGCAGTATGATGAGTCTGGCCGAAAAGAGAATGCTATTTACTACATGAGAAAAATGTTTTCCGACTTTGAAATAAGATATTCACTGCTCGAGAAAACATGCTGTGCACTGGCATGGGCTGCTCGCCGGCTAAGACAGTATATGCTGACCCATACTACCTTATTGATATCCAAGATGGATCCAATTAAATACATATTTGAGAAGCCTGCCCTCTCTGGGAGAATAGCGAGATGGCAGATGATTCTGACTGAATACGACATTCAGTACACTACCCAAAAAGCAATAAAGGGCAGTGTACTAGCCGATCACCTTGCTCATCAAGCTGTGGATGACTATCAGTCCAGGAAATTTGAGTTCCCAGATGAAGACATCATGATGGTAAACAACTGTGAAGAACTCAGACTATATGACGGACCTGAACAAGGATCCCGATGGACCTTGGTTTTTGACGGAGCCTCCAACGCACTCGGCAATGGCATAAGTGCTGTACTCATATCCCCTGAAGGATGTCATACTCCCTTTACCGTAAGAATTTTCTTCAACTGTACTCATAATATGGCCGAATACGAAGCGTGTATTTTTGGTCTCAAAGCTACCATATATTTGGGAATCAAATCCTTAAGTGTATTTGGATATTTAGACTTAGTCATCAGTCAGATCAAAGGAGAATAGGATATGAAGCACCCTAACCTTATCCCCATACAAAGAACATGTGTTGACATTAATCCAACATTTCGAGGAAATTACCTTTGAGCATTTTCCACGAGAGGAAATTCAACTAGCAGACGCGCTAGCCACCATGTCATCCATGTTTAAACTCAAGTGGGGTAACGAGGCTCCCCAGATCACCATTGAGCAGATGGAGGAACCAACTTACTGTCACGAGATCGATACTGAAGAAGTAGTGGACCAACCTTAGTTCCATGAAGTTAAGAGGTATCTCGAGGCTCAAGAGTATCCGGAAGGAGCTTCAGTCAATGATAAGAAGTTCTTGAAGAGATTCTCTTCTAAGTTCTTCCTCAGTAATGGCATTTTCTACAAACGCAACCATGACTCTATTCTGCTTCGTTGCATAGACAAGGTTGAGGTAAAAAAGATCATGGTTGATCTACATGAAAGCACTTTTGGCACCCATTCCAGTGGGCATACGATGGCTAAAAAGATCCTACGGGCAGGGTATTACTGGTCTACCATAGAGGCAGATTGCTATCAGCATTCACAAACCTGTCACAAGTGTCAGATCGATGTTGAAAAAGTACATGTGCCTCCAGTTCCTTTAAATGTCCTGCCTGCTCCTTGGTCATTCGCGATGTGGGGCATCGATATGATTGGAGAAATCAAACCTACAACTTCTAATGGACACCGCTTCATCTTGGTGGCCATTGACTACTTCACGAAATGGGTTGAGGCAGCTTCTTTAACTTTTGTTACCAAGAATGTTATGGTCTGGTTCATCAAATAGAATCTCATATGTCGGTACCATATCCCAGAGAGAATCATCACGAACAATGGTACGAATCTCAACAATACTATGATCACCGCACTATGCGCACAATTCAAGATCCAACACCATAAATCTTCTCCTTACCGGCCAAAGATGAATGGCACTGTCGAAGCCGCAAATAAGAACATCAAGAAGATCATACAAAATATGTCAGTAACCTACAAGGACTGGAATGAGATGCTACCATTTTCTCTCCATAGTTTCCTAAACACGGTGCACACATCAACAAGGGCAACTCCCTTCTCCTCGGTATACAATATGGAAGTTGTTCTACCAATTGAAGTCCAAATACCTTCTCTGAGAATCATAAAGGATGCAGGGCTGAACGAAGATGAATGGATTCAAACTCGGCTTGACCAGTTGAACTTAATTGATGAGAATAGGCTTACGGCTGTCTGTCATGGCTAGATGTACCAAAAACGTATGATCAAAGCTTTTAACAAAAAGGTCAGACGTCAGGTATATCAGGTTGGTGACTTGGTAATCAAGCGTATCATATTACCACAAGGTGATTCCGGGGGCAAATGGACTCCTACATACGAAGGACCGTTTGTGATAAAAAGCATATTCTCTGGTGGAGCAATGATCTTAACCACTATGGATGGTGACGACCATCCGCATCCTGTGAACGCAGACATAGTCAAAAGGTACTACGCATAAGAGACCCGCTAGGTTGACACACCTAGGCAAAACAAAGGCATCCCGGCGAACCACAAAGGTTTTGGCAAAAATTAGGGATAAAATAAAAAAAATTTGTACACCCAGCAAGCTGAAAACCCGAAAGGGAGGCTTGGGCAAAAAAGGGTATCCCGGTGGACTGAAAACCCGAAAGGGCGGTCCAGGCAAAAGTTAGGGAAACATAGCGTATGACTATGTCCCGTTGGATCACCTTACAAATAACCTTTAGCATCAACTGACAAACTCAACGGGTATAATCAATCTAATCAACTTCAGACAAGGCAGCAAGTGGACAAGACACTCAGAGACACGAAGGCTATATCAGAATGGGAACCCCATGGGATTATTGCACATAGCTATCTTTTCTTTATATCAAATTTTCATTTTTCTATGACGACATTCTCTTACTAGGATGACTGTCTCATTGTACAAGAATACTTATTCAAGTTAAATACAAAGATATCCCTTTGAAAGTGCAAAACTATCTGTTTTTCTTTCTTTTTGTGTTTTGTTTACAAAAACGTCCAATGATTTATTTTTGAACATATGCATTTGAATGTGACTACTGTTTACAAATGAACAAAAAAGGAACAGAAAACAGAAAAACAATCACTAATGGCTTTAAGAAATACGATAATGTCTTTAGACTATTCCATAAAATCCCCCACAACGTGCAGCTTAATGATATCAAGCTCTCTCACGTCCCCGACGGAACAAAACTTCCAGTTACCGCTCCTAAGATTCCTCGGTAAAAGTTGCCCAATTTCTCAGGATTCCCCAACAGAATTTCACAAGAAATACACGACGTTTCCTTTACTCAACAGAGTTTATTTCTCTAACAAATGGAAGCTCGTCAACTCATGAGCACTTCAAAACATGAAGACTTACACTCTTTGTACCCAGCGGTACTCGAGGATTTATTTTCCCCAGCAACACTGCAACATAGCAATTAACATGTCCATACATCGCATCCATACATCATAACATTGACATAACAAATACATACGACATAATCTCATTTATCTTGAGAATATCATTACACCATGCATTGCATACATCATGATATTGCATACAATTAACCTTTCATCTTTTTTAGGAAAGATCAATCAACAGAAAATTATCATCAAATTTTCAACAAGTCAATTACATATCAATTCCCAAGAAAGAATTGGTCAACCATCTACACAACAAATGTTTCTTTCAGACTCCTGTCGGTTCATTTTAAATATCTCAACAATTTATTATGATTCTTTTCCCGCAGCTGTCTTCTCTGGTTCAGATAAATCTCTCAATGATTTGTTCTGATTCTTCTCCAGATCCCCGCAGTTCAGATAAATCTCTCAATGATTTATTCTGATTCTTTTCCCGCAGCTGTCTTCTCTAGTTCAGATAAATCTCTCAATGATTTGTTCTGATTCTTCTCCAGATCCCTGTCGGTTCAGATAAATCTCTCAACAATTTATTCTGATTCTTTCCCGCACACGCTTTCTCTGGTTCAGATAAATCGCACAAAGATTTATTCTGATTCTTTCCAGTTAAAGAATATTCAAGACCTATTTTGGTTCAGTTTAAACCCCTCAATGGTTTATCCTAATACTTTTCAAAGGAACATTTCGGGTTCAGATAAGTCTCTCAACGATTTATTATGATTCTTTCCTGCAAGCACTTTCTCTGGTTCATATAAATCACTCAAAGATTTACTCTGATTCTTTCCAGTTAAAGAACATTCAAAATTTATTTTGGTTCAGTTTAAACCCCTCAACGGTTTATACTGATACTTTCCAAAAGGAACACTTCTAGTTTAGATAAATCACTCCAAGATTTATTCTGATTCTTCCTAGTCAAACAACATACAAGACTTCTTCTAGTTCAGATAAGTCTCTCCAAAGATTTATTCTGATTCTTTTCCAGTTGAAATCAAGTTTAGACTTAGTACATTCTCTGTCAACAATAACCTTGGGATGGCATCTACAAGACCATATCCAGAAAATCTCCACCATTCCTCCAAATGGCATCTATAAGCCCATTCACAACTCATCTTCGAGTGCAAATTTCTGGACACTTTAGTGTCCAATCATCTTCCACCTTCAAGTCACGAATGACGGATCCGCCAATCTAACTCTTCAGGTTTAAGAATATTGAACAGGGGAAGTTATTTTACCCCAAAAGTTTCCCTCTCATTTATCAAATCTTTTCTCACAAAGATCTCCTTGGGTTCAAGACTGCAAAAGGGTTAATCAGCTCAAGACACCTCCTTAAGCACTGATGACTGAAATTAGGGTTTAAGATTGCACAAGGATAATTGAACTTTCAATGCCTCATATGACATTCATGGATAATTATGGACCCCCAAGATTACTCACGTCAAGTTTCAAGCCTTGGATCACATTTTTGCTCAGTCAATTGAGCAGTTGACCTAAAAATCAGTTGTATTGGGGAAAAGCCAATTGTGGACAATTTACAGTCAAACTTAATAATTTTTTATCCATATAAACATTATAAATTCATATGTATCATTTTTCAAGTTTGGACCACAATTCCTCAATAAATTTGATCAGATCATCGAAAGGGCAAAATGGTCAAAATTAGGGTTTTTATTGAGAAGGGGCAATTTCTGATTTTTGACCTAGAAAATGGTTAATTGGTTTGAGGCATGATCTCAAGAGTTCAATTTCATCATTTTTACCTAATGGCATGAATCAAAACATTGCCCAAGATCAATTGGATTGATAGTTGATTTTCAGTCAAATGATCAAAAGTCAATTGTATATTGAAAAGTCAAAATTTGACTTTTTGGTCAAAATCAGGTGTCAAAGATCACAATTCATCAAAACCTGTAAAAATATGAAACTTGTTCATCAAGAAATAAAAAAGTCAATATTTCATTTTGAAAAGTCAAAGTTTTTAAACTTAGAAATTTTTCTAAGTGTTGAAAACTTCATATTTTTTCACAACTTTGAGCCAATTTTTCACCATGATGCAAGATGATTCAAAATAAACTTTCAACATGAAAGTTGTAGACTCCAAGATATCTACAACATTGCTTTACACAACTTCTCCTAGAAATGCTTGGATCTCAAGTTATTAATCCATGAATTCATGGTCATGAAACTTAACACTTAGTGAAAATTTTTCCCTAGTTTAGGCAGGAGTTTGACCTAACTTCATGGAAATTTTTCATATAGTTCTAAGGGGAATTTTTAAAAGTGATTCAAAGAGGGGTTGTAGATAACATTACAAGCTTTCTAAAATGTCCAGGATCTCCTTGAGATCATTCTTGAGCAAGGAGAATCGAAGAGAGAAAGTTATGGTTTTCAAACTGAAATTATAGGTCATTTTTTATGAACAAGAATTCTAATCTTAACCTATGCTGCACAATCTTGCTTGGCAGGCCTCTAAACCTAAAGATCTCTCCCTAATAAGAAGATTACACTTGCTTTTGAGCTATTATCCATTTGATTCAAGCTTTATCCAAGACAATTTTCCATTAATGGCACAAAGGCACCATTGCCATTTACATAAACCAAGCTTTATGCAAAGTCAACTTGCATTGAGCTTTGCACTTGCTCCTTTTGCACAAGCTTCCTCTATGAAGTCATATAAGCATGTTTAAAGTTGGTAACCACTCTACATGCTTGTACTTTCTACCTTGAAACTACATTTCTCACTTTTCTTCAAAATCAAGCAACCTAACCATAACCCTATAAATCATAAATCCTTTGTGCAAAACCTCTCTAACCTTTTTCTTATACATACACAAGTCATTTGAAAGAAAAGGCATGCATGCTCAAGCCCTGGAACCCCCTATACAGAACCACCAAAAATATCTCAAAACTTGCCATTTTTGAGTTTTGAATCCAATCTCCAAATTTTCTCATGTGTTTCTTGGCCTTTTACTTTCAAAAGCTTCTAAATAACATATACAAACAATTCCAACACTTGCAACACGACTGTAATGCCTCCATCACCATCCACCATTTTCAAAAACAACACCTTGCACCTTGACTTCTCTAGAACTCCTCAGCCACTTTCAGCTCAAGCCAAGCATCACATTAGCTTCCTGGAAACTTGAGGAAGCTAACCCAATCACTGGAACTTATCAAAATTTGCTCAAACTCAAAACACGGTACCCTCTTGCAAGACGAGTTTTCTGACTTTTGAACTCTTCATACAAGCATCATTAATGATTTATTTGTGAATAAAAAATGTAGATATCATTGTCCTGAAGCTAACCATATCCTTAGATTTCATTTTTGTTGCTTGAGTAGTTAGAATTTTGAATCTGAACCTCTGAAAATAATTAGGTCAGGATTTGGTACTTTCAAAAATTCTCATTCATCTTTGATTTATAGTTTATGATATTCATATGGTTGGATTCATATGGAAAAATGGAACAACTTTCATGTTTGCACTTTCCATTTTTGTTGAGAAATGGTGAAGTTACAGGTGGTCTGGCTAGAGGTTGAAGATGAAGTGTATTCATGACTTGTTTTGTATTATATATTTATCATTTCAATTATATTAACGGATGTATAGCCACCCCAGTGGTAAGGCAGCACGCTGGTAATCAAGAGGTCATGGGTTCGAACCTCACTGCGTTGCCTTTTGCATTTTTCCACATTTTTTGCCATTTCTCCGTTCAGGAAGCGTTTGGGCCAGCAAAACCTTGGGCCTGACTTTTTCTTAACATTACCTCCCAAATTCAATGTTAACCTCCTTGACTTTATTATTTTTATTTAATCTTAATATTATTATTATTATTATTATTATTTTCATTATATTTTTTATTACTTTATATTTATTTAGTTTATTATTATTTTTCATAAAACTAAAAGAACAAAAACATTTTTCATTTAATAAATTAATTTCTTTCCTATAAATATTTAGACTAGAGTTTGACTACAATATTATTTTCTTGTGAATAAAATTAATTTAGGGCTTAGGTTTATTTTAATTAACTAATTCTTATTTGTATTTTCATTAAGATAGAAAATTTCATAAGAAAAACCCTAAAAAATACATTTTTTTAACTTAATCTTAATTTTCTTATTTTTAATTAGTTATTTTTATTTTTAGTTAGATAGGTCAAAAAAACCCCTTTCATAAAATCAAACAAAAAAATCACATTTCTTCTTACATTTTATATTCTTGCATTTTTATCTTTATTTTTCTACATTTACTCAAATTCAATATGGTTGTAATTATTATTTAGATTTAATTTCTTGCAATTCCCCATTTGTAATTTGTACACCCCCCTAAATGATGTAATAGCTTAGTATTTTTATTTTTCGCAATTTAAATGCTTTATATACAAATGCTAGTAATTAGGGTTTTGTATGGAAAGATTAAAACCAACAAATAGAAAACCCTAATCAAGACAAATCAAGCATGTAAATCAATACACTTGCATACATACACCCATAGGGTAAACCCACTTTGTTTCCTTACAAAAAATGATCATGTTATGGATGTGAGGTATCTTAGCAAAAACAAACAAAATACAAGATCATAGTCCCTCGATGACGCTATCAATGTTGCCTTTCAAAATGATCTTAGTCCCTAAAGAAAATGCTAAGATATCTTACAACATTGCTAATCATGGTTATACGATGACCCACGCCCGTCCCTTTTACATCCAAAGATAGGGTTACTTACCAAATCAATGGTAAGATAACAATGTCAAAGGAAAGAGGAAATGAACATGAAAGACTTTTGAGTAGGTAGAATGTTCCTAGTTACTTGCTCAATTTCAAAACAAAAAACATCCTTGCTATTTTTCAAAACAAACACCAACACTTTCAAAAATATCTTTCAAACATGAAAACATTTTCAAAAGATCAAACCCTTTGTATACATTCTTACGAACGAGAATCATTAGAAAGTTTTCCTAAAACAATGGCAGCTTTTCAAAATACTTTCAAAAATCACACAAAGCACATTTTCAAACAAAAGCAAGTGATCTAGAAAGTAACTAAGAGCCCATGGAAAACCATGGATGAAAAGGGTGCTAACACCTTCCCTTTTCATACTTTACCTCCCCGAACTCAAGAAAACATATCAAAGGTCTTTCCTGTTCTTTTCAGCCTTTCCTTTTGGATAAAAGAAAAGTCGGTGGCGACTCTTTCTAACCGCAACATTTGTGATCAAACGCAAAACAACCAAGTAAGTTCTCCCACCGCGTTATAGAACTGGCGACTCTGCTGCGGAAAATTCTAAAAAAAGTGGGGTTACCTTAGGGTTAGAACATATTTATTTGCTTTCATTGTTTGAATTGTATGCTTTACATTATGGTTCTTTATTTGGGTTGGAATCCTCTACCCGGATTTGGGATACCTTATAGGTGAGTAGAAATACGTTATGGATATTGTGCGGGGTATACCGACATGGTCAAAGCAATAGCTATGTTAGTGTGACATATTTGTGGGTAGCGGTATCCCTTGAGTAGTCAAGGAGAATACGAGGCCGCTGAGTGATGTCATGAAGCACTAACTAACTTCTAGAACCTTTACTTGACCAACTTGGCCATTAGGACGTAGTGAGATGACCGACTTTGGTGCAGTACGAAGTTGGTAGATACTCGATACTACACTCATTGAGGTTTGGTTTTTTTGGATATTTCAGTCGCCATTAAAGAGGCTTGCGCTGAAACAATGCCCGAGAAAATAAACCAGTGATATTGAGCTTCCTTAGAACCCGATTACTATTGCTAGGACATGTTTGAGCCAACTAAAATTCAAGAGGGTACTTACCTATGAGACTCCATGCAAGCCTAAACCTAAGGACTTGTTTGTTTTGCTTGTATATATCTACCTATATATAAAATCATGAACATCATAACATCATACTCATACTCACTAACCATTTCAAGGATTTTTGGGATTTATCTTTGTTCTATTTTATAGGACATGGATTCTATTCGCAGGAAAACCATTCAAGTTAACCTTGTAAGGATCCCTCCTCAACTTAAAGAGCTAGCATTAAGGGTTCCCGAAAATTCCCCATTTACTGAAAGACATGGTTTCCTCCTAAACTTGGTTACCTCTAACACTGACGAGGACATGATAAAGGTGCTCTTCCCGTTCTTTGATCCTCTACACCATTGCTTTACATTTCCCGATTATCAACTTGTGCCAACTTTAGAAGAATTCTACCAACTCTTGAGGATTCCCATTCTCAACCAACTACCCTTCAACGGTATGGAAAGAGATCCAAAGTCAGAAGAGATTGCTCAAGCCTTACACTTGCAACCATCTGATATCACAACTAATTGGGAAACAAAGAGTGGTGTCAAAGGTTTCTTAGCCAAATTCTTGTTTGAAAAAGCCCAAAACTGTTGGAACTCCTTAGATTTTCAAGCTTTTAAGGAAATTATGGCTCTCCTCATCTATGGGATGGTTTTGTTTCCAAATCCTGATCAACTCATAGATGTGAACACCGTCAAAATCTTCATGTCTCGTAACCCGATGCTTACTTTGTTATGAGACATCATACATTCTTTTCACACTCGCACTATGAGGAAAAGAGGTATGCTTATGTGTTGTACTCCTCTCTTGGAAAGATGTTTTATTTCTCATCTTCCCCAATCTGTATTAAAAAACGAGCAAGGTTCAAGGTGGTCACGTAGGTTGATGACATTCAAACATTCTAACATTCATTGGTGTTCTCGATCTGTGGAGAATGTTACTATCATCGACCGTTGTGGAGAATTCCCTAATGTGCCCTTACTTGGCATTAGAAGAGGTATCACCCACAACCACTGCTTAGCCTTAAGACAGTTTGGTTACGCCTAAAGGGATGGCCCACATGAGATGCTTATTCAAGGGTTGGTATTTGACTACGAGAATGACGATCAAGGTCACCTCCAGAGGTTTATCCAAGCTTGGAGGATGTTGAACAAGGTACATAGCAAGACATTGGGGCATAAGAATTACATCTCTCTTGAGCCTTACCTCAAATGGGTACGAGCTCGTGCTCAAAGTCTTATGATGCCTTACCCCTCCATTCTCCCGGTTATCATAGAGCCTATTGTGGAAGGAGATGTTCCATACACTATCCTGCATCCTGACATGCCCACCTCTCTCGAACACTTGCAAAGGGATTGGATACAACTTAAGGGGGGAGCGAGACACTTTCGAGGCCCAATTCTACGCCAGCGAGAAGAAGGTTCTAGAACTCACCAAACAACTTCATGAGGAGCGGAGCCTGAACGCCTACATCACGCCAAAGAGGATGCGCACAACTTTTTCATTTTAGAGTTTTTAAATTTCTTTGTAAGCCCAAAGAGGCATGATGTACTCAAAATTTGATTTATTAATATAACGTGTGTTCCTTTTTGGTTTAAGGAAAATTTAAGTCTCTAATTTCCTTAAATCATTGCATATGCATCTCCATTCATCATAACATAAGCAGGTTTCTTACCACAGGTCTCCTTATCTTTCTACTGTTTATTTCAGTAAGATGGATCTTGAGCAGACAGTAAAAGATCTCCAAGCGCAGAATGCTCAGTTTCAACAGATGTTCTTGACTATATCCAAAGTACAAGAGGATTTGAAAACTTTGCTGATTGAAGAAAAGAAGAAGAAATTTGTGATACGGTGCGAGAACTGACTTGAGGTTTTTGCGTTTTATCGCAAATGTTGCGGTTAGAAAGTGTCGCCACCGACTTTTCTTTTATCCAAAAGGAAAGGTGAAAAAGCACAGGAAAGACCTTTGAGATGTTTTCTTGAGTTCGGGGGGTAGATTATGAAAAGGGAAGGTGTTAGCACCCTTTTCATCCATGGTTTTCCATGGGCTCTTAGTTACTTGCTTAGATCACTTGCTTTTGTTGTTTGAAATTGTGGTTGGTGTGGTTTTGAAAGTATTTTGTAAAAGAGGCCATTTGTTTAGGCAATCTTTGTAATGATTCTCGTTCGTAAGAATGTATACAAAGATGTTTGTCTTTTTGAAAATGTTTTCAATGTTTTTAAGATGTTTTGAAATGTGTGTGTTTGTTTTGAAAAATAGCAAGGATAGTTGTTTGAAATAGAGCAAGTAACTAAGAGCAAACTACCTACTCAAATGTCTTTCTTGTACATTTTCTATTCCTTTGACATTGTTGTCTTACCATTGACTTGGTAAACAACCCTATCTTTGGATGTAACGGGACGGGCATGGGTCATCATATAACCATGATTAGCAATGTTTGCAAAGTACCTTAGCATTTTGAGGGACCAAGATCATTTAGTAAGGCAATTTTTGAATAGCGTCATCGAGGGACTATGATCTTTACATTTGTTTATTTGGCCAAGATACTTCGCATGCGTAATATGGCCAATTTTGTTTTAGGCAACCAAGTGGAGAAACCCTAAGGATGCTTGTGTGCAAGTGTATCATTTACATGCTTTGATTTTTTCTTGTATTTAGGGTTTTCTATTTTGATTTGTTTCGATCTTATCATACAAACCCTAATTACTAATCATGGCATGTAAAACGGTAAATTGCGTAATGTAAATATTACTAAGCTATTACAACAATTTATGGGAGGGGGGAATACAAGTTTGAATGAGGATTTGCAAGAATATAAAGTTAAATAAATTATTACAACCAAATCGAATTTGTACGAATTAGAATAAATAAAATAAAATATTTAAAGATGCAATACAATGTATATGTAAGAAAAGATTTTTTTTGTTTTGTTTTTTGTGTAAAAGAAAATTTAATCTAAACCTAAAATTAATAAGGAAAAGAAATTAATTTTCAAAAGGGGGTTTTAACCCTAATTTCTATTTTTTTTAAGAAAATAAAGTTCTTACATATTATTCTTTTATGTATTTTTTATATTAAAATAATAAAAAATATAAAAATTTTATATATGCAAAAATAAATATTTATAAGTATGAAATGAAAAAAAAGAAATTAAACTAAATATATTTAACTATATTTTACAAATTTATTAAGAAAATATATGATATCTATGAAAATAAAATATATTTTTATGTGCAAAATAAAATAAAATAAAATAAAATGCAATATTATGAAATTTACATTTTTTAAGGATTTTTATGCATTAAAGAAATATTTAATATGAAAATAAGATAAATAAAAATAAAAATAATAAAAATATAAAAAAAGCTGGCAAGGAGGTGATGTAGCATATTGGTAGTAATGTTAGCAAAAAAATCCTTGCCCAAAAGACTAAGCCCAACCTGCAAAAATAGCAAAATGGAAAAGGGGAAAAATATGAAAAACACAATAGCAGCGCCCAGGTTCGAACCCAGGACATGGGTCTCACCAGCGCGCTACTTTGCCACTGGGGTGGCTATACATCCATTATCTTAAGGAAAACAAAAATAATATAACCCAAAACAAGTCCTTGCCCTGTACTCCATCTTCTTCCTCAAGCTTGGCCAGACATCTTGTAACTCTCTCATACTTCCATGAAAATGAAAACTCATAACATGAAAGTTGTAGTGTTTGAACTCACGATTCCAACCATATAAGTTATGTGAACTAACAATCAAAGGTCCGAAAGAATTTTAACAACCCTAAATTAAACCCTAATATTTTCAGAAATTTCAAGTTTCAAATTCTCTCAACTCAAATAAAATCAATGCAAGATAAAGATATGTACAGTTTCGTTATGACGAGGATTACATTTTTTATTCACAAAATCGTGGCCTATGGTTGCATGTACAAGGAGATAGAGTTTGAGATTTTACCTCCTTCAGTTGGAATCGTGGATGGAACTGCAGTGAGTTTGATGGAGGCCTGATGCTTGCTTGAGCTTCCTTGAACTTCCCTGAATGTATTCCAACCTTTGCCTTGCTCTGAAAGTATCTGAAACTCCTTGGCCAAGTCAAACTGCAAGCTCTGAAATCAACAATGGAAGATGGTGGAAAAGTGATTACAGAACTGGGATGAAGGTTTGGATTGGTTTGAAATCAAGTATGTAAGATGTTTGAATGATCAAGACTTGAAATGCACGAGCCAAATGGAAGACGGGTATGCTTATGCCAAAACTGCAAGTTTGGACAGATTTTTGGTGTTTTTCTGCTTGGGAGTGTTTCAGGCCTCAAATAATCGTGTTATGTGTTGTGTTATGTTTGTATATTAGTATGTAATTGGTTTCATGTCAACCCTCTAACAGTTGTGCATGTTCTAGCCTTTTTGCAACTTTTCTTGCATTTGAAGTAAAGTGAAGGGACAATGCTTGCCATGCTTGTACTTTCTCCTTTAGGGTTGGTATTAGCTTGTACAATTTTCCTTAGACCTGTGAGACTTGTATGTGCCAAGGGGACAGGTTCAATGCTCAAGATTTGCAATGTGACAAAAGTTGATCTTTTTTAAAATGGCAATGGTCACTTTTTGCCATAAATGGAATTGCAAGTTGGATAATGGTTCTAAGGCATGGATTAAAGCTTTTTCAACTGAGTAAGCATTAAATTAAGGAGTGAGGAACAAGTTTGTGACCTGCAAAGCATGGATTAGGTAGCATAGGTACTGGTTGCAACTTTGTTCTTCATGAAATGGCTTGGATAAAAAGTGAGAAATTGCCAACTTCATCTCTTCGATTCTCCCTACTCAAAAATGATCTTGAGGAGTTCTTGGACATTTTGGAAATCTTGAAATATGCTCTATAACTCATCTTTGAAATTTATTTTGAGATACCTCTTGGAACTAGGTGAAAAATTTCTATGAAGTTGGGTCCAAAACCTGCCTAAACTAGGGTAAAATTTCACTAAGTTATTTAGTTCATGACCATGTATTCATAAATTTATATCTTGAGATCCAAGCATCTTTAGGGGAAAGTGTGTGACCCTTGGCACTTGATTTTGACCAAAAAGTCAAAGTTTAACTTTTCAGTATACAATTGACTTTTGATCAGTTGACTACAAATTTCATCTGTCAATCTAATGAAATTGAAATGGTTTGAGCTATGTAATAAGTTCAATATGTTGTAATTGAATCCTTGAAATCATACCTTAACTCAATTGGTCATTTTCTAGGTTAAAAAAATCAGAAATTTCCTTTCCTCAGTCAAAACCCTAATTTTGACCATTTTCCCTTTTGGTGATTTGATTAAATTTCTTGAGGAATTCTGGTCCAAACTTTATCAAATGATACATATAAGTTTAAAATGTTGATGTGGAT
This sequence comes from Vicia faba, assembly GCA_948472305.1. Classification (NCBI taxonomy): domain Eukaryota; kingdom Viridiplantae; phylum Streptophyta; class Magnoliopsida; order Fabales; family Fabaceae; genus Vicia; species Vicia faba. The sequence continues at coordinate 572,516,914 of OX451738.1, forward strand.
AAAAAATTATGAAGTTTGACTGAAAATTGGCCATGGTTGACTTTTTCCCCAATACAGCTGATTTTTAGGTCAACTGTCTAATTGACTGATCAAAAATGTGGTTCAAGGCTTGAAACTTGTCCTGATTGATCTTAGGGATCCATAATGATGCTTGAAAGTCACATGAAGCATTTATAGTCCAAAAATCCTTGTGCAATCTCAAACCCTAATTTTGGGTCACCAGTGTAAGAAGATATGCCTTGAGCTGACCAAACCCTAATCCAGTCTTGAGTCAAAGAAACCTTGTGAGAAAAATCTTGATAAATGAGAGGGAAAATTTTGGGGTACAACAATTGTCCTGTTCAATCTTCTTAAACCTGAAGAGTTAGATTGGCGCGTTTTGTCGTTCGTGACTCGAAGGTGAAAGATGATTGGACACTAGAGTGCCCATAAATTTGCACTCGTCAATGTGTAGTTGAGGGAATGGGCTTAAAGATGCCATTTGGAGAAGTGATAGAACTTTGTTGGAGATGGTCTTGTAGATGCCATCCAAGAGTGTTTGTTGAATTGTAAATTGTAAGCTGAAAGAATGAGTATCAGAATGGCATCCGTGTCCGGAGCATATCCATACTGTATCTGAATGGGTATCAGAATGACATTCGTGTCTGGAGTGTATCTATGTTGTATCTGAAGGTTGAATATGAATGAGTAACAAAATGGCATCTGTGTCTGGAGCATATCCGTAATGTATCTGAAATCTAAATCTGAATGAGTATCAGAATGGCATCCGTGTCTGGAGCGTATCCGTACTGTATCTGAAATCTGAATCTGAATGAGTAATATAATGACATCCGTGTCTGGAGCGTATCTTTACTGTATCATGATTGCACATTGTTAATGGTAGCTGTTAATCTTATCCTGAAAAGGGTAAAATGTTAGCTGAAACACAAAGTTATGTTGCATGCGATGCATGATGCAATGTATTTGCTTTAATCAATGTTTATGATGTATGGATGTAATGTATGCGCATGTAAGCTAATTTGCTATATTGCTGTCTGATTGAGGAAAATAAATCCCTGAAAGCTGCTGGGGATATATGGATTCTTCATGTCTTGAAGTTGAAGTACTGATGAACTCTTGTTGAGAGAAGTAAATTCTGTTGTGAGGGCAATGCCATGTATTGCTTGTAAGATCTTCTTGAGGAATTCTGAGAAATTTGACGATCTCTAATGGGGATTAATAATTTGAAATTTGTTTCGCTGGGGATTCAAATGGCGTACTGCATGGATTGCTTATGGAATAGCCTAGAGACGTTTCCCTATCCTTTCAACCTATCAGTAATTATCTTTCTCATTTTGTTTATTTGTAAACAGTAATTATGTTCAAATGCATATGTTCATTAACGAATCATTTGACGTTTTTGCAAGTAAAACACAAGTGTAAAGAAAAAGGACAAATAATTTTCTGTACTTTAAATAGATATCTTTGTATTTACTTTGAATAAGTATTTGGTACAAAGGAGACAAACATCCTAGTAAGAGGATGGTGCCATAAAAGTAAGAAAAATTTATACAAAGAAAGATAGCTATGTGTGATAATCCCATGGGGTTCCCATCCTACTATAGCCTCCGTATCTCTGAATATCTTGTCTATTTGTTTCTTCGTCCGAAGATGATTGAATTGATCAGAAACTCCGAGTTTGTCAGTGAAGATATTGTCCTCAAAGTGATCCGACGGGACATAGTCATACGCTTTAATTCCCTAACTTTTCCTGGACCGCCCTTTCGGGTTTTCAGTCCATCAGGAAACCCTTTTTTGCCCAAGTCGCCCTTTCGGGTTTTCAACTTGCCGGATGTACAATTTTTTTTATTTTATCCCTAACTTTTTCCCGAACCTTTTTGGTTCGCCGGGATTCCCTTTTTTGCCTAGTTATGTCAACCTAGCGGGTCTCTTATGCGTAGTATCTTTTAACTATGTCCGCGTTCGCAGGATGTGGTAGGTTGTCGCCGTCCATGGTGGTCAAGATCATTGCCCCACCGGAGAATATGCTTTTGATTACAAATGGTCCTTCATAGCTAGGAGTCCATTTGCCCCTGGGATCACTTTGTGGCAAGATAATGCGTCTGATCACTAGATCTCCAACTTGATATACTTGGCGCCTGAATTTCTTGTTGAAAGCCTTGATCATCCATTTTTGATACATCTGACCATGGCAAACAACAATAAGTCTCTTTTCATCAATTAAGTTTAGTTGATCAAGTCGAGTCTGGATCCAATCATCCTCATTCAAACCTGCATCCTTCATAATCCTCAAAGAGGGGATCTGAACCTCAATAGGCAAGACAGCCTCCATGCCATAAACCAAAGAATATGGTGTTTCCCCAGTTGATGTGCGAGCCGTGGTACGATACCCGTGGAGAGCGAATGGTAGCATCTCATGCCATTCCTTGTAGGTGACTGTCATTTTCTGTATGATCTTTTTAATATTTTTATTTGCAGCTTCAATGGCACCATTCATCTTTGGCCGATAGGGGGATGAATTGTGATGCTGAATCTTGAACTGCTCGCACAAGGCAGTGATCATAGTATTGTTAAGATTTGTACCATTTCTGGGATACCGTATTGGCAAATGAGATTCTGCTTGATGAATCGGCCAACAACATTCTTAGTAACAGACGCGAAGGAAGCTGCTTCAACCCACTTAGTAAAATAGTCAATGACCACTAGAATAAAGCGGTGACCATTGGAGGTTGTAGGCTTGATCTCTCCAATCATGTCAATTCCCCACATAGCAAAAGGCCAAGGAGCCGTCAATACATTTAGAGGAACCGGAGGTACGTGCACCTTGTCATCATAAATTTGACATTTGTGACAGGTCCGAGAGTACTGATAGCAATCTGCTTCCATGGTAGACCAATAATAGCCTGCCCGTAGGATTTTCTTCGCCATCGTATGCCCACTAGAGTGAGTGCCAAAATTACCTTCATGTAATTCGGCCATGATCTTTTCAGCTTCAATCTTATCCACACACCGGAGCAGAATGGAGTCGTGATTGCGTTTGTATAGGATGCCATTACTCAAGAAGAACTTAGCAGAGAATATCCTTAGGAACTTTTTATCATTGACTGAAGCTCCTTCCGGGTATTCTTGATCCTCAAGATACCTCTTGACTTCATGAAACCAAGGTTGGTTCACTACCTCTTCAGTATTAATCTCGTGACAGTGTGCTGGTTCATCCATTCGTTCAATTGTGATTTGGGGAGCCTCGTTATCCCAATTAAGTTTAAACATAGATGACATTGTGGCTAGAGCATCTGCTAGCTAATTTTCTTCTCGCGGGAAGTGCTCGAACGTAATTTGCTCAAAATGTGGTAGCAATGTCAAAACATGTTCTTTGTAAGGGATAAGGTTTGGGTTCTTAGTGTCCCATTCTCCTTTGATCTGACTGGTGACCAAAGCTGAGTCTCCAAACACATCTAAAGATTTGATTCCCAAGTCTATGGCAGCCTTGAGACCGAAGATGCATGCTTCGTACTCCGCCATATTGTTCGTACAGTTGAAGCAAAGTATGACAGTAAAGGGAGTGTGACACCCTTCTAGAGATATGAGTACAACGCCGATACCATTACCAAGTGCATTAGATGCCCATCAAAGAACAGGGTCCATCGGGATCCTTGTCCAGGTTCGTCATATGGTCTGATTTCTTCACAGTTGTCTAATGTCATGATGTCTTCATCTGGGAATTCAAATTTCATGGACTGATAATCTTCTACAGCTTGATGGGCAAGATGATCAGCTAGCACACTGCCCTTTATAGCTTTCTGGGTAGTGTACTGTATGTCATATTCTGTTAGGATCATCTTCCATCTAGAAATCCTCCCAGACAGAGCAGGCTCTTCGAAGATGTACTTTATCAGATCCATCTTAGATATCAACAAAGTAGTATGAGTCAACATATACTGTCTTAGCCGGCGAGCAGCCCATACCAGAGCGCAACAAGTTTTATCGATCAGTGAATATCTGGTTTCACAGTCGGTAAACTTTTTGCTCAGGTAATAAATAGCATGCTCTTTTCGGTCAGACTCGTCATGCTGCCCCAATACACACCCCATTGAGTTCTCTAAAATGGTCAGATACATGATCAGTGGTCTTCCTTCGATTGGTGGAATCAAAACAGGAGGCTCTTGTAAGTACTCTTTGATCTTGTCAAAAGCAATATGACATTCATCATTCCATCTGACTACTTGATCTTTCTTCAATAGTTTGAAGATTGGTTCACAAGTAGCTGTTAGGTGAGAAATGAATCTGGAAATATAGTTCAGGCGTCCCAAGAATCCTCTGACTTCCTTCTGAGTACGAGGAGCAGGCATTTCTTGTATTGCTTTAACCTTGGCAGGATCAACCTCGATGCCTTTGTTGCTGACCACAAAACTTAAGAGTTTACCGGACCAGACTCCGAATGTGCACTTGTTTGGATTCAACCTTAGTTTGTACTCCTTCAACCTCTCAAATAACTTTTTCAAATGATCAAGGTGCTCCTCTTGAGTTTGTGATCGGGCTATCATGTCATCTACATAGACCTCTATCTCATGATGTATCATATCATGAAATAAAGCTACCATGGCGCGTTGATAGGTTGCCCCAACATTCTTCAGTCCGAATGGCATCACTTTGTAGCAGAATGTGCCCACTGTGTGACAAATGTAGTTTTCTCCATGTCCTCAGGTGCCATTTTGATTTGGTTATAACCTGAGAATCCGTCCATGAAGGAAAACACTTTGTCCTAGGATGTATTATCAACTAGGATATCGATGTGGGGAAGTGGAAAATCATCTTTAGGGTTGGCCCTGTTTAAATCTCTATAATCCAGGCACATTTGTACTTTGCCGTCCTTTTTAGGCACGGGAACAATGTTGGCAACCCATTGAGGATAGGAAGTGACAACCAAGAATCCAGCATTGAATTGTTTCATGACTTCCGCTTTGATCTTCTCTGACATGTCAGGTCTCATGCGGAGGACTTTTTGTTTCACGGGTGGACAGCCTTCTCTTGTGGGTAGACGATGTACCACAATGTATGTATCAAGTCCTGGCATGTCTTCGTATGACCAGGCAAAGATCTCAACATAATCATGCAATAGCTGAATTAGACGTTCCTTGACACTCGGCTCTAGATTGGCACCCACTTTGATTTCCTTTTTATCTTCCTTGGTACCCAAGTTGATTGTATCCAACGGTTCCTCATGAGGCTGAATAGCTATTTCCTCTTGTTGTAGTAGTCTGGCCAATTCCCCTGGTACATCACAATCTTCCCCACCTTCGTCTTCGGCTTGGTAGATTAGATCTTCAGAGTCACTAAAGGCCATAGCAGTATCGTTACCCATGGGATCCGGAGTGGAGGGGTACCTGCATTTGTGAGTGTGGGTGTGTGTAAGGGTATAGCCATCTTTAAACAATAAAATGTAAAAGAAAGACAATGAGCACAAAAGGTTTGTATGTGAAAAAACATCCATGATTCATTGAATGTTATATGAAGATGAAATAAAAACCCTTACAAATGGACCATTGTGCCTCGGGTAAGACACAAGGTTTTTAATGTGCGAATTGTTTGTGAATATTACAAGTCCAACAGAAATGTAAAAGATAAATTACTGAGAGATGAAAGTTATTGGGACAAAGTCTCTGGCTTCCTAATTGCAAAGTCCTCCGTTGACAGTAGGAAATATCCAATCCTCCAAGCTGCCATCTTCTTCACCATCTTCCACTGCGTTGACCTCTTGGTTGCTAATCTTCAGAGGTGGCCCTCCAGCACGGGCACGACGCACAGCCTTATAAGCATTTGAAGTAAACCCTAAGCCAAACTTGTCAGATTTATACGGAATGTTTGGAAGCTTCCCCCAGATGGTGCATCCACCCTCCTCTACTAATGCCTTGGCATCCTTTAGAGATGACATCCAAAGCGGAGGTCTTGTGATCTTGGGGATTTAGGATACCGCATTGGTTAATGCTACCTCTTGAGAGACTTCTTCGAAATGTTGAAAAGGAGTTTCAATAAACTTGCCATCCAATTCCACATACCGGAAATAATTTAGGTGGCTAATCATGTACTCTTCCTCTTCGTGGACAGTGATAATATTTCCATGGACCGGGTACTTCAACATCTGGTGTAGTGTAGAGGTGACAGCACAAGCATTATGGATCCAGGGTCATCCTAGCAGACAGGAGTAAGAGGGGCGGATGTCCATTACATAGAAAGTTGAGTTGAAAGTCTGAGTTCCCACCTTTATGGGGATGTCCACCTCCCCGTGGACCATCCTCTTTGAGCCATCAAACGCTCTTACGACTATGTTACTGGGTTTGAATGTTAGTCCTTTGCAATCCAACCTGTCGAGAGCTTTCTTCGGTAAAATGTTCAAAGATGAGCCAGTGTCCACCAAGACATGGGCCAGAGTTGTTCCTATACACTCCACAGAGACATGTAACACCTTGTTGTGCTTTCTCCATTTTGGTGTCAAATCAGCATCAGAGAAGCCTAGGCCGTTATCAACTGTCAAACTAGCCACACAATCTTGGAATTGGTTAGTAGATGTCTCTTGTGGCACATGGGCTGTCTTCAGAAACTTCACCAGAGCTTGCGCATGTGCCTCAGAACACAGCAATAATGCCAGCATGGAGATCTTGGAGGGAGTTTGCTCCAACTGTTCAACCACGTCATAGTCACTCTTCTTTATTATTCTCAAGATCTCCTCCATTTCCTTCTTGGAGGTTTAGGGGATAGTCAATGGTTGTGCCTTCGTCCGGACAGGCTCTTCTTGAATACCTTTTCCTCGAATTTCAGCAATAGAAGTGTTGGTAGGGATAACAGCAGAGGTCGTGTCATTTTTGTCAGTAGGAGCACTTGCACATATGATTATTGGTATGGAGGTAGCCTTCGGAACAACCACTGGTCCAAAAATGCCTTTGGAAGGGCAATTTCTGGAGAGAAGATTCTACCGCTACGGGTAATCATATTGGTTCCGGAAATATTTCTAATGTCAGAGTCTTCTTCTTCAGAGCCCACTTCTTCGGCGGCCAACCCATCTTGTTTGATACCATGGTAGTAGATTTCTCCACTGTAATTCTATGGTACTGTTTTATCTGATTCATACGGGATTGGCCCGGGCATTGTGATTATAAGAGGAGTAGTCTTTGGAACCGATGTAATCCTAACGGGTCTTTTGGGGACCCTGGAAGGATTGGCGTAGATGGTTATGATTGCAACGTCTTCAACATGAACAGGTGAAACAGGAGCACTTTTAAATAGAATCTCTTGGTTGTCTATCAAGCGTTGAATGCCTATCTTCAATAGAGGGCAAACAGTTGGTGAGGATAAGCAAAGATGGCAGTCTTCATTACAACCTGGGAATACACCTGCTTTCAACAAGTTTATCTTAATGATTTGGAGCGGAGTCAAAAGTTCATCCACTGTAGTAACAAACAAATCTTCCTCGACAGCATTGGCGTTGTGACCATGTCTAGGCATAGGAGAAGAAATGACGTTTGGTTTCTCGTGCGCCTCAAACTCAATCTCTTTTGCATCTATAAGGTCTTGAATTTTGTTCTTCAAAGCCCAACAGTTGTTAGTGTCGTGACCCGGACTTTCAGAATGATATGCGCATCTGGCATTCGGATGATAATGAGGGGACACCGTGTTGGGATTCTTTGGAGCTTCTTTTAAAGTTGCTAGATTAGATTTCAGCAGATGTGGTAAAATCTGGGCTAGAGTCATATTAAGTCTGGTGAATTTCCGGACTGGCCTTTCCATCCTCGGTTGATTACTCCTTGGTTGATCAGATGTAAGCTTTGGGATCATAGCGGCCCCTACCATTGGTCGGCGTTCAGCTCTCCCTTGGTTCCTTTATGGATAAACAGCAGATACCTCCTTCTTCCCAGTGAAAGGCTTTCTCACAGCTATAGAGGCAGACGAATCCTTCTGAATCTTTCCACTTTTTATACCATCTTGCACCCTTTCTCCGGTTAGTATTAACTCAGTAAATCCAGCAGATGAGCTCCCAATCAAATGGTTGAAGAAAGGGCCCGATAGAGTGCCCAAGAACATATCCACCAACTCCCTTTCAGACAGAGGGGGTTACACTCTTCCAGCTAGATCTCTCCATTTTTACGTGTAATCTTTGAAACCCTCATTTGAAGCCATAGCCATACTCTGAAGTTGAGTACGGGTAGGCATCAAGTCTGCATTATACTGGTATTATTTATAGAAAGCTGCGGCAAGGTATTCCCAGTTGTGGACGTCGGCCCTTTCTAATTGGTAAAACAAATCGAGTTGCAATCCGGATAAACTATCTTGGAAAAAATGGACCCATAAGTCTTTATCGGCAGAGTGTGGCTGAATCTTTCTCACATATGATCGGAGGTGCATTTTAGGACATGACACCCCATCATATTTTGCAAACAGCGGCACTTTGAACTTTGGTGGGATCACAATTCCCGACACTAGCCCCAATTCTTCAAAGTCTAGACCTAGTACCCTTTGTATTTCCATAGCGGTCAAACGCTCTTCAAGATTCCTATACTTATCATCAGTCGGAGGGTATTGTTCCTCGGAGTAGTCTTCCTCTTCTTCCTCTTCTTCAGATTCTGACGGAAAATCTGTTTCTTTTCCTTTCCTTTCATCAGATGTTTCTGCGAAATTCAAGGTTCTCCTAGTTTTCCCTTGAAACCTTCTCCCTATGATTACAACACCAGTTGATTTCTTTTCTTTCTTCTTTTTCTCCTTTTCCAACAGAGACTTCAGCTCCTCTTGTCCTTTGGCCAGGGTTGTGAGTAACTGTTGAAACTGCATGTTTTAAGTCTGAAGATCTTTGACTCTCTGTTCGAGATCCATCTTACTGAAATAAATAGTAGAGAGGTGAGGAAACTTGTTGCAAAAGACCTGTTTATGTTATGATGAATGATATGTGCATATGTAATGTTTTCAAGGATTTTAAAAGATTCAAGTTCGTTTTAAACAAAAAGAAACACACGTTATATTAATAAGATAGAGTTTAAGTACATCAATGCCCCTTGGGAAAAATAATACAACACCCTAAGATAAAAAGTAGTGCGCATCCTTTTTGGTGCTATGTAGGCATTTAGAGTCTACTCCTCATGAAGTATCCTAGTGAGTTCCAAAACCTTCTTCTCGCTTGCGTAGAATTGGGCTTCGAAAGTATCTCGCTCTCTTTTGAGTTGTATCCAATCCCTTTGTAGGTATTCAAGAGATGTGGGCATGTCAGGATGTAGGATAGTGTATGGAACTTCTCCTTCCTTAACAGGTTCAATAATCACCGGGAGAATGGAAGGATAAGGCATTATAAGACTTTGAGCGCGGGTTCGTACCCACTTGAGGTAAGGCTCAAGAGGGATGGAATTCTTGTGTCCCAAAGTCTTTCTACCCACCTTGTTTAGCATCCTCCAAGCTCGGATGAATCTCTGGCGAAGACCTTGATCTTTGTTGTCGTAGTTAAATACCAAGCCTTGAATCAGCATATCATGTGGGCCATCCCTTCGGGCATAACCAAACTGTCTTAGAGCCAAGCATGGGTTGTAGGTGATGCCTCCCCTAATGCCAAGTAGAGGTACATTATGGAATTCCCCACAATGGTCAACAATGATAACATTCTCTTTGGATCGAGAGCACCAATGAATATCTGAATGTTTGGGCGTCATTAACCTTTGTGACCACCTTAATCCTTGCTCATTCTTTAAGACTGATTGGGGAAGATGATAAATAAACCATATTTCCAGGAGTGGAGTGCAACACATAAGGACACCTCTTTTCCTCATTGTACGAGTGTGAAAAGAGTGTAGGATATCCCCTAGTAATGCAGGCACCGAATTGCGTGACATGAAGATTTTGACGGCACTCACATCTATGAGTTGGTCAGGATTAGGGAACAAGACCATCCCATAGATAATAAGAGCCACAATCTCCTCAAATTCTTGCAAGTCTAAGGAATTCCAACAATTTTGGGTCTTCTCAAACAGAAACTTTGCTAAGAAGCCTTTGACACCACTTCTAGTTTCCCAATGAGTTGTGACATCAGATGAGTGCAAGTGCAGAGCTTGAGCAATCTCTTCTGGCTTTGGATCTCTTTGCGTACCATTGAAAGGTAGTTGATTGAGAATAGGAATCCTCAAGAGTTGAGAGAATTCTTCCAAAGTGGGCACAAGTTGATAGTCAGGAAATGTGAAGCAATGATGCAAAGGATCAAAGAACTGGAAGATCACTTTCATCATATCTTCCTCTGTGTTGGAGGTGACAAGGTTAAGTAGACGACCATGCCTCTCAGTGAATGGATAATTTTCAGGGATCCTTGAAGCTAGCTCCTTAAGTTGTGGAGGAATTCTTAAAAGGTTGATTTGGACAATTTTCCTGCGAAGTGAATCCATATCCTACAAAACAAGAACAAACATGAATCTCAAAAATCCTTGAAATGGTTAGTGGATGCATATGATGTTCATGATGTCCATGATGTTATGCACAAGTATGTATATACAAGAAAAACAAACAAGTTCTTAGTTTAAGCTTGCATGGGGTTTTATAGGTAAGTACCCTCTTGAAGTTTAGTTGGCTCAACCTGTCCTAATAATAGTAATTGGGTTCTAAGGAGCTCAATATCACTGGATTGTTTCCTTGGTCATTGTTTCAGCTCAAGCCTCTTTAACGGCGACCGAAATATCCTAAGAAACAAACCCTCAATGAGTGTAGTATCGAGTATCTACCAACTTCGGACTGCACCAAAGCCGGTCATCTCACTACATCCTAAAGGCCAAGTTGGTCAAGTAAAGGGTTCTAGAAGTTCATTAGTGCTTCATGACATCACTCAGCGGCCCCGAATTCTCTTTGATTGACTCAAAGGCTACCGGTACCCATAAATATGTCACACTAACATAACTATAGCTTAGACTATGTCGGTATACCCCGCACAGTTTCCACAACATATTTCTATTTACCTATAATGTTTCCCAAATCCGGGTGGAGGATTCAAACCCAAACAAAGAACCATAATGTAAAGCAAACAAATCAAACAATGTAAGCAAATAAATGTGATCTAGCCCTAAGGTAACCCCACTTTTATAAATTTCCCCAGCAGATTCGCCAGTTCTGTGATACGGTGGGAGAACTGACTTGAGGTTTTTGCATTTTATCGCAAATGTTGCAGTTAGCAAGAGTTGCCACCGACTTTTCTTTTATCCAAAAGGAAAGGTGAAAAAGCACAGGAAAGACCTTTGAGATGTTTTCTTGAGTTCGGGGGATAGATTATGAAAAGGGAAGGTGTTAGCACCCTTTTCATCCATGGTTTTCCATGGGCTCTTAGTTACTTGCTTAGATCACTTGCTTTTGTTGTTTGAAATTGTGTTTGGTGTGGTTTTGAAAGTATTTTGTAAAAGAGGCCATTCGTTTAGGAAATCTTTGTAATGATTCTCGTTCGTAAGAATGTATATAAAGATGTTTGTCTTTTTGAAAATGTTTTCAATGTTTGTAAGATGTTTTGAAATGTTTGTGTTTGTTTTGAAAAATAGCAAGGATAGTTGTTTGAAATAGAGCAAGTAATTAAGAGCAAACTACCTACTCAAATGTCTTTTTTGTACATTTTCTATTCCTTTGACATTGTTGTCTTACCATTGAATTGGTAAACAACCCTATCTTTGGATGTAACGGGACGGGCGTGGGTCATCGTATAACCATGATTAGCAATGTTTGCAAAGTACCTAAGCATTTTGAGGGACCAAGATCATTTTGTAAGCCAACTTTTGAATAGCGTCATCGAGGGACTATGATCTTTACATTTGTTTGTTTGGCCAAGATACTTCGCATGCGTAATATGGCCATTTTTGTTTTAGGCAATCAATTGGAGAAACCCTAAGGATGCTTGTGTGCAAGTGTATCATTTACATGCTTTGATTTTGTCTTGTATTTAGGGTTTTCTATTTTGCTTTGTTTCGATCTTATCATACAAACCCTAATTACTAATCATGGCATGTAAAACGGTAAATTGCATAATGTAAATATTACTAAGCTATTACAACAATTTATGGGAGGGGGGAATACAAGTTTGAATAGGGATTTGCAAGAATATAAAGCTAAATAAATTATTACAACCAAATCGAATTTGTACGAATTAGAATAAATAAAATATAATATTTAAAGATGCAATACAATGTATATGTAAGAAAAGATTTTTTTGTTTTGTTTTTTGTGTAAAAGAAAATTTAATCTAAACCTAAAATTAATAAGGAAAAGAAATTAATTTTTAAAAGGGGTTTTTAACCCTAATTTCTATTTTTTTAGAAAATAAAGTTCTTACATATTATTCTTTTATGTATTTTTTATATTAAAATAATAAAAAATATAAGAATTTTATATATGCAAAAATAAATATTTATAAGTATGAAATGAAAAAAAAGAAATTAAACTAAATATATTTAACTATATTTTACAAATTTATTAAGAAGATATATGATATCTATAAAAATAAAATATATTTTTATGTGCAAAATAAAATAAAATAAAATAAAATGCAATATTATGAAATTTACATTTTTTAGGATTTTTATGCATTAAAGAAATATTTAATATGAAAATAAGATAAATAAAAATAAAAATAATAAAAATAATAAAAATATATAAAAAGCTGGCAAGGAGGTGATGTAGCATATTGGTAGTAATGTTAGCAAAAAAATCCTGGCCCAAAAGACTAAGCCCAACCTGCAAAAATAGCAAAATAGAAAAGGGAAAAATATGAAAAACACAAAAGTAGCGCCCAGGTTCGAACCCAGGATATGGGTCTCACCAGCGCGCTACTTTGCCACTGGGGTGGCTATACATCCATTGTCTTAAGGAAAACAAAATAATATAACCCAAAACAAGTCCTTTTCTTGTACTCTATATTCTTCCTCAAGCTTGGCCAGACATCCTGTAACTCTCTCATACTTCCATGAAAATGAAAACTCATAACATGAAAGTTGTAGTGTTTGAACTCACGATTCCAACCATATAAGTTATGTGAACTAACAATCAAAGGTCAGAAAGAATTTTAACAGCCCTAAATTTAACCCTAATATTTTCAGAAATTTCAAGTTCCAAATTCTCTCAACTCAAATAAAATCAATGCAAGATAAATATATGTACAATTTCTTATGATGAGGACTACATTTTTTATTCACAAATCATGACCTATGGTTGCATGTACAAGGAGATAGAGTTTTAGATTTTACCTCCTTCAGTTGGAATCGTGGATGGAACTGGAGTGAGTTTGATGGAGGCCTGATGCTTGCTTGAGCTTCCTTGAACTTCCCTGAATGTATTCCAACCTTTGTCTTGATCTAAAAGTATCTGAAACTCCTTGGCCAAGTCAAATTGCAAGCTCTGAAATCAACAATGGAAGATGGTGGAAAAGTGATTACAAAACAGGGATGAAGGTTTGGATTGGTTTGATATCAAGCATGTAAGATGTTTGAATGATCAAGACTTGAAACGCACGAGCCAAATGGAAGATGGGTATGCTTATGCCAAAACTGCAAGTTTGGATAGATTTTTGGTGTTTTTCTGCTTGGGAGTGTTTCAGGCCTCAACTAATCGTGTTATGTGTTGTGTTATGTTTGTATATTAGTATGGAATTGGTTTCATGTCAACCCTCTAACAGCTGTTCCTGTTTTAGCCTTTTTGCAACTTTTCTTGCATTTGAAGTAAAGTGAAGGGACAATGCTTGCCATGCTTGTACTTGCTCCTTTAGGGTTGGTATCAGCTTTTACAATTTTCCTTAGACCTGTGAGACTTGTATGTGCCAAGGGGACAGGTTCAATGCTCAAGATTGGCAAAGTGACAAAAGTTGATCTTTTTCAAAATGGCAATGGTCACTTTTTTCCATAAATGGAATTGCAAGTTGGATAATGGTTCTAAGGCATGGATCAAAGCTTTGTCAAATGAGTAAGCATTAAATTAAGGAGTTAGGAACAAGTTTATGACCTGCAAAGCATGGATTAAGCAGCATAGGTACTGGTTGCAACTTTGTTCTTCATGAAATGGCTTGGATAAAAAGTGAGAAATTGCCAACTTCATCTCCTCGATTCTCCCTACTCAAAAATGATTTTGAGGAGTTCTTGGACATTTTGGAAAGCATGAAATGTGCTATATAACTCATATTTGAAATTCACTTTGAGATACATCTTGGAACTAGGTGAAAAATTTCCATAAAGTTGGGTCCAAAACCTGCCTAAACTAGGGTAAAATTTCACTAAGTTATTTAGTTCATGACCATGTATTCATAAATTTATATCTTGAGATACAACCATATTTATGGAAAAGTGTGTGAATAAAAGTTGTATATTTCATGGAGATCTACAACTTTCATATTGGGAAATTTCTTTGAATCATTATGCATCATGGTGAAAACATGGCCTAAAGTTGAGAAAAAATAAGAAATTTTCTATACTTAGAAAATTTCTAAGTTAAGAAAATTTTCAAATTTAAACCCTAATCTTCAAATTTGGATTTCTTGATGAACAAGTTTCACATTTTGACATGCTTTTATGAATTATGACCCTTGGCACTTTATTTTGACCAAAAATTCAAAGTTTAACTTTTTAGTATACAGTTGACTTTTGATCAGTTGACTGCAAATTTCATCTGTCAATCCAATGAAATTGAAATGTTTTGAGCTATGTAATAAGGTCAAGATGATTTAATCGAATCCTTGAAATCATTCCTTAACTCAATTGGTCATTTTCTAGGTTAAAAAAATATCAGAAATTTCGCTTCCTCAGTCAAAACCCTAATTTTGACCATTTTGCCCTTTTGGTGATTTGATCAAATTTCTTGAGGAATTGTGGTCCAAACTTGATCAAATGATACATATAAGTTTAAAATGTTGATGTGGATAAAAATTATGAAGTTTTACTGAAAATTGGCCATGGTTGACTTTTTCCCCAATACAGCTGATTTTTAGGTCAACTGTCTAATTGACTGATCAAAAATGTGGTTCAAGGCTTGAAACTTGTCCTGAGTGATCTTAGGGATCCATAATGATGCTTGAAAGTCACATGAAGCATTGATAGTCCAAAAATCTTTATGAAATCTCAAACCCTAATTTTGAGTCATCAGTGCAAGAAGATATGCCTTGAGCTGACCAAACCCTAATCCAGTCTTGAGTCAAAGAAACCTTGTGAGAAAAATATTGAGAAATGAGAGGGAAAATTTTGGGGTACAACAAAATCAAATAAAACAACCAGAGTTATGAATCTAGGAAGAAGGTTCCCAGGGCCAGCCAGACGGACCTTAGACTTTGCAATGTCATCTGGTGAAAAGGATAATCAAGAAGGGAAAGGCAAGGAAGTGACTGCCCAAACATAATCTGAAGAGGAAGAAAAAGAGGACTACTTTGAAGAGCAATATCCCTTGGCTGATGACAAATACAAACATCTGAAAGAGCGTCTAAGTGCAATGGAGATTCAGAAAGTGCCCGGGCTGGACTTTGAAGAGTTGGGTTTCGTGTATGGGATTGTTATTCCACCAAAATTCAAGGCACCAGTGTTTGCTAAGTACGATGGGGTTTCGTGTCCCAAGATGCACCTCCGATATTATGTGAGGAAGATACAGCCTCATACTGCCGACTGAGATTTGTGGGTCCACTTCTTTCAAGATAGTCTATTCGGGACTCCGCTAGATTAGTTCTATCAACTATAAAGGGCCAATATCCATAACTGGGAAGACCTTGCCGCCGCTTTTTATAAACAATATCAATATAAAACAGACCTTGCTCCCACCCGTACTCAACTCCAAAGTATGGATATGGTTTCAAGCGAAGGCTTCAAAGACTATGCTTAGAAATGGAGGGACCTAGCAGGAAGAGTCCAACCTCCCCTGTCTGCAAGGGAACTAGTGGATATGTTTTTAGGGACCTTGTACGGTCCATTTTTCAATCATCTAATTGGAAGCTCCTCAGCAGGATTCACTGAATTAATCTTGACCGGGGAAAGAGTGGAAGCTGGGATTAAGAGTGGGAAGATCCAAAAGGACACATCCTCCAGTGCTGTAAGAAAACCATTTATCAGGAAGAAAGAAGTTGGTGTTGTGTATCCTCAAAGGAATCAAGATAGAACTAAACATCGTCCAATGGTAGGGTCTGTCATGATCCCTAAGCCTGCACCTACTCAACAAAGGAGCAATCAACCTAGAACAGAAAGACTGGTAAGACAATTTACCCAGATTAATATGACACTATCTCAAGTCCTGCCACATTTGTTGAGATCTAATCTGGTAACTTTGAAGGAAGCCCCGAATAATCCTAACACCACATCTCCTCATTACCAACCTAATGTTTGCTGTGCTTACCATTCAGAAAGTCCAGGCCATGATACCAACAACTGCTGGGCTTTGAAAAACAAGGTACAAGACCTTCTCGAAGCAAAAGAAATTTAATTTGATGCTCCTGTGATCCAAAATGTTATCACTGCTCCTATGCCCAGGCATGGCCGTGATGTTAACGCTGTTGAAGATGATATGTTTGTTACTACTGTTGATGAGCTTGTTACTCCTCTCCTTACTATCAAGAAGAACCTATTGAAAGCCGGTTTATTTCCGAGTTGTGATGAAAGTTGCCACCTCTGTTTATCCCTACCAACTAGTTGTCATTTACTGAAAGCAGGTGTCCAGCGCCTAATGGATGACAAAGAGATTTTGTTTGAGAAGACTCCCGTTCCAACCATTTCTTACAATGATGTTTCAATAGTAACCATTTCCTCCAATCCTTCCAGGGTCTCAACCAAAAGACCCGTTAGGATTACATCAGTTCCTAAACTGGCTCCACTAATAATTACTATGCCAGGGCCGATCATGTACTCCTCAGATAAAATTGTCCCATGGAACTATGGGGGTGACGTCTACAATCACGGCGTCAAGCAGGATTGGCTGGCTGATGAAGACTAAATTTTTGAGAAGGATGACCCCGACATCGGCAACATTGTGGGAACCCGCAAGATAACTCGAAGTGGCAGAGTATTCTCTCCCGAGATTGCTCCTCCGAAAACTGTTATCGGTCCTGTGATCATCCCTGCTTTTGTTCCTACTACTACAATTCTCGTGGTTACTCCTACTGACACCCCTATCACCGAGTCGATCGAGACTCGAGGCAAAGGCATTTTGGTTGAGCCTGTTCCGATGAAGGCACACTTAGTATCTATCCCAGAGGCCTCCCAAAAGGATATGGAAGAAATTATGAAAATTATAAAGAGAAGCGACTACAACATAGTTGAACAGCTAGGGCAGACTCCGTCAAAGATTTCCATGCTGGCTTCATTGTTGTTCTTCGAGGCCCATGTGAAGGCCTTGGTAAAATTTCTTAAAACTGCCAACGTACCATAGGAAACCTCTGCTGATTAGTTCCAAGACTGTGTGGCCAGCTTGACCGCAGATAATGGTTTAGGTTTTTCTGAGGCTGACCTGACACCTAGAGGGAGGAAACACAACGAGGAATTGCATGTCTCTATCGAATGTAGGGGCATGACTTTGGCCCATGTCTTGGTTGATACCAGTTCGTCTTTGAATGTACTTCCTAAGAAGGCTCTTGATAGACTCAACTGTGAAGGTTTGACCTTAAAACCCAACAACATAGTGGTAAGGTCCTTCGACAGTTAAAAGAGAATGGTGCATGGAGAGGTAGAAATCCCCATTAAAGTTGGAACCCAAACCTTTTATTCAACTTTCTACGTGATGGACATTCGCCCTTCCTATTCCTGTTTATTGGGCCGACCATGGATTCACAACACTGGTGCCGTCACCTCTACATTACATCAGGTGCTGAAATACCCAACCAAGGGAAAAATCATCACTGTGCATGGAGAAGAGGAATATATGGTCAGTCACTTGAACTCCTTCAGATACGTGGAAATGGATGGTGAATTCGTTGAAACTCCATTTCAGCATTTCGAGGAAGTCCCACAGACAGTGGCAGCTACCAAGACTGTTTCCCAAGTCCCAAAGTTTACAAGACCTCCGCTAAAGATGTCTTCTCTGAAAGATGCCAAGGCAGTGATCGAAGAAGGTGGGTGTACTATTTGGGGCCAACTCCCGGATATCCCATACAAATCTGAAAAATTTGGTTTGGGTTTCACTTCAGGAGCCCAGAAATCTGTTCTTCGTGCTCGTGCTGGGGAACCACCTTTGGAGATTAGCAACCGCGGAGTCAACGCAGTGGAGGATGATGATGATAGCTACGATATGGAGGAATGGATTTTCCCAACTATCAACGGAGGACTCACCAACTGAGAAGCTAAAGATTTTGTCCTAATTACTTTTATCCAACAGTAATTGTCTTTAAACTTTTGTTGAACCTGTAATATTTAAACAATTCAGACTTTTAAAACCCTGTGTCTTACCCGAGGCACAACGGTCCATTTGTAAGGGTTGTTACCTCATATTCTTATGTCATCAATGAATCATGTACGTTTTTGCATACAAACTTTGTGCTCTTTGTCTTTCTTTTTCTACATTTTCAAAGATAGCTATACTCTCACACACACTCACATTCAAAATGAAGATCTACACCCACTCAGGATCCCATGGTTAACGATTCTACTATGGCCTTTTGTGACTCTGAAAATCTAATCTACCAAGATGGAGACGAAGGTGAGGAAGATTGTGAAGTGCCAAGGGAACTAGCCAGGTTACTACAACAAGAAGAAAGGACCATACATCCCCACGAAGAACCAGTGGACACAATAACCTAGGTATCGAAGAGGACAAGAAAGAAGTTAAGGTGGGTGCCAATCTGGAACCCAGTGTCAAGAAGCATCTAACTCAGTTTCTACATGATTATGTTGAGGTCTTTTCTTGGTCGTGCAAAGACATGCCAGGACTTGATGCTGATATCATGGTACATCGTCTACCGACAAAAGAAGACTTCCCTCCGGTAAAACAAAAAGTCGGTCGCATGCGGCCAAACATGTCAGAGAAGATCAAGGCTGAAGTCATGAAATAATTCAACGTCGGATTCTTACCTGTTACCTCCTATCAACAATGGGTCGCCAATGTTGTTCCAGTGCCTAAAAAGGACAGCAAAGTACGAATGTGCAAGGACTACAGATATTTGAATAGGGCAAGCCCCAAGGATGATTTCCCGCTTCCCCATATCGACATTCTGGTTGACAATACCACACAACATAAAGTGTTCTCATTTATGGATGGTTTCTCAGGCTACAATGAAATTAAAATGGCACCCGAGGACATGGAGAAAATGACCTTCGTCACACAATGGGGCACTTTCTGTTACAAGGTTATGCCATTCGGGTTGAAGAATGCTGGGGCAACTTATCAGCGTTCCATGGTAGCTATATTTCACGACATGATCCATCACGAAATAGAGGCCTATATGGACGACATGATATCCAGATCTCAAACTGAACAGGAACATCTTGACCATTTGCAGAAACTGTTTGAAAGGCTAAAGAAATACAAGCTAAGGTTGAACCCAAATAAATGCACATTTGGGGTGAGGTCTGGTAAACTCCTAGGCTTCGTCGTCAGCGTTAAAGGTATCGAAGTGGACCCTGCCAAGGTGAAAGCAATACAAGAAATTCCTGCTCCTCGCACCGAGAAGGAAGTTAGAGGATTCTTAGGACGACTTAACTACATTTCCAGATTCATTTCTCACTTGACCGCTACTTGTGAACCAATCTTCAAATTAATGAAGAAAGATCTAGTAGTCAAATGGAATGATGAATGTCAAGTTGCCTTCAACAAGATCTAAGAGTACCTACAAGAGCCTCCTGTTTTGATTCCGCCAGTCGAGGGAAGACCCTTGATTATGTATCTAACTATCTTGGAAAATTCAATTGGGTGTGTGATGGGGCAGCATGACGAGTCTGGCCGAAAAGAGCATGCTATTTACTACCTGAGCAAAAAGTTTACCGACTGTGAAATAAGATATTCACTGCTCGAGAAAACTTGCTGCGCTCTGGCATGGGCTGCTCGCTGGCTAAGACAGTATATGCTGACCCATACTACCTTATTGATATCCAAGATGGGTCCAATTAAATACATATTTGAGAAGCCTGCCCTCTCAGAGAGAATAGCAAGATGGAAGATGATTCTGACTGAATACGACATTCAGTACACTACCCAAAAAGCAATAAAGGGCAGTGTACTAGCCGGTCACCTTGATCATCAAGCTGTGGATGACTATCAGTCCATGAAATTTGAGTTCCCAGATGAAGACATCATGATGGTAAACAACTGTGAAGAACTCAGACCATATGATGGACTTGAACAAGGATCCCGATGGACCTTGGTTTTTGATGGAGCCTCCAACACACTCGGAAATGGCATAGGTGTTGTACCCATATCCCATGAAGGAAGTCATACTCCCTTTACCGCAAGAATTTGCTTCAACTGTACTAATAATACGGCCAAATACAAAGCGTGTATTTTTGGTCTCCAAGCTTCCGTAGATTTAGGAATCAAATCCTTAAGTGTATTTAGAGATTTAGCCTTAGTCATCAGTCAGATCAAAGGAGAATGAGATACAAAGCACCCTAAACTTATCCCCTACAAAGAACATGTGTTGACATTAATCCCACATTTCGAGGAAATTACCTTTGAGCATTTTCCACGAGAGGAAAATCAACTAGCAGACGCGCTAGCCACCATGTCATCCATGTTTAAACTCAAGTGGGGTAACGAGGCTCCCCATATCACCATTGAGCGGATGGAGGAACCAACTTACTGTCACGAGATTGATACTGAAGAAGTAGTGGACCAACCTTGGTTCCATGAAGTTAGGAGGTATCTCGAGGCTCAAGAGTATTCGGAAGGAGCTTCAGTCAATGATAAGAAGTTCTTGAGGAGATTCTCTGCTAAGTTCTTCCTCAGTAATGACATTCTCTACAAACGCAAACACGACTCTATTTTGCTTCATTGCATGGACAAGGTTGAGGCAGAAAAGATCATGGCTGATCTACATGAAGGAACTTTTGGCACCCATTCTAGTGGGCATACAATGGCTAAAAAGATCCTACGGGCAGGGTATTATTGGTCTACCATGCAGGCAGATTGTTATCAACATTCATGAACCTGTCACAAGTGTCAGATTTATGCTGAAAAAGTACATGTGCCTCTAGTTCCTTTAAACATCCTGAATGCTCCTTGGCCATTCGCGATGTGGGGCATCGATATGATTGGAGAAATCACACCTATAACTTCTAATGGACACCGCTTTATCTTGGTGTCCATTGACTACTTCACAAAATGAGTTGAGGAAGCTTCTTTCGCTTTCATTACCAAGAATGTTGTGGCCCGGTTCATCAAACAGAATCTCATCTGTCAGTACGGTATTCCAGAGAGAATCATCACAAACAATGGTACGAATCTCAACAATACTATGATCAACACACTATTCGCGCAATTCAAGATCCAGCACCATAATTCTTCTCCTTACCGGCCAAAGATGAATGGCGTTGTCGAAGCCGCAAATAAGAACATCAAGAAGATCATACAAAAGATGATAATAACCTACAAGGACTGGCATGAGATGCTACCATTTGCTCTCCACGGTTACTGTACCACGGTCCGCACATCAACAGGGGCAACTCCCTTCTCCTTTGTATACGGTATGGAAGTTGTTCTACCAATTGAAGTCCAAATACCTTCTTTGAGAATCATAAAGGATGTAGGTCTGAACGAAGATGAATGGATTCAAACTCGGCTTGACCACTTGAACTTAATTGATGAAAAAAGGCTTACGGCTGTCTGTCATGGCCAGATCTACCAAAAACGTATGATCAAAGCTTTTAACAAAAAGGTAAGACGTCAGGTATATCAGGTTGGTGACTTGGTAATCAAGCGTATCATATTACCACAAGGTGATTCCGGGGGAAAATGGACTCCTCGTACGAAGGACCATTTGTGATCAAAAGCATATTCTCTGGTTAAGCAATGATCTTAACCACTATGGATGGCGACGACCTTCCACACCCTGTGAACGCGGACATAGTCAAAAGATACTACGCATAAGAGACCCACTAGGTTGACATACCTAGGCAAAACAAGGGCATCCCGGCAAACCACAAAGGTGTGGGAAAAAATTAGGGATAAAATAAAAAAAATCTGTACACCCGCCAAGCTGAAAACCCGAAAAGGGCGGCTTAGACAAAAAAGGGTATCCCGGTGGACTGAAAACCCGAAAGGGCGGTCCAGGAAAAAGTTAGGGAAACACAGCGTATGACTATGTCCCGTTGGATCACCTTAACGACAACCTTTAGCATCAACTGACAAATTCAACGGGTCTAATGAATCCAATCAACTTAGGATAAGGCATCAAGTGGACAAGACGCTCAGAGACACGAAGGCTATAGCAGAATAGGAACTCCCATAGGATTATTGCACATAACTATCTTTTCTTTATACCAAATTTTCATTTTTCTACGACGACATTCTCTTACTAGCATGTTCGTCTCATTGTACAAAAATACTTATTCAAGTTAAATACAAAGATATCCTTGTGAAAGTGCAAAACTATATGTTTTTCTTTATTTTTGTGTTTTGTTTACAAAAACGTCCAATGATTTATTTTTGAACATATGCATTTGAATGTGACTACTGTTTACAAATGAACAAAAAATAGAAAGACAATCACTAATGGCTTTAAGAAATAGGATAATGTCTTTAGACTATTCCATAAAATCCCCCACAATGTCCAGCTTAATGATATCAAGCTCTCTCACGTCCCCGACGGAATAAAACTTCCAGTTTCCGCTCCTAAGATTCCTCGGTAATAGTTGCCCAATTTCTCAGGATTCCCCAACAGGATTTCACAAGCAATACACGGTGTTTCCTTTACACAACAAAGTTTATTTCTCTAACAAATGGAAGCTCATCAACTCATCATCACTTCAAAACATGAAGACTCACACTCTTTGTACCTAGCGGTACTCGAGGATTTATTTTCCCCAGCAACACTGCGACATAACAATTAACATGTTCATACATCACATCCATACGTCATAACATTGACAACACAAATACATACGACACAATCTCATTTATCTTGAGAACATCATTACACCATGCATTTCATACATCATGACATTGCATACAACTAACCTTTCATCTTTTTCAGGAAAGATCAATCAATAGAAAATTATCATCAAATTTTCAACAAGTCAGTTACAGATCAATTCCCAAGAAAGGATTGGTCAACCATCTACATAACAGATGTTTCTTTAAGACTCCTTCCGGTTCAGTTTAAATATCTCAACAATTTATTCTGATTCGTTTCCCACAGCTGTCTTCTCTGGTTCAGATAAATCTCTCAATGAATTGTTCTGATTCTTCTCCAGATCCCTGCCGGTTCAGATAAATCTCTCAACGATTTATTCTGATTCTTTTCCCGCAGCTATCTTCTCTGGTTCAGATAAAGCTCTCAATGATTTGTTCTGATTCTTCTCAAGATCCCTTCCAGTTCAGATAAATCTCTCAATGATTTATTCTGATTCTTTCTCGCAGACGCTTTCTCTGGTTCAGATAAATCGCATAAAGATTTATTCTGATTCTTTCCAGTTAAAGAATATTCAAGACCTCTATTGGTTCAGTTTAAACCCATCAACCGTTTATCCTGATACTTTCTAAAGGAACATTTCGGGTTCAGATAAGTCTCTCAATGATTTATTCTGATTCTTTCCCGCAGGCACTTTCTCTGGTTCAGATAAATCACCCAAAGATTTACTCTGATTCTTTCCAGTTAAAGAACATTCAAAATTTCTTTTGGTTCATTTTAAACCCCTCAATGGTTTATCCTGATACTTTCCAAAAGGAACACTTATGATTCAGATAAATCACTCCAAGATTTATTCTGATTCTTCCCAGTTAAACAACATACAAGACTTCTTCTGGTTGAGATAAGTCGCTCCAAAGATTTATTCTGATTCTTTTCCAGTTAAAATCAAGTTCAGACTTAGTACATTCTCTGTCAATAGTCACCTTTAGATGGCATCTACAAGACCATCTCCGGAAAATCTCCACCATTCCTCCAAATGGCATCTATAAGCCCATTCACAACCCATCTTCGAGTGCAAATTTCTGAGCACTTTAGTGTCCAATCATCTTCCACCTTCAAGTCACGAATGGCAGATCCGCCAATCTAACTCTTAAGGTTTAAGAAGATTGAACAGGGGAAGCTGTTGTACCCTAAAATTTTCCCTCTCATTTATCAAATATTTTCTCACAAAGATCTCCTTGGGTTCAAGACTGCACAAGGGTTAATCAGCTCAAGACACCTCCTAAAGCATTGATGATTGAAATTATGGTTTGAGATTGCACAAGGATAATTGAACTTTCAATGCCTCATATGACTTTCATGGATCATTATGTACCCCCAAGATTACTCATGTCAAGTTTCAAGCCTTGGATCACATTTTTGCTTAGTCAATTGAGCAGTTGACCTAAAAATCAGCTGTATTGGGGAAAACGTCAACTGTGGCCAATTTACAGTCAAAATTCATAATTTTTGATCCATATCAACATTATAACTCATATGTATCATTTGATCAAGTTTGGACCACAATTCCTCAAGAAATTTGATCAGATCATCAAAAGGGAAAAATGGTCAAAATTAGGGTTTTGACTAAGAAGGGGCAATTTCTGATTTTTGACCTAGGAAATGGTTAATTGGTTTGAGGAATGATCTCAAGAGTTAAATTACATCATTTTGACCAAATGGAATGACTCAAAACATTTCCCAAGATCAATTGGATTGATAGTTGATTTTCAGTCAAATGATCAAAAGGCAACTATATACTGAAAAGCCAAAATTTGACTTTTTGGTCAAAATCAGGTGTCAAAGATCACAATTCATCAAAATATGTCAAAATATGAAACTTGTTCATCAAGAAATAAAAAATTCAATATTTCATTTTGAAAAGTCAAAGTTTTCAAACTTAGAAATTTTTCTAAGTGTTGAAAACTTCATATTTTTTCACAACTTTGAGCTAATTTTTCACCATGATGCAAGATGATTCAAAAGAAACTTGCAACATGAAATTTGTAGATAACCATGAGATCTACAACATTTCTTTACACAACTTCTCATATAAATTCTTGGATCTCAAGTTATTAATCCATGAAGTCATGGTCATGAAACTAAACACTTAGTGAAAATTTTGCCCTAGTTTAGGCAGGATTTTGACCTAACTTCATGGAAATTTTTCATATAGTTCCAAGGAGAATTTTCAAAAGTGATTAAAAGAGGGGTTGTAGAGAATATTACAAGCTTTAAAAAATGTCCAAGAACTCCATGAGGTCATTCTTTAGCAAGGAGAACTGAAGAGAGGAAGTTAGGGTTTTCAAACTGAAATTATAGGTCATTTTTGATGAACAAGAATTCAAATCTCAACCTATGCTGCACAATCTTGCTTGGCAGGCATCTAAACCTCAAGATCACTCCCTAATAAGAAGATTACACTTGCTTTTGAGCTATTATCCATTTGATTCAAGCTTTATCCAAGACAATTTTCCATTAATGGCACAAAGGCACCATTGCCATTTACATAAACCAAGCTTTATGCAAAGTCAACTTGCATTGAGCTTTGCACTTGTTCCTTTTGCACAAGCTTCCTCTACGAAGTCAGATAAGTATGTTTAAAGTTGGTAACCACACTACATGCTTGTACTTTCTACCTTGAAACTACATTTCTCACTTTTCTTCAAAATCAAGCAAACTATCCATAACCCTATAACTCAGAAATCCTTTGTGCAAAACCTCTCCAACCTTTTGCTTATAGATACACAAGTCATTTGCAAGAAAAGGAACGCATGCTCAAGCCATGAAACCCCCTAAAACACATAACCACCAAAAACATCTCAAAACTTGCCATTTCCGAGTTTTAAATCCAATCTCCAAATTTGCTCGTGCGTTTCTTAGCCTTTTACTTTCAAAAGCTTCTAAATAACATATACAAACAATTCCAACACCTGCAACTCGATTATAACGCCTCCATCACCATCCACCATTTTCAAAAATAACACCTTGCACCTTGACTTCTCCATAACTCCTCACCCACTTTCAGCTCAAGTCAAGTATCACATTAGCTTCCCAAGAACTTGAGGAAGCTAACCCAATCATTGGAACTCATCAAAAGTTGCTCAAACTCAAAACACGATACCCTCTTGCAAGGTGAGTTTTCTGACTTTTGAACTCTTCATACAAGCAACATTAATGTTTTATTTGTGAATATGAAATGTAGATATCATTGTCCTAAAGCTAACCATATCCTTAGATTTCATTATTGTTGCTTAAGTAGTTAGAATTTTGAATCTGAACCTCTGAAAATAATTAGGTCAGGATTTGGTACTTTCAAAAATTCTCATTCATCTTTGATTTATAGTTTATGATATTCATATGGTTGGATTCGTATGGAAAAATGGAACAACTTTCATGTTTGCATTTTCCATTTTTGTTGAGAAATGGTGAAGTTACAGGTGGTATGGCTGGAGGTTGAAGATGAAGTGTATTCAGGACTTGTTTTGTATTATATATTTATCATTTCAGTTATATTAACAGATGTATAGCCACCCCAGTGGTAAGGCAGCACGCTGGTAATCAAGAGGTTATGGGTTGGAACCTCAACGCGCTGCCTTTTGCATTTTTCCACATTTTTTGCCATTTCTCATTTCAGGAAGCGTTTGGGCCAGCAAAACCTTGGGTTTGTCTTTTTCTTAACATTACCTCCCAAATTTAATGTTAACCTCCCTGACTTTATTATTTTTATTTTATTTTTATTTCATCTTAATATTATTATTATTATTATTATTATTATTATTTTCATTAATAAAAATTCAAAAATATTTATATTTTTATTACATTATATTTATTTAATTTATTATTATTTTTCATAAAACTAAAAGAACAAAAATATTATTCATTTAATAAATTAATTTCTTTCCAATAAATATTTAGACAAGGGTTTGACTATAATATTATTTTCTTGTGAATAAAATTAATTTAGGGCTTAGGTTTATTTTAATTAACTAATTTTCATTTGTATTTTCATTAAGATAAAAATTTTCATAAGAAAAACCATAAAAAATACTTTTTTTAAACTTAATCTTAATTTTCTTATTTTTAATTAGTTATTTTTATTTTTAGTTGGCTAAGTCAAAAAACCCTTTTATATTCTTTCATTTTAATCTTTATTTTTGTACATTTACTCAAATTCAATATGGTTGTAATAATTATTTAGATTTAATTTCTTGCAATTCCCCATGTAATTTGTACACCCCCACCCTAAATGATGTAATAGCTTAGTATTTTTACTTTTCGCAATTTAAATGCTTCATATACAAATGCTAGTAATTAGGGTTTTGTATGGAAAGATTAAAACCAATAAATAGAAAACCCTAATCAAGACAAATCAAGCATGTGAATCAATACACTTGCACACATACACCCCTAGGGTAAACCCACTTTGTTCCCTTACAAAAATGGCCATGTTATGCATGTGAGGTATCTTACCAAAAACAAGCAAAATACAAGATCATAGTCCATCGATGACGCTATCCATGTTGCCTTTCAAAATGATCTTAGTCCCTAAAGAAAATGCTAAGATATCTTACAACATTTTTAATCATGGTTATACGATGACCCACGCCCGTCCATTTTACATCCAAAGATAGAGTTACTTACCAAATCAATGGTAAGATAACAATGTCAAAGGAAAGAGGAAATGAACATGAAAGACTTTTAAGTAGGTAGAATGTTCCTAGTTACTTGTTCAATTTCATAATAAAAAACATCCTTGCTATTTTTCAAAACAAACACCAACACTTTCAAAAATATCTTTCAAACTTGAAAACATTTTCAAAAGATCAAACACTTTGTATACATTCTTACGAACGAGAATCATTAGAAAGTTTGCCTAAAATAATGGCACCTTTTCAAAATACTTTCAAAAACCACACAAAGCATATTTTCAAACAAAAGCAAGTGATCTAGAAAGTAACTAAGAGCCCATGGAAAACCGTGGATGAAAAGGGTGCTAGCACCTTCCCTTTTCATAATCTACCCCCCCCCCCCCCCCCCCGAACTCAAGAAAACATCTCAAAGGTCTTTCCTGTTCTTTTCAGCCTTTCCTTTTGCATAAAAGAAAAGTCGACGACGACTCTTTCTAACCGCAACATTTGCGATCAAACACAAAACAACCAAGTCAGTTCTCCCACCGCGTTACATTGTGAAACCACTAAAACACGAATCTTGATCTCATCAGACATCACATCTTTTAAGAGTCAAAAACCCTAGCTCAATACTAAAGGATAAGAGACACTTCGAGCACTTACAAATTTGAACCCTGGAGGAATTAATTGACGTGATTTGGAGGTTTGAGAAACCTTGAACAGTTGAAAAACCCTAGAAGAAAATTTTAAAGGAAAGGGAGGGCAAATTTTGGGGTACAAGACAAGGGTTCTTGAGAATTCTCTATTCACCAAAAGACATGGTCGACTTCTCAATCTGGTTACCTCAAGCTTTAAAGAAGAAATGATGTGTGTACTCTTTTAATTCTTTGATACTAAACATCATTGTTTCACCTTTCTCGATTATCAATTAGTGTCCACAATGGAAGAGTTCTCTCAACTATTAGGAATACCTATTATGGATCAAGTGCCCTTCACCGATTTAGAGAAAGATCCACAACCTGAAGAGATTGCATCAGCCCTGCATTTGAAAAGGTCTAACATTGTAGTCAATTGGGAAACAAGGAGTAGAGTCAAGGGTTTTCTAGCTAAGTTTCTGTTATAGAAGGCCCGACTGTTTTTGGAGGATATGGATTTGCAATCCTTTGAAGAAGTCTTGGCTCTTCTAATCTATGGGTTAGTACTGTTCCCTAATCCAGACCAACTCATAGATGTGAATGCTGTCAAGATCTTCCTTTCTCGTAACCCCGTGCCTACTTTATTCGGAGATGTTTTGCATACTCTTTACACTCGCACCATGAGGAAGAGTGAAGCTCTTATGTGTTGCATTCCGTTGCTGTCTAGATTGTTTATTTCACACCTTCCCCAGTCAGTATTAAAGAATGAACAAGGTCTGAATTGGCCACAAAGGATGATGTCGCTCTCTCATTCTGATATCTCTTGGTGTTCTCGATCTCAAGAGGATGTTATTATCATTGACCATTATGGGGAGTTCCCTAATGTTCCACTCTTGGGCATTAGGGGAGGTATTACTTATAACCCTTCTCCGGCTCTACGACAAGTTGGTTATGCTCGAAGAGATGGTCCTCATGATGCACTTATCCATGGTATTGTATTCGACTACGAGAACGATGTCCAAGGTTATCATCAAAGGTTTGTACGAGCTTGGGGCATGGAGAACAAGGTCGATAGCAAGACTTTGGGACATAAGAAATCCATTCCTTTGGAGCCTTATCTCAAATGGGTACGAGCTTACGCTCAAAACCTCATGATGCCATATCCAATCATCCTATCAATAGTTATGGAGCCTGTTAATGAAGGGGATATTATTTATACCATTGTCTATCCTGACATGCCTACAGACTTTGAAGAATTGCAGAGATTGTGGATTCAACTTAAGAGGGAACAAGACACTTTGAAGCTCGATTCTATGCAAGCGAGAAGAAAGTGTTGGAGCTCACAAGGAAACTTCACGAGGAGTGAAGCCTGAATGCATACATTGCACCAAAGAGGAAACGCCCGTGGGAGACTTGAGCGAAGCCTAAATGCATACATTGCACCAAAGAGGAAATGCCTTGTGGGAGACTTAATTCTTTTGTTTTAGGAGTCTACTTTGTTGTCTCCTTGAGACCTTTTGATTTTTCATTGTAATCCCAAGGGGCAGTTGTAATCTTTGAACTTATTAATACAATTGTTGTTTTTGTTTCACTTTTGGCTAGCAAATTTATATCTCCTGAGGTCCTTGAAAACATTGCATCCACCTAGCATGTATCATATCATAAGCAGGTTTTCCCGATACAAGTTTCCTTATCTTTTTACTGTTTATTTCAGTATAAGATGACTCTAGAGCAAACCGTCAAAGATATGCAAACTCAACACGCACAGTTCCAAGAGACTCTCCTCAACTTAGCTAAAGGGCAACAAGAAATGATGGCACTCCTTGCCACCAAAAAGAAGACCAAGAAGCGGGCTGTTATTCTCAACATGGGAAGAAGGTTCAAGGGGCCCGCTCGACTGGCTCAAATAGAAGAGGCTTCTCTGAGGATGAAGACAATCAAGAAGAGGAAGTTAGAAGCACTAGAGCTGGGGGTGGAAATAACCAGATTACTGAGGATGAAGACTCTTCCGAAGAGCAATATCCACCTGCGGATGAGAAATAAAAACAGCTGGAAGACCGACTTAAGGCTGTAGATATTCAAATAGTGCTCGGTTTGGACTTTGGAGACTTAGGTCTGGTCCCTGGGGTGGTAATTCCCCATAAATTTAAGGTCCCTGTCTTTGCCAAATACGATGGGTCTCCTTTCCAAATATGCATATGAGGTCTTATGTTCACAAGATCCAACCACACACCGCTGATAGGAAGTTATGGGTGCACTTCTTCCAAGAAAGCTTATCTGGAACATAGTTGGATTGGTTCTATCAACTTGAGGGGACTAATATCCACACACGGGAAGATCTAGTTTTTGCCTTATACAAACAATACCAATACAATTCTGACCTTGCTCCAACCCGTGTGCAATTACAAAATATGACTATGGGTTCAAATGAAGGCTTTAAGGAGTATGCTCAAAAGTGGAGGGACCTGGCTGGAAGGGTGCAACCCCCTTTCACTGACAGATAAATAGTGGACATGTTCATGGGCACCTTGACTGGTCCATTCTTTAATTTAATGATTGGGAGTTCTTTGTCAGGGTTTACTGAGTTAATTATGACTGGTGAACGAGTTGAAAATGGAATCAAAAGTGGGAAGATTTAGATGTCTGCATCCTCTAGTACTGTGAAGAAACCATTCATTAAAAAGAAAGAGACTAATGATGTTTATGGACAAAGGAGTCGTGTTAAGAATGACCGTCATCAGTCGGTAGGAGCTGTATTGATTTCAAATCCAACCCCAGTTCAACGACTACAACAATCAAACAATCAACAAAAGCCTGATGTTCCAATAAGGCAATTCACTAGAATCAACATGCCACTGTCTCAAGCTTTACAACATCTGTTAAAGGAAGATTTGGCAACTCTGCGAGACCTTCCTCCAAATCCCAATACTGCCTCTCCCAAATATAACCCGAATGTGAAACGCGCCTACCATTCAAATAGTCCCGTCCATGACACCAACAACTGTTGGGCGATGAAGAACAAGATCCAAGATTTGTTTGGTTGATAAAAAAGTGATTGAGTTTAACCCTCCACAAACCCCTAATGTCATTACTGCTCCCATGCTCAGTCATGGTAAAGGTGTCAATGCCATCAATGATTTGACTACTCCATTATTAACCGCTAAGAAGAATCTGCTGAGAGCCAGTTTATTTCCTGGCGGCCTTGAAATTAGTTACCATTGTGCTTCCCAAACCAATTGTTGTACGTGGCTGTAGACAGGTATTCAACGCCTGATTGATAGCTATGAAATTCTGTTCAAGAAAAGTCCATCCGTGAAAAGTTTACCTGAAAGTATACCTCAAGATGTTTCCATAATCACAATTTCCAATACTCCTATTAGGATTACCTCTAAAGGCCTATAAGGATTCATGTTGAGCCAAGAGTGGCTCCCCTGATTATCACTACACCGGGGCCAGTCCCCTACTCATCTGAAAAACCTGTGCCCTGGAACTATGGGGCATAAGATTATTATCATAGTGTCAAGCAAGATCCATGGATTGCTGAAAATGAAGATGCTGAAATTATAAACATTGTCGGAACTAGTAAGGTCACTAGGACAGGAAGGGTCTTCTCTCCAGAGATCTCTCCTCCAACAACTACAACAACACCTGTTCATATTCCTGCTATTGGGTCAACTGCTATTGCCCGTGGAAAAGAGAAAGTTACTGAGCCTGCCCTGACAGAGGCACCCTCCAAAAATCTGACAATTGAAGACCCATCAAGACAAGAGATGGAAAAATTCTGAAGATCAATAGAAAAAGTGACTACAAAATAGTTGAGCAACTGGGGCAGACACCCTCAAAGATATTCATGCTGTCCTTGTTGTTATGCTCCGACGCACATGCCCAAGCTTTGTTGAAATTCCTGAAGAATGCCCATGTTCCACAAGAAACCACTGCTGATAAATTTGAGAGTTGTGTTGCAAGTCTAACTATTGATAATGGCTTGGGATTTTCGGATGCAGATTTGACTCTGGAGGGGAAGAATCACAACAAGGCTCTCCACTATTCTATTGAATGCAAAGCACCACTCTGGCGCATGTGTTAGTAGATACTGGGTCCTCCCTCAATGTTTTACCTAAAGGTGCTTTAGATAAACTGGACTGTGATGGGTTGGTGTTAAAACCCAGCGATATTGTGGTAAGAGCCTTTGATGGTTCAAAAAGGATGGTCCATGGAGAGGTTGATCTCCTGATCAAGGTGGGGTCTTAAGTCTTCAATTCAACTTTTTATGTGATGGATATCCGTCCGACATATTCCTGCTTTCTTTGGACGCCCATAGATTAATGGGGCAGGCGCGGTTACCTATACATTGCATCAAAAGCTGAAATATTCGGTGAAAGGAAAGATAGTCACAGTTCGCGGAGAGGAAAAATATATGGTCAGTCATTTGAATTATTTCAAATACGTTGAAATGGATGGCGAATTCATTGAAACCCCTACCAAGAATTTGAAGTAATCCCTCCAACGATTGATGTTGCTAATGCTACCCCTTCTGCTCCCAAGATTGTCAAGGATACACCAAAAATGGCCTCTCTGAAGGATGCTCGGGTTGTTATAGAAGATGGAGGTTGCACTATCTGGGGACAACTTCCTGGCATCCCCTACAAATCCAAAAAATTTGGATTGGGTTTTACTTCAAAATCTCAAAAAGAGGTTTGGCGTACTCGTGATGGTGAACCACCTCTCCGTATTAGCAACAATGAAGTTAATGCACTGGAGGACACTAATAGTGATGGTGACTTGGACGACTGGATATTCCCAACTGCTGATGGTGGACTCAACAGTTGGAAGGCCAAAGACTTCATCTCAATCTCCTTCAGCCAGAAGTAATTGCTATTTCTTGTTTTTATTTCTTTAAGAAGTTTGTCTGTATAATTCCTGTTAAAATAATGACTTTAAACCATGTGCCTTTCCCGGGGCACAATGGTCCATTTGTTAAGGGTTTATCATTTGATATATCATATGCTCATTTAATGAAAATATTGGACGGTTTTGCATTTAAATTTGATGCTCCTTTTCTTTCTTTTACTTTACTGCATTTTCAAATAGCCATGTGACCTTACACACACATACACATTTGCAGATCCACATCCACTCCAGATCTAATTGACAATAATTCTGCTATTGCCATCTACGACTTAGAGAATCCAATCTATCAAGCCAAAGATGAAGGTGAAGAAGATTGTGAGATACCTGGAGAAATCACCAAACTCCTGATACAAGAGGAAAAAGCTATCCAACCGCATGAAGAGCCGGTAGAAGTGATAAACTTGGGTACTGAGGCAGATAGGAAAGAAGTCAAGATTGGTGCCAACTTGGAAGACAATGTCAAGAGCAGATTGGTTCAGATGTTTCATGGCTACATTTGAGGTATTCGCTTGGTCATATGAATACATGCCAGGGATCGATACTAATATCGTGGTTCATCATCTGCTGATGAAAGAGGGTTGTTCTCCAATCAAACAAACGGTTCGTTGTACGCATCTTGATATGTATGAGAAGATCAAGGATGAGGTAATGAAATAGTTCAATGTAGGTTTCTTGGAAGTAACGTCGTATCCCTAATGGGTTACAAATGTTGTTCTAGTGCCGAAGAAAGATGGTAAGGTCTGTATGTGTGTATACTATAGGGATTTAAATAGGTCAAGCCCCAAAGACGACTTCCCACTACCATATATTGATGTATTGGTTGACAACACTACTGAAAACAAGGTATTCTATTTCATGGATGGCTTCTCGGGTTATAACCAAATCAAAATGGCGCCCGAAGACATGGAGAAAACTACCTTTGTCCCACAGTGGGGCACCTTCTGTTATAAGGTCATGCATTTTAGGCTAAAGAATGCAAGCGCAACTTATCAACGGGCTATGGTGGCTTTATTTCATGACATGATCCATCATGATATAGAAGTCTACCTTGTTCATTTGCAGAA
The DNA here is from genome assembly GCA_948472305.1 of Vicia faba. Classification (NCBI taxonomy): domain Eukaryota; kingdom Viridiplantae; phylum Streptophyta; class Magnoliopsida; order Fabales; family Fabaceae; genus Vicia; species Vicia faba. The sequence continues at coordinate 572,551,202 of OX451738.1, forward strand.
ACTGTTTGACTGGCTGAAGAAATACAAGCTGAGGCTGAATCCCAACAAATGTATCTTTGGGGTAAGGTCTAGAAAGCTCCTAGGCTTCATCGTCAATGACAAATGAATTGAAGTCGATCTTGCCAAAGTCAAAGCTATCCAAGAAATGCCAGCTCCTTGTACTGAGAAGGAGGTCAGAGGTTTTCTAGGATGACTAAACTACATTGCTCGATTCATCTTTCACCTAACTGCTACATGTGAACCATTCTTCAAGCTATTGGAGAAAGATCAAGTGGTAAGATGGAATGACGACTTCCAAATAGCTTTTGAAAAAATAAAGCAGTACTTGCAAGAACCTCCATTCCTGATGCCACCAGTTGAAGGAAGACCTCTGATTATGTACTTAACTATTTTAGAGAATTCAATGGGGTGTATGCTGGGGCAGCATGACGAGTCTGTTCGAAAAGAGCATGCAATATACTACCTTAGCAAAAAGTTTACTGACTGTGAAACAAGATATTAATGCTCGAGAAAACTTGTTGTGCTTTGGTATGGGCTGCTTGCTGACTAAGACAATATATGTTGACTCATACCACTTTACTAATCTCTAAGATGGATCCCATCAATTACATCTTTGAGAAGCCAGCTCTCTCCGGAAGGATATCCCGGTGGTGAATGATCTTAACTGAGTACAACATCCAATACACTACACAAAAAGCAATCAAAGGAAGTGTGATGGCAGATCATTTAGAACATCAAGTTGTGGATGATTACCAATCTGTGAACTTTGAATTCCCGGACAAGAATATAATGTTGATTACGAATTGTGAAAAGCCTAGACTGTATGAAGGACCTAAGCAAGGATCCCAATGGACTATGGTTTTTTATGGAGCTTACAACACACTGGGTAACGGAATTGGTGCCATGACCATTTCCCCCGAAGGTTTCCATACGCCTTTTATTGTCAGACTTTGCTTTGACTGTACCGACAATATGGCCGAATATGAAGCATACATCCCGTGTCTTAAAGCTGCTATTGACTTAAGAATCAAATTCTTAAGTGTATATCGAGACTCAGCTTTGGTCATCAATCAAGTTAAAGGAGAGTGGGGTGCAAAACATCCAAATCTTATCCCTTACAAAGAGAGTGGTGTTGACCTTGATCCCGTACTTTGAAGAGGTTACCTTTGAACATATTCTGATGGAAGAAAATCAGTTGGTAGATGCTTTAACTACCATGTCTTCTATGTTCAAGGTCAGATGGAACAATGAAGCTCCCCGAATTACTGTCGAAAGATTTGACGAACCAGCACACTGCTATGAGATTGGCACTGATAGTGTAATGGAGAAGCCTTTGTTTCATGAGGTGAAAAGATATGTTGAAGCTCAAGAGTATCCTGAAGGGGTGTCAGTCAACGACAAGAAATTCCTACAGAGGTTCTCGGCCAAGTTATTCCTGAGCAATGGGATCTTATACAAACGCAATCATGATTCAATTCTGCTACGTTGTATGGACAAGAAGGAAGCATAGAAGATCATGGAGGATATGCATGAAGGTATCTTTGGAACTCACTCCAGTGGAAACACTATAACCAAGAAAATTCTAAGAGCTGGATATTATTGGTCGACCATGGAAACCGATTGTCATCCCCACTCGAGGACTTGCCATAAGTGCCAAATTTATGTTAATAAGGTTCACGTGCCTCCAATACCTTTGAATGTCATGATTGACCCTTGGCCATTTGCAATGTGGGGAATCAATATGATTGGAGAAATCAAACCTGATACCTTTAATGAACACCGTTTCATTCTTGTCACCATTGACTACTTTAACAAGTGGGTTGAAGCAGCTTCATTTTCCTCAGTTGCCAAGAACGTTGTGTCCCAGTTCATCAAGCATAACCTCATATGCAGGTATGGTATCCCTGAGAGGATCATCACTGACAATGGCACCAACCTTAACAATTCCATGATCACTGAACTCTACACGCAATTCAAGATCAAGCATCACAACTCTTCTCCATACAGACCTAAGATGAATGGCGCAGTGGAAGCTGCCAACAAGAATATAAAGAAAATTGCGCAAAAGATGGTGGTGACCTACACAAACTGGCATGAGGTGTAACCATTTTATCTTCATGGCTATCGAACCTCGGCACAAACATCAACTGGGGCAACCCTTTTCTCTTTGGTCTATGGCATGGAAGTTGTTCTGCCTGTCGAAGTTTAGATTCCTTCTCCAAGGATTATGAAAGAAGCAGACTTAGATGAAGACGAATGTATTCAAACAAGGTTAGATTAGTTGAATTTGCTTGACGAAAAGAGGATGGCTGCTGTTTGTCATGGTCAAATGTATCAAAAATGTATGATCAAGGCATTCAACAAAAAGATCAAGCATCGGGTATACCAAGCTGGTGACTTGGTAATAAAGCGTATCATTCTACCACAAGGTGATCCTAGGCGAAAATGGACTCCAACCTACAAAGGGCCATTTGTAGTCAAGAAAGTATTCTCGGGCGGAGCTATGATGCTAACCACTATGGACAATAAAGATTTCCTGCACCCTGTGAACGCAGAAATAGTCAAAAAATACTACACATAAGAATGACCTGCTAGGTTGACATACCTAGGCAAAAATAAGGGCATCCCGACGAACCAAAATGGTTCGGGCAAAAGTAAAGGATATATACAAAAGATTGTACACCCGACAAGTCAAAAACCTGAAAAGGCGGCTTGGGAAAAAATGGTAACATGGTGGACTGAAAACCCAAAAGGGAGGTCCAAGCAAAATTTAGGGATATAAAGCGTACGACTATGTACTGTTAGATCACTACAACCAGCTTTATTACCAAGACCAAAAGTTCAAATGGTTTAGTCAACTTATTCCGATGGCAAAGGACGAGATATTCAAAGACATATGGGCAATAACAGAGTTGGAGTCCAATGAGATCATTTTTCATATGGCTATATATACATATTTGTTTTCACTTTGTACTATTTCATTTCACGACGACTTCCTCTTACAAGGATTTTTGTCTCTTTGTACAAACTCGCCTGTTTATAGGCAAATTATCAATACAAATATACTTTAAAGTCCAAACTTTTTGTTTTTTGTTTTGTTTGCAAAAACGTCCAATAACTAAAATTGAATGAGCATATGTATATGAACATTATTAATCGTTAACAAATATACGCATAAGAACAAGATTAAACATTTAATCAAAACTCTAAGAAGCTGGGATGTAACTTAAGTTGTCCATAAATCCCTACAGAATCCCTTTCGTAAGGTTATCCCTAGTGAAGTCATCAGAGCCACTTCTATGAAATTATTCCCCACAGAGTAGTCTTCATAGATAAGGGTACATTCCCCATAATCTCCTTGGAAGATCACTCCAATAGATAAAAGATTATAATCTCCAACAATATCACCAACCTACGGAGTCCCAATCAGTACAATGCATGGAATTTCTCTTCCCCAACTGAGTTTGGTCCTCCAAAAAATTGAAAAGTTCCTACAGAGTTCTTTCTTTGGTAAATTCAATTCCCCCAAGAGAGTTGATTCCCTCAGTAAAGCTATTCTCCATCAACAAGGGTTTATTTCCCTAACAGGGTTTATTTCCCTAATAGACTACAAATTTCCCAGCTCGAGTTTATTCCTCAGACTACTACAATTCACTGACAAAATTCTTATCCCCAGTAAAATCATCATTATCCCCAGAAAGTTGTTGCGAAGCTTGGAACCTGACCAGGTACCAGTTAACTTTATCCTCCCAGACAAGTCGGAAGATTGTCCATCTCTTTTATCCCTAGTCAGGGTATATAAGAATTATCTTCCCCAAACGAGTCAGAAGTTTAACCATCTCTTTTATCCCACTCAGGGTATATAAGAAATAAAGTCCCAAATAGAGAAACAGATAACCAGTGTTCCTAAACTCTACTCCCCAAACAGAAATCAATACATCCCCTGCAGATTTTCCTCAAACAAGTAACCAGGAATCCCCGGTGTTGTACCCTAATTTTTTCCGCTAAGATTCCTCTATCATACTATATCAATTCAATCACAACAAGATCACATGCTAGGGTTTGGTTCTTCATCCCATCTTTAGGTTTGTCCATGGGGAATCACCAAACACCTTAACTTGTATTTTATGATCATCTATGTTTTGTATTGATTAAATTTTCACTAATAAGTACAATGAATATTTTCTCTATTTGTTGGTATCATAGGTGAAAGCACAATACATTCCATCAATTTGATCCATATGTTCATGAGTTTATTTCCATGTCTTCTTAAACAAAGCTTCATTGACATTCAAGCTTCATTATTGAATATATTTTGAAATATTATCATGACAAAGTCTATTATGACTCATCATGTCTCAAGTTGTCAAAAATATTTCAAAGGTACAAGGGTTGATTGAAGAAGTTTGACCTAGTTGGATAAGTCTTTGGTTTCATTGATCACAAGTGCATATCTCCCTCAATTCTCAAGATTTGGAAGTGGTTTTGGTTGCCATGGTTTCTCCTTGTCGTCCTAAACAACTTCTACTTACATGATAAAATTATTTGTACAAGGAAGTTTGTCCAAATTGCAAAGGTTTCCCAAGGCATTTTGTTGCTCTAGGAGCTAGGGTTTTGAACATCAAAGGGGTATAGCTTTCTCATCTTTTGGTATTTTTGAGTGATTCCAAAGACATCCTTCTATTCAAAGGGATATCAACAAATCACTTCAAAAGTTTCAAGGAAATTTTGTGAGGAAGATACCTAATGATGAAGAAAGATTACAAGTCCTCTAAACAAACCATCAAATTCCCATATGTGACTTCAAAAGATCATAACTTGGTAAATTTTTATCACCTTGAGCCCATTATTTTTCCATATTGATCTTAAAGGTGTGAAGTTCAACCCTTCTTTTCAGTGTAAAGTGTGAAAATGAATGGAAGATTCCCTAAGGATGTAGAAGATTATAGGTCATTTTATGAATTTTTTCCAATTTCAATAAGTCACAAATTTCTCATTTTTTTGGAGATTTTAAATGGTTCAAGTCTAAAAATGTTATTCAAGAGATCTACTTCATGCAATATTTTTTGGTCAATATCAAATTTCAAATGGAAGGCCATGTTTGGATGCAAGACCTTATAAGTCATTTTTGAAGAAAAAAACTTAGAATTTTTCTAAGTACAAAATTCAACCTCTTTTTCTCAACTTTGACTCATCACAATTTTTAGCTCAAGCATCCATTTTATTCCATTCTTTGTACATTTTAAAGCTTGTGATATCATCTTTCTAAAGCTTCAAGAATCATGTCCTAAGACTCCTTGAGCTGAGAATGCCATTGATTTGAACTTGGTAACTTGAAACTGAAGTTTCTTCAAAAGTCAGAATTTGAAATCCTTGATTTAGCTTCTAAACACATTTTTTCCACGCGCTTTTGCTTCTAAACATGTTTAGTGAACCTCCAAAAGTGATTAGCATATTAAAACGCAAGGTTTGCATGAGTTTTGATCAAATTAGAAGTCACGCTTTTCTTGTTTGCAACTTCACACGATTCCCTCCAAACTTCATCATTTCACACGCTTGAGCTTTCAATCAGCTTCCCTATAAATAGAGGATCATACCTCATTCATTTTCTCAAGCTTAGAGAGCCAGAATCACCCTGCCAAACTTCCTCTTGAACTCAATTTTCTTCCACTTCGAATTTGCTCTTACAACCTTTCTCAATCAATTTTCTTTGTCAATTCACCTTCTTGAACCTCACTGAAGCTAACAGAAGAAGAATTAAGCTCTAAGACTTCCTAAATCATGCTATACAAGTCCATTTTCCGAGCTATGTAACTTAACTTCAATAGGTATATTCCTTCACTAATTCTCTAAAACTTTGATACTGTTATAAATCTCTCATCATCATGATTCTAGTCTCAACACTGGTTTTCAACTAGAAGTACGTTTTGGCTATGAAATTTCAAATTCCTTTTCTGAACTTCTTTTCAAAAATGACTGAGCTACAATTTATATAAAATTTTCGCGAAGGTACCATTGGAATCGTCTTGAAGAGACGAAGCGAATGGTACCGGTCTCGTGTCCTAATTTTACAGTTTTTGAAACCTACAGATTCATTGGCTGGAGGTTAAAGATGACCAACGTGTCATCTATCAACCAATGAAGGGGTGCCACACATTTTTTCAAATCTGATTTAAATAATTGATTCCATGCTTTATTCACTAAAGACTATGATATGCACAATGCGTCTGATCCATTGGATTAACTTACTAACACGTTTTGACTCTCATCCATTGGTCCACATTTTTTTGACTTTATTTTTATTTATGATTTTTATATTTAAATTGTTTTAAACTTCAAAAAATCATAGGAAATTCATTTTAACTTCAAAATATCTGAAAAAATTATAAAAAATACTTTTGATTTTTCTCTTTCTGATTATTATTTTTTTACAATTTTATTTTGTGTTCTGATATTTTTTATAATTTTTCACTTTATTTGAATTGTTTCAAATGTTTAAAAACACTTTTCTTAATTTTTAAATTCCAAAAAAAAAAATGGAAGGAATCAATGACCTTTTGACAAATATTAGTGACCTCATTTTATTTTTATTTTTGACTTTACTATTTTTCACAATTTTTTGTTTGTTTTGCCTATTTCTTTTAATTTTAAAAATAGTTTCTGACTTTAAAAAATCACCAAAAATTTTATATAAATAATTGAGCTCATTTTTTATTTTTCTATGGTCTTGTTTGATTTTTCTTGAATCTCTTGAATATAGTTTCTATTTTCTACTTTTATTCCCATTTTATACCTTTTTTTTTAAAATATTTTTCTTTATTTTTTAAATAGATTTTATCTTGTATATATTCTGGCTGATCTTGGACTATGAGATTTTGATCATGAGCTTTATTAACATCATTGAATCCATGGTGTTGAGTTTAACTCCACAAAAATAGATGAATAATTTTAATAATAGTTTTATTAAATTTTTTGTTCAAATGTGGTTTAATTCTTACCCCATCCCTCTTCATCTTATCCCCTTCTTATTATACTAAATGTTATTGGAAAATGATTTCCATATCATTTCTCAAAACATATGGTAAATATATTGCTATTGATCGACCTCAAAATAGGTGCGACTTCTATATAAGTCCACTTACGATTGCTTAACATAGCGTTAAATTTTGTCCCGATTTGAGAAAATGATCATTCGTGGCCCAAACCCATGTTTGTAAGCCCAAGTATGTTAATTTGAACCCTTTGATCCAATAACCTTGAGATTCATTGTTAGGAGGCTTTGGTCCTATCAATCCTCTAATGAATTTTTATCAACTTTTTTGGTCAAATTGGATCACTTAAACATCGTTGATCATTTATTGTTGCCTTGAGATTTTGAAATGAATGATATACTTGACAAAAAGCAAATGAAACCTATTGTTGAGAGGCTTTGATTTTATCAATCTTCTAATGAGTTTTCAGATGCAAGTTTCAAGATGGTCATTCAACTAACCTCTAATTTCTAACTCATTAACAATTGACTTTATTTTATGCTTTTATTTTATGCTTTTACTTTAAGCACATTTATTTTGGCATTTACATTTCATGCTATTTTCATCTTTGCTCATTTGAGCATTTACTCTTATATCATTTTTATTTTGCTCATTTCAGCTTTCATTATCTTTTTGAAGATACCTAATAATCAACTTGAACCATAAAAAACTTTAATGTTACTTGGACTACTTGATTACTATCCTTGGCATTATGGAGATTGTGGACTCCTTTGACTTAAGATTAGAAGCTGTGACCTACTTTGAGACCTTGTGACCTCAACTGTTATTTTGTCTGGAGTTCTCGGGGCTTACCCCAAGACATTGGGTTATTTGTTTGTTTGATTTGTGTGCAGACTATTGTGATTACATGCTTTGTATGTGATCGGGAATTCATCTGTATACAGCCGTTACTTTGCCCAATTTTTTGTGAAGACTTAATGCAATTGAAGCTTGGTTTTCTTAAGAGGTTTATTATCTTTTCTTGTTTGGTTTCAAATCCAAAGAATGAGAATTCTACATTGACTCATTGTGGCAAGTGTTGGCTTCTTATTGGTTAGACGGTTCTTTTCCCTAGCTTTTACCATATGCTTTAGGATAGTCCCTTCATCTCATCATATATTCTTTAATTTCAAAAATCTTTTCCCTCCTTTTGAAAACTCTTCTTGTTTCAAAACTTGAACCACTTTCATAATAAATTTTGAATTATCTTCTTACATTTTCAAAACATTTTCTTAATCAAACTTTAATCAATTTAATAATACATGGACATTTTTTTGTGAGAAGATTAAAAGTCAATCAATCTCATTCAAACCATTTTGCCATTTTGGTTTTTCACCTTAAAATTTTCTCAAAATATTAGACTCTTGTCAATCCTTGTAGTGATGCAAACAACTATACTTCTACAATATATAGTGAAGGGGGATATTTTCCATTTGGGTGTTGTAGCGTTAGAAATGTTCAAGACTAAGCCATTGGATTGACTAGACTTTATACAAATCAAAATAAAAAATCGCCACCGCGCTTTATTGTTTCCAAAGGAATGGGAAAAGAGCGAATAACCCAAAAAGAGGGGGAAAGATTCAAGGTAAGGGGGTTGGTTATGCAAAGGGAAGGTATTAGCACCCTAAACATCTACGGTACTCCGCAGGAGCCTCTTTGTAAAATCTGTATATTTTGGCTATAAAAAATGTTGTATATATAAAAAAATGAATGGTGGAGGTGAGGAAAGAAATATATTTATTTTTATAATTTTTGCACCCTCCGCGGTTGCGAACCTTTAGTGCATACGTACCACCTTTTCGTGCAATAGGGGATCAGGGTACGCGTAGTTCCTCTTTTAAAAATTTAAAACACAAATGCGTTGATTAATTTTATGAGATGAAACATCATTGTCATTGTCCGTATGGAAAACATACCTAATACCCACAATCATGAGAAAGGAGAAGTTGCATCATCTCAAAGTGGAGGATATGGCTTGGATTTTAAAAAATCAACAATGCCTCACTCAACACCCAAGTGGGAAATATCTCTATTTACTATATATTGTAGAAGTATAGTTGTTTGAATCACTACAAGGATTGACAAGAGTTCAACCTTTTTTGAGAAAAGTTTAAAGATAAAAGCCAAAGTGGCAAAATGGTTTGAAATTAGATTGATTGACTTTTAGTCTTCTCACAAAAATGTCAAGGCATTATTAAGTTGATTGGAGTTTATTTATGAAAAATGTTTTGAAAATGCATGGACATAAGTCCAAGTTTATTATGAAAGTTGTTCAAGTTCAAAAACAAGAAGAGTTTTCAAAAAAGGAAAGAAGATTTTTTAAATTAAAGAAGATGAGAGGAGAAGAAGGGATTATCCTAAAGCATAAGGTAAAATCTAGGGATAAGAACCATCTAACCAACAAGAAACCAATACTTGACATTATGAGCCAAGATAGAATTCTCATTCCTTGGATTGAAACCAATCAAGCAAAGAAATACTAGACCTCTTGAGAGAACCAAACTTCAAGTGTATTAAGTCTTCACAAAAAATTGGACAGAGTAACGACTGTATACGAGTGAATTCCATATTACAAACAATGAGTGTAATCACAAAAACCTGCTTACAAAAACAAACAAGCAACCCAATGTCTTGAGGTAAACCTTAAGAAATCCAGACAAAATAATTAGATAAGATCTCTAAGATAGGTCAAGGTTTCTAATCCTAAGTCCAAGAAAAGTCCCATGCTCCATAATGCCAAGGATAGTAACCAAATAGTCCAAGCACCATTAAAGATTCTTTAGGGTTTATGTTGATTATTAAGTGTCTTAAGAAAGGAAAAGAAAAGCTCAAGTGAGCAAAATAAAAATGGCAAGAAAATAAATACTTAAATGAGCAAAGATGAAAATGGCATGAAATGTAAATGCTAAAAGTAAATAGTACATAAAGCATAAAAAAATAAAAGTATAAGGTAAACAAGTCGATAATTAGTGGTTAGTTGGATGACCATATTGAAGCTTGCATTTGGAACTCATTAGAGGATTGGTAGAACCAAAGCCTCCACACAACAAGTTGCATTTGCTTTTTATCAAGTATATCATCCATTTGGAATTCTCGTAAGTACCATTTAATGATCAACGATGTTTAAGTGATCCGCGTTGACCAAAGGTGTTGTAGATCCATTAGAGGATTGGTAGAACCAAAGCCTCCACACAATAAATCTCAAGGTTATTGGGTCAAAGAGATCAAATTAACATACTTGGGCTTGCAACTATAAGTTTGAGCCACGAATGATCATTTATTCGAATCAGGACAAAATTTAGCACTATGTTAAGCAATCGTAAGTGGACTTATATAGAAGTCGCACCTATTTTGAGATCGGTCAATAGCAATCTATGCACCATATATTTTGAGACATGATATAGAGAGCATGCTCCAACAACATCTAGTGCAATAAGAAAGGGATGAGATGAAGAGGGATGGGAAAAATATATAAACCACATTTGAATTAAATTTGAATCAAATTATTATTAAAATCATTCATCCATTTTTGGGAAGTTAAACTCAACACCATGGATCCAATGATGTTAATAAAGTTCATGATCTAAAATCTAACCTAAGATCAGCCAGAAAATAACCACAAAATATTATTACATTTAATATACACAAAAAGGATTTTTAAAAATGTTTTAAAAATAGAAAATAATGAGAAAAATATCAACTATGTTCAAATTAATCAAGAAATGAAAAGTAAGACCATAGAAAAATCAGAAAAAGGCCCAAGTAATTTTACAAAATTTTTTGGTAATTTTTTAAAGTAAGAAACTATTTTTAAAATTAAAATAAATGGGTCAAATAAACAAAAAATGGTAAAAAAATAGTAAATTCAGAAACAAAAATAAAATGAGGTCACCAACATTTGTCACAATATCACTGGATCATTCCATAATTTTTTCAGAATTTAAAAATCTATAAAAGTCTTTTTAAGCATTTAAAATAAATCAAATAAGTGTAAAATTTGTAAAAAAATACCAAAACACAAAATTAAATTGTGAAAAAATAAAAATCAGAAAGAGAATAATCAAAAATATTTTTAATAATTTTTCAGATTTTTTGGACTAAAAATGAATTTTCTATGATTTTTTGAAATTTAAAACAATTAAAATATAAAAATCAGAAAAGAAAATAAAAGTAAAATATGTGGACCATTGGATGAAAGTCAAAACACATTAGTAATCAAATCCAAGAGATCTGGTGCGCTGTGCATATCATGGTCATTAGTGAATATTGTACATAATCATTAATTAAATCAGAATTTAAAAAATACAGATGGCGCGCCTTCATTTGTTAGAAGATCAAACGTTGGTCATCTTCAACCTCCAACCATCACGAATTGCAGGTCTCTCAAACTGTAAAATCAGAATCTCAGACCTATGCCATTCGCTTCGTCTCTTCAAGACGAAGACAACCACACCCTCACGCCAAATTTATATAAACTGTAGCTCAAGCAATTTGGAAGGAAAGTTTTGAAAAGGGATTTGAAATTTCATGGTCAAAACGTGTTTCCAGTAAAAGGTAAGTGTTGCAACTAGAACCAAGGCAATGAGAGCAACACAATGATATCAGAATTTTGAAGAATTGATGAAGGAATCTACCTATTGAAGTTGAGTTTCAAAGCTCTGAAACTGGACTTCTATGGAGCAGTATAGGGCACGATTCTTGAATGTAATTATATGGTTAGCTTCAGGGAAGATCAAGGAAGGTGAATTGATGGAAATATTGGATTGAAAAAGGGTCGATAATGAATTTTAAAGTTACAGAAAATTGAGTTATGGAGCAAGTTTGGCAGGGTGATTCTGGCTATCCAAGCTTAGGAAATTGAATGGGATAGTTCATGTATTTATAGGAGAAGTGAATGAGACCAAAAGGAAGAGTGAATGATGCGTTTTGGAGGGAAATTGTGCACACCTAATGCACGAGTGAAGTGTGATACAAACTTCATCAAAACTCATCCAATGCTCGCGTTTTGATGCGCTAAACAAATCTGGAACTTCACTAAACATGTTTAGAGGCAAAAACGCATGGAAAATTATGATTAGAGGCCACATTATGGATTTCAAAATTCTGACTTGGTGAGAAATTCAATTTCAAAGTGCCAACTTCTGACCAATGGCATTTTCAACTCAAGGGGTCTTAGGTCATGATTCTTAATGCTTTAGAAATATGAGGTTACAGGCTTTGCAATGGAAAAATAATGGAGTTAAATGGATGCTTGAGATGAAAGTTGCATTGAGTCAAAGTTGAAGAAAAAGGGTTGACTTTCCATACTTAGAAATATTTCAAATTTTTTCTTCAAAAGTGACCTATAATGTTTTACATCTAAACATGGCCTTTCACTTGGAATTTTCTCTTGACCAAAAAAGATGGAATAAAATAGACCTATTGAATGACATTTTGAGACTCAAACCATTCAAAATATCCAAAAATTGAGAGAGTTATGGATTTTTGAAGTTGGCAAAAAATCATGAGATGGCCTATATTCTTTTGTATCCTTAGGGCATATTCCATCCATTTTCTCACTTTGGACATAAAAGAAGGCATAGAGTTCACATCCTCAAGATCATTTTGGAAAAAGATTGGACTCAAGGTGATAAAAATTGACCAAGTTATGATCATTTAAAGTCAAACATGGAAAATTAGGGGTTCATCTGGAGGACTTGTAATCTCTCTTCATCATCAAGTTTCTTCCACATGAAAACTCCTTGAGACTTTTGAAGTGATTTTTTAATAACCCTTTCAAGAGAAGTATTTATTTGGAATCATTCAAAAATACCAAAAGATGAGCAAGATATACTTCTTTGAAGTTTAAAACCCTAGCTCCTAGATCAAGAAAATGCTTTGAGGAACTTTGACAATTTTGAACAAACTTATTGTACCAACACTTTTTCTTTGTAAACAGAAGTTTTTGAGGATGATAATGAGAACTCATAGCCACCAAAACCACTTCCATATCTTGAGAATTGAGAGAAACATTCACTTGTGACCAATGGGAACAAGACCTTGTCCAACCATGGCAACTTTCCTCAATCAACCCCTTGTACTTTTGAATCAATTTTGATAACTTTGAAACATGGTGAACAAAAATAAACCTTGCCATGCTATTTCTTCCAAAACAACTTCAATGGTGAGGTTTGAATTTCTCAAGCAAATGACTATGGCATGGAAATAAACTCATGAACCCATGAATCAACTTGCTAAGCCACATTGCCTTTACCTACATTGTTAACAAGTAAGACAAACCAACATTGAATTTTATTAATTTAAAAGGAAAGTAAAAAAAAACATGAATGATCACAAAAGAAAAACAAGTCAAGGTGCTTGGTGATTCCTCAAAGAGAAAAGCTAAAGATAGGGAGGAGAACCAAAAGCCCTAATGTGATCTTGTTGTGATTGAATCAACATGTTGATGAAGGGATCTTAGGGGCAAAAATTGGGGTACAACAGCTGCCCTTATTTAAGTTTATTCTATTTGGAGATACAAAGGTTAAAAATCTTTGTGTCGACGCGATCGAAGATACTTAAATATAAAAAAACCCTATTTTGGCCCTAAGATGCCATGCAATTCTAATGAGCATGAATGCATATGAACAAAATCAAAGAGACCCAAAAAACCACTAGGGATGTAACAAAGGAAATAAAGAAACAAAAGAAAAACCCGACCAGGAAAGTAAATCACTGGTGGATCAAAAGACCCGACTCATATAGGATGGTAAAAGGTCAAAGGATACACCAACTTCTATTGAAGGCGAAATTACCAACATTCACTGAAGGTAGAAAGAGGAAAGAAATAACAACACTGACGTTTACTAACGGTGAGCTACCAACATTTACTGAAGGTAGAAGGAAAAGAAATATCATAGCACCGCCACTCACTGACGATGAACTACCAATATTCACTGAAGATAGAATAAAGATAACAATCACAAACTTTCACTGAAGGTGACCTACCAACTTTCACTGAAGGTAGAAAGAGAATATATTATAGCACCGCCGTTCACTGATGATGAACTACCAATGTTCACTGAGGATAGCAAAAAGATAACAATCAACAACTTTCACTGAAGGTAACCTACCAACTTTCACTAAAGGTAGATAGAGAATATATCATAGCACCACCGTTCACTGATGATGAACTACCAACATTCACTGAGGGTAGAAAAAAGATAACAATCATCGACGTTCACTTCCGAAGACCTACCAACTTTCATTGAAGGTAGAGAGAGAATATATCAAAGAATTACTGTACTGAGGATGAACTACCAACATTCACCGATGGTAGAAAAAAGATAACAATCATCGATGTTCACTGTCGAAGACCTACCAACTTTCACTGAAGGTAGAAAGAGAATATATCAAAGCATCACCGTTCACTGACGATGAACTACCAACTTTCACTGAGGGTAGAAAAAGATAACAATCACCAAATTTCACTGATGGTAACCTACCAACTTTCACTGAAGGTAGAAAGAGAATATATCATAGCACCGTTGTTCACTAACGATGAACTACCAACATTCACTGAGGGTAGCAAAAAGATAACAATCACCAACTTTCACTAATTGTTACCTACCAACTTTCACTGAAGGTAGAAAGAGAATATATCATATCACCTCCATTCAATGATGATGAACTACCAACATTCATTAAGGGTAGCAAAAAGAATAAGAAGTTTCTCCAAAATTCTATCGTTTCACCTAGAACGGGTCTCAACTTCTTCTTTAACCAAGGCATTCTGCATGGAAAGGGTAATGTATAAGCTGTCTCAAATAAAGAGACTACCACTTACAAAGATTTCTTAACGAACTGTCTCTACGATATTGAACGACTGTCTATCCACTGGAGTAATTTGACAATGATCTGCAAACTATCCACTCATAGAGAAGATAGCAAAAAAAGTAACATTGACATTTATGGGGAAGTATAAGTTGCTCAAATAAAGAGACCTGCTACTTGCTGTTATAGGAAGGATTATAAAATGACTCCCTTGGGAAAACAATATGGCTTCCTGGGGGAAGAGATATGACTTCCTGGGGAAATACCACTATATTCCTGCTGAGGAGATAAAATCTTCTCGTTGAAAATAAATGCATATTCTCAAACAAAAACTCGAAGCTTGCAGAAATACAAAGTAATAATATTGCTGGGAAACAAAGATTCAAGCCAGAAATAAACTGGAGTAAAATAGTCTACCAAAATACATTCTTTGAGAAATAAACTAAATAGGGAAACCCAAATCATCTAGACAAAGAGTTGTGTAGGAAGACTAAAGCAAAAATCTTCCACGAGGGATAACTCGGTGGGGAAATTGAAAGAATATACACTTTCTGCTTATGGCTGATACTCTATTGGGGACAGGATAATACAACTCTGCAAAACAAGGTAATATGTCAACAAAATATTAACGAATGTGAATGAGCAATGATTTTCTAAATTTAACTATGTATGATGTATGTATGAATGTATGAGTGTTATTATGTATATGCTGACAAAACAGACATATAATACTGTGGATAAACAAATATAACCAACTCGAGCGCACACAACACTCTCCCAAACCATATCCAAGACGATCATCCCAAAAGAAAATAAGCACCAACTGAAGAAACAAAGTCCTACTGCATGGCTTAACTTTACCGGGGAGAAACAATCATAGCGACAAAATAGTACAGATACGGGGATATAACATCCTTCTCTAGGCTTCAACAGGGAGTAACACTCAGACTTCAACGGGGAAATAAATGTATTCATGTGTAGCCCTTCTACTAGGGATTGCAAAACTGATTCCAAATAAGGCAGATGGAAACCAAATTGTCAAAACATCCACTGGGGAATTCAGGCCAACTTTAAAGGAGAACAATCATACAGACTTCACTAAGGGAGATAATGCTTCATCAACGAGACATTTACTAGGGACTTCGTGCTGACTTCATTGGGGAGGTCAACACCACATCATCGAGGGGAAACCAATATACGTTCTTCACTAGGGAAACCAGAGATACGTGTTCTTCGAGAGTAATTATTGTACCAACTTCTCTGGGGAGAAAGGACTTCATTCAAATGAGCGAAGCCTTCACTGGAGAATATTGGATTGAATCTTCATATTATGCAAACTCAAAAAGAAGAAAAACGAACCAAGATTTAACTGGGGACACTGGAGTCACAAACCCAATACTGCACATTACGCCAATTAATATCGTCTCCAATATACAAAAAAGATCACACGTATACCAGCGGAAACATCCTGAGAAAACCTTCCTGGGGGAAACAAAACTTCTCAAAATTACTGGAGTTCGTCCATTCCTGGGATCACCACTTTTGTTTTCCTCTTGAATCGCAAAATCTAAAGTAAAAGTAAATTGTAAATTCTTTTTGAAAAACATTTTTGTTATTTAATCTTTTCGCTTTGAAAATTATTATCAATAATAGATGGAGTATTTGCAAGCTAAATAAAATAAGAAATACAAAGAATTGAGTAAAAGCTCAAATTTTATTGATAGAATGGTAGTCCACGAATGGCGAGACTCCATGGATGATTACAAAGCTCGGAAAATGGTAATATATAATAGAAAAGATACATTGAGATACAATGACCACTATCCCATCTAAGAGCTTTTGAAATCCTGAGCAGCAGCTTCTGTTGAAGTATGGTGAGGATCCAAGAAGATTGTTGCTTCAATGATCAAGTCTTGTCTGATGTAGTTACTTGCCAAGAAAGTCCCTAACTTTTGCCTAAGCTGCCCTTACGGGTTTTCAACTTAACGGGAAATTTTATTCTGTTTATGTCTCTAATTTTTTCCTAGACCGCCCTTTAGGGTTTTCGGCATACCGAGACATTCCTTTTTGCCTAAGTCGCCCTTTCGGGTTTTCAACTTAGAAAGATGTTCTTTTATTTCTTTAGGCGAAGTATTTCTTGACTGCATCAACATTCATGGGACGTGGGAACTCCTCTCCATCCATGGTTTCAAGAATTAATGCACTGCCAGAGAAGGCTTTCTTGACAACATATGGGCCTTCAAAATTGGGAGTCCACTTGCCCATAGAATCAGCGTTAAAAGACATGATCTTCCTAAGCACGAGGTTGCCTTCTCTGAATTCACGAGGTTTGACCTTCTTATCAAAAGCTTTCTTCATCCTCTTCTGATATAACTGCCCATAACACAAAGCCGCCATTCTCTTCTCTTCGATCAAATTCAATTGGTCAAACCTGTTCTGGACCCATTCAGCCTCTGACAACTTTGTTTCCATTATCACACGCAAAGAGGGAATCTCAACCTCGATTGGGAGTACCACTTCCATTCCATACACAAGGGAGCATGGGGTTGCTCCTGTTGAAGTGCAGATAGATGTCTGATATCCATGCAAAGAAAAAGGGAGCATTTCATGCCAATATTTATAAGTAACAACCATCTTCTAGATGATCTTCTTGATATTCTTATTAGTAGCTTCAACAACCCCATTCATCTTCGGTCTGTACAAAGATGAGTTGTGATGGACAATCTTGAATTCCTCACAAAGTTATGTTATCATCTTGTTGTTAAAATTCGAGCCATTATCGGTGATAATTCGGCTCTGCACACCATACCAACATATAAGATTATTCTTAATGAAGCACACAACCACCTGCTTAGTAACATTAGCATATGAAGCTGCTTCCACCCATTTGGCGAAGTAATTAATTGCTACCAAAATAAAACGATGTCCATTCGAAGCTTTGGGTTCTATCATTCCAAGCATGTCAATACCCCACATAGAGAAGGGCCAATTGGAAGAAATAACATTGAGATGTGTAGGAGGCACATGAATCTTGCCCGCATAAATATGGCATTTATGACACTTCTTTGCAAATTTGTAACAGTCAAATTCCATTATCAGCCAATAGTAACTTGCCATTAGCATCTATTTCGCCATCGAATGTCCATTGGCATGAGTGCCAAATGAACCTTCATGAACCTCATGCATCAACATGTCTTCTTCGTGTTTATCCACGCATTTGAGCAGGACCATGTCATAATTTCTCTTGTACAACACGTTTTCACTGAGGAAGAATCTGCCTGTCAATCTTCTCAATGTCTTTTTATCTTTATTCGATGCACCAATCGGGTATTCCTGAGTCTGAAGAAAATGCTTGATATCGTAATACCAAGGTTTCTCATCTTCTACCTCCTTTGTTGTAAACACATGAGCGGGCCTATCAAGTCACCGAACTATAATGCGATGTATATCATTCCAAGTATTTACTTGATACATAGAAGCCAGAGTTTCCAGAGCATCTGCCATTAGATTTTCATCTCTATGTGTTGTACCCCAAAATTTGCCCTCTTATTTTATCAAGATTTCCCCTCACAAGACTCTTTGAACTTAAGACCAGATTAGGGTTTGTTCAGCTCAAGACATCTCCTTGCACTGATGACCTGAAATTAGGGTTTGAGTTTGCACAAGGATTTTTTGGAATTTCAATGCTCAATGTGACTTTCATACTTCATATTGGACCTCTGAGATTTCTCATACCAAGTTTCAAGCTTTGAATCAAATTTTTGCCCAGTCAATTGGACAGTTGACCTAAAAATTAGCTGTATTGGGGAAAAAGTCAATTGTGGCCAATTTACAGTCAAACCTCATAATTTTTGATCCACATCAACATTATAGACTCATATGAACCATTTGATCAAGTTTGGACCACAACTCCTCAAGAAATTTGATCAGATCATCAAAAGGGCAAAATGGTCATTTTTAGGGTTTTGACTGTAGAAGGGCAATTTCTGATTTTTCACCTAGCCAATGGAAAATTGGGTTCAAGCATGGTTTCAAGGACTCAATGGCATCATCTTGACCTAATCACAAGGTTCAAAAGATCTCAAAAGCATTGGATTGACAGATGAATTTTCCAGTCAACTGATCAAAAATCAACTGTACACTGAAAAGTCAAACTTTGACTTTTTGGTCAAAATCAAATGCCAAGGGTAATTTTTCATCAAGATGTGTCAAAACATGAAACTTGTTCACCAAGAAACCTAATTTGGAAAATTAGGGTTTAAAATGGAAAATTTTCATAACTTAGAAATTTTCTAAGTTAGGAAAATTTCTTATTTTTTCCCAACTTTTCCCAACTTTTTCACCATGATGCAATTGGATTCAAACAAAACGTCCAACATGAAAGTTGTAGTCATCCACAAAATCTACAACTTTTATTAACAAAGTTTTCCTAAATGATGCTTGGATCTCAAGTTATGATTTTATGAACAAGGGTCCATGAAACTTTTAACTTAGTGAAATTTTGCCCTAGTTTAGGCAGGATTTTGACCTATCTTCATGGCAATTTTTCACATAGTTCCAAGTGGAATCTAAAAATTAATTTCAAAGATGGTTTGTATATAATGTTACAAGCTTTCTAAAATGTCAAAGAACTCTCCAAGATCATTTGTGGTTAGGGAGAATCGAAGGATTGAAAATGGGAAATCATCACTTTTGTCCAAGGCATTTTACATCATGCTTCAAGTTGCAAAATCTGTCCAAACCTTGCTTGTACTTGCTTACAGGTTCTTAAACCCTTCCACACTCAAAAATTGAATGCAAACACATTGGATTAAGGCTTTATTCTGAGCTTTAGAAGATTACACAAAGGTTTAATCCATTTTTGGCAAAAAGTTAACAATGCCATTTACATAAAGCATGCTTTATGTCAAATTGATCATCTTGAGCCATACACCAAGCCTTTTGCTGCAAACAAAGCTCCATAATATCAGGCAAAGTTCACTAACTTTGTGCAGCTAGAATACAAGCCTGTACAACCTTGCCTTTGTCACTTCCCACTTTTACTTCAAAAACAAGTCATTGTGCAAAAAGTCGATATCTTGTGAATATGATATAACCAAGTCTTGGTAACATTTCAAACAAGCTTAGCACATCACAGCAAGCCAGAAACACGAGCTAGCAAGTTCACAAACCCTCCCAAACACAAAAACACAAGTTCTTGTCAAAACAGGGCAAGTTCTGCAAATTGACTTCTAAAACAAAATCCACTCGTGCATTTTGCTTGAAACCAGTTCCAACACACTCCATACAACATACCTAAACTATCCCAACCATTCTCAAGTCACTGTAACTCCATTTTCACACTTCACCATTTTTACTTTGAAGCTTTGCAGGTTGAGTTCTACAAGCATATTCAGGCTATTTCAAAGCAAGCCAAGCATTGGGGAAGGATGAGTGAACTTCAGGCAAGCTAACACGATCTTCATGCCTCATCAAAAACCCCTACATTTCCATACTCGAGCTTGACTGAAACAGGTATTTGACAAACTTCTATCTCCTTATTTAGGAATCATTAGGCTTAGGTTTGTGAAGAAAAAATGTAGTCCTCATTGTCCTTGAGCTGTACATATGCATATAATTCATTTATGTTAACTGAGCTAGGAGTATTTTATAGTTGAACTTTCTGAAAAAACTAGGTCAAGATTTAGGGCCATTGAAACTCTCTCTGGTCTTTGAGAGTTAGATTAAGTTTTTTATATGGTTAGAATCGTGTGATCAAGAGCTATAACTTTCATGTTGCAAGTTTTTGTTTTTGAGCACAAATGCAGGAGATACGAGTTTGAACCATGGCACGCATTTTGCTTCTGTCTCAAGGACAGGGACGAAGGAACCTTGGGCTGGGCTTGGTTTGGCTGAGTATTTGCACCCCCTAGCTTGCTTTCTGCACCCCCTTGGCCCATTTCTTTATTTTTGTATATTTTTTCTATTTCTTTTACATTTCTGACTTTTATTTATTTTTTCCAAATATTAAAAATCACCAAAAATATTTTCTTAAATTTCCAAATTTTATTTTATTTTTTATTTTATTTTTGGCATAATATTTAGTTTATTAGGTTTAATACATTTATTTTCTTAAATAAAAACTTATAATTAATACAAAAATACTATATTTTTTTTTTCCATTATTTATACATATAAAATAATATTTTCTCACATATTTTGATTTTTTAATATTTTTGTGAATATTTTTATTTATTTTCTTTGTACATAAATGAATAAATAAATAATATAATATATATATTTTCTTAAAACAAAAT
Organism: Vicia faba; assembly: GCA_948472305.1. Taxonomy (NCBI): domain Eukaryota; kingdom Viridiplantae; phylum Streptophyta; class Magnoliopsida; order Fabales; family Fabaceae; genus Vicia; species Vicia faba. The sequence continues at coordinate 572,572,341 of OX451738.1, forward strand.
TAGGGTTTCTTCACCCTTTCCAAAAATAATCATATTATTTTCTTTTCTAAGACATTAAATAGTTTATTTTTACATACATAAAAATAATACAAAAAAACATTTTGCATATTTATAATATATTGCATATTTAAATTTTTGTCAATTTATTATTTGTACAATAAATTCAATATGGTTGTAATAGTTTTTAGGGCTTTATTTCTTGCAAATACCCCCTATTCAAACTTGTATCCCCCTCCCCATATCAATGTTGTAATAGTTGTAGATTTACTTTTACGCATTTTATCGCTTTCAAATATGCATGATAGTAAGATTAGGGTTTGTATGCAAGAACAAAAATCAAACAAATAGCATGACTAAACATAAGACAAAAATGCATGAAAAATAATAACACAATGCACACAAGCACCCCTAGGATTTCATCCACTTGTTGCCTTAAAAACATGGCCATGGTATGCATGCTAGGTATCTTGGCAAAACAAAAACAAAACAAAAGATCATAGTCCCTCGATGACGCTATCTTGGTTACCTATACAAAAATGATCTAGTCCCTCAAAAACTTGCTAAGATACTTGGAAATATTATTATCATGGTCATACGATGACCCACGCCCGTCCTGTTTAACATCCAAACACAAGGTTGTTTACCAAATACAATGGTAAAACAACAATGTCAAAGGGTTAAAAATGTGTAGGAAAGATCTTTGAGTAGGATAGACAACTCATAGTTACTTGATCATATTTTCAAACATCCTTGCTATTTTCAAAAACATCACACACAATTTCAAAATAATTTCCAAACAAAATTTCAAACATTGAAACATTTTTCAAAAGACAAACACATTTGTATATATTCAAACAAGAATCATTACAAAGGTTGCCTAAACAAAGACCTCTTTTCAAAATACTTTCAAAACCACACATAAAAGCACCATTTCAAACAATTGAAAAGAAAAAGCAAGTGATCTAAACAAGTAACTAAGAGCCCATGGAAAACCATGGATGAAAATGGTGCTAGCACCTTCCCTTTTCATAATCTACCCCCCGAACCCAAGAAAACATCTCAAAGGTCTTTCCTGTGCTTTTTGACCTTTCCTTTGGATAAAATAAAAAGTCGATGGCGACTCTTGCTAAACCGAAACATTTGCAAACACAAACGCAAAACCTCTAGTCAGTTCTCCCACCGTATCACACTATGGATGTGATGGAATTCAACTTTATTAAAGAAGGGTAACAATATTCTAGCATAATCTTTGTAAGGGATCAAGCTAAGGTGACGAATATCCCACTCTCCTTTAATCTGATTTATTACCAAAGTTGAATCTCCATAAACATCTAGAATTTTAATTCTGAGATCAATAGCATGCTCGAGACCCATGATGCAAGCCTCATATTCCGCCATGTTATTAGTATAATCAAATGTTAACCTTGCAGTAAAAGGAATGTGTGATCCATGTGGAGTGACGATCACAACACCAATTCCTTTATCATAAGCATTCACAGCTCCATCGAATATCATACTCCAGCAAGAGTCAGGATTAGGACCTTCCTCGGGCAATGGTTCATCACAATCTTTCATTTTCAGAAACATCACATCCTCATCGGGGAAATCATATTTCACAAACTGATAATCATCAACTGGCTGGTGAGCAAGGTAATCTGCTAACACACTGCTTTTAATAGGTTTTTGAGTGCGGTATTCGATATCATATTCAGATAACAGCATCTACCAACAGACAATTCTCCCAGTAAGAGCAGGCTTTTCAAAAATGTACTTGATTGGTTCCATTTTGGAGATCAACCAAGTAGTGTGATTCAACATATACTGCCACAAACGTTTTGCCGCCCAAGCCAGAGCATAACATGTCTTTTCCAGCATGGAATACCGCGACTCAAAATCAGTAAACTTTTTACTGAGATAATAAATGGCATACTCTTTCTTCCCTGTTTCATCTTGTTGTCCCAGAATACAACCCGTGGAATTATCTAACATTGTCAGATAAATAATTAATGGTCTTCCTTCAACAGGAGGGAGCAAGATAGGAGATTCAAGAAGATATTATTTAATACTTTCAAATTCCCTTTGGCAGTCATCTGTCTACACACAACCTTGATCTTTCTTTAACAACTTAAAGATTGGTTCACACGTTATAGTCATATGGGAAATGAATCTGAAAATATAATTCAAACGCCCGAGGAACCCTCTGACTTGCTTTTCAGTTCTCGGCGCTGGCATTTCTTGAATTGCTTTGACTTTACTAGGGTCAACTTCAATTCCTTTCTGGATAATAATGAAACCCAATAATTTCCCTGATTGAACACCGAAGGTACATTTAGTTGGATTCAAGCGGAGATGATACTTCCTCAAACGTTGAAACAACTTCAACAAATCTTCTACATGCCCTTCTTCATTCTGGGATTTAGCAATCATATCATCAACATATACCTCAATTTCCTTGAGCATCAGATCATAGAATAGGGTTGTCATGGCCCTCTGGTACGTTGCACCAACATTCTTCAACCCGAAGGGCATCACTCTGTAACAGAATGTTCCCCATGGTGTGATAAACGTTGTTTTTTCCATGTCCTTAGGAGCCACTCTTATTTGAATATACCCGGAAAATCCATCCATGAACGAGAAAAATTTGAATTTTTCTCTGCTATCTACTAAATATTAATGTGTGGCAATGGAAAATCATCTTTTGGACTAGCTTTATTGAGATCTCTGTAATCTACGCACATGCATACTTTTTCGTATTTCTTAGATACTGGGAAAATATTGGCAATCCACTGAGGGTACACTGAAGTCACAAGAAAAATCACATTAATCTGCTTTAGAACTTCCTCTTTGATCCTCATTCCTATATCTAGGTGAGTTCTTCGCAACTTCTATTTGATTGGAGGGCATTCTGGCTTCAGCGGCAAACAATGCTCTACAATATATGTGTCTAGACCAGGCATGTCTTGATAAGACCAAGCAAAGATATCCAAATACTCTTTCAACATCTCAATCAACCTGCTCTTCACATCAGGATGCAGCAATGCTCCGATCTTGACTTCTTTCGGATCTTCTTATGAACCCAAATTGATTACTTCTGATGGCTCTTTATATGGATGAATGACATTCTCCTTGCGCTCAAGAAACCTTGATACATCTTCTGGAATATCATCATAGTCTTCTTCTTCGGCCCCATACACAAGACATTCAAAGTTGGGAGAAGGTGCAGGGTCATTGTATTCAACGGGTTTTCTAATTAATCTACACATATTATTTATGATTGTTTTTTAGAAACTGACACATATAACAAGTGATAATGCATATTGAATTTCAGTTATTATTTATTTTGAAAGGTTTTTCTGATTACCATTTTCCTAGAAAAAGCAAAAAATAAAGACACAATTTGGGAAACAAAGACAACTTTTATTATTGATTTTAAAATATTAATACTTTCACCTTGGGCAGAGCGAAATATTTTCAAAAGGATTAACAAAAACAAATTACTTTGAAACATGTATACAAGAGGGAACATCAATGGTGATCCAGTTCTGAACCCTAACTCCGTTCGTCACATAATTTGGCATTTCTGGCTCTGCTTCACCTTCCACAATGGCATTAACCCCGAAAACAGTTGGATGAAGATAACCCCTGCTACGGAAGATGTCTTGATACTTTCCTGCAGTAGACTTCAACTTCATTCCCTTACCTTTATCATTCTTCACAAAGAATCCCAAGCCAACTCTATTCTTGTTTACAGGTGGATCCACAATTTATCCCTAAACTTCACTATGGCCATTATTGTTGCACCCCGAAATTTACCCTCTTGATTTAGGCTTATGTTTCATCATGAATATCATATTGCATTACATTTATACATTGTGATGGGGTCAAAGTACTTTGGTTGTCAAGTCTTCCTCAAGCTTTGAAGGTTGGTTGCTTTGACAAGTTGCTCAAGTAGGACCTTGTCATTTGAACCTCTGGATCTTTCAAGCTCAGAAGTTATTTGCATATCTCAAGATGTTGCATCCATCTCTTTGTATCTTCAGAGGATTGGAGTTTATGTTTGATTATGTGAGGGAACCACTCTTTTGATTCACCAGTCAAATTGGGGTTTTGAAGCTTGATCAACTTTCTCCAAGCACTTTAGTTGTGTATTTTGTTTATGTGTTGTTGACTAACTTCTAATCAAAATAAAAATATATATTGGTCTTTGTCTTTGCACAATTTGTGTTTTAGGTACCAAGTATCCAACAAATAAGCTCTTGCAAAGTTGATTTGATTCTGTTTGTGGCAAAAAGAAGGTATGCATCGACCCATAAGCCTATGTATCGACTCATCTTGTTGAGCATAACCAGCATGTGTCGACACATGCATGTATGTATCGACTCATCCTGCTTGAAAAACTAGCATGTGTTGACACATGCATGTATGCATCGACTCATCCTGTTTGAATGACTTGCATGTGTCGACACATACGTGTTATGTATCGACTCATGCAATTTTTGTGGTTCTGTAATGAGTTGGATTAACAGTATGTATCAACACATAGATGCATGTATCAACACATGCTGTGTTATACAACCAGGATGTATCGACACATACCACCTATGTATCTACACATAACAGAAAAATGCACGTGTTTTTTTGAAAAAGCCAGCAAATTCAAACTTTTATCATTTTGGCTCCAATTTTTTCTGCATAATTTGAAATTATATCATTAATTCAAATTTGGATCCAAGAATCAATTACCAAATTACCACTAATCCCAATCCCAAAACTCTATAAATAGAGCCCTCATTTCATTCAAGATTCAAGCTTTTGATAGCCAAAATCACTTTGCTAAAAAATCTCTCAATTCTCTCTATCTACCAAATTCACTCAAAGCTCCATTTTCAAAAAGATAGTAAGCTTTGCATTGAAGCTTACTAATCTTTGAGCTAAACTTTCACCCAAACACTTTTTCTCCATCAATTCTCTACATCCAAGCTTGATTAATTGATTCTTGTGGTTGAATTGGAGCAAATTTTGAAGTTGTTGGATAATTCTCAAATTCTGCCTTTGGTAAGTTGGATCATCATCTTTCATAATGTGATCTCTTGTGGATTTCTGGTTTTGATTCATTGAGCACTACTTTTATGACTCCATTAATTTTATTTTTCTCAAAATTTGCTGTAATTTTCATGCTCAATTGGATCCATGATCATAAGGTGTTTGATGAAAAGTTGGAACAAGAACTTGATCTTTAAAATGTTGTTTTTCTACTGATTTTTAACAAGTTGCAATCAATTGTTACAACATTGCAATTGATTGTCACAGAAAATTGATTTGATAAAAAACTGCACTGATGCAATAGGTTGTTGTCTAGGCATAATTGATTGCAACAGTGCCAAAAATACTTTTGCTGCCTTGTTTTGGGGCTATTTGGACTCAAATATTTTTTTGCACACTCTCTTTGATGGAAAATTTGGATTGCAATTTTAAATGTTCAGTTTGTTTTTAAACTCGATGGACTTTGTGATGTAGATGAAGTTGGATAAATGTTCATAAATGCAAATCTTCCTAATAATGAATTATTTAATTCATTTTTGGTGCTTTGGATTAATGATATGTTTAGTGCTTTTAATCCATCTAGAGGAGTGGTTGAATTTAAAGATGGAAGAATTTTGAAATGGTGATCCAAATTAGCTTATCATTCCCCCCTCTTCATCTTATCCTTTTTTTTAATTGTGCTACATGTTAAAGGATGGTGATCTCTATATCATTTATCCAAATGTGAAGTACATAGATTGCTATTGACCGGCCTCAACATAGGTGCGACTTCTACATAAGTCCACTTACGATTGCTTAACATAGCGCTAAATTTTGTCTCGATTCGAATAAATGATCATTCGTGGCCTAAACTTATGATTGCAAGCCCAAGTATGTTAATTTGATCTCTTTGATCCAATAACCTTGAGATTCATTGTGTGGAGGCTTTGGTTCTACCAATCCTCTAATGGATCTACAACACCTTTGGTCAACGCGGATCACTTAAACATCATTGATCATTAAATGTTACCTTTTGAGAATTCCAAAATGGATGATATACTTGACAAAAAGCAAATGCAACCTGTTGTGTGGAGGCTTTGGTTCTACCAATCCTCTAATGAGTTCCAAATGCAAGTTTCAAGATGGTCATCCATTTAACCACTAATTACTAACAATTGACTTTACCTTATGTTTTTATTTTTTTTATGCTTTGTGTACCATCTACTTTTAGCATTTTACATTTCATGCTATTTTTATCTTTGCTCACTTGAGCATTATTTTTATGTCATTTTTACTTTGCTCACTTGAGCTTTTCTTTTTCCTTTTAAAGACACCTAATAATCAACATGAACCATAAAAAACTTTAATAACACTTGGACTATTTGGTTACTATCCTTGGCATTACGGAGCATGATACCTTTTCTTAGACTTAGAATTAGAGACCTTGGCATATCTTGGAGACTTTGTGACAATGTATAGCATCCCCCTTTTGGCCTGAGACTACCGTGTTCCACTTTATTTGTGGAACACAACTTATTACACTGACACTACTTTTGTGTTTGGCATGTTTGATATTCCATGCAGGATATATACATGATATTGTGAATACTATACATTGCCCACGGGGATCAGTTCATATCTGATAATCTCATTACTTACATCCTTATGGCGTAATTTCTGACTTGATTCGTCTACTGATGCCAGCTTGCTTGAAGTTCTCTAAGTTTCTTTTTATTCTTGCTCGGTTGCTACGAATAGTTATCCATTTGGTATTGCACTATCTCCTTTATTCCATTTTCATTTTGCATAGTTCTCTGATTGCATGATGGGACTCCATTGCTGATATATGTCAGGAGGCCCTCTGTTTTTGTTTGATACATATGTTATGTTTGTGTTGATCGATGAGTCACTCAATTTAGAAATTGAGATCAGGACTTCGCTCTCATTGCATGTTCCCTATAGGATGTTTATTGCTTTTCTTCTTTAATTGTTGATCGATGAGTCACTAAATTTAGAAATTGAGATCACGACTTCACTCTCATTGCATGTTCCCTATAGGGTGTTTATTGCTTTTCTTCTTTAATTGTTGATCGATGAGTCACTCAACTTAGAAATTGAGATCACGACTTCGCTGTCATTGCATGTTCCCTATATGATAGTTTTGTTAAGCTTCTGTTGACATGATAATTAAGGTAGGAATCCATGTATGCTAACATAGGTTAGGATTTTCCTTTAACCTCAACCTTAGGGTCAATCATTGTATGATAACACTAGGGATAGTACTTGGATAGTTCCCCTTAGTTGTTTTTTCTCTCTTTGCATCTTGCATCTTAAAACAAAAGCTTGTTTTCTTGGCAAATCATAAGACACCTCTAATGAACCCAAATTCTTCTTCAAAGTAAAAGATACAAACCAATGATACTTTGTTTATGTTGAAGCCGATGTTTCGCCATCGCACATTTTGTTATCCTACTTTGATTCTCTATATCATTGTTAGGTGTGATGTTTTGTCATCTATTTTATCGATGTTTCGTCATCTTTTGCCATGATATCTTGTTATCTTGAAGCCGACGTTTCGCCATTGCACATGTTTGTTATCCTACTTTGATTCTCAATATCATTGTTAGATGTGATGTTTTGTCATCTATTTTATCGATGTTTCGCCATCGCATATTTGTTGAAGCCGATGTTTCGCCATCGCAGAATTTGTTATCCTACATTGATTCTCAATATCATTGTTAGGTGTGATGTTTTGTCATCTATTTTATCGATGTTTCGTCATCTTTTGCCATGATTTCTTGTTATCCTTTAATCTATGTTTCGCCATCGCATATTTGTTGAAGCCGATGTTTCGCCATCGCATATTTGTTGAAGCTGATGTTTCACCATCGCACATGTTTGTTATCCTACTTTTATTCTCAATGTCATTGTTAGGTGTGATGTTTCATCCTCCGTTTTATTGATGTTTCGCCATCTCTACCATGATATCTTTGTTATCTCTTTGCCGATGTTTCGTCATCACACATTTGTTTGAAGCCGATGTTTCGCCATCGCACATTTTCTTATCCTACTTTGATTCCTAATATCATTTCTAGGTGTGATGTTTTGTCATTCATTTACCATTTGATGTCTTGCCATCTTTGACATGTTACTTTGATATTTCTTAACCGATGTTTTGCCATCTCATTTGTTTGTTGTTTTACTTGATGTTTTGCCATCTTGATTATATTTGTTTGTTCTAACTAAAAAACACAAACCCACCAAAACACTTAAGCCGAACTACGGCTGCTCTGATTCCTTAAAAGGGATATGTAGGCATTGGGGTAGGGCCCAACCGAGCACATCTTTTATTTTCCCTACATTATTTTCTTCTTCCTTTTGTATGCATTCCCTTTTCAGTTGTAAGTCATAGACATAGGATTTGACCACACCCATTTAGATTAGACAACAAGAGTGGATACCATAGAGTACTACGGGCGTGTGGGGTGCTAACACCTTCCCCTCGCGTAACATACTCCCTTACCCAATCTCTCGGTCGAAAGACCGTGATTTCTGCCTTTTCAGGTTTTCTCGATGTTTACCTTTCCCTCTCGGTGGGATAAAAGACGTTCGGTGGCGACTTCATTGATGTTTCATTACATCCAGATGACAGGTTCTGGCCGCGTAGTTTCAGCTGGTGACTTCACTAGGGACAGATTGACCTTTTGCTGGTCCATCCCGGAGTTGATCCTAGCTCTTGTTTGTTTTCCTTTTGGGTGTTCACTTTACCGCTTTGAAAATTTATCTGTTTGCATTGCATCCTATGTGCGCTTTATATTCTGCATACTGGATTTGGCTGGACTGTTTGGTTTCTGGATTTTCTTGGTGGGTGGGTTGTTCCATGAGGTAAAAGGCCTCATACCCAGGCTATGAGTGAATTCCATAGGAGATAGGAATATAGTGGCCATGGCAGCTATGAAGCGGATGCTTTGTAGACCTGACCATGAGATCCATGACTTCAGAGGTAGTTCGGATAGGTGTTATCGGATGATAATACCGACATTCGAGCTCTTGTACTCTGATTTGGCTTTTAACCTTACCTTAACCTAGACTACACCCGTGAGAGGGGCGGGAAAACTTTTCATTACAGGTGCAAGTACTGTTGGTGACTTTGTGTTGTAAAGATGATTCAGGTTCCCATGTTAGTTTCGAAGCCTCAAGATTCTCCTTTGATCTTGATGGGTGTTATTCTGTAATGGTCCAACCACGATCCAGTGTGAACTTTGATCCTGTCATACTGCATCATAGCATATTTATTTCTGAAAAATGATGTAAAAAAAACTATCTTGCGCATGTCATTTTCCAGGGACATTCAAGAGTTTTCTTTCCGTCAGAATGGTTGATCTCCCTCCAGTTGAGTCCTCTTCAGTTCAGGTTAAAGAGCTTACCAGGAATACTTTCTCTTATCAAATTCCTATTGTTGATGTGGCCGAGTTGAAGAGGTTGAGTTCTTATTTGAAGGGTGATGTTCTGAACAACTTCGGCAAAAATTATGGCAACTTGTTACTAGTCCTTAACACTCCAGTTGACCCGATGGCTTTGATCACTCTCTTCCAGTTCTATGACAAAGAATTAAGGTGCTTTACTTTCCAAGATTACCAATTGGTTCCTATCCTAGAAGAGTATGCACACCTGCCTAATATCAGATTGACCGATGAAGTTCCTTTTGTCCAAGTGCTGGAGAAGCCAAAGTTTGAAGTTGTCGCTGAGATTCTTGGTTTGAGTTTGAAAGAGGTGAAAGACAATTAGAAGTCCAGTGAGGGTATTGCAGGGTTTTGTTTGGGTTTCTTAATGAAGAAAGCTGAAGACTGGGCAAAGAAAGGCAATTGGAGTGACTTTAGCTCTTTGTTCGCTCTCATGATATACGAGATTGTCCTCTTCCCTCACAAGAGAAATTTTATGGATTTGACGGCTATCTGTGTTTTCAGAAGCAAGAACCCGATACTGACACTCCTGGAAGACACTCTTTACACCATTCATTCCCAGCACAGAAAAGGTGGTAACATAAGTTTATGCCATTCGATGCTGTATCAATGGCTTAATTTGCATCTACCAGTGAGTGGTCCTTTCATGGATACCAGGCTTTCTCTCCGATGGTCATCAAGGCTTGTTAGCCTTACTTCTTTTGATATCTGGTGGAATTATGATATGGGGGAAGTGTGAAGTGTTGTCACTAGTTGCAGAGATTTCCCTAATGTTCCCCTCATAGGAACTAAGGGGTGCAACAACTATAATCATGTGCTTGCTTATCGATAATTGTAAATAATTGAAGTGTTCATCTTATTATCCTTTCTATTTTTGATTGTATGGTTGCACGCTGTGACTGATGAATAAAAGGACTCTTGGATACTTGGAAATGAAAAACATATCATGCACATCATACATTTCATAACATTACAGGTTATCTCAAGACGGTTTTCTTATTCTGCTGCTTTTCTTATTCAGAATTCAAGACGACAACTCATCGATATTCCACCAGAATCAACTTGCCAAGGTAGATGGAACAGGTTTAAGCTGAACTCGCTGAAATAAGGGCTCAGATGGCTACTCAGATGACTCAGTTCATAGAGGTCATCACCAATGTGAATCGCCGACAGGAAGAGCTAGCTACTATTGTCAATAACCAACGCCGCCATCCAGGGTATGTTGGATATCAAGGGCTTTATCAAGATATCTCTGTAGGAATGGGGGACGTACAAGATCAGCCAGCTGCAAATTTTCACGGGATGTCGGGAAATCCTTTTGTGCGCAATGTAGGGCAGTTTCCTCCATCTCCTGGACCCTATCTTGTGGGGAACAGAAGAGCTAATCAAGGTGGTGTAAGCAATTATCAGGATCAAGATTTTGACTTTGACCAGGATGAAGATCAGTTTTCTGTGCAGCGTTCAGAGCCGGGGGTTCAGATTGAGGATATGAAGTATCGTTTGTTGGAAGAGCGTCTGAAGGCCGTGGAAGGGCAAGGAGTCCTTGGTATGGATGCTAATGATCTTGGGTTGGTGTCTGGGGTGAAGGTTCCTCCGAAATTCAAGCCTCCTACTTTTGAAAAGTACAACGGGGCATCATGTCCCATTACCCATGCAACTGCTTATTTCCGGAAGATGTCAATACATACTGAGGATCAAGGGCTTTTCAAGGACAGCCTGTCTGGCGCATCCTTGGAATGGTACATGAAGCTGGAAAAAACTCATGTTCGCTGCTGGAATGATCTTGCTCGGGCTTTTGTCAAACATTATTAGTACAATGTGGATATGGCACCTAATCACACTCAGTTACAGAATATGTCGCAAGGACCAAGAGAATCTTTCAAGGAATACGCTCAGAAGTGGCGTGTGTTGGCTGCGAGAGTTCAACCTCCACTCATGGAGAGAGAACTCATTGATATGTTTATGAGTACCCTGCAAGGGCCTTTCTATGAGCACATGATAGGAATCACTTCGGCAGGATTTGCATACTTAGTCACGGTTGGTGAAAGAATTGAAGTGGGTTTGAAATTGGGAAGGATTCAGGTTGGAGGTTCTAGCAGCTCGTCAGGGGGAAGTAAGAAACCATTCAACAATTACCCAAAGAAAAGGGAAGGCGACGCAAGCGCGGTTTACTCCCATAGAGGACGAAGAGAGGATCGTCAACATTAACAAATCAATGTTGTTTCTATTCCTGTTAATGCTCCTCCGCAGCAGAGACCAAATGCAGTTCCTCAACAAGGAAGGTAGAAAGATGCTCCCCGTCAGTATAATAACCAGCAGCAGAGACAACCCATAAAATTCAACCCCTTGCTAGTGACTCTTACTGAAGCGCTCCACCATTTGCTCGATTTAAATTTGATCGGTTTGAGAAATATGCCACCGCCACCTGCAAGACTCCCTGTTAATTATGATGCTAATGCAAGATGCGAATTCCATTCAGGCGGAGTTGGTCATTCTACTGACAATTGTTTTGCGTTGGAATGTAAAGTACAAGACTTGCTGGATGCAAAGGAGATTGAGTTTACTCCAGTGACCGGTCCGAATGTTACTCAAAACCCAATGCCAAGGCATGGAGGGGGTGTTGTTAACATGATTGATGATAATGGTGAAATGTTGAATTTAATCATGGATGTGGAATAAGTAACTACTCCGTTGAGTTGTGTTAAGAGGTATTTGCTTGACAATTCTGTTTTCCCAGGTTGTACTTCTGAGTGCGTTAAGTGTAGAGAGCAACCGAATGGTTGTGATGATTTGAAAGTAGGTATCCAGTTGTTGATAAGTGAGGGCTCCCTGCAATTTGATAGAAGACCGAGCTACCACAAGATTATTGAAGAAGATGTTGTTGTGATATCTATTCCTTACACCCCTGCGCGCATTCCTGCCCCTTCGAGGGCACCCCCTCTGATGATTACGGTACCTGGTCCTATGCCGTATACTAGTGAGAAGGCTGTCTCGTGGCATTACGGTGCCGATGTTTATTACCATGGGATAAAGTAGGAGGTTAATGCTCGTTTGTCTGAGAAAGAACATGTTGAAGGTGATGAAGAGGAAGTCCATAACTTTTCTGGTGTGGGTCGAATGACTAGAAGCGGGAGAGTATTTGGTCCTTCCAATGTGCAAGATGCGGCAGATGCTTCTGCAAGAGAAAAAGAGAAAAAACATGTAATGATTGGTAATCCAAGGGTTATGCCAGCCAATGTGACTCAACCAATTCTGATACCAGAAGCTTCTTCAGTTCCCGACGAGGTTGAAGAGTTGATGCGAATCATCAGAAAGAGTGATTATAGCATAATTGATCATTTGAGTCATACTCCTTCTAAGATGTCTATCTTGTCTCTGTTTGATTTATTCAGAACCTCACAGAAATTCTTTGATGAAGTTGTTGAAGAATGCGTTTGTGCCACATGAGATAACAATCAATTAGTTCAAAAATGTTTGTGCCAATATATCTGTCGGGAACGGTATGGGCTTCACAGATTTTGATTTTCCTCCAGAGGGACCAGACCATAACAAAGCGTTGCATATTTCGATGGAGTACAGAGGCACTACTTTATCTCGGGTTTTGGTAGACACAAGATCGTCTTTAAATGTTTTGCCCAAGTCAGCATTGATGAAGGTTGATTATTCTGGGCTGGAGTTGCGCCCAAGCGACTTGATGGTGAAGGCGTTTAATGGGTCTCGAAGATTAGTGTTTGGGGAAGTGGAGCTACCTATTAAGGTTGGTCCTCGTACTTTTATGGCCACATTTTTTGTGATGGATATACAGCCAGCATACTGTTGCTTGTTGGGGAGGCCGTGGATTCATAAAGCAAGAGCAGTCACTTCTACTCTTCATCAGAAGCTCAAGTATCCTGCAGAGGGAAAGATGTTAACCGTATGCGGCGAAGTAGAGTACATCATGAGTCATTTGACATCATTCCGCTATGTTGAAGTTGAAGGCGAAATTCATGAAACTCCGTTTCAGGCATTTGTTACAGTTCATGCTGTCAATATTCCTCCTCCAGAGCAGAAAAAGAAATCAGAAACTGTTATGTATTCCCTCAATGATGCGAAATATGTAGTGGAAGGTGGTAACCCTGAGGGTTGGGGTCAGGTGCTGGACATTACTCCGAAGCTTGATAGATTTGGTCTTGGTTTTAGCCCAGGTCAGCAAAGTGCAGCCCCCAGAGCATCCAGTTTATCTACTCCTGTGAAGTTTTCCCGTCCTTGTGCTACTCAAGAAAGACACACCAATGCAGTTAGCGATGATAGGGCTGATGGCTACAATGTTGAAGATTGGATTCGTCCGAGCATTCCAGGCCAGACACTCAACAATTGGACTTCTGTGGATGTTATCCAAGTTTCAACCGCTGAGGAGTAATTTTCTTGTTTCTTTTATTATCATATCATAATTCCTATGCTTTGCCCAAGGCGTAGTGAATCATTTGTGTAGGGCCACCTTGTTTATTTTGCAAGTTTATCATGAAATAAAGGATGTTTTTGCATTCAAAATCTTGTTTCTTTTTTCTTTTTTTTCTTTTTAAATGGCAATGTTTTTCTTTCCACACACAGTCACTAAAAACGAAAAAAAATGTCATTCATGCAGATGCACTTCCACCCCCGATTCTATTGATAACGACTTTGCTATGGCTCATTATGACTTTGATACTCCTATTTATCAAGCTTAAGAAGAAGCATATGAGGATTGTGATCTTCCTGAGGAATTAGCAAGACTGTTGAAACAAGAGGAGAAGGTTATCCAGCCAAATCAGGATTCAATTGAGGTGGTGAATATTGGTACAGAAGAGGTAAGAAGAGAAGTCAAGATAGGGGCCGATCTCCAAGACAGTGTAAAAGCTAGATTGATTGAGCTACTCCGTAGGTATTATGATATCTTCTCCTGGTCTTATGAGGATATGCCTGGATTGGATACAGACATAGTGGTGCATCGACTACCGCTCAAAGAAGGTTGTTCTCCTGTAAAGCAGAAGCTCCGAAGAACTAATCCTGAGATGTCCAAGAAGATCAAGGAGGAGGTCCAGAAGCAGTTGGACGCAAATTTCTTAAAGGTTGTCAATTATTCACCATGGATCGCAAATATTGTGCCTGTGCCCAAGAAGGATGGTAAAGTCAGGATGTGCATGGATTATAGGGATTTGAACAGGGCCAGCCCTAAAGACGATTTCCCTCTTCCGCATATTGATGTGTTGGTTGATAATACTACTCATTCCAAAGTGTTCTCGTTCATGGATGATTTTTCGGGCTATAATCAAATTAAGATGGCTCCGGAGGATATGGATAAGACAACATTCATCACGCCTTGGGGAACTTTCTGTTATAAAGTGATGACGTTTGGTTTGAAAAATGCCGGGGCAACATATCAGCGCACCATGGTCACTCTCATTAATGATTTGATTCACAAAGAGATTGAGGTATATGTAGACGATATGATCGCTAAGTCCGACACGGAAGAGGAACATCTTGTTCATCTGGAGAAATTGTTTGAGAGACTGAGGCAGTTCTTGCTAAGGTTGAATCCGAATAAGTGCACCTTCGGGGTGAGATCCGGCAAGCTTTTGGGCTTTATTGTAAGTGAGAAAGGTATCGAGGTGGACCCAGCCAAAGTCAAAGCGATACAGGAAATTCCTGAACCTAGGACAGAGAAGGAAGTATGTGGTTTCTTGGGGAGGTTAAACTATATTTCCAGATTTATTTCTCATATCACAGCCACCTGTGAACCTACGTTCAAGTTGTTGAAGAAAAGTCAGACAGTGAAATGGAATGAGGATTGTCAGAAGGCCTTTGACAAGATAAAGGAATATTTGCAAGAACCTCTGATACTCATCCCGCCAATGGAAGGAAGGCCACTAATCATGTATCTAACCGTGTTGGAAACCTCAATGGGTTGTGTCCTCGGTCAGCACGACGAAACAGGGAAGAAAGAGCAGGCCATTTACTACTTGAGTAAGAAGTTTACGGAATGCGAGTCAAGGTACTCATTGCTGGAAAAGACTTGTTGTGCACTCGCCTGGGCCGCTAAACGTTTGAGGCAATACATGTTAACTCACACCACCTACTTGATATCCAAAATGGATCCTATCAAGTACATTTTTGAGAAGCCATCTCTTACCGACAGGGTAGCCCGTTGGCAGATGATACTCACCGAATATGATATCCAATACACTACTCAAAAAGCAACTAAGGGTAGTGTACTGGCTGACCATCTTGCTCATCATCCCATGAATGATTACGAACCAATGAAGTTTGATTTTCCAGATGAGGAAATTGTGTATATTCGGGATTGTAACATACCAGACCCAAACGAAGGACCCGAGCCGGGATCATGTTGGACGCTTGTTTTTGATGGTGCCTCTAATGCCATGGGAAATGGAGTCGGGGCTATTATCACTTTCCCTGAGGGATACCACATTCCTTTCACGGCTCGTATTTGTTTTGATTGCACTAACAACATGGTCGAATATAAGGCTTGCATTTATGGCATTGAAGCAGCGATCAACCTGCGCATCAAATTCTTGAAAGTTTACGGGGATTCCAATCTTGTTATCAGCTAGATAAATGGAGATTGGGAGACTCACCATCAGAACCTAATTCCATATCGTGAGCATGTTATGAAGCTGATTCCGTACTTCGAAGAGATCACGTTTGAACACATTCCCAGAGAAGAAAACAATCTAGCTGATGCACTAGCAACTTTGTCCTCCATGTTCAAGGTTAAGTGGGCTAATGAGGCACCTTCCATTACTATCAGAAGTTTGAGTGATCCAGCCTTTTGTTTTGAGGCCAATTTGGTGCCAGACGGTAATCCTTGGTTTTATGACGTTAAGCGATATCTGGAGAGACAAGAGTACTCTGAAGGGGCATCTGTCACAGATAATAAGTTCTTGAGAAGATTTTCATCCAAGTTCTTTCTCAGTGGTGGTGTGTTGTACATAAGGCATCATGATGGTCTACTGCTCAGATGTGTTGACAAGAAAGAAGAAGCTAGAATCATTAAGGAGATACATGAAGGTGATTTCGGGACCCATTCCAACGGGAACACCATGGCTAAAAAGATCTTGCGAGCAGGTTATTATTGGTCCACCATGGAGACTGACTGTTACAATCATGCACGGGTTTGTCACAAATGTCAAGTCTATGCTGATAAGGTGCATGTGCCGCCAGTGCCTTTGAATGTCTTGACCTTCCCTTGGCCGTTTGCAATGTGGGGAATTGATGTGATCGGCAAGATTGAACCGACTGCGTCAAACAGGCACCATTTTATTCTGGTTGCCATCGATTATTTTACCAAATGGGTCGAAGCAGCATCCTATGCCAATGTCACCAAGCAAGTAGTAACTCGGTTCATTAAGCATAACATTATCTGTCGCTACGGGGTGCCTGAAAAGATCATTACTGATAATGAGTCTAACTTGAACAACAAGATGATGAAGGAGCTTTGTGAGTCCTTCAAAATCAAGCATCATAACTCTTCCCCATATAGACCAAAGATGAACGGCGCTGCCGAAGCGGCCAATAAAAATATCAAGAAAATTATGCAGAAAATGGTGGTGACCTATAGAGATTGGCATGAGATGCTTCCTTTCGCCTTGCATGGTTATCGCACCACGGTGCATACTTTGACTGGGGAAACCCCATTTTCATTGGTCTACTGCATGGAAGTGGTACTGCCGGTAGAAGTCGAGATTCCCTCTCTTAGGGTCATGAGAGATGTTGAGTTGGATGAAAGTGAATGGGGGCAGAATCGGCTGGATCAGCTGGAACTTATTGATGAAAAGAGATTGACGGCCGTTTGTCACGGTCAGGTATATCAGCAAAGGATGAGAAAAGCTTTCGATAAGAGGGTGCGACCTCAGTGTTACAAACCAGGCGACCTTGTGCTCAAAAGGATAATTCTTCCCCAGGGAGATCCCAGGGGAAAGTGGGTTCCGACTTACGAAGGTCCTTTCGTGGTCCGAAAAGTTTTCTCTGGAGGAGCGATGATGCTCACGACTATGGATGGAGAGTACTCCCCTCTTCCTGTGAATGCTGACGTAGTTAAAAAATACTTTGCATAAAAAATAATAA
Source organism: Vicia faba (assembly GCA_948472305.1). Taxonomy (NCBI): domain Eukaryota; kingdom Viridiplantae; phylum Streptophyta; class Magnoliopsida; order Fabales; family Fabaceae; genus Vicia; species Vicia faba. The sequence continues at coordinate 572,589,929 of OX451738.1, forward strand.
AAACCCGCTAAACTGAAAACCTGAAAGGGCGGTTTAGGCAAAAAAAACGGTGTCCTGGTGAATCGAAAACCCGAAAGGGAGATTCAGGAAAAAGTTAGGGACTTAAGCCAAATGACTACGCTCAACATGGGATCATTTGTTTCCTCCCTTTGCTCTTTCACCTGGTGTAAGCTCGAGGCTAATCCAAGAATGATTTGCCTGAAAGCAGGAAGATGAGAGTCATCAGAGTCATAGAAAATTTGGGACTCGATGGATATTCACATTCACATTGCCGTTTGTAAACACTTGTTTGTTTTAATTTTGAAATTTCTTATTTCCCAATGTAAATGCCTTTTTCACAGGCTTATCTCTCAAAATCAATAAAATGTCTTCTTTCAAGTATGCGTATGCATTTCTTTGCTCCTTTTTTACTTTTTTGTCTGCAAAAAACGTCCAATATTTTCGATAAGCATGTGCATATAAACTTCGTGGCCCTTACATAGATATGATAATCTAAGTCACGATTGGTTGATTGCTTGAAATACGGATAACAAATGCAATATCCATTGCGCAAGGGGCATGTTTGTTTCTGTTTGATGGACTTCTCTTTCACTCTACTGGCGGGTGCCGTGTCGTGTCGTTTCACAACTCCGTGCTGTCGCTAAAGGTCGTGAGTCAGGATAAATATCAAGGTTACGGCAGGTCGGCAGGACCAGTGAACCAGGCTGGAGACACTGTTTCCCCATAATGGCTTTTATTACGTTTCTTTGCTGCACTTTCATGTGTCATCTTGATTGATTGTTTTAGCTTTGTTTTCATATAGGATTTTGTTTATAGCTGAATGTCAGCCTTGATGCATTGAATGTTTTTGCCTTGAAGGAATTTTTCATACAAAATCACTCTTCAATTGTTTTTTGGGCATTTTGATACCAGCTGTGCCAATTCTTTTGCTTAGCCAAAAGTTTGGAGGAAGGAGTTTAGCTAAAAAAACAATGATTGTAGTGGTATGCTTTTGAGTAGAACCCTGTTGACGATGTACAGGCATTGTTTCAATCCCCAAACACCGGAGATATAAGGGAGTTAGACCCTCGTTAACCCCTCTGAGCCTTCGAAGTAGGAGTTTCTTTCCCGTTCAAAAAAAACAAACAAAACAAAACCTTTTAACCAGGGGGAGGGTAGATGTTCAGTTGATTTGCCCAAGCATTCAAATTTCAGAAGGAATGTCCCATCTGAGGACCACTACATTTTATCTTTCACATCATGAGATAAAAAAAAAGAGGTGTGTGTCTAAACCATAATTTTCATTTCCTCACAAAATCCTTAGGTCGAGATCGAATCGATACAATAAAGGCTATCCCTCGCCGACCAAGGAATGAGGCATTTGTCATCTTAAAAAAAACAGAAAGAAAGAAAAAGTCCAAGGACCTAAAGTCACATTGACTTGTTCAAAAAAAAAAAAAAGCCCTGCTAAGACGAAACTTGGAAATAAGTCGCTTAGGCAAAAGTTAGGGCATCCCACTGGACTCCCAAAAATGGAAATTCAAAAGATTTTGTCCAGGCAAAAGTTAGCGAAAAGAGAGCCTAAAAGGCCGAAAAAGATTATCCAATAAAATTTTCATCAAATGAAGAGGAACGATAATATAAAAAAAAACAAAAGCAGCAAAAGTTAAGTGACAATCATGTTGGAGAATTTGTCGTGATCACTTAACCATTACAAAACCTTTTGAAAGATGAATGCTTGTGATGAGTCAACTGAACTTAGGACAGTAGAATATCACGAAGGGGGTGGGCACCAAATAACTTGAGTCTTGAAAAACTTTTTTCTAAAAAAAACCTTGAACCAGGCCACGTTACAACCTCTAAAAGTCCTAACTGAAACAAGGGTTAAACTCGAAAGCATACTGAACGGGATAGTATTTCTTAAACTCTCAGAATATGTGCTACATGGCCGTGTTGGTATCTTGTCACCCGTATATTGATTAGTTTTAAAACCTTTTTTCACTCTAGCCAGTGATTCGTTCACAACAGAGATGCGACATTTTTGTTAAAGTTTTCAACTTCAAGGCTTAAATAATCATCGCATCAGGTCTGTCATTCTCAAAATAAACATCTTCCTGCATGCAAAACATTTGTTTGACATCAAAAGAGAATTTACACGTTGAATACCTGTAAAGGGCTTAATGATTGTCAAGAAGGAAAATTCTATTTTTTTCTTCTGCTAGACAGGACCCATGTATGTTTAGGACTTTACTTATCCCTAGTGAAGTTTCTTATCCCCAGTGGAGTTTCGTATTCCCAGTGGAGTTTCATTTCCCCAGTGAAATTTCCTATCCCCGGTGATGTTTAGTTTCTACAGCGAAATTTTGTTACCCCAGGAATCTTCTTTTAAAAGCCTCGTTCCAAGACTTCAAGTTTGGATGTGTCGATTATCCCCAATGGAGTCGTTAAGCCGGAAGCCCTCGCTTTGACCACTCAATTCTCCCAGCCGATCTGTTGACCGGGGCACCCTTTGTTAAGGATCTTCTCTTATTCACCAGTAAGGTTTTGATACCATGTGACTATCTGCGTGATTCGTCCTTTGGTTGCATTCCAAGAGAGTATCTCTCCAGCAAGATAATCTTCAACGAGGTTCTATCTCTCCGGTGAAGTTCCACCTCTCCAACAGAGTTTTGTTCCCCTAGCAAAAGGTTTTCGTCCTTTTCCGGAAGTTGCAGTGTCGACCTGATTTTCCCCGGAATTCGCAATTTATTTTTGCAGCTCCTTTCTTTGTTTGTGGCCCGTTTCTGTTGGTTTCTCGGTTGTTATTCCCCGCGAAGCTTCATCACTTCAAGGTTCCCCCTCTAGTGGTTCCTCATATTTTCTCCTCTCCTTTGGATTTTGCAATTTATTTTTGCAAGTTGTGTCAGATCCTGACTTCTTGGTTATTTGGCTTCTCAATTGGCCATTCCCCGATGGAACTTTTAAACATGCATCATTACATTTGCATCTACCAAAACGCGTGGCATTTCCATTATATGGTGCATTGCGCTATAAAAAGAATTCAAACATACATCAGAACATAAGCCATTATTGTTTTCGTCATCCCCAGTGATTCTTCTATTACTTTGGATTAAATCCCCGGCGAGGTCTTCGTCCTCATTATCTCAGTTTCCTCCCCATACCAAAATCCTTTTAACGTCAATCATTTGTTTGTTCGAGTGTCTACTCTTGAATGTAGTTCAGTTTCGCCCTGGCGCGGTCTTCTCGGGTTTAGTCTTCACTACCCTCTCCGGTTTATTCCAATGTTTATTGATGCACCTTTCGAATACCAGTTTCGTCCTGATATTCACTTTCAGCGGGTTTTTAGGTGTACGCCCTAATCTCTTTTCTTTGGGTTGAGTTCAGAGTTTCGTCTCCTCACCTTGTGCATGAAATACAGTTTCGTCCTGGTACTCATCTAGTTTAGTTTCGCCTAACTAGTTTTTGAGTCGAGTTTCGTCTCGTTTTTGCTTTCATACCTTAGACCCTTTGACGGTGTTCGTTTACCGAGTGCAATGTTTGTACTGCATCCCTGGTTTGAAATCTGTCTCTTCTATTCATTGGATTCTTCTATCAGTTTTCGTCACTGTTTATCCATTGATCTGAGACCAGCAGGTGCTCTGAGAAACATGCGCTCTCATAACTCTCGCTTTGGGTCGTGTTTCGCCTCGTCGCCTGTGCATGAAATCCAGTTTCATCCTGGTACTCATCTAGTTTAGTTTCTCCTAACTAGTTATTGAGTCGAGTTTCGTCTCATTTTTGCTTTCATACCTTGGACCCTTTGACGGTGTTCGTTTACCGAGTGCAGTGTTTGTACTGCGTCCCTGGTTTGAAATCAGTCTCTTTTGCTCCTTGGATTCCTCTATCAGTTTTCGTCACTGTCTATCCATTGATCTGAGACCAGCAGGTGCTCTGAGAAACATGCACTCTCGTCACTTTGCTTTGGGTCGAGTTTCGCCTCGTTACCCGTGCGTGAAATCAAGTTTCGTCCTGGTACTCATCTGGTTTAGTTTCGTCTAACCGGTTATTGAGTCGAGTTTTGTCTCGCTTTTGTTCCTCATTTATGAGATTATTTCAGTTCCTTCATACTATCTATCTTAGTCGAGATTAGCTAGTGCTCCTAGAGTTGCGCACTCTAGCCACTTTGCTTTGGGTCGAGCTCAGAGTTTCGTCTCCTCACCCGCGTACGTTTTCTTTTCCAGAGCTTAGTTTCGCCTATACTCTATGGTCTGAGTTTTGTCTCGTCCCTTTTGAAGCCCAGTTTTTACCTGGCACATCTGTCTGGAAGTTTAGTCGCGTCTACTCTTCTTTGTTTTTGTTCTGTTTCAACCTGCGTTACAACTTCATCCTGACGCATGTCTTGGGAGTTTTCTGTTTCTGTTTTCTTCAAGAGTGTAAATTTTCGGGTTCTTTCGTATTCAAACATCTTCAACCTTGAACGCTCGAAAGTTGTCATTTTTCTCACTTATCATGTTGAAGATATTTGAATAGGGGAAGCTGTTGCACCCCAAAATTTACCCTCTTGATTTAGGCTTATGCTTCTTCATGAATATCATATTGCGTTGCATTCATACATTGTGATGGGGTCAAGTACTTTGGTTGTCAAGTCTTCCTCAAGCTTTGAAGGTTGGTTGCTTTGACAAGTTGCTCAAGTAGGACCTTGTCATTTGAACCTCTGGATCTTTCAAGCTCAGAAGTTATTTGCATATCTCAAGATGTTGCATCCATCTCTTTGGATCTTCAGAGGATTGGAGTTTGTGTTTGATTATATGAGGGAACCACTCTTTTGATTCACAAGTCAAATTGGGGTTTTGAAGCTTGATCAGGTTTCTCTAAGCACTTTAGTTGCGTATTTTGTTTATTTGTTGCTGACTAACTTCTAATCAAAATAAAAAATATATATATTGGTCTTTGTTTTTGCATAATTTGTGTTTTAGGTACCAAGTATCCAACAAATAAGCTCTTGCAAAGTTGATTTGATTCTGTTTGTGGCAAAAAGAAGGTATGCATCGACCCATAAGCCTATGTATCGACTCATCTTGTTGAGAATAACCAGCATGTGTCGACACATGCATGTATGTATCGACTCATCCTGCTTAAAAAACTAGCATGTGTCGACACATGCATGTATGCATCGACTCATCCTGTTTGAATAACTTGCATGTGTCGACACATACGTGCTATGTATCGACTCATGCAGTTTGTGTGGTTCTGTAATGAGTTGGATTAACAGTATGTATCGACACATAGAGGCATGTATCGACACATGCTGTGTTATACAACCAGAATTTATCGACACATACCACCTATGTATCGACACATAACAGAAAAATGCACGTGTTTTTTTGAAAAAGCCAGCAAATTCAAACTTTTATCATTTTGGCTCCAATTTTTTCTGCATAATTTAAAATTATATCATTAATTCAAATTTGGCTCCAAGAATCAATTACCAAATTACCACTAATCCCAATCCCAAAACTCTATAAATAAAGCCCTCATTTCATTCAAGATTCAAGCTTTTGATAGCCAAAATCACTTGGCTAAAAAATCTCTCAATTCTCTCTATCTACCAAATTCACTCAAAGCTCCATTTTCAAAAAGATAGTAAGCTTTGCATTGAAGCTTACTAATCTTTAAGCTAAACCTTCATCCAAACACTTTTTCTCCATCAATTCTCTACATCCAAGCTTGATTAATTGATTCTTGTGGTTGAATTGGAGCAAATTCTGAAGTTGCTGGATAATTCTCAAATTCTGCCTTTGGTAAGTTGGATCATCATCTTTCATAATGTGATCTCTTGTGGATTTCTGGTTTTGATTCATTGAGCACTGCTTTTATGACTCCATTAATTTTATTTTTCTCAAAATTTGCTGGAATTTTCATGCTCAATTGGATCCATGATCATAATGTGTTTGATGAAAAGTTGGAACAAGAAATTGATCTTTAAAATGTTGTTTTTCTACTGATTTTTAACAAGTTGCAATCAATTGTTGCAACATTGCAATTGATTGTCACAGAAAATTGATTTGATAAAAAACTGCACTGATGCAATAGGTTGCTGTCTAGGCACAATTGATTGCAACAGTGCCAAAAATACTTTTGTTTCCTTGTTTTGGGGCTATTTGGACTCAAATATTTTTCTGTACACTCTCTTTGATGGATAATTTGGATTGCAATTTTAAATGTTCAGTTTGTTTTTAAACTCGATGGACTTTGTGATGTAGATGAAGTTGGATAAATGTTCATCAATGCAAATCTACCTAAGAATGAATTATTTAATTCATTTTTGGTGCTTTGGATTAATGATATGTTTAGTGCTTTTAATCCATCTAGAGGAGTGGTTGAATTTAAAGATGGAAGAATTTTGAAATGGTGATCCAAATTAGCTTATCATTCCCCCCCTCTTCATATTATCCCCTTTTTTTTAATTGTGCTACATGTTAAAGGATGGTGATATCTATATCATTTATCCAAATATGAAGTACATAGATTGCTATTGACCGATCTCAAAATAGGTGCGACTTCTACATAAGTCCACTTACGATTGCTTAACATAGCGCAAAATTTTGTCCCGGTTCGAATAAATGATCATTCATGGCCCAAACTTATGATTGCAAGCCCAAGTATGTTAATTTGATCTCTTTGATCCAATAACCTTGAGATTCATTGTCTGGAGGCTTTGGTTCTACCAATCCTCTAATGGATCTACAACACCTTTGGTCAACGCGGATCACTTAAACATCATTGATCATTAAATGTTACCTTTTGAGAATTCCAAAATGGATGATATACTTGACAAAAAGCAAATGCAACTTGTTGTGTGAAGGCTATGGTTCTACTAATCCTCTAATGAGTTCCAAATGCAAGTTTCAAGATGGTCATCCAACTAACCACTAATTACTAACAGTTGACTTTACCTTATGTTTTTATTTTTTTTATGCTTTGTGTACCATTTACTTTTAGCATTTTACATTTCATGTTATTTTCATCTTTGCTCACTTGTGCATTTATTTTTATGTGATTTTTACTTTGCTCACTTGAGCTTTTCTTTTTCCTTTTAAAGACACCTAATAATCAACATGAACCATAAACAACTTTAATAACACTTGGACTATTTGGTTACTATCCTTGGCATTATGGAGCATGAGACTTTTTCTTGGACTTAGGATTAGAGACCTTGGCATATCTTGGAGACTTTGTGACAATGCATAGCATCCCACTTTTGGCCTGAGACTACCGTGTTCCACTTTATTTGTGGAACACAACTTATTACACTGACACTGCTTTTGTGTTTGGCATGTTTGATATTCCATGCAGGATATATACATGATATTGTGAATACTATACATTGCCCATGGGGATTTGTTCATATCTGATAATCTCATTACTTACATCCTTATGGCGTAATTTCTGACTTGATTCGTCTACTAATGCCAGCTTGCTTGAAGTTCTCTGGGTTTCTTTTTATTCTTGCTCGGTTGCTACGGGTAGTTATCCGTTTGGTATTGCACTATCTCCTTTCTTCCATTTACATTTTGCATAGTTCTCTGATTGCATGATGGGACCTCCGTTGCTGATATATGTCAGGAGGCCCTCTGTTTTTGTTTGATACATATGTTGTGTTTGTGTTGATCGATGAGTCACTCAATTTATAAATTGAGATCACGACTTCGCTCTCATTGCATGTTCCCCATAGGATGTTTATTGCTTTTCTTCTTTAATTGTTGATCGATGAGTCACTCAATTTAGAAATTGAGATCACGACTTCGCTCTCATTGCATGTTCCCTATAGGATGTTTATTGCTTTTCTTCTTTAATTGTTGATCGATGAGTCACTCAACTTAGAAATTGAGATCACGACTTTGCTCTCATTGCATGTTCCCTATAGGATAGTTTTGTTAAGCTTATTTTGACATGATAGTTAAGGTAGGAATCCATGTATGCTAACATAGGCTAGGATTTTCCTTTAACCTCAACCTTAGGGTCAATCATTGTATGATAACACTAGGGATAGTACTAGGATAGTTCCCCTTAGTTGTTTTCTCTCTCTTTGCATCTTGCATCTTAAAACAAAAGCTTGTTTTCTTGGAAAATCATAAGACACATCTAATGAACCGAAACTCTTCTTCAAAGTAAAAGATACAAACCAATGATACTTTGTTTATGTTGAAGTCGATGTTTTTCCATCGCACATTTTGTTATCCTACTTTTATTCTCAATATCATTGTTAGGTGTGATGTTTTATCATCTATTTTATCTATGTTTCGTCATCTTTTGCCATGATATCTTGTTATCTTGAAGCCGATGTTTCGCCATCGCACATGTTTGTTATCCTACTTTGATTCTTAATATCATTGTTAGGTGTGATGTTTTATCATCTATTTTATCGATGTTTCGCCATCACATATTTGTTGAAGCCGATGTTTCGCCATCGCACATTTTGTTATCCTACATTGATTCTCAATATCATTGTTAGGTGTGATGTTTTGTCATCTATTTTATTGATGTTTCGTCATCTTTTGCCATGATTTCTTGTTATCCTTTAATCGATGTTTCGCCGTCGCATATTTTTTGAAGCCGATGTTTCGCCATCGCACATGTTTGTTATCCTACTTTGATTCTCAATGTCATTGTTAGGTGTGATGTTCCGTCCTCCATTTTATTGATGTTTCTCCATCTCTACCATGATATCTTTGTTATCTCTTTGCCGATGTTTCGCCATCGCACATTTGTTTGAAGCCGATGTTTCGCCATTGCACATTTTGTTATCCTACTTTGATTCCTAATATCATTGCTAGGTGTGATGTTTTATCATTCATTTACCATTTGATGTCTTGCCATCCTTGACATGTTACTTTGCTATTACTTAACTGATGTTTTGCCATCTCATTTGTTTGTTGTTTTACTTGATGTTTTGCCATCTTGATTATCTTTGTTTGTTCTAACTAAAAAACACAAACCAACCAAAACACTTAAGCCGAACTACGGCTACTCTGATTCCTTAAAAGGGATACGTAGGCATTGGGGTAGGGCCCAACCGAGCACATTTTTTATTTTCCCTACATTATTTTCTTCTTCCTTTTGCATGCATTCCCTTTTCAGTTGTAAGCCATAGACACAGGATTTGACCACACCCATTTAGATTAGACAACAAGAGTAGATACCGTAGAGTACTACGGGCGTGTGGGGTGCTAACACCTTCCCCTCGCGTAACAGACTCCCTTACCCGATCTTTCGGTCAGAAGACCGTGATTTCTCCCTTTTCAATTTTTCTCGATGTTTACCTTTCCCTCTTGGTGGGATAAAAGATGTTTGGTGGCGACTTCATTGATGTTTCATTACATCCAGGTGACAGGTTCCGGCCGCGTAGTTTCAATTATGCACAACCTGCTGCACATCCTTAAGCGAAACCATAGAGTTTTTATTTCCTCTTATGTTGTCAATTGATAAAGCTTGGAACTAGGTTCCAACAGCAGCTTTATCCGCCTCCACAATGCTGAAAGAGGACAAATGAGATATCAATAATGCCTATTCTCCATTTATAATTACCACTTTTCCTTCACGTGTAAACTTCAGCTTCTGGTGTAAAGTGGAAGTGACAGCCCCTGCCTCATGTATCCACGACCGTCCCAGCAAGCAACTATAAGCGGGTACAATATCCATGGTCTGGAAAGTAATTTGAAACAAATGTGGGCCTATATGAATAGGCAAGTCCACTTCACCAATAACAGATTTCCTTGATCCATCAAATGCTTTCACAATAATGCCACTTGGGCGCATGGGCATCCCTTGATATTTCAACTTCATAAGTGTGCTCGTTGGTATAACGTTCAATGCAGATCCATTATCAATCAGCACATTGGATAATGAGTCACTCTTGCAGTTCATAGAGATGTGGAGGGCCAGGTTGTGATTCCTCCCTTCTTCGGGAAATTCATCATCGCAGAAACTCAAGTTATTACATGATGTAATGTTCCCCACTACACTGCTGAATTGGTCTACAGGCATGTCACTCTCACGAAATCTTGGTCCAATACCCTCATCAAAGATTCTCTGTGGGCAGAGGAGTTCATTAATAAATCCAAAATAGATATTTTTGAAGGAGTCTGCAGTAGCTGATCTACAATTCTGTAGTCGCTCATCTTTATTATCTTTAAAATATCATCTACTTCCTTTTCTAGCGTAGCTCCACTTGATTCACCCACTGCCTTCTTTGGTTCAACATCTTCAACAATTTTCTTTCCAGCGCTAACATCTCTAGGAACAACTGGTGCAAATACACGACCGTTCCGTGTCACTCTGCTAGTATCAGCAATATTTCCAACATCAGGCATTGGCTGGATGGGAACTTCCACACCGTCCTCTAAGATTGTAACATTATATTTGTAGGGTACAACCTTATCTGACTTATAGGGGATAGGACCCGGAAAACTAATCACCAATAGAATAATAGTTGGCTTGCTATGATACTCAACTTCAAAATGGGCAAGTGCACCAAAACAAGGCACAATAACATTTACCCCTTCTTCAACACAATCAGTCATTATGGAGTCATCTCTGGAAAAAAATCCTCATCTTAGGAGAAATACTCATCTGCAGAGGCATACTCATTATCTGACTCTTCTTCAGCCAAACAGACATCAATCACATCAACTTCATGGTAATTATTCCTTTGACCTGTAACCTTGATGGTTCCATTGTCTAACAACAACTAAACATCTTTTCTCACAATTGAACATCCTCGGGAGTCCCGACAGCAAATTCAGCAAGATTGATACTAATGTTCCACCTGACCATCCATGTGGCAGAAAGTTGCATGCAATTCTACAAGATCCTTATTCATATACTCAACATCAAAATTCTGAACTCTCTAGGACATCCAGAAACTATGTTTACTTTATCTTCATACTCTTCCCTAGGCCTGATTATGTGGATGAGGCCCCCATCCATCATCTCTTGCAAATCAGCCTTTATCTTGTCGCAACCCTGTATGTATGTACTGCAAATAGCAAAATCGGCATGGTCATGTGTATAGTAGCTAAATTCATAGAGGTCTGCATGCATTTTCACCAAACCTCCCCTAACTAGATTAACATCAAAAATCTGGAAGTCACCTGGACAACCGGCCACCATATTCATAACATTTTCTCCTCTATGCTTGGGCAGAGGATTGTCTTTCACATTAGGACCCACATATTTGAAAGATAGAATACCGGACTTCACCAATTTCTGTACTTCAGTCTTCAAAGGATAGCAATTCTCAACATTATGCCCTGGTGCTCCCTGATGAAAAGCACATGTTTGGTTTGCTTTGTAGTACCAAGGCAACGATGATGGTACAGTAGGAGGTGGTCGGGTCTGAACCAACTTCTTCTGAATTAACACCAATAGTAACTCTGTATAACTCATAGGGATATGGTCTCCCTTCTCTGATTATAACCTTGATTCCCCTGATAGGATGGTCTCTGATAAGCAATGGTGGTTAGAGCTACACCAACAACTGGAGTCAGCGACATCAACCTGTTGATGACGCTGATAGTTTCTTCTAGGAGGATTAACCCTCCTCTCTTGCATAACAACATTTGTATCTCCTTACTTCTTTTTGGAAAACCCATAGGATGGCTTCTTCGTATTTCTAGAACTTTCACCCTTTGTTAGACGGACTTCTCTTACAACCTCTTCTAAGCAGATACCCATGCCTAACATTTCAGTAAATTCACTTGGCGCACTTGCTACCATTCTATCATAGTAGAAAGAACCCAGAGTCTTCAAGAAAATCTTAGTCATCTCCTTCTCTTCCATGGGAGGAATCACTTGGGCGACTACCTCACGTCATCTCTGTGCATATTATTTGAATGATTCCATGTCTTTCTGGACCATAGCCCTGAGTTGATCACGATCAGGCGCCATGTCCATGTTGTATTTGTATTGTCTGATAAATGCTTCTCCCAAGTCATTGAAAGTATGGATATTGACGCTATCCAAACTCATATACCACTTCAGCATAGCACCGGTCAAACTATCCTAAAAAAAGTGAATCAGCAAATGTTGATCATCAATATGGGTAGACATTCTCCTTACATACATCACAAGATGAGCACGAGGGGAAGTGTTGCCCTTGTACTTCTCGAATTCTGGGACCTTAAACTTTATAGGTATCTTAACATTCGGGACCAAGCATAAATCATTCACATTCTGCCCGAACAATTCCTTTCCCCTGAGGGCCTTCATCTCCCTCTGTATCTTGTCAAACTGCTCTTGAAAATCATCCATTCTTTCATAAAGATCCAAGTCTTCACTTGGTGGAGGAAAAGGACGACACATGTCATCATTAGTAAATGGGACCATATTCACCGAAGGAGGCGCAACAAGAGCAGCATACACCACAGGAGGTGCAGGAGTAACAATAGTCTGAACAATTGGGGCATCTTGAGGACCAAGATTGAAACCTTCATGTGCATAGTTATATGGAATTCCCCATGGATAACCTTGAGGCATGCGATTCTGAACAACAACTGGAGTAGTAGACACAAGAACAGTCGGAGCTTTAGTAGTAACCCTTATTGGTTGAGGTTGAACACTCGGTGACTGATTCTGAGCAGCCACCAGAGATTCCATCAGAGCAGTGAGATTGGCCATGCCGGCCTTCAGAGCAGAAACTTCCCCGCGCATCTCGCGATTCTCTTATTCTAAGTTGTCCATCTTCCTTTTGAAATTGGCTCGAGTATTATAGTAGTGAGACAACTTGCTGAACAAAGTAAAGAAGCTTGGTAAGACACTTGGATATGCATAACAAATGCAAGAAATATGTGCAATATGATGCATGATGTGAAATGCACATGATTTATTTTTAATATTTCAAGGGACTTAAATATTTATTGACACATTGCGAATATCAAAGTAATAACACATTTGAGATACTGAAAATTTTTATTATAATAACTTCAAAATGGATTATAAGTTTCAATAATCCCAAGTACAAGATGAAAGTAAAGTCTAAAACCCTAATAAGCAAAGCTGATGGAGATCACTCTATACGCTGGCGCTTCGCTGTAAGCCTGGAAATCTGAGCCTTCAACCTCTGGTTTTCTTCTGCATATCTGGTGGCACCCTCCTTCCAATCAACTGAATCAGGAAGTGAGCAACTAGCATCTGAATGAGGCTTAGGAGAAAATAAATCCCCTTTCCTCTCCATCATCTCTACAGCCCGACTCTCAAGAATCTCAATCAAGACGTCTTTCTCCTTCAAATCTGCTCTATAGGAAATCTCTAAAGTTTGGCACTTATTCTTCCAAGCATCCTTTTCCTGTTGCATCTTGACCAAAGCAAGTTGTAGCTATTCCACATCATCCAATAAGGGAGGAGTGGTCTTCACAAAAAAATCAGGCATAGGTGCTTCCTAGGAATACGACATCTTTAACTGAATAGTTCTCGCTTGGACCCATTGAAGATATGGCTCCAAAGAAATAGCTTCTCTCGGTCCCAAATCTTTCCTACTCTTCTTATGAATATGACGCCAGGCCTTTGCAATCCGCTCCCTTGCTTCCTCATGGTCTTCTCCCTCCTCCAGAAAGAAACTAATCAAATGAATACTATTCGGTTTATCCCTCATCGGATAACCAAGCTGTTGTCGTGCAAGAACAGATTTATAGTTAATTCCTCCCTCTGTACCAAGAAGAGGTACATTGGGGAAACTACCACAACTGTCAACAATATCTACATCATGGTAATCCCAAAATGATACCAATAAATATCTGAGTGAGTAAGTGCCATGATCTTAGGAGCCCAACAGGGTTCCTTCTTGACATCCTAGAAAGCATCAGACTGAGGCATATGAGAGATAAACCACCGGTACAACAGAGGCGTGCAACCGATAATCATCCCCCTATTATAAGAATTTTGAAGATGAATAGAGTAATAAGCATCTCCCAACAATGTAGGAACTGGGATTCCAATCATGAAGATCTTGATAGCATTAATGTCAACAAACTTGTCCATATTAGGAAATAAGAACAACCCGTAAGCAAGTAGAGCAAAGATGGCCTCAAAAGAGACTGTACTCTTCATCCTGGAAAAGTAACGAGCTTTCTCCAATAAGAACTAAGATGGTAATCCTCTAATACCTCCTTTAATAGTCATATGGGCTTCAACCTCAGACTTTCCCAGATGGATCAAAGCAGCAATCTCGTGTGGTTTTGGCTCACCCTCCAAACCAGTAAAAGGAACAAGATCGGTAACAGGTAAATCCAACAGATAAGAATACTCCTCTAGTGTAGGCATCAACTGATAGTCGGGGAAATTAAAGAAATGATACATTGTATCATAGAACTGGACCAAAGTCGAGAGAATGCCCTCCTTTATCCTAAGCTTCATGAGAGGAATGATGGATCCACACTTCTTCTGAAAATCTGCAGAACACTCAATCTCGAGAATTAGACTGATCAACTCATCTATCTTTGGATCTTCGAAACTGTATTTTCCAGTCTTTCTTTTTCCAAAATCCATTGCCAAAGCGTACCTGAGATATTCACAAATGGTCAACTTTTTAAGTCCCTTGAAATGAAATTCCTTCAAAAGATGCTTATGCGTGCATGGATGCATGATGCAACAATCACACACAAGACCACAAATATAGGGTTCATAGGTTCAACGTCACGAGCATGAGGTCGAAGGTACTACCCATAAGGTATGGTCTAAAAGTTATCACCTTTCGAACAAGGTTCTAGAGGTTCCCAGAGTCCACATCCTTCTTCCGGATATTACCAACTTCTCGATTAACTCAGTAATTAGTAATACTCTCAAGAAAAACTCGTCCGAGTGTAGTATCACGTGACAACTATTTTCGGATTACTCCGTCATAGCTTCTGCACTACACCTAAAAGGCCAAGATGGGTTAGGTATTCTATGGTCCTCAGCTTCAGCAGGATCCCAGGTCAAAAGCAGTACGTCTTCCCGATTACTCAGTAAATGACACTACAGTCAAAGGGGCCTCACTACTACGGAAAAGGGCTTTTAAAGCGCTTATTTTGGCCTTTAAAAGCGCTTAAAAGCGCTTTAATAGCTGGCGCTGGCGTAGGTAACAAAAGCGCTTCTAAAAGCGCTCTGGTAGACCCCCCCTTTAAGAGCGCTTTCCTGGAAAAAGCGCTCTGGTAGGACCCCCTATAAGAGCGCTTTCCTGGAAAAAGCGCTCTGGTAGACCCCCCTTTAAGAGCGCTTTTCCCAGAAAGCGCTGCCAAAGACCAGTAAAAAAGCATAAAAAATTAAAAAAAAACGCAGCATACAAAAGCGCTTTTGTAAAAGCGCTCTGGTAGGCCCCCCTATGAGAGCGCTTTTTATGGAAAAAGCGCTCTGATAGGCCCCCCTATAAGAGCGCTTTTCCAAAAGCGCTTTTGTATGCTGCGTTTTTTTTTAATTTTTTATGCTTTTTTACTGGTCTTTGGCAGCGCTTTTACTAAGAAGCGCTTTAGTAGGTGGACCTTTAAGAGCGCTTTTTAAAAGCGCTGTCGTTTCTAAATGAGGTATTTTTATGTACAGCCTATAATTTAATCCTCCCAGTCGACCTGTAATGTTTTCGACCTGTAATATTTTCGACCTGTAATATATTTTTGACCTGTAATATATTTTCGACGCTATTATTTCAGCCATCAGTAAGACAATATATATACTAATATAATACCATTATAATATCCAAAATTATATATATACATCATTACATCAATAATATTATAGTTCAAATCGACACAAATCCTACATGAAAAATTGCTTAATATAATATTGACACAAATCTTCTTTAATTTCTTCCAACTTAAGCTTCGGGTACCCAGCAGCACGGAATTCGTCAAGGTACTACAAAACAAAAACATAATATAAATGATATATTTAGTTAAATGTAATAAATTATATGAAATTATCTTAAGTTATAAATTCATACCGTGAGCGGAATCTCTAATTGATTCGCCTGAAGGATTTCTTTCATGAACCTCAAAACAAAGTATCCGCAATCATAACTGTTTCGCTGTTGCGGACACTACATAATAAAACAAATAAGATTCTATAGTTGTCTTGTTTTACCAAGTAGCATAAATATTATAAGCAAAATTGTGAAAAGTAATGTACCTTCACTTGGATCCAAGTGATGTTGTTTGATTTAGTCCGGGATACCTGTGCGTCCCGTTGACTACGGAACACTTGTATTGATCTAATTATTAAATATATAAAAGCATATGTTTAGATCAATCCCACAAATAAGAAAATATATAAATATACACGAATATATATTTAGAACGATCCCACTTACAAATCAACGATTTCCTTCATAGCCGGATAATTGGTCCTTCATATTTGAACATGTACACCATTAAACTAACATTACAGTACCATCATCAATATCGACCTCATAGCGACATATAACAACAACAATCAAGTTTCATCATTGCAACAAGTCATCATAGCATACAAAATATATACTAATCCAATTCCAAGAAACATTGACACAGAAAAAATGCTTCAAATTTTGAACCTGTATCAAACAAACTAAAGCACATTAGTACACTATTAACACTAACTTTATCACTAACGTCTCTTTCTTTTCTTGGTAGGATTGTGTACTACGCGTCTCTTAACAATGCGGACGGTTGGATTGATCCAAATACCCTCATTATGATCATTTCTAATACAAGATTCATTCTCATTTTGATCGTTTCTTGTACAAGATTCAATGCCAACACCAATATCACCTTGATCTTCAATTTTTTCATCAACTATTTTGTTAGATAAAAGCACTATAGACCATTTCGTACTTGTCGTATCATTGACATAGAACACTTGTTTAGCTTGAGAGGCTAGAATGAAAGGCTCATCTTTGTACCCTACCCTATTGAGATCCACTTGCAAAAATCCTGACTTATCCATTCGTACGCCACTATTATTTTCAACCCACTTGCAACCAAATACAGGAATCTGAAACTTCGCGTAATCAAACACCAAAATGCGCTCGATAACCCCAAAATATGACAAATTTGCAAATTTCGGATTTAAGTCATTCGCACTTGATATGTGCATAGCTTCAGCTACCAAGGTAACACCACTATTTTGCATAGTACTTTTATCATCCTGTTCTTTGGTATAAAATGTGTATCCATTAATTGCGTATGCGCTATAAGAAAGCACAATTACAGATGGACCATAGGCTAAACATCTCAACCTTTCTGTTACTGAAGCAGGATCTGAACGACTTCTGTTTTTCACGTACCCTTTTAATATTTTCATATAACGTTCAGCAGGGTACATCCATCTCATATAAGCTGGTCCGCACAGTTGTGTCTCTTTCACAAGATGAACGACTAGATGAACCATTATGTCAAAAAACGAGGGAGGAAAATACATTTCAAGATCACATAAAGTAACAACTATCTCATTTTGCAATGTTGGTAAGATCGCGGGATCGACCACCTTACTGCAAATAGACCTGAAGAAGAAACACAGCTTAGTTATTGCGCTTCTTACTTTTTCTGGCAGAATAGAACGTATACCTATTGGTAAAAAATGTTCCATTATAACATGGCAATCATGCGTCTTCAAACTCTTTAACTTGAGGTCTTTCATGGACACAAGTCTTCTAATATCTGAAGAGTAGCCTTCTGGAACTTTTACTTCACTGAGGAACTTACACAATGTTTTCTTCTCCTTTCTAGATAGAGTGTAAACAGCAGGTGGCAGATATGTTCGTCTTCCTTTCGTCACGGGCCCCAATTCAGTTCTCATCCCCATGTTTACCATGTCATTCCTTATGTTAACGCCATCCTTAGACTTTCCTTGTATATTGAGTAGCGTACCTATAACGCTGTCAAATACATTTTTTTCAATATGCATAACATCCAGGAAATGTCTTACGTACAACGACTTCCAATATGGAAGTTCAAAGAAAATTGACTTCTTCTTCCACCCACCCTTGACAATTGAATGTGCAAAAGGCTTGCCAAACTGAGTGCTCACATCTTTCACCTTTTCAAAAATTTGATCACCTGACAAAAAAGGCGGGGCTGTACGATGTTCGGCCTCTCCATTGAATGCTTTTCTCCACCCACGGTAGTGATGATTAGAATTTAAGAATCTACGATGGCCGAGAAAGACATTCTTCTGACAAAGCGCCAATCGTGTCGTATCGGTTTCATCTTCACAAACAGGACACGCCTTTTGACCCTTGTTGCTGTACCCGGATAGATTTCCGTATGCTGGAAAATCATTAATTGTTCCAAACAACATCGCCCTCAAGTTGAAACTTTCTTTCCTATACCCATCGTAAACCTCCACACCTCTCTCCCACAAAAACTTTAAATCTTCGATTAAGGGTCCAAGTATACGTCTATGTCATTCCCTGGTTGTTTAGGCCCAGAAATTAGCATAGATAACATCATGTACTTACGCTTCATACATAGCCACGGAGGTAAGTTATAAATCATAAGAATCACAGGCCATGTGCTATGCGAGATACTTTGAATACCATGCGGGTTCATTCCATCAGTAGACAATGACAACCGAAGGTTTCTTGCTTCTTTTCCAAATTCAGGATATTCAGTATCAACTTTACTCCATTGTGGTGAGTCTGCCGGATGTCGCAACTTTCCATCAATAATTCTTTCATCTGCATGCCAAGTCAAGTGTCTTGAATCGGTCTCACTACGATACATGCGTCTAAATCTCGGAATTATAGGAAAATACCATAAGACTTTAGCAGGAGACAACTTTTTCTTATATCGAGGGGCACCACATTTAGGACACTCATTCAACGCTGCATACTCGTTTTGAAACAAAACGCAATCGTTTGGACATGCATGTATCTTATCATAGCTCATTCCAATAGAAGACAACATCTTTTTGGCTTCATACGTTCGATTGGGAAGAACATTATCCTCTGGTAGCATATCTTTCATAAGGGCTAATAACTCTGTGAAACTTTTATCCGACCATCCATTGTCCGCCTTTAAGTTGTACAACTTTAACACCGCAGACAATCTTGTGAATTTTGAACAACCAACATACAACGGTTTCTCTGCATCGCTTACCAACCTCTCAAACATTTTGGGACAATCCGCAAGATCTTCTTCAAGCGCTTCTGCAATCTCTTCGACTCGATCACAATCGTATGTGTCTGTGCAATCGTCGTTTGAAGCATACTTCCTATTACAACTCGACTCAGCATTCCCGGTACTTTTCTCACCATGCATTGTCCAACATGTATAACTTCTATCAATTCCAAACCGTAGTAAATGAGATCCCAACTGATTCCTGTCAACCTTACCCCCGGCATAACAGCAACCCAAGCAAGGACACGGCATTCGAAGCGGGTCTTTGGAGTGCGCAACCGCAAACTCAACAAATTCCCATACCCCTTTCTCATACTCTTTCGACAATCGGTTTGAATTCATCCATGTCTTATCCATGTCTTAATTAAGCTAAACAAAAACGGTCAAACTTTCACTCTTCACAAGTAACCCCTATGGCGAATTCAATTCACAAAGTTAGTAAGTACCTCACTTAACGATAAAACCAAGAGGTAAAATCTTCAAGCAACACTCTAATAGAAACTGAAGTAACATTTGAAGATTCACTTAAGTAACACCTAAAATATCATCACTTCAATTAGCAATTGGATCATAAATAATCTTCAAGAAGTTTGTCATGACTGTTTCATTTCATGCTAGAAGTATATAATATTTCTTTGGAGTGTTTTCAAATTCATAATCCTTGAACCATAAGTTTTCAAATTCATCTATTTCTTTCCTATTGAAAAAAGAATCATTTTTTCTACTCTTCATTATCACTTTTGTGATGCATAATCAATTAAATAAATTAACACAACACAACAAAATCTCAAAATTATCTAAGTTCCAATCTTACACATATTAGTAAGTACCAATTCTCTAAATTCCAATTCCACTACATTATAGCGCATTAAAAATATAACCACCTCTAATATAAACAAATTCCTTCTACTCCTAACAAATTAAAAAATAAACACTACCATTTTTCTATTAATGTCTTATGTAACTAATAATTAAAGTTTACAAAATTTCAACTTCTAAGACACCAAACTAAAAAAAATTATCACATTATCACAATACAAACACAATACTTCAAACCAGAACATCAACTTAATAAAACAAACCAAAAACACATTATCACATTATCACAATATTATACTTCAAACTAAAACACCAACCTACAACAACACAAGATTACTTCAAGATTAATTTTTAAAAACAATGTTAAATCTTACTTAAGATTTAAGAGGAAGGAAGCAAGTTAGATGAAGAAGATGGACTTCTAAAAACCAGTTCGTGAAGGCCTCTGGAGGATTGAGATTACTTGAATGAGAGAGATTACTTAAGCAATTGAACGAGAGAAAGAAATTGTTCTCCTGGAATGCGAAAATATCAATTGGTTAGGGTAAACAAGAACAATGACATTAGTTTCTTTGACATTAGTTTGAAGAAACTGTTGAATGAAGAGTATAAAAATACACAAGTTTCCTTGACATCCATCACAAATGACTTACTTAGTGAAGCATCAAAAGATAGTGATACCTTAAATCTTGAGAGCTTTAGCTTGTTTGTTGTTGAAAACAATTGAAATGGGTAGCGAAGAACACTGTAAAGATCATTTTCATTAAAGAAACATTTGCACAGAATAAACATGTCATGATTAGGAATATTCAGCATTCAACAAGTAAAGAGGAATTAGCATCTGGGTAGTGAAGAATTGATGATACCTGATGATGATAACTGAGATTGACGCAAAGCTTTTCACTTCTAAGATACCGGAAATGGTGGCATAGCTAGAGGAAGACAGGGGAAGCTCGTTGTAGGTGTACTGGAAGGACGACGCAAAGGTTAACATACTCAAGAACAGAACAGACCAAAAATGAATAATTGAATAAATGCTGTATTGCCATTTTACATCATCTATTTGATATAAACACATAAAATTTAATGATGTACCTCAAGCCCCTCAACTGTGTCTCTATATCCAGATTGCAAATATTCTTTGGTGAGAGTTTCCTCAGAGCAATTTGGTGTTTGAGGGTTAAAGTCTGGCGGTCCAAGCCTGAGATTAGATGGAAGTATCTATACTTAAAACTTATACAGCTATATAATAATAAGGAAATATAGCAAAAGTAAATACTGCAAAGTTTGTATTATGACCACCTTAATAATATAGAATAACAAGATATAAAAGAAAATGCCAACAATGGCATCCCACTAGTGTATCAGCAAATCTTGACATTACAGTATAAATACAATTTACTCCAGAAAAATTTAGGATGCCTATTGTTTGTGAACTAACAAAAGTTGACATGGATGAATTACCTAGAGTTCAGGGGCTCTTTATCACACTTCAACTTGTACAGGTTAAATGGCGGTAGTGGTGGTTGTGGTTGTCGCCTGAAATCACAAAACAAGTGTGTTGAAAGTGATTAACAGCATCAGATAATTGATTTAGCATAACAATACAGGAAACACACACAGACTATCTTACAGCATAGGGGTTTGGGTGATTAAATAATTTATAAAAATGAGTAACGGTTTTAAAATCTCACCGGAAATGGAGCGGAATTAAGATACCGGAAATGGTTGGAAAGGGTGTAGACGGTGGGGGTGACCAACGGAGGCTGAAAAGCTTAAGACGAACGGCGGCGACGGCATAAATGAGGAAGCTCTGAACGAAAGAAATGAGGAAGACTAAAGAACAGATTTAGGGATTTTTAATTTTATTATAAAAACAACCTACGAAAGCGCTTTTAAAAAGCGCTGGCATAGGGTACCCTATAAGAGCGCTTCTGAGGTAAAAAGCGCTTTCGTAGGCCCCCTATCAAAGCGCTTTTCAAAAGCGCTGGCATAGGGTTCCCTATAAGAGCGCTTTTCAAAAGCGCTTTCGTAGGTTAGATATTTCAAATACCTATGAAAGCGCTTTCTGAAAAGCGCTTTCGTAGGTAACCCTATGCCAGCGCTTTTAAAAAAGCGCCTTCGTAGGTTTCCCTTTTTTTTAATTTTGTTTTTTGTGAAGGCTATGGCAGCGCTTTTTCAATAAGCGCTTTAGTAGAGGCGCTGCTAAAACTTGTTTTTGGCGTAGTGCCTCCACTGAGTGGGGGATCTCATGCCTCCTTTTTTGGGATTACTCCCTCAAAGTTAACATGACTATACCTCCCGTCCTATGTTAAAGTTTTCCCAAGTCCGGGTATAGGACTTCTAAGTAATCACCAAGCACCCTGAAAACTAGGAAAATCCAGACAAACATATATACAACATATAACACATAAACAACAATAGCACATATACAGATATAAACAAAGATAGGTTTAAACCACTTAGGGATGGAGCAGAAAGAGGTCAATCTGTCCCCAGTGAAGTCACCATTTTTTTCTGTAGTAGTAGAAATGTTTAAGACTAAGCCATTGGATTGACTAGACTTATACATATCAAAATAAAATCGCCACCATGCTTTATTGTTTCTAAAGGAATGGGAAAAGAGCGAGTAACCTAAAAGAGGGGGAAAGATTCAAGGTAAGGGGTTGGTTATGCAAAGGGAAGGTATTATCACCCTAAACATCTACGGTACTCCGCAAGAACCTCTTTGTAAAATCTATATATTTTAACTATAAAATGTTGTATGAAAAATAGATGGTGGAGGTGAGAAAAGAAGTATATTTTTTATTATTTTTGCACCCGCCGCGATTGTGAACCTTTAGTGCCTACGTACCACCTTTCATGCAATAGGGGATCAGGGTACACGTAGTTCTCCTTTTAAAAGTTTTAAAACACAAGTGTGTTGATTGTTTTTATGAGATAAGACATCATTGTCAGTGTCCGTGTGGAAAACGTACTTACTACCCACAATTATGAGAAAGGGGAGTTTGCATCATCTCAAAGTGGAGGATATGGCTTATATTTTAAAATCAACAATGCCTCACTCAACACCCAAGTGGAAAATATCTCTCTTCACTACATATTGTAGAAGTATAGTTGTTTGCATCACTACAAGGATTGACAAGAGTCTAATCTTTTGAGAAAAGTTTAAAGTAAAAGCCAAAGTGAAAAAAATGTTTTGAAATGAGATTGATTGACTTTTAGTCTTATCACAAAAAAATGTCAAGGTATTATTAAGTTGATTGAAATTTGTTTATGAAAATGTTTTGAAAATGCATGGACATAAGTCCAAGTTTATTATGAAAATGGTTCAAGTTTCAAAACAAGAAGGGTTTTCAAAAAGAGGAAGAAGGTTTTTTGAAATTAAAGAAGATGGGAGGAGAAGAAGAGACTATCCTAAAGCATAAGGTAAAAGCTAGGGATAAGAACCATCTAACCAACAAGAATCTAATACTTGACATTATGAGTCAAAATAGAATTCCCATTATTTGGATTGAAACCAACCAAGAAAAGATACTAGACCTCTTGAGAGAATCAAACCTCAAATGTATTAAGTCTTCACAAAAAATTGGGCAGAGTAACGGTTGTAAACGGGTGAATTCCAAATTACAAACAAAGAATGTAATCATAATAACCTACACACAAAACAAACAAATAACCCAATATCTTGAGGTAAACCTCAAGAACTCCAGACAAAATATCCATTAAGGTCACAAGGTCTCCAACGTAGGCCTATGTTTCTAATCCTAAGTCCAAGAAGTCCAATACTCCGTAATGCCCAGGATAGTAACCAAATAGTCCAAGTATCATTAAAGGTTTTTTAGGGTTCATGTTGATTATTAGGTATCTTGAAAAAGAAAAGAAAGGCTCAAGTGAGCAAAATAAAGATAACAAGGATATAAATGCTCAAGTGAGCAAAATACTAATAACATGAAATGTAATGCTTAAAGTATATGGTACATAAAGCATAAAAAATAAAAGCATATAGTGAAAAAAAATTAATAATTAGTGGTTAGTTGGATGACCATCTCGAAACTTGCATTTGGAACTCATTAGAGGATTGGTAGAATCAAAGCCTCCACACAATAAGTTGCATTTTCTTTTTTGCCAAGTATATCATCCATTTGGATTTCTCACAAGTATCATTTAATGATCAATGATGTTTAAGTGATCCGCGTTGACCAAAAGTATTGTAGATCCATTAGAGGATTGGTAGAACCAAAGCCTTCACACAATGAATCTCAAGGTTATTGGATCAAAGAGATCAAATCAACATACTTGGGCTTGCAAACATAGGTTTGGACCACAAATGATCATTTATCCGAATCTGGACAAAATTTAGCACTATGTTAAGCAATCGTAAGTGGACTTATATAGAAGTCGCACCTATTTTGAGGCCGGTCAATAGAAATCTATGAACCATTTGTTTTGAGACATGATATATAAATCATGCTCCAATAACACTTAGTGCAACAATAAAGGGATAAGATGAAGAGGGGTGGGGAAGAATATATAAACCACATTTGAATTAAATTTTAATCAAACTATTATTAAAATCATTCATCCATTTTTGTGGAGTTAGACTCAACACTATGGATCTAATGATGTTAATAAAGTTCATGATCAAAAATTTAACCCAAGATCAGCCAGAAAATAATCACAAAATAATATTGCATTTAATATATACATTAAAAAAAGGTTTTAAAAATGTTTTAAAATAGAAATAAAAGAAAAAATATCAACTATGTTCAAATTAATCAAGAAATAGAAAGTAAGACCATAGAAAAATCAGAAAAGGACTCAAATATTTTTAAAAAGTTTTGGTAATTTTTTAAAGTCATAAAATATTTTTAAAAATTAAAAGAAATGAGAAAAATAAACCAAAAATGATTAAAAAAAATAACAAAGTCAGAACTAAAAAATAAACGAGGTCACCAATATTTGTCACAATATCATTGGATCATTTCATAATTTTTTCAGAATTTAAAAATGCATAAAAGTATTTCTAAACATTTAAAATAATTCAAATAAAGTGAAAATTTATAAAAAAATATTAAAACAGAAAATAAATTTGTGAAAAAATAAAAATCAGATAGAGAAAAATCAAAAATGTTTTTCATTATTTCTTCAGATTTTTTGGACTAAAAATGAATTTTCTATGATTTTTTTAAATTTAAAACAATTAAAATAAAAATCATAAAATAAAATATCAAACCAATAAAATATGGGCCATCTGATCAAAGTCAAAACGCGTTAGTAAACAGATCAAGTGTACCTGGAGCACTGTGCATGTTATAGACTTTAGTGAATAATGAACCGAATCATTAATTAAATCAGATTTCAAAAAAAAAACAAGTGGCACGCCCTCATTGGTTGGAAGATGACACGTTGGTCATCTTCAACCTCCAGCCAACGTGAATTGCAGGTCTCTCAAACTGTAAAATCAGAAGCTCACACTATGCCATTCGCTTCGTCTCTTTAAGACGAAGACAATTATACCTTCGCGACAAATTTATATAAACTATAGCTCAAGTAAATTGGAAGGAAAGTTTTGAAAAGGGATTTGAAATTTCATGTTCAAAACGTGTTTCCATATAATAGTAAGTGTTGCAACTAGAAACAGGACAATAAGAGCTTCACAATGATATCAAAGTTTTAAAGAATTGATGGAGAAGTCTACCTATTGAAGTCTAGTTGCAGATCTCTGAAACTAGACTTCTATGGAGCAATATAGGGCATGACTCTTTAAGGTAATTATATGGTTAGCTTTAGGGAAGATCAAGGAAGGTGAATTGATAGAAAAATTGGATTGAAAAAGGCTTGAACACTGATTTCGAAGTTACAAAAAATTGAGTTATGGAGCAAGTTTGGCAGGGTGATTCTGGCTATTCAAGCTTGAGAAAAATAATGGGATAGCTCATGTATTTATAGGAGAAGAAAATGGGATCAAAAGGAAGAGTGAATGATGCATTTAGGAAGGAATTCGTGTGGAGTTTGGACACGAGTGAAGTGTGATCTCATTTTCACCAAAACTCATCCAATCTTTGTGTTTTGAGGTGCTAAACACCTCTGTCAAGTTTGTTAATCAAGTTTAAATAAAAAACACACATAAATCTTGTGATTAGAGGCCATGTTATGGATTTCAAAATTCTGACTTGGTGAGAAATTCAGTTTCAAGTTACCAATTTCAAAATAATGGCATTTTCAGCTCAAGGGCTCCTAGGGCCTGATTCTTGAAGCTTTAGAAAGATGAGGTTACATGCTTTGCAATGGAAAAAGAATGGAATCAAATGGATGCTTGAGCTGAAAGCTGCATTGAGTCAAAGTTGGGGGAAAAGGTTGACTTTCCATACTTAGAAATATTTTAAAAATTTTCTTCAAAAGTGACCTATAATGTTTTGCATCCAAACATGGCCTTCCACTTGGAATTTTCTATTGACCAAAAAATATGGCATAAAATAGACCTTTTGAATGACATTTTGAGACATGAACCATTCAAAATATCCAAAAATTGAGAGAGTTATGGATTTTTGAAGTTGGCAAAAAATCATGAGATGGCCTATATTCTTTTGTATCCTTAGGGCATATTCCATCCATTTTCTCACTTTGGACATAAAAGAAGGCATAAATTTCACATCCTCAAGATAATTTTGGAAAAATATTGGACTCAAGGTGATAAAAATTGACCAAGTTATGATCATTTGAAGTTAAACATGGAAAATTAGGGGTTCATCTGGAGGACTTGTAATCTCTCTTCATCATCAAGTTTCTTCCACATGAAAAATCCTTGAGACTTTTGAAGTGTTTTGTTAATAACCATTTGAAGAGAAGGATGTCTTTGGAATCATTCAAAAATACCAAAAGATGAGCAAGATATACTTCTTTGAAGTTTAAAACCCTAGCTCCTAGATCAAGAAAATGCATTGAGGAACTTTGACAATTTTGAACAAACTTCTTGTACCAACACTTTTGCTTTGTAAATAGAAGTTGTTGAGGATGATAATGAGAACTCATAGCCACAAAAACACACTTCCATATCTTGAGAATTGAGATAAATATGAACTTGTGATAAATGGGAACAAGACCTTGTCCAACCATGACAACTTTCTTCAATCAACCCCTTGTACTTTTGAATCAATTTTGATAACTTTGAAATGTGGTGAACCAAAATAAACCTTGTCATTCCATTTATTCCAAAACAACTTCAATGGTGAGGTTTGAATTTCTCAAGAAAATGACTAGGGCATGGAAATAAACTCATGAACCCGTGAATCAACTTGCTAAGCCACATTGCCTTTACCTACATTATTGACAAGTAAGACAAACCAACGTTGCATTTTATTAATTTAAAAGGAAAGTAAAAAAACATGAATGATCAAAAAAGAAAAACAAGTCAAGGTGCTTGGTGATTCCACAAAGAGCAAAGCTAAAGATAGGGAGGAGAACCAAAAGCCCTAATCTGATCTTGTTGTGATTGAATCAACATGTTATGATTAAGGGATCTTAGGGGGGGAAATTGGGGTACAACAGATGCCACCAGTTGAAGGAAGACCTATAATCATGTATCTAAAAGTGCTAGAGAACTCAATGGGGTGTGTACTAGGCCAGCATGACGAGTTTGGTCGAAAAGAGCATGCAATATACTACCTTAACAAAAAATTTACCGACTGTGAAATAAGATACTCATTGCTCGAGAAAACTTACCGCGCTTTGGCATGGGCTGCTCGCCGACTAAGATAGTATATGTTGACCCATACTACTTTGTTGATATCTAAAATGGATCCCATCAAATACATATTCGAGAAACCGGTTCTCTCCGGAAGGATATCCCGATGGCAAATGGTCTTAACAAAATACGAGATTCAGTACACCCCTCAGAAGGCTATTAAGGGAAGTGTACTGGCATATTATTTGGCGCATCAAGCCGTAAACGACTACCAATCTATAAATTTTGAGTTCTCGGATGAGAATATTATGCTAATTACAGATTGTGAAGAACCTGGACCATATGAAGGACCTGAGCTAGGATCCTAATGGACTATGGTTTTTGATGGAGCTTCCAACGCACTTGGTAACCGAATCGGGGTTGTGATTATCTCTCCCCAAGTCTGCCATATGCCCTTCACCGTTAGATTATGTTTTGATTGTATCAAAAACATGGCAGAATACGAAGCATGCATCATGGATATCAAAGCTTATATCTATCTAAGAATCAAATCCTTGAATGTATATGGGGACTCAGCCCTGGTGATCAGTCAAATCAAGGGAGAAAGGGATACGATGCACCCGAATCTCATTCCTTATCGAGATCATGGGTTGACATTAATTCCATACTTCGAGGAAATCACTTTTGAGCATATCCCACGAGAAGAAAATCAGTTGGCAGACACGTTAGCTACCATGTTATCTATGTTCAAAATCAGATGGGACAATGAAGCTCCTCGAATTACTATTGAAAGACTAGATGAACCCACACATTGCTATGAAGTTGATACAGATGGAGTAGAAGAAAAGCCTTGGTTTCACGAAGTAAAAAGATACCTTGAGGCTCAAGAGTATCTCAAGGGGGAATCTATCATTGACAAGAAGTTCCTTCGGAGGTTCTCTTCTAAGTTCTTCCTGAGCAATGGAATTTTGTACAAGCACAACCATGTTCGACTCTGCTTCGTTGTATAGGCAAGAAGGAAGCTGAGAAAATCATGGAAGATATGCATGAAGGTGTGTTTGGTACTCAGTCCAGTGTGCATACAATGGCTAAGAAGATTGTGATAGCGGATTATTATTGGTCGACTATGGAAACTGATTGCCATCACTATTCAAGAAGTTGTCATAAATGCCAGATCTATGCCGACAAGGTACACGTTCCTCCGGTTCCTTTGAATGTCTTGACTGCTCCTTGGTCGTTACCAATGTGGGGAATTCATATGATTGGAGAGATTAAGCCTATGGCCTCTAACGGATATCATTTCATCCTTGTCGCCATTGATTACTTCACAAAGTGGGTTGAAGCCGCCTCATTTGCCTCCGTTACCAAGAATGTTGTTGCCTGATTCATTAAACATAACCTTATATGTCGGTATGGCATCCCTGAAAGGATTATCACAGACAATGGTACTAATCTTAACAATACTATGATCATGGAACTCTGCATGCATTTCAAGATTAAGCACCATAATTCTTCTCTGTATCGACCAAATATGAATTGGGCAATGGAAGCCGCCAATAAGAACATCAAGAAGATTATAAAGAAGATGACAGTTACGCATAAAGACTGGCATGAGATGCTATCATTTGTTCTTCATGTCTATCTCACTTCAGTATGTACATCAATTGGGGCAACCCCATTCTCTCTAGTCTATGGTATGGAAGCTGTCCTGCCTGTCAAAATCCAGATTCCTTCTCTACGAATTATGAAAGACGCAGGTTTAGACGAAGACGAGTGGATTCAGTCTAGGTGGGACCAGTTAAGCATCTGTTTGTCATGGTTATATGTACGGAAAGCTTATGATTAAAGCCTTTAACATGAAAGTAAAGCATCAGGTATATCAGGCTGGCGACTTGGTAATAAAGTGCATCATTCTACGGCAAGGCGATCCCAGGGGCAAATGGACCCCCACATATGAAGGGCCATTTGTAATCAAGAAAATATTTTCTAGCAGTGCTATGATACTTGCCACCATGGACGGTGACGACCTTTCGTACCCTGTGAATGTTTACATAGTCAAAAAATACTACGCATTAATATGACCCGCTAGGTTGATTGGCGTAGGAAAAAATAACGGCATCCCGGCAAACCAAAAGGGTTCGAGTAAAAATTAGGGATATACATATAAAGATTGTACACCCATTAAGTCAAAAACCTGAAAAGGCGACTTGGGAAAAAAAGGGTATCCTGGTGGACTGAAAACCAGAAAGGGCGGTCCAGGCAAAAGTTAGGGATTAAAGCATACGACTATGTCTCATTGGATCATCTACTTACAACAGGCTTTGTTACCAACTGTTTTACCCCAAAATTTTCCCTATCTTTTCTCAATACATTTCTCACCAAAGATCTCAAATGCTCAAGGGTTCTCAAGAGTTTGATCAGATAAGCTCACCTCCTAAGCACTGAGCCTCCAAATTAGGGTTTTGATTTTCTCAAGGAAAATTGGACTTTTGATGCCTCAAATGAATTTCATGGTTCATCATAGGTCTTCAAGATTGCTCATACAAAGTTTCAAGCCTTACATCACAAATTTACTCAGTCAATTGCTCAGATGATTGAAAATCAACTGTATTGGATAAAAAGTCAACTATGGTCAATTGCTTAGATTTTTTACCTAACTTCTTGACCAATTTTCACCTAGCTCCAAGATGATTTAGGCAAAGTGGTCAACATAAAGGTTATAGACAATGTTTCAAGCTTTCCAAAATGTCAAAGAACTTGAAGAGATCACTTTTGAGATAGGATATTCGAAGAGATGAAGTTAGGCATCCATTCTTGAATTACAAGTCATTTTCTTGATGAATACAAAATCCAATCTCAATGTTATGCTACATAATATTGCTTTGCAGGCCTTCTAACTTGTGTATATACCCATAACTAATGGCTTACACAAACTTTTGAGCTATAATCCAAGTGGTTTAAGCATTTTCCAAGTCAATTTGCCATTTTGGGGAGAAAGTTAACATTGCCATTCTTGAAAAGAAAGCTTTATGCACAAAGTTAATTCTTGAGCCTCTCACTTATTCCCTCTGATCACACTCCATCTACAAGGTCAGAAGCATTGTGATTAAAGTGTTTAACCACTCTATGATCAAAAGTACAAGGAATTGAAACTTGATTTTTAAAGAAAACCACATGTTGAGCTTAACATGTGATTTTGAATTCTGATCAAATTGAGCTTCTCCAACCTTTCCCTATAAATAGAGACACTATTTTGCAAGCTAACACACGAATTCACAAGCCTTGAAACTCCCTCAAACTCCCTGAAATCAGAAATTGCACCAAACACTTCATAACTTGCCATTTCTGACTTTGGATTCTAAATACATAAACCACTCATGTGTTTTCCACTTCAATCATTCAAACATCATCCATACACCATATATAAGTGATCCAAACACTTGAAACACTTCTGTAACACCTCCACCACCATCCACCATTTTCAAAACTCAACTCTGCACATTGACTTCAACAGGAAGGTTTAGCCACTCTCAATCCAAAGTAAGCATTGCAATAGCTTCCTAGGAGTCCAGTGAAGCTATTCAGATCATCGCAACACCTCCAGAAGTGCTCAAACTTCAAACACGATTTCCAGTTTTGAGGTAAGTTTTCTCAACTTTGAACTCCTCATACAAGCATCATTAATAGTTATTTTGTAAATAAAAGATATAGACATCATTTCCCTCAAGCTAACCATGCCTTTAGTTTTCACTTATATTTCCTGAGTGATACGAATTTTGAAGTTGAAGTTACAGAAAAATTAGGTATGGATTTGGTACCAAGCAAAATTCATGCTCATCTTTAATCTATAGCTTTAGTTATTTACATGGTTTGAATCTTGATAAAATTTCTAACAAGTTTAATGTTTACATTTTCTAATTTGGTTGAGAAATGAGCAAGTTTGAAATTCAAAAATGTTATTCTGTTGGCTGGCGCAAGGAAGAAGACGAAGCACATTCAAAAATGAGTTAAAAACATATTTAGTGATTGTTGCCTTAACTACCAGATGTATCACCACCCTAGTGGTTAAAAAGCGCGCCTTTCACCTATGGGACATGGGTTCGAGCCCCAGCGTCCCATTTTGTATTTTTTTCTTATAATTTTTTTATCTTTTTTTATTCCAAGTGCGTCTGGGCCTCCTCGGTTTGGGCCTTCTTTTTTGTTTTTGTTTTTCCTCACCCCATCCTCCCTCACAACACCATTGGCCCATTATCATTTTTTATTTTCTTATTATTTCTGATTAAAGCAAACAAAAAAACTATCTTTTGGGCCTAACATTTTTTACACCCCCCTGTTTTCTTTTACAACACTGACCCAACTAATTTTCTCTTTTATTTTATTTTTTCTCTATTTATTTATTTAATATATTTAACAAAAATACAAAAAATATCAGTTCCTTAAATAATTAAATTAAAAATAGTTTAATACTTTATTTCATTTTGTTAATTAAATTAGATTTTTATTACTTCTTTTTACATTATAAAATATTTTCTTTTCCAAACCAACATTAACAAATTGATTTTCTAAAACAATTAAATTAGACTTGGGGTTTATTTTAATCCACTTAGATTTTAGGTTTTGATAAATAATTAACTAACTCCTCTCATAATTAAATTAATTATAAAAACCTTTTTCATCAAAAACCACAAAAATAATTTCTTTTCTCTTTACATTATTCTTGCGCATTTTATTATTTCACGCCATTATTCATATTCAATGATTTGTAATAGATAATTAGGGCTTCTATTTCTTTTCATCCCCATTTGTGAATTTGTACCCCCCATTCCCAAAGCATTGTAATAGCGTAAGACATTTAATTTCCACAATTTACCGCTTTCTTTATTATTATTAGTTTAATAGGATTGTATGGCAAGATCTAAAAATCAATACTAGACAACCTAATCCAAGATAAATACTTGAATCACAACACACTTGGCACACCCACACTTCTAGGGTAATCTCACTTGTTTCCTCGCATAAAAACGGTCATGTTCCTCGAATGTGGGATGTTTTAGCAAAGACCCTCGATTTACATATCGTAGTCCCTCGATGACCCTTCGATGTTGCCTTCTATAAACGATATTAGTCCCTTACGGCGATTGCTAAAACATCTTACAAGTTACCTTCTATGATTGCACGATGACCCACGCTTGTCCTTAACATCCAATGATATGGCTCCTTACCAACCAATGGTGAAATAACATTATCTAAAGGAAGAAGAAAAGAACATAGACTTTTTGAGTAGGTAGATTGCTCGTAATTGCTTGCTCACAAACTAAAACCATTTCCACACCACACACTTTCAAAAAAAACATCTTTCCAAACACTCTCTTTTCAAACAAATATTTTGAAAACAAACACTTTCTATGCATTCTCAACAACACGAGAATCATTACAAAGTTTGCCGTGTTAGGGAATTTTCAAAATATTTCCAAAAAATAAACATTTTGTATACATTCTCAATGATACGAGAATCATTATAAAATCACCACTTTCAAAACATCTTTAAAACATATTTCAACTTACACAAAACACAAAGCATTTCAAAGTGAGCTAGCAATTAAGAGCTCGTAGATAACTATGGATGAAAAAGATGCTAACACCTTCCCTTTTCATAACCTACCCCCCAAACTCAAGAAAATTATTAAAAGGTATTTCTTGTTCTTTTCACCCTTTCCTTTATTGGATAAAATAAAAGGCGGTGGTGACTCCTGCTATCCATAACATTTGCAATAAAATGCAAAACACCCAAGTCAGTTCTCCCACCGTATTACACCAACGTCAAGTTCAAATGGTAAAATTAAATTCAGTCAACTTCTTCCGACAACGAGGGATGAGATGCTCGAAGATATAGAGGAAATATCAGAGTTGAAACCCGACTGGATCATTTACACATAGTTATATGTTTTTCTTTACTTTTCATTGTTATGACATTTCCTCTTACTAGGATTTCTGTCTCTTTGTAAAAAATCGTCTGTTTATAGGAAAATTATCAATACAAGTCAATTTCAAAATTCTAATTTGTTTCACTTTTTCTGTTTTATTTGCAAAAATATCCAATGACTAAATTGAATGAACATATGTACATGAATATGATTACTGTTGACAAATATATGTATAAAAACAAGAATAAGCATTTACTCAAGACTCTAGGAATTAGGGTAACTTTCAAGTCGTCCATAAATCCCCACATGAAAATCCCCATAGAACAACCACCATGGGATTATCCCCGCAGAGTTACCTTCACAAGCTCGTCCCTACGAAGATACATTCCCTCACAAGTCTAATAAGCCTTCAAGACAGGAATTAAGGCATCTTTTAGCTATTAGCATGACCATACTCCCGAGCATATCCCCCTAGCGGATAAAGGAGTTTGATCATTTCCCCAGCATATGGCGGCAACTTCTTCAGCATAATTAATAGGAGTCTAACTCCCTATCCAAGTTTATTATTCCAACACTATAGAATCCCATACAAAATTCTCTTCTCTAACAGGGCTCATTACCTCAGTAGGGTTTATTTCCTCAGCAGAGTATATTTCTCCAGCAAGGCTTATTTCCCCAATGGAATTTAATTTCCCAAGCAGAGTTCATCTCTCTGATTACTACAATTCCCCGACAAACTCTCTTCTCCAGTAAAATATAGTCAAGGCTACTATCCCCAGAAAGTTGCTACCGAACCTGAAACTGTACCAGATGTAATTCAACTTTGTCCTCCCTAGAAGAGTTAGCATCCATATTTGAAACTCGGTCATACGACACCTATAAAGATTATCTATCTCTATTATTCACAATCAGGGTATATAAGAACTAAAATTCCGCAGTAGGGCAACGAACGGCTAATGTTCCTGAACTCTTCTATCCTTAAACGGAAGTCAAACATTCCCAGCAGAGTATCCTCATGCAGAAAGCAGAAATCCCCAGCGGAGACATTCTAAACAAGATTGAAGATTCATACCCTTCATCCATAGCAATAATCCAGGACTTATTTCCCCAACAAAGATGTTATACAAAGCTACCGATACACTTCAATGACTTCTCACATCCATACATCATTTATAATTATCATAGCATATGTGTTGTACCCCAAAATTTGCCCTCCCTTTCTTTAGGAAACCATCTTAGATTTTTCAAAATCCCCTGGAACAAATCCAAGTCCTGAGTTATCTTTTTGCCCAAGCAAGTCACTTACAAGAGCAAGATGACCTCACAAACTCCAACAACAATGCTTTCATCTTGAGGAAAATCAAATTCTAAGTGCTTAGAATGTTTCTTTAAAATAAGTGTTTTTTGGAAAAATCAGCGCTTCAGAACTTCTGGATCCATTCCAGATGAAGACGGTCAGAAGTTGCAAGCTTGGCTCAGCGTGGTCAGAAGTTGGCTCTTCAGCAGCTACATCAGTTCAATCAGAAGTTGTAAACGTGGTTCAGAGTGTAAGCCTCAAACAGAACATACCCCTTCAGCAGTTACGCAAGCTCAGTCAGAACTTGCTAAAGGAATGCAAGAGAAACATGAAAGTATAAAGGCTCCTTCAGAACAGGTTGAAATCAGAAGATGAAAGGTCAGAGGGGTAGGTGTCACATTGATACAGAATCTCTAAGTCCAGATTGTCCAGAAGTAGATCCAAGGAACGTACCAGAAAACCAGGAGAATCTCCAGAACTTGCTAAAACAACAGGTAGCCAAGGCCAGAGCATGGTTCACGCTGCTGATTCAACAACCAGAATGTTGGTATTGACAGGTCTTGTCACCATTTAATGCCCATTAATGCTTCCAACCACTCCTGAGCGTTCACGTGTGGCTTGGAAAATGCTTTTGCACAGATTCTGGCATGGGTCTTCACGCCACCGCCCATTTCAGAGGTCACTTCCCCCAATCTACGCCTGCTGCTGCTACCTAGGCTGAAAAATAGCTGTTATCACAACTTCCCAGGAATTTCTGTCAAAGCACCATTTCAAACAGTTGAAAAAGGCAAGTGATCTAAGCAAGTAACTAAGAGCCCATGGAAAACCATGGATAGAAAGGGTGCTAATACCTTCCCTTTCTATAATCTACTCCCCGAACCCAAGAAAACATCTCAAAGGTTTTTTTGCTGTGCTTTTTAAACCTTTCCTTAGGATAAAATAAAAAGTCGGTGGCGACTCTTGCTCAACCGAAACATTTGCGAAAACAAACGCAAAATTCATAAGTCAGTTCTCCCACCGTATCACAGAACTGGCGACTCTGCTGGGGATAATCTTAAAAGTGGAGTAACCTTAGGGCTTAGATCACCCTCTTGCATGACTAATTGTTTGATTTGCTTGCTTTATACTTTGGCTCTATTGTTTGGGTTTACAATCCTCCACCCGGATTTTGGGAAACATTCATAGATAGCAATACGTTGTGGAAACTGTGCGGGGTATACCGACACGGTCTAAGCAATAGCTATATTAGTGCGACATATTTGTGAGTACCGGTAACCCTTGAGTTCAATCAAGGAGAGTACGGGGCCGCTGAGTGATGTCACTAAGCACTAATGACCTAGAACCTTACTTGACCATCTTGGCCTTTCATTAGGGGTAGTGAGATGACCGGCTTTGGTGCAGTCCGAAGTTGGTAGATACTCGATACTACACTCATTGATGGTTGTTTTCTTGGAATATTTTGGTCGCCAGTTAAGTGGCTAAACCGAAACAATGAACATTGAAAACAATCCAATGATATTGAGCTCCTTAGAACCCGGTTACTATTTATAGGACAGGTTTTTAAAGCCAACTACACTCAAGAGGGTACTTACCTATGAAACCCCATGCGAGCCTGAAACTAGGGTTTGGTATGATTTGCTTGTACATATGTTTTGTGCATACATCATAAACATCATGAAGCATCATATGCATTTACTAACCATTTCAAGGGTTTTGGATCTTCATCTTTGTTCTTGTTTTGTAGGACATGGAGATTCCTCGCAGAAATACCATTCAAGTCAACCTTGTGAGAATCTCTCCTCAACTCAAGGAGCTCACCTCAAGAATTCCGGAAATTTCATCCTTCAGTGAAAAACATGGTAGACTGCTCAGCCTAGTCAACGCTAACATTGAAGAAGACATGATGAAAGTGCTATTCCAGTTCTTTGACCCTCTTCACCACTGTTTCACTTTCCCCGATTACCAGTTGGTACCCACTTTGGAGGAATTTTCTCAACTCCTGAGAATTCCTATCCTTAATCAACTACCCTTCAACGGTACGGAAAAGGAACCAAGGCCGGAAGATGTTGCTCGAGCATTACATCTACAACCATCCGACATCAAAGGGCATTGGGAAACCAGAAGCGGCGTCAAAGGATTCTTAGCCAAGTTCTTGTTTGAGAAGGCACAAGAATGTTGGAACTCATTGGACCTACAAGCCTTTGAAGAGATTGTGGCACTCCTTATCTATGGGTTGGTCTTGTTCCCAAATCCTGACCAATTGGTAGATGTCAACGCTGTCAAAATCTTCTTGTCCAGAAACCCAATACCAACATTGCTTGGGGACATCCTTCACTCATTTTACACACGAACAATGAGAAAGAGGGGTGTTCTCATGTGCTGTACTCCCTTCCTCGCAAGGTGGTTTATTTCGCACCTTCCACAATCTGTCCTGAAGAATGATCAAGGTACAAGGTGGTCCCAACGATTGATGGCTCTTACTCATTCTGATGTGCATTGGTGTTCTCGGTCCAGAGAAAATATCATCATTATCGATCGTTGCGGAGAATTCCCTAATGTTCCTTTACTTGGAATTAGAGGGGGTATCACCTACAATCCTTGCCTAGCTTTGAGGCAATTTGGATATGCCCGGAGGGATGGCCCTCATGATATGTTGATTCCTAGCTTAGTTTTTGACTTCGACAACGATGCGCAAGGACTTCGCCAAAGATTCATCAGAGCTTGGGGAAAACTCAACAAGGTTGATAGCAAGACTTTGGGACACAAGAACTCCATCCCTCTTGAACCTTATCTCAAATGGGTACGAGCCCGAGCCCAAAGATTGGTGATGCCTTATCCTCATATTCTCCCTGTGATTAAAGAGCCCGTCAATGAAGGAGAGGTTTCCTACACCATCCTACATCCAGACATGCCTACATCGTGGGAGGAGATGCAGAAAAGCTGGATTCAGCTCAAGGAAGAACGTAATACTTTTGAGGCTAGCTTCTACACCAGTGAGAAGAAGGTTCTAGAGCTTACCCGCCGACTCCATGAGCAAGAGGTCCTCAACACCTACATCGCACCAAAAAGGATGCGCAATGTCTTTCTACCCTGAGAAATTATTTTGTAATTTTTGGCCCATGGGTCATTTATGTACTAACAAATCTTTTCTTATTAAAATGACGTGCGTTCTTTTTGTCTACAACAATTATGAATTTCCAAGAACCCTTGAATGCATTGCATAGATAGCATCTCATGCATCATGTGCATAACAGGTACCCATTTTTCTACAGGTTGCTTAATCTTCTTCGCTGTTTATTTGGAACAGTCAGTCATGAATCCAGACTCGTCCAGTGAGCAAGCAATCAAGGCCCTTCAGGCCCAAAGTGCACAGTTTCAAGAGATGGTCCTAAGCCTAGCCCAGGGTCAGCAAGAGTTGAAGACTCTACTCCTGAAAAAGAAAAAGAAAAAGAGGACTGCGTTGTTCAACACCGGACGCAGATTTGGGAACACACTCCATAATGAAGCTGATCCAACTACTTCGTCTGCTGAGAAAAACAGTCCCCAAGGGGGAGGAGCTCCTAGTCCCGCAGTCTCCGACAACGAGACGGACTATAACGACGAACAATACCCACCTGCTGCTGACAGATACAAACAATTGGAGGACCGCTTGAGCGCCATGGAAATTCAGAATGTGCCGGGACTAGATTTCAGAGATTTGGGGTTATCTTCTGGGGTAGTAATTCCACACAAGTTTAAGGCGCCTGCCTTCGCCAAGTATGATGGGGTCCCCTGCCCAAAGCTGCATCTGAGGTCGTACGTAAGGAAAATCCAACCTTACACGGCGGATAAGAACCTTTGGATTCACTTCTTCCAAGATAGCCTCTCGGGGTCGCAACTTGAATGGTTCTACCAGTTAGAGGGAACTAGCATACGACACTGGGAAGATTTGGCAAACGCATTCTACAGACAATACCAATACAATTCTGATCTCGCTCCTACGCGTACCCAACTTCAGGGTATGTCTATAGGAACGGGTGAAGGGTTCAAAGAGTACGCTCAAAAATGGAGAGATTTGGCTGGCAGGGTTCAGCCTCCATTGACTGATCGGGAGCTAATTGATATGTTTCTAGGGACGTTGTCTGGTCCATTTTTCAATCATTTGGTTGGTAACTCCTCCGCTGGGTTTACAGATTTGATATTGACAGGAGAAAGAATTGAAGCTGGCATCAGGTCAGGCAAGATACAAAAGGCTGCCTCCACAAATGCTGAGAAGAGGCCGTTTAAGAAAGAAGCAAGCGCCGTCTATGGTCTTAGAAGACAAGTCAAGCCCGAAAGTCGCCAAGCCGTCAATGCTTTGGTCATCTCAAAACCTATTGCTGCTCCTCAGCAGTACAATCAACAAAGAAGTGAAAGGCCCAAGAGGCAGTATACTCGGCTGAGTATGACCTTATCTCAAATTTTACCCCAACTGTTATCCACCAACCTGGTGACCCTCAAAGAAGCTCCTAAGGTTGTCAACACTGCGTCTCCTAAGTATAACCCAAATGCCCGGTGTGTTTATCATTCTGATAGTCCCGGGCACACTACTGATGATTGCTGGGCCTTGAGAAACAAAGTGCAAGATCTGATCGACGCAAAGGAAATTCAGTTTGAAGCGCCGGAGAGACCAAACGTTGTAACTGCTCCTATGCCCCAGCATAGGGTAAATGCCATTGAGGAAGAAATATTTGCTGTTTCGGTAGATGAAGTTGTTACCCCTCTGAAGACCGTCAAGAAGAACCTACTGCTGGCCGGTTTATTTCCGGGTTGCAGTGAAGGTTGCCTGCTCTGTGCTATTTCCCTATCTGGTTGTCCCTTGCTGAAGATAGGCATCCAAAGCCTAATGGATAGTAAGGAGATTTTGTTTCAGAAGTCTGTTGTTCAAGTAGTTCCGATAAGAGAAATTTCTGTGGTTACCATCTTCAAAAATCCAATCAAGGCTCTCCCGAAAAAGCCTGTTCAAATCATGACTGTTGCACCTGTGATTATTACTGTTCCGGGGCCTCTCCCCTACGTGTCTGATAAAGCTGTCCCCTGGCATTATGGGGCAGAAGTGTATATAAATGGAATCAAACAAGAATTCGACACTGGCGCCAGTATCTGCGATATCACTGGTCCAGCCAAGGTCACCCGCAGTGGCAGGCTCTTCTCGCCTGACATTGCACCGCCCGCTATTCGAAGACCCCTCCTTATAAAACCTACAAGTTTACCTGTTCCTGCTGCTGATCAAGTTGTTTCCCCTGCCGCCGAGTCATCAAATGCTCGGGACAAAGGGATTGAAGAAGAGCCTGCCCGAAAGGAGGCACCAATACCCATAAATGCTGAGGCCTCCCAACGAGAAATGGAGGAGATCCTGAAAATAATAAAGAAGAGTGACTTCAATGTTGTCGAGCAGCTGGGGCATACACCCTCCAAGATCTCCCTACTCTCCTTATTGCTATGCTCTGAGGCCCATGCTAAGGCCTTGATCTCATTTCTCAAGACGGCCCATGTGCCACAAGAGACATCTGCAGTCTAATTCGCTGATTGTGTAGCAAATCTGACAGCAGACAACGGCTTGGTTTTTTCAGATGCTGACCTGACTGCGAAGGGAAGAGACCACAATGACACCCTGCATGTCTCTATCGAATGCAGGGGCACTACTCTGGCGCATGTACTGGTGGATACTGGTTCTTCCTTGAATGTTCTACCGAAAAAGGCTTCAGACCGTTTGGATTATGAAGGTCTGGAACTGAAGCCCAGCAATATCATCGTCAGGGCCTTTGACGGTTCAAAAAGGATGGTTCATGGAGAGGTTAACATCCCTATTCGTGTGGCTCTCAAGTATTTGACTCTACTTTTTATGTGATGGATATACGTCCATCGTACTCTTGTCTACTGGGTCGACCTTGGATCCATAAAGCCGGGGCAGTAACCTCTACTTTGCACCAGAAGCTGAAGTACCCTGTCAGGGGAAAGATTGTCACTGTGCAAGGAGAAGAAGAGTATATGGTGAGCCATTTGAATTCCTTCAGATACATTGAGATGGATGGGGAGTTTATTGAAACCCCCTTTCAGCATTTTGAGGAGGTGCATCCAATTTCAGCAGCAGCAGAAACGACAGTCGAAGAGATTGTTTCCTTGAAGATGGCTTCCCTAAGGGATGCCCGGGCTGTGGTTCAGAAAGGCAGTTGTGCACACTGGGGTCAGCTTCCTGACTTCACTCAGAAGAACGACAAGTTTGGGCTGGGCTTTACTGCAGAGGCTCAGAGGGCTGTGCGCAAAGAGAAGATCAGAAAGGCTCCGGTGTTTATCTCCAGCTCAAGAGTGAACGCTATCGAGGAGGATGTAGAGGAAGCAGAGTTTGACAGTTGGATCTACCCGACTACCAGCGACGGACCAAGCAACTGGACGGCAAAGGATTTTACCCCTATCACATTTGTCACGCAGTAATTGATTTCTTTTAAATTCCAAATTTGTAACAGATAATATGTTAAAACTTTGTTAGCTCGGTGTCCTACCTGGGGCATCGTGGCTCCATTTGTGAGGGCTTTTTGTATGTCATTTCCATATATCATCAATCAAAACATTGGACGTTTGTTGCATTTCAAATCTTATGCTCTTTTTTCTTTCTGTGTTATATATATTGCAAAACAGCTATATTTACACACACTCACTTATACAGGTTTCAATCCACTCTGGATCTCACTGGTAACAGCTCTGCTACCGCCAGTTATGACTTCGAAAATCCGATCATCTTGGCCGAGGACGAAGGTGAAGATGACTGCGAAGTGCCTGGTGAACTCGCAAGACTGCTGCTCCAGGAAGAGAGGGCTATTCAGCCACATGAAGAGCCTGTGGAGACAATTAACTTGGGTACCGAGACAGATAGGAAAGAGATCAAGATTGGTGCCAATCTAGAGCTCAGCATGAAGCAACGATTGATCCAGATGCTACAAGACTACATGGAGATTTTTGCTTGGTCCTATGAAGATATGCCTGGTTTGGATGCCGACATTGTAGTTCACCACCTGCCAACCAAGGAAGATTGCCCTCCGGTAAAGCAAAAAGCCCGACGGATGCGGCCAGAGATGTCTGAAAAGATCAAGGCCGAGGTTATGAAACAGTTTGATGCCGGATTCCTTGCGGTGACTGCTTACCCTCAGTGGGTTGCCAACGTGGTGCCAGTGCCAAAAAAGGACGGTAAGGTCAGAATGTGTGTCGACTACAGGGATCTGAACAGGGCCAGCCCCAAGGATGACTTCCCCTTACCTCACATTGATGTCCTTGTTGACAATACAGCTCAACACAAGGTGTTCTCCTTCATGGATGGTTTTTCAGGGTATAATCAGATCAAGATGGCTCCAGAAGATATGGAGAAGACTACCTTTGTGACTCAGTGGGGCACCTTCTGTTATAAGGTCATGCCATTCGGATTGAAAAATGCTGGGGCAACCTATCAGCGTGCCATGGTTGCTTTGTTTCATGATATGATCCATCATGAGATTGAGGTATACGTTGATGACATGATTGCAAGGTCTCAAAATGAGGAGGAGCACCTTGACCATCTGAGGAAGTTGTTTGACCGACTCAAGTTATACAAGCTAAGGTTGAATCCCAACAAATGCACCTTTGGGGTAAGGTCCGGAAAATTGCTAGGTTTCATTGTAAGTGATAAAGGTATTCAGGTGGACCCTGCCAAGGTAAAAGCCATACAAGAGATGCCGACTCCAAAAACAGAGAAAGAAGTCAGAGGCTTCCTAGGACGACTGAATTACATTGCCCGATTCATCTCACATCTGACTGCTACTTGTGAGCCAATCTTCAAGCTGCTGAAGAAAGATCAAGTGGTACGCTGGAATGATGAATGTCAGGCCGCCTTTGAAAGGATAAAGGAATATCTCCAAGAGCCACCCATTCTTATGCCACCGGTGGAAGGAAGACCTCTGATACTATATTTGACAGTGCTTGACAATTCAATGGGGTGTGTGCTGGGACAGCATGACGAGTCTGGCCGAAAAGAGCACGCTATTTATTACTTGAGCAAAAAGTTTACCGACTGTGAGTCTTGTTACTCACTGCTTGAGAAAACTTGCTGCGCTCTTGTATGGGCTGCTCGCCGGCTGAGACAGTATATGCTGACTCACACTACCTTGTTGATTTCAAAAATGGATCCCATCAAGTACATATTTGAAAAGCCCGCTCTGTCTGGAAGAATAGCGAGATGGCAAATGATCTTGACAGAATATGACATCCAGTATACAACTCAGAAAGCAATTAAGGGAAGTGTACTGGCAGATCATTTGGCACACCAGCCTGTGGACGATTACCAATCATTGAACTTTGATTTTCCGGATGAAGATATCTTGGTGGTAACTGACTGTGAAGTACCTGGACCGGATGAAGGACCTGAGGAAGGATCCCGATGGTCTATGCATTTTGACGGAGCCCCCAATGCT
Source organism: Vicia faba (assembly GCA_948472305.1). NCBI lineage: Eukaryota > Viridiplantae > Streptophyta > Magnoliopsida > Fabales > Fabaceae > Vicia > Vicia faba. Next base: position 572,633,197 of record OX451738.1, read on the forward strand.
TTGGGTAACGGCGTCGGCGCTGTAATCATATCTCCCAAAGGAACTCATACTCCCCTTACCGCCCGATTATGTTTCAGCTGCACCAATAACATGGCAGAATATGAGGCATGTATCATGGGTTTACAAGCTGCAATCGACTTGAGGATAAAATTTCTAAGTGTCTTCGGAGATTCCGCTCTCGTGATCAACCAGATCAAAGGCGAGTGGGATACGAAACACCCGAATCTTATTCCTTACAAGGAGTATGTGTCGACCTTGCTCCCCCACTTTGAAGAGATAACCTTCGAACACTTCCCTAGAGAGGAGAATCAGCTAGCGGACGCCCTAGCTACGATGTCTTCAATGTTCAAAGTTAAATGGGACAATGAGGCTCCCCGAATCATTATCTGGAAGTTGGATGAACCGGCATACTGCTGCGAGCTCGAGGTTGAGAAGGTCACTGAGAAACCCTGGTATCATGAGGTGAAGAGGTACTTGGAAGCTCAGGAATACCCTGAAGGTGCATCTGTCAATGATAAGAAGTTCATGAGGAGGTTTGCTGCAAAATTCTTCCTCAGCAACGGCATTCTCTACAAGCGGAATCATGATTCAACTCTGTTACGTTGTGTGGATAAAACTGAAGCAGAGAAAATTATGATGGAATTACATGAGGGCATATTTGGAACACATTCCAGTGGACACACCATGGCCAAGAAAATCCTTCGGGCAGGATATTTCTGGTCCACAATGGAAGCTGATTGTTACCAACACTCCCGAACTTGTCATAAATGCCAGATCTATGCCGACAAGGTGCACATCCCTCCAGTTCCTCTGAACGTCCTGACTGCACCTTGGCCTTTTGCAATGTGGGGCATTGATATGATCGGCGAGATTAAACCTACAGCATCTAACGGACATCGCTTCATCCTGGTGGCGATCGATTACTTCACGAAGTGGGTCGAGGCAGCATCCTATGCCACAGTAACCAAGAGCGTCGTGGCACGTTTCATCCGGCATAACTTGATCTGTCGGTACGGTGTCCCAGAAAGAATCATTACGGACAACGGTACCAATCTCAATAATACGATGATCACTGAACTCTGTGAACAATTCAAAATACAGCACCATAATTCTTCTCCCTACCGGCCGAAGATGAATGGGGCTGTAGAGGCAGCCAATAAAAATATCAAGAAAATTGTGCAGAAGATGACAGTGACCTATAAAGATTGGCACGAGATGTTACCGTTCGCTCTTCATGGGTACCGCACCTCAGCCAGAACATCAACTGGGGCAACTCCCTTCTCTTTGGTCTATGGCATGGAGGCGGTCTTGCCAATTGAAGTTCAGATACCCTCTCTCCGGATAATGAAGGATGCAAACTTGAATGAAGATGATTGGATCCAGACTCGACTTGATCAATTAAATCTGATTGACGAAAAGAGGCTCACTGCTATCTGTCATGGTCAAACGTATCAAAAACGGATGATTAGGGCATTTAACAAGAAAGTCAAACCACAAGAGTATCAAGTTGGGGACCTGGTAATCAAACGCATCATCCTTCCTCAAAGTGATCCCAGGGGCAAATGGACCCCTACGTACGAAGGGCCATTTGTGGTTAAACGTGTGTTCTCAGGAGGAGCCATGATCCTAACCACCATGGATGGTGACGACCTTCCTCACCCCGCCAATACAGACATAGTGAAAAAATACTATGCATAAATAAAAGACCCGCTAGGTTGACATACCTAGGCAAAAATAAGGGCTTCCCGGCGAACCAAAAGGGTTCGGGCAAAAATAAGGGATGAAATGAAAAAAAAACTGTACACCCGGCAAGTCGAAAACCTGAAAAGGCGGCTTGGGCAAAAATGGGTATCCCGGTGGACTGAAAACCTGAAAGGGCGGTCCAGGCAAAAGTTAGGGATGAAGCGTAACACTATGTCTCATTGGATCACACCGCATCCAGAATTCACTACCTGGCTCAGACGTCGGCATCGACCAATCAGCTTCATCTTCAACTAGGTAGCAAAGCGATGAGACGTTCGAAGACATAAAGGCAATAGCAGAGTTGGAACCCAGTGGGATCGTTCACATAGCTGTTTTATTTCCTTTTCAAATTCTATGTTATATGGCGGCGTCCTCTTACTAGGATGTCAGCCTCTTGTATAAAAACGCCTATTCACAGGCAAAGTTCAAATCAATACGAATTCACTTGTCCATACAAATTACCATTGTTTTCTTCTTTCTGTTTGTCTTGCGAAGAACGTCCAATGTTTGTTTTTGATATATGCATTTGACATTAAAATTGCTGATTCATAAATATTCACGTATGAGACAAAAATCAATTACAGGTGACATCGGATACAGGGCAATGTAAAGTTGTCTGATGAAGTCGGGTTGCTTTGTCCGCCAAGGTACCAAGGTAGATTTGACTGAAGAATGCGACTAAATCATCTCAACTCCCCGCAGAGTAAGACAAGATTCGGCAGTACTTTCACCAAGCAGAGTTGATTCCCTATCGTTCCTGAAAAGGCACCACATTCCCCAGCGGAGTATAGGCATTCGTCAGCAAGCATCCCCGGAAGTCTTGATCTAAGTTTGTTACCTGGAGAAATACGGACACCCCAGTAGGGCCGTTTACCAGCACAATTCCAAAAGTTTCCCCAGGAAAAGTTGGAATCCATCTCCCCGAGCAGTAAGCTTATCCCCAGTAGATTCTGGAAGCTTATCTCCTGCAGAGTACGGACGTCTCTCCCGAGCTTTATTCAGAGTTATTTCCTCACGAGGGCTTATAACTGGGTTATCCTCAGCTAATCGCCACGGAAGATTATCCCCAGCGGAGTTTATCTTTGATATCCCCAGCGGAGTTTATCTTTCGATCCCCAGCGGATTTTATCTTTGGTATCCCCAGCGGAGTTTATCTTTCAATCCCCAGCGGAGTTTATCTTTGTTATCCCCAGCGGATTTTATCTTTCAATCCCCAGCGGAGTCTATCATCATTATCCCCAGCGGAATCCATCTTTAAAGGTCCTCAGCAAGCCTCTCATCAAAACTTCAGCAAAGTATCTCGGCCACAGGGCAACTCCCCGGCCAATCGTCAAAGATCTATCTTCCTAAGACGAAGATACATTCATAAACATTTCACACTTTCATACATCTTGCTTACATACATGATAAAGTGCATACAACACTATCTCATGTTGAACATCATGACATCATGCATATCATACATCATGACATTGCGTACAACTTATGTTTTTGCCTCTTCAGGGAAAAAGACAATCCCAAAGACAGCTGCCTTCAACTGTCACAAATTCCGGATTCGATACCTGTATCTAGCCAGGGCATATCTGAGAGTGACCAGTTTCCAGACTCGATTCCTGTATCTAGCCAGGGCACGTCTGAAGAGTTCAAAGATTCGATTCCTGTATCCAGCCAGGGCACATCTATCAACTACAACATTTCCAGACTCGATTCCTGTATCTAGCCAAGGCACGTCTGAAGAGTCCGAAGATTCGATTCCTGTATCCAGCCAGGGCACATCTATTAACGACTATTTCCAGATTCGATTCCTGTATCCAGCCAGGGCACATCTGTGAACAACCGATTGTAGATTCGATACCTGTATCTAGCCAGGGCACATCTGCATAAGGAGATTGAAGATCAAACACCTGTAACAAGCCAGGAAAACATCCGTCTTTCTCAAATATACAAATTTCTCGCTAAGGAATCTCTTATGCGATCGACACTTCCAAATGGCATCTATAAGCCCATTCCCGACAAGGTTCTGTCACGTCTCCAGATGGCATCTATAAGCCCATCTCCCTATCTGTCACCTCTCCAAATGGCATCTGTAAGCCCATTCCTAACATCACATTGCTGATACTTCAACATGCGAGTGCAAATTTCAGGGCACTCTGGTGTCCAATCTTCTTTTACCTTCGAGTCGCGAAAGGAAAACTCGCCAATCTAACTCTTCAGGTTCAAGAAGATTGAACAGGGGCAACTGTTGTACCCCAAAATTTGCCCTCCCTTTCTTTAGGAAACCATCTTAGATTTTTCAAAATCCCCTGGAACAAATCCAAGTCCTGAGTTATCTTTTTGCCCAAGCAAGTCACTTACAAGAGCAAGATGACCTCACAAACTCCAACAACAATGCTTTCATCTTGAGGAAAATCAAATTCTAAGTGCTTAGAATGTTTCTTTAAAATAAGTGTTTTTTGGAAAAATCAGCGCTTCAGAACTTCTGGATCCATTCCAGATGAAGACGGTCAGAAGTTGCAAGCTTGGCTCAGCGTGGTCAGAAGTTGGCTCTTCAGCAGCTACATCAGTTCAATCAGAAGTTGTAAACGTGGTTCAGAGTGTAAGCCTCAAACAGAACATACCCCTTCAGCAGTTACGCAAGCTCAGTCAGAACTTGCTAAAGGAATGCAAGAGAAACATGAAAGTATAAAGGCTCCTTCAGAACAGGTTGAAATCAGAAGATGAAAGGTCAGAGGGGTAGGTGTCACATTGATACAGAATCTCTAAGTCCAGATTGTCCAGAAGTAGATCCAAGGAACGTACCAGAAAACCAGGAGAATCTCCAGAACTTGCTAAAACAACAGGTAGCCAAGGCCAGAGCATGGTTCACGCTGCTGATTCAACAACCAGAATGTTGGTATTGACAGGTCTTGTCACCATTTAATGCCCATTAATGCTTCCAACCACTCCTGAGCGTTCACGTGTGGCTTGGAAAATGCTTTTGCACAGATTCTGGCATGGGTCTTCACGCCACCGCCCATTTCAGAGGTCACTTCCCCCAATCTACGCCTGCTGCTGCTACCTAGGCTGAAAAATAGCTGTTATCACAACTTCCCAGGAATTTCTGTCAAAGCACCATTTCAAACAGTTGAAAAAGGCAAGTGATCTAAGCAAGTAACTAAGAGCCCATGGAAAACCATGGATAGAAAGGGTGCTAATACCTTCCCTTTCTATAATCTACTCCCCGAACCCAAGAAAACATCTCAAAGGTTTTTTTGCTGTGCTTTTTAAACCTTTCCTTAGGATAAAATAAAAATTCGGTGGCGACTCTTGCTCAACCGAAACATTTGCGAAAACAAACGCAAAATTCATAAGTCAGTTCTCCCACCGTATCACAATATGCATACGAAACACATATATAACTCTCATTTGCTTTGAGAACATTATCACGCAATGCATTACATACATCATGACATTGCATAAATACTAACTTTATCTTTTCAAGTAAAAGTCTACAAACAGACGAATATCATCAATAATTCTCAAACAGGTCAGAGACTAATTCCCGAAACAGGATGGGGCAACTATCTATATGACCAGGTCCAAGATTAATTCCCTAAACAGGACGGGGAAACTATCTATATGACCAGGTCCAAGATTAATTCCTGAAACAAGGCGGGGTAACTATTTATATAACTAGGCGGTATGAATTCCCGAAACAGGACGGGTGCGCCAATAGAAAGCAGGTTAAAGATTAATTCCCAAAACAAGATGGAGGAACTATCTATATAACTAGGAAAAGATTAATTCCCGAAACAGGACGGGGTAACTATCTTTATAACCAGGAAAAGATTAACTCCCAAAACAGGACGGGGAAACTATTGATAGGGCCAGGTGGTATGAATTTCCGAAACAGGACGGGTTTACCAACAAAAAACAGATTGTAGATCAATTCCCGAAATAGGACGGGGCGACTATCTACATGACAAGAGTTTCCCTCAGAGACAATTTGACAAGTAACTACTTAAGCACCTTCCCCAGATGTTCATTCTGGAAATCATTATTCAGATATAGTCGAGCGCAGACTCATTCTGATACTCCTATCAATAGTTACTTTGGATGGCATCTATAAGCCCATCTCTGACGATACTCCGTCACCTCTCCGAATGGCATCTTTAAGCCCATTCAAGCAATATTATCCACCAACAGCATTACCTACTGCACATGCGAGTGCAAATTTCTGGACACTTAAGTGTTCAATCCTCTTCTACCTTCAGATCATGAATGGAGGACATTCCAATCTAGCTCCTCAGGTTTAAGAAGATTGAACAGGGGCACACACCTACCACAATCTAGAGGATAGATGATTGAAGAAGTTTATGCATTTATCACGACCTAGAGGATAAATGAATAAAGGTAGTCTTACGTATTTTTCACGACCTAGAGGATAAATATCGTAATCCTGAAAATTCGCATACCTACTGTAATATGGTGGGAGAATTGACTTGGGTGTTTTTCATTTGATCGCAATTGTTGCGGATAGCTAGAGTCGCCACTTACTTTTCTTTTATCCAATAAAGGAAAGGGTGAAAAGAACAGGAAAGACCTTTTGAGAATTTTCCTGAGCTCGGGGGGTACGTTATGAAAAGGGAAGGTGTTAGCACCCTTTTCATCCATAGTCATCTACGGGATCTTAGTTGCTAGCTCACTTTAAAATGCTTTATTTGAAATCTGTTTGTGATGTTTTGAAAGAATTTTTGAAAAGTGCCTTTGTTTAGGAGAAATTTGTAATGATTCTCGTCTCTATAAGAATGTAGACAAAGTGTTGACTTTTGAAAATATTTCATGAAAGTGTTTGTGTGTTTGAAAGATATTTTGTTTGAAATAATTGTGAGAAAGCAACTACGAGTGATCTACCTACTCAAAAAGTCTTTGTTCTTTTCCTCCTCCTTTAGATAGTGTTATCTTACCATTAGTTAGTAAGCAACCATATCATTGGATGTGAAGGGACAAGAGTTGGTCGTCGTACAGTCATAAAAGGCAACATTGTAGGATACCTTAGAAATTTGTTGTGAGGGTCTAAGATTGTTTACCAAAGGCAACATCAAAGGGTCATCGAGGGACTACAATCTTGTATTCGATGGTCATTGTTAAAGTATCCCACGTTCGAGGGACATGACTGTTTTTTTTAAGGCAACAAATGGGGTATACCCTAGAGGTGCACGTTTGAAAAGTGTGTTTGATTGCATGAATTTTGTCTTTGAGATTAGGGTTTTCTAAGATTGATTTTATCTTGCCATACAAACCCTAATTACTAGTAATAATGGAAAGCGGTAAATTGCGTATTTAAATGTCCTACACTATTACAACACTTTAGGGGGTGAGGGCACAAGTTTATGAATGGGGATTGAAAGCAATAAATCCTAATTACTATTACAGATTGATAATAATTGAATAATCGCAAAATAATGTAAAAGAGTGAATAATTGTGAAAAGATGGGAAAAGGGCTAAGTATAAACCCTAAAAAAGATTCTAAATATTTTAAGAAAGAAAATATTTTTGTTTCTTTTTATAGTAGAGAAAAGAGTTTGAAATTTGAAATGAAAAGAAATTAGAAATTTAAATCTAACTTTAAGTATTTAAAAATTGATTAAAAGAAAAGTGTGATAAATTAATCTATTTATGGAAATAAATTAAACCCTAAAATGTTCTGAATATTTTAGGAAAATAATTTTGAGTTTTGTTTTAGAATATCTTTTAATGTGTAAAAAATAATAATGAAAACCCTATTTCTAATTAATAAAACAAAGAGGTGATTAAAATGAATTAATTTTTATGTCAAAAATTAGTTTAATTAAATAAAAACATAAATCTAATATTTTTATGATTTTATGATTTTATGATTCTAAATAAAAATGTTTAAACAAAAATAATTAAATAAAATAAGAAAAAGAAAATGTTTTGGGCCTATGTGTGAAAGTGATAAGAGGGGTAAGAATTTAGAAAAAATTCAGGCCCATTACAGTGAGCCCAGCTCCTGTTTTTGTATCTAGTGGGAGAGGCTCTTTAAGGTTCACCATAAGGAAGCATTATAGCATGTTGGATTTGGCTGGATAGAGATCAGATGGTTAGATGATGAGGTGCATCATAGGCGCTGGAACTTGGCTTGCACATGATTTGTAAAAATGAAACATGAAAAAACAAAAGGGTACCACTAGGGCTCGAACCCAGGTCCCTATAGTCATAGGCGCGCGCTTCTTACGACTGGGGTGGCTATACATCCGGTGTTATAAACAAAACCAAACATATATATATATATATATATTATAAAATAAGTCATGAATATGACTTCATCTTCTTCCTCGTGCCAGAAGTTACATCACCATTTTTGAAAACGTAATCTCCTTCATTTCTCAACCATTTTCAAAAATGTAAACAAGAAAGTTGTGTATTTTTTCACCACGAATCCAACTATACCATTAAATTAAGCTAACAATTAAAGTTTAGAGTGAATTTCTGTTGGTACCTGTCATACAGTGGGAGAATTGACTCGGGATGTTTTGCGTTTTATCATAAATGTTGCGGATAGCAAGAGTCGCCACCGGCTTTTCTTTTATCCAATAAAGGAAAGGGTGAAAAGAACAGGAAAGACATTTCGAGATATTTTCTTGATTTCGGGGGGTAGGTTATGAAAAGGGAAGGTATGAGCACCCTTTTCATCCATAGTTATCTACGGGCTCTTATTTTCTTGCTAGATCACTTTTGAAATTGCTTTGTTTGAAATGTGTTTGTGGTGGGTTTTTGAAAGTATTTTGAAAATGCCTTTGTTTCGGAAAACTTTATAATGATTCTAGTCTCTATAAGAATGTATACAAAGTATGGGTTTTGAAAATAGTTCAAAGAGATGTTTGTTTTTGAAGATGTTTTGAAAGTGTAAGTGTGAAAATGGTTTTGATTTGTGAGCAAGCAACCATGAGCGTCCTACCTACTCAAAAGGTCTTTGTTCTTTTCCTCCTCCTTTAGATATTGCTATCTTACCATTGATTGGTAAGAAGCCCCATCATTGGATGTGAAGGGATGGACGTGGGCAATCGTATAATCATAAAAGAAAACTTATGAGACGTTTTAGCAATTTTCATAAGGGACTAGATTATTTACTGAAGGCAACATCGAGGGACATCGAGGGAATACAATCTTTCTTTTTTTATCGAGGGTCTTTGCTGAAACTCCCATATTCGAGGGACATGACTATTTTCTGAGGTAACAAGCGAGGTTACCCTAGAGGTGCACGTGTGAATAGTGTATTTGATTGCATGCATTTTTATCTTTGAGATTAGGGTTTTCTAGCGGTTGATTTTATCTTTCCATACACAACCTAATTACTAACAATTTATATTAAAGTGATAAATTGCGGAAATTAAAATCCTAAGCTATTATATCATTAGGGGAGTGGGGGTACAATTTACAAATGGGGATGAAGTAGAAACTTAAATATTACAACCATATCGAATAATAATGAAGACAATGTAAAAACAATGTAAAATAAAGGAAAAAAATGCATTTTGAACTGTTATGCGTCGACACATGCTGCTATGCATCGACACATAACTTTCCTTGCCCCTCCCAAACCAAATCAACTCAGTATGAGTTGACGCATAAGGGGATGTGTCGACTCATTTCCTTCTTGTATCGACACATACATGTTTTGTATCGACTCATGCGCCTTTTGTCTCTCTGTTTTGAGACCTGAATAACAGTATGAGACGATACATAAGGCTATGTGTTAACTCATACCCTGTTTTTTCAGTAGAATGAGTCGACCCAAGTGGGTATGTGTCGACTCATGCTGTCATTTTTTGCCTTAAACATTGTTTTATTATCTGTTTGGGGTCAGTTTACAGTATGTAATTGATAAATATAAACAACAAGAAAATGGTTAGCTCAAAGGGGCAATGATTACTACATTTTTTATTCAAAAATAAAGCATCAATGATGTATGAAAAAATGTAGAGTCAAGAAGACTTACCATGGGACTGCACTTGGTGTTTTAAGTCTGAATACTTTTCTAAACTGTTGAATCACACTAACTCAGTCATGTTGTACAGTACTGTTTTTTTTTTGTGTTAGGAGGGTGAAGATAATGGCACTAACAGAAATTGTTATAGTGTTTGAACAACCTCTATGTGATAAGGTGTTTGGTTTATGGGAGAGTTTGTAAGATGGAATAATGGATTGAGGTTCTGTTTTAAATGAAAGTAGAGTTATTTTTTTAATGAACAAAGAATACAAAGAATACAAAGAATACAAAGAATACTGTTTTTCTGCTCAAAACTCTTTATTCTCTCTCTAAAACCCAACCCCCTGTGTGTTATGAAAACAGTCTATTTATAGAAGAAGTTTGTTGGGATTTTGGGAGGGAAACAAATAACAATTTTAACTATTTGGGTATGTTATCTTCATAGATTTTTTTTAATATAGCTCTTATGTGCTAATTTGGTGCAAAAAGGGGGATGAGATAATGTAGGCTTGGACTGGGTTAGGAGTAGCATAGCAGGGCTGTTTTGCAGTAGTTTTGGTGTCGTGGCAGCTTGGTGTAGGGCTGTTTTATAACAGTATAACAAACTGTCTTTTAACATGGTTTTGGGTTGTTATGTGGGATATACAGCAGGCTTGGACAACATTGTTTGTAAAATGATATAAAATCTGTTTTGTGGACCAATTTATGCAGATTGTAACAAAGACAAAGCATGTTTGTGGGCAGCATGGTGGCAAGGTTTGAGTCAAAGGGAAAGAGTTCAAACAAGACCAAACTTAGGATTTTTAATCTTGCAAAAATGACACTTTGTAATAACTTGAGTTATTTGTGACATCTTGAATTATTTTGAATTATAATGAAAAGATGCCATGAAGTAATGAAATTAACAAGTATAGAAAATATTTAGAAGAATTTCCAAGTCTTGCAATGTTGGATTTTTGACTCTCTTGATTTTTGATGATCAAATTCCATATTTGGGATGTCTTGATGAAATGTGATTTTTGGGACTCAATTTTGGTCAAAAAGTCAAAGTTTGACTTTTTGGTGTATGGTTGACTTTTTCCATCAGTTGACTGAGTTTTGTCTATCAATCCACTAATCTCAGGAGATGAATTGAAATATGCGGTTAGGTCAAAATGACGTGCTCAGATCCTCGAGATTGTGCTTCCAACCAATAAGTCAAGTATTAAGTTAAAAATTAAAGTTCAGTCATTTCAGTCAAAACCCTAATTTTACCCATTTTGCCCTTTTGATAATTTGAATGACTTTCTTGAAAAATCGTGATTCAAGACTTGAAACGTGATAGAAGTAATCCTGAAGGTCCATAATGATCCATGAAAGTCATTTGAAACATTATAAATCTGACTGCCTTTGTACAAACTCAAACCCTAATTTGAGGCATCAATGTTAAGGAGATTGTTTGACCTAGTCGATACTTGCACAAACTTGAGTCATTGAAGATCTTTGTAGGAAATGTCTTGGGAAATGAGAGGGTGAATTTTGGGGTACAACATCTTCCCCTGTTCAATCTTCTTAAACCTGAAGACATAGATTGGCGAGCCCGTCATTCGTGACTTGAAGGTGGAAGATGATTGAACACTAGAGTGCCCAGAAATTTGCACTCGATGATGTGGTGGTTGATTGTGTCGGGAATGGGCTTATAGATACCATTTAGAGAGGTGATGGAGAGTCGTCAGAGATGGGCTTATAGATGCCATCCAAAATAGATGCTGACTTCATAAGAGGTCTCTTTGTGGAGATTCCTATTCCTATTGTTTGAGGAAGAATTCGCTAGGAAATGTTGGTTTCCGTTTGGGCGGAATAAAGTCTAGGAGCTTTAGTTGTCCATTACTCTACTAGGGGAGTTATCTCTCGACTTGGAGAGATGAAAGTTAGCCGTTATCTGGTCTAAATACAGGCTTCACAATAACTTGCCGAGGATAATAAAAGTTGACTATTATCTGGTCGTATTCCTGGCTTCATAGCGATCTACCGGGGAATATGAAATTAACTATTATCTGGTCTATTTCTAGGCTTCGCAGTAACTCATACTGTTATATGGTCAAAATCCAGGCTTAAGTGATTGGTAGATTATACTGTCATCTGGTCGGGTCCAAGCTTCAGTGACTTGAACTGTTATCTAGTCGGGTCCAGGCTTCAGTGATTTAAATAAATTAAGTTGTTATCTGATCGGGTTCAGGATTCAACTTGAATTTGGGATTAACTATTATCTGGTCAGGTCCAGGCTTCAGTGATTTGTAGATTATACTGTCATTTGAATTTGAATTAAGGGTCCAAGCTTCAGTGACTGTTAACTATTATCTTAGTAATTAACAGAGTAAACTGCTAACTGGTCGGATTCTAGGCTTCGCAGCAACTTATATTGTTATCTGGTTAGATTCCAGGCTTCACAGTGTCTTGAATTATAGATTGACTGTTATCCGGTCGGATTCCGGGCTTCAACAATGATGTTAACTGCTACATGTTCTGGTCCAGGCTTCAAAGTGTTGTAAATTGTTATCTGGTCTGATTCCAGGCTTCACAGTAAATTGTATTTGATATTAACTGTTATCTGGTCGGACTCCAGGATTCACGGTGATTGATGAGGTGTTACTTCAATTAGTTACCCTGCCTTGTTTCAGGAATTAATCTGGAACTTGTTGAAAGTTGATGATGACATTTGTCTGTTTGCAAACTTTCCTGAAATGGTAAAGAATTAGCTGTATGCAATGTCATGATGCATGGCACACATTGTGTAATGATGTTCTCAAGATAAATGAGATTATGTTGTATGTATTTTGTATGCATATTCTATGATGTTTGTAAAATGATGTATGAATGCAGTATATGAACTGATCAGTCGTTCTTTGTAGCGTCATTGAATTGAGGGAAAATAAATCCCTGACTGCTGCTGGGGATGAAAAACATGATTCTTCATTATTTGTTGAAGTTGAATTGTTGGGAAATGAATTTCCGTGGCTAGAGAAATAAACTCTACTGGGGAAAAGAAACTCCGTAAACTACTTGGGGATTTTTATGAAGCCCTGTTGGGGAACCAAAGAAGTTGATGAACCATGTTGTGGAATTCTTCAAGATGTTGGGGAGATGATTAGAGACTCTGGCTCTGCAGGGGATATCGAAACCTCTGACATCATTAGGTTGTATGCTAAAGATATGGCAGTGACTTCGTAGAAGGACATCTCTGTCTCTTTATCTATTGTGGGATGTATCTGCAGGGATTTTCATATGGCTTTTAGACATTGTCCCGTTTCTTAAAGCCATTAATAACTGTCTTTCTATTTTTACGCGTGTACTTGTAAACGGTGATTATAGTCAAATGCATATGTTAAAAATAATCGCTGGACATTTTTGCAAAACAAAATAGAAAAAAAAACAAATAGTTTATGCACTTTCAAAGGGATAGCTTTTGTATTAATTTGAAGAAGTCTGCCTATAATAGGCATTTTTGTACAAGGAGACAGACATCCTAATAAGAGAATTCCGTTGTAAGAATGAAAACTATACAAAGTAGTATACAAAGAAAAACAGCAATGTGAAATGATCCCATTGAGTTCCCATTATGCTATTGCCTTTATATCTTTGAGTGTCTCATCACTTTACTTCTTGACCGAAGCTGATTGGATTGATTAGTACTATTTGAATTTGACACTTGATAATGAAGTTTGTTTATGAGGTGATCCAACGGGACATAGTTGTACGCCTTTAATACCTAACTTTTTCCTGGACCGTCCTTTCGGGTTTTCAGTCCACCGGGATACCCTTTTTTGCCCAAGCCACCTTTTCAGGTTTTCAGCTTGCTGGGTGTACATGTTTTTTTCATATATATATATATATATATATATATATATATATATATATATATATATATATATATATATATATATATATATATATATATATATATATATATATATATATATATATATATATATATATATATATATATATATATATCCCTAACTTCTTCCCGGAGCCTTTTAGTTCGCCGGGATGCCCTTATTTTTTCCCAGGCCAATCAGCCTAGCAGGCCTCTGTTTATGCATAGTATCTTTTAACTATGTCCGCGTTTACAGGATGAGGAAGGTCGTCACCGTCCATAGTGGTTAATATCATGGCTCCACCAGAAAATATGTTCATGATCACAAATGATCCTTCGTATGTGGGAGACCATTATCCCCTGGGATCACCTTATGGCTGGATAATGCGCTTGATTACTAGGTCACCAACTCTATATTCCCGACGTCTGAATTTTTTGTTAAAAGCTTTAATCATACGTTTCTGGTACATCTGACCATGACAAACAGTCGTTATCCTTTTCTCGTCAATCAGGTTCAATTGGTCAAGTTAAGTCTGAACCCATTCATCTTCATTCAAACCCGCATCCTTCATGATTCTCAAGGAAGGGATATGGACTTTGTTGGGTAGGACAGCTTCCATACCATACACCAAAGAGAAAGGAGTTTTCCATGTTGACGTGCGTACTGAGGTACGATAACCATGAGGAGCGAATGGTAGCATCTCGTGCCAGTCTTTGTATGTTACTGTCATCTTCTGTATGATCTTCTTGATGTTTTTATTGGCGGCCTCTACTGCATCATTCATCTTCCGTCAGTAAGGAGAAGAGTTATGATGATGAATCTTGAATTGTGTGCAGAGCTCAATGATCATAGTATTATTGAGATTGGTACCATTATCTATGATGATTCTTTCTAGAATACCATACCGGCAGATAAGGTTGTGTATGATGAACCGGGCCATGACATTCTTGGTAACAAAAGTAAATGAAGCTTCCTCGACCCACTTTGTGAAATAATCAATGGAAACCAGGATGAAGTGGTGCCTATTAGAAGTGGTAGGTCTAATCTCTCCGATCATATCCATGCCCCACATTGCGAAAGTCTAGGGAGCAGTCAAGGCGTTCAAGGGAACCGGAGGCACATGTATTTTATCGTCATAGATACGGGACTTATGGCTAGTTCGGGAATGCCGATAATAGTCTGCTTCCATAGTGGACCAGTAGTACCCTTCCCTCAGAATCTTCTTAGCCATTGTGTGCCCACTAGAATGGGTGCCAAAGGTACATTCGTGCATATCTGCCATAATCTTTTCTGCTTCACTTTTGTCTACACACCGAAGCAAAGTAGAATCATGGTTGCGCTTGTAGAGGATTTCGTTACTGAGGAAAAACTTCACAGAGAACCTTCTTAGGAACTTCTTATCATTAATGGAAGCTCCCTCAGGATACTCTTGGGCTTTGAGGTATCTTTTCACTTCGTGAAACTAGGGTTTGTCCACTACTTCTTCAGTATCAACCTCATAACAGTATGTTGGTTCGTCCAATCTCTCAATAGTGATCTGAGGAGCTTCATTATCCCATCGGACTTTAAACATGGACGACATAGTAGCTAGCTCGTCCGCTAACTGATTTTCTTCTCGTGGAAAATGCTCAAAGGTAACTTCTTCGAAGTGTGGAATCAATGTTAACAAATACTCTCGGTAAGGGATAAGATTAGGATGCTTCGTGTCCCATTCTCCTCTGATATGACTAATTACTAGGGCCGAGTCTCCAAATATACTCAAGAATTTGATTCTCAAGTCGATGGCATCTTTGAGACCCATAATGCATGCTTCATATTGAGCCATATTGTTGGTACAGTTGAAATATAGCCTGACAATGAAAGGAGTATAACAGCCTTCGGGAGATATGATCACAACATCAATGTCATTTCCAAGTGCATTGTAAGCTTCGTCAAAAAACATAGTCCATCAGGAACCTTTTTTAGGTCCTTCATCAAGTCCAGGTTCTTCACAATCAGTCACTAACATGATGTTCTCGTCCGGGAACTCAAAATTCATGGATTGATAGTCATCCACAACCTGATGAGCCAAATGATCATCTAGTACACTTCCTTTTATTGCTTTTTGGGTAGTTTATTGAATTTCATATTCGATCAGGACCATTTTCCATCTTGTTATTCTTCCAAAGAGAGCGAGCTTCTAGAATATGTATTTGATAGGGTCCATCTTAGATATCAATAAAGTGGTGTGAGTCAACATATACGGTCTTAGTCATCGAGCAACCCATGCTAGAGTGCAGCAATTTTTCTTGAGCTATAAATATCTGATTTCACAGTCAGTAAACTTTTTGCTCAGGTAGTATATTGCATGCTCTTTTCGACCAGATTCGTCATGCTTCCCCAGCACACACCCCGTTGAATTCTCTAATATTGTTAAGTACATGATCAAAGGTCTTCCTTCAACCGGAGGCATCAAAATTTGAGGTTCTTGAAGATACTCCTTGATTCTGTCAAAGGAAGACTGGAAGTCGTCATTCCACTTCACTACTTGATCTTTCTTTAGTAATTTGAAGATTGGATCACAAGTAGCGGTTAAGTGGGAAATGAATTTGGAAATGTAGTTTAGACGTCCTAAGAATCCCCTAACCTCCTTCTTGGTGCGGGGAGTTGGCATCTCTTGGATAGATTTAACCTTCACAGGATCTACATCAATACCTTTTCTGCTGACAACGAAACCTAGGAGCTTACCAGATCTTACTCCAAAGGTGCACTTCTTCGGATTCAGTCTTAACGTGTACTTCCTTAGTCTTTCGAACAATTTCTACAAGTGATCCAAATTCTCTTCTTCAGTCTGAGACTTGGCTATCACATCATCGATGTAGACCTCTATCTCGTGATGGATCATATCGTGAAACAAGTCTACCATAGCACACTGATAGGTTGCCCTAGCGTTCTTCAACCCAAATGGCATAACTTTGTAGCAGAAGGTGCTCCATTGCGTGACAAAAGTTATTTTCTCCATATCTTCAGGTTCCATTTTAATCTGATTATACTCGGAGAAACCGTCCATGAAAAAGAATATCTTATGTTGTGCAGTGTTGTCAACCACAACATTAATATGGGGAAGCAGAAAGTCATCCTCGGGGCTCGCCCTATTCAAATCTCTGTAATCTACACACATACACACCTTTCCGTCCTTTTTAGGTACTGGTACCACGTTTTCAACCCATTGTGGATAAGAAGTAACAGCTAAGAACCCAGTGTAAAACTGTTTCATAACTTCAGCCTTGATCTTTTCTGACATCTCAGGCCGCATACAACAAATCTTTTGCTTCACTAGAGGACAATCTTCTTTCATCGGTAGACGATGAACCACAATATCAGTGTCCAGCCCCGGCATGTCTTCGTATGTCCAAGCAAAGATCTCAATATAGTTATGTAACATCTGGATTAACCACTCTTTGACACTATGCTCCAAGTTGGAACCTATCTTGACTTCCTTTTTATCCTCTTCAGTACCCAAGTTTATCGTCTCGACTGGTTCTTCATGAGGTTGTATTGCTTTTTCCTCCTATTATAATAGTCTAGAAAGTTCTCCTAGTACTTCACAATCTTCCTCACATTTGTCCTCATCTTGGTAGATCATATTTTCAAAGTCATAACTGGCAATAGCAAAACCGTTATCAATGGGATCCAGAGTGGATGCGGATCTACAGTTTGATATGTGAGTGTGTGTAAGAGAGCATAGCTATAAAGTAAGAGCAGAAAAGAAATACAAAGAGTGCAAAATTTATATGAAAAACATCCAATGATTTATTTATGACATATGAAAGTGAAACGATAATCCTCACAAATAAACCATTGTGCCTCGGGTAAGACACAAGGCTTTAAAGTTTAAATTGTTCAAATATTACATATCCCAAAAAAACAAAAGACAATTACTCCTGGATGAAAGTAATGGGAATAAAGTCTCTAGCCGTCCAATTGATGAGTCCACCGTTGGTAGTAGGTAGGATCCAATTGTCCAGGTCACAGTCACTGTCAGCGTCTTCTACTGCATTGACTCCACGGTTGCTAATGCATAGTGGTGGTCCTCCGGCGCGAGCACGACGAACGGATTTTTGAGCTCCTGAAGTAAAACCCAAACCAAATTTGTCAGACTTATAGGGGATGTCAAGTAGTTGGACCCATATAGTGAACCCACATTTTTCGATTACAGCCCTAGCATCTTTTAGAGAAGCCATCTTCAGTGGAGGTATGGTAATATTTGGAATAGTGGTAGCAACTTTGGTAACAACAATTTTCTGAGGAACCTCTTCAAAATTCTGGCAGTGGGTTTTGATGAACTCGTCGTCCATCTCGACATATCTGAAAGATTTAAGGTGGCTTATCATATACTCTTCTTTGCCATGGACTGTAACAATCTTCCCATTTACCGGATACTTGAACATTTGATGCAGAGTAGAAGTAACAGCATCAGCCCCATGGATCCAAGGGCGACCCAACAAACAAGAGTAAGACGGCTGGATGTCCATCACGTAAAAAGTAGAGTCAAAGTTCTGAGAACTAACTTTAATAGGAATTTCCACCTCCCCGTGCACCATTCTCTTGGAACCATCAAAAGCCCTCACCACAATATTACTAGGCTTCAAAGTCAGTCCTTCACTGTCCAATCTGTCTAAAGCACCCTTGGGTAGAACATTTAGAGAAGAACCCATATCAACTAAAACATGAGCCAGGGTAGTGCTCCTGCACTCAATAGAGACATGCAGGGCATCATTATGCTTTCTTCCTTTAGACGTCAAATCAACATCGGAGAAACCAAGTCCATTGTCAACAATCAAGCTAGCAACACAATTCTCGATTTGGCCAGTAGAAGTCTCTTGTGGCACATGAGCCGACTTTAGGAACTTCACCAAAGCCTTAACATAGGTTTCAGAGCATAATAACAAGGCCATCATTGAAATTTTTGAGGGTGTCTGCCCCAATTGTTCCACAACATTATAGTCACTTTTCCGTATGATTTTCAAAATTTCCTCCATTTCTCATTTGGAGGCTTCAGGAATGGCTTATTTGGGTGCCTTTGTCCGGGAAGGCTCAACCAGTACTTCTTTTCCCTGAGTCTCATCTGACTCAATAGAAGGAATAACAACATGAGTGATAGTAGCAGTAACAACAGGAGTAACAATAGGAACATTAGCAGGATTAACCAAAGGAGTGACAATAGTCTTCGGAGAGATCTCAGGAGAGAAGATCCTTCCGCTTCTGGTAATTTTACTGGTCCCAATAATGTTGTCGATGTTGGGATCAATACCTTTAGTAACTTCATTATTGATGGCTAGGAGGTCCTTCTTGACACCATGATAATAAACGTCAGCTCCATAATTCCAAGGAATGGCCTTGTCGGAGGAATATGGTATGGGCCCTGGAAAGGCAATAATTAAAGGAGCAAACTTAGGAGTGGATGTAATCCTGACAGCTCTTTTGGAAGAGACCCTGGGAGGATTTTCGGAAATGGTAATGATTGACACATCTTTGCACAAACTTTTTGTAGAAAGAATTTTCTCAAAGAGAATTTCTTTGTTGTTCATCAGGCGTTGGACACCTATCTTTAACAACAAGAAACCATTTGGTAGATACGTACACAGGTGGCAACCTTCACCACATCCCAGAATTAAACCAGGTCGCAAGAGATTCTTCTTAACAATCCGAAGAGGAGTAGCTAGTTCATCAACAAAAGAAACAAACAGGTCGTCATCAACGACATTAATACCTTGGCCATGCTTGGGAATTGGTGCAGTTATCACATTGGGGGTTTAAGGAGGGTCAAATATAATATCCTTAGCCTCAATAAGATCCTGAACTTTACTCTTCAGAGCCCAACAATCATTTGTATCATGTCCTGGACTGTTGGAGTGGTAGGCACACCGAGCATTTGGATTATAACAGGGAGATGTAGTGTTTGTATTTTGAAGAGGCTCCCTCAAAGTGACCAAGCTAGCTTTCATTAGATGTTGCAATACTTGAGATAAGGGCATGTTTAGTCTGGTGAATTGTATTTTAGGCGCTTCTTGCATGCGCTGATTATTTTGTCATTGAGTTGGTATAAGGTTGGAGATTATTACAGCTCCTACTGTTGGACGGCGTTCAGCTTTACCTTGATTTCTCTGGCCATAGGCAACACTAACTTCCTTCTTCCCACTGAAAGGCTTCTTTACAGCACTCGAAGATGCAACCCCTTGAATTTTTCCATTTTTGATGCTAGCTTCTACTCTCTCACCTGTCAATATCAGCTCAGTGAACCCAGCTGAAGAGCTTCCGATCAGATGGTTGAAAAATGGGCCTGACAAAGTACCCAAGAACATATCTACCAGCTCTCTATCAGACAGAAGAGGCTGGACTCTTCCTACAAGATCTCTCCATTTCTAGGCATGATCTTTGAATCCCTCACTGGAACCCAGAGACATGCTTTGAAGTTGTGTACAGGTTGGAGCGAGGTCAACATTGTATTGGTACTGCCTGTAGAAAGCAGCATCCAGATCCTCCTAGTTGGAGATGTTGGTTCCCTCCAGCTGGTAGAACCATTCCAATTGAGTTCCTAATAAACTTTCTTAGAAGAAATGCACCCATAAATTCCTATCAGCGGTGTGAGGTTGGATCTTCTTGACATAAGACCTCAGATGCACTTTAGGACAAGAAACTCTATCATACTTATCAAATGCGGGAACCTTGAACTTCAGGGGAATGACCACTTCAGAAACCAACCCTAATTCTTCAAAACCAGACCAGGTACTCTCTGAATTTCCATGGCATTGAGACGATCCTTCAGTTGTTTATATTTGTCATCAGCATGGGGATATTATTCTTCAGCATAGTCAACCTCTTCTTCATCAGACCTTGGACTATGGTCCTCTTATTTTGTCTTCTCTTCCTGATTTTCCCCCTCATTTGACGGAGTTGCAAATTCCAGAGCTCGCTTTGCTGGTTCTCTGAATCTCCTTCCCATTTTCAGGACACCCACTGGTTTCTTTATCTTTTTCTTCTTGTCTTTGAGAATGAGAGCCTTCAGGTCCTGTTGTCCCTTAGCTAGAGCCAGGAACATCTGTTGGAACTGAGCATTATGTGTTTGAAGATCCTTCATTGTTTGTTCGATATCCATCTTATTGAAATAAATAGTAGAAAGATAAGGAAACATGTTGTGGAATGCCTGTTTATGTTATGATGCATGAAAGTGCGTATGCAAATGATTTCAAGGACATAGAAGATTTAAATTTGTTTAGACAAAAGGAAACAAACATTAATTGTATTAATAAGTTCAAATTGATTATAACATGCCTCTTTGGCTTACATTGAAACAAAAGAAACAAAATGAACTACAATAAACTAACAATGGCTCAAATTTCCTATGGATGCTTCCTCTTTGGAGCGATATAGGCATTCGGGCTCCTCTCCTCATCAAGTTGTCTTGTGGGCTCAAATGCCTTCTTCTCGCTTGCATAAAACTGGGATTCGAAGGTATCTCGCTCCCCCTTTAGTTGAATCCAAGCTCTTTGCAAATCTTTAAGAGAAGTAGGCATATCAGGATAAAGGACAGTATATGGAACATCTCCTTCAACAACAGGCTCCATGGTGATAGGTAAAATGGCTTCATAAGGCATCATGAGGTTTTGGGTGCAAGTTCGCACTCACTTGAGGTAAGACTCCAAAGGAATGGAGTTCTTATTTCCCAACGTCTTGCTATCAACCTTGTTAACCATGCCCCAAGCTCGTATGAATCTATGACGATAACCTTGGACGTCGTTCTCGTAGTCGAATGCAATTCCTTGGACAAGTGCATCATGAGTGCCATCCCTCCTAGCATACCCAAACTTTCGCAAAGCCAAACAAGGAATGTAGGTGATTCCTCCCTTAATGCCAAGGAGAGGCACATTAGGAAATTCCCCACAGCGATCAATGATGGTGACATCCTCCAAAGATCGAGGAAAATAATGAATATCTGAGTGCGTGAGGGACATCAACCTATTAGATCATCTCATGCCTTGCTCATTCTTTAAAACAGATCGAGGCTGGTGCAAAATAAACCACCTAGCCAACAGAGGAGTGCAACACATAAGGTCCCCCTTCTCTTCATAGTGCGAGTGTGAAGAGAGTGCAAGATGTCTCCAAGTAAAGTAGGCACTAGGTTACGAGACAGAAAAAATTTGACCGTATTCACATCTATGAGTTGGTCCGGATTGAGAAATACTACCATCCCATAGACGAGAAGGGCCAAAACTTATTCAAAGGCTTGTAAATCTAGAGCATCCCAAAAATATTGAGCCTTCTCAAACAAAATCTTGGCTATAAACCCTTTGACACCACTTCTTGTTTCCTAATTTTCCACAACGTCGGACCGTTTTAAATGTAGAGCTCGAGAAATATCCTCAGGTTTTGGGTCTCTTTCAATACCATTGAAGGGTAGTTAATAAAGAATAGGAACTCCCAATAACTGAGAAAACTCCTCCATGGTATGCACTAATTGGTAATCGGGGAATGTAAAGCAATGGTGTAAAGGATCAAAGAACTGAAAGAGAATTTTTATCATGTCTTCATCAAGGCTCGAGGTAACCGTATTGAGAAGTCGACCATGTATTTTGGTAAATGGAGAATGCTCAGGAACCCTTGACGCTAACTCTTTGAGTTGAGGAGGCACTCTTACGAGGTTGACTTGGATAGTATTCCTGCGAGTGGAAGCCATGTCAAACAAAACAAGACAAAGATAAATCTCTAGGTCCTTGAAATGGCTAGTGCAAAATGCCATGTTATGATGTCATGATGTTATGTGCGAACAAACATATACACACAAAGCAAACAAGTCCTTAGGTTTAGGCTTGCATGAGGATCATAGGTAAGTACCCTCTTGAAGTTTAGTTGGTTCAACCTATCCTAGAAAGTAATCAGGTTCTAGGGAATCTCAATATCACTGACCTTTCTTCATCGGGCATTATTTCAGCTCAAGCCTCTTTATTGGCGGCCGAAATATCCCGAAAGTCCGATCTCAATGAGCGTAGTATCGAGTATCAACAAACTTCGGACTGTACCAAATCCGGCTATCTCACTAATTCCTAATGGTCAAGTTGTTCAATTAAAGGTTCTAAGGTCAGTTAGTGCTTCATGACACCACACAGCGGCCCCATATTCTCCTTGACTATACTCAAGGGCTACCTGTACCAACAAATGTGTCACACTAATGTAGCCATCGCTTGAACCATGTCGGTATACCCTGCACAGTCCCCACGATCTATTTCTACTTACCTAATAATGTTCCCCGATCAGGGTAGAGGATAAAAACAAAACCCAAACAAAGGACCTAAAAAAATGTAAAGCAAGCAGGTCAAACAAGGAAAACAATATAAAGATGATATAGCTCTAAGGTAACCCCACTTTTAAGTTAATTTCCCCAGCAGAGTCGCCAGTTCTGTCATACGGCGGGAGAACTGACTCGGGATGTTTTGCATTTTATCATTGGATGTGAAGGGACGGGCGTGGGTCAATCGTATACTCATAAAATGCAACTTATGAGACGTTTTAGAAATTTTCGTAAGGGACTAGATCGTTTATCGAAGGCAACATCGAGGGACATCGAGGGACTACGCTCTTTTTTTTAACGAGGGTCTCTGTTAAAACGCCCATATTCGAGGGACATGACTATTTTCCGAGGCACCAAGCGAGGTTACCCTAGAGGTGCACGTGGAAGCAAAGCCAGATAACAGTTAACCTCTTTATCCCCAACAAGTTGTTAACTCCTTTTCTCTTCCATCAAGAGATAACTCCCCAGTAAAGCAACAGACAACTAAAACTTCTGAACTCCTTTCCCCAAGAAGGAATCAACACTCTCCATAGAGTTTTCTTCTCAAGCAATATCAACATTCCCCAACGGAGTTCTCCTCAAACAACAAAACATGAATCCCCAGCGGCAACATTCTAAAAGAAAGGTCTGGAAAGGTGTGCATACTCTTCTTCCCCAACGGCCGTCTGGGATTCAGCTTCCCAAAACTCCCCAACACTTGTCAAGGATTTATTTTCCAAGACAAAATTACATTCCAACAACATTTCATGCATCATATTTACATACATGATAAATGCATACAACACAAATGTATACATCACAATCTCATTTATTTTGAGAAACATCATTACGCCATGAATTTCATACATCATGACATTGCATACAACTAACTCTTTACCTTTTCAGGAAAGATCAATCAACATAAAATTATCATCAACAAATTTCCTACAAGTTAGGACAACTATTTGTGAACAAATCGATTGTAGATCAATTCCTGAAACAAGACGGGGAACTATCTACATGACAAACACTTATTTTCCAAATCTTTGCTGGTTCAGTTTAAACCGATCAATGGTTTATCCTGATTCCTTTTTGATAGACACTTCTTTTGGTTTAGATAAATCGCTCCAAGATTTATTTTGATTCTTTCCAGTTAAAAAATATTCAAGACCTCAGCTGGTTCAGTTTAAATCAATCAATGGTTTATCCTGATTCCTTTTTGGTAGACATTTTCTCTGGTTCAGATAAATCGCTCCAAGATTTATTCTGATTCTTTCTAGCTAAAGAATATTTAAGACCTCTGCTGGTTCAGTTTAAATCGATCAATGGTTTATCCTGATTCCTTTTCGTTAGACATTTTATCTAGTTCAGATAAATCGCTCCAAGATTTATTCTGATTCTTTCTAGTTAAAGACTATTCAAGACCTCTGTTGGTTCAGTTTAAATCGATCAATGGTTTATCCCGATTCCTTTCCCGTACACATTTTCTATGGTTCAGATAAATTGCTCTAAGATTTATTCTGATTCTTTCCAGTTAAAGAATATTCAAGACCTCTGCTGGTTCAGTTTAAATTGATCAATGGTTTATCCTTATTCCTTTCTGGTAGACATTTTTTCTGGTTCAGATAAATCGCTCAAAGATTTATTCTGATTCTTTCCAGTTAAAGAATATTCAAGACCTCTACTAGTGTAGTTTAAATCGATCAATGGTTTATCCTGATTCCTTTCCGGTAGACATTTTATCTGGTTCAGATAAATCGCTCCAAGATTTATTCTGATTATTTCCATTTAAAGAATATTCAAGACCTCTGTTGGTTCAGTTTAAATTGATCAATGGTTTATCCCGATTCCTTTCTGGTAGACATTTTCTCTGGTTCAGATAAATCACTCCAAGATTTATTCTTATTCATTCCAGTTAAAGAATATTCAAGACCTCAGCTGGTTCAGTTTAAATTGATCAATGGTTTATCCTGATTCCTTTTTGGTATACATTTTCTCTGGTTCAGATAAATTGCTCCAAGATTTATTTTAATTATTTCCAGTTAAAGAATATTCAAGACCTCTATTGGTTCAGTTTAAATCGATCAATGGTTTATCCTGATTCCTCTTTGGTAGACATCTTCTCGGGTTCAGATAAATCTCTCTCAAGATTTATTCCAATTCTTTTCCAGTTGAAGTCAAGTTTAAACTTAGTCTAATTTCTGTCAACAATCACTTTTGGGTGGCATCTATAAGCCCATCTCTGACAACTCTCTATCATCTCTCCAAATGGCATATTTAATCCCATTCCCTACATAATCAACCACCACCTCATCGAGTGCAAATTTCTGGGTACTCTAGTGTTCAATCATCTTCCACCTTCAAGTCACGAATAACGGACTCGCCAATCTAACTCTTCATGTTTAAGAAGATTGAACAGGGACAGCTGTTGTACCCTAAAACTTTCCCTCTCATTTCTTAAGGCATTTCTCACAAGGGTTCTCAAAATTCAAGCTTGCACAAGTACAATTGGATTTTTCAGCATCAAATTAAAGAGGAAGCTGTTAAAAAAATGGGAAAATAGATAAAAAATTATATTTATGACAAAATTGGAGAAAAACAAGACTTCTTCAATTCACCTCCTTCGATTGGCCTTTTAGCCTCTTCCGGTTCAAGCTTGGCTTGCATCCTTTGACTGGGCGTTGGCCTCTGACAAGCTGGCTTTGATTCACAAGGTAGGAATTTCCTGCATGCAACCTTCGACTTCATCTTTGACCTCATATGGTTGACAATGTAATGGTGGCCTACATACCTGCTTTCTATTGGACATTTGATGCTTGCATAGGCAAGTTGATGGCTAGCTGCATACAGCTTTCGATTGAGCCATAACTTCCTTCTTGCATGCAAGAGGCGCCCACCATGCTAGCAGGAACAAGGCAGGAGCCTCATGTAGCCTCCTTCGATTCCAAGGAGAAAAGCCTCCTTTTGGCATCCTTCGATTGCACATCTTTGCTTCCTGCATTCCTCTTTCGTTTGGGGCATGTGGCCCTCCTTTGTTGCAAGCTTCGTTTGTGCCCTTTTACCTCCTGCATGCTTTCTTCGTTTGGGCGTGTGACTTTCTTCAATACAAGCTTGGGTTTACATTCTTTGTTTGGACTTGTGATTTCCTTCAAATACAAGTTCGCTTGGCCATATGGACCTTTGCAAGGCAAGCTTTCGTTTGAGCAAAGGCCTCTTGCATGTTTTGTTTGAAGTCACAAAGCAAGGGCCTCCTGCAATTCCCCTTCGACTCAGAAGCTTTTGGTTTTGCATGTTTGCCAAACTCTCAAGGCAGAATTTCCCCTTTATGCTAGCGCCCTAAAGCAAGGAGCTCCAGTGTTGTTAGTAAAGAAGAAAGATGGAAGTATGGGGCTTTGTATTGATTATATACAGTTGAATAAAGTGACGATTAAGAACAAGTATCCGCTTCTAAGAATAGATGACTTGATGGACAAATTCGTGGATGCTCGTGTGTTTAGTAAGATGGATTTGAGGTCGGGTTACCATCAGATTAAATTGAAGGATGAATATATCCAGAAGACGGCTTTCATAACATGTTATGAACATTATGAGTATTCGGTGATGCCTTTCAGTGTTACTAATGCGCCGGGAGTATTCATGGAATACATGAATCATATCTTTCATACTTATTTGGATCGGTTTGTAGTGGTGTTCGTTGATGACATTTTGATTTACTCTAAGTCAGAAGAAGAGCATGCTGAAAACTTAAGAGTAGTATTGAAATTTTTGAAAGAGAAGAAGTTGTATGCAAAGTTGTCCAAATGTGAATTCTGGTTAAAGGAGGTTAGTTTTCTTGGTCATGTGATCTCAGGTAGTGGCATTGTTGTAGATCCATCGAAGGTTGATGTCGTGTTGCAATGGGAAACTCCGAGGTCAGCTACTTAGATTAGAAGCTTTTTGGGATTAGCTGGTTATTATAGAAGGTTTATCGAAGGTTTTTCTAAGTTGGACCTTTCATTGACTAAGTTGACTTGTAAAGGTAGAGCTTTTGTATGGGATGTTCAGTGCAAAGAAAGTTTTACAGAACTGAAGAAGAGGTTGACGTCAGCTCCGATTTTGATGTTACCTAATCCAGGAGAGCCTTTTGTGGTATACTGTGATGCTTCTAAGATGGGTATATGAGGTGTGATTATGCAGAGTGATAAGGTAGTGGCTTATGCGTCAACACAGTTGAGGACACATGAGAAGAACTATCATACACATGATTTAGAGCTTGCTGCAGTTGTTTTTGTGTTGAATATTTGGAGGCATTATCTTTATGGTTCTAGATTTTAAGTGTTTAGTGACCATAAGAGCTTAAAGTATTCATTCGATCAGAAGGAGTTGAATATGAGGCAACGAAGATTGTTGGAATTGTTAAAGGATTGTGATTTCAGTTTGAATTATCATTCAGGAAGAGTGAATGTGGTATCCGATGCGTTGAGTCGAAAGACTTTACATATATCGGCAATGATGGTTAAAGAGTTGGAATTAATTGCATAGTTCAGAGATATGAGCTTAGTTTGCAAGGTGACTTCGCGGAGTGTTATGTTGGGTATGTTGAAGATTAATAATGAATTTCTAGACAGTATCAAAGAAGCTCAGAAGTTGGATGTGAAACTGGTAGATTCAATGGTTGGAATCAATCAGCCTGAGAATAAAGATTTTAAGCTAGATGCGCAAGGTCTGTTGAGATTTCGTAACCGGATTTGTATTCCTGATGATACTGGGATAAATAAAGTGATACTTGAAGAGAGTCATAGAAGTAAGTTGAGTATTCATCCAGGAGCTACAAAGATGTATCAAGATTTGAAGAATTTGTTTTGATGGCCTGGAATGAAGAGTGATGTGGCTCAGTTTGTGTATGCATGTTTGACTTGTCAGAAGTCGAAAGTTGAACATCAGAAGCCTGCAGGGTTGATGCAACCGTTAGAAGTTCCAGAATAGAAATGGGATAGCATTTTGATGGACTTTGTGACGGGGTTACCTAATACCTTAATAGGACATGATTCGATTTGGGTGATTGTTGATAGATTTACGAAGTCGGCTCATTTTATTCCTATTAACATCAGTTTTCCAGTGTCGAAGTTGGATGAGATTTACACTAGTGTGATTGTGAAGCTGCATGGTTTTCCTTTGTGAATTGTATCAGATAGAGATCCGAGGCTTACTTCTTATTTTTGGAAGAGTTTGCAAGAAGCATTGGGTTCTAAGTTGAGGTTGAGTTCGGCGTATCATCCTCAGACAGATGGTGGGACTGAGCGGACTATCCAATCATTGGAAGACTTGCTGAGGGCATGTGTTCTTGAGCAGGGAGGTTCGTGGGATACTTATCTTCCGTTGATAAAGTTCACTTATAATAATTGTTACCATTCTAGTATTGGGATGGCACCTTTTGAAGCGTTGTATGGTCGAAGATGTAGAACTCCTTTCTGTTGGCATGAATCTGGTGAAAGTATAGTACTTGGACCTGAACTTGTTCGTGAGACTACTGAGAAGGTGAAGATGATTCGAGAAAAGACAAAAGCTTCCCAAAGTATACAAAAGAGTTATCATGATAAGCAAAGGAAAGATTTAGAATTTCAAGCGGGTGACCATGTGTTTTGGAGAGTTACACCTGTGACTGGTGTTGGACGAGCATTAAAGTCTAAGAAGCTCACTTCTCATTTTATCGGACCGTATCAGATTTCGGAGAGATTTGGAAATTTGGCTTATAGAGTGGCTTTACCGCCTAATCTTTCGAATTTGCATGATGTGTTTCATGTTCACAACTCCGGAAGTATATTTCAGATCCATCTCATGTGATTCATATAGATGATGTGCAAGTACGAAATAACCTTACAGTGGAGACGATGCCTGTAATGATCGCGGATCGTGAAATAAAGACCCTAAGGGGAAAATAGATTGTCTTGGTTAAAGTGGTTTGGCTGGGAGCTGCCGGAGAAAGCATGACTTGGGAGTTGGAGAGTAAGATGCGAGACTCCTATCCTGAGTTATTTTATTAAGGAAAATACTCGAGGACGAAAATATTCTAAGTGGGGGACAATTGTAACGCCCGTATTTTAATTAATTATTTAATTAAATTATTTTTGGATTATTTTGTGAAGTTGTGTTATGATGATAGTTGATGTGTTATTATTATTGGATTTATTTATTCTATTAAGTTGTGGAATAATATTAGAATAATAATATTATTTGATGTGGGATTGTATTGTGCCCCAAAATTTTCCCTCTCACTTATCAAGAATTTTCTCACAAGATCTCCTTTGGCTCAAGACTGCACTAGGGTTGATCAGCTCAAGACACCTCCTTAAGCACTAATGACCCAAAATTAGGGTTTGAGATTGCACAAGGATATTTGAACTTCCAATGCCCCATATGACTTTCATGGATCATTATGGACCCTCAAGATTACTCATGTCAAGTTTGAAGCTTTGGATCACACTTTTGCTTAATCAATTGAGCAGTTGACCTAAAAATCAGCTACATTGGGGAAAAAGTAAATTGTGGCCAATTTACAGTCAAACTTCATAATTTTTGATCCACATCAACATTTTAAACTCATATGTATCATTTGATCAAGTTTGGACCACAATTCCACAAGAAATTTGATCAAATCTTCAAAAGGGCAAAATGGTCAAAATTAGGGTTTTTACTGGGAAAAGGGCAATTTCTGATTTTTGACCTAGCAAATGATAAATTGGTTTAAGGCATGATCTCAAGAGTCCAATTGCATCATTTTTACCTAATTACATGGCTCAAAACATGACTCAAGTCCAATGGATTGACAGATGAATTTTCAGTCAACTGATCAAAAGTTAATTGTATACTGAAAAGTCAAAGTTTGACTTTTTGGTCAAAATCAAATGTCAAAGATCACAATTCATCAAATCATGTCAAAGTATGAAACTTATTCATCAAGAAATCAAAAATTCAAGATTTCATTTTGAAAAGTTAAATTTTCTAAACCTAGAAATTTTTCCAAGTGTTGGAAATTTCTTATTTTTTCACAACTTTGAGTAAACTTTTCACCATGATGTAAGAGGATTATGAAGAAACTTCCAACATGAAAGTTGTAGATATCCATGAAATATACAACATTTATTTACACAACTTCTTCCAAAAGTTCTTGGATCCTGAGTTATAATTTTAAGAACACATGGTCATGAAACAAAACACTTAGTGAAATATTTGCCCTAATTTAGTCAGGATTTTGACCCAACTTCATGGAACTTTTTCATATAGTTCCAAGGGGAGTTTTAAAAATTAATTCAGAAATGGGTTGTAGATCACATTTCAAGATTTCCAAAATGTCCAAGAAATCCTTGAGATCATTTTTTAGTAGGGAGAATCGAAGAGATGAAGTTAGGGTTTTATCACTTGAATCACAAGTCATTTTATGATGAACAAATTCAAAATTCAAACTTATGCTGCATAACCTCTACTTTGCAGGCCTCAAACTTGTTAGGCACTCCATAATTAATTGTTTGTACAGCTGTTAGAGGTCTCATTTCAAGCATTCAATGCAAGGCCATGCTTTATATCAATTTTGGGAAGAAAGTGCACATTCCCATTTTGATAAAGTGGGTTTTTGCACAAAACTTGTTCTTGAGCCTTGAAATTGCTCTCTTCTGAACATACAAGTCCCATAACTCAAGAGAAACTTCTTTAGACACTTACAATCACCCATCCCATGCATGTACTACACATTAAAACTTGTCTTCCCACTTTTCTTCAAAATCAAGTAACCTAGCAATTAGCTTGTAACTTGTACTTCTGATTGTCCAAAGCACTCAAACCTCTTTGCTTATACATATACAAGTCATATGCCACAAATCTCATGCATGCTTAAGCCCTGAAAACACCAAGAATACGGAACCACCAAAAACACTTCAAAACTTGTCATTTCTGAGTTTTGAATCCAATCTCCAAATTTGCTCGTGCGTTTTTTGGCCTTTTACTTTCAAAAGCTTCTAAACAACATATACAAACAATCCCAACACCTACAACACCACTGTAACACCTTCATCATCATCCACCATTTTCAAAAACAACACCTTGCACCTTGACTTCTCCAGAACTCCTCAAGCACTTTCAGTTCAAGCTAAGCATCCCATTAGCTTCTTGGGAACTTGAGGAAGCTAATCCAATAATTGGAACTCACTGAAAGCAACTCAAACTCCAAACATGATACCCTCTTGTAAGGTAAGTTTTCTGACTTTTGAACTCTTCATACATGTATCATTAATGGTTTATTTGTGAATGAAAAATGTAGATATCATTGCCCTAAAGCTAATTGTGTCCATAGTTTTCATTTATATTGCTTGAGCTTAGAGAATTTTAGGATTGAAGTTTCTAAAAATTTTAGGGTTCAGATTAGGGCCATTAAAAGTCATGCTTATCTTTGATCTATAATTTTATTGCTTTGCATTTCTAAAATCGTGAGGAAATTTTCTACAAGTTTCCTGTTTACACTTTTCATTTTTGTTGAGAATTGATCAAGATACAGAGGCTCTGGCTGGGCGTGAGGTTGAAGATGAAGTTCAAGCCATGGACTTGTTTACTATCATATATTTATTGTTTTGTTTATATAAACGGGTGTATAGCCACCCCAGTGGTAGAAGCGTGCACATGTGACTATAGGGACATGGGTTCGAGCCCCAGTGGTACCCTTTTGGATTTTTTCACATTTTTTTTTGTATTCTGACTTTATTTTTGGCAGCGCTCGGCCTAACAGCTTTGGGTCTGGCTTTTCTGTTACCTCTAACCCCCTTGTTGGCTATTTGCACCCTGGCTCATTTTTTATTTTCTTTTTTTCTTATTTTTATTTATTTGTTTTCTTAAATATTTTATCTAATATTAAAAAGTCAGAAAAAATGTAAAAACATTAGATTTATATTTTGATAAAGTTTTTTTTTACACAAAAAAATTATTTTATTTAATCATATTTTATTTCTTTTACTAATTGTTTTTATAAATTTAAATAAAAATCTAGGGTTTTAGTTATTTTCTTAAAATATTTTATTTTAAAACCAAAAAAATATTTTATAATACTATAAATTATTTTTAAGACAAAAAATACCAAAAAATATTCTTCCCATGAACTTAATTTCTTTTTTTTAATTGATATTTAGATTAGGGTTTTATTTAAATTCTTTTCCTAGAAAATTTAGGCTTACTTTTTATTATTTTAATTAATTATTTTCTTTTAATTAATTAGGTTAAAACAAAATCCCTTTTCACTAAAAAACCAAATAAACATCCATTTTCTTTACATTTACATTCTTATACATTTATTCATTTTGTACATTATTTATTTCAATTCTTGTACAAATTCAATATGGTTGTAATAGATAATTAGACTTTATTTTCTTGCAATCCCCATTTATAATTTGTACGCCCCCCTCCCACAAGTATTGTAATAGCATAGTAATTTTAAATTCTGCAATGTATCGCTTTATATACAAATGCTAGTAATTAGGGTTTGTATGGAAAGACTAAAACCAATCAATTAGAAAACCCTAATCAAAGACATAACCAAGCATGAAAACAATACACTTGCACACAAGCACCCCTAGGGTAAATCCACTTGGTTGCCTTACTAAATGGCCATATTACGCATGTGAGGTATCTTAGCAAAAACAAGCAAAATACAAGATCATTGTCCCTCGATGACGCTATCCATGTTGCCTTCCAAATGATCTTAGTCCCTAAAAAAGAATGTTAAGATACCTTGCAACATTGCTAATCATGGTTATACGATGACCCACGCCCATCCTATTTACATCTAAAGATAGGGTTACTTACCAAATCAATGGTAAGATAACAATGTCAAAGGAAAAAGAAAATGAACATGAAAGACTTTTGAGTAGGTAGAATGCTCCTAATTACTTGCTCAATTTCAAAACAAAATATCCTTGCTATTTTTAAAACAAACACCTACACTTTCAAAAACATCTTACAAACTTGAAAATATTTTCAAAAGATCAACATCTTTGTATACATTCTTACGAATGAGAATCATTACAAAGTTTGCCTAAACAATGGCCTCTTTACAAAATACTTTCAAAAACCACACAAAGCATAATTTCAAATAAAAGCAAGTGATCTAGAAAGTAACTAAGATCCCATGGAAAACCATGGATGAAAAGGGTGTTAATACCTTCCCTTTTTATAATCTACCCCCCGAACTCAAGAAAAAATCTCAAAGGTCTTTCCTGTGCTTTTTCACCTTTCCTTTTGGATAAAAGAAAAGTCGGTGGCGACTCTTGATAACCACAACATTTGCGATAAAACATAAAACCTTCAAGTCAGTTCTCCCACCGTATCACAGAACTGACGACTCTGCTGGGGAAAATTCTAAAAGTGGGGTTACCGTAAGGTTAGATCACATTTACTTGCTTTCATTGTTTTACTTGCTTGCTTTACATTATGGTTCTTTATTTAGGTTTGAATCCTCTACCTGGATTTGGGATACCTTATAGGTAAGTAGCAATACGTTATGGAAACTGTGCGGGGTATACCGACATGGTCTAAGCAATAGCTATGTTAGTGCGACATATTTGTGGGTATCGGTAGCCCTTGAGTTAATCAAGGAGAATACGGGGCCGTTGAGTGAGTCATGAAGCACTAATGAACTTTTAGAACGTTTACTTGACCAACATGGCCATTAGGATGTAGTGAGATGACCGACTTTGGTGCAGTCCGAAGTTGATAGATACTCGATACTACACTCATTGAGGTTTGGTGTTTGGGATATTTCGGTCACTATTAAAGAGGCTTATGCTGAAACAATGACCAAGTAAACAAACCAATGATATTGAGCAACTTAGAACCCGGTTACTATTGCTAGGACAGGTTGAGCCAACTAAACTTCAAGAGGGTACTTACCTATGAGACTCCATGCAAGCCTAAACCTAAGGACTTGTTTTCTTTGTTTGTGTATATTTACTTATACTTAGCATTATGAACATCATAACATCATACTCATTCACTAACCATTTCAAGGATTTTGGGATTTATCTTTGTTCTATTTTATAGGACATGGATTCTATTCGCAGGAAAACCATTCAAGTCAATCTTGTAAGAATCCCTCCATAACTTAAAGAGCTAGCTTCAAGGATTCCTGAAAATTCTCCTTTCATCGAAAGACATGGTCGCCTACTAAACTTGGTCATCTCTAACACTGATGAAGACATGATGAAGGTGCTCTTTCAGTTCTTTGACCCCTTACATCATTGCTTCACATTTCCTGATTATCAACTTGTGCCAACTTTGGAAGAATTCTCCCAACTCTTGAGGATTCCCATTCTCAATCAACTAACTTTAAACGGTATGGAAAGAGATCCAAAGCCAGAAGAGATTTCTCAAGCTCTACACTTGCAACCATCTGATGTCACAACTAATTGGGAAACAAGGAGTGGTGTCAAAGGCTTCTTAGCAAATTTCTTTTTTGAGAAAGCCCAAAACTGTTGGAACTCTTTGGATCTGTAAGCTTTTGAGGAAATTGTGGCTCTCCTCATCTATGGGATGGTTTTGATTCCAAATCTTGACCAACTCATAGATGTGAACACCGTCAAAATCTTCATATCCCGCAACCCCGTGCCTACTTTGCTAGGGGACATCCTACATTCTTTTCACACTCGTATGAGGAAAAGAGGTATCCTTATGTGTTGTACTCCTCTCTTGGCAAGATGGTTTATTTCACATCTTCCCCAATCTGTATTGAAGAACAAGCAAGGTTCAAGGTGGTCACAAAGGTTGATGACACTCAAACATTCAGACATTCATTGGTGTTCTCGATCCATTGAGAATGTTACTATTGTCGACCGTTGTGGAGAATTCCCTAATGTCCCTTTACTTGGCATTAGGGGAGGTATCACCTACAACCCCTGCTTAGCCTTAAGACAATTTGGTTACGCCCGAAGGGATAACCCGCATGAAATGCTGATTCAAGGTTTGGTATTTTACTACGAGAACGACAATCAAGGTCATCGCCAAAGGTTTATCCGAGCTTGAAGGATGTTGAACAAGGTAGATATCAAGACGTTGGGGCATAAGAATTCCATCCCTCTTGAGCCTTACCTCAAATCGGTATGAGCTTGTGCTCAGAGTCTTATGATGCCTTATCCCTCCATTCTCCTGGTAATCATTGAGCCTGTTATGGAAGGAGATGTTCCATACACTATCCTGCATCCTGACATGTCCACCTCTCTTGAAGACCTACAAAGAGATTGGATACAACTCAAGGGGGAGCGAGATACTTTCGAAGCCCAATTCTACGCTAGCGAGAAGAAGGTTTTGGAACTCACTAAGCAACTTCATGAGGAGCGGACTCTAAATGCCTACATCGCACCAAAGAGGATGAGTACAACTTTTTTATCTTAGAGTTTTTGTATTGTTTTGCCCAAAGAGGCATTGATGTACTCAAACTTTAATTTATTAATATAACGTGTGTTTCCTTTTTGTCTAAAACAAATTTGAATCTTCAAAATCCTTGAAATCATTGCATATGCATTTACCATTCATCATAACATAAGCAGGTTTCTTGCAACAAGTCTCCTCATCTTTCTACTGTTTATTTCAGTAAGATGGATCTCGAGCAAATAGTGAAGGACCTCGAAGCACAAAATTGTCAGTTTCAACAAATGTTCATAACTCTAGCCAAAGGACAATAAGAGTTGAAGGCCTTGTTGGTTGAAGATAAAAAGAAGAAAACAAAGAAAATAACCGGAGTTCTAAACATGGGAAGAAGATTCCAAGGACAAGCAAGAATGACCCTGGACTTTAAAACGTCTTTTGGTGAGAAAGACAATCAAGATGGGAAAGGCAAGGAAGTAGTTGTCCAGCCAGATTAAGAAGAAGAAGAGGAAGAATAAGCTTATTCTGAAGAACAATATCCTCCAGCCGACGATAAGTATAAACATCTGGAAGAACGGTTAAGTGAAATGGAAATTCAAAAAGTGCCTGGATTGGACTTTGAAGAATTGGCATTAGTATCGGGGATTGTCATTCCTCCAAAATTAAAAGCACTGGTGTTTTCCAAATATGACGGAGTTTTATGTCCCAAAATTCATCGCCGATCCTATGTGAGGAAAATCCAGCCTCATATTGCTGACAAGGATTTATGGGTACACTTATTTCAAGACAGTCTGTCTGCAACTCAACTTGATTGGTTTTATCAGTTAGAAAAGCCAATGTTCATAACTGGGAAGATCCGACCGCTGCATTTTACAAACAATACCAATACAACGCTGATCTTGCTCCCACCCGTACTCAACTCCAGAGTATAGCCATGGTTTCAAGTGAAGGATTTAAAGACTACACGCAAAAATGGAAGGACTTAGCAGGAAGAGTCCAGCCTCCCCTATCTGAAAGAGAATTAGTAAACATGTTCTTGGGCACCTTGTCTGGTCCTTTCTTCAATCACTTAATTGGGAGTTCATCGATAGGTTTTACCGAACTGATATTGACCAGAGAAAGAGTGGAAGCCGGGATAAAAAATGGAAAGATTCAAAAAGAAGCATCTTGTATTGCTGTAAGGAAACCATTCATTGGGAAAAAAGAAGTTGTTGTTGTATATCCTCAGAGTAATCAAGATAGGACTGAATGTCGTCCAATAGTGGGGGCTGTCATAATTCCCAAACCTGCGCCTGCTCAGCAAAGAAGCAACCAACCAAGAACGGAAAGACCAGTCAGACAGTTCACATGAATTAATATGACATTATCTCAAGTATTTCCGCATTTGTTAAGATCCAATCTAGTGACTTTGAAAGAAGCTCCAAAGAACCCTAACACAACCTTTCCTCACTATCATCCTAATGCCCACTGTGCATACCCTTCTGAGAGTCCCGTCCATGATACTAACAACTGTTGGGCTCTGAAAAACAAGGTACAAGACCTTCTTGAAGCCAAAGAGATTGAATTCGATGCACCAGAAATTCCCAATGTTATTAACGCCCCTATGCCCAAGCACGGTCGTGATATCAACGTCGTTGAGGAAGATATGTTTGTTACTTTGGTTGATGAACTTGTGACCCCACTCCTGACTATCAAAAAGAACTTTTTGAATGCCGGTGTATTCCCAGGCTGTGATGAAAGTTGTCATTTCTGTATATCCTCACCAACCAACTGTCATTTGTTAAAAGCAGACGTTCAATGCCTAATAGATAACAAGGAGATTTTGTTCGAGAAGACTTCTGTTCCAAATGTTTCTTATAATGATGTTTCCATAGTGACCATTTCCGACAATTCTTCCAGGGTCTCCACCAAAAGACCCGTTAGAATTACATCAGTTCCTAAAGTAGCTCCGTTGATAATTACAATGCCTGAACCCATCCCTTATTCCTCAGACAAAACTGTCCCATGGAATTATGGAGGTGATGTCTACTATCACAGTATCAAGCAAGATTGGCCAGTTGCTGAAAATTCAAGTTCAGAGAAAGTTGACTCTGATATCAGTAACATCACAGGGACTAGCAAGATAACCCGCAGTGGAAGGATATTCTCTCCAGAAATTGCTCCTCCCAAAGTTATTTCCAGACCTGTAATCATTCATGTTGTTGTTGCTCCTCCAAAGGCTATTCCCAATCCTGCAATCATCTCTGATAGTACTCCCATTGACAAAACTGCTGTAGTCCCTGTTATCACCCCTATTGACATTCCTACTGCCGAGTCAACTAAGACTCGAGGCAAAGGTATTCGGGTTGAGCCTATTCGTACGAAGGCACAATCGATAGCTATCCCTGAGACCTCTCGAAAAGAGATGGAGGAAATTCTAAAGATTATAAAAAGAAGCGACTACAATATAGTTGAACAACTGGGGCAAACTCCATCAAAAATTTCCATGTTGGATTTATTATTATGTTTCGAGGCTCATGCAAAGGCCTTGGTAAAATTCCTTAAAACTGCCCATGTACCCCAAGAAACATCTGTCGATCAGTTCCAAGACTGCGTAGCCAGCTTGACTGCAGATAATGGTTTAGGTTTTTCGGATGCTGATTTAATTCCAAGGGGGAGGAAGCATAACGAGGTATTGCATGTCTCAGTCGAATACAGGGGCACGACCTTGGCTCATGTCTTGGTAGATACCAGTTCGTCTCTTAATGTGTTTCCTAAAAAAGCTCTTGATAGGCTTGATTATGAATGATTGACCTTGAAGCCTAGCAACATAGTAGTGAGGGCCTTTGACGGCTCAAAAAGGATGGTGCATGGGGAAGTGGACATCCCCATAAAAGTTTGAACCCAAAAATTTGATTCAACTTTTTATGTAATGGATATTCTCCCTTCATATTCATGCTTATTAGGCTGACCGTGGATTCACAATGCTGGTGTCGTTACCTCTATGTTGCATCAAATGCTGAAATATCCAATTCAGGGGAAAACCATCACCGTTCATGGAGAAGAAGAGTATATGGTCAGCCATCTAAATTCCTTCAGATATGTGGAATTAGATGGTGAATTTATTGAAACTCCATTCCATCACTTTGAAGAAGTCCCGCAAACTATGGCAGTAACCAAGGTTGTGTCTCAAGTCCCCAAGATTACAAGGCCTCCGATCAGGATGTCATCTTTGAAAGATGCCAAGGCAGTGATAGAAGAAGGTGGGTGCACTATTTGGGGCCAACTCCCAAATATCCCATACAAATATGACAAATTTGGTTTGGGTTTCACTTCAGGAGCCCAGAAAGTTGTACGCCGCGCTCGTGCTGGAGGACCGCCTTTGAAGATCAGTAACCGCAAAGTCAACACAGTGGAGGATGATGAAGACAATTATGACCTGGAGGATTGGATTTTCCCAACTGTCAGTGGATGGCTCAGCAACTGGGAAGCTAGAGATTTTATCCTGATCACATTTATCAAACAGTAATTTGTCTTTAAATTTTGTCAGATCTGTAATATTAAACAATTCAGACTCTTAAAACCTTGTGTCTTACTCGAGGCCCAATGGTCCATTTGTAAGGGTTATTATCTCATCTCTATATGACATCAATGAATCATGGAAGTTTTTTCATACAAACTTTGTGCTCATTGATTTTCTTTTTTACATTTTCATGTCTTTCAAAGATAGTTATACTCTTACACACACTCACATTCAAATTGCAGATCTACATCCATTCGGGATCCCATGGGTAACAATTCTGCTATGGCCTTTTGTGACTCTGAAAATATAATCTACCAAGCCGAAGAAGAAGGTGAGGAAGATTGTGAAGTACCAGGGGAACTCGCCAGGTTACAGCAACACGAAGAACTAGTGGACACAATCAACCTAGGTACCGAAGAAGACAAAAGAGAAGTCAAGGTGGGTGCCAATCTGGAACCCAGTGTTAAAGAGCACCTGATTCAGTTGTTACACGATTATGTTGAGGTCTTTTCCTGGTGGTACGAAGACATGTTGGGACTTGATGCAGATATCGTAGTACATCGTCTACCTACAAAAGAGGATTGTCCTTTGGTAAAACAAAAGTTCTGTCGCATGCGACCAGACATGTCAGAGAAGATCAAAGTTGAAGTCATGAAACAATTCAACGCCAGATTCTTGTCCGTCAGCTCCTATCCGCAATGGGTCACCAATGTTGTTCCCCTGCCGAAAAAGGACGAAAAATCACAAATATGCATGGACTACTGATATTTTAATAGGGCAAGCCCTAAGGATGATTTCCCGTTTCCCCACATTGATATTCTGGTTGTCAATACAGCACATCACAAAGTGTTTTCCTTCATGGACGGTTTCTCAGGCTACAACCAATCAAAATGGCGCCTGAGGACATGGAGAAAACAACCTTTGTCACACAGTGGGGCACATTCTGCTATAAGGCTATGCCATTTGGGTTGAAGAACGCTGGGGAAACCTATCAGCGTGCCATGGTAGCTCTATTTCACGACATGATACATCACGAAATAGAGGTCTATGTGGATGACATGATAGCCAGATCTCAAACAAAAGAAGAACATCTTGGTCACTTGCAGAAATTATTTGAGAGGCTAAAGAAATACAAGTTGAGGTTGAACCCAAATAAATGCACGTATAGAGTGAGATCTGGTAAACTCCTAGGCTTTGTCATCAGCGGTAAGGGTATTGAATTAGATCCTGCCAAGGTGAAGGCGATACAAGAGATGCCTGCTCCTCGTACTGAGAAGGAAGTCAGAGGATTCTTGGGACGTTTAAACTACATTACCAGATTCATTTCTCACTTGACAACTACTTGTGAACCAATCTTCAAATTACTGAAGAAAGATCAAGTAGTCAAATGGAATGATGAGTGCCAAACTTCCTTCGACAAGATCAAAGAGTACCTGCAAGAGCCTCCTGTTTTGATGCCACCAGTTGAGGTAAGACCATTGGTCATGTATCTAATTGTTTTGGAAAATTCAATGGGGTGTGTGATGGGGAAGCATGACGAGTCTGGCCGAAAAGAGCATGCTATTTATTACCTGAGTAAAAAGTTTACCGAATGTGAAACAAGATATTCATTGCTCAAGAAAACTTGCTGCGCTCTGGCATGGGCTGCTCGCCGGCTAAGACAGTATATGCTAACCCATACTACCTTATTGATATCTAAAATGGATCCAATAAAATACATCTTCGAGAAACCTTCCCTCTCTGGGAGAATAGCGAGATGGCAGATGATCCTGACAAAATATGACATACAGTATACTACCCAGAAAGAAATAAAGGGCAGTGTACTAGCCGATTACCTTGCTCATTAAGTTGTGGATGACTACTAGTCCATGAAGTTTGAATTCCCAGATGAAGACATCATGATGGTAAACTACTGTGAAGAATTCAGACCATATGACGGACCTAAACAAGGATCCCGATGGACCCTTGTTTTTGATGGGGCATCCAACGCACTCGGCAATGGTATAAGTGATGTACTCATATCTCCTGAAGGATGGCATACTCCCTTTACGACAAGACTCTACTTCAATTGTACAAATAACATGGCGGAATACGAAGCATGCATTTTTGGTCTCAAAGTTGCCATAGATTTGGGGATCAAATCCTTAAATGTATTCGGAGATTCAGCTTTGGTCATCAGCCAGATCAAAGGGGAATGGGACACTAAACACCCTAACCTTATCCCCTACAAAGAACATGTGCTGACATTGATCCCACATTTTGAAAAGATTACCTTCGAGCATTTCTCGTGAGAAGAAAATCATCTAGTAGATGCACTAGCCACAATGTCATCCATGTTTGAACTTAAATGGGATAGCGAGGCTCCCCAGATCACCATTGAATGAATGGATGAACCAGCTCACTGTCACGAGATTAATACTGAAGAAGTAGTGGACCAGCCTTGGTTTCATGAAGTCAAGAGGTATCTCGAGGCTCAAGAATATCTGGTAGGAGCTTCAGTCAATCATAAGAAGTTCTTAAGGAGATTCGCTGCTAAGTTCTTCCTTAGTAATGGAATTCTCTACAAACGCAACCATGACTCTGTGTTACTTCGGTGCGTAGACAAGGTTGGGGAAGAAAATATTATGGATGATCTACATGAGGGAACTTTTGGCACCCATTCCAGTGGGCATACGATGGCAAAGAAGATCTTACGGGAAGGCTATTACTGGTCTACCATTGAAGCAAATTTCTATCAACATTCTCGAACCTGCCATAAGTGTCAGATTTATGCTGACGAGGTGCACGTACCTCCGGTTCCTCTGAATGTCTTAACGGCTCCTTGGCCCTTTTTTATGTGGGGCATCGACATGATTGGGGAAATCAAGCCAACAGCCTCTAATGGACACCGCTTCATCTTGGTGGCCATTGACTATTTTACAAAGTGGGTTGAGGCAGCCTCTTTCGCTTCCGTTACCAAGAATGTTGTAGCCCGGCTCATCAAACAAAACCTCATCTGTCGGTATGGTATCCCGGAGAGGATCATCACAAACAATGGTACGAATCTAAACAATACTATGTTCATCGCACTGTGTGTGCAATTCAAGATTCAGCACCACAATTCTTCCCCTTTCCGGCCAAAGATGAATGATGTTGTTGAAGCCGCAAATAAGAACATCAAAAAGATCATACAGAAAATGACAGTCATGTACAAAGACTGGCATGAGATGCTACCATTCGCTCTCCACGGTTATCGTACCACGGCACGCACATCAACTAGGGAAACACCCTACTCTCTGGTATACTGCATGGAGGTTGTCTTGCCTATTGAGGTCCAAATCCCCTCTCTGAGAATCATGAAGGATGCAGGTCTGATTGAAGAAGATTGGATCCATACTCGACTTGATCAGCTAAATTTAATTAATGAGAAAAGGCTTATTGTTGTCTGTCATGGTAAAATGTATCAAAAACGGATGATCAAGGCTTTCAACAAAAAGGTCAGACGCCAGATATATCAAGTCGAAGATTTGGTGATCAAATGTATCATACTACCGCAGGGTGATCCCAGGGGTAAATAGACTCCTACATATGAAGGACCATTTATAATCAAAAGCATATTCTCTAGCGGAGCAATGATCTTGGCCACCATGGATGGCGACGACCTTCCGCACCCTGTGAACACAGACATAGTCAAAAGATACTACACATAAGGGACCTGCTACATTGATGCACCTAGGCAAAACAAGGGAATCCTGGAGAACCAAAAAGGTTCGGGCAAAAATTAGGGATAAAACAAAAAAAATTGTACACCCGGTAAGCTGAAAACCCGAAAGGGTGGCTTGGGCAAAAAAGGTGATCTCGGTAGACTGAAAACCCGAAAGGGCCGTCCAGGAAAAAGTTAGGGATTTAAAGCGTATGACTATGTCCTGTTGGATCACCTTACAGACAACCTTTGGCTTCAACTGACAAACTTAAAGGTTCTGATCAATTCAATCAGCTTCGGACAAGGCAACAAATAGATAAGATGCTCAGAGACACGAAGGCTGTAGCAGAATGGGAACCTCATGGGATTATTTCACATAGCTATCTTTTCTTTGGATCAAATTTTCATTTTTTACGATGACATTCTCTTACTAGAATGTTTGTCTCATTGTACAAAAATACTTACTCAAAGTCAATACAAAGATATCCCTTTGAAAGTGCAAAACTATCTGTTTTTTTTACTCTTCTATTTTGTTTACGAAAACGTCCAATGATTTATTTTTGAACATATGCATTTGAACATAATTACTGTTTACAAATGAACAAAATAGAAAGACAATCACTAATGGCTTTAAGATATGGGGAAATATCTCTAAGTTATTTCTATAAAGTCCCCCGCAGTGTGCAATTTAATCCCCAGTAGAATAGAGCTTCCAGTTATCAATCCCCAGTAGAAGTCGTCCAATTTCTCAAGATTCCCCAAAAGGATTTTACAAGCAGTACACGACATTTCCTTTACGACAGAGTTTATTTCTCTAAGAGTAAATTCATCAACACTTAAAATTCACAACATGAAGACTTACACTCCATATCCTCACCAGTAGTCAGGGATTTATTTTCCCCAATCCAACAAGCAGTGCAGCAGATTAGCTCACATACGCATACGTCGCATCCATATATCATAAACATTGATAACACGAATGCATGTATCACAATCTCATTATACCATGCATTTCATACAACATGACATTGCATATTAGCTAACATTTTACCCCTTTCAGGATAAGGTTAATCAATAGCTACCATTAACAAGGTTCAAAGTGTTTTGATACAGTTCAGATACGCTCTAGACATGGACGCCATTCTGATACTCATTCAGATTCAGCTTTTTAGATACAGTTTAGATACACTCCAAGACACGAATGCCATTCTAATACTCATTCAAATTCAACTCTCAGATAAAGTTCATATACGCTCTAGATATGGATGCCGTTCTGATACTCATTCAGATTCAACTTCCAGATACGCTCCAGAAACGGACGATATTCTGATACTCATTCAGATTCAGCTTTTCAGATACAGTTCAGATATGCTCCAAGACACGGATGCCATCCTGATACTCATTCAGATTCAGCTTTCAGATACAGTTCAGATACGCTCCAAACACGGACGCCATTCTGATACTCATTCAGATTCAGATTTTCAGATATAGTTCAGATACACTCCAAGACACGGATGCCATCCTGATACTCATTCAGATTCAGCTTTTAGATACAGTTCAGATATGCTCCAGACACGAACATCATTCTGATACTCATTCAGATACTCATTTAGATTCAGCTTTCAGATATAGTTCAGATATGCTCTAAGACACGGATGCCATCCTGATACTCATTCAGATTCAGCTTTCAGATACAGTTCAAATACGCTCCAGACATGGATTCCATCCTGATACTCTTTCAAATTCAACTCTCAGATACAGTTCAGATACACTTCAGACACGGACGCCATTTTGATATTCATTCAGTTTCAACTTACAGATACGTTTCAGCAGTCATTTATGGATGACATCTACAAGCCCATCTCCAACAATATTCCATCATCCCTCAAAATATCATCTTTAAGCCTATTCCCTATACTATCAATCATCACATCCCCGAGTGCAAATTTTTGGGCACTCTAGTGTCCAATTATCTTCCACCTTCGAGTCACGAATGGAAAAACTCGCCAATCTAACTCTTCAGGCTTAAGAAGATTGAACAGGGGCAGCTGTTGTACCCCAAAATTTTCCCTCTCACTTATCAATAATTTTCTCACAAGATCTCCTTTGGCTCAAGACTACATTAGGGTTGATCAGCTCAAGACACCTCCTTAAGCACTGATGACCCAAAACTAGGGTTTGAGATTGCACAAGGATATTTGAACTTCCAATTCCCCATATGACTTTCATGGATCATTATGGACCCTCAAGATTACGCATGTCAAGTTTCAAGCTTTGGATCACACTTTTGCTCAGTCAATTGAGCAGTTGACCTAAAAACAATTG
Organism: Vicia faba; assembly: GCA_948472305.1. Classification (NCBI taxonomy): domain Eukaryota; kingdom Viridiplantae; phylum Streptophyta; class Magnoliopsida; order Fabales; family Fabaceae; genus Vicia; species Vicia faba. Next base: position 572,677,985 of record OX451738.1, read on the forward strand.
TATTGGGGAAAAAGTCAATTGTGGCCAATTTACAGTCAATCTTCATAATTTTTTATCCAAATCAACATTTTAAACTCATATGTATCATTTGATCAAGTTTGGACCACAATTCCACAAGATATTTGATCAAATCTTCAAAAGGGCAAAATGGTCAAAATTAGGGTTAGATTGGGAAAAGGGCAATTTCAGATTTTTGACCTAGAAAATGAGCAATTGGTTTAAGGAATGATCTCAAGAGTCCAATTTCATCATTTAGACCTAATGACATGGCTCAAAACATGACTCAATTCCAATGGATTGACAGATGAATTTTCAGTCAATTGATCAAAAGTCAATTGTATACTAAAAAGTCAAACTTTGACTTTTTGGTCAAAATCAAATGTCAAAGATCACAATTCATCAAAGTATGTAAAAATATGAAACTTATTCATCAATAAATCAAAAATTCAAGATTTCATTTTGAAAAGTTAAATTTTCTAAACTTAGAAATTTTTCTGTGTTGGAAATTTCTTATTTTTTCCCAACTTTGAGCAAAATTTTCACCATGATGCAAGAGGATTCTGAAGAAACTTCCAACATGAAAGTTGTAGATCTCCATGAAATCTACAACATTTATTTACACAACTCCTTCCAAAAGTTCTTGGATCTCGAGTTATAATTTTAAGAACACATGGTTATGAAACAAAACACTTAGTGAAATTTTTGCCCTAATTTGGTCAGGATTTTGACCCAACTTCATGGCACTTTTTCATATAGATCCAAATATAATTTTCAAAAGTGATTCAGAGATGGGTTGTATAAAACATTTCAAGCTTTCCAAAATGTCCAGGAACTCCTTGAGATCATTTTTGAGTAGGGAGAATCAAAGAGATGAAGTTAGGGTTTTATCACTTGAATTACAAGTCATTTTGTGATGAACAAATTCAAAATTCAAACTTATGCTGCATAACCTCTACTTTTCCGGCCTAAAACTTGTTAGGCACTCCATAATTAATTTCTTGGACAGCTTTTATAAGTCTCATTTCAAGCATTCCATGCAAGGTCATGCTTTATATCCATTTTGGGAAGAAAGTGCACATTGCCATTTTGATAAAGTGGCTTTTTGCACAAAACTATTTCTTGAGCCTTGCAATTGCTCTCTTCTGATCATACAAGTCCCATAACTCAATATAAACTTGTTTAGACACTTACAATCACCCATCCCATTCTTGTACTACACATTGAAACTTGTCTTCCCACTTTTCTTCAAAATCAAGTAACCTAGCAATTAGCTTGTAACTTGTACTTCTGATTGTCCAAAGCACTCAAACCTCTTTGCTTATACATACACAAGTCATTTGACCCAAATCCCACACATTCTTAAGCCCTGAAAACACCAAGGATACAGAATCACAAAAAACACTTCAAAACTTGTCATTTCTGAGTTTTGAATCCAATCTCCAAATTTGCTGGTGCGTTATTTAGCCTTTTACTTTCAAAATCTTCTAAACAACATATACAAACAATCCCAACACCTGCAACACCACTGTAACACCTCCATCATCATCCACCATTTTCAAAAACAGCACCTTGCACCTTGACTTCTCCAGAACTCCTCAGGCACTTTCAGCTCAAGCTAAGCATCCCATTAGCTTCCTGGGAACTTGAGGAAGCTAATCCAATAATTGGAACTCACTGAAAGCAACTCAAACTCCAAACACGATACCATCTTGCAAGGTAAGTTTTCTAACTTTTGAACTCTTCATACATGCATCATTAATGGTTTATTTGTGAATGAAAAATGTAGATATCATTTCCCTAAAGCTAACCATGTCCATAATTTTCATTTATATTGCTTGAGCTTAGAGAATTTTAGGATTGAAGTTTCTGAAATTTTAGGGTTTAGATTAGGGCCATTAAAATTCATGCTTATCTTTGATCTAGAATCTTATTACTTTGCATTTTTGAAATCGTGAGGAAATTTGCTACAAGTTTCCTGTTTACACTTTTCATTTTTGTTGAGAATTGATCAAGATACAGAGGATCTGGCTGGGCGTGAGGTTGAAGATGAAGTTCAGGCCATGGACTTGTTTACTATCATATATTTATTATTTTGTTTATATAAACGGGTGTATAACCACCCTAGTGGTAGAAGCGTGCGCATGTGACTATAGGGACCTGGGTTCGAGCCCCAGTGGTACCCTTTTGGATTTTTTCACATTTTTTTTGCATTCTGACTTTCTTTTTGGCAACGCTGGGCCTAACAGCTTTGGGCCTGGTTTTCTGTTACCTCTAACCCCCTTGCTGGCTATTTGCACCCTGGCTCAGTTTTTTATTTTTTTTCTTCTTATTTTTATTTATTTGTTTTCTTAAAAATTTTATCTAATATTAAAAAGTCAAAAAAAAAGTAAAAACATTAGATTTATATTTTGATAAAGTTTTTTTTACACAAAAAAATTATTTTATTTAATCATATTTTATTTCTTTTACAAATTGTTTTTTTTAAATTTAATTAAAAATCTAGGTTTTTAGTTATTTTCTTAAAATATTTTATTTTAAAACCAAAAAAAGACCAAAAAATATTTTATAATACTATAAATTATTTTTAAGACAAAAAATACCAAAAAATATTCTTCCCATGAACTTAATTTCTTTTTTTTAATTGATATTTAGATTAGGGTTTTATTTAAATTCTTTTCCTAGCAAATTTAGGCTTACTTTTTATTATTTTAGTTAATTATTTTCTTTTAATTAATTAGGTTAAAACAAAATCCCTTTTCCCTAAAAAAACCAAATAAACATCCATTTTCTTTACATTTACATTCTTATAAATTTATTCATTTTGTACATTATTTATTTCAATATGGTTGTAATAGATAATTAGGCTTTATTTTCTTGCAATCCCCATTTATAATTTGTACACCCCCTCCCACAAGTATTGTAATAGCATAGTAATTTTAAATTCCGCAATTTATCGCTTTATATACAAATGCTAATAATTAGGGTTTGTATGGAAAGACTAAAACCAATCAATTAGAAAACCCTAATCAAAGACAAAACCAAGCATGAAAACAATACGCTTGCACACAAGCACCCCTAGGGTAAATCCACTTGGTTGCCTTACTAAATGACCATATTACGCATGTGAGGTATCTTAGCAAAAACAAGCAAAATACAACATCATAGTCCCTCGATGACGCTATCCATGTTACCTTTCAAATGATCTTAGTCCCTAAAAAAGAATGCTAAGATACCTTGAAACATTGCTAATCATGGTTATACGATGACCCACGCCTGTCTTGTTTACATCCAAAGATAGGATTACTTACCAAATCAATGGTAAGATAACAATGTCAAAGGAAAAAGGAAATGAACATGAAAGACTTTTGAGTAGGTAGAATGCTCCTAATTACTTGCTCCATTTCAAAACAAAACATCCTTTCTATTTTCAAAACAAACACCTACACCTTCAAAAACATCTTACAAACTTGAAAACATTTTCAAAAGATCAACATCTTTGTATACATTCTTACGAATGAGAATCATTAAAAAGTTTGCCTAAACAATGGCCTCTTTACAAAATACTTTAAAAAACCACACAAAGCACAATTTCAAACAAAAGAAAGTGATATATCAAGTAACTAAGAGCCCATGGAAAACCATGAATGAAAAGGGTGCTAATACCTTCCATTTTCATAATCTACCCCCGAACTCAAGAAACAATCTCAAAGGTCTTTCCTGTGCTTTTTCACCTTTCCTTTTGGATAAAAGAAAAGTCGATGGTGACTCTTGCTAACCGCAACATTTGCGATAAAATGAAAAACCTTCAAGTCAGTTCTACCACCGTATCACAGCATGTTTTAAAGAATAGAAGTAGTGGAAGGGGGTGTAGGAGTCTTAAGCCCTTTAAGGCATAATAAGAATTATAGGGTTATTATATTAGTTTTTAGAAATAATAAGGAAAAAGAAGAAGCGGTAAGAAGAGAAGGAAATAAGGGTTGGAAGAAGAGAAAGAGAACGTGAAAGTTGCAAAAAAGAAGGAAAAGAGGCAGAACGAAATTCAATTGGAAAAGTTGTAGAGCAACCTTTAATCCAAGGTAAGGGTGGGGTTCTGACTCTATAATAGGGTTTATAATGAGTAGTATGTGTGATTAGATGTGAAAAGATTTCTTATTTATGATTGAATGTATATATTATTGTATGGAGAAGATCAATGATTTAAAGATGAATAATGATGCCCTAATGTGGTATATTTGATGTAGAAATATAGGATAATTATAATTGATGGTTACCTATGATTAGAGGATGTTTTTAGGGCCTAAGGCAAGGAAGTCGCAGTGAAAACACAGTGAAATCGCAGAAAATATTCATGACAGAACAGTATACGTCGACCTCAAAGGCCATGCGTCGATACATGCGGGTTTCTTGACTCAGGATGAGTCGATACGAAGAAGCCATGCGTCGATACATGTAGGTTTTTGAACTCAAGATGAGTCGATACGAAGGAGCATGTGTCGATAGCAGACTCGGTATGAGTTGCTACAAAGGGAGTATGCGTCGACTCATGGAGGAATTTTAACCCAGTACGCGTCGACTCAAGACATTATGCGTCAACTCATATAGTCTGATTTTTGGCATATTCGTTTCCGAAGGTTGTAACTTGAGTTTCTGGACTTCGTTTGGGGTGTCATTTGAAGCGTTGAATAGCTAACGCAATGAACTTCATTCTTAAGGATTAAAATGAAGGATAAGAGGAATAATCCTAGTAACAAAATTTAGTATTAGAGTTAGCTTCCCGCATTAAGCGCTATGATGATTTTGCGAAGAATGATGAGGATAAAATGGTTATAGATTACTGTTTGGTTCATAACAGTAAGATTAATGATGATAATGATGTAGTATTACAGAAAAGTAATAGAGGTTTGGTGATTTAGAGGTAAGCCTTAGATGATTAATGAATTATAGGCAATATCATGTTGTAGGCCTATGGTCAATGTTGAAGGATTGTCGATTTGTCGTTGTATTGTTGTTATGGATGAGTTGCTGTGAATTATGTTGATAAATGGTGTTGATGAATTATGTTGATAAGTTATGTTAATAAATGATGTTGATGAATTATGTTGATAAGTTATGTTGATGAATTATGTTGGTAAATTATGTTGATGAATTATGTTGATAAATGATGTTGATGAATGATGTTGATGAATGATGTTGAGATGCCTCTAATAATTGACAGCTATTAAGATGTAGGCTTCTGGCCAACGATGATGTTGTGTTGAGATGTTGTTAATTATGGTTGTTGTTATTACATTCATGATTGTGTCGCATACATTGCATTTCAAGATGGAGCTGATGCTCGTTAAGATGGCATGTATTAGTGAATATTAAGATGAAGGCTTATGCCTTGTTGATGCCTCTATTTATTGGAAATTATTTAAGATGAGAGTTTTGCTCCAATGGCACCACATGCATTTGTATAGTATTGAGTCGCATTGCATGATTGCATAAAGAAGATGTGTATTGATGCGGTGAATATGTATTATTGTTGGTATTCTGTTGCGATTATTAATGTTTATAAGATGAGAAGTGGTGATGTTATGTGATCTAATTTAATAAATTATTTATCATAAGTTTTATTTTATTGTTGGATATCTCACTCCTTATGTTTGAATGTTACCCTTATGTTGGTAACATGCAGGTAATCCAGAGTGAAGGTGGTTTATCTTCAGTAGTTCGAGTCGGTGTCATTGCTCTGATATGTAACACTCGGGGGGATGAATGCTTGTTTCTTTTAATTATTGATGATTTCAGTTGTTGAACTTAATTTGATTGTTTCTAAGCATGTGTTTATTTTGAAGTTGCTGTAATTGTTGGACAAAGATGTTATTATGATTATGCTGCATAGTTGTTCAAGTTGTTGAATTAAGAGATTAAATTATCATGTTGATGGTTCATCCAAAGTTTTAAAGTGTTATGTATCCACGTTGAATGCAATGTGTTTTTAAAGTTGAATCTGTGGCATCCTGATTCAGTTGCATGAATTTTATAACTCTGATTTTCATTTATAATTGTCGGATAGAATTGGGGTGTTATAGAAACCATAAAAAAACAAAATAAAAAAGAGGAAAAGTGAGTCTTTCGACCCAGGCAGTATGCTCCTTCGATTCACCCTATTTCATCTTCTTTCGATTGGGCCTGTAAGGTAGTATGAATATGTATCCTTCGATCATTCCTTTTTTCTCTGCTTACTTCGATTGGACCTGCAAAACAAAAATGAATATGTCCTTCAACCACACCTCTTTTTATGCTTACTTTGACTGAACCTGCAAAACAAAAATGAATATGTCCTTCGACCATGCCCCTTTTTTCTAATTACTTCGACTATACCTGCAAAGCTAAATGAATATATGTACTTCGACCACACCTCTTTCGTTTTAGATAGCAGCATGGGGCGAAGCCTAAAAGGCTTCGGTTCACACAACCTTCTTCCTATTTTCTTTGTTTGGGGATTAAGTAGCAGCATGGGGTGAGGCCATGCTAATATTTCTTCATGGCCAGATTAATTTAAAAAAAATATATTTGATAAATAACGAAAAAAACCAAAAGACTTAGCAAAGAAAGCAAACGAAAAAAAGTGAGAATAAAAAAAAACAAAGTAATGATGATGCTTGAAACTAAAAGCAATGAGTATTCACATGTTATGCTTGAACGAAAGGTTAAGGTCAAGAGAACTTACCTTGCTTGAAGCTTGAATAACAGTCTTGGACTTGAGTTGTTTCCCTGGGTGTTATTGAATTCAAAGGGGAAGAAGCAAAAGTGGTGTTTCTTTGGCTAGATTCAAAAACCAAGAAAAGTTGGTTTGTGTTTGTTTATTTCTGGATTTTAAAGAAACAAGTGTGGTGCTTCTTCAAGTTCTGGGTTTGATGGGGGTGTTAAGTGTTTGAGAATTTTGAGAATTCTTTGAAGATTCTTTCCATACAGCCAAAATCCTCTTCAGAGTTTTCTTCTTTCTTTTTCTTTTTCATCCCCTTTGATGTGCAAATGAACTCTCTATTTATAGAGAAAAAATTTGGAATGAGCAGCTTTGTGAAGGAATAAAATATAGTTTCTTTGAAAGGCCAACATCCACTTGTGTCAACTTTTTATAATCCCAAGATAAAAGTACTGAAATCAATGGTTGATATGGGTGGCTCCTAGTTTATAGGGGGCAAGTGTGCAGAAGAGGCAGGCGCAAGGCTCAAGAACTTTCTAAAAAGGTAGTGATGTCATCAAGAACAAGTTGGCTTGAAGAACAATTTAATATGGAGTGAGGCACAAGTTAGAGGCCTATGTAGCCTGACCTATGGACAACTTGACTCTTTAAATCGAATCCTTCATTTTTTCATAGCCTTCGACCATACTTAACAAAGCAGCATTCGTTTCCACCAGTTGTGTATCCTTCGAATGGACCAACTATGTGTTCTTCGAATGGCTCCCTTCAGCTGAATGTGACACTGGGTCGTCTTGCTTTTGATCACCTAGGCCCAACCCTTCGACGCGACTCAAAAGTAACCAAAACTAAATATATTCCAACCATGGCAAGTCCTTAGAATGGGCCACCAAGTTGTGTATCATAATGTAGCACTATGTGTGTTGAACGGTCTGCAGATGGATTAGAAGGTGATATGAAAATGATTCAAGATAATCCTGAAGATTGATTCGAAGCCAGCATGTAGGTGCATTCGAAGGAGACATGAAGGTGACAATGCCTTGTGCACACTAACATGAGGAAAACTCCTACCTTGTGAATCAAAGCAAACACGTAAGGATCCAATGGTGCAATCGAAACCAGCATACGGGAGGTCCCTATTTTGGGTCAATGGAAAAACTTTAGAAGGCCATTGCTCTCTGAATCGAAGAAAGATTTCAGAAGGTCATCTCCTTCTGAATCGAAGGAAACTAATATGAAGGTCATAATGCCCAGTCGAAGCTAGCATGTAGAAGGAAAATGCTTTGTGAGACAAACATTCAGGAGGTTATTTCTCTCTGAATTGAAGCTTGCATGCAGGGGCTTTTTCAGTGAATCAAAACAAACCTGCAGGAGGTCATTACTTGAATGAAGCTTGTTGACCAAAGGATGCATGAAGGGGTCCAGAGTTGGATTCGACATATGTTGCTTTTGAAAGGAAACCATACTCCAATCAGAGCTTTGTGAGAAGGTAATCCTTTCCCAATCGAAGCTTTCCTGCAGGAGGTCAATGCTCCCTGAATTGAAGCTTGCATGTAGGAGGTCACATGCTTTATTGAAGCTTGTGGAAAGCTTTCTCAAAGGAAAGACAAATGTTGAATCGAAGCGTGTGAATCAAGGCTCACTCGAAAAAGCCAGAATGTTCAGTCTAAGGATGAATGAGTCGAAGCAAGCTTGATTTTATTCAATTTTGTCAAAAAAAATCATTTTTTATCTGTTTTCCCCTTTTTGTCTGTTTTGTGCTTATGCAAACTTTGAGCTTTTGAAAATCCTTGTGAGAAAATTCCTTGAGAAATGATACGGAAAATTTTTGGGTACAACGGGTTCCAAATCCGCTATTGCCCTTATGTCTTTGAACATCATCTCTTGTTGTTGAAAGAAGTTGATTGAATTGATCTCGAACCATTTGAACTTTTGACCTTGGTAATAAAGTTGGTTGTAGTGATTCAATGAGACATAGTCGTATGCTTTAATCCTTAACTTTTACCTGGACCTCCCTTTTCGGTTTTCAGTCCACCAGGATACCCTTTTTTTCCAAGCCGCCCTTTCAAGTTTTCGACTTTCCGGGTGTACAATCTTTTGTATATATCCCTAATTTTTGCTCGAACCCTTTTGGTTAGTCGGGATGCCCTTATTTTTTCCTAGGTATGTCAACCTAGCGGGTCATTCTTTATGCGTAGAATTTTTTGACCATGTCTGTGTTCACAGGATACGGGAAATCTTTGTCGTCCATAGTGGTTAGCATCATAGCTCCTCCAGAGAATACTTTCTTGACAACAAATGGCCTTTCATAAGTGGGAGTCCAATTTCCCCTAGGATCGTCTTGTGGTAAGATGATGCACTTTATTACCAAGTCGTTAGCCTGGTATACTCGAGGTTTGATCTTCTTGTTGAATTCTTTGATCATACGCTTTTGATACATTTGACCATGACAAACAATAGCCAGTCTCTTCTCATTAATCAAATTCATTTGATCCAATCTTATATGAACCCATTCATCTTCGCCTAAGCCTGCTTCTTTCATAATCCTCAGAGAAAGAATTTGAACTTTGACTAGTAGAACAACTTCCATTCCATAAACTAAAGAGAAAGGGGTTGCCTCGGTTGATGTTCGAGACGAGGTACGATAGACATGAAGAGAAAATGGAAGCATCTCATTCTAGTATTTATAGGTTACCGCCATCTTTTGCACAATCTTCTTTATGTTTTTGTTGGCGGCTTCCACTGTGCCATTCATCTTAGATCTGTATGGAGAAGAATTATGGTGCTTGATTTTGAACTGCATACAGAGTTCAGTAATCATGGCATTGTTGAGGTTGGTTTTGTTGTCGGTGATGATCCTTTCAGGGATGTCGTACCGGAGGATGAGGTTATGCTTGATGAATCGGGATACAAAGTACTTACTGACTGAGGAAAATGAAGCAGCTTCGACCCATTTGGTGAAGTAATCAACGACTACGAGGATGAAACAATATCCATTAGAGGAAGTGGGTTTGATCTCTCCAATCATGTCAATTCCCCACATGGAAAATGGCCACAGAGAAGTCATGAAATTCAAAGGAATTGGAGGCACATGAACCTTGTCGGCATAGATCTGACATTTATGGTAAGTTCTTTAATGTTGATAACAATCGGTTTCCATGGTCGACCAATAATAACCAGCCCTCAAAATATTCTTAGCCATAGTGTATCTGCTAGAGTGAGTTCTGAAGATACCGTCATGCATATCCTTCATAATTTTCTCTTCTTCCTTCTTGTCCATATAATAGAGCAGAGTTGAATCATGGTTGCGCTTATAAAAAATCCCATTGCTCAGGAAGAACTTGGCTGAGAACATCCGTAGAAATTTCATATCGTTGATTGAGGTTCTCTCCAGATACTCTTGTGCTTCAAGATATCTTTTAACCTCATGAAACCAAGGCTTCTCCTCGTTAGTGTTAATCCCACAACAGTGCGCCGGTTCACCATATATTTCTATAGTAATTTTGGGAGCTTCGTTGTCCCAATTAACCTTGAACATAGACGACATAGTTGTTAAAGCATCTGCCAGTTGGTTTTCTTGTCTTGGGATATGCTCGAAGGTTACCTCCTCAAAGTATGGGATTAAGGTTAGCACAAGCCCTTTGTAGGGGATCAGATTTGGATGTTTGGTATCCCACTCTCCTTTAACTTGACTGATTACTAATGTCGAATCTCCGTATATGCTTAAGAATTTGATTCTTAGGTCAATGGCAGCCTTTAGACTCAAGATGCACGCTTCGTACTCGGCCATGTTGTTTGTACAGTCGAAGCACAGTCTGGAAGTGAGAGGCGTATGGCACCTTTCAGGGGAAATGATCACAACATCAATTTTGTTACCCAAAGTGTTGGAAGCTCCATCAAAAACCATAGTCCATAGGGATCCTTATTCAGGTCTGTCATATGGTCCAGGATTTTCGCAGTCGCTTATCAGCATGATATTCTCGTCCGGGAATTCAAAGTTCATGAATTGGTAGTCATGAATAGCTTGATGGTCCAAATGATCCGCCAGCACACTTACTTTGATTGCTTTTTGTGTAGTGTACTGGATATCATATTCAGTTAAAATAATTTGCCATCTAGCTATTCGTCCAGAAAGAGATGGCTTCTCGAAGATATACTTGATGGGATCCATCTTAGAAATCAATAAAGTGGTGTGAGTCTGCATATACTGTCTTAGCCGACGAGTAGCCCATGCCAAAGCGCAACAAGTTTTCTCGAGCAATGAATATATGGTTTCACAGTCAGTAAACTTTTTGCTAAGGTAGTATATTACACGCTCTTTTCGGCTAGACTCGTCATGTTCCCAGCACACACCCCATTGAGTTCTCTAATACAGTCAAGTAAATAATAAAAGATCTTCCTTCAACTGGAGGAATCAGGGTTAGAGGTTCTTGTAAGTACTCTTTGATCTTGTCAAAAGCTGCTTGGCAATCGTTGTTCTATCTGACTACTTGATCTTTCTTCAACAGTTTGAAAATCAGCTCACATGTAACAGTTAAGTGAGAGATGAATCGAGCGATATAGTTGAGTCGACCTAAGAAACCTCTGACCTCCTTCTCAGTACAGGGAGTTTGCATTTATTGTATGCCTTTGACTTTTGTGGGGTCAACTTCAATACCTTTTCCATCGACGACAAACCCTAGGAGTTTTTCGGACCTTACCCCGAAGGTGCATTTGTTGGGATTCAGCCTTAGCTTGTATTTCTTCAACCTTTCAAATAGCTTGTGTAAATGATCAACGTGTTTTTCCTCAGTTTGTGACCTTGCAATCATATCATCCACATATACTTATATCTCATGATGGATCATGTCATGAAATAAAGCTATCATAGTCGTTGATAGGTTGCGCCTGCATTCTTTAATACGAAAGGCATGACCTTATAACAGAAGGTGCCCCACTGTGTAACAAAAGTGGTTTTCTCCATGTCTTCGGGTGCCATTTGATTTGATTGTATCTGGATAATCCATCCATAAAGGATAAAACTTTGTGTTTAGTGGTGTTGTGAACCAAGACATCGATATGAGGTAGTGGGAAATTATCTTTGGGGCTTTCCCTATTCAAATCTCTGTAGTCTACGCACATATGGACTTTACCGTCTTTCTTCGATACTGGAACAACATTTTTCACCCATTGAGGGTATGATGTCACTGCCAGGAAACCTGCATCGAACTATTTCATTACCTCAACTTTTATTTTCTCAGACATATTTGGCCACATGCAACGAACCTTTTTCTTGACTGAAGGACAATCTTCCTTCATTAGAAGACGTTGAACTACAATATCAGTATCAAGCCCCGACATATCTTCATATGACCAAGCAAACACTTCAACATAGTCGTGTAACATCTGGATCAATCTTCTCTTGACACAGTCTTCCAAGTTGGTGTCGATCTTGACCTCCCTTTTGTATGCCTCAGTACCTAGGTTTATCACTTCAACTAACTCCTCGTGTGGTTGAATGACCTTTTTCTCTTGTAACAAAAGTCTGGCGAGTTCCCCGGGTATTTCACAATCTTCATCACCTTCGTCTTAGGCTTGATAGATTGAATTTTCAAAGTCATAAATGGCAATAGTAGAGTCGTTGTCAATGAGACTCGGAGTGGATGTGGATCTGCAAATGCGTGTGTGTGTGTGTGCATGTAAGGTCACATGACTATTTTTGAAAATGCAATAAAGTAAAGAAAGGCAAAGAGCGCAAAATTTGAATTCAAAATAGTCCAATGTTTTTCATTAAAATGAGCATATGGAATATGATAATGACAAACCCTTAACAAATGGACCATTGTGCCCCGGGCAAGGCATATGGATTAAAGTCATTGTTTTAATGGAAATTACATACAAAGTTCTTAAAGTAATAAAAATAGTAAATGGAAATTACTCCTGGTTTAAGGAGATTGGGATGAAGTCCTTGGTCTTCCAGTTGTCGAGCCCTCTATCAGCAGTCGTCTAGATCCAATCATCAAAGTCACAATCTGCATCAGAGTCTTCAAGGGCATTAATCTCATGGTTACTAATGCGGAGAGGTGGTCTCCTATGCGAGCACTTCGAACCTCCTTTTGAGCTTTGGAAGTGAAGCTCAATCTTGATTTGTATAACTTGAAAGGGAAATCAGGAAGTCGTCCCCAAATGGTGCAACCTCCATCTTCAACAACAACACGAGCATCTTTGAGAGAATCCATCCTTGGTGTATCTTTAGCAGCTTTGGGAGTGTCAGGAGTGGCCTTGGCAACAACAACCATGGGAGAGACCACTTCAACATACTTGAATAAATTTAGATGAATAATCATAAACTCTTCTTGACCACAGTAGGTAACAATTTTCCCCTTGATCGGATATTTCAACTTTTGATGTAGTGTGGAAGTCACCACACCTGCCCCATGTATCCAGGGGCATCCAAGCAGGAAAGAATAAGCAGGACGGATATCCATCACATAGAATGTTGAGTTGAATACTTGAGACCCAACCTTGACAGGGAGATCAACCTCTCCATAGACCATCCTCTTAGAACCATCGAAAGCCCTTACTACAATGCCGCTTGGCTTCAACACCAGTCCATCATAGTCTAGTCTATCTAAAGCTCCTTTAGGTAAGACATTTAGAGAAGATCCAGTATCCACTAATACATGTTCCATGGTAGTGCCCTTTAATTCTATGGAGACGTGGAGAGCTTTGTTGTGATTCTTCCCCATCGGAGTCAAATCTGCATCAGAGAACCCTAACCATTATCGGCAGTCAAGCTTACTATACAGTTTTCAAATTGGTCAGCCATAGTTTCTTGTGGGACATGTGCATTTTTCAGGAATTTTATCAGTGCTTAAGCATGCGCCTCGGAGCATAGCAACAAAGATAGCATAGAAATCTTCGAGGGTGTTTTCCCCAACTGTTCCACTATCTTATAGTCGCTTTTTATGATAATTTTTAAAATCTCCTCCATCTCTTTGGTAGATGGCTCCTCAATGGTAATATCTTTTGTGGGTGCCTCCTTCAGGGCAGGCTCAAACATTTTTTCCTTTCTTCGAGTATCAGCAACAAGTTTAACAGTAGTAATGCGATTAAGTGTAGCAGTGGTTGTCGGAGGTGAAATCTCTTGAGAGAAAATTCTCCCTGTCCTAGTAACTTTACTTGATCCAGCAATGTTTGTAATGTCAACAGTTTTATCTTCATCAATCCATGAATCTGGTTTGATACCATGTGTTGTACCCCAAAATTTGCCCTCCCTTTCTTTAGGAAACCATCTTAGATTTTTCAAAATCCCCTGGAACAAATCCAAGTCCTGAGTTATCTTTTTGCCCAAGCAAGTCACTTACAAGAGCAAGATGACCTCACAAACTCCAACAACAATGCTTTCATCTTGAGGAAAATCAAATTCTAAGTGCTTAGAATGTTTCTTTAAAATAAGTGTTTTTTTGGAAAAATCAGCGCTTCAGAACTTCTGGATCCATTCCAGATGAAGACGGTCAGAAGTTGCAAGCTTGGCTCAGCGTGGTCAGAAGTTGGCTCTTCAGCAGCTACATCAGTTCAATCAGAAGTTGTAAACGTGGTTCAGAGTGTAAGCCTCAAACAGAACATACCCCTTCAGCAGTTACGCAAGCTCAGTCAGAACTTGCTAAAGGAATGCAAGAGAAACATGAAAGTATAAAGGCTCCTTCAGAACAGGTTGAAATCAGAAGATGAAAGGTCAGAGGGGTAGGTGTCACATTGATACAGAATCTCTAAGTCCAGATTGTCCAGAAGTAGATCCAAGGAACGTACCAGAAAACCAGGAGAATCTCCAGAACTTGCTAAAACAACAGGTAGCCAAGGCCAGAGCATGGTTCACGCTGCTGATTCAACAACCAGAATGTTGGTATTGACAGGTCTTGTCACCATTTAATGCCCATTAATGCTTCCAACCACTCCTGAGCGTTCACGTGTGGCTTGGAAAATGCTTTTGCACAGATTCTGGCATGGGTCTTCACGCCACCGCCCATTTCAGAGGTCACTTCCCCCAATCTACGCCTGCTGCTGCTACCTAGGCTGAAAAATAGCTGTTATCACAACTTCCCAGGAATTTCTGTCAAAGAACCAGTTCAAACTCTGTTGGCGCCTTAAATGTTCAAGGTATCCACAAGAATTTTGCCTATAAATAGAGAGCTTTCCCCACTGCAAAAGACGTTCAAGAAGTTCAAGAAAAGAAACAGAAAAATTGCTAAGAGAGAAACCAAACTCCTAAGCAACACAGCGTTCTGAAACTCTGCCAAAATTCCCAGCTTTGTTTCATAACTTTAAGCTTCTCACCTTCAACTTCTTCAAACACCCAGCTCTTTTCTGTAAACCAAAAACGTTCTTTCCAAACTTCTGACCCTATACACGTATACACCTTCACTTCCCCTTTTCCAAATCTGTCCAGAACACCACCAGAACCAAAAGCTAACTTTCACCCACCATTTTCCAGAAAGTCAGGTAAGCACCTGCTGACCCTCACCACACTGTTAAGCATCATCAGCTGTGCATATTCAAATAACATAATGTAAATATTCATGTTATTGCTGTTTATGTTCTGAGGACTCTCATACCTCAGAACGTTCTGAGCCAGTTTAGGACTTGCCTGTGACCTTGGTGATTCTGACCCCTGGGACTTTTTGCTATTTTGCTGGATCTGTTCCAGATATGTTTTCTGTTTTGTGGAGTAACAACAGGATTGCAGATGTTCTGATTAGTGCAGGAAAAAGCCAAGTGCTGACTTTGACGTTAGCACGTCTGAAGCCTGTTTTGCTGTCAATGACATCAGAACCTCTGAGAGTTATTGCCTTTTCAGCAGAATCTGAACTTCTGGGTTCTCCACTAACAAACTTCTGTCTTGCAGCGCAGGGAAATCAGAACTTCTGGTTTCCCCACTAACCAGATTCTGTTTTGCAGGTTCCAGAGTCAGAAGTTCTGACTCATCCAGTTTCACCAACAGGTTGATCATCTGACAGCGGAACTGGGTCAGAACTTCTGATGGCTTCCCAACAGCGCGCGAGCTCCCTCTCTCTCTCTCTATATCTTGTTTTTCGCTATTTTCTTTTTTGTCTATTTTTCTCGTTGAACCCCCCATGTACAAATGTGTATCCCCCTCCCCTAACTATTGTAATAGCGTAGGATTTTACATTTCCGCTTCTTATTGCTAGTAATTAGGACGTGTATGACAAGATAAAATCAATGAAATAGAAAAACCTAATTCAAAGAAAAACTCTTGTATGCAATAAAACACACTTGCACACTAACACCCCTAGGGTTATATCCACTTGTTGCCTTTCAAAATTGGGCCATATTGCATGTTAGGTCTCTTTGGGCAAAACAAACACAATTCAAATGATCATAGTCCCTCGATGACGCTTTCGAAAGTCGCCTAAAAAATGATCAAGTCCCTTAAGGAAAATGCCCAAAGATACTTGGCACCATTGCAATTATGGTCTAAACGATGACCCGCGCCCGTCCCTTTCACATCCTAACACAAGATTGCCTACCAATTTCAATGGTAGAACAAACTTGTTAAAAGGGTTAAAACATAGCAATAATCTTTTGAGAAATTTAGGAGTAGACAACCTCTTAGTTACTTGAATCAAACTTGCAAAACAAAACACTTGCCTAATTTCAAAATCACACATCACTACACTTTCAAAACGACTTTCAAAAACAAATGAAAACCTTTTCAAAAGACATACACCTTTGTATACATCCCAACATGGATCATTACAAAGGTTGCCACTACATTGGCCTCTTTTCAAAACATTTTCAAACCCACACACACAAGCACCATTTCAAACAGTTGAAAAAGGCAAGTGATCTAAGCAAGTAACTAAGAGCCCATGGAAAACCATGGATAGAAAGGGTGCTAATACCTTCCCTTTCTATAATCTACTCCCCGAACCCAAGAAAACATCTCAAAGGTTTTTTGCTGTGCTTTTTAAACCTTTCCTTAGGATAAAATAAAAAGTCGGTGGCGACTCTTGCTCAACCGAAACATTTGCGAAAACAAACGCAAAATTCATAAGTCAGTTCTCCCACCGTATCACAGAACTGGCGACTCTGCTGGGGATAATCTTAAAAGTGGAGTAACCTTAGGGCTTAGATCACCCTCTTGCATGACTAATTGTTTGATTTGCTTGCTTTATACTTTGGCTCTATTGTTTGGGTTTACAATCCTCCACCCGGATTTTGGGAAACATTCATAGATAGCAATACGTTGTGGAAACTGTGCGGGGTATACCGACACGGTCTAAGCAATAGCTATATTAGTGCGACATATTTGTGAGTACCGGTAACCCTTGAGTTCAATCAAGGAGAGTACGGGGCCGCTGAGTGATGTCACTAAGCACTAATGACCTAGAACCTTACTTGACCATCTTGGCCTTTCATTAGGGGTAGTGAGATGACCGGCTTTGGTGCAGTCCGAAGTTGGTAGATACTCGATACTACACTCATTGAGGGTTGTTTTCTTGGAATATTTTGGTCGCCAGTTAAGTGGCTAAACCGAAACAATGAACATTGAAAACAATCCAATGATATTGAGCTCCTTAGAACCCGGTTACTATTTATAGGACAGGTTTTTAAAGCCAACTACACTCGAGAGGGTACTTACCTATGAAACCCCATGCGAGCCTGAAACTAGGGTTTGGTATGATTTGCTTGTACATATGTTTTGTGCATACATCATAAACATCATGAAGCATCATATGCATTTACTAACCATTTCAAGGGTTTTGGATCTTCATCTTTGTTCTTGTTTTGTAGGACATGGAGATTCCTCGCAGAAATACCATTCAAGTCAACCTTGTGAGAATCTCTCCTCAACTCAAGGAGCTCACCTCAAGAATTCCGGAAATTTCATCCTTCAGTGAAAAACATGGTAGACTGCTCAGCCTAGTCAACGCCAACATTGAAGAAGACATGATGAAAGTGCTATTCCAGTTCTTTGACCCTCTTCACCACTGTTTCACTTTCCCCGATTACCAGTTGGTACCCACTTTGGAGGAATTTTCTCAACTCCTGAGAATTCCTATCCTTAATCAACTACCCTTCAACGGTACGGAAAAGGAACCAAGGCCGGAAGATGTTGCTCGAGCATTACATCTACAACCATCCGACATCAAAGGGCATTGGGAAACCAGAAGCGGCGTCAAAGGATTCTTAGCCAAGTTCTTGTTTGAGAAGGCACAAGAATGTTGGAACTCATTAGACCTACAAGCCTTTGAAGAGATTGTGGCACTCCTTATCTATGGGTTGGTCTTGTTCCCAAATCCTGACCAATTGGTAGATGTCAACGCTGTCAAAATCTTCTTGTCCAGAAACCCAATACCAACATTGCTTGGGGACATCCTTCACTCATTTTACACACGAACAATGAGAAAGAGGGGTGTTCTCATGTGCTGTACTCCCTTCCTCGCAAGGTGGTTTATTTCGCACCTTCCACAATCTGTCCTGAAGAATGATCAAGGTACAAGGTGGTCCCAACGATTGATGGGTCTTACTCATTCTGATGTGCATTGGTGTTCTCGGTCCAGAGAAAATATCATCATTATCGATCGTTGCGGAGAATTCCCTAATGTTCCTTTACTTGGAATTAGAGGGGGTATCACCTACAATCCTTGCCTAGCTTTGAGGCAATTTGGATATGCCCGGAGGGATGGCCCTCATGATATGTTGATTCCTAGCTTAGTTTTTGACTTCGACAACGATGCGCAAGGACTTCGCCAAAGATTCATCAGAGCTTGGGGAAAACTCAACAAGGTTGATAGCAAGACTTTGGGACACAAGAACTCCATCCCTCTTGAACCTTATCTCAAATGGGTACGAGCCCGAGCCCAAAGATTGGTGATGCCTTATCCTCATATTCTCCCTGTGATTAAAGAGCCCGTCAATGAAGGAGAGGTTTCCTACACCATCCTACATCTAGACATGCCTACATCGTGGGAGGAGATGCAGAAAAGCTGGATTCAGCTCAAGGAAGAACGTAATACTTTTGAGGCTAGCTTCTACACCAGTGAGAAGAAGGTTCTAGAGCTTACCCGCCGACTCCATGAGCAAGAGGTCCTCAACACCTACATCGCACCAAAAAGGATGCGCAATGTCTTTCTACCCTGAGAAATTATTTTGTAATTTTTGGCCCATGGGTCATTTATGTACTAACAAATCTTTTCTTATTAAAATGACGTGCGTTCTTTTTGTCTACAACAATTATGAATTTCCAAGAACCCTTGAATGCATTGCATAGATAGCATCTCATGCATCATGTGCATAACAGGTACCCATTTTTCTACAGGTTGCTTAATCTTCTTCGCTGTTTATTTGGAACAGTCAGTCATGAATCCAGACTCGTCCAGTGAGCAAGCAATCAAGGCCCTTCAGGCCCAAAGTGCACAGTTTCAAGAGATGGTCCTAAGCCTAGCCCAGGGTCAGCAAGAGTTGAAGACTCTACTCCTGAAAAAGAAAAAGAAAAAGAGGACTGCGTTGTTCAACACCGGACGCAGATTTGGGAACACACTCCATAATGAAGCTGATCCAACTACTTCGTCTGCTGAGAAAAACAGTCCCCAAGGGGGAGGAGCTCCTAGTCCCGCAGTCTCCGACAACGAGACGGACTATAACGACGAACAATACCCACCTGCTGCTGACAGATACAAACAATTGGAGGACCGCTTGAGCGCCATGGAAATTCAGAATGTGCCGGGACTAGATTTCGGAGATTTGGGGTTATCTTCTGGGGTAGTAATTCCACACAAGTTTAAGGCGCCTGCCTTCGCCAAGTATGATGGGGTATCCTGCCCAAAGCTGCATCTGAGGTCATACGTAAGGAAAATCCAACCTTACACGGCGGATAAGAACCTTTGGATTCACTTCTTCCAAGATAGCCTCTCGGGGTCGCAACTTGAATGGTTCTACCAGTTAGAGGGAACTAGCATACGACACTGGGAAGATTTGGCAAACGCATTCTACAGACAATACCAATACAATTCTGATCTCGCTCCTACGCGTACCCAACTTCAGGGTATGTCTATAGGAACGGGTGAAGGGTTCAAAGAGTACGCTCAAAAATGGAGAGATTTGGCTGGCAGGGTTCAGCCTCCATTGACTGATCGGGAGCTAATTGATATGTTTATAGGGATGTTGTCTGGTCCATTTTTCAATCATTTGGTTGGTAACTCCTCCGCTGGGTTTACAGATTTGATATTGACAGGAGAAAGAATTGAAGCTGGCATCAGGTCAGGCAAGATACAAAAGGCTGCCTCCACAAATGCTGAGAAGAGGCCGTTTAAGAAAGAAGCAAGCGCCGTCTATGGTCTTAGAAGACAAGTCAAGCCCGAAAGTCGCCAAGCCGTCAATGCTTTGGTCATCTCAAAACCTGTTGCTGCTCCTCAGCAGTACAATCAACAAAGAAGTGAAAGGCCCAAGAGGCAGTATACTCGGCTGAGTATGACCTTATCTCAAATTTTACCCCGACTGTTATCCACCAACCTGGTGACCCTCAAAAAAGCTCCTAAGGTTGTCAACACTGCGTCTCCTAAGTATAACCCAAATGCCCGGTGTGTTTATCATTCTGATAGTCCCGGGCACACTACTGATGATTGCTGGGCCTTAAGGAACAAAGTGCAAGATCTGATCGACGCAAAGGAAATTCAGTTTGAAGCGCCGGAGAGACCAAACGTTGTAACTGCTCCTATGCCCCAGCATAGGGTAAATGCCATTGAGGAAGAAATATTTGCTGTTTCGGTAGATGAAGTTGTTACCCCTCTGAAGACCGTCAAGAAGAACCTACTGCTGGCCGGTTTATTTCCGGGTTGCAGTGAAGGTTGCCTGCTCTGTGCTATTTCCCTATCTGGTTGTCCCTTGCTGAAGATAGGCATCCAAAGCCTAATGGATAGTAAGGAGATTTTGTTTCAGAAGTCTGTTGTTCAAGTAGTTCCGATAAGAGAAATTTTTGTGGTTACCATCTTCAAAAATCCAAGCAAGGCTCTCCCGAAAAAGCCTGTTCAAATCATGACTGTTGCACCTGTGATTATTACTGTTCCGGGGCCTCTCCCCTACGTGTCTGATAAAGCTGTCCCCTGGCATTATGGGGCAGAAGTATATATAAATGGAATCAAACAAGAATTCGACACTGGCGCCAGTATCTGCGATATCACTGGTCCAGCCAAGGTCACCCGCAGTGGCAGGCTCTTCTCGCCTGACATTGCACCGCCCGCTATTCGAAGACCCCTCCTTATAAAACCTACAAGTTTACCTGTTCCTGCTGCTGATCAAGTTGTTTCCCCTGCCGCCGAGTCATCAAATGCTCGGGACAAAGGGATTGAAGAAGAGCCTGCCCGAAAGGAGGCACCAATACCCATAAATGCTGAGGCCTCCCAACGAGAAATGGAGGAGATCCTGAAAATAATAAAGAAGAGTGACTTCAATGTTGTCGAGCAGCTGGGGCATACACCCTCCAAGATCTCCCTACTCTCCTTATTGCTATGCTCCGAGGCCCATGCTAAGGCCTTGATCTCATTTCTCAAGACGGCCCATGTGCCACAAGAGACATCTGCAGTCCAATTCGCTGATTGTGTAGCAAATCTGACAGCAGACAAGGGCTTGGTTTTTTCAGATGCTGACCTGACTGCGAAGGGAAGAGACCACAATGACGCCCTGCATGTCTCTATCGAATGCAGGGGCACTACTCTGGCGCATGTACTGGTGGATATTGGTTCTTCCTTGAATGTTCTACCGAAAAAGGCTTTAGACCGTTTGGATTATGAAGGTCTGGAACTGAAGCCCAGCAATATCATCGTCAGGGCCTTTGACGGTTCAAAAAGGATGGTTCATGGAGAGGTTAACATCCCTATTCGTGTGGGCTCTCAAGTATTTGACTCTACTTTTTATGTGATGGATATACGTCCATCGTACTCTTGTCTACTGGGTCGACCTTGGATCCATAAAGCCGGGGCAGTAACCTCTACTTTGCACCAGAAGCTGAAGTACCCTGTCAGGGGAAAGATTGTCACTGTGCAAGGAGAAGAAGAGTATATGGTGAGCCATTTGAATTCCTTCAGATACATTGAGATGGATGGGGAGTTTATTGAAACCCCCTTTCAGCATTTTGAGGAGGTGCATCCAATTTCAGCAGCAGCAGAAACGACAGTCGAAGAGTTTGTTTCCTTGAAGATGGCATCCCTAAGGGATGCCCGGGCTGTGGTTCAGAAAGGCAATTGTGCAAACTGGGGTCAGCTTCCTGACTTCACTCAGAAGAACGACAAGTTTGGGCTGGGCTTTACTGCAGAGGCTCAGAAGGCTGTGCGCAAAGAGAAGATCAGAAAGGCTCCGGTGTTTATCTCCAGCTCAAGAGTGAGCGCTATCGAGGAGGATGTAGAGGAAGCAGAGTTTGACAGTTGGATCTACCCGACTACCAGCGACGGACCAAGCAACTGGACGGCAAAGGATTTTACCCCTATCACATTTGTCACGCAGTAATTGATTTCTTTTAAATTCCAAATTTGTAACAGACAATATGTTAAAACTTTGTTAGCTCGGTGTCCTACCCGGGGCATCGTGGCTCCATTTGTGAGGGCTTTTTGTATGTCATTTCCATATATCATCAATCAAAACATTGGACGTTTGTTGCATTTCAAATCTTATGCTCTTTTTTCTTTCTGTGTTATATATATTGCAAAACAGCTATATTTACACACACTCACTTATACAGGTTTCAATCCACTCTGGATCTCACTGGTAACAGCTCTGCTACCGCCAGTTATGACTTCGAAAATCCGATCAACTTGGCCGAGGACGAAGGTGAAGATGACTGCGAAGTGCCTGGTGAACTCGCAAGACTGCTGCTCTAGGAAGAGAGGGCTATTCAGCCACATGAAGAGCCTGTGGAGACAATTAACTTGGGTACCGAGACGGATAGGAAAGAGATCAAGATTGGTGCCAATCTAGAGCTCAGCGTGAAGCAACGATTGATCCAGATGCTACAAGACTACATGGAGATTTTTGCTTGGTCCTATGAAGATATGCCTGGTTTGGATGCCAACATTGTAGTTCACCACCTGCCAACCAAGGAAGATTGCCCTCCGGTAAAGCAAAAAGCCCGACGGATGCGGCCAGAGATGTCTGAAAAGATCAAGGCCGAGGTTATGAAACAGTTGATGCCGGATTCCTTGCGGTGACTGCTTACCCTCAGTGGGTTGCCAATGTGGTGCCAGTGCCAAAAAAGGACGGTAAGGTCAGAATGTGTGTCGACTACAGGGATCTGAACAGGGCCAGCCCCAAGGATGACTTCCCCTTACCTCACATTGATGTCCTTGTTGACAATACAGCTCAACACAAGGTGTTCTCCTTCGTGGATGGTTTTTCAGGGTATAATCAGATCAAGATGGCTCCAGAAGATATGGAGAAGACTACCTTTGTGACTCAGTGGGGCACCTTCTGTTATAAGGTCATGCCATTCGGATTGAAAAATGCTGGGGCAACCTATCAGCGTGCCATGGTTGCTTTGTTTCATGATATGATCCATCATGAGATTGAGGTATACGTTGATGACATGATTGCAAGGTCTCAAAATGAGGAGGAGCACCTTGACCATCTGAGGAAGTTGTTTGACCGACTCAAGTTATACAAGCTAAGGTTGAATCCCAACAAATGCAGCTTTGGGGTAAGGTCCGGAAAATTGCTAGGTTTCATTGTAAGTGATAAAGGTATTCAGGTGGACCCTGCCAAGGTAAAAGCCATACAAGAGATGCCGACTCCAAAAACAGAGAAAGAAGTCAGAGGCTTCCTAGGACGACTGAATTACATTGCCCGATTCATCTCACATCTGACTGCTACTTGTGAGCCAATCTTCAAGCTGCTGAAGAAAGATCAAGTGGTACGCTGGAATGATGAATGTCAGGCCGCCTTTGAAAGGATAAAGGAATATCTCCAAGAGCCACCCATTCTTATGCCACCGGTGGAAGGAAGACCTCTGATACTATACTTGACAGTGCTTGACAATTCAATGGGGTGTGTGCTGGGACAGCATGACGAGTCTGGCCGAAAAGAGCATGCTATTTATTACTTGAGCAAAAAGTTTACCGACTGTGAGTCTCGTTACTCACTGCTCGAGAAAACTTGCTGCGCTCTTGTATGGGCTGCTCGCCGGCTAAGACAGTATATGCTGACTCACACTACCTTGTTGATTTCAAAAATGGATCCCATCAAGTACATATTTGAAAAGCCCGCTCTGTCTGGAAGAATAGCGAGATGGCAAATGATCTTGACAGAATATGACATCCAGTATACAACTCAAAAAGCAATTAAGGGAAGTGTACTGGCAGATCATTTGGCACACCAGCCTGTGGACGATTACCAATCATTGAACTTTGATTTTCCGGATGAAGATATCTTGGTGGTAACTGACTGTGAAGTACCTGGACCGGATGAAGGACCTGAGGAAGGATCCCGATGGTCTATGCATTTTGACGGAGCCTCCAATGCTTTGGGTAACGGCGTCGGCGCTGTAATCATATCTCCCAAAGGAACTCATACTCCCCTCACCGCCCGATTATGTTTCAGCTGCACCAATAACATGGCAGAATATGAGGCATGTATCATGGGTTTACAAGCTGCAATCGACTTAAGGATAAAATTTCTAAGTGTCTTCGGAGATTCCGCTCTCGTGATCAACCAGATCAAAGGCGAGTGGGATACGAAACACCCGAATCTTATTCCTTACAAGGAGTATGTGTCGACCTTGCTCCCCCACTTTGAAGAGATAACCTTCGAACACTTCCCTAGAGAGGAGAATCAGCTAGCGGACGCCCTAGCTACGATGTCTTCAGTGTTCAAATTTAAATGGGACAATGAGGCTCCCCGAATCATTATCTGGAAGTTGGATGAACCGGCATACTGCTGCGAGCTCGAGGTTGAGAAGGTCACTGAGAAACCCTGGTATCATGAGGTGAAGAGGTACTTGGAAGCTCAGGAATACCCTGAAGGTGCATCTGTCAATGATAAGAAGTTCATGAGGAGGTTTGCTGCAAAATTCTTCCTCAGCAACGGCATTCTCTACAAGCGGGATCATGATTCAACTCTGTTACGTTGTGTGGATAAAACTGAAGCAGAGAAAATTATGATGGAATTACATGAGGGCATATTTGGAACACATTCCAGTGGACACACCTTGGCCAAGAAAATCCTTCGGGCAGGATATTTCTGGTCCACAATGGAAGCTGATTGTTACCAACACTCCCGAACTTGTCATAAATGCCAGATCTATGCCGACAAGGTGCACATCCCTCCAGTTCCTCTGAACGTCCTGACTGCACCTTGGCCTTTTGCAATGTGGGGCATTGATATGATCGGCGAGATTAAACCTACAGCATCTAACGGACATCGCTTCATCCTGGTGGCGATCGATTACTTCACGAAGTGGGTCGAGGCAGCATCCTATGCCACAGTAACCAAGAGCGTCGTGGCACGTTTCATCCGGCATAACTTGATCTGTCGGTACGGTGTCCCAGAAAGAATCATTACGGACAACGGTACCAATCTCAATAATACGATGATCACTGAACTCTGTGAACAATTCAAAATACAGCACCATAATTCTTCTCCCTACCGGCCGAAGATGAATGGGGCTGTAGAGGCAGCCAATAAAAATATCAAGAAAATTGTGCAGAAGATGACAGTGACCTATAAAGATTGGCACGAGATGTTACCGTTCGCTCTTCATGGGTACCGCACCTCAGCCAGAACATCAACTGGGGCAACTCCCTTCTCTTTGGTCTATGGCATGGAGGCGGTCTTGCCAATTGAAGTTCAGATACCCTCTCTCCGGATAATGAAGGATGCAAACTTGAATGAAGATGATTGGATCCAGACTCGACTTGATCAATTAAATCTGATTGACGAAAAGAGGCTCACTGCTATCTGTCATGGTCAAACGTATCAAAAACGGATGATTAGGGCATTTAACAAGAAAGTCAAACCACGAGAGTATCAAGTTGGGGACCTGGTAATCAAACGCATCATCCTTCCTCAAAGTGATCCCAGGGGCAAATGGACCCCTACGTACGAAGGGCCATTTGTGGTTAAACGTGTGTTCTCAGGAGGAGCCATGATCCTAACCACCATGGATGGTGACGACCTTCCTCACCCCGCCAATACAGACATAGTGAAAAAATACTACGCATAAATAAAAGACCCGCTAGGTTGACATACCTAGGCAAAAATAAGGGCTTCCCGGCGAACCAAAAGGGTTCGGGCAAAAATAAGGGATGAAATGAAGAAAAAAAAAACTGTACACCCGGCAAGTCGAAAACCTGAAAAGGCGGCTTGGGCAAAAATGGGTATCCCGGTGGACTGAAAACCTGAAAGGGCGGTCCAGGCAAAAGTTAGGGATGGAGCGTAACACTATGTCTCATTGGATCACACCGCATCCAGAATTCACTACCTGGCTCAGACGTCGGCATCGACCAATCAGCTTCATCTTCAACTAGGTAGCAAAGCGATGAGACGTTCGAAGACATAAAGGCAATAGCAGAGTTGGAACCCAGTGGGATCGTTCACATAGCTGTTTTATTTCCTTTTCAAATTCTATGTTATATGGCGGCGTCCTCTTACTAGGATGTCAGCCTCTTGTATAAAAACGCCTATTCACAGGCAAAGTTCAAATCAATATGAATTCACTTGTCCATACAAATTACCATTGTTTTCTTCTTTCTGTTTGTCTTGCGAAGAACGTCCAATGTTTGTTTTTGATATATGCATTTGACATTAAAATTGCTGATTCATAAATATTCACGTATGAGACAAAAATCAATTACAGGTGACATCGGATACAGGGCAATGTAAAGTTGTCTGATGAAGTCGGGTTGCTTTGTCCGCCAAGGTACCAAGGTAGATTTGACTGAAGAATGCGACTAAATCATCTCAACTCCCCGCAGAGTAAGACAAGATTCGGCAGTACTTTCACCAAGCAGAGTTGATTCCCTATCGTTCCTGAAAAGGCACCATATTCCCCAGCGGAGTATAGGCATTCGTCAGCAAGCATCCCCGGCAGTCTTGATCTAAGTTTGTT
Source organism: Vicia faba (assembly GCA_948472305.1). Taxonomy (NCBI): domain Eukaryota; kingdom Viridiplantae; phylum Streptophyta; class Magnoliopsida; order Fabales; family Fabaceae; genus Vicia; species Vicia faba. Next base: position 572,704,765 of record OX451738.1, read on the forward strand.
ACCTGGAGAAATACGGACACCCCAGTAGGGCCGTTTACCAGCACAATTCCAAAAGTTTCCCCAGGAAAAGTTGGAATCCATCTCCCCGAGCAGTAAGCTTATCCCCAGTAGATTCTGGAAGCTTATCTCCTGCAGAGTACGGACGTCTCTCCCGAGCTTTATTCAGAGTTATTTCCTCACGAGGGCTTATAACTGGGTTATCCTCAGCTAATCGCCACGGAAGATTATCCCCAGCGGAGTTTATCTTTGATATCCCCAGCGGAGTTTATCTTTCGATCCCCAGCGGATTTTATCTTTGGTATCCCCAGCGGAGTTTATCTTTCAATCCCCAGCGGAGTTTATCTTTGTTATCCCCAGCGGATTTTATCTTTCAATCCCCAGCGGAGTCTATCATCATTATCCCCAGCGGAATCCATCTTTAAAGGTCCTCAGCAGGCCTCTCATCAAAACTTCAGCAAAGTATCTCGGCCACAGGGCAACTCCCCGGCCAATCGTCAAAGATCTATCTTCCTAAGACGAAGATACATTCATAAACATTTCACACTTTCATACATCTTGCTTACATACATGATAAAGTGCATACAACACTATCTCATGTTGAACATCATGACATCATGCATATCATACATCATGACATTGCGTACAACTTATGTTTTTGCCTCTTCAGGGAAAAAGACAATCCCAAAGACAGCTGCCTTCAACTGTCACAAATTCCGGATTCGATACCTGTATCTAGCCAGGGCATATCTGAGAGTGACCAGTTTCCAGACTCGATTCCTGTATCTAGCCAGGGCACGTCTGAAGAGTTCAAAGATTCGATTCCTGTATCCAGCCAGGGCACATCTATCAACTACAACATTTCCAGACTCGATTCCTGTATCTAGCCAGGGCACGTCTGAAGAGTCCGAAGATTCGATTCCTGTATCCAGCCAGGGCACATCTATTAACGACTATTTCCAGATTCGATTCCTGTATCCAGCCAGGGCACATCTGTGAACAACCGATTGTAGATTCGATACCTGTATCTAGCCAGGGCACATCTGCATAAGGAGATTGAAGATCAAACACCTGTAACAAGCCAGGAAAACATCCGTCTTTCTCAAATATACAAATTTCTCGCTAAGGAATCTCTTATGCGATCGACACTTCCAAATGGCATCTATAAGCCCATTCCCGACAAGGTTCTGTCACGTCTCCAGATGGCATCTATAAGCCCATCTCCCTATCTGTCACCTCTCCAAATGGCATCTGTAAGCCCATTCCTAACATCACATTGCTGATACTTCAACATGCGAGTGCAAATTTCAGGGCACTCTGGTGTCCAATCTTCTTTTACCTTCGAGTCGCGAAAGGCAAACTCGCCAATCTAACTCTTCAGGTTCAAGAAGATTGAACAGGGGCAACTGTTGTACCCCAAAATTTGCCCTCCCTTTCTTTAGGAAACCATCTTAGATTTTTCAAAATCCCCTGGAACAAATCCAAGTCCTGAGTTATCTTTTTGCCCAAGCAAGTCACTTACAAGAGCAAGATGACCTCACAAACTCCAACAACAATGCTTTCATCTTGAGGAAAATCAAATTCTAAGTGCTTAGAATGTTTCTTTAAAATAAGTGTTTTTTGGAAAAATCAGCGCTTCAGAACTTCTGGATCCATTCCAGATGAAGACGGTCAGAAGTTGCAAGCTTGGCTCAGCGTGGTCAGAAGTTGGCTCTTCAGCAGCTACATCAGTTCAATCAGAAGTTGTAAACGTGGTTCAGAGTGTAAGCCTCAAACAGAACATACCCCTTCAGCAGTTACGCAAGCTCAGTCAGAACTTGCTAAAGGAATGCAAGAGAAACATGAAAGTATAAAGGCTCCTTCAGAACAGGTTGAAATCAGAAGATGAAAGGTCAGAGGGGTAGGTGTCACATTGATACAGAATCTCTAAGTCCAGATTGTCCAGAAGTAGATCCAAGGAACGTACCAGAAAACCAGGAGAATCTCCAGAACTTGCTAAAACAACAGGTAGCCAAGGCCAGAGCATGGTTCACGCTGCTGATTCAACAACCAGAATGTTGGTATTGACAGGTCTTGTCACCATTTAATGCCCATTAATGCTTCCAACCACTCCTGAGCGTTCACGTGTGGCTTGGAAAATGCTTTTGCACAGATTCTGGCATGGGTCTTCACGCCACCGCCCATTTCAGAGGTCACTTCCCCCAATCTACGCCTGCTGCTGCTACCTAGGCTGAAAAATAGCTGTTATCACAACTTCCCAGGAATTTCTGTCAAAGAACCAGTTCAAACTCTGTTGGCGCCTTAAATGTTCAAGGTATCCACAAGAATTTTGCCTATAAATAGAGAGCTTTCCCCACTGCAAAAGACGTTCAAGAAGTTCAAGAAAAGAAACAGAAAAATTGCTAAGAGAGAAACCAAACTCCTAAGCAACACAGCGTTCTGAAACTCTGCCAAAATTCCCAGCTTTGTTTCATAACTTTAAGCTTCTCACCTTCAACTTCTTCAAACACCCAGCTCTTTTCTGTAAACCAAAAACGTTCTTTCCAAACTTCTGACCCTATACACGTATACACCTTCACTTCCCCTTTTCCAAATCTGTCCAGAACACCACCAGAACCAAAAGCTAACTTTCACCCACCATTTTCCAGAAAGTCAGGTAAGCACCTGCTGACCCTCACCACACTGTTAAGCATCATCAGCTGTGTATATTCAAATAACATAATGTAAATATTCATGTTATTGCTGTTTATGTTCTGAGGACTCTCATACCTCAGAACGTTCTGAGCCAGTTTAGGACTTGCCTGTGACCTTGGTGATTCTGACCCCTGGGACTTTTTGCTATTTTGCTGGATCTGTTCCAGATATGTTTTCTGTTTTGTGGAGTAACAACAGGATTGCAGATGTTCTGATTAGTGCAGGAAAAAGCCAAGTGCTGACTTTGACGTTAGCACGTCTGAAGCCTGTTTTGCTGTCAATGACATCAGAACCTCTGAGAGTTATTGCCTTTTCAGCAGAATCTGAACTTCTGGGTTCTCCACTAACAAACTTCTGTCTTGCAGCGCAGGGAAATCAGAACTTCTGGTTTCCCCACTAACCAGATTCTGTTTTGCAGGTTCCAGAGTCAGAAGTTCTGACTCATCCAGTTTCACCAACAGGTTGATCATCTGACAGCGGAACTGGGTCAGAACTTCTGATGGCTTCCCAACAGCGCGCGAGCTCCCTCTCTCTCTCTCTCTATATCTTGTTTTTCGCTATTTTCTTTTTTGTCTATTTTTCTCGTTGAACCCCCCATGTACAAATGTGTATCCCCCTCCCCTAACTATTGTAATAGCGTAGGATTTTACATTTCCGCTTCTTATTGCTAGTAATTAGGACGTGTATGACAAGATAAAATCAATGAAATAGAAAAACCTAATTCAAAGAAAAACTCTTGTATGCAATAAAACACACTTGCACACTAACACCCCTAGGGTTATATCCACTTGTTGCCTTTCAAAATTGGGCCATATTGCATGTTAGGTCTCTTTGGGCAAAACAAACACAATTCAAATGATCATAGTCCCTCGATGACGCTTTCGAAAGTCGCCTAAAAAATGATCAAGTCCCTTAAGGAAAATGCCCAAAGATACTTGGCACCATTGCAATTATGGTCTAAACGATGACCCGCGCCCGTCCCTTTCACATCCTAACACAAGATTGCCTACCAATTTCAATGGTAGAACAAACTTGTTAAAAGGGTTAAAACATAGCAATAATCTTTTGAGAAATTTAGGAGTAGACAACCTCTTAGTTACTTGAATCAAACTTGCAAAACAAAACACTTGCCTAATTTCAAAATCACACATCACTACACTTTCAAAACGACTTTCAAAAACAAATGAAAACCTTTTCAAAAGACATACACCTTTGTATACATCCCAACATGGATCATTACAAAGGTTGCCACTACATTGGCCTCTTTTCAAAACATTTTCAAACCCACACACACAAGCACCATTTCAAACAGTTGAAAAAGGCAAGTGATCTAAGCAAGTAACTAAGAGCCCATGGAAAACCATGGATAGAAAGGGTGCTAATACCTTCCCTTTCTATAATCTACTCCCCGAACCCAAGAAAACATCTCAAAGGTTTTTTGCTGTGCTTTTTAAACCTTTCCTTAGGATAAAATAAAAAGTCGGTGGCGACTCTTGCTCAACCGAAACATTTGCGAAAACAAACGCAAAATTCATAAGTCAGTTCTCCCACCGTATCACACCATGGTAATACACTTCCTCCCCATAGTTCCAGGGTACCGCCTTATGAGAAGAGTAGGGGAATAGCCCCAGTGTGGTGATGATTAGTGGAGATATTATGGGTTTAATGGGAATTCTAATAGGACCTTTGGAGGTGATGCTAATAGGTCTGTTTGAGATAGTAATGATGGATATGTCTTCAACTTCTTGAGATACAACTTCGGTCAAACTTTTCACAGATGGAATTCTTTCAAATAGAATCTCATGCCTATCCATCAGGTGTTAGACACCTTTCTTCAGCCATTCATAACCATTAATTTGTACAGCACAGTAGAAACGGTCTTCAAGGCAACCAGGGAATAACATGACTTTCAACAAATTTTATTTAACAGTCTTCAAAGGAGTGTGTTGTACCCCAAAATTTGCCCTCCCATATTCTTCAAGAAATTGCCAAGTCAAAGCTTCAAAATTCCCCAAGGGTTGCACAGTTCAAGGGCCTCCTAAACAGTCAAAATTAGGGTTTTGGTTCTGATCAAGAAAATGAAATTTCCAAGGGTCCAATCAAGTCCCACATGCCTACAAACATGGTCAAGCATCCTCATATCAAGTTTCAAGACTTTCAACACAAAATTGCACAGTCAAAACCCTAATTGCACTACAGTCAACTGTAGGGGCAAAATGGTCATTTGACAGTCAAAAGTTCAATTTTTTGGTCAAAATCTCATTTTGAAGCCACAAACATCATTTGATCAATGCTTGATCATGATTCTCAAAGCTTGGCTCAAAAATCATCAAGATGCAAAAGTTTCCATATTTGGACAGTTGAAAAAGTCAACTGTAAATTGACCAGGGCATAACTTTCACATGGATTATCAAGAAAATTCCATCCAAATCTCATTTTGAAGAGAAAGACATTTCCTACAACTCCTCTTCATACTTCAAGTCCAAGAAATTCTCTCACAAAAAGTTATCAATTTCAACATTATAGGTCATTTTCAAAAGTCAACAAAAAGGGACTTTAAGTCAAAGGCCATAAATTGATATTGGTAAATCAAAATGACATGGGACCAAAGACATTGGTTAGAGGACTCAAAGAACTTTCCAAAATGTCCAAGAACATGAGCAAAGCTTAAAAATTGAGCAAGTTATGCCTTGTGGAAGTTGGGAAATTTTTGGATATTTTGAAAAGTCAACATTGATTCAAATGACCTAAAATTGCTAATGGGCCTCTTTTTCTTCCACAATTCATTATCCAAGGCATGTGCACGACCATTTGGCCCAAAGGGAAGTTTTTCTTCATTATTTATTTATTTATTTATTTGGATTTTTATTATTAATAATTCATTTAAATTAATTAAAATACATGAAAAATGTTAAACCTAATGTTTCAAATCTTTTTATGCATATAATATCTCCAAGATTTCGTGCCTAACCAAATATAGAAAGAATCAATGGAATTAGACATGATTTGTATCAAAGATGCTTGAAAAAGATTGGAAAATCATGGCTTAAAAGTAAAATATTTTTTTCATCAATTCATGGATTTGTGATCAGTTTCTCAACCCTAGAACCTTCACACATAAGTACCAAGTGCAACCCTAATGCATACAGACTCTAAGCTGCGCCATATACCAAAAAACAAACTTGAACTTTTTGCTTAAAAAACTCAAAACTGAAAACACACTTGCAGGTCGTTTCAAGCCACAACACTGATTCCATTGTGTTCCTGAGGCTTCAAGGAACACATACAGATCAAAATCATCGCCCCTAGCACAAGGAATAGGTAGCACGACCATGGCCGGTTCAAGCTTTTTTCAGTTTTCTTGAAACATCATTCATGCATTATTTGTGAATTCTAATATTGGATTTGTGCTCATTATGTCATTCTGATGCTAACTGTGTAACTTAATTGCGTTTTTATACATTATATGCAAAGACACCATTGTTGCGTTTTAGGGTTATAGGAATTTGGATTTAGGGCTTTACGTTCAAGGAACAATTGGGACACGATAATGGCACCATCAGATTCAGAAGCTTCCAACCAATCCATTGACGGGGTCGCGCCCTATTTATATGCCAAGACTAGCTAATCGCTATTTTCCAAAAGGGCACATTTTGGAACGTTTACAAAACCGTGGCCTATGTTCTTTGTGTTTCAGAAAAAAAATGAACGAAGAAGAAGAAGGCGAGGTGGCAAGGAACAATTGGGTGATTTAAAATTTCGCGCTAAAAAGCACTAACGCGTGGTTTTATCTTATAATATTTATTTGTTATTTAATATACAGATGAACAACGCAGCACGAATGGCAAACACACTTAGTGGCAACCCCTGGGACCTGGGTTCGAGCCCCAGGTCCCCACCCCCCTTTCATATTATTTTTCCTTTAATATTTGTGTGCAGTTTCAACCTTAAGGAGCACCGTACGTCCATAAAATCTAGCCATCCACGTGCCCAATGGAAACAATCAGAAGGTCATAATTGAAGAACATGGTAAACCCTGGTCAACGCCTATGCATGCTAGCTGGAAAGTCCACCAAGCCAGGGATAATTGGGCCCTAAATTGCTGGGCTTCACCTCACAACTGGGGACAACACCCCCCTTAGGTTTGCAATACTTTTTTTTCATTCTTTTTTTATTTCAATTATTATTCTTTTTATTAATTCTTGTAATTTAATTATTTTCATAAAAAACACAAAAACAATAAAAAATCAGAAAAGAGACAAAAATTAATATTTTTATTTAATGTTATATTTTTTGTAAACAAAACCTTTATTAATTAATTAGTTTTAATTTAGGAGTAAATCTTAATATTTTCTTAATTAATTTAAAATTGGTAGAACTAGGGTTTAATTAATTTTTTATCCTTTTTTTCTTTTATTTCATAATAACTAAATATTTCCTATTATTACTTTTATAATTAAATTGCATGTAAATAATTAGGTTAATATTAGGTTAAAATTTAATTCTTTTTTTTTTAATAAACTCAAACAATTAGAATTAGGGTTAATCTTTTAATTTCATTAAATTCTTTTTTCATTAAAATCTTAAAATACAAAAATACCAAAAACAATTTCTTTTCTTTAATTTAATTAATTTAATAATAATTTAATTTAGTTTCATAAAAAAGGGTTCAACGCCCTCGTTTCAACTTTAATTCAAATCGCGCATTTATTTTCTTTTCGTATAATTTTTATGTACCTCTCCCAAAGCCGTGTAATTAATTTCTCGCACTTTACTTTTCTTTAATTCTTTATTTTTCTGTCAAATCGGGTTCTGGAAATTTTGGCGATGTGGACCCGCGCCTTTTGTAATAGCCTAGAATTTTATCTTTCTCGCAATTTTTAACTGTTAACAAATGCATGCAAGAATGAATGGACAAAAATAAAAACAAGCGCATAGATCACTAATAACATGACAAGATAAAGTATCTGAATCCGACACACAAATCACACACCACCCCTAGGGTACGCCTCACTGTTGCCTTGCCTCGAAAGGTGATCGTCGAGTAGAGGATGTCTTAGTAAGTCCTCATGATCCAGGAACCTGGCATGAGGGTAGCTTCTAAGGTGTCTTCCCATTGCTCTGGTGATCACCATGTCCCGAACCTCGAATTGACCCGAACACCTCCAATGGTGGTGCTACCTACCTCTCAATGGTGGGATGGCACTACTTTAAAGGACATTTACACAGACGAATTCCTTAGGGTAGGTAGACGACTCGTGGATACTTGCTCTAATTCAAAACAAAACAAATCAAAAATACGTTTCACACCAACACATTTTCAAAAAGCTTTCGAAAGCATTTTTCAAACACTCTTGAGGACCGATACAAGAGTCGAACTGAAATTTTCAAAGAAACTTTTAAAAACCCACAGTTGAAAAGCAAACAAACCATTTTTGAAAACACAAGTGAGCAAGTATCTAAGAGCCCATGGATAACCATGGATAGAAAGGGTGCTAACACCTTCCCTTTCTATAACCTACCTCCCGAACCGAGAGCAATCTCTATAAGGAATTTTTCTGTGCTTTTGTCCTTTCCATTTGGATAAAATAAAAGACGGTGGCGACTCTTGCTTCCGCGACATTCCGTGAACCAGCGTTAAACAGTCAGTTCCAGATCCACCGATCACAGAGTGGTCAAGTCATTGATGGAGGAAAAAAAAGAGGCATCTTCAATAGCATTGAAACCCTTACCATGATTTAGCATGAGTGTGGTGATTATGTTAGGATTTAGCGGAGGATCGAATTTAATTGTCTTGTTATCAATTAGGTCTTGCATTTTATTCTTTAGAGACCAACAATCATTGGTATCATGTCCGAGACTGTTTGAGTGGTAAGCGCATTTGGAATTGGGATTGTATTTTGGAGAAGCAGTGTTAGGGTTGGAAGGAGGATCTCACAAGGTCACCAAATCAGATTTCAATAAGTGTTGTAGATCTTGAGATAGTTACATATTGATTTTAGTAAACTGTCTTCTTTGGACATCAGGTCTTTGTTGACTATTTTGTTGACACGGTCATTGAGTTAGAGTTGGATTAGAAATTAGTACATCCCCTACTGAATGATGATGGTCATTCTTAGCATGGCTTCTTGACCCATACAACAAATTAGTCTCTTTTTTTTTACCAATAAATGGCTTTTTCATAACATTTGAGGTGAAGGTCACGGGTATCTTCCCGCTTTCAACCCTCTCACCAATCAAGATCAACTCAGTAAATCCGGATGATGAACTTCCAATTAGAAAGTTGAAAAATGGTCCAGTCAATGTTCGCATAAACATATCTACCATCTCTCTATCAATTAAATGTGGTTGCACCATGCCAGTGAAGTCTCTCCACTTTTTAGCATATTCTTTGAAGCCCTCATTTGATCCCATGGTCATTCCTTGCAATTGCACCCTAGTTAATGCAAGATCAACATTATATTGATATTGGCGGTAAAAAGTTGTGGCCTAATCCTCCCAAGTATGGATGTTAGTCTCTTCCAATTGGTAAAACCACTTCAACTGCGTCCCAGATAGACTTTCTTGAAAAAAGTGTACCCACAGTTTCTTATCAGTGGTATGCGGCTGAATTTTGCAGACATAAGATCTTAGGTGAAGCTTCGGACATGAGACACCACCGTACTTGGAAAAAGCAAGGATTTTGAAGTTGTGGGGAATGACTATCCCAGGAACCAAACCCAAGTCACCAAATTCCAAGCCAGACATAACTTGGATTTCTACAACCTTCAATCTTTCTTATAGTTGCTTATACTTGTCGGCGGCCGGTGGATATTGCTCATCGAAATAATCTTTGTCTTCAGAGATTTGATTGTTTCCACCCCTGGCACGAGTGCTCCTAGAATCTTCATCTTGATTCTCATCCTCTTCGGAGGAGTCTTCTTCAACTTGAACTTGTCGGACGGGGCCTTTGAATCTCTTCCCCATGTTGATTACATCTTTCTTCTTTGTCTTCTTTTTCGTGACAAGAAGTGTCATCATTTCTTGTTGCCCCTTTACTAAGTTGAGCGGAGTTTCTTGAAACTGAGAGTTTTGAGTATGGAAGTTCTTCACAGTTTGCTCGAGATCCATCTTATACTGAAATAAATAGTAGAAAGATGAGGAAACCTGTGTCGAAAAACCTTCTTATGATATGATGCATGTTATGTGTATGCAATGCTTTCAAGGACCTTTAAGATTTAAATTTTCTTAAACAAAAAGGAAACAAAACATTAATCGTATTAATAAGTTCAGAGGTTTCAAACTGCCTCCTGGGCTTACAATGAAAGAAAAATAACAAAATGAAATTGTACAACAAAAGACTCAGGTCTCCCATGGATGCTTCCTCTTTAGACTAATGTAGGCATTCAAGTTCTGCTCCTCATGGAGTTTCCTTGTGAGCTCTAACACTTTATTATCGCTTGAGTAGAATTGGGCTTTAAAGGTGTCTAGCTCCCCCCTTGAGTTGAATCCATGACCTTTGCAATTCATCGAGAGTAGTAGGCATATCAGGATGAAGAATGGTGTAAGGAGTGTCTCCTTTGGCAATAGGCTCCATAATGATTGGTAGGATGGCCACATATGGAATCATGAGGTTTTAAGCGCGAGCTCACGCCCACTTGAGATAGGGTTCCAAAGTAATGGAGTTCTTATGCACCAAAGTTTTGCTATCAACTTTGTTCACCATGCCCCAAGCTCGTACAAATCTTTGACGATAACCTTGGACATCGTTCTCATAGTTAAACACAATACCTTGGACAAGTGCGTCATGAGGACCATCCCTCCGAGCGTAACTAAACTGTCATAGATCCAAGCAAGGATTATAAGTGATACCTCCCCTAATACCAAGGAGTGGGACATTAAGGAATTCCCCACAACGTTCAATAATGGTGACATCCTCCAAATATCGAGAACACCAATGAATATCTGAATGCGAGAGTGACATCTACCTTTGAGACCACTTTATGCCTTGTTCATTCTTCAAAACTGACCAAGGAAGGTACGAAATAAACCACCTAGCCAACAAAGGAGTGAAACACATAAGAATTCCCCTTCTCTTCATGGTACGGGTGTGAAGATAATGCAAAATGTCTTCGAGTAAGGTAGGAATCGGGTTACGAGATAGGAAGATTTTAACCGTATTCACATCTATAAGTTGGTATGGATTAAGGAACAGTACCACCCCATATATTAGAAGAGCCAAATCTTCTTCAAAGGCTTGCAAATCCGAAGCATCCTAAAATAGTTGAGCCTTCTCAAATAGAAACTTGGCTAGAAAACCTTTAACACCACTTCTAGTTTCCTAATTAGCCACAATGTCGGATCGTTGCAAATGTAAGGCTAAAGCATTCTCCTAAGGTCTTGGGTCTTTCTCAATATCGGTGAAGGGTAATTGATCAAGAATAGGCACTCCCAATAGTTGAGATAACTCCTCCATGGTAGGCACTAATTGGTAATCAGGAAATGTAAAACAGTTATGTTTAGGGTCATAGAATTGAAAAAGCACATGTACCATGTCTTCTTCAAAGTTTGAGGTAACCAAGTTGAGGAATCGATCATACTTCTTGGTGAACGGAGAATTTTCTAGGACCCTTGATGCTAACTCCTTGAGTTGAGGAGACACTTTTACAAGGTTGATTCGGATGGTATTTCTGCGAATGGAAGCCATATCCTACAAAACAGAACAAAGATAAATCTCTAGGTCCTTGAAATGGTTAGTGCAAATGCTATGGTATGATGTCATGATGTTAGGTACAAATTATCATATACAAGCAAAGCAAACAAGCCCTTAGGTTTAGGCTTGCATGGGGTTTATAGGTAAGTACCTTCTTGAAGTTTAGTTGGTTCAAACTGTCCTAAAAAGTAATCGGGTTCTATGGAATCTCAATATCATTGATCTTTCTTCACTGGGCATTGTTTCAGTGTAAGCCTCTTTATTGGTGACCGAAATATCCCGAAAGTTCGATCTCAATGAGCATAGTATCGAGTATCAACCAACTTCACACTGCACCAAAGTCGGCTATCTCACTACTTCCTAATGGCCAAGTTATTCAACTAAAGATTCTAAGGTCAGTTAGTGCTTCATGACACCACACAGCGGCCCCGTATTCTCCTCGATTCACCACAAGGGATACTGGTACCAACAAATGTGTCACACTATCATAGCCATCGCTTTAACCTTATCGGTCTACACCGTACAGTCTCCATGATCTTTACTACTTACCTAATAATGTTCCAAGATCCGGGTAGAGGATCTATACAAAACCCAAACATAACCAATAACGTAACCCCACTTTTAAGTTATTCACCAGCAGAGTCGCCAGTTCTGTAATACGGTGGGAAAACCGACTTGGGTGTTTTGTGTTTGATCGCAATTTTTACAGATAGCAAGAGTCTCCATTGACTTTTCTTTTATCCAATAAAGGAAATAGTGAAAAGAACAGGAAAGACCTTTTGAGAATTTTCTTAAGTTCGAGGGGTAGGTTATGAAAACGGAAGGTGTTAGCACCCTTTTCATCTATAGTTATCTATGGGCTCTTAGTTGCTAGCTCACTTTGAAATGCTTTGTTTGAAATGTGTTTGTGATATTTTGAAAGTATTTTTGAAAAATGCCTTTATTTAGGCAAACTTTGTAATGATTCTCGTCTCTATAAGAATGTATACAAAGTGTTGACTTTTGAAAATATTTCATGAAAGTGTTGGTGTGATTGAAAGATATTTTGTTTGAAATGTTTGTGAGAAAGCAACTAAGAGCGTTCTACCTACTCAAAAAGTCTTTGTTCTTTTCCTCCTCATTTACATAGTGTTATCTTACCATTAGTTAGTAAGAAACCATATCATTGGATGTGAAGGGACAGGTGTGGGTCACTGTACAGTCATAGAAGGCAACATTGTAGGATACCTTGGCAATTTGTTGTGAGGGTCTAAGATCGTTTATCGAAGGCAAAATTGAAGGGTCATCGAGGGACTCCGATCTTGTATTCAAGGGTCAATGCTAAAGTATCCAACGTTCGAGGGACATGACTGTTTTTATTGAAGGCAATGAGTTGGATATACCCTAGAGGTGCACATTTGAAAAGTGTGTTTGATTGCATTAATTTTATCTTTGAGATTAGGGTTTTCTAAGATCGATTTTTATCTTGCCACACAAACCCTAATTACTAGCAATAATGGAAACCGGTAAATTGCAGAATTTAAATGTCCTACGTAATTACAACACTTTAAGGGGTGGGGGCACAAGTTTATGAATGGGTATTGAAAGAAAAAAAAATTCTAATTACTATTACAAATTGATAATGATTGAATAATCGCAAAATAATGTAAAAGAGTGAATAAATATACAAAGATGGGAAAAGGCTAAGTATAAACCCTAAAAAAGATTCTAAATATTTTAAGAAAGAAAATATTTTTGTTTGTTTTTTTTTATAGTTGAGAAAAGAGTTTGAAATTTGAAATGAAAAGAAATTATAAATTTAAATCTAATTTGAAGTATTTACAAATTGATTAAAATAAAAGTATGATAAATTAATCTATTTACGAAAATAAATTAAACCCTAAAATGTTCTGATTATTTTAAGAAAATAATTGAGTTTTGTTTAAGAAAATATTTTAATGTGTAAAAAATAATAATGAAACCCTAGTTCTAATTAATAAAACAAAGAGGTGATTAAAATAAATTAATTTTTATGTCAAAAATTAGTTTAATTAAATAAAAACCTAAATCTAATATTTTTTTATTTTATGATTTTATGATATTAAATAAAAATGTTTAAACAAAAATAATTAAATAAAATAAGAAAAAGAAAATGTTTTGGGCCTATGTGTGAAAGTGAAAAAAGGGATAAGAATTTAGCAAAAATCCAGACCCATTACAGTGAGCCCAACACCTATTTTTGTATCCAGTGGGGGAGGCCCTTTGAGGTTCACCATGAGGAAGCATTGTAGCATGTTGGATTTGGGTGGATAGAGATCAGATGATTGGAAGATGAGGTGCATCATAGGCGCTAAAACTTGGCTTGCACGGGATCTGTAAAAATAAAACGTGAAAAAACAAAAGGGTACCACTGGGGCTCAAACCCAGGTCCCTGTAGTCACAGGCGCGTGCTTCTTACTACTGGGGTGGCTATACATCTGGTGTTATAAAAAAACTAAAAGTATATATTATAAAATAAGTCGTGAATATGACTTCATCTTCATCCTCGCGCCAGAAGTTACAACACCATTTTTGAAAATGTTATCTCCTTCATTTCTCAACCATTTTAAAAAATGTAAACAAGAAAGTTGTGTATTTTTTCATCACGAATCCAACCATACCATTAACTTAAGCTAACAATCAAAGATTAGAGTGAATTTCTGTTGGTACCAAACTGAACCCTAAAATTTCATAAATTTCATCTCCAAAATTCTCAACACACAGTCAATACAAATGATAACTATGGACATGGTTAGCTTTAGGGCAATGATATCTACATTTTCACTTCAGAAAATAAATGTAAATGATGCTTGTATCAAGATATCCAGTTTAGAAAACTTACCTCCAAAGTGAGAATCGTGTATGGAATTTGAGCAACCTTTGAGGTGTCTTAATGATCTGTTTAGCTTTCCTAGACCTCCTTGAGTATGTTGCAACCCTTACTTTTCTTTGAAAGTCCCTGAATCTCCCTACTCAAGTAAAATTGCAAGCTTGAATATTGAAAATGTTGGCTGATGAAGATGGAGTTACAGTCCACAAACAGGTGTTTGGATTACTCTTATATGATGTGTGGAAGGTGTATAAATGATTAGAATTGAAAATGCACGAGTAGATTTTGTGATGGGTGTTTGAAACTTCAAAAGTATCACAAAATGCAAGTTATGTGTTTCAGAGTGTATGAGAGGTTTTTGAGGGCTCTTCCCCTTGTCCTCGCTTGAAAATAACTTGTCTATCTATGTGGGAAAGGTTAGAGATTTTTTGCATAAGGGATTTCTAAGCTGTTGGGTTTTGGCTAGGTGGCTTGCTTTTGATGAAAAGTGGAAAACAAGTTTCAATGTGTTGTACAAGCATGGTATGAAGTTGTCGGAGGCCTTAGACCTGTTTCTTCTGGTTTTGACTTTGCTTGTGTTTAGATGAAACAAGTTTGGGAGCTCAAGAAGTTAACTTTGTGATTAAAGTGATCTTTATGAAAATGGATATAGAGCTTTTTGAAATTTCATCCAAAATGGTATAACCAAGTGGACAAAGCCTCAAATCTTTGTGTAATTCATCAAAAAATTGTGTAAATATCTGATTATGTGGAGATTTAGAATAACATGGCCTGAAAAGTGATATTGGATGATAAGGTTATGAGATTTGGTCTTGAGTTCTTCATAAAAATGACTTGAAATTCAAGAATGAAATGCCAAGTTCAAGTCTTCGAATCTCCTAGCTCAAAAATGATATGTTCAAGTTCTTTGATATTTTGAAAAGCTTGAAGCATCCTCTACAACGTTTATGTTGACCATTTTGATAAAATCATCTTGGAGCTTGGTGAAAATTGGCCAAGAAGTTAGGTGAAAAATCTGCCAAAACTAGGTCAAATTTTCACTGTTTTAGAAAAGGTGCATGACTTCATGGATTTATAACTCAAAATACAAGCATTTCTAGGACTTGATCAGTAAAGCAAAGTTATAGATATCATAAAGATCTACAACTTTTCTATTGAAAGTTTTCTTTGAATCATCTTTCATCTTGGTGAAAAATTGGCACGAAGTTATGAAATTATAAGGATAAAAACACTTAGAATTTTTCTAAGTCTTGAAAATTTTGACTTTTTTCATGGACTTTTGACTTTCTTGATTTCTTTATGATAAAGCTTCATATTTTTGAATGTCTTGATGAATTATGATCTTTGAAACTCAATGTTGACCAAAAAGTCAAAGTTTGACTTTTGGCGTGACAGACTTTTTCATCAGTTGACCAAATTTCAACTATCAATCCATTGATATTTAGGAATGTTTTAAACTATGAAATCAGGTCAACATGTTGTATTTTATGCTTCAAGCCATTATATCATATATTAGGTCAACAGTCACTGATCAATCAATTACAGTTAAAACCCTCATTTTGACCATTTTGCCCCTTTGGTAAATTGAGTGTTTTTCTTGAGGGATTGTGATCAATAATTGATCAAATGATGAATAGGACTTTAAAATGTTGATGTTGGCCAAAAATCATGAAGGTTGACTGTAGGTTGACTATAGTTGATTTTTTACCTAATATAGTTGATTTTTAGTCATCTGGTCAATTGACTGAGCAAATTTGTGATTCAAGACTTGAAACTTGACATGAGTATTCTTGGAGGTCTATAATGATCCATGAAGGTAATCTGAGGCATTAGAAGTCCAATTATCCTTGTGAAAATCAAAACCTTAATTTGAGGCATCAGTGTTTAGGTGATGGTTTGACCTAGTCAACACTTGTGCAAACTTGAGCTTTTGGAGATCTTGTGAGAAATGTCTTGAGAAAGGAGAGGACAAATTTTGGGGTACAACAACTATCACAACCTAGAGGATAGATACTTGAAGAGTGTTTTGGGAATCGAATCTTAGATAACTAGACCAAAAATAAAACCGGAGTTTACCAGTTATGTCTATTCTCAACCAAGGTAATTGTAAGTTTTATGGACCAAATAATCCACTGATGAGCCCCAAGAAAGTTCTTAGGTTTAACCAAAGATGTGTTCGAGAAATTCTATGCATAATTCCCTAAGATTATATGGAACCCAAAATGTATATGCGTTGAATTTTTCTGTATATTCCCCAAAGGTATATGCACGAAGTGTCTGTATATGCCCCAAATGTTTGTTGTAAAAAATTTAATATTCTCTCCTTTTAAACCATGGGTTTTGTGACACCGGATCCCTCAGCGTTGTATGTTGCATTGTCATGGTGTCCTTAGGTTGATTTGAACAAACCCAATAAGTCTTAGCAAGATTTTGATATTTGTATTACTAGTGCATGCGTATGTATGGTTGCGGACGTGGGTATGGATATGGATATGATCACAGGCGTGGATGTAGACGTGGATTTTCTTTTGATATTTGTATAATCAAAATTCTTTTTTGATGTTGTTATCAAATGCTTTTATTTGTCAAGTCCATAAAATTATTTCAACACTGTATTCATCTGAAATAATCGTAGTATTTGCAAACAAGACAAAAAAGGAAAAAAGCAATTTTGAAAGATTGAAAAAGTAAATGTTTTATTGATAAACACGCCTCTGAATAGGCAAGAGTACAAGATGCAATTCCTTAAAAGAGGTAATTACAGAAAGTTTTAAAACTGAAAATGGCAATGAAAATGATAATTGTTATCGTTGTTTCTACAATGTCCTTTTGATAGCTCTAATCTTCTTTGCTTATGAGTCAAATGATTTGGATCAATCTCTCTCCTTTATGGTCGTAGTTGTGGTTTTCATATTGCAATTTTTTTTTCTTTATCTTTGAATAAGATCCTTAAATTTTGCTTGGACCACCCTTTTGGGTTTTCAATCCACCAGGATTTTGTTTTTGCGTATGTCCCTAATTTTTTCCTGGATCAACCTTTAGGGGTTTCAATTCACTAGGACATTCCTTTTTTCCTAAGTCGCCCATTTAGGATTCTAACTTAGCGATCTTTTTATACATAATAGTTTTTTACCGCATCTGAATTTGTCGGATGTGGTAGTTCTTCCCCATCCATTGTTGTAAGGATAAGACCACCACCCGAGAATAATGTTTTCACCATGTATGGACCTTCGTAGTTGGGTGTCCATTTACGACGTGAATCTAGGTGAGGTAGTAGAATCTTCTTGAGTACCAAATCTCATTCTTTTAACACTCAAGGATGTCCCTTCTTGTCAAATGCTTTCTTCATCCTCTTTTGGTATAATTGATCGTGGCATAAAGCTGTCAAGAGTTTCTCTTCAATGAGGTTAAGTTGATCAAGTCGCATATGAACCCACTCTGCTTCTTCAAGCTTTGTTTCCATTAAAAACTGTAGTGATGGAATCTCCACTTCAACAAGGAGTACTACCTCCATGCCATATACTAGAGAGAAGGGGGTTGCACCTGTTGATGTATGTACGGAAGTACAATAGCCATGTAGAGTGAAGGGAAGAATTTCATGCCAATATTTGTATGTCTTCACCATTTTTTGAATGATTTTATTGATATTCTTATTGGAAGATTCAACGGCCCCGTTCATTTCGGGTCGATATGGTGAGGAATTGTGATGCTCAATTTTGAAGTCATCGCATAACTCCTTCATCATTTTGTTGTTCAGATTGGACCTATTGTCTGTAATAATCCTGCTAGGATCCCCATATCTATATATAAGATTCTGCTTGATGAACCGAATAACCACTTGTCTTGTCACATTCACGTAGGACATAACTTCTACCCATTTAGTGAAGTAATCAATGGCGATTAGTATAAACCGGTGTCCGTTGGAGGCTTTATGTTCGATCATTCCTATCATATCAATTCCTCACATCGAAAATGGCCAAGGAGAACTTAGGACATTCAGAGGAGTTGGTGGCACGTGCATTTTTTCGGCGTAGATTTGAAATTTGTGACATGTCTTTGTATAATGGTAGCAATCAGCTTCCATTGTCAACCAATAATAACCTGCTCGCAAGATCTTTCTAGCCATGTCATGTCCATTTGTATGAGTTCTGAAAGTTCCTTCATAGATTTCTCTCATAAGTGTATTCGCTTCATGTTTCTCCATGCACCTGAGTAACACAATATCGTAGTTTCTTTTGTATAATACATCACATTCAGAAAGAACTTTGAAGCTAGCTTCCGCAAAGTTTGCTTGTCAATCCCATAGGCATTTTCTGGATATTCTTGTTTGTAGAGATATCTTTTGATGTCATAGAACCAAGGCTTGTTATTCGGTCCTTCTTCAATGTCAAGGCCATGTACATGTTCTTCAAAATTTCTAATTGTAATGCATGGTTCATGGTTTGGCCACGTCAGTTTGAACATGGCTGATAAAGTTGCCAAGGCATCTGCCATCTGATTTTCTTCTCACGAAATATGACTGAATGCAATCTCAATGAATTCCATAGCTAGCTTCAAAACATGATCCGGATATGGAATCAATTTGGGATGTTTAGTGCCTCATTCACTGTTGACTTGGTATATGACTAATATTGAGTCTCCATAAACCTCGAGGTGCTTAATTCTTAGATCAATAGCAGCTTCTAGTCCCAAGATACAAGTTACGTATTCAACGTTATTATTGGTGCAGTCAAAATATAACCTTGCAGTATAAGGTTTGTGAAAATTCTTTGGAGAAGTCAAAACTTCCCCAATACCATGCCCTAATGCATTTGAAGCACCGCCAAACATGAGTGTCCAACGTGCCCCTTGTTCAGGTCCTTCATCGGGTCCTGGTATTCCGTAGTCACCTATAGCCATGACATCCTCGTCTAGAAAGTCGAACTTCACCGGTTGATATTCTGGAAACGGCTGATAAGCCAGATGATCAGCTAATACACTACCCTTGATAGCCTTTTTAGTAACATATTGGATGTCTTACTCGGGTAATAAAAGCTTCCATCGGGCTATCCTTCCTGTAAGAGCTGATTTTTCAAACACATACTTCAAAGATCCATTCTTGCTATTAACCAAGTGGTGTAAGTTAGCATATACTGCCCTAATCATTTATTAGACCAAGCTAAAGCAGAACAAGTATTCTCGAGAAGTGAGTACCTTGTTTCACAATTGGTGAATTTATTGTTGAGGTAGTAAATTGCATGCTCTTTTCTACCTGTTTAATAATGTTGTCCTAATACACATCCCATAGACCCTTCAAGCATTGTTAAGTACATGATGAGCGGTCTTCCAGGAACTTGTGGCATCAAGTTTGGTGGCTCTTGTAAATATTGCTTTATTGTCTCGAAGGTTGTCTGATAATCATCATTCCACACCACCGTCAGATCCTTTCAAAGTAATTTAAATATAGGCTCGCATGTAGCAGTTAGGTGCAATATGAACCTTGAAATGTAAGAAACCACGAACCTCTTTTTTTTTTTAGAGCTGGCATTTCTTGTATGGCCTTCATCTTATCGGGATCTACCTCAATACCATGTTGACTTATGACAAAACCCAGTAAGTTTCCTGACCTGGCACCAAATGTATATTTGTTAGGATTCAACCTCAGTTTGAACTTTCGTCGATGCTCAGATAACTTTTGTAAATGTATGATGTGATCCATCTCTCTATGAGATTTAACAATCATATCATCCATGTATATCTCAAATTCTTTGTGGATCATATCGTGAAATAGTGTAACCATAGCTCGTTGATAAGTTTCCCCTGTGTTCTTTAGACCGAAAAGCATCACCTTTTAATAGAAAGTTCCCCAAGGAGACAAGAAAGTAGTCTTTTCCATATCCTCGGGTTCCATTTTGATTTGATTATATCCTAAGAAACCATCCATGAATGAGAATACTGAAGCTTAAGTTATATTATCCACCAAAACATCTATGTGAGGTAACGGGAAATCATCTTTGGGACTTACTTTATTCAGATCTCGATAATCTACACACATGCGTACTTTTTCGTCCTTTTTGGGTACTAGAATGGTGTTAGCTATCCAAATTGGATAATCTACCAATGCTAAGAACCCTGCATCAAATTGTTTAAGGACTTCTTCTTAAATCTTGCTAGACATGTTTGGAAGAGTTGTTCTGAGCTTATGTCTAACTGGAGAACAACCTTCCTTGAGAGGTAGTCTATATACCACAATATCTGTATCTAATCCTGGCATATCTCTATAAGACTAGGAAAATATATCCATATATTCATGTAAAATCTTGATCAGTCTTCTTTGACGCTTTCCTCCAATGTTGCCCCTAGATTGATCTCTTTTGGATCCTCCTCTATGTCGAGGTTGATGGTCTCAATGGTTTCTTGGTATGGTTGTATATTGTCAGCCTTTTGCTCTAATTCCCTTTTTAATTCTTTAGAGAGTTCAAGATCTTTCTCATCTTCCTCTTTCGCTTGGCTGATGGGTTCATCAAAATTATATCAGGTAGCAGCAGTAACATTATCGATGATTTTAGGCATGGATATGCATATTTATCATGTTTTGGTGCAGTTTTAGTATGTGAATTTGAAAACACATATGAATAAAATTATTGCCATTTTAAAATGTAAGAGATGAATGCAAGAGAAAAACAGGGATCTTATTTGAATGTGAAATATAACTCTTATTAATTAAGAATATTGTTTGAAACCAATTGGGGGACCTTTACAAGCTACCCTTATGCCTAGGGCTCGACATAAGTTTCAAAAAAAATGAAAATTAATTTGGAAATAAAAATATCTCTGGAATCTCCATGGATGTCCAATTCTTGAGTTCTTCACCTGGAGCATATTCACGGATGAAATCAGATGCTCTCTTGGTGCTGCTCTTGTTAGATATCATTTCCACTTGTCCATCATGCTATGTTCCTTTGTTGATGAAGATTTCCTGGATAAGAGGAAACTACACCTTATCTTTCAGAGTAGCCTAAACCAAAACGATTTTTCTTCTCAAGTATCTCCACGAGTTTACCCAACCTTTTGAGGCAACATCTTCCACAACTGCTTGTAAATCTCTCTATGAAGTCACAATAGGTTTCTTGATTTTCTCCACTGGTAGGGTTACCATCGAAGCAACCTCTAAGACTTGAAATGCTGTTGCTATGCAGTCTTCATCTGCACTGATATATCTATAGGACTCTGTTATTTACAAAGATGTACTCTTCATCGTCTATTATAACCAACATTCCTTCAACGAGGAACTTCAACCTCTGATGTAGTGTTAAAGTAACAGCCCCCGCTGCATGAATCCAAGGTTGTCCGTGCTAACAGGTATATGTTGGCTCTATATCCATTACTTGAAAGGTAATATAAAACATATGCAGACTGACCTTGACAGGAAGATCCACTTCTCCAAATACCAAACATTGAGAACCATTAACAACTTTAACTATTGTAGAACTTGGCCTTATAACAACACCCTCTAGTGTAAACTTCATCAGGCTAGATTTTAGTAAAACATTAAGGGCAGAACCAGTATCGGTTATTACCCTGGATAGGTTAATTGTACCTATCGGAATGGAAATGTGCAATGCCTTGTTGTGAGCTCTACCTTGTGGAGGCAACTCGCTGTTATTAAAGCCTAGGTATGATCCAGATGTTAAGTTTGCTACGACATTGTCAACCTGACTCACTGTAATCTCTTCTGCAACATGAGCAAAACATAGAATCTTCATTAGAGAGTCTCGATGCACTTCTTAATTGATAGCAACGAGAGTATTGAAATCTTGGTTGGGGTTTGGTGTAGATGATCCACCACCCTATAATCACTTTTCTTGATTATTTTCAAGAATTCTTCCGCCTCTTGGTCAGTAAAATTCTTGCTTGGAGGTTCTTGTTCTTGGCTTGCCTCCACCATAACTTTCCCCTTATCCTTAACCACAACATCATTCTTCTTTTGTGGTTCGGGATAATAGATCCAACCATTGCGAGCCATGCCTCCTATTCAAGCTATATTTGTGATTTCAGGTCCTTGACTTGTCGATGTTTCACATTATTGCTTTAAACCATTGACATAGACAGTAGAATCATAACTCCACGGTACTTCTTTGTTACTTTCATAAGGAGTGGGAGATGACCCCCTAATCACCATTGTAGTTTTTGGAATTCTCGGAGTCTGGCGTGGTATCATCATTGGTGCTTCTTTTGACTCTCCCCATGGAATTTCCAATGGCTTTTTTATACTTCCATCGATCGCAGCTACGTATTCTTCTTTAGGGTATTGCCCGGATTGAACTATCCCCTGATATACCAATTTGTGTAACTTCTTCTCAAAAGCTTCATTGTGTTCCAAGAGGAAACCACATTCAAACAAATATTCACTCAAAAGGTTTATTAGAGCCTTTTCTCGTCTGGCGTCCCCAAAGTTAGTCACCACTTCAATTGCATTCACAGTTGGCCCACCATGCGGGGGCATGAGGTTCATCTTGATGTTTGTCTTGTCAAAAGTGATATCTTGGGAATCCAATAAATATTGAACCTTATGTCTAAAGGTCCAACATTTTTCTATGGTATTCCCCGGAGAATTGGCATGATATTCACACCTAGCATTTGCATCATAATTTGGCGGGAGTGCCCCAATTGGAGGAGCTAGAGGTTTCAGGTCTACCATAGATGCTTTGAGTAAGGGTTGAAGCAATTGACTATTAGGCATGTGTTGGATTAAAATACCCAACGTCAACCTTAGGGATTCGAAGGGCTTAACATCCCACCCATGGGCGCTTAGTAAACTAGGTGCAGCCCCTGAAAATGCTTGTACTATATGGAAATAAAGTTACACCTTGGCTACAAGTAATTTCTTTTAGCTCAGTGGTAAGCGCTTGATCCTACAATTGGCATCAGAGCGCCTGGTTTTGTGTTCAAACACTTAACCGTGTCAGTATAAGATCCAAGCTTTAGAAAAACACTATGGTGGGACCAAGCCAAAACATCAGCAATGACTATCACGATGACAAGGACAGAATCAGCGGTAAACCTCCAATCTTTGATGGAGAAAATTTTGACTACTAGAAAGACTGAATTGAGAGCTTCTTTCTGACTCGTGATGCTGACTTATGGGATATGGTAATTGATGGATACATGCATCTAGTGGATGAAAGTGGTCAGAACATAGATATAAAAATAATGTATGACCAACAAAAGCGTGATTTCAGAAACCATCATAAGTCCAGAACAATTCTTCTCAGTGCCATCTCATACTCAGAGTATGAGAAGATCTCAAACAGAGATACAACCAAAAACATGTTTGACTCTCTGAGAATGATGCATGGAGGCAACATATAAGTTAAATAAACCAAGGCCCTTGCGCTCATTCAGAAATATGAAGCTTTCAAGATGGAAGACAGTGAATCCATAGAAGCGATGTTCTCAAGATTCTAGATTCTAGTTGCTGGGCTGAGAGTTCTTGACAAAGGGTATTCTACTGCTTCTCACGTAAAGAAGATCATCAGAAGTTTACCAAAGAAATGGAGGCCAATGGTCAATTCTCTTAAGCTGGCTAAAGATCTCAACAATATTTCTCTGGAGGAACTTGATAGCTCCCTCATAAGCCATGAGATAGAGCTAGAAGATGACGAGCCGCATAATCAAGGTAAGCCTTTAGCATTAAATTCTAACAAGAAACTTGATTCTAAGGTTGTGCCGGCTATGGAAGAAACCTCTGATGGATCCTCATCAGAAGAAGACGAATTGTCTCTTCTCTCTAGAAGGGTCAATAAACTGTGGAATTAGAGGCAAAGAAAATTCAGAAACTCCAGAAGATCGGGGAATTAGAATGAATCGTCCTCCGGATACAGAAAGTCTGAACCCTCCTCTGGACACAGAAGGTCTGAAGCTTCGTCTAGTCACAGAAAGTCAAACAACAGAGACATCATCTGCTATGAGTGCAATGAACAGGGGCACTACAAAAGTGATTATCCAAGGCTTAAGAAGGAGAAGCCCAAAAAGAATTTCTTCAAGGAGAAAAAGAAAAGTCTTATGGCAACATGGGATGATTCAGATACTTCTGACATAGACTCAGAATCAGATGATGAAAGATCCAACATTGCTCTTATGGATAATGTGACAGAAGACAACGAAGCATCTCAGTCAGACTCGGAATCAGACACAGAAGAGGTATTTCCTAATTTTACTGTTAATTTTACTAAAGTTGAACTAGCAGAAAGCCTGAATGAGATTCTGGAAAGGTATCATCAGATTATAGTCAAATTCAAGAACCTGAAAAGGGATCTTGTCTCGGACTCTAAAGAAACTGTGAGTCTTAGATTAGAAAATTCTTAGTTAAAATAAAAGATTTCAAAACTAGAAAATGATTTACAAAACTCTTAGAAATAAATAATCTCAGAGGCTCCCAGTAGTGCTGGTAAAATCATGAAAGAATATGATCACAACTTTCAGAAGTTTCTGGCTAAAAACATAGATAGAAGCAAGATGGCTTCAATGATCTATGGAGTTAGCACAAATGGAAGAAAAAGAATAGGATACCAAGGTAAGGTATATCCACCTAAGAAAGTCATGGACCTAGTAATTAAACGCACACCACTAAAGTCTCACTTCACCTATGGGCACACACATGATCTGAAATACACTAGCAATGATTATTCTGCCAAACCAAAATTCAAACAGAATTTTGGTAAAACTAACAAACCAGGACCCAAAAATATATGGGTACCTAAGGATAAAATTATATATGTAGCAGATGTCTTTAGCAGCAAGGCTAAAACACCAGTCATGGTACCTAGACTCTAGATGCTCTCAACACATGACAGGAAGAAAGCATATGTTCCAAAGCCTGGAACTTAAACCTGGAGGCTACGTGGGTTTCAGAGGCAACCAAAGAGGGAAGATCATTGGCTCTAGAACAATAGGTAATGGTAACCTTCCTTCTATTAATAATGTACTGTTAGTTGATGGATTGATGCATAACCTGTTATCCATAAGTCAATTAAGTGATAACGGTTATGATATAATCTTTAATTAAAATTCATGCAAAGCTGTTAGTCAGAAAGATGGAACTACCATGTTTAATGGAAAGAGGAAAAACAACATTTATAAGATAAAACTTTCTGAACTAAAGAGTCAGAATGTAAAATGTCTTGTTTTTGTTAACAACGAGCAATGGGTCTGGCACAGAAGATTGAGGCATGTTATTATGAGAATAATATCTCAGATTAACAAACTCAATCTGGTCATAGGACTTCCCAATCTGAAGTTCAGCTCAGATGCTCTATGTGAAGCATGTCAGAAAGGAAAATTTGCAAAACCTACTTTTAAAGCTAAAATTGTTGTTTCCACCTCTAGGCCATTAGAACTTCAGCACATAGATTTATTTGGACCAGTGAAAATTGCGTATGTTAGTGGCAAGAAGTATGGGTTCGTGATCGTAGATGACTATATCATATGGACATGGGTAAAGTTCTTAAGACACAAGGACGAGTCACATTCTGTGTTCGTTGCTTTATGTAACCAAGTTCAGAATGAAAAGGATCTTAGAATTGTCAAGGTCAGAAGTGATCATGGTGGAGAGTTTGAAAACAAAAAATTTGAAATATTTTTCAATGAAAAAGGCATTTCGCATGACTTCTCTTGTCCTAGAACTCCCCAACAAAATGGAGTTGTAGAACGAAATAACAGAACATTGCAAGAAATGTCCAGAACCATGATCAATGAGACTAACATTGCTAAGATCTTCTGGGTAGAAGCAATTATTACAATGTTCTATATTCAGAATAGAATCTCTATAAGACCTATTCTGGAAAAGACTCCATATGAATTGTGGAAGAGCAGAAAGCCCAACATTTCTTATTTCCATCCTTTTGGATGTACATGTTTTATTCTGAATACTAAAGATCATCCGAACAAGTTTGACTCTAAATCACAGAAGTGTATTATGTTAGGATACTCTGAACGCTGAAGAGGATACAGAGTATACAATACAGAAACACATATTGTTGAAGAGTCAATCAGTGTTAGATTTGAAGATAAGCTTGACCCTCAAAAGTCAAAGCAGGATGAATCTTTTGCAGATATAGAAGTTGAATTTAGAGGTGCTGAAGACAACTCATTAGAAGTTCCCAACAGAGACGCTCTGACAACATTAGAAGGAAATGTCACAAGCATTCCAGTATCTTCTATTGATCAAATCCATAAAAAGTTATCCAGAAGAAGCATAGCTCACCCTGAAGATAAGATTCTGGGAAAGAAGGATGATCCAATCAGAACAAGATCAACATTCAGAAACTCTGAAGAACCCCTCATGGGATTGGTATCTTTGATTGAAGCAACAACAATTGATGAAGCTCTTCTGGACAACGACTGGATTCTGGAAATGCAGGAGGAGTTAAACCAATTCATCAAAAATGACGTATGGGATCTGGTTCCCAAACCAAAAGGATTCAATGTCATTGGAACAAAGTGGGTGTTCAGAAACAAACTGAATGAGCAAGGAGAAGTCATCAGAAACAAGGCACGACTGGTTGCACAAGGTTATAGTCAGCAAGAGGGGATAGACTATACAAAAGCCTTTGCTCCAGTCTCCAGGTTAGAATCTATCAGACTCTTAATCTATTTTTCTATAAATAATGGCATCACTCTATATCAGATGGATGTCAAAAGTTCATTCTTAAATGGTTACATTGATGAAGAGGTATATATGCACCAACCCCCTGGGTTTGAAAATTCCAAACACCCAGAATATGTTTTCAAACTAAAGAAGTCACTTTATGGTCTGAAACAAGCTCCCAGAGCTTGGTATGAAAGGCTAAGTAACTTTCTGTTAGAAAAGGAATTCACTAGAGGGAAAGTGGCCACAACCTTGTTCTGTAAAACATTTAAGAATGACATTTTAGTTTGTCAAATTTATGTAGATGACATTATATTTGGATCTACTAAACCTTCTATGGGAAGAGAATTTGCTAAGTGCATGCAGGAAGAGTTTGAGATGAGCTTAATGGCAGAACATAAATTCTTTCTGGGCATTCAGATCAATCAGACTTCAGAAGGAACTTACATTCCCCAGAGAAAATACGTCAGAGAACTTCTGAAGAAATTTTACCTCTCAGAATGTAAGCCTTCAAAGACTCCAATGCATCCCACGTGCATTCTGGAAAAGGAAGAGGTAATTAAAAAGGTAGAGCAGAAGATATACAGAGGTATGATTGGTTCTCTCTTTTATCTGACAGCTTCAAGGCCTAATATTTTATTTAGCGTTTGTTTATGTGCTAGATTCCAATCAGATCCTAGAGAATCTCACTTAACAGCAGTTAAGCGAATTTTCAAGTATCTGAAAGGTACTACTATCCTGGGTTTGTTTTATAGAAAATCTAATGAATACAACTTAGTAGGATATTGTGATGCTGACTTTACTGGAGACAAAGTAGAATGTAAAAGTACTTCTGGAAGCTGCCAATTTCTGGGAGACAATCTGATCTCATGGACCAGCAAGAGGAAGTCCACAATTGCATTGTGAACAACAGAAGCTGAATACATTGCAACTGCTGGATGTAGCACACAGATGCTCTAGATGAAAAGTCAGCTTGAAGACTTCAACATATTTGAGAGTAACATTCCTATTTTCTATGATAATACCTCTGCTATCTGTTTATCCAAAAATCCTATTTTGAATTCTAGGGATAAGCATATAGAAATAAAACATCATTTTATTAGGGACTATATTCAAAAAGAAGTTCTCTCTTTAAAATTTATTGACACACGCCATCAATGAGCTGATGTGTTTACAAAACCCCTTTTTGAAGATAGATTTAATTTCATTCTTAAACATCTCAGCATGAAATTATGTCTAGAATAAGAAGTTTTATTTTCATATTCTAACCCTCAGAATTATTTTTTTTTTTTGTGAACACCTGATCAACTTGTCTTCAGAAGTTAGGAGTACAGTTGCTTCAGAATCTATCTATGAAGATCTGGACCTTTCACTTTAAAGATAGAGGTGTGCCGTTCACACCGTCAAACATCTATCATCCTCTCACAAGCTACCTTCTGAGGATGAACACACATTCAAATTATGAAGGGTCCAAGACTCTGATTGGATGCATTGAGACACTTGTCAATGGTAACTGTTCAGTATCTACACGCAATCCCCTAATTTCAGGTTTCATAATTTCATTATAATCATTACTTATTTTCTCTTTCTTACTGATTAAGTTTTCAAAAGTGTTTATAAACTCAAATTTACTATTTCATTCACTTCTTACTGCTTACACTATTCTCTCTCGCTCTAGTTTTTCAAAAACCCCTTTTCTCATTTTCTTCAACAAATCCGTGTGAACAATGGCATCTTCATCAAGCATCAAAAATCTCAACAGTGCTCCTGGTTCTTCTTCAACAGAACAATATGAGGAACCCATTAGAACACTACTCACTCTGGTCGATAACCTTGAAGTTCTATGTGAATTGATCATTGATTTTGAGAGTTTAAAGGAAAATGGGTTTGATATGTATGAAGATGTGATGGCACAGGGATGGGACATATATTTTGATCATCTGTTGGGTCCAACATTTCCTATTCTTGTTAAGGAATTCGGGATTCATGCTACTTCATCCAACCATCAGGTTACGTCATATGTTATGGGGAAGAAGATAGTGATTACAGAGGCCTTGATTGGGAAACTTATTGGGTATAATGGCGGTGGAGTCAGA
The DNA here is from genome assembly GCA_948472305.1 of Vicia faba. Lineage (NCBI taxonomy): Eukaryota > Viridiplantae > Streptophyta > Magnoliopsida > Fabales > Fabaceae > Vicia > Vicia faba. The sequence continues at coordinate 572,733,720 of OX451738.1, forward strand.
TGCATTGACATGGCTGACAAGTGTTCTGACCTAAAATCTATTGCTAGGGTTATTTTCACTTCTAGACAGCCATTTAAAAAGATAAGAGACTTGAAATATTATTACAGAATCTGGGCTAGGATCATTTTGGGATGTATCAATCACAGGAAGCCTACAAGCTCTCCTAATTACATCAACATTGATCAGTAGTTTCTGTTATACTTCATTGCAAAGAAGACCAAAATAAATCTTCCACATTTGCTTTTCAACCATCTGAGAGCAAGTGTGAAAGATACAAGAGAAGAAGAAAGAACAAAGAGGGATTGGATTCATCTGGGAAGATTGATTTCAGACATTTTGATGGAAAACAGCCTGATAGAACATCTGACAGAGGCTCAGGAGATCAGCACTCCGGAAGAAACTGCTGGGAAACCACTAAATGCCCATAATCTGAAGAAAATGAAGATTATTGAAAGCATTAAGAAGGAACCAACAATTGCTTCTCATGAAGTCATCACATCTAGGAGTATCCCTCTGAAGGATTTTCCACTATTTTATGAGATAGATGCTTCTCCAGAGATTGTGGTCAGATGCCTTGAAGCTTGCAAGGAAGATGGAACTATTCCAGAACTCAACATCCGTGACCTACATAAGCCAGCTCCAGATGTTGTGCTAAAAAAATCCAGAAAGAGGAAGGTAGTAGGAGAAGGATCCTCTCAGAGGACACCCAAAGCTGCGAAAAAGAAAGGTAACACATCTTTTGTTTTTGTTGTAGAATCTATAGTTTTTCCAACATCTGAAACCATTCCCCCTCAACTAACAGAAAATCCCTCACCACAAACATTTGAGGATTTTGACATAGAGTTTGATCCATCTGTAATTCTTGGCAGTTTCTTAAATGAAAATCACTCCCCCAATCCAAATCCAGAACAAAATCAACCAAAACTTGCAAGAGTTCTTTCTGATATTGAAGTGTTTGATCAAGACTTTCACTCACCAATCCCAGAAAATGCAAACCTCCATTCTCAATAACCAGAAAAGCCACACCTTCATTCTCCACAATCAGAACATCAAAACATCAACTCTCCTCAACCAGAAAATGAAAACCCTCTCACTCCTCAAAATGAAAATCCAAATTCTGAAACACCTGAACCATAAAATTAACACGCTACGGTAAACCAATCAGAAGACTCCCTTACAGACTCTGATACCACTACCCCAATTCCTGGAATAACAAAACCTCTTATGGTTTGTTTACCTCTCTCCATCCATGATATTCCAGAAATACTTTCACCATATGATTCCACACCACCAAACACTCTTCACTCACCAATCCTGATTTTTGATTCTCCTACTCTCTCACGAATTAACCGTCCAACTGATCATCTCAGAATTGTCATTGATCTAGGAGCGCTGGACCATCTAGCTTCAACCTCAAATAAAATTGTCATTCCCAAACCCAAACCAAACTTAACCAAAATAGATGTTGGTAAAAACTTGCTGATTTTTGATACAGAAATACAGGAATGGGTTACTTCTTTAACGCAAGCAAGTCAAGAGAATTCTAATCCTGCTGCTTCTAATTCTTTGTGGGATAGATTCAGAAAATGGTTCAACTCTGAATCCAAAAGGTTGAAAGAATTAAGTTATGAGATAGCTCAGCAGAACTTCAGTGATCAGCTGAAAGCCTTCAAAGACCAAGTTCTGAGTCACTGGGACAATAAAGAAATTCTTCTGCTGGAAAATGCTCCCTGGAAAGAGCACCAACCTTCAGAAGCTGCTGAACCAAGTTTTGATAGTCACCCTCTGACTACATCTCCAAAAAAGGAAATTGCAACAGAATAAGTAGTTGAATCAGAAGATGCTGCGGAGTGTTCTGAACGACATGCAACCCTTGAGGATACATCAGTTACGTCTCTAGTCATGCAAACTCTGGAAGAGTTGAAGAAGGCGAATGCTTTAATCCATGCAAGGTTGGATAAGCAAGAAGACACAAACAAAGAGATAAGGGATATATTGGATAAGCAAGAAGATACAACAAAAGAAATCAAGAATATTCTGGGAAAGCAGGAAGAATCAAGCACTCAGATTAAGAGCTTGTTGGAAGCGTTGTTCACACGACTTCCCCCTCCATCTTAGATTTTCTTTAACTTGTATTTTGTATTCTTCATCTTATCTTCTTTGTTATGAAAAATGTCATTGCAATCTATTTTCAATACAAATCATCATATTTTGGACTCTGATAATTTATGATTATATTGCTTTTTGATACCTGACAAAAAGGGGGAGAACGTAAGATATTTTCAATAACAGTATACTGGGACAAAGTCTCAAACATTCTGAATATCTTAACTTCTATTTTTTTCTAAAATCATGAACAGGAACATATTCTTATAAAGACAGAAGGAGATGCATCAAAAGCTCTAATGAGAAGGAACTTCAGGGAAGTAATTCTTCTCTATCTGAGTACTCAACTCAGGGGGAGACTCTCTTAAGCTTTTTGTTCTGTATATTTTTTATTGAAAAATCCTTGTTTTTGTCATCATCAAAAAGGGGGAGATTGTTAGAACATAGTTTAATTCTACAACCCTTATAAGAGTTTTGATGATAACAAACACAAAGAACAAATATGCACTCTAAATTCGTGTTTTATGTTATATAGAAGTTCTGAATGAAACGGAATCAGAAGTTAAGCCACAGAGGCATTCAAGCTTAGTAATCAGAATGTTCTTAAGTATGATGATCAGAACTTGCGCTAAAGAGAAAGATATCTTGATTCTGAACATAAGTCTAACGCGCCAACAGATCCTTATGTTTCTGACTTATCAAGTTCTGAAGTAAAGCAGCATGCAAGATTCCTAAGTTCTGAAGCGTTACTTTTCCATTAAGGCAGTATCATGTGCAACGACTTCATTCAGACAAGAATCTTCTCAGTATGGAAAGTGCATTAAGTGTCCATTATCACGTTTCAATTTGGATAGATTTCCATGCCTATATAAATAAGTTCAAAGGGTAAATCATTTACGATTTCTCACAACTTCTCTCAACATTCTCAAAAAGGCTGCAAAAATTCATATTCATTCTACATTCAATTTGTGTAATACATCACAGTAGGGATACCATTTTTGTAACAAAAACAAATAGTACACAATAAACTTTTCCTTTGATTAAGATATTTTTCCTTGAGATAAACCGGGTTGTGACTTTGGCAATTGTCAAAGTAGATTTGTAATCAGTTTGATTAGTGAATTAAGTCCTCGTTGGAGAGAGGCAAAATCACCTTGGAGGGTGGAATGGAGTAGTTTGAGATCAAGCGAACCAGGATAAAAATCTCGTGTCTATTGCTTTTGTTTTTTAAGTTTCAATTCAACCCCCCCCCCCCCCCCCTCTTCTTGTGTTTTTCACTTCTTCAATTGGTATCATAGCATGGTCATGGGTTCGAATCCCCCCGGCTGACACTGGGGGGAGATTGTTGGATTAAAGAATCCAGTGTCAACCTTAGTGATTCGAAGGGCTTAACATCCCACCCATGGGCGCTTAGTAAACTAGGTGCAGCCCTTGAAAATGCTCGTACTATATGGAAATAAAGATGCACCTTAGCTACAAGCAATTGCTTTTAGCTCAGTGGTAAGTGCTTGATCCTACTGCATGGGGAGAGGATCAAATCTTCTCAGAGGCCTTTCAAACCTGTTTTGTTGTTGATGTTCTCATAGAATCACCAGTGGCTATTGTGCCCTTGGATGCGATGCGACAACATTAATTTCTCCTCCTTATTTTTCAAGAAGTTAGGGATCTGTCTCTTTAATTAAAAGGGGTACTAGATGATGCTCCTTGTATCTTGACACTCTTTATACCTGCTTCAATCCTTTCGCCAATAGTTACCAAATCAGAAAATCTGGAAGAGATGCTTCCTACCATCTTATCATAGTACAACCCTTGTAAAGTACCCATGAACATATCGATAAATTCATTCTCCAGGAGTGGTGGTTGTACACGGGCTACCATTTCTCTCCACCTTTGAGCATATTCTTTGAAGGACTCATCCTTCTTCTGAGATAAGTTTTGGATTTGCATGCTGTAGCGGTGGAAATGTTTAAGTCTAAGCCATTGGATTGACTAGACTTATACAAATCAAAATAAAAATTGCCACCGCGCTTTATTATTTCCAAAGGAATGGGAAAAGAGCGAATAACCCAAAAAAGGGGGAAAGATTCAAGGTAAGGGGGTTGGTTATGCAAAGGGAAGGTATTAGCACCCTAAACATCTACAGTATTCTACAGGAACCTCTTTGTAAAATCTGTATATTTTGGCTATGAAAAATGTTGTATAAAAATAGACGGTGGAGGTGAGAAAAGAAACATATTTTTTATGGTTTTTTGCACCCTCCGCGGTTGCGAACCTTTAGTGCCTACATACCACCTTTTTGTGCAATAGGGGATCAAGGTACAAGTAGTTCCTCTTTTAAAAAAATTTAAAATACAAGTGTGTTGGTTAATTTTATGAGATAAGACATCATTATCATTATCCGTGTGGAAAACATACTTACTACCCACAATTATGAGAAAGGAGAATTTACATCATCTCAAAGTGGAGGATATGGCTTGGATTTTAAAATCAACAATGCCTCACTCAACACCCAAGTGTAAAATATCTCTCTTCACTATATATTGTAGAATTATAGTTGTTTGCATCACTACAAAGATTGACAAGAGTCCAATATTTTCGAGAAAAGTTTAAAGATGAAAGCCAAGGTGGCAAAATGGTTTGAATGAGATTGATTGAATTTTAGTCTTCTCACAAAAAATGTCAAAGTATTATTAAGTTTATTGAAGTTTATTTATGAAAATATTTTTAAAATGCATGGACCTAAGTCCAAGTTTATTATGAAAGTGGTTCAAGTTTAAAACAAGAAGAGTTTTCAAAAGGAGGGAGAAGATTTTTGAAATTAAAGAAGATGGGAGGAGAAGAATAGGCTATCTTAAAGCATAAGGTAAAAGTTAGGGATAAGAACCATCTAACCAAAAGAAGCCAATACTTGACATTATGAGCCAAGATATAATTCCCATTATTTGGATTGAAATCAAGCAAGCAAAGATACTAAACCTCTTGAGAGAACCAAACTTCAAGTGTATTAAGTCTTCACAAAAATTGGGCGGAGTAACGGTTGTGTACGGGTGAATTCCATATCACAAACAAAGGGTCTAATCACAATAACCTGCATACAAAACAAACAAACAACCCAATGTTTTGAGGTAAACCTCAAGAGCTCCAGACAAAATAATCAGATAAGATCACAAGGTCTCCAATCATAGGCCAATCTTTCTAATCCTAAGTCGAAAAAGTCCAATGCTCCATAATGCCAAGGATAGTAACCAAATAGTCCAAGCTTCATTAAAGTTTTTTAGGGTTTGTGTTGATTATTAGGTATTTTAAAAATAAAAGTAAAACTCAAGTGAGCAAAAATAAAAATGACAAGAAAGTAAATACTCAAATGAGCAATGAAAATGGCATGAAATGTAAATGCTAAAAGTAAATAGTGCATAAAAATAAAAGGGGCATATAATAAAAGAATAAAGGATAAAGTCAATTATTAGTGATTAGTGTTAGTTGGATGATCATCTTGAAACTTGCATTTGGAACTTATTAGAGGATTGGTAGAACCAGAGCCTTTACACAATGTTGCACCCCAAAATTTACCCTCTTGATTTAGGCTTATGTTTCATCATGAACATCATATTGCATTACATTCATACATTGTGATGAAATCAAAGTACTTTGGTTATCAAGTCTTCCTCAAGCTTTGAAGGTTGGTTGCATTGACAAGTTGCTCAAGTAGAACCTTATCATATAAACCTCTGGATCTTTCAAGCTCAAAAGTTATTGCATATCTCAAGATATTCTGCCCATCTCTTTGGATCATCAGAGGATTGAAGTTTGTGTTTGTTTATGTGATACGGTGGGAGAACTGGCTTGAGGTTTTGCATTCGTGTTCGCAAATGTTTCGGTTTAGCAAGAGTCGCCACCGACTTTTTATTTTATCCAAAGGAAAGGTCAAAAAGAACAGGAAAGACCTTTGAGATGTTTTCTTGGGTTCGGGGGATAGATTATGAAAAGGTAAGGTGCTAGCACCCTTTTCATCCATGGTTTTCCATGGGCTCTTAGTTACTTGTTTAGATCACTTGCTTTTGATTTTCAATTGTTTGAAATGATGCTTTGTGTGTGGTTTTCTTAAACATGCTTTGAAAAGAGGCCATCGTTGTGGAAACCTTTGTAATGATTCTTGTTTGAATATATACAAAGGTGTTTGTCTTTTGAAAAGATATTTCAAAGTTTGAAAGTTTGTTTTGGGAAATGTTTTGAAATTGTGTTGTGAGTTGTGTTTGAAAATAGCAAGGATGTTTTGCAAGTTTTGATCAAGTAACTAAGAGTTGTCTACCCTACTTTACTCAAAGATCTTTCCTATACGTTTTTAACCCTTTTGAAAGTGTTGTTTTACCATTGCATTTGGTAAACAACCTTATATTTGGATGTTAAACGGGACAGGCGCGGGTCATCGTATTGACCATGATAGCAATTGTGCTAAGTATCTTTAGCAAATTTTTGAGGGACTAGATCATTTTGTATAGGTAACCAAGATAGCGTCATCGAGGGACTATGATATTTTGTTTTGTTTTTGTTTTGCCAAAGTACTCAACATGCAAAACATGGCCTATTTTCAAGGCAACAAGTGGATGAAACCCTAGGGGTGCATGTGTGTAATGTGTTGTCAATTTACATGCTTTTTGTCTTTGCATTAGTCAAGCTATTCGTTTGATTTTGGATTTCTTGCATACAAACCCTAATCTCTAACATGGAATATTTGAAAGTTATAAATGCGCAAAATAAATCTACGACTATTACAACATTGATATGGGGAGGGGGATACAATCTTTGAATGGGGGGTATTTGGAAGAAAATGAAACCCTAATATTTATTATTACATCCAAATTGAATAAATGGTACAAATAAATAAATAGGCAAGCACTTAAATGGTCAATTAAATAAACATGCAAAATATTTATGAATATGCAAAAAATGTTTTTGTTTATTTTTATGTATGTAAAAATAAAATATTTGATGTATTAAAAAGAAATAAAAGATTATTTTTTTATTAAGGGTAAAAACCCTAATTTTCTTTAAGAAAGCATATATATTAATTATATTATTTATGTACAATAAAAATATAAAATATATACAATTGTCAACAAAAATAAATATATATTAGAAAAATATTATTTAAGTATGTAAATAATAATAATAAAAAATAGAATATTTTTTATGTATTTTTTCAAGTCTTTATTAAATAAAATAAAAGTATGTACTAATTAAAAATTATTTTCATGTTAGAAAAATAAAATAAAATACAAAAATAAATGTGAAAATTTATAAAAATATTTTTGGTATTTTTTTATGTTTAGAAAATATAAAATAAAATCAGAAATGAAAAATAAATAGAAAAATACAAAAATATAAAGAAATGGGTCAGGGGGGTGCAGTTAGCAAGGCAGGGGGGTGTCAAAAGAGGGAAACAAAAGCCCAGCCCAGTTCCAAACTTCATCTTCAACCTTTTGTTCAAAAAATGCGCGCGCATGTACAAAATATCTAGATCCTGCATACGTGCTCTAATGCAAAAACTCATAACATCAATGTTGTAGCATTTTTCAAGATAATTTCAACCATATAAGAAACTTAATCTAACTATCAAAGACCAGAGAGAATTTCTCTGGCTCTAATTTCTAACCTAACTTTTTCAGAAAGTTCATGGATCAAATTCTCTTAACACGCTTAACTTAAATGAAAACTGAGCATATGTACAGCTTCAGGGCTATGAATACTACATTTTTTATTCACAAACTTAAGCCTAATTATTCCTAGATAGAGAGATAGGAAGTTGACAAAAATCTGTTTCAGTTGAACTTTCGTATGGCAATGTGGAGCTTTTCAGTGAGACCTGAGGTGCTTGAGAGCTTGCCCGAACTTCCTCTAACCTTTCCCAATGCTTAGTTTGCTTTGGATGTGCTTGAACAAGCCTGTAGAAGTCAACCTGCACAAGATGAAAACAAAAATGGTGAAGCTTGCAAATGGAGTTACAGTTCAAGGCCAATGGTCTTGGATATGCTATATGGAATGTGTTTGAACAGGTTTGGGGCAAAATGCACGAGGGGTTTTTACTATGGAACTCCAAGTGCGGGAGCTGCCCTATTTTTGCAAGAGGAAGGTGATTTGGTGTTCAAGAGTGTTTGAGGGATGAAAGACTCGTATTTCAGGCTCAATCCAATGTCAAGAACTTCTTTCAAATGCTTGCTAAGTTTGGTTATAACAGATGTGCCAGTTCTCTTAATTTTGGCATGTTTCTTGTATTTTAAGCAAAAGTAAGCCATGATGCAAGACAGGCCTGTACAGGCTATCTATCAGCCTGCACTTTATGATATTGGCCCCCTCAGTTTGTGGATATTGTGTGTTGTACCAGATCTTGTTCAAGGCTCAAGGATTCTATTTGACATAAAGCAAATTTGACAAAAATGGTAATGTTGCCTTTTTGCTATTTTAGGATTAATCTTTTGTGCAATCCTCCCATGACTAGAACAAAGCCTCAAACCAATGGATTTGCATTTAATTATTGAGTATGGAAGGGTTTTGGGACCTATAATCAAGTACAAACAAGGCTGATTAGAGTTTGGAACTTGTATCAATATGAAAATGCCATGGATCAAAAGTGAGTTTTTGCCAACTTCAAGCCTTCGATTCTCCCTAACCACAAATTATTTTGGAGAGTTCTTGGACATTTTGGAAAGCTTGTAACATGCTCTACAATATATATTTGAAATTAATTTTAGGATTCCAAGTGGAACTAGGTGAAAAATTGCCATGAAGATAGGTCAAAGTCTTGCCTAAACTAGGGAAAAATTTCACTAAGTTAAAAGTTTCATGGACCCTTGTTCCAAAAATCATAACTTAAGATCCAAGCTTATTTTGGGAAAAATTTGTGAGTAAACGTTGTAGATTTTGTGGAGGACTACAACTTTCATGTTGTAAGTTTAGTTTGAATCCAATTTTATCATGGTGAAAATGTTGGGCAAAGTTGGGAAAAATTAAGAAAATTTCATAACTTAGAAAAATTCTAAGTTATGAAAATTTTCAAACTTAAACCCTAATTTGCAAAATTAGGTTTCTTGATGAACAAGTTTCATGTTTTGACATATCTTGATGAAAAATGACCCTTGGCACTTGATTTTGACCAAAAAGTCAAAGTTTGACTTTTCAGTGTACAGTCAAATTTTGATCAGTTGACTGAAAAATTCATCTGTCAATCCAATGCAGTTGAGATCTTTTGAACCTTGTGAATAGGTCAAGATGATGCCATTGAGTCCTTGAATCCATGTTTGAATCCAATTTGCCATTGGCTAGGTGAAAAGTCAGAAATTGCCCTTCTGCAGTTAAAATCCTAAAAATGACCATTTTGCCCTTTTGATGATCTGATCAAATTTCTTGAGGAGTTGTAGTCCAAACTTGATCAAATGGTTCATATGAGCTTATAATGTTGATGTGGATCAAAAATTATGAGGTTTGACTGTAAATTGGCCACAATTGACTTTTTTTTCCAATACAACTGATTTTTAGGTCAACTGTCCAATTGACTGGGTAGAAATTTTATTCGAGGCCTGAAACTTAGTAGGGGTAATCTTGTAAGTCCAACATGAAGTATGAAAGTCACTTTGAGCATTGAAAGTCCAAAAATCCCTGTGCAAACTCAAACCCTAATTTAGGTCAACAGTGTAAGGAGATGTCTTGAGCAGAGCAAACCCTAATCTGGTCTTGAGTTCAAAGAGTCTTGTGATGAGAAATCTTGATAAAATGAGAGGGAACATTTTGGGGTACAACATATGCCCCTGTTCAATCTTCTTGAACCTGAAGAGTTAGATTGGCGAATTTGCCTTTCGTGACTCGAAGGTAAAAGAGGATTGGACACTAAAGTGCCCATAAATTTGCGCTCGTCAGAGTATAGCTGAGGGAATGGGCTTAAAGATGCCATTAGGAGATGTGACAGAATCTTGTTGGAGATGGGCTTAAAGATGCCATCCAAGAAAATTGATCGCACAAGAGATTCCTTTGCGAGAGCCCGTATACCTGTTGTTGAGGAGGACTACACCGGGGAATGCTGGTCTCTATTGTGGTAGAAATAGAACTTCAGTTGTCTGTTATTCTACTGGGGAGTCATCTTTTGGTTGAAGAGGTGACAGTGAACTGCTATATGGTCAACATCCAGGCTTTACAGTCTCGTATTTCTATCTGGTCAACATCCAGGCTTCACGATACTTTTCTTCCTATCTGGTCAACGTCCAGTCTTCAGAAGGATATCAAATGGTTATCCGGTCAAAAATCTGGGTTTCCCTTTTGATTTTGGGGCCTGCTAATATCCAGTTGAATCTGGGCTTCAAAGTAATTGGCCGAGTAAACTGTTATTTGGTCAACATCCAAGTTTCACAATATACCTTACTGTTATCTGGTCAACTTCCAGGCTTCACAGTCTTGTATTGCTATCTGGCCAACATCCAGGCTTCACGATACTTTACTTCCTATCTGGTCATCGTCCAGTCTTCAGAAGGATATCAAATGGTTGTCTGGTTAACATCCGGGTTTCCCTTTTGATTTTGGGGCCTACTAATATCCGGTTGAATCTGGGCTTCAAAGTAATTGGCCGAGTAAACTGTTATTTGGTCAACATCCAAGTTTCACAGTATACCTTACTGTTATCTGGTCAACGTCCAGGATTCACAGTCTTGTATTTCTATCTTGTCAACATCCAGGCTTCACGATACTTTTCTTCCTATCTGGTCAACGTCCAGGTTTCAGAAGAATTTGCAGGGGATTCAACTATTTTCCGGTCGATCTTCGGGCTTCAGTATAATCAAGGTATTATCTGGTCAAATCCAGGCTTCATAACTGGAACAGGAATCTGCCCCTTGATTTGAATAAGAAAATAGGAGAGCATCTGTGTTTGGAGCATCTCTAAGACGTTTTCTGAGCTTTGAATGCCTGTCTTAGGTAGCTATCAATTCCATCCTGAAAAGGGTAGAATGTTAGCTGAAACACAAAGTTTTGTTGCATGAAATGTATGATGCAATAAGATGTGTTTTATCAAATGTCTATGATATATGAATGTAATGTGTGCGCATGTAAGCTGATTGGCTGTTTTGCTGAGGAAAATAAATCCTGGATAGCTGGAGATAATAAAATCTTTGACCGCTGTCGGGGAAAATAAATCTATGACCGTTGTTGGAGATTCGAAATCTTTGACAACCTCTGTGGGGAAAAGCTATACCGCTGGGGAGATCAGGAGTTTGGGTTTTATGCCAATCTACTGGGGACTTCAAGAATGAGAATCTCCATTCTATTGGGGATATCAGGGAAAAACTGAATGGTTTCTGCTGGGGATTGGTAGATCAAAGTTTCCTTTCCGTTGGGGATCTTAATGACGTGCTGATTTGATCGGTGAATTCACTGGGGAAAAAGTTTTAAAAATAACTCTCTGAGGAATTATTTGGTTTTAAAGCGACTCTCCGGGGAAAATGGAGGAAACTGGATGGTCTCCACTGGTGTTCAAAGGCTGATGTTTTGGCTCCGCTTGGGGAAGAAAATTTCATCCTCACTGCGGGTTTGTAGTTCTAAGTTTTGCTCCGTTGGGGATTGGGAGTTTGAAAAACTCAGCTCTGATGGGGATTCTTGAAACTTAACTCCGCTGGGGATATGCATTTCAAGGCTTTAGTTCCGCCGAGGATCTGGATGATGCATTGCAGTGGATTTCTCCTGGAATAGCCTAAAGACGTTTTCCTATACTTTCATCCTATCAGTAATTATTCTTTCTCATTCTATTTTATTTGTAAGCAGTGATTATATTCAAATGCATATGCTCATTTAATAAATCATTGGACGTTTTTAAATAAAACACAGGTGTAAAAAAGAAAGAAAAGACAAACAATTTTCGGCACTTTGAAGTATCTTTGTATTAACTTTGTGTAAGTATTTTGTACAAGGGAGACAGACATCCTAGTAAGAGAATGTTGTCATAAAATTGAGAAAAAATTTATACAAAGAAAGATGGCTATGTGTAACAATTCCATGGGGTTCCCATTCTGCTATAGCCTTCGTAACTCCGAGTATCTTGTCCACTCGTTGCTTCGTCCGCAGATGATTGGATTGATCAGAAGCTTGGAGCTTGTCCGTGAAGATATTGTTCTTAAAGTGATCCGACGAGACATAGTCATACGCTTTAATTCCCTAACTTTTGCCTGGATCGCCCTTTCGGGTTTTCGATCCACCGGGAAACCCTTTTTTGCCCAAGTCGCCCTTTCGGGTTTTCAACTTGCCGGGTGTACAGATTTTTTTTTGTTTTATCCCTAATTTTTGCCTGAACCGCCCTTTCGGGTTTTCGATTCACCAGGATGCCCATTTTTGCCCAAGTCGCCCTTTCGGGATTTCAACTTGTCGGGTCATTTATGCATAGTATTTTTTAACTATGTCTGCGTTCGTAGGGTGCGGCAGGTCGTCGCCGTCCATGGTGGTTAGAATTATAGCCCCACCAGAAAAGATGTTTTTGATCATAAATGGTCCTTCGTAGGTAGGAGTCCACTTGCCCCTGGGATCACTTTGCGGCAAGATGATCCGCTTGATTACAAGATCTCCAACTTGATATACCTGGCGCCTGACTTTCTTGTTGAAAGCCTTGATCATCCGTTTTTGATACGTCTGACCATGACAAACAGCAGTAAGTCGCTTCTCGTCAATCAAGTTAAGTTGATCAAGCCGGGTCTGAATCCAATCGTCTTCACTTAAACCAACATCCTTCATAATTCTCAAGGAAGGAATCTGAACCTCCATAGGTAAAACAGCTTCCATGCCATATACCAAAGAAAAGGGGGTTTCCCCAATTGAAGTACGCACCGTGGTACGGTATCCGTGCAGAGAAAACGCTAACATCTCATGCCAGTCCTTGTAGGTGAGTGTCATCTTTTGAATAATCTTCTTGATATTTTTGTTCGCAGCTTCAACAGCACCGTTCATCTTTGGCCGATAGGGAGATGAATTATGATGTTGAATCTTGAATTGTTCGCACAGAGCGGTGATCATAGTGTTGTTAAGGTTTGTACCATTGTCCGTGATGATTCGGTCGGGGATACCATATCGGCAAATGAGGTTCTGCTTTATGAAGCGGGCAACCACATTCTTTGTAACGGAGGCGAAGGAAGCTACTTCGACCCACTTGGTAAAGTAATCAATGGCCACCAGGATGAAGCGGTGTCCATTGGATGTTGTAGGCTTGATCTCTCCAATCATGTCAATACCCCACATTGCGAATGGCCAAGGAGCTGTTAGGACATTGAGAGGAACTGGAGGAATATGTACTTTGTCCGCATAGATTTGGCATTTGTGACAAGTACGGGAATATTGATGACAGTCAGCTTCCATGGTAGACCAGTAGTAGCCTGACCTTAGAATTTTCTTAGCCATCGTATGTCCGCTCAAGTGGGTGCCAAATGTACCACTATGCAGTTCAGTCCTTAAGAACTTTTTGTTGTTGACTGAAGCTCCTTCAGGGTATTCTCGAGACTTGAGATACCTTTTGATTTCGTGAAACCAGGGTTGGTCCACTACTTCTTCGGTATTAATCTCGTGATAATGTGCAGGTTCATCCATCCGCTCAATGGTGATTTGGGGGCCTCATTATCCCAGTTAAGTTTAAACATGGAAGACATTGTAGCTAGAGCATCCGCTAGCTGATTTTCTTCTCGCGGGAAGTGCTCGAAGGTAATCTGCTCGAAATGAGATAGCAATGTCAGGACATATTCTTTGTATGGGATGAGGTTAGGATGTTTAGTGTCCCACTCTCCTTTGATTTAACTGATAACCAAAGCAGAGTCTCCAAACACAACCAAAGATTTGATTCCTAAGTCAATTGCAGCCTTGAACCCGAAGATACAAGCTTCATACTCAACCATATTATTGGTGCAGCTGAAGTAGAGTCTAGCGGTGAAAGGTGTATGGCAACCTTCTGGAGAGATAAGTACCATGCCGATACCGTTGCCAAGTGCATTTGAAGCACCATCAAAGTACAGGGTCCATTGGGATCCTTGTTCAGGTCCGTCATACAGTCTGTTACCTTCAATGTTGTCCAATGTCATAATGTCTTCGTCGGGGAAGTCGAACTTCATGGATTGGTAATCTTCGACATCTTGATGAGCTAGATGGTCAGCTAGTACACTCCCCTTTATAGCTCTTTGGGTCGTGTACTGGATATCATACTCAGTCAGGATCATTTGCTATCTAGCGATTCTTCCAGATAAAGCAGGCTTTTTGAAGATGTACTTGATCGGATCCATCTTAGAAATCAACAGAGTGATATGTGTCAACATATACTGCCTTAGCCGGAGATCAACCCATACCAAAGCGCAAGAAGTTTTCTCGAGCAGTGAGTAGAGAGTCTCACAGTCGGTAAACTTTTTGCTAAGGTAATAAAGGGCATGCTCTTTTCGACCAGACTCGTCATGTTGGCCCAGTACGCACCCTATTGAGTTATCCAAAACAGTCCGATACATGATTAGCGGCCTTCCTATGACTGGTGGCATCAAGATAGGAGGTTCTAGAAAATACTCCTTGATTTTATTGAAAGCAACTTGACAGTCATCATTCCATTCAACCACCTGATCTTTCTTCAACAGCTTGAAGATTGGTTCGCAGGTAGATGTTAGGTGAGAAATGAACCTTGTAATATAGTTTAGGCATCCTAAGAAACCTCTGACCTCCTTCTCAGTGTGAGGGGCAGGCATTTCTTGTATGGCTTTGACTTTGGCAGGATCAACCTTAATGCCTTTGTTGCTGACGATGAATCCCAAGAGTTTACCGGACCTGACTCCGAAAGTGCACTTGCTAGGGTTCAGTCTGAACTTGTACTCTTTCAACCTGACAAACAGCTTTTGCAGATGGTTGAGGTGTTCTTCTTCTGTTTGTGAACGGGATATCATATCGTCTAAGTAGACTTCAATCTCATGATGTATCATGTCATGAAACAAAGCTACCATGGCTCGCTGATAGGTTGCCCCGGCATTCTTCAGTCCGAATGGCATCACTTTATAGCAAAAGTACCCCACTACGTAACAAAGGTAGTCTTCTCCATGTCTTCGGGGGCCATTTTGATCTGGTTGTATCCCGAAAATCCATCCATGAAAGAAAATACCTTATGTTGAGTTGTATTGTCAACCAAGATGTCAATGTGTGGTAGTGGAAAGTCATCTTTAGGGATAGCCCTGTTTAAATCTCTGTAGTCCACGCACATTCTCACTTTGCCATCTTTCTTAGGCACGGCCACAATGTTAGCAATCCATTGTGGATAAGAAGTAACAGCAAGAAACTCGGAATTAAACTGCTTCATCACTTCAGCTTTGATCTTTTCAGACATATCAGGCCTCATTCGGCGGACTTTCTGTTTAATTGGTGGACAGTCTTCTCTTGTAGGGAGACGGTGAACCACTATATCTGTGTCGAGTCTCGGCATGTCTTCATAGGACCAGGCGAAGATCTCAACATATTCATTCAACAACTGAACTAAACGCTCTTTGACATTTGGCTTTAAGTTGGCACCCACTTTAACTCTCTTCTGTCTTTGGCGGTACCCAAGTTGATAGTCTCTAACAGTTCTTCATGGGGCAGAATAGCCCTTTCTTCCTGTTGTAGAAGTCTAGCCAACTCTCCAGGCACTTCACAGTCTTCATCACCTTCGTATTCGGCATGATTGACCAGATCTTCAGAGTTACTGAAGGCCAAAGCAGAATTGTTATCCATGGAATCTGGAGTGGATGGATACCTGCATTTTGTGAGTGTGGGTGTGTAAGTGATAGCCACCTTTAAACAAAATAAAATGTAAAAAGAAAGAAAATGAACACAAAAGTTTATATATGAAAACGTCCATGATTCATTAAAAATGGCATATGAAAATGAAGAATCAAAACCCTTACAAATGGACCTATATGCCCCGGATAAGGCACAAGGCAAAAAGAGTGTACGAATTGTTTAAAAATTACTACAGACCAACGGAAAATACTCAAAAGATAAATTACTGATTGATGAAAGTAATGGGAACGAAGTCTTTTTCCTCCCAGTTGTTCAGTCCTCCTTCAATGGTCGGGAAAATCCAATCTTCAAAGTTGCTCTCATCTTCAACATCTTCCAAAGCATGAACTCCATGATGAGTGATCTTTAACGGTGGTCCTCCAGCCCGGGAGCGACGCACAACCTTCTGACTAGCAGCAGTGAAACCCAAACCGAACTTATTTGTCTTGAAAGGAAAATCTAGTAGCTGACCCCACACTGTACTTCCTCCTTCCTCGATTACAGCCTTCGCATCTTTAAGGGATGACATCCGGGACACAGGCTTGGTAATGATGGGTACATAAGTCATTGTCTTAGTTGTCACAACTTCAGGAGAAACCTCTTCAAAGTGTTGGAAAGGTGTTTCTATGAATTCACCGTCTAACTCCACGTAGCGGAAAGAGTTAAGGTGGCTAATCATATACTCCTCCTCACCATGAACCATTATGATTTTCCCCTGGACTGGATATTTTAGCATTTGGTGTAGAGAAGAAGTGACTGCCCCAGCGTTGTGGATCCATGGCCTTCCCAACAAGCATGAATATGAAGGACGGATGTCCATCACATAAAATGTAGAGTTGAAAATTTTTGTTCCCACCTTAATTGGGATATCGACCTCTCCGTGGACCATCCTCTTAGAACCATAGAAGGCTCTAACAATGATATTATTGGGTTTTAAGGTCAAACCTTCACAGTCTAGTATGTCCAATGCTTTCTTTGGCAGGACATTTAAAGATGACCCAGTATCAACCAGAACGTGAGCAAGTGTGGTTCCTCTACACTCCACCGAGACATACAGCGCATCATTATGCTTTCTTCCCTTAGGCGTTAGATCGGCATCAGAGAAGCCAAGACCATTGTCGGCTGTAAGGCTAGCCACACACTCTTGAAACTGATCCGCAGAAGTTTCTTGAGGCACGTGCGCTGTCTTCAGGAATTTGATCAAGGCTTTGGCATGAGCCTCGGAACAGAGCAATAGGGCCAGCATGGAGATTTTTGAAGGGGTTTGCCCCAGTTGTTCTACGACATCATAGTCGCTTTTCTTAATTATCTTTAAAATTTCCTCCATTTCCTTTTGGGTGGTCTCGGGGATGACCAAAGGTTGAGCTCTCGTCCTGACGGGCGCTTCTTGGATCCCCTTACCTTTATCAGCAGCAACAGCAGAGGGTACAACTTCAGGAGTAACAATTTCTTCAATCATTGGACCTCGTATAGATATCTTGACTGGCACAGGAGCACTTGAGGGTCCGAAGATTTCCCTTGGAGGAGCAATCTCTGGAGAGAAGATTCTTCCGCTACGAGTGATCTTACTTGTCCCTGCAATATTTCCTATGTCAAGAGTTTCTTGATCGGAATTCTCTTCCACTGATTCGATCTGCTTAACACCGTGGTAGAAGATCTCTCCTCCATAATTCCATGGTATTGTCTTATTGGACTTGTATGGGGTAGGCCCCGGCATAGTAATCTTCAGAGGTATAAACTTTGGATCGGGCGTAATCTTAACAGGTCTTTTGGAGACCTTGGAAAGATTGTCGGAAATGGTGATTATAGCAACAGCGTTAATTGGAGTTGGAGTAACAGGAGTTTTCTGAAAGAGGATCTCTTGATTATCCATTAGGCGTTGGACGCCTAACTTCAATAACGGACAGTCGGATTGTAGGGACGAACAAAAGTAACAATCTTTTCCTCAGCCTGGAAAAATCCCGGCTTTCAACAGATTCATCTTGATCATTGGCAAAGGGGTCATTAAGTCATCAACAACAGCAACATACAGATCCTCTTCAATAGCATGGGCATTGTGACCATGCTTCGGCATTGGGGCAGAAATCACGTTCGGATTTTTGGGCGCGTCGATTTCTACCTCCTTGGCATCTATTAAATCTTGGATCTTGTTTTTGAGGGCCCAACAGTTGTTGGTGTCGTGCCATATGCCGTCGGAATGGTAAGCACATTTAGCATTGGCATGGTAAAAAGGAGAAGTTGTATTCGGATTTTGTGGCATATCCCTCAAGGTTGTAAGGTTTAGCTTCAAGAGATGGGGGAGAACCTGGGCAGGCGTCATGTTTATTTTGGTGAACTGCCTAGCAGGACTTCCCCCTCTTTGTTAGTTGGTTCTTGGTTGATCATTTCTAGGTTGATCAGCTGCAGTCTTTTGGATCATTACAGCCCCCACCGTTGGCCGGCGCTCTACTCTTCCTCGACTTTTTTGAGAGTAAACAGTTGACACCTCTTTCTTGGCTGCAAAAGGTTTTTTGACAGCGGCAGAAGCAGATGTATATTTTTGAATCTTACCACTCTTGATGCCAGCTTCAACTCGTTCATCAGTCAGAATTAATTCAGTAAACCCTGCCGATGAACTCCCTATCAGGTGATTAAAGAATGGACCAGACAGCGTCCCCAAAAACATATCAACCAGCTCTCTTTCAGACAATGGTGGCTTCACCCTTCCAGCCAAGTCCCTCTACTTCTGGGCATACTCCTTAATGCCTTCATTAGAGACCATACCCATACTCTGCAGTTGAGTATGAGTAGGTGCTAAGTCTGCGTTATAATGATATTGTCGGTAAAAGGCAGCATCCAGATCCTCCCAATTATGTACGTCAGCCCTCTCAAGCTGGTAGAACCAGTCCAATTGCGTACCCGAAAGACTATCATGAAAAAAGTGGACCCACAGATCCTTATCAGAAGAATGAGGTTGGATCTTTCTGATGTAAGACCGTAGGTGCATCTTCGGGCAAGACAAACCATCGTATTTAGAAAATGTAGGCACCTTGAATTTAGGGGGAATCACAATCCCAGCAACCAACCCTAGCTCTTCGAAATCCAGCCCAGGCACTATTTGTACCTCTATAGCTGCCAACCGCTCTTCCAGATTCTTATACTTGTCATCTGCAGGAGGGTACTTCTGCTCAGAGTAATCTTCATCCTCTTCTTCTTCTTCAGCCTCAGACTCGGAGGGTACTGCAACTCCCTTTCCTTTGCCAACCCCTTCATCAGATGTTGAGGGGAAATTCAGGACTCTTCTAGCTTGGTTCTCAAATCTTCTTCCCATAGTGGCCACACCAGCTCTTTTTTTCTTTTTCTCCTTTTCTTTTTCCTTTTCCTTCTCTAACAGTGCTTTAAGGTCCTCCTGACCCTTTGCCAAGGTCATGAGGAGTTGTTGGAACTGTGAATTTTGTGCTTGCAGATCTTTGACCGTCTGCTCTATATCCATCTTGCTGAAATAAACAGCAGAAAGATAAGGAAACCTGGTGTGAAGACCTGTTTATGCATATGATGAATGATATGTATTCATGTAATGCATTCAAGGATTCAGAAATTCAAAGTTGTTGCAAACAAAAAGAACACACGTCATATTAATAAGAAGAAATTTATTAGTACATAAATGCCCCATGGGCAAAATATTACAAAAATCTTAATGTAAAAAGACGTTGCGCATCCTCTTTGGTGCGATGTAGGTGTTGAGAGTCTGCTCTTTGTGGAATCGACGAGTAAGTTCCAAAACCTTCTTCTCACTGGCGTAGAAGCTGGCTTCAAAAGCATTCCATTCTTCCTTGAGCTGTATCCAACTCTTTTGAAAATCTTCCAATGACGTTGGCATGCCAGGATGCAAGAGGGTGTATGGAACCTCTCCTTCCATAACAGGCTCTTTGATCACAGGGAGAATGTAGGGGTAAGGCATCATAAGACTATGGGCGTGGGTTCGTACCCACTTGAGGTAAGGCTCAAGGGGGATGGAATTCTTGTGTCCCAGTGTCTTACTGTCCACTTTGTTGGGCATTCTCCAATCTCGGATAAACCTTTGTCGAAGTCCTTAAGCGTCATTATCGAAGTCAAAAACCAAGTCCGGAATCAACATGTCATGAGGGCCATCCCTTCGGGCATACCCAAATTGTCTCAGAGCCAAACAGGGGTTGTAGGTAATGCCTCCCCTAATGTCAAGTAATGGGACATTAGGGAATTCCCCACAACGATCAATGATGATGACATTTTCTCTGGATCGAGAACACCAATGAACATCATAGTGTGTGAGAGTCATCAATCGTTGTGACCACCTCAAGCCTTGTTCATTCTTCAAGACTGACTGGGGAAGGTGAGAAATAAACCACCTTGCTAGAAGAGGAGTACAGCACATGATAACACCTCTTTTCCTCATTGTTCGTGTGTGAAATGAGTGGAGGATATCCCCAAGCAATGTAGGCACAGGATTCCAAGATATGAAAATCTTGACAGCATTCACATCTATAAGTTGATCAGGGTTTGGGAACAAGACCAACCCATAGATGAGAAGTGCTACAATCTCCTCAAAAGCTTGCAGATCTAGAGAATTCCAGCATTCTTGTTCCTTCTCAAACAGAAACTTTGCCAAGAAACCCTTGAAACCACTTCTGGTTTCCCAATGACCTTTGATATCATATGGTTGCAAGTGTAAGGCTTGAGCAACATCTTCAGGCTTTGGCTCTCTTTCCGTACCGTTGTAGGGTAGTTGATGGAGAATAGGAATCCTCAGAAGTTGAGAAAATTCCTCCAAAGTAGGTACTAGTTGGTAATCAGGAAATGTAAAGCAATGGTGTAGGGGGTCAAAGAACTGGAAGAGAACTTTAACCATGTCTTCTTCAATGTTGGAGTTGACCAAGTTGAGAAGTCTACCATGTCTTTCATTGAAGGGAGAATTCTCTGGAATCTTGGAAGTAAGCTCCTTGAGTAGAGGAGGAATTCTCACGAGGTTGACCTGAATAGTTTTCCTGCGAAGTGAATCCATTACCTACAAAACAGGAACAAAGATGAAGATCCAAATCCTTGAAATGGTTAGTGGATGCATATGATGTTTCATGATGTTCATGATGTATGCACAAGTATATGTACAAGAAAATCACACAAGATCCTAGTTTCAGGCTTGCATGGGGTTTCATAGGTAAGTACCCTCTTGAAGTTTAGTTGGCTCAACCTGTCCTATAAATAGTAACCGGGTTCTAAGGAGCTCAATATCACTGGATTATTTTCTGTGTTCATTGTTTCAGTTTATCCACTTTACTGGCAACCGAAATATTCCAAGAAAACAACCCTCAATGAGTGTAGTATTGAGTATCTACCAACTTCGGACTGCACCAAAGCCAGTCATCTCACTACCCCTAATAAGGCCAAGATGGTCACGTAAAGGTTCTAAAAGTCCATTAGTGCTTCATGACATCACTCAGCGGCCCCGTATTCTCTTTGATTGACTCAAAGGCTACCGGTACCCACAAATATGTCGCACTAATATGGCTATTGCTTCAACCATGTCAGTATACCCTGCACAATTTCCACAACGTATTGCTATTTACCTATGAATGTTTCCCAAATCCGGGTAAAGGATTCAAACCCAAACAATAGAACCAAATTTAAAGCAATCAAAGCAAACAAAGTAAGCATGTAAAGGTGATCTAAACTCTAAGGTAACCCCACTTTTAAATATTCCCCAGCAGATTCTCCAGTTCTGTGATACGGTGGGAGAACTGACTTGAGGTTTTGCGTTCGTGTTCGCAAATGTTTCGGTTTAGCAAGAGTCGCCACCGACTTTTTATTTTATCCAAAGGAAAGGTCAAAAAGCACAGGAAAGACGTTTGAGATGTTTTCTTGGGTTCGGGGGGTAGATTATGAAAAGGGAAGGTGCTATCACCCTTTTCATCCATGGTTTTCCATGGGCTCTTAGTTACTTGTTTAGATCACTTGCTTTTACTTTTCAATTGTTTGAAATGGTGCTTTGTGTGTGGTTTTTTTGAAAATAATTTGAAAAGAGGCCATCGTTGTGGTAACCTTTGTAATGATTCTTGTTTGAATATATACAAAGGTGTTTGTCTTTTGAAAAGATATATCAATGTTTGAAAGTTTGTTTTGGGAAATGTTTTGAAATTGTGTTGTGAGGTGTGTTTGAAAATAGCAAGGAATATTTGCAAGTTTTGATCAAGTAACTAAGAGTTGTCTACCCTACTTTACTCAAAGATCTTTCCTATACGTTTTTAACCCTTTTGACAGTGTTGTTTTACCATTGCATTTGGTAAATAACCTTATATTTGGATGTTAAACGGGACGAGCGCGGGTCATCATATTGACCGTGATAACAATTGTGCTAAGTATCTTTAGCAAAATTTTTAGGGACTAGATCATTTTGTATAGGCAACCAAGATAGCGTCATCGAGGGACTATGATATTTTGTTTTGTTTTTGTTTTTCCAAAGTACTCAACATGCATAACATGGCCCATTTTCAAGGCAACAAGTGGATGAAACCCTAGGGGTGCATGTGTGCAATGTGTTGTCAATTTACATGCTTTTTGTCTTTGCATTAGTCAAGCTATTCGTTTGATTTTGGATTTCTTGCATACAAACCCTAATCTCTAACATGGCATATTTGAAAGTTATAAATGCGCAAAATAAATCTATGACTATTACAACATTGATATGGGGAGGGGGATACAAACTTTGTATTACATCCAAATTGAATAAATGTTACAAATAAATAAATAGGCAAGCACTTAAATGGTCAATTAAATAAACATGCAAAATATTTATGAATATGAAAAAAAAATGTTTTTGTTTATTATGTATGTAAAAATAAAATATTTGATGTATTAAAAAGAAATAAAAGATTATTTTTTTATTAAGGGTAAAAACCCTAATTTTATTTAAGAAAGCATATATATTAATTATATTATTTATGTACAATAAAAATATAAAATATATACAAATGTCAAAAAAAATAAAAATATATTAGAAAAATATTATTTAAGTATGTAAATAATAATAATAATAATAAATAGAATATTTTTTATGTATTTTTTCAAGTCTTTATTAAATAAAATAAAAGTATGTACTAATTAATAATTATTTTCATGTTAGAAAAATAAAATAAAATACAAAAATAAATGTGAAAATTTATAAAAATATTTTTGGTATTTTTTTATGTTTAGAAAATATAAAATAAAATCAGAAATGAAAAATAAATACAAAAATACAAAAATATAAAGAAATGGGCAAGGGGGTGCAGTTAGCAAGGCAGGGGGTGTCAAAAGTGAGAAACAAAGGCCCAACCAAGTTCCAAACTTCATCTTCAACCTTTAGTTCAAAAAATGTGCGCGCCTGTACAAAATATCCAGATCCTGCACACGTGCTCTAATGCAAAAACTCATAACATCAATGTTGTAGCATTTTTCAAGATGATTTCAACCATATAAGAAACTTAATCTAAATCTCAAAGACCAGAGAGAATTTCTCTGGCCCTAATTTCTAACCTAACTTTTTCAGAAAGTTCATGGATCAAATTCTCTTAACACGCTTAACTTAAATGAAAACTGAGCATATGTACAGCTTCAGGGCTATGAATACTATATTTTTTTATTCACAAACTTAAGCCTAATGATTCCTAAATAGAGAGATAGGAAGTTGACAAAAACATGTTTCAGTTGAACTTGCGTATGGCAATGTGGAGCTTTTCAGTGAGACCTGAGGTGCTTGAGAGCTTGCCCGAACTTCCTCTGACCTTTCCCAATGCTTAGTTTGCTTTGGATGTGCTTGAACAAGCCTGTAGAAGTCAACCTGCACAAGCTGAAAACAGAAATGGTGAAGCTTGCAAATGGAGTTACAGTTCAAGGCCAATGGTTGGGATAGCTTGGATAGGCTATATGGAATGTGTTTGAACAGGTTTGGAGCAAAACGCACGAGGGGTTTTTCTATGGAACTCCAAGTGCAGGAACTGCCCTTTTTTTGCAAGAGGAAGGTAATTTGGTGTTCAAGAGTGTTTGAGGGATGAAAGGCTCTTATTTCAGACTCAATGCAATGTCAAGAACTTCTTTTAAATGCTTGCTAAGCTTGGTTATAACAGATGTGCCAATTCTCTTGATTTTGGCAAGTTTCTTGTATTTTAAGCAAAAGTAAGCCATGATGCAAGACAGGCCTGTACAGGCTATCTATCAGCCTGCAGTTTGTGATCTTGGCCCCCTCAGTTTGTGGATATTATGCGCTGTACCAGATCTTGTTCAAGGCTCAAGGATTCTATTTGACATAAAGCAAATTTGACAAAAATGGCAATGTTGCTTTTTTCCATTTTAGGATTAATCTTTTGTGAAATCCTCCCATGACCAGAACAAAGCCTCAAACCAATTTATTTGCATTTAATTATTGAGTATGGAAGGGTTTTGGGACATGTAATCAAGTACAAACAAGGCTGATTAGAGTTTGGAACTTGTATCAATATGAAAATGCCATGGATCAAAAGTGAGTTTTTGCCAACTTCAAACCTTCGATTCTCCCTAACCACAAATGATTTTGGAGAGTTCTTGGACATTTTGGAAATCTTGTAACATGATCTACAATCCATATTTGAAATGAATTTTGGGATTCCAAGTGGAACTAGGTGAAAATTTGCCATGAAGATAGGTCAAAGTCCTGCCTAAACTAGGGCAAAATTTCACTAAGTTAAAAGTTTCATGGACCCTTGTTCAAAAAATTATAACTTGAGATCCAAGCTTCTTTTGAGAAAACTTTGTGAATAAAAGTTGTAGATTTTGTGGAGGAATAAAACTTTCATGTTGGAAGTTTTGTTTGAATCCAATTTTATCATGGTGAAAATTTTGGGGAAAGTTGGGAAAAATTAAGAAAATTTCATAACTTAGAAAAATTCTAAGTTATGAAATTTTTCAAAGTTAAACCCTAATTTGCAAAATTAGGTTTATTGATGAACAAGTTTCATGTTTTGACATATCTTGATGAAAAATGACCCTTGGCACTTGATTTTGACCAAAAAGTCAAAGTTTGACTTTTCAGTGTACAGTCATATTTTGATCAGTTGACTGAAAAATTCATCTGTCAATCCAATGCAATTGAGATCTTTTGAACCTTGTGAATAGGTCAAGAGGATGACATTGATTCCTTTAATCTATGTTTGAATCCAATTTGCCATTGCCTAGGTGAAAAGTCAGAAAATGCCCTTCTGCAGTCAAAACCCTAAAAAAGACCATTTTGCCCTTTTGATGATCTGATCAAATTTCTTGAGGAGTTGTAGTCCAAACTTGATCAAATGGTTCATATGAGCTTATAATGTTGATGTGGATCAAAAATTATGAGGTTTGACTGTAAATTGGCCACAATTGACTTTTTTCTAATATAGCTGATTTTTAGGTCAACTGTCCAATTGACTTGGTAGAAATTTGATTCGAGGCCTGAAACTTGGTAGGGGTAATCTTGTAAGTCCAACATGAAGTATGAAAGTCACTTTGAGCATTGAAAGTTCAAAAATCCCTGTGCAAACTCAAACCTTAATTTAGGTCAACATTGCAAGGAGATGTCTTGAGCAGAGCAAACCCTAATCTGGTCTTGAGTTCAAAGAGTCTTGTGATGAGAAATCTTGATAAAATGAGAGGGAAAATTTTGGGGTACAACAGTATATAAGAGGAATCTCTCTTTTGATTCACCAGTCAAATTAGGGTTTTTCTTGATCAAGGCTATTGATCAATGTACAAGTCTTGATTTGGAAGCTACAACATCTCATTGGTATTTGAAAAGTCTTTGTACAAGAAATTGGCTAAGATATCTATAGGATTTGAAGTTTTAAAGATGATTCATCACTCTCCTTTGAGGAATCGGTCAAAATTAGGGTTTGGTCCAAGTTGAGGTAATTGGGGTTTGGATGAGCCAATTCATGAAGCATCACTATCTTATCATCATTAGAATCAAATTTGATCAAAAAGTCTCTCATGATGCCCAGTGGAATTAGGTTTTTTGAAGCTTGATCAGTTATCTCCTAACACATGGTACAAAACTAGGGTTTTGGATTTAATCAGGTTTTCTCTGACTTTTTCACTCAAACTTGTTTCCTTGATTCACCACATGTTATTAAGCATTTATGATTGAAAAATTAAGGTTCAATTTGGACTGGAAATGATTCAATTAAGCAAAAGGGGAAAATTGGTCATTTTAACCAAAGTCAGTAAAATCAGGAGTTGACCAAGTAGACTTTTGGTCAACCATCAATTTAAGCATCCTCTTTTCATATCTCATACCTAAATTCATCTTTGAATCATGAGAAATGGTGAATTTGAGTGTAACTTGTTCAAGAAGTAACTTAAAAATAAAATAAAAATTAAGTGCCAAGATGACTTCTCATGGGAAAGCCACGCGCGTAACGCGCGTAATTTCATCAAACACTTGGCATGCCATTTTGTGGAATCAATTTCTTGTGACTCAAGCCTCAATTGGAAAAATTAAAAAGAGCATTTTGTTGTCTCCCATGAGATCTTCCCATTGAACTTGGAATCACTTAAATTGGATTAAAATTGAGAAAGTTGTGATTTGAGGAAATTGGGTGGCAAAACCGGATTCTTGAAGGCACATGGGTAGGCCAGCGCGCGCAGTCTTAGGCAAGATGGCTTGACTTGCCCAGGAATCCTAATGTCCACATCTCTTTCACTTATCCACCATTTTTGATGAATCAAATATCATTGTAAAGCTCATCATATGAATTTTAATTGGCTCAAAGAAATTTGGAAAATGCACGAGTCAATTTGAAATGGCCTCAGTTGGAAGTCAACTAATTTTTGGTGTATGCTTGGCCATGGCAATTTTCAAGTTTTGGTTCAGTTTTAATTGAATCATTTCATAATCCACTTGCACATGCTTGGCACGAATTGGACACCTCATGTGCTTTCCAAAAAAGGCCAAACCAGGTGCATACCTCGTGCCTCTCTCATTTTCACATTTTTGACAAAATGGGAAACTTCTCACTCAAGAAAGTCAGTCCCATGTGCAAGAGAGGACAAATCACCTCATCACGCTTTTTTCACTCACTCACACTTTCCTTTTGTTGCTCAAAACGACTGCAAGCATTTCCTAAGTATCAAGCAAAACGCAAATGGCCATCACACTTGTTTTGGTTTGACAGAAAATTCACTTTTGC
This sequence comes from Vicia faba, assembly GCA_948472305.1. NCBI lineage: Eukaryota > Viridiplantae > Streptophyta > Magnoliopsida > Fabales > Fabaceae > Vicia > Vicia faba. Next base: position 572,760,809 of record OX451738.1, read on the forward strand.
CCTCCAACGATTCTGAAATTAGCCCGAGTGTTGTAGTGGTGAGTCAGCTTGCTGAATGAAGTAAATAAGCTTGGTGAGACACCTGGATATGCATACAAAATGCAAGAAATATGTGCAATATGATGCATGATATGCAGTGCACATGTTTTTATTTTATTATTTAATATTTCAAGGGAATTAAAATTTATGGACATATTGCAAATATCAAAGTAATAACACATTTGAAATACTGAAAAAATTTATTATAACAACTCCAAAATGGATTACATGTTTCAATGATCCCAAGTACAAGATGAAAATAAAATCTAAAACCCTGAGAAGTCAAACTGTTGGAGATCACTCTATACGCTGGCGCTTCCCTGTGAGCCTGGAAATCTGAGCCTTTAACTTCTGGTTTTCTTCTGCATGTCTGATGGCAACCTCCTTCCAATCATCTGAATCAGGAAGTGAGTAATCAGCACCTGATTGAGGCTTAGGAGAAAATAAATCCCCTTTCCTATCCATAGACTTTACCACTCGACACTCAAGGATCTCAATCAAGTCGTCTTTCTCCTTCAAGTCTGCCCTATAGGAAATCTCTAAAGTTTGGAACTTATTCTTCCAAGTGTCCTTTTCCTGTTGCATCCTGACCAAAGCAAGTTGTAGCTCTTCTAGATCATCCAATGAGGGAGGAGTGGTCTTCACAAACAAATCAGGAATAGGTGTTTCCCGGGAATACGGAATCTTCAACTGAATAACTCTCGTTTGGACCCACTAAAGATATGGCTCCAAAGAAACAACACCCCTAGGTCTCAAATCCTCCTACTCTTCTTATGAATGTGACGATAGGCCTTCGTAATCTGCTCCCTAGCTTCCCTATGGTCTTCTCCCTCCTTCATAAAGAAACTACTCAAATGAATACTATTTGGTTTATCCTTCATCAGATAACCAAGATGTCATCGTGCAAGAACAGGGTTATAGTTAATTCCTCCCTTTGTACCAACAAGATGTACATTGGGGAAACTACCACAATTTTCAATAATCTATATATCTTGGTAAGCTCGATGATACCAATCAACATCCGAGTGAGTAAGTTCCATGATCTTAGGGGCCCAACGGGTTTCCTTCTTGGCATCCCAAAAAGCATCAGACTGAGGCATATGAGAGATAAACCACTGTTACAACAGGGGCGTGCAACAGATAATCATCACCCCATGATAAGAATTTTGAAGATGAATAGAGTAATAAGGATTAACCAACAAGTTATGAATTGGGTTTCCAATCATGAAGATCCTGATAGAATTAATGTCAACAAACTTGTCCACATTAGGAAATAAGAACAACCCATAAGCAAGTAGAGCAAAGATGGCCTCCAAAGCGACTGTACTCTTCATCCTGGAAAAGTGACGAGGTTTCTCCAATAAGAACTGAGATGGTAATCCTCTAATCCCTCCTTTAGTAGTCATATGGGCTTCCACCTCAGACTTCCCCAGACGAATCAAAGCAGCAAACTCATGTGGTTTTGGCTCACTCTCCAAACCAGTAAAAGGAACACGATCAGTAACAGGTAAATTCAATAGATAAGAATGGGTTCAATTTTTATCACCTTGAACCCATTCTTTTTCCAGAATGATCTTGAATGTGTGAACTGCAACCCATATTCAAAGTATAAATTGTTAAAAGGGATGGAAGATTCCCTAAGGAGGCAAAAGATTATAGGTCATTTCATGAATTTTTGCCAACTTCGACAAGTCATAACTCTCTCAATTTTTGGATATTTTGAATGGTTCAAGTTTAAAAATGCCATTCAAGATATATACTTCCTGCCAACTTTTTTGGTCAAGAGAAAATTTCAAGTGGAAAGTCATGTTTGGATGTAAAACATTACAAGTCATTTTTTAAGAAAAACTTAGAAAATTTCTAAGTATGAAAAGTCAACTTCTTTTTCCCAACTTTTACTCATTACAACTTTAAGCTCAAGCAACCATTATGTCCCATTCTTTTTCCAATACAAAGCTTGTAACCTCATCTTTCTAAAGCTTCAAGAATCAGGCCCTAAGACCCCTTGAGTTGAGAATGCCATTGATTTGAATTTGGTAACTTGAAACTGAAATTTCATCACAAGTCAGATTTTGAAATCTTTATTTTGGCTCCTAATCACAAGTTTTCCATGTGTTTTTGCTTCTAATCATGTTTAGCAACTTTCCAAAGGCGTTTGCATCATAAAACGCACAATTTGGCCGAGTTTTGATGCTAATCAAGTCACACTTTGTTCATGCTGCAAGCCCACACGATTTCCCTCCAAAATTCATCATTTCACATGCTTAAGGATCCCATTCATTCTCCTATAAATAGAGGGTCATCCCCCATTTAATTCCTCAAGCTTAGACAGACAAGATCACTCTACCAAACTCTCTCTTGAACCCAATTTGCAGCTACTTCGGATTTGCTTTTACAGCATCCCTCAATCATTTTTCTTTGTCAATTCACCTTCATTAAACTTCTCTGAAGCTAACCATACAATTACCTTCAAGAATCGTGACCTATATTGATCCATAGAAGTCCAGTTTCAGAGCTCTGCAACTTAACTTCAATAGGCATATTCCTTCACCAATTCTCTTAAACTTTGATACTATTGTGAAGCTCTCATCATCCTGGTTCTAGTCGCAACATTTGTTTTTAACTGGAAGCACATTTTGACCATGAAATTTCAAACCCTTTTTAAAAATTCTCTTCCAAATTGTTTGATTAACTGGAAGCACATTTTGACCATGAAATTTCAAATCCCTTTTTAAAAATTCTCTTCCAAATTGTTTGAGCTACAACTTACATAGGTGTGGTTGTCTTCGTCTTGATGAGATGAAGCGAATGGTACCGGTCTTGTGCTCTAATTTTACAGTTTGAGCGACCTAGTTTTGAGACTGGCTGGAGGTTGAAGATGACCAACGTGCCATCCTTCAACCAATGAAACAACGTCATTTGGAATTTTTGAATTTCTGATTTTATATTGAATCTTGTGCTTTATTCAGTAATGACCATGATATGCACAGTACGCCAGATCCCTTGGATTTGATTACTAACGCGTTTTGACTCTAATCCAATGCTCCACATATTTTTGACTTTATTTTTTATTTCTGATTTTTATATTTAATTGTTTTAGATTTCAAAAAATCATAGAAAAATCATTTTAACTCCAAAAAATCTGAAAAAATTATGGAAAATGCTTTTGATTTTTCTCTTCCTGATTTTTATTTTTTCACATTTTTATTTTGTGCTTTGATATTTTTTATAATTTTTCACTTTATTTGAATTGTTTTAAATGTTTAAAAATACTTTTATGCATTTTTAGATTCTGGAAAAAAATAGGGAATGATTCAATGACATTGTGACAAATATTGGTGACCTCATTTATTTTTTATTTTTGACTTTGTTATTTTTTATCATTTTTTATTTATTTTACCTATTTCTTTTAATTTAAAAAATAGTTTCTGACTTTAAAAAATTGCTAAAAACTTTATAAAAATATTTGACTTCATTACTGATTTTTATATGGCCTTAATTTTTCTTGATTAATTTGAATATAGTTTCAATTTTTCCTCTATTATTTCCACATTATAATCATTTTAAAATCCTTATTCCTTTATTTATTTTAAATACAATTTTATTTTTGTATATTTTCTGGCTGATCTTGGATTGAAATTTTGATCATGAACTTTGTTAACATCATTGGATCCATGGTGTTGAGTTTAACTCTATAAATATGGATGAATGATTTTAATAATAGTTTGATTAAATTTTGATTCAAATGTGGTTTATTCATTTTTCCCTTCCCTCTTCATCTCATCCTCTTCCTATTGCACTAAGTGCTATTGGAGCATGATTTATATATCATGTCTCAAAATAAATGGTGCATATATTGCTATTGACCGACCTCAAAATAGGTGCGACTTCTATATAATTCCACTTACGATTGCTTAACATAGTGCTAAATTTTGTCTCGATTTGAGAAAATGATCATTCGTGGCCCAAACTTATGTTTGCAAGCCCAAGTATGTTAATTTGAACCCTATGATCCAATAACATTGAGGTCCAATTTTAGGTGGCTTTGGTTCTACCAATCCTCTAATGGAACTTTATAAATTTTAGTCAAAGTGGATCACTTAAACATCATTGATCATTAAGTTACTTTGAGATTCTCAAAATGGATAATATACTTGACAAAAAATAAAATGAAACTTGTTGTTCAGAGGCTTTGATTCTACCAATCCTCTAATGAGTTCCAAATGCAAGTTTCAAGATGGTCATCCAACTAACCATTAACTTCTAACAATTGAATTTATATTATGCTTTTATTTTATGCTTTTACTTTATGTATCATTTACTTTGTAATTTACATTTCATGTTATTTTCATCTTTGCTCACTTGAGCCTTTATCTTTTATAGCTTGTTTCTCTTTTGTCACTTGAGCTTTTCATTTCTTTTTTGAAGATACCTAATAATCAACTTGAATCATAAAAAACTTTAATGTTACTTGGACTACATGGTTACTATCCTTTGCATTATGGAGACATAGACTTCTTGGACTTAGGATTAGAAGCCTTGATCTACCTTGAGACCTTGTGACCTCAATTGTTATTTTGTCTGGAGTTCTTGGGGTTTACCCTAAGACATTGGGTTGTTTGTTTGCTTTCTGCACAGGTTATTGTGATTACATGCTTTGTTTGTGATCGGGAATTCATCTGTATACAGCCGTTACTCTGTCCAATTTTTGTGAAGACTTAATGCAAATAAAACTTGGTTTTCTCAAGAGGTTTAGTATCCTTGCTTGGTTTCAATCCAAAAAATGGGAATTTTATCTTGACTCATAATGTCAAGTGTTGGCTTCTTGTTTGGTTAGACGGTTCTTTTCCCTAGATTTTACCTTATGCTTTAGGATAGTCCCTTCTTCTCCACCCATATTCAATTTTAAAAATCTTCTCCCTCCTTTTGAAAACACTTCTTGTTTTTTAAACTTGGACCACTTTCATAATAAACTTGGACTTAGGTCCATGCATTTTCAAAACACTTTCATAAACAAATTTTAATCAACTTAATAATACCTTGACATTTTTGTGAGAAGACTATAAGTCAATCAATATGATTTAAACCATATTTTGCCATTTTGGATTTTGCTTTAAAACTCTTCTCAAAAGATTGGAATCTTGTCAATCCTTGTAGTGATGCAAACAACTATACTTCTACAATATGTAGTGAAGAGAGATATTTTCCACTTGGGTGTTGAATGAGGTTTTGTTGTTTTTTAAAAACCAAGTCATATCCTCAACTTTTAGATGATGCAAATTCTCCTTTCTCATGATTGTAGGTAGTAAGTATGTTTTCCACACGGACAATGACGATGATGTTTTATCTCATAAAATTAACCAACGCATTTGTGTTTTAAATTTTTTAAAGAGGAACTACATGTACCCTGATCCCCTATTTCACGGAAGGTGGTATGTAGGCACTAAAGGTTCACAACCGCGGCGAGTGCAAAATTCATAAAAAATATTTCTTCTCTCACCTTTACCATCTATTTTATACAACATTTTATAGCCAAAATATACAGATTTTACAAAGAGGTTCTTACGGAGTACCATAGATGTTTAGGGTGCTAATGTCTTCCCTTTGTATAACCAACCCCCCTTACCTTTAATATTTCCCCCTCTTTTGGGTTATTCGCTCTTTTCTCATTCCTTTGGAAACAATAAAGCGCGGTGGCGATTTTTATTTTTGACCTGTACATGTCTAGTCAATCCAATGGCTTAGTCTTAAATATTTCTACCACTACAATAGGCAGAGGATTTGAGACATCTGGCTTGTACTCAGGGTCAACGTCAAATGGTAACTTAACAACTTGCACCCTATCTAAAATCTATCAAGTGTAAGGTTAATTCGCCACAACATTCTTCCTTTTGGCCTTTCTTTTATTAACCCTATTTCAAGCTCAGATAATCTTGTTGAGAAACTCTCGATAATTTGTGCCCATGTCGTGAATGATTAGTTGTTAAAGTTGTTTATCAAAGGGGTTATCCTCCAAATGGTACCCAAGTTGTTACAAATCCAAAGTAGGGTTGTAATTGATACAACCCCTTGACCCAATTAACGGAACATTCGGAAAATCTCTAGAACTGTAAATGAATCACCAATGTTTAGCTTCCTTGCATACCACAACAAAGAATCAATGTAAGAGACCTTAATTTTTGAGGCCACTCGTATCGTGTCAAAGTTTTAATCATGTAGTCCTCCTTATACATGTCATTCATAAACCAAGAATATAGAATCGGGATACAATAGTTTAATGTACCCCTCCCCTTTTCATACCGAGTGTGAAGAGCATAGCAAATATCAGCAAGCAAAGCAGGAGTTGGATCCGCATTCAAAGCTTTTGCGTCCCAAAACACACTAATAGATGCAGGGTCAATATAGTTCAAAGACCGTGGAAACATAATTACACCAAAGACTAGTAGTCCTAAACAATAAACACAAGACTCCCATTCTTTGTTATTGGAAAAAGAAAGGGCTTTAGCCTCTAAATATTGTCTTTTAATCCCTTGTACATCACCTTATTTTTTTCAATTAAGTGAAAACTCAGGATAAGAGATCCCTAAACCCTTTTCTAAGTCCTTAATGTAACACCCCAATTCTATCTGTCAGAATTAATAATAAAAATCAGAGTAATAAAATTTCATAAATAAATTGAGGCATCACATATCCATGGTTTCCACTTTGCAATAAAATGCATCATCAAAATAATCAAAAGTTGGATATACCGATCATAAGTAATATTCCACATATATTCCAATCTCACACACTTTTATCACCAATTTAATTTATATATATCAACACTTTATCATCACCACATAAATTATCACAATTCATCACAATCGTCATAAATCATCATAAAACAATACATAACCAATGAACTCAAACAAACACAACTGACACAATGTGACTCGACTATGTATGCATGTGGTACCAACAAATTTTGTTCTTAATTAGGAAAATTGGCTAAAGCCCTCGTCATTTTGGCAAAAGCCCTCGTCATTTATGCAATGTATGTGACTCGACAAAACACAACACATACACACAACAACACATCAACATCGTCATAATCATCAAAATGGCATAATCCCTCGTCATTATATTTACCAAACATCGGAGGTAAAACATCGTCATTAACATCATCACATTTTGCATTATGCAAATCATCATCAACAAAAATCATGCATTCACAAATTGGAAGCATTAATCAATAATATTCACAATTCATTTAATTTCGGTTACGGATTAATATTCACCAAAATATACTCGTCATAAAAATCATTCCAAAATAATAGGCACTAATCCTATTAATAAACTTCACAACTGAGTCGCTGAAACGCAACTCGAACTGTCTAAATCGGACTCGTTTTCATCATTTACCGGTTACCCGAATTACCGTTTAAATCCAATATAATTAACTTTATAAAATAATATTTCATTCTATAGAATATATATTGTTTCTGTTTTCATTTCTCAGGAACTTTTCTCAACCCAGAAAACATATATTTTCATTTCCTATTTCATTTCACAGTTTCATTTTCTTAACAGAACAATTATAATCCATAATATAATTCTTCCAGCATCACAACAACAAAACAACAACTAATATATTTTCATTATCATAATCCAAACACCAAATTAAACCAAGAAACTTTCAAGAATCACTCAAATCCTCATAATCCTAACTCAAATAAAATCTATCATTAATCTATTTATAGGATAGAAATTACCAAACCCTTTACCTCTAACTCTTGATTCTAGCAAGCTTTTGTTATGGGTTCCTCTATTTTTCCTCTTCAAGCCACAACTCTAGCCCTCTTTGCTATTATTCTTCTTTTTCTTTCTTCTCTCAAAAACCCCTCTTTTCTTCTTTCACTCTATGTTTCTATATCTCTCTTTTCTGATAACTCTATTTTTATTCCTCTCCTCTTATGATACAAAACAACTAACACATCACTACCTACTACATGTACTTGTTTTATTATATTTGGTTTTGGTATAAAACATACCACTTAATATAATTCAAAAACCCAACTTAACCAAATAAGCCCGAATAAATAAATATCGGTCCAAATAAATGATTATCGAACCGAATAAAATAATTACCGAACCGAATAAAATAATTACGAGACCGAATAAAATATTGCCGAACATATTAGTAAATATACCGGTTAAAAATATAATTTATCACAAAATGAATATTAATCGATAATTTAGAAAATAATTCTATAAATATAATATTTAATAAATCGGGGCGTTACACTTAACATCAAGAGTTTTTCCAATTCCCACATATGCTTTTCCCTTAGAAAAATTCAAAAGTCTATCAAATTCTTCCAAAGTCGGCGCTAGCTGAAAGTTTTGAAAGGTGAAACACCTTAACGGAAGATCATAGAACTGAACCAAGGCAGGGATGACATCTAATTGTACATCCACTTTTTTCAACTCAAGGGTATCCCCATAGCAACGAACAAACATCTTCAAAGCTTTCTCAGACAGTTTCCCTTTGATGTTCTTGATCTTCGTCATATCTGGCTTGATGGCACTAACACAGACAAGTTGTTTCTCTCTGGCTTTCATTTTTAACATACTCACCAAAACATTTGATTATTTTTTCTAATCTTGCGAATAATACAAACAAAAAAAGGAATGGAGAATAATGAATATGTGAGATGTAAAATGTATGAATGCAAGATGATAGTAACATGCTTTATAAAAAGTATCCTTAGTTGGTAGGCGCTTGGTTTTGGCCTACGCATATTCTACCCTCCCCATAAGATGGCTTACTTAAGGGTATCATGGATTACACTAGAGGGAAAGGCACAAGGGCCTCCCTTAAGCAGAGCCTCTTTGTAGACCGAAACTTTTGTCTCTAAGGTCGTAAAAGGTCTCACCATGAGTTTTTTAGGGTTATACAAAAAAGTTATAAGTTTCATCCCAAAGTCCTACCCCCAAGAGGATATCTCTTGAGACATATTTCTTTTTTGGAATTCCATCGACTCTAGCTAAAGTCATCACAAAAACTCATAGGGATTATGTATCCTCTTGGCCAATAGACGAACCTTCTTTCTAAGGTTTTTGAAAAAAAAATTAAAAGTAAAATCCCGCCAACAAATAAATAACAATATAGTGATAATAATATAACAAAAATAAATGGGAAAAATAAATAAAGATAGAAATAAAACAAATAGCAAAACCCTAGTCAAAACCTTAAACCTAAAAGAGAGGGGCTTTTAAACCCTAGGGTTAGGTTTCCACCAGATTCTCCAGCTATAATAACCAGTTTTAAAATGAGAGTCGCCACCATTAATTTTTATCCTAGGGAAGGGAATATAACGGATAACCCTAATTTGCTCACAGGTTCTAAGTTGTTGACTCGTTTTTAGATGAAGGAAAGGTGTTAGGCACCCCTCATCTACCTTGTTCACAAGGATACTAGGGTTTAGATTTACAATTCTGGAAATAGGGTTTTAATTTTTATTAGGGGAACTCGCCACGATGTTAGTTATATGCCTACATATCCTCTTATGAGGAATCAGAGACCCAATTTGTAGTTCACAGTTGTTTGTTGGTGTTTTTTTATGGATTACAGAAATATCTCGTATTCTCCTTGAACGAAGTATGGGTTTGTAAATCGTGGAGTTGTTAGACGAAGTTCGCATTTAATGAGAAATATTTCCATAATCCTTTTTTTAAAATAATATCTTGAATTTATTAAGTTAGTAGAAAGTGGTTAATAATTTGATTGGTTAGATATTTTCGGATATAATATTTAATATGAGAAAATATCTTTTTAATGCAATTAAAATATTTAAATGAATTAATATTTTAAAAAGAGTTTGAATTAATAAAATAAATAAATTTAAAATTTATTATAAATGTATTAACAAAGTAAAAATAGAAATAATATAAATAAATGAATAAATAAAAAATAAATTAATTTTAATTATAAAATCGAGGGGGTGTATTTTCAGTTTGGCTAGTTCTCCTAGGGGGTATGAATAGCAAGGCCCTAAATCTAGATATTGGATTTACGCCCAAAACGCGGGGGGTGTTGTTTTACAATCGCCTAGTAAAATTGGGGGTGCAGGAATTAAGGGGGCCCAAGTCCAGATATTGGACTTGGACTAAATGCCAGGGGGTATGTTTTGCAGTAGGTTAGTAAAAGAGGGTGGTGTTAGAAGCAAGGGCACAAGTCTAGATGTTGGACTTGGCTCAATAGCACAGGAGGGGTGTATTTTTAAGCTTGGTAGTAGAAACAGGGTGGTTGGTTTAGCAATGGGCTAGGCCCAAATGCGGCTGAGGGGAGTCCAACGAGAATGGTACGTGCACGCATATGGCATTATGATGGGGATGCATTGTTTGGATCGTCTAATGGTGATCAGAGAGTCATAAAGGGAGGGTGTGTGGTAAAGGCATGGGAACAAATGTTCTGGATTCGCGAGAGAGTTATACATAACAACCAACAGGGCCTGAGACCCATTTTTCTCTTTTCCTATCTCTCTCTCTCTCTCTCTCTCTCTCTCTCTCTCTCTCTCTCTCTCTCTCTCTCTCTCTCTCTCTCTCTCTCTCTCTCTCTCTCTCTCTCTCTCTCTCTCTCTCTCTCTCTCTCTCTCTCTCTCTTTATGCTATTCTTCAAACCAAACATATTTTTAGAGAGAGAAGCTCTCGCTTCTCTTTAGGCGATTGGAAATCGCCCCGCCGGCCGGAAATCGCTTATGTTGCCGGCTCCACCCTTATTCACCGTAGAAACCATGTACACTCCAGATCTCCGGTTGAAGCTCAATCAGGATATTCATATGTCAGTCTGCGCCTCCGTGAGAAAACCCAGAATCGTTGAAGATCTTCAACCAAACCTTAGAACCCTAAGAACCGTAAGAGTTCGTGAAGAACCCTAACCTACTTGAAACCCAAAAACAAACAATTGTTAGAACCCTAACCTTAAACAAGAACCCTAATGAATCATAACCCTTAGAAATCCAGAAATTCAAAACCAAACATAAATCATAGATTCAAACAAATACAACCATAAGCTAAGTGAACTGGCTTACCTCCCATGTAGTGATTCTTCTTGTATTTGTCTCTTTTTGGTTCTTCAATTCTCCCTTATAACCTCCTTCTCCTTCGTTTCTGTTTGATAGGTATGTGAGATGATGGTGTGTGATAGTGGTGATAGCTTGAAGCACAGATCTAGGGTTTTAGAAATTGAAACTCGGATCTCAAGAAGACGGTTGACTCGCGGATTCTGCTTCTTCTCTGTTATAATTTCTTCTCTTTAAATTTGTTGTCCCTCTTCAATTAGTTTTATGGTTATTTATATATTTTTTAGAATTAGACTAATTAGGAAATTTACTTGATTTGTCGTTACAAATTGTTTTTGCTTAGAAATTAGAGACTAAGTTAGAGAAGATTTGGTTATGTTTTAGGTTGTAATAGATTTTTGGATTGTAATTCATATGGATTAGAGATTTGATTTTTAATTTGTATATAAATTGATTCGATTAGATTTGTTTTAAGCTTGATGCATTTTTTCTTGCTTGAATCTGTAGAGTATCTGTCATTTTGGGTTTCTACGCTTGGGTCTTCATTAGCTTGATGAAGAACAGGGCACTGCTTGTACTTTAGGGTTTTATAACCCTATTTTTACTTTGACTTAGTCAACACGTAAAAAGGAACAAAATAATATCTAATTTTTATAAAATAATTATTTGATATATTAAACAATAAGTATAATAATAATAATCAGAAAATAAGAATTATAATTCCATTTAAAAACAATAGGCTCTAGTGACAAGAATAAAAATGGGCCAACATTTTTTTAATAACTCTCCAAAAACGTACAAAAATAGAAAATGGGCTTTCTGGATAAACAAGAACCTCCAGCCCCACTAACACATTCCCCTTCAGAAAGTAAATGGACTGAATGAAAAACTTTGATGGGCCATATAGTAGAACCTAGCCCCTTTTTATAAAATTGAAATACGCCCCTCCCTAATCTTATTCAAAACAAAACAACAAAGAAATAAATAACAACCACTTTGTAACATAACTTTATTCAATTATAATTCTACACTAAGAATATGATAACACAAAAAATGGTAAAAGATTGATTAGTAATACCCGTGGGGAAAATTTGGGGTATGACAATTTTTTTTCACCAAACCTTTTACTTCTTATGGCTTCAAAAATATTCAATGGTTTCGAGGAACTTCTTGAAGTCATATGTGAACTTCGTCTGTTCTTTTCTCTGCTAAGCAGCGACGATCTCAACTTTATACAATCTATCATTGTGCAAAGGTGGTCCCATTACATTGATATGCTACAAGGGCCCATTTACCCTTATCTGATCAAATAATTCTGGTTATACGCTTTTGTTGATGATGCATATATCTTCTCGACTGTCTTCGGTAATCTCATCACCATCACTCTAAAATCTATTGCAATCGTAATTGGATGCACTCAATATGGAACCATGGTTGACACTTTTCAAAACTCTTACTCCTTCATGGAAAGACTCAACATCATTCACGACGCTTCTGAGAGATACGAACCAAACAATCCTGAGAATCTTATTCCTATTGCTTCAATTTGGTTTCAACTCCTGTTAACCAACCTTTGTCCCAGAGGTGTTAACTTAAATTTCTTAACCTATAAGGACATAGTTCTATTCTACTTTCTTGTGAATAATGTTAGGTTCAAATTTACTCAAACCATCTTCAACTATCTAAGGGACTCAATTGATGTCTCTAGAAATCATCATCAATCCTTCATTCCCTTTGGAAGAGTTCTCTCCGCACTCTTCTACAAGGCTGGAATTGTTGAAGAAATTCATCATAATGGACCTGACGATGCTCTCGAGGAATATAGATGTGAAGCCTTTAGGATTTAATTAATTCTAGTTATGTTTGCTGACTATGTTATGCCTTAAGTTATTTAGTTTATGTATGCTTTTTGTATTCTCTGTTCTATAATTCTTTTTATTATTATGTTGATGTTACAATCTTTGATGAAATAGGATAATGCATGAATCTATATGAATGACTATTCTCAAAGTTTATTTTTGTAAAACAATCACAACATTTGGATCTGAATTAGTTCTTAATTAAAATTCATGTGCCACCACCAATTATTTTGTTTTGAATCTCAATCAAGAAAGTTTCTGAGACATTTATAATTGAATAGAATCTTTGATAACCTTTATCGATCCTTTTAGTGCTTCCTTTGTTTTCTTGTATTGATCTCTCATAAAGAATCTCAGTAGTTATAGATGTCCTTATGTCTTTCCTCAGTCATTTATTATTTAGTCTTCCAAGTCTGATTACCTTGCGTAAGGAAAATCAATTCTCTTGTCAGTCATGACTTCTTGCTTTTATTATACACCTTGTTAATTCATCTTCATCTCAACTTTCTCACATTAATATTTCATCATTCCTTCTCTTTGTCAACATGTCTTCAAGAACCATTCATGGAGATGATGATCTTTTGGAAATCATCATTGAAAATCATCCAAAACTTTTTGGTGCTGGCTAGGATTTCCACCAAACCATTCACTTTCAAAATTGGAATCACTATCTTTCCTCTCTAAAAGGACCCATTTTTCAAACCTTGTAAAAACCTTTTGGAAAAATGCCTCTGTTAGTCTAAATGGTGTCATCTCTTCAGACATCTACGGTTGGGATGTTTCCTTCATAATTAGATGTATTGTTGAAGCAATATATTATCTTTGAATGGGTATCACTATTGGTCGTATCTCTATCAGTAGAATCCCTAATACTAAAATAATCTCCATCTTTGACGCATATTCTGAGTTTGACTCTATAGATTCGGAGAATCTTAAGCCTATTGCCAAAGATTGGTTTCTCTTTATCTTTACAAATCTTTGTCCTCGTGGCGCTAACAAAAATTTCTTGACCAATGATGATAAGATTCTAATTTTCTGTCTACTCAAATGTATTCCTATTAATCTTCCTAAAGTCATCTTCAATCATCTTAAAGGCCCATTACTTCTTCCAGGAATTTGAACAAGTCCTTTATTCCCTATGAAATTGTCAAAAATCCCTTAGCTTCACAGGCGCACGCCTCACCACTGAGCCAACATGTTGTTGGTGATAGGAAACAAGAATTGATCATTATATTGTAAACCTGCATGTTAATTTGAAAAATAAACAAAATAAATGCAAGACGCAGGAATCGAACACACGCCCTTCACATTACACGCATCTGCCTCAACCAACTGCGTTGCGCTTCAAATCTGTCAATACGATAAAAGCAAACAAATATATAATAAAACATGTGAACCGAAGAGGCGTCGGAGCCCAAGCTCTGGTCGTCTTCTCCGACGAGGTCAAATACGATTCTGCAAAAATAACACGCATTAGAGATTAAGAGAGACCTTATCCCCTTAATTAGGCCCTTGTGAATCTAATGGTGGCATTCTTTTTGGCTAATTAAACCTATATAATGAGATACGATATAAAAAAAATCAAAACGGTGCAATCATGGTGATGGAGTATTCTGGCATCATGGGCCTAATGCAAGGGATAAAACATGCGCTATTTTTTCTCAAGGACACATTGAAACAGTTAGTTTAAATCAAAGCATCATAATTATTGAGATATTAATTTCATAAAATTTGCAAACCAGTGATGGAATGAATGCGTCTTTCAGGGACATTTGATCATCAAGAATGATCAGTACTTACTCTATGACCAGGGATCATTTTGGATGGTTGCCTAGCCTTGAGGGTAGCTGCAAACAGGATTTTAAGTTCAACCTTCCTTTACAAATTTTTGATCAAAAACCCTTGTTTCTTGGCAGCCACTGCGTGTTCTCTTTTGGCTTGAATGTAATGAGTATATACAGAAGAACATATTAGGTTAAGAGGTGGGCTTGGACATCATATGAAATACATATTTGATTTGGTTTGAAAATAAGTTGAAATATTACAAAACCATGAAGATTTGATTCACAAATAGATGCGCGCAGTTTGTAGCATGACCTTGGGCTTCCAAAAGATTCAGATCATAAGCCTTTTATGCCTTATACATTTATTCAATATTTATTTGATTTAATTTTGAATTTAAATGAATAAAAATCAAAATAAATGAAATAAAAACTAAGATAATGCATGAATGAACTTAGAGATCCTCTAAGGTGTCATGAACATGTTTAGACCTTAAAACATAGGTCCATTAATCCAAAAATCCAAGTTTGCTCAAATTGAACTTCATGCATTTTCTCAAAATTTCCCAACTTGCACAAATCATATCTTACTCAATTTTTATCATATGAAGGTGATATTGGGCTTTTTGTAAAGCTCAAGATTTCCCCTACAACCTTCATGCTGGTCATTTTTCCATTTGAAGCCTATATCTTGATTTAAAGTTCTTTGACAAAAAGCGTCTTTTTGTTGACTTTTAAAGTGACATGTAATGTTTTGGCCCATATCTCTCAAATGATGCATTTTTGGCCTTGAGCTTAGAGAGACAAAGTTGTAGATAATTGAATTTACTTAAAAATGAACTTTACTTGAGAATTTTTTGATGAAGCATGTGAAAGTTATGCTTGGTCAAAGTCCAGTTGACTTCTCCTTAAGAAAATCCTAATTTAGTAACTTTTGACTTTTGATGAATCTTAAGTTTTCTAGAAGAGTCATGATCAACCCTTGATCAAATGATGAATATGAGTTCAAAATATTGATGTTGACCAAGAATCTTGAAGTTTGACTATAAATTGGTCAAAGTTATCTTTTTGTCCAATACAGTTGATTTTCAATCATCTGACTAATTGATTAAGCAAACTTGTGCTGCAAGGCTTGGAATTTGGCATGACGATAATTTGAAGCATATGAGAAAAAATTAAGTACTCTTTAGGAATTAGAAGTCCAATTTCTCTTGAGAAAAACAAAACCCTAGTTGTAGGTCACCTGCTTAGGAGGAGGGTTTGTTTGGTTAATTTTTTAGTAGTCTTGAGTGTTTGAGACCTTCATGAGCATGAGGAAGTATCTTGAATTAATTTTCCTTGAAAATGGGAGGGAAAATTTTGGGGTACAACAATATCAAATCTGCCATCGATATGAGAATTAAATTATTGAATGTATATAGGTACTCAGCCCTAGTGATCAGTCAGATTAAGGGAGAATGGGACACGAAACATCTAAATCGCATTCCTTACCAAGAGCATGTGTTGACATTAATTTCGTACTTCGAAGAAAACACTTTTGAACATATTCCACTAGAAGAGAATCAATTGGCAGACGCACTAGCTACCATGTCATCTATGTTCAAAGTCAGATGGGATAATGAAGCTCCTCAATTTACTATAGAGAGACTAGATGAACCGGGTGCATTGCTACTAAGTTAATACTGATGGAGTAGAGGAAAATCCTTGCTGCCACGAAGTAAAAAGATACCTCAGAACTCAAGAATATCCTGAAGGGGTACCTATCAATGATAAGAAATTTCTAAAGAGGTTCTCTACCAAGTTCTTTATGAGTAACGAGATCTTGTACAAGCGCAACCATAATTCGACTTTGCTTCGTTGTGTAGGCAAGAAGGAGGATGAGAAAAATATGGAAGATATGCACGAAGGTGTCTTTGGTACTCACTCCAGTGGAAATATGATGGCTAAGAATATTTTGAGAGCAGGTTATTATTGGTCTACCATGGAAACCGATTGCCAACATCATTCCAGAACTTGCCACAAATGCCAGATTTATGTTGACAAAGTACATGTGCCTCTGGTTTCTTTGAATGTCTTGACTGCTCCTTGGTTGTTTGCAATGTGGGGAATTGATATGATTGGAGAGATTAAGCATGTTGCTTCCAATGGGCGTCATTTCATCCTTATCGCTATTTATTACTTCACGAAATGGGTAGAGGCAACCTTGTTTGCTTCCGTTACCAAGAATGTTATGGCTCGGTTCATTAAGTATAGCCTTATCTGTCGGTATGGCATCCCTGAAAGAATAATCACGGACAATGGTACCAATCTTAATAATACTATGATCACGGAACTCTGCATGCAGTTCAAGATTAAGCATCACAATTCTTCTTTGTACCGACGAAAGATGAATGGCATAGTGGAAGCTGCCAACAAGAATATCAAGAAGATATTGTAGAAGATGACGGTGACATACAAATATTGGCATGAGATGCTACCATTTTCTCTTCATGGTTACCGCACTTCAGTATGTACATCAACTAGAGCAACCCCGTTCTCTCTAGTCTACGGTATGGAGGTTTTCTTACCTGTTGAAGTCCAGATTCCTTCCCTAAGGATTATGAAAGATGCAGGTTTAAATGAAGACAAATGGATTCAGACTCGACTTGACTAGATGAATTTGATTGATGAAGAAAGGCTTACGGTTGTTTGTCACTGTCAGATGTATCAGAAATGCATGATCAAGGCCTTTAACAAGAAAGTCAAACATCAAGTGTACCAGGCTGGTGATTTGGTAATAAAGCGCATCATCCTACCACAAGGTGATCCCAGGGGAAAATGGACTCTCATATATGAAGGGCCATTTGTGATCAAAAAGATATTTTATGGCGGTGCTATGATACTTACCACCATGGACGGTGAAGATTTTCCTCACCCTGTGAACACAGACATAGTAAAAAATATTATGCACAAAAAAAAACCTGCTAGGTTGACAGTTGTAATACGGTGGTAGAACCGACTATTTAATACTGGTTTTGCATTTTGTGTTTGCAAATGTTGCGGTAAGCAAGAGTTGCCACCGACTTTTCTTTTATCCAAATTTAGGAAAGGGTGAAAAGAACAGAAAAAGACCTTTTCAAGATTATTCTGAGTAAGGGGGTTAGATTATTGACAGGTAAGGTATTAGCACACTTTCCATCCGTAGTTATCTACGGGATCTTAGAGGTTTGCTCATTTTGAAATACCTTTGTGCTTTGTGTGTTTAAAAAATGTTTTGAAATGCCTTAGTGGGGCGATCTGATTTGCGTTTAACTCTTGTATCAGTCCTCAAGAGTGTTAACAAAGAAAATGTTTTGAAATTTGTTTTGTTGAAAAGTAGTATTTGTGTAAGTGAAAAAATGTTTTTGAGCAAACTTCTAACAGCTATCTACTTTAATATTCGAAAAGGGTCATTCTTTTCCTCCTATCCTTTAGACAATGCTATCCTACTATTAGTGAGTAGGTAGCCCTATCGCTGGATGTATGACGGACATTCGAAGGGGCATTACAGTCACAAAGGCAACTTGTGGAGACGCTTTAGAAATTTTGTTTAGGGACTAGATCATTTATCGAAAGGCAACTGTAGGGTCATCGAGGGACTATGATCTTTTGATCTCTGGGTCTTTGCTAAAGCGTTTCTGCCTCATGACTGTTTTATTTCTAAAGGCAACCAAAGTGGGGTACCCTAGAGGTGTATATGTGCAATTGATTCATTTCAGTTATTTTTGTCTTTTTGTTAAGTTTGCTAGCGTTTGATTATTAGTCTTATCATACACTTCTAGTTACTAGCAGTTAATATATATTGCAGAATATTAATGTGCAGGAATTTAAATCTACGATATTACAATGCTTTGGGGAGGGGATTTTCACTGTACAAGAATGAGGGGGATAAAGCAGTAAAGGTACTAGTTTTAACCTATTGCATCCAGTAGGCAGATACAATAATATGGAAAAATATGAAAATAAATAAATGCGCGCGAAGTAGAAAAGATGTCTGAAAAATCCTAAGGTGAAAAATATTTTTGTTTTGTTTTTATTTTAAGAAAATTTAACCTAAGTATATTTAGTTTTGATTTCAAGAAAGAGGTTTAAATAATTTATTTATTTATTTACAAAATTAATTTAGTTGGAAAAATAACTAGCCTAATATTTTTTGTGATTTTTGATTTAAGGTCAATTTTGATAAAAGAGGGTCAATAAGGAAATGAAAACAAAAATAAAAATAAAAAAGTAAGCATCCTTCGATTGCAGGGAGATGGTGCCTTTAGATTCTATGAAGGGAAAGTTGTCTTTAGATTACCATTTGTCCAGTGATAGGATGTGGCTTTCGATCGATAGGGAGCTACTAGAAGTGCCTAATGGATCACTTGTGAGGGCACTACATCTGCTAACATGTTGACAAAACGAAAAGCATGACCTGGGTGCCAAACCCAAGTCTTTCGATTATGCGCGTGTTAGATCTAATCAGGCTATATCTGCAGCAAGTATTAGTAACAAAACAAATGTAGATCTGGGTGTCTAACCCAAATTTTTTAGTCTTGAATAACAAATTGAATGGAACTACAAGTATTGATGTGTCATGCAAAGATAGAGTTTGATATTTTTACCAATGATTGATGGATGAATCTTTGACTTCAGGCATGGATACCTTCGTTTAAGGGTTGCTTTGATTTGGATCACTTATGAGATTTTTTTTGATAACTTTGGTGGGTTTATGGGGGCATCTTATCTCCAATGTGTGTGTAAATGTACCTTTGGCTTGCAAGCATGCTGCTTATATAGAGTAGAAGGGAGGATAAGAAGAAAATAGCTTAAACAACCATAAACAAATGTTTTCAAAGCCATGAATGAAGTTTTGTAACATTGCAAAAGTCATGGAAACCTGTCCCTTTTTGAATTTGAATGAACCTGGACACACTTCCCTATTTCGAACGTCTTCAATCCCTTCCCTTCGATTGGCTTAAAGCTTCCTCCTTCGACTGGCTCTTTTGAATGGAGTTTCTGTGTATGCTTCGTGCCCTCTTCGAATGGGACCACCAAGGCGTGTCCTTTGAATGGGCCTTCTACATGCTTCTTCGAATGTACCTCTTGTGCACCATTGGACTGGCTCATGTTCTCATTACTGGGACTTCTTTGTTTGAACCCCTATCTAGCTAGCCTAAACGAAAACTCTTTCCTGGCTAATGAATGTGCTTGTACACGTTGGCTTGAAATTGGCAGTATGTTGGCTTTTGGACCAGTATGGCTCTTTGAGTATTTTTTCATTTTGACCAACTAGATCCATCCTTCGACCAGACAACAAATATGTGTTTCCCATCAAAGTGTCCTTCGAATGGGCCCTTTGTGTATTCTTCATTTTAAACTAAATATGTGCTCTTTTGAAGGGGTCACATGCATGCTTTGTGCTTTCATCGACTGACTCTCCAATGTGTGTCCTTTGATTGAACCATTGGAATGCTCTTTCGAAGGGACCATATTGTGCTATAGTGCAGAAACTGTGCTTAGGAGTTTTGGCCTTGTACATTGAAAGCAAGCACAAACAAAGTCTCTGTCTTAGTGAATCCAAGGCAGACGTGAAGGGGCTTACGTGTGCTGTTGAGACACTAAGGGGCCTTTTTACCAGTGGGAGCTTTGTGAATCGAAGGCCAGCTTGAAGAAGTTCTTGCTTTGTGCGCTGAAGGCACGGACAGAGGGATAATTTGTCTAGTCGAAGTAGGAATCAAGCTTGCTCCAAAGACAACCAAATGCCCAAACGAAGTAGGAATCCAACTTGCATGCAGGTAGCTGTGATCGGTGGATCTGGAACTGATTGTTTAACGCTGGTTCGCGAAATGTCGCGGAAGCAAGAGTCGCCACCGTCTTTTATTTTCTCCAACATGGACAGGACAAAAGCACAGCAAAATTCCTTATGAGATATTTTCTCGGTTCGGGAGGTAGATTTATAGAAAGGGAAGGTGTTAGCACCCTTTCTATCCATGGTTATCCATGGGCTCTTAGATACTTGCTCATTGTGTTTTCAAAAGTGTTTTCTTTTCAAAGTGTGAGTGGGTTTGAAAAAGTTTCGTGTAAAGATTTCAGATCGACTCTTGTATCAGTCCTCAAGAATGTTTGAAAAATTATTTTGAAAGCTTTTTTGAAAGTGTAGGTGTGAAAATAAGTTTGATTTGTTTTGAATTAGAGCATGTATCTATGAGTCATCTACCTACCCTAAGGAATTAGGCTGTGTAAATGTCCTCAAGGTAGTGCCATCCCACCATTGAGAGGTAGGTAGCACCACCGTTGGAGGTGTTCGGGTCAATTCGAGTTTAGGGACAGTGTGGTCACCAGAGCAACAGTAGGACGCCTTAGAAGCTACCCCTATGCCATAGATCATGGACATAAGGACTTACTAAAACGTCCTATACTCGACGACCACGTTTCGAGGGCGAGGCAACAGTGAGGCGTACCCTAAGAGTGGTGTGTGAATTTTTGTATTGTTTTCATGTGAATATTTGTCTTTTATCATGCCTTTGGTGAGCTACGCATCGTTTTTAATTTAGGCCATTCATTCTTTCATGCGAAGTTTAGAATTTAAAAGTGCGGAAATTAAAGTGCGGAAAGTAAAATCCTACGCTATTACAAGGTGCGGGTCTATACATCGCCAAATTAACAAAGACCCGTTTTTAATAAAATGCGGAAAGTAAATAAATTTCCTAATTACTATTACAAGGCTTGAGCAATTACATAATATTCACAATAAAATAAAATAAATGCACGAAAGAATAGAACGTTCGAGGGCGTTGGACCCCTTTTGAGAAATTAAATGAAATTAAAAAAAAAGCTAATTAATTATTTAATTAAGAAAAGAGATGTTTTTATGTTTTTTTTTGTATTTAATGAAAATAAAGAAAATTAATTAAAATTAGAAGTTAAATAAAACCCTAGTTCTAAGGTGTTTTAATTATTTTTGAAAGATATTCAAGTTTAATCTAATTTACCCTAATTAATTAATTACATGTTTATTTACAAAATTAATTAATAATTAATAATAATGATAATAAGAAAAAATTATTTATTAAGAAAAGATAAAAATGCTAAAAAACCTAATTTCTACATATTTTAGTTATTAAGAAAAACATTTAAATTTTAAAACCTAATTTAACTAAATTTATGATTTAAAGTTTATTCAAAAAAATAATGGTGAAATTAATATTAATAACAATAAAACATTTTTTTTTATTTTTTATGTTTATTACTGTGAAAATTAATTTATGGAATTTAAAGAAAACAAATAAAAATAATTAAAAGAATAAAAAGGAAAAATAAATATAAACTAAAAATTAAGCAAACCATAGGGGGTGTCTGACCCTTTTGGAGGTTAATTGAAGCATTTAGGCCCACTGAATTCCAAGCCCTTTTGACTTTCTATGCTTGTATATGGTGATATTTACCAGCGCGCATGGTAGTCTCCATTCATAGTCTTCAGATGAATCATCATGCATATGTGGCAAGCCTATCTGTGAAGGCGTATGGTGGACCTTTGAGGGCATACTGCATAGAAACACGTTAGAGAAAAAATTATTGAATAAGTGGGGGGACCTGGGAATCGAACCCAGGCCCCAGCGTTTACCAAGCGAATGTCCAACCATCTGAGCCAACACGCGCTTTTGTTATTATTATAGAACATGATTATTATAATGGAAGACAAGCGTTAATGGTATAAAACAAAAAATCACGCGCGAACATTTGAACCACCCAGTTATGCTTTGACACGCCAGCTTCATCTTCTCCATCTGCCTGTAAATAAAAACGAATAGCGGGGGTTTTAAACCCCCACTAACTGCAATGCATAAAAATAGCGATTAGAGTCTGGGCAATTATAAAAAGGGCGCGAGGTGTGGAATGATTTCGTCTGGATGTCCTGATTTCAATGGAATAGGTTTGGTTGTCCAATTTTTTCGTATGTGTAAACCCCCAATTCCAAGCTTCTGAAACCCTAGCAAGCGTCAATGGCAACTTTCTATACAGGCATTATTAGTTCAATCAAAGGGCACCATTAGCTTCAGCACATTCATATTAGTATAAATCAACAGTTAAAAGACATGAATAATGCATGAAAGTTCAAACACGATTATGAAATTTTTTGGGAAAAGTGAGACTTTGTTCTACCAATTTTGTGAGTGTGGAGGCGTGTTCTTGATTGTCACACGTTCCTGGATGTCTCAGCAATGTTTTGGAACACTTTTGAAGCTTTGAAACGCCTTCTAACTAGGTTTTCAGTTTTCAATATTTTGTGAAAAAATGCAATGTTGTTCTATGGTTTTGAGCGCAGCTTCTGTGTCCATGAGCATTAGGTTTAGTCTTGTATATGTAACCGAATAGAATTAGGTTAAAAAACCAGCCCATAATCCATTGATTTAATGATTCAAATATTTGATTTTGTTACATCTTTTTTCAAATCTTTTTCATGCCAATCATTGCCAATTGTGGAAGATTTTGTCCCTTGAGGTGGTACACGAAATATTTAGCTCATAATGGAAGGATTTGATGCACAAAAAGATTTAAAAAACATTGTTTAGTATTTTTCTCATAATTAAATTTAATTAAATGAATTAATAAGATTAAAAATTCAATTAATTAATTAAAAATAATAAAATAACTCCCTTTTAGCTTAATGGGTCGTGCATAGCCTTTGGGTAATGATTCATGGAAGAAATTGAGGCCCATTAGCATTTTTGAAGCCTTTTGTGCAAAGTTGACTTTTCGAAATTCTCAAAAATTTCCCAACTTCTACAAGGCATATCTTGCTCAATGTTTAAGCTTTGATCATGTTCTTGGACATTTTGGAAAGTTCTTGAAGTCCTCTAACCAATGCCTTTGGTCCCATGTCATTTTGATTTACCAATCTCAAGTTATAGTCTTTGACTTAAAGTGCCCTTTTGTTGACTTTTGAAAATGACCTATAATGTTGAAATTGATAACTTTTTGTGAGAGAATTTCTTGGACTTGAAGTGTGAAGATGAGTTGTAGGAAATGTCATTCTCTTCAAAATGAGCTTTGGATGGGATTTTTCTGATAAACCATGAAGAAGTTATGCCCTGGTCAATTTGCAGTTGACTTTTTCAACTGTCCAAAAATGGAAACTTTTGCATCTTGAGACTTTTTGAGCCATGCCTTGAGAATCATGATCAAGAATTGATCAAATGATGTTTGTGGCTTCAAAATAAGATGTTGACCAAAAATTTTGACTTTTGACTGTCAAATGACCATTTTGCCCCTGCAGTTGACTGTGAAGTATTTAGGGTTTTTGACTGTGCAATTTGATGCTGTGAGTCTTGAAACTTGACATATGGATGCTTGACAATGTTTATAGGCATGTGGGGCTTGATTGGACCCTTGGAAACCTCAATTTCTTTGCCAGAACCAAAACCCTAATTTTGACTGTGTTAGGAGGCATTTGGACTGTGCAACCCTTGAGAGATTTTGAAGCTTGATCTTGGCAAATCTTGAAGAATATGGGAGGACAAATTTTGGGGTACAACAGTTGCCCCTGTTCAATCTTCTTAGACCTGAGGATGTAGATTGGCTGGCGTGCCTTTCGTAATCCGAAGGTGGAAGATGATTGAACACTAGAGTGCCCAGAAATTTGCGCTCACATGGTAGAGTGTTAGCAGTATGATGGTGGGAATGGGCTTACAGATGCCATTTGGAGATTGATGGATAGGAAGATGGGCTTATAGATGCCATCTGGAAGTGTGACTGAACTTTGTCGAGAATGGGCTTATAGACGCCATTTGGAGATTGTTGGTATGTGGAGAGATGGGCTTATAGATGCCATCGGGAGGTCGTCGATCGCGTAAGAGATTCCTTAGAGAGAACTTGCGTACCTGAGAAAGAAAATAATTACCCGGCCTTTTACAGGAGTTGACCTTCAAACTCTTTATGTAGATGTGCCCTGGATGGATACAGGTATCGAATCTTTAAGCTCTTCAGACGTGCCCTGGCGAGATACAGGAATCGAGTCTGGAGAACACAGTCGTCAACAGATACACCCTGGCAGGATACAGGAATCGGATCTTCGAACTCTTCAGACGTGCCCTGGCGAGATACAGGAATCGAGTCTGGTAATGTTGGTCGTCAACAGATACACCCTGGCAAGATACAGGAATCGGATCCTCAAACTCTTCAGACGTGCCCTGGCGAGATACAGGAATCGAGTATGGTAATGTTAGTCGTCAAATGGTACACCCTGGCAAGATACAGGAATCGGATCCTCAAACTCTTCAGACGTGCCCTGGAAAGATACAGGAATCGAGTCTGGTAATGTTAGTCGTCAACGGATACACCCTGGGAAGATACAGGAATCAGATCCTCAAACTCTTCAGACGTGCCCTGGCGAGATACAGGAATCGAGTCTGGTAATGTTCGTCGTCAACAGATACGCCCTGGCAAGATACAGGAATCGGATCCTCAAACTCTTCAGACGTGCCCTGGCGAGATACAGGAATCGAGTCTAGTAATGTTAGTCGTCAACGGATACACCCTGGCAAGATATAGGAATCGGATCCTCAAACTCTTCAAACGTGCTCTGGCAAGATACAGGAATCGAGTCTGGTAATGTTAGTCGTCAACGGATACACCCTGGCAAGATACAGGAATTGGATCCTCAAACTCTTCAGACGTGCCCTGGCGAGATACAGGAATCGAGTCTGGTAATGTTAGTCGTCAACGGATACACCCTGGCAAGATACAGGAATCGGATCCTCAAACTCTTCAGACGTGCCCTGGCGAGATACAGGAATCGAGTCTGGTAATGTTAGTCGTCAACGGATACACCCTGGCAAGATACAGGAATCGGATCCTTAAACTCTTCAGACGTGCCCTGGCGAGATACAGGAATCGAGTCTGGAATTAGTCGTCAACAGATACACCCTGGCAAGATACAGGAATCGGATCTTTAGTTGCGACCTTTGATAGTAATTATCTTTGTATTAACCTTTGTCCTGAAAAGACAAAACGTTAGTTGTATGCGATGTCATGTTGTATGACACGCATGATGTGTTCAGAATGAATGAGACTGTATGTTCATGGTGCGTATATGCATGCTATAATGTATGAAGATGCGATATTCATGAATGTATTTTCGTCTAGGAAAGTAAATCCTTGACGAATGCCGGGAAGTTAAATCCTGGGCTGATGTTTGAAGAATAGAGTTTTGTTTCCGCTGGGGATGATGGTTGCAAGAATACCGGTAGGAGAAGATGACTCCGTTGGGGAATAAACTTGGCGAATAGATTACTCTGCAGGGAGGTAACTCTGTGGGGAAAGAGAGGTATTTTGTTGAGATGTTGATGATAACTCCGCTGGGGATACCGTTGTTGAGTTATGTTGAAGGAATTGATGAACTCCGCTGGGGGATAGGGAGACTTCGTCGGGGACGATCTTTCCATGGTTATTGGCTGAGGATAACCCATTTATATCCTGGTGGGGAAATAACCTTCTGAATAAAGTCGGGGGCGCGTTCGTGCTCCGCGGGGGATAAGCTTCCAGAATCTGCTGGGGATAAGCTTCCTGCTGGGGAGATTGATTCCACCTTCCTGGGAAAATCTTCAGACTGGACTCTCCTGGGGAAATTTTTTCAGATTGCACTGGGGAATGGCTCCACTGAATGTCTGGTATATCGCCGGGGAACAATCTTAGATCAAGACTGTCGGGGATGCTTGTTAAGAATGTTCGTATACTTTGCTGAGGGATGTTGAGATCTGCTGAGGATAATCCCACTTCCTTAAGGCTGACTGTAGCTTAACTTTGCTTGGGGAGAATACCATTTACTTGCTGGCTCACTCTCTGGGGAGTTAAGATATATTGGTTATGTTCTTCAGCTGAACTTACCTTGGTACCTTGGTGGACAGAGCAATTAGATCGCTTAGACAACTCATTATTGCCCCTGTTTCTAGTGTTACCTGTAATTAATCTTTTGTTTCGCATGCAAATATTTATGAGTTAGCAATTATTGTCAAATGCATATATCACAAATTGAACCTTGGACATTCTTCGCAAAACAAAACAGAAAAAGGAAAAACAAATGGCAATTTGTCTGAAAAGTGAATTTGCATTGATTTTTGAATTTGCCTGTAAATAGGCGTTTATGTACAAGAGGCTGACGTCCTAGTAAGAGAACACCGCCGAACAAAAGAATTTATACAATTTGTGAAAAGGGAAAACAAAACAGCTATGTGAAAAGAATAATCCCACTGGGTTCCAACTCTGCTATCGCCTTTATATCTTCGAGCGTCTCATCACTTTGCTGCTCAGTTGACGATGAAGCTGATCGATCGATGCCGTTTGAACTTGATAGCTGATGCCGGATTCTGGATGCAAAGTGATCCAATGAGACATAGTATTACGCTTTAATCCCTAATTTTTGCCTGGACCTCCCTTTCAGGTTTTCAGTCCATCGGGATACCCATTTTTGCCCAAGTCGCCTTTTCAGGTTTTCGACTTGCCGGGTGTACAGATTTTTTTCATTTCATCCCTCATTTTGCCCGAACCCTTTTGGTTCGCCGGGAAGCCCTAATTTTTGCCTAGGTATGTCAACCTAGCGGGTCTTTTATCATGCGTGGTATCTTTTTACTATGTCTGCATTGGCAGGGTGAGGAAGGTCGTCACCATCCATGGTAGTTAGAATCATGGCTCCTCCTGAGAACACATGTTTAACCACAAATGGCCCTTCGTAGGTGGGGGTCCATTTGCCCCTGGGATCACTTTGAGGAAGGATGATGCGTTTGATTACCAGATCCCCGACTTGATACTCTTGTGGTCTGACCTTCTTGTTAAATGCCCTGATCATCCGTTTTTGATACGTTTGACCATGACAGATAGCAGCGAGTCTCTTTTCGTCAATTAGATTTAGCTGATCAAGTCGTGTCTGGATCCAATCATCTTCGGTCAGATCTGCATCCTTCATTATCCGGAGAGAGGGTATTTGCACTTCAATCGGTAAGACTGCCTCCATGCCGTAGACCAAGGAAAAAGGAGTTGCCCTGGTTGACGTCCTTGCTGAGGTACGGTACCCATGAAGAGCGGACGGTAACATCTCGTGCCAATCTTTGTAGGTCACTGTCATCTTCTGCACAATCTTCTTGATATTCTTATTAGCTGCTTCTACAGCCCCATTCATCTTCGGCCGGTAAGGAGAAGAGTTGTAGTGCTGTATCTTGAACTGCTCGCAGAGCTCAGTGATCATTTTGTTATTGATATTGGTACCGTTGTCTGTAATGATTCTTTCAGGGACGCCGTATCGACAGATCAGGTTGTGCCGAATGAACCGTGCCACAACATTCTTGGTTACAGTGGCATAGGAAGCTGCTTCAACCCACTTCGTAAAGTAATCGATTGCTACCAGGATGAAGCGATGCCCGTTGGATGCCGTAGGTTTAATCTCGCCGATCATATCAATGCCCCACATTGCAAAAGGCCAAGGTGCAGTCAGGATGTTCAGAGGAACTGGAGAAACGTGCACCTTATCAGCATAAATCTGGCATTTATGACATGTCCGAGAATGTTGGTAACAGTCGGCTTCCATTGTGGACCAGAAATATCCTGCCCGAAGGATTTTCTTTGCCATGGTGTGTCCACTGGAATATGTTCTGAAGGTACCTCATGCAGCTCTGCCATGATCCTTTCTGCTTCAGTCTTATCTACACAACGCAGTAAGGTTGAATCATGGTTTCACTTGTACAGAATGTCGTTGCTGAGGAAGAACTTCGCTGCGAACCTTCTCAGAAACTTCTTGTCATTGACGGATGCACCTTCAGGATACTCTTGAGCTTCCAGGTACCTCTTCACTTCATAGTACCAGGGTTTTTCAGTCACTACCTCAGCCTCAAGATCACAACAATATGCAGGTTCGTCCAGTTTCCAGATGATGATCCGGGGAGCCTCATTGTCCCACTTGACTTTGAACATAGAAGACATCGTAGCTAACGCGTCCGCCAACTGATTCTCCTCTCTCGGGAAGTGTTCAAAAGTTATCTCTGTGAAATGGGGGATCAATGTCAACACACATTCTCTGTAAGGAATAAGATTCGGATGTTTCGTATCCCACTCGCCTTTGATCTGATTGATCACGAGAGCGGAATCTCCGAAGACACTCAGAAACTTGATCCTTAAGTCAATCGCAGCTTGAAGACCCATGATGCATGCCTCATACTCCGCCATGTTGTTGGTGCAGTTAAAACATAGTCGGGCAGTGAGTGGAGTATGAGTGCCTTTGGGGGATATGATCACAGCGTCGATACCGTTACCCAAAGCGTTGGAGGCTCCGTCAAAGTGCATAGACCATCGGGATCCTTCCTCAGGTCCTTCATCTGGTCCAGGTACTTCACAATCAGTCACTATCATGATGCTCTCGTCTGGAAACTCAAAGTTCATTGACCGGTAGTCATCTACTGCCTGGTGTGCCAAGTGGTCTTCCAATACACTTCCTTTGATGGCTTTCTGAGTCGTATACTGGATGTCGTATTCTGTCAAGATCAGCTGCCATCTTGCTATTCTTCTGGACAGAGCAGGCTTTTCGAATATGTTCTTTATTGGATCCATCTTTGAGATCAACAAGGTAGTGTGAGTCAGCATATACTGTCTCAGCCGGCGAGCAGCCCATACCAAAGCGCAGCAAGTTTTCTCGAGCAGTGAGTATCGGGTCTCACAGTCGGTAAACTTTTTGCTAAGGTAGTAAATGGTGTGCTCTTTTCGGCCAGACTCATCATGCTTCCCCAGCACACACCCCATTGAGTTGTCGAGTACTGTCAGGTATAATATCAGAGGTCTCCCTTCAACCGGTGGCATAAGGATAGGTGGTTCTTGGAGATACTCTTTGATTCTGTCAAAAGCGGCCTGACATTCATTGTTCCAATGTACTACCTGATCTTTCTTCAGCAGCTTGAAGATTGGTTCACAAGTAGCAGTTAGGTGCGAGATGAATCGTGCAATGTAATTCAGACGTCCTAGAAAGCCTCTGACCTCTTTCTCTGTCTTAGAAACTGGCATCTCTTGAATGGCTTTAACCTTGGCAGGGTCCACTTGAATACCCTTGTCACTCACGACGAAGCCTAGCAACTTTCCAGATCTCACCCCAAAGGTGCACTTGTTCGGGTTTAACCTCAGCTTGTACAACTTCAGACGGTCAAACAGTTTCTGCAGGTGGTCAAGGTGTTCCTCCTCAGTTTGGGACCTTGCAATCATGTCGTCGACATACACTTCAATCTCATGATGGATCATGTCATGAAATAAAGCAACCATGGCACGTTGGTAGGTTGCCCCAGCATTTTTCAGTCTGAAAGGCATGACCTTGTAGCAGAAGGTGCCCCACTGAGTAACAAAGGTAGTCTTCTCCATGTCGTCAGGTGCCATCTTGATCTGATTGTACCCTGAAAAACCATCCATGAAGGAGAACACCTTGTGCTGAGCAGTATTGTCAACCAGGACGTCAATGTGAGGTAGGGGAAAGTCATCCTTGGGGCTGGCCCTGTTCAGATCCCTGTAGTCAACACACATTCTGACCTTACCATCTTTCTTTGGTACCGGCACCACATTATCAACCCACTGAGGGTAAGAAGTCACTGCTATAAACCCGGCATCAAACTGTTTCATAACCTCAGTTTTGATCTTCTCGGACATCTCTGGACGCATACGGCGGACCTTTTGTTTAACCGGAGGGCAGTCTTCCTTGGTAGGCAAGTGATGGACCACAATGTCAGTATCCAACCCAGGCATGTCTTCGTAGGACCAGGCAAAGATCTCCACATAATCATGTAACATCTGAATCAATCGTTGCTTTACGCTGAGTTCTAGATTGGCACCAATCTTAACCTCCTTTATGTCCGTCTCAGTACCCAAATTTATCGTTTCCACTGGCTCTTCATATGGTTGAATTTCCCTCTCTTCCTGGAGTAACAGTCTTGCAAGCTCACCAGGCACTTTGCAATCATCTTCACCTTCGTCTTCGGCTAAGTTGATCGGATTTTCGAAGTCATAACTGGCAGTAGCAGAGTCGTTACCAGTGAGATCCAGAGTGGATTGAAACCTGTATAGGTGAGTGTGTGTAAATATAGCTGTTTTTCAATATATAAAGAAAGAAAGAAAGGGAGCACAAGATTTGAAATGCGAAAAACGTCCAGTGTCTTTATTCATGATATATGGAAATGACAGTTATAAGCCCTCACAAATGAAGCCAACGGTGCCCCGGGTAAGACACCGGGCCATAAAGTTTCAGTTTATTGTTTATTACAAATTAGAAAAACAAAGGAATTCATTACTGCGTAACAAAAGTAACAGGTATGTGATCTTTTGCGGTCCAATTGGTAAATCCACCGTCAGTCGTCGGGTAGATCCAGCTATCAAACTCTGATTCTTCTACTTCGTCTTCATCCCCAATAGCATTCACTCCCGGGTTGGTGATGATCACGGGAGGTCTTCCGGTCCTTGCCTTGCGCACATCCCTCTGAGCCTCTGCAGTGAAACCCAGTCCAAATTTGTCAGTTTTAGGGGTAAAATCAGAGAGCCTGCCCCAGTTAGCACATTCACCTTTCTCAATTACAGCTCGGGCATCCTTCAAGGAAGCCATCTTCAAAGGAGAACCCTCTTCAATTACTGCTTCTGCTGCTGTCAATGTTGGAGGTACTTCTTCAAAATGTTGAAAGGGGGTTTCAATAAACTCCCCGTCCATCTCAATATACCGGAAGGAATTCAGATGACTAACCATGTATTCTTCCTCTCCCTGCACTGTAACAATTTTCCCTCTGACAGGGTATTTGAGCTTCTGGTGTAGAGTGGAAGTCACAACCCCAGCTTTGTGAATCCAAGGTCGACCCAGCAAACAGGAGTAAGATGGACGGATGTCCATCACATAGAACGTTGAGTCAAATACTTGAGAACCCACACGAATAGGAATGTCTACCTCACCATGAACCATCCTCTTCGATCCGTCAAAGGCTCAGACAATGATGTTGCTAGGCTTCAACTCCAGGCCCTCACAATCCAACCGGTCTAAGGCCTTCTTGGGCAACACATTCAGGGAAGAACCGGTGTCCACCAACACGTGCGCAAGAGTAGTGCCCCTGCATTCAATGGAGACATGCAGGGCATCATTGTGGTTTTTTCCTTTGGGGGTAAGATCAGCATCCGAGAAACCCAAACCATTGTCCACTGTCAGATTGGCCACACAGTCAGTGAATTGATCTGCAGAGGTCTCTTGTGGCACATGGGCCGTCTTCAGAAATGAAATCAGGGCCTTGGCGTGGGCCTCTGAGCACAGCAGTAATGATAGCATAGAGATCTTGGAGGGGGTATGCCCCAACTGTTCAACGACATTGAAGTCACTCTTCTTGATTATCTTAAGAATTTCCTCCATCTCATGCTGGGAGGCTTCAACATTCACAGTCTTCGGTGCCTCCATCCGGGCAGGCACATCATCAATCCCTTTGCCCCGAGTATTAGATGACTCGGCAGCAGGGGAAGCAACTTGATCAGAGGGGGGAACAGGCGCACTTGCAGGTGTAATAATGAGAGGTCTTCGAATAACTCGTGGAGCAATGTCAGGCGAGAAGAGCCTGCCACTGCGAGTAACTTTAGCTGGACTGGTGATATTGCTGATGCTGGTACCGGTGTTGAACTCCTGCTTCACTCCAAATACATATACATCTGCCCCATAGTGCCATGGGACAGCCTTGTCAGATTCATAGGGGAGGGGCCCCGGAACAGTAATAATAATGGGTGCAACAGACATGATTTTAACTGGCTTCCTCAGGGGAGCCTTGATTGGATTGTTGAAAATTGTAATGACAGATACTTCTTCAGCGGGAACACAAGGAACAGCGGTCTTCTTGAACAAAATCTCTTTGCTGTCCATCAGGCCTTGGATGCCTGACTTCAGCAACGGACAACCAGTGGGGGAAACAGCACACAAAAGGCAACCCTTGCTATAACCCGGAAATAAACCGGCCAGCAGCAAGTTCCTCTTAACAGTCAATAGAGGGGTAGCCACATCATTCACAGAAACTGCATACAAGTCTTCATCAACAGCATTTACTCCATGCTGGGGCATAGGAGCAGTCACAATGTTTGGTCTCTTAGGCGCCTCAAATTGTATCTCCTTCGCATCAATAAGGTCTTGAACCTTGTTTCTCAGGGCCCAGCAGTCATCAGTAGAATGCCCCGGGCTATCGGAGTGATAAGCAAAGCGGGCATTCGGATTATACTTTGGAGAGGCAGTATTCACAACCTTCGGAGCCTCTCAGACGGTCACCAAGTTGGTTGATAGCAGCTGCGGCAAGATCTGTGACAAGGTCATACTCAGCCGAGTGTATTCTCTTCTGGGTCTCTCACCCCTTGGTTGGTTAGGTTGCCGAGGAGCGGCAGCAGGCTTAGCAATTACCACCGCGTTGACAGCTTGGCGGCGCTCTGGTTTGTCTTGCCTCCTAGGCCCATACACAGCACTGGCCTCCTTTTTAAAAGGTTTCTTCTCAGAACTTGAGGACGCACCCTTCTGAATCTTCCCTGATTTCATGCCAGCCTCTATTCTTTCCCCAGTCAGAATGAGGTCTGTGAACCCTGCAGATGAATTACCAATAAGATGATTGAAGAACGGCCCAGATAGGGTCCCCAAGAACATATCCACTAGCTCACGGTCGGTTAATGGTGACTGCACCCTGCCAGCCAGATCCCTCCACTTCTGCGCATACTCTTTAAAACCTTCTCCCGATCCTAGCGACCTACCCTGGAGTTGGGTACGTGTAGGAGCGAGGTCGGCATTATATTGATACTGCTTGTAAAAAGCAGCAGCCAACTCCTCCCAGTTACGAACCTTGGTTCCATCCAGCTGATAGAACCATTCGAGATGAGTCCCTGAAAGACTCTCCTGGAAGAAGTGGATCCACAAGTTTTTGTCCACAGTATACGGCTGAATCTTCCGCACATAAGATCTGAGGTGTAGCTTAGGGCAGGACGCCCCGTCATACTTCGCGAAAGATGGTGCTATGAACTTGTGTGGGATGACCACACCAGAAGATAGACCCAAGTCTCCGAAATCTAAACCAGGCACTTGTTGAATTTCCATGGCGTTCAGACGGTCTTCCAACTGCTTGTACCTGTCTTTAGCTGGAGGATACTGCTCCTCATTAAAATCAGTCTCGTTGTCAGAGACCACCGGACTTGGAGCCCTTCCCCCCTGGGGACTGCCTTTTCCTATAGAAGAACCAGCTTGATCAACCTTATTCTGCAGTGTGTTACCGAACCTCCGGCCCGTGTTGAATAGAACAGTTCTCTTCTTCTTCTTCTTAACCAGCAGAGCCTTCAACTCTTCTTGACCTTGGGCCAGACTCATGATCAGCTCTTGAAATTGGGCGTTCTGAGCCTGAAGGGCCTTGATAGACTGCTCGGTAGATGATTCAGGGTTCATGATGCTGAAATAAACAGCGAAGAACATTAAGCAACCTGGAAAGAAAAGTACCTGCTATGCACATTATGAATGGAATGCGTATGATTTATGTTTTCAAAGACAATCGGGAATCAACTTTGTAAACAAAAAGGAACACACTTCATTAGATTCAACTTTGAAATTTAAATTGTTCAACAGATTGCCCTTAGGCGTTACATAAGAATGGAAATACTAAAAAGGGAAATAAAATTGTAAAAGAACATCCAAAGCTCATCATTGATCCCAGGGTCTCCTCTTCTCGGTACGGATGTAGTCATTCAGAGCTCGCTCATTCTCCAACTGCTTTGTCAGCTTCTGGATCTTCAATTCCTATTCGTTGAACTTTTCTTGATAAGAATCCCGTTCTTCTCGCAGTTGCACCCAAGACCTCTTTAGTGTCTCAATATCAGTAGGTATCTGAGGAAGGAGGACAGTTGGAGGAACCCCATCTCTATCAGGATACTCAAGAATAATGGGTCTGACAGCTTCATATGGCATACCTAACTTCTGAGCACAGATGCGGACCCATTTGTGGTAGGCTTCCATAGGTAGAGAGGTCTTTGGTCCCAACTCTTGTGGGTCAGCTTTGTGAATTCTGTCCCAAGCCTTGATGAACCTACGACGCAGCTCGTCACTATCTACCTGAAACTCAAAACTGATGTGAGGCACCAACATCTCATGAGGCCATGCTCTTCTGGCTCTTCCAAACTGACGGAGGGCTAGACATGGATTATAAGAGATTCCTCCTTGGGTACCAATCAGAGGAACATTAGGGCATTCTCTGCAACGATCAATAACAGCTACCTCATCCAAACCCCTGAAAGTCCAAATGATGTCTTTATCAGTGAGAGACATTAACCTATGAGCCCAGCCTCTTCCTTCTTTGTTCTTCAGCACGAACTTAGGGAGGTGCGAAATAAACCACCTCACCAACAAAGGGATGCAACACCACAGGGTTCCTCGTCTTTGGGCAGTACGAGCATAAAGTTGTTGCAGGATATCACCCAAGAGAGTGGGCACAGGGTTCCGAGACATGAAGATCCTTATGGCAGTGACGTTAATGAAGTTATCAGTATTAGGAAACAAGACTAGACCATAGATTAAGAGAGCCAGGATGTCTTCATATGCCCTAAAGTCCAAGTCATTCCAGAAACTGTTAGCTTTACCAACCAGGAACTTGGCCAAGAAACCCTTGACTTTGCTTCTAGTCACCCAGTTGTCTATTACCTCTTGGTTGGTCAAGGGAAGGGCTGCAGCAATCTCCTCAAGCCTAAGAGTCTTTTCCCAACCAGTGTAGGGAGTCTGATCCAAGATATGGATGCCAAGCAAATCAGAGAACTCTTCCAGGGTAGGGGCCAGCTGGAAGTCTTGAAAGGTGAAGCACTGGTACAAGGGATCATAAAACTGTGTCAGGACACTCATCAGTTGTTGGTCCCACTTTGTCGTGACTAAACTGAGAAGAGAACCATGCCTCTGGATGAAGGAAGTAGTATTTGGAATTCTGCTAACCAACTCTTCAAGCAACTCAGGTGGGTGAACAAAGTTGAACCGGATAGTATTCCTTCGCATAGGCATCATGATGTCCTACAAAACAGAGCCAAGGTGAAACCCTCTTGTCTTTGAAATGGTCAGTCCTTATGCAGGATGCATGCAATGTTTATGATGGCGTGATGTTATGATAAAGCACACCATAAATATTTACAAAGGCAAACATGATAAGGCACACAAGTTACACAAGTTACACAAGACAAGCCCTTAGAGTTTAGGCCAGCATGGAGTCTAGGTATTACCCTCTTTCAGTTTGTTGGATAAGACCTGTCCTATCAGAAGTAACCGGGTTCTAGAGGATCCCAATATCACTGACTACCCTCAATCGATCATAACTCCAGCATCACAATCTTTTCTTGCAGCCAGAACCATCACGAGAGTTTAGCCTCAATGGGCGTAGCATACTGCTACTGTTCTATTGGCCAAGTTGGGTCATTTAAGGTTCTAAGGTCGGTTGGTGCTTAATGACTCCTCAGAAGACCCATATTCTCCTCGTTGCGACACAAGGGATATCGGTACAGACCAAGGTGCCACACCAATGTAGCCACTGCTTCACCCATGTCGGTCTACGCCGGACAGGTCCCTCACAGCTTATGCTACCTAACGGGGTATCCCCAGATCCGGGTTAGGATCTATGTAACTCCGATGCAACCCACAATTTAAAGCAAACAATTCAGGCAATTGAAAACACAAGTGATCTTATTCCTAAGGTACACCTCACTTTAAAATATATCCCCACCAGAGTCGCCAGTTCTGTGATCGATGGATCTGGAACTGACTGTTTAACGCTGGTTCGCGAAATGTCGCGGAAGCAAGAGTCGCCATCGTCTTTTATTTTCTCCAACATGGACAGGACAAAAGCACAGCAAAATTCCTTATGAGATATTTTCTCGGTTCGGGAGGTAGATTTATAGAAAGGGAAGGTGTTAGCACCCTTTCTATCCATGGTTATCCATGGGCTCTTAGATACTTGCTCATTGTGTTTTCAAAAGTGTTTGCTTTTCAAAGTGTGAGTGGATTTGAAAAAGTTTCGTGTAAAGATTTCAGATCAACTCTTGTATCAGTCCTCAAGAATGTTTGAAAAATTGTTTTGAAAGCTTTTTTGAAAGTGTAGGTGTGAAAAGAAGTTTGATTTGTTTTGAATTAGAGCATGTATCTATGAGTCATCTACCTACCCTAAGGAATTAGGTTGTGTAAATGTCCTCAAGGTAGTGCCATCCCACCATTGAGAGGTAGGTAGCACCACCGTTGGAGGTGTTCGGGTCAATTCGAGTTTAGGGACAGTGTGGTCACCAGAGCAATAGTAGGACACCTTAGAAGCTACCCCTATGCCATAGATCATGGACATAAGGACTTACTAAAACGTCCTATACTCGACGACCACGTTTCGAGGGCGAGGCAACAGTGAGGCGTACCCTAAGAGTGGTGTGTGAATTTGTGTATTGTTTTCATGTGAATATTTGTCTTTTATCATGCCTTTGGTGAGCTACGCATCGTTTTTAATTTAGGCCATTCATTCTTTCATGCGAAGTTTAGAATTTAAAAGTGCGGAAATTAAAGTGCGGAAAGTAAAATCCTACGTTATTACAAGGCGCGGGTCTATACATCGCCAAATTAACAAAGACCCGTTTTTAATAAAATGCGGAAAGTAAATAAATTTCCTAATTACTATTACAAGGCTTGAGCAATTACATAATATTCACAATAAAATAAAATAAATGCGCGAAAGAATAGAACGTTCGAGGGCGTTGGACCCCTTTTGAGAAATTAAATGTAATTAAAAAAAAGCTAATTAATTATTTAATTAAGAAAAGAGATGTTTTTATATTTTTTTTGTATTTAATGAAAATAAAGAAAATTAATTAAAATTAGAAGTTAAATAAAACCCTAGTTCTAAGGTGTTTTAATTATTTTTGAAAGATATTCAAGTTTAACCTAATTTACCCTAATTAATTAATTACATGTTTATTTACAAAATTAATTAATAATTAATAATAATGATAATAAGAAAAAATTATTTATTAAGAAAAGATAAAAATGCTAAAAAACCTAATTTCTACATATTTTAGTTATTAAGAAAAACATTTAAATTTTAAAACCTAATTTAACTAAATTTATGATTTAAAGTTTATTCAAAAAAATAATGGTGAAATTAATATTAATAACAATAAAACATTTTTTTTGATTTTTTATGTTTATTACTGTAAAAATTAATTTATGGAATTTAAAGAAAACAAATAAAAATAATTAAAAGAATAAAAAGGAAAAATAAATAAAAACTAAAAATTAAGCAAACCATAGGGGGTGTCTGACCCTTTTGGAGGTTAATTGAAGCATTTAGGCCCACTGAATTCCAAGCCCTTTTGACTTTCTATGCTTGTATGTGGTGTGATTGACCAGCGCGCATGGTAGTCTCCATTCATAGCCTTCAGATGAATCATCATGCATATGTGGCAAGCCTATCTGTGAAGGCGTATGGTGGACCTTTGAGGGCATACTGCATAGAAACAGGTTAGAGAAAAAATTATTGAATAAGTGGGGGGACCTGGGAATCGAACCCAGGCCCCAGCGTTTACCAAGCGAATGTCCAACCATCTGAGCCAACACGCGCTTTTGTTATTATTATAGAACGTGATTATTATAATGGAAGACAAGCGTTAATGGTGTAAAACAAAAAATCACGCGCGAACATTTGAACCACCCAGTTATGCTTTGACACGCCAGCTTCATCTTCTCCATCTTCCTGTAAATAAAAACGAATAGCGGGGGTTTTAAACCCCCACTAACTGCAATGAATAAAAATAGCGATTAGAGCCTGGGCAATTATAAAAAGGGCGCGAGGTATGGAATGATTTCGTCTGGATGTCCTGATTTCAATGAAATAGGTTTGGTTGTCCAATTTTTTCGTATGTGTAAACCCCCAATTCCAAGCTTCTGAAACCCTAGCAAGCGTCAATGGCAACTTTCTATACAGGCATTATTAGTTCAATCAAAGGGCACCATTAGCTTCAGCACATTCATATTAGTATAAATCAACAGTTAAAAGACATGAATAATGCATGAAAGTTCAAACACGATTATGAAAATTTTTGGGAAAAGTGAGACTTTGTTCTACCAATTCTGTGAGTGTGGAGGCGTGTTCTTGATTGTCACACGTTCCTGGATGTCTCAGCAATGTTTTGGAACACTTTTGAAGCTTTGAAACGCCTTCTAACTAGGTTTTCAGTTTTCAATATTTTGTGAAAAAATGCAATGTTGTTCTATGGTTTTGAGCGCAGCTTCTGTGTCCATGAGCATTAGGTTTAGTCTTGTATATGTAACCAAATAGAATTAGGTTTAAAAACCAGCCCATAATCCATTGATTTAATGATTCAAATATTTGATTTTGTTACATCTTTTTTCAAATCTTTTTCATGCCAATCATTGCCAATTGTGTAATATTTTGTCCCTTGAGGAGGTACACGAAATATTTAGCTCATAATGGAAGGATTTGTTGCACAAAAAGATTTAAAAAACATTGTTTAGTATTTTTCTCATAATTAAATTTAATTAAATGAATTAATAAGATTAAAAATTCAATTAATTAATTAAAAATAAGAAAATAACTCCCTTTTAGCTTAATGGGTCGTGCATAGCCTTTGGGTAATGATTCATGGAAGAAATTGAGGCCCATTAGCATTTTTGAAGCCTTTTGTGCAAAGTTTACTTTTCAAAATTCCCAAAAATTTCCCAACTTCTACAAGGCATATCTTGCTCAATTTTTAAGCTTTGATCATGTTCTTGGACATTTTGGAAAGGTCTTGAAGTCCTATAACCAATGCCTTTGGTCCCATGTCATTTTGATTTACCAATATCAAGTTATGGTCTTTGACTTAAAGTGCCCTTTTGTTGACTTTTGAAAATAACCTATAATGTTGAAATTGATAACTTTTTGTGAGAGCATTTCTTGGACTTGAAGTGTGAAGATGAGTTGTAGGAAATTTCATTCTCTTCAAAATAAGCTTTGGATGGGATTTTTCTGATAAACCATGAAGAAGTTATGCCCTGGTCAATTTGCAGTTGACTTTTTCAACTGTCCAAAAATGGAAACTTTTGCATCTTGAGACTTTTTGAGCCATGCCTTGAGAATCATGATCAAGAATTGATCAAATGATGTTTGTGGCTTCAAAATAAGATGTTGACCAAAAAATTTGACTTTTGACTGTCAAATGACCATTTTGCCCCTGCAGTTGACTGTGAAGCATTTAGGGTTTTTGACTGTGCAATTTGATGTTGTGAGTCTTGAAACTTGACATATGGATGCTTGACAATGTTTATAGGCATGTGGGGCTTGATTGGACCCTTGGAAACCTCAATTTCTTTTCCAGAACCAAAACCCTAATTTTGACTGTGTTAGGAGGCATTTGGACTGTGCAACCCTTGAGAGATTTTGAAGCTTGATCTTGGCAAATCTTGAAGAATATGGGAGGGCAAATTTTGGGGTACAACAGTATCCATTGTATTGTGAATCAAGCCATCATGCAAGGCCAATGGTGTAATCGAAGGAGCACTAACAGGAGGCCCTTCCCTCCTGGATTGAAGGAAGCTATTTCAAAGGAAACACATGCTCAGTCGAAGCTTATATACAGCAAACAAGCAAAGGGCCAAGGCTTCAATTGAAGCTTGGAAATTTGAGGCAAGTTTGGAGAGGTTTAGGCGCTCAATCGAATCCTATCCAAATATCAATTGAAACTTTAACATGCCAATCGAAAGACTTTGTTAAGATGTCAATCGAAGACTCCTTGTTCAAAAAAATTATTTTTCCTTTAATCAAATGCTTGTAACCACCCATATAAGAAACAAAATCTTGGAGAACATGAGAGGGAAAATTTTAGGGTACAACAACAGACCTAGGCAAAAATAAGGGCATCCCAGTGAACCAAAAGGGTTCGAGCAAAAACTATATATACATATATATGTATATATATATATATATATATATTGTACATCTGGCAAGTCAAAAACCTGAAAAAGGCAGCTTGGGCGAAAAAGGATATCCCGATGGACTGAAAACCCGAAAGGATGGTCCAGGAAAAAGTTAGGGATTAAAGCGTACGACTATGTCCTATTGGATCACCCATCTACTTACAAACAACTTTATTACTAGCACCAATTTCAAACGGTACAGATCAATTCAATCATCTTCTTCCGACAGCAAGTGATGAGATACTTGAAGGCATAGGGGCAATAGCAAAGTTGAAACTCGGTGGGATCGTTTCCACATAGTTGTTTTTCTTTGTTTATCACTTTGTACCCCTTTTTCAATTTTTACGACGATTTCCTCTTACTAGGATTTCTTCCTTCTTGTATAAAACTGCCTACTTATAGGCAAACTTTCAGAATCAATATATTTCAAAATTCAAAATTGTTTTTACTTTCTCTGTTTTGTTTGCAAAAAACGTCCAATGATTACGTTGAATGAACATATGCATTTGAATATGATTAATGTTTACAAAAGATATGCATGAAAACAGGATTAGCATTTACTAAAGATCCTAGGAGTTGGGTAATGTTCAAGTTGTCCATAAATTCCCATAGAGAAATCTCCATGGAACTATCTCTACAAAGCTATCTTCACAAGCTCATCCCCAATAGAGATATATTCACCAGCAAGTCTAATATGCCCTCAGACAGAAATTGGGGCATCTTCCAGAAGTTCACCTCCATGTCCCTGATGGATACCTTGACATGATCATCTTCCTCAATAGGTCCCCTAGCGGATAAGGAAGTTTGATCATTTCCCCAACATAGAGTGGAAACTTCCTCAGTGCAGCATATGAATTTCCAATCCCCATCAGAGATTATTTCCTCAATGCAG
Source organism: Vicia faba (assembly GCA_948472305.1). Lineage (NCBI taxonomy): Eukaryota > Viridiplantae > Streptophyta > Magnoliopsida > Fabales > Fabaceae > Vicia > Vicia faba. Next base: position 572,802,427 of record OX451738.1, read on the forward strand.
AAGGAAATGGAGAAAAATGTTATAAGCTTTAGAGAGATTATTGGACATTATGCTCAGGTGATTTTGAGAAATATGAAGGATGATATTGCAGTTGGGTAACAATGGTTTATGCCACCATTACGGTGTCGGCTACCTATTGACAAATTGAGTAACTGATCACCCTTAATCACTTGTTGATAATAGACGAGATAGTATTGGATGCCATAGGCTTATCTTGGAAGCTTGATAGTATGTAAAATGAATGAGTCTGTGCAAGACGGTACCATGTTGTTTTCTTTGTTGGCAACATTGGATCTCAGCGAGAAGCAAACTATGGGTGATTTTCCTATTGGCTATGATTTTCCTGAGGTATTTCCTGAAGATGTAAGTGATTTTCCGCCAAAACATGAGGTGGAGTTTATGATCGACTTAGTTCCTGGAACTAATCATGTTTTTATGGCTCCATATTGGATGTCATCTTCTGAGTTGAAAGAGTTGAAGAGTCAACTAGCGGATCTACTTGAGAAGAAGTTTATTCGTCTGAGTGTATCACCGTAGGGTGCACATGTTTGGTTGGTTAAGAAGAAAAAAGTTATATGAGGTTATGTGTAGATTATAGACAACTGAACAAAGTGAATATTAAGAACAAGTATCCACTTTCGAGGATTGATGATTTGATGGATCAGTTGGTTGGTGCAAGTGTGTTCAGTAAGATTAATTTGAGGTTTGGGTATCATCACATTCGGGTGAAAGCTGAAGATATTCAGAAGACAGCTTTTAGAATAAGATATGGTCACTATGAGTATTATGTGATGTCGTTTGGTGTAACCAATGCACCTGGTGTATTTATGGAATCTATGAACATGATTTTGCATGAGTATTTAGATCAATTTGTTATTGTGTTCATTGATGACATTCTAGTGTATTCAAAGAGCAAAGAGGAGCATGTTGAGCATTTGAGGATTGTGTTATTCGTGTTAAAGGAGAAGCAGTTGTATGCTAGAATTTATAAGTGTAAGTTTTGGTTGAAGGAAGTGAGTTTCCTTGGGAATGTGATTTCGAGTAGGGGTATTTCTGTTGATCCTGCAAAGATTAAGGTTGTGTCTCAATGGGAAGCTCTGAAATATGTTTTTGAGATTAGAAGTTTTCTTAGTTTGGCTAGTTATTATCACAAGTTCATTGAAGGTTTTTCTAAGTTGGCGTTATCTTTGACGCAGTTGACTAGGAAGGGTAAAGCTTTTATTTGGACTTCATAGTGTGAAGCTAATTTTCAAGAGCTTAAGAGAAGGTTGACAACCGCTCCTATTTTGATTTTTTGGAATCCAGCAGAACCTTTTGTGGTTTATTGTGATGCTTCCTTGATAGGTTTAGGCGGTGTGTTGATGCAAAATCGATAAGTGGTAGCTTATGCTTCCAGGAAACTTAAAGTGCATGAGAGGAATTATCCAACACATGATTTGGAGTTAGCTGCTATGGTGTTTGTATTGAAACTTTGGAAGCATTATTTGTTTGGATCTAGGTTCTATGTGTTTAGTGATCACAAAAGTTTGAAGTATCTGTTTGATCAGAAAGAGTTGAATATGAGACAAAGAAGATGGTTGGAAATCTTGAAGGATTGTGATTTTGGTTTGAATTACCATCCGGGTAAAGCGAATGTTGTAGTTGATGCTTTGAGTAGGAAGTCTTTGCATATGTCGATGTTGATGGTGCAAGAGTTGGATTTACTTGAACAATTTCGAGATTTGAGTTTGGTTTGTGAAGAGACTTCTTCTGGTGTTAAGCTTGGTATGTTAAAGCTTACTAGTGGTATTGTTGGCAAGATTCGAGAAGGACAGAAATCTGATTTGAGTTTAGTTGATCGATTAGCATTGATCAATCAAGGCCTAGGTGGTGATTTTCGGATTGATGAGAATGGTATCATGAAGTGTCGTGATAGAGTTTATATTCCTGATGTGGGAGATTTGAAGAAAATAATTCTTGATGAATGGCATCGTAGTGGTTTGAGTATTCATCCTGGAGCTACTAAGGTGTATCAAGATTTAAGGAAACTATTTTGGTGGTCTTGTATAAAGAAGGATATTGCAGAGTTTGTGTATTGTTGTTTGTTTTGTCAGAAGTCTAAGATTGAACATCAGAAACCATTTGGTTTAATGCAACCTTTATCCATTCCTGAGTGGAAGTAGGATAGCATTTATATGGATTTTGTTTCGGGTTTCCCGAGGACTCCGAGTAATTGTGATGTTGTTTGGGTCATTGTAGATAGATTGACAAAATCTTCTCATTTTGTTTCGATTAAGATGGATTATTCGATGGAGAAGTTTTCTAAGTTGTACATTAAGAAATTTGTAAGTTTGCATGGTGTTCTGTCGAGTATTATTTCCGATAGAGATCTGAGGTTTACTTCAAATTTTTGGGAAGGTCTACAAAGTGATCTGGGTACAAAGTTGTGTTTGAGTTCGGCGTATCATCCGCAAACAAATGGTCAGACTGAGAGGACGATTTAGTCACTTGAGGATCTTTTGAGAGCTTGTATTTTGGAGCAAGGAGTTAATTGGGGTAGTTAATTTCCTTTTATTGATTTCTTATAACAACATTTTCCATTCGAGTATTGGAATGGCACATTGGAGGCTTTGTATGGTAGAAGGTGTAAGACGCCTTTGTGTTGGTATGAATCTTGTGAGAGTGTCGTGGTTGGACTTGAGATAGTTCAACAGATTACGGATAAGATCAAGATGGTTCGAGAAAAGGTGAGGATTTCTCAGAGTCGTAAAAAGAGTTATCATGATAAGAGGAGGAAAGTGCTTGAGTTTGAGAAGGATGATCATGTATTTCTGAGGGTTACTCTGGTGACTGGTGTTGGTAGAGCTTTAAAGTCGCATAAGTTGGTGCCCCATTTTATTGTTACTTATAAGGTTTCCAAGAAAGTAGGTGAAGTGGCATATCAGATTGATTTTCCACCATCACTTGCTAATCTTCATGATGTGTTTCATGTATCTCAGTTGAAGAAATACATAGTAGATTCGTCTCATGTTATCCAATTAGATGATCTGCAAGTAAGGGGTAATTTGACCATTGAGACATCACCTATGCGGATAGAGGATAGGCAAGTGAAGAAACTTCGAGGTAAAGAAATTGCTTTGGTAAAAGTTGTTTGGGGAGGACCGACATTTGGTAACGTGACTTGGGAGCTTAAGAGTAGGATGAAGGATTCGTATCCTTTGTTGTTTGTTTGAGGTATTTTTCGAAGACGGAAATATTTTAAGTGGGAGAGAGTTGTAACATCTCGATTTTTATTTAGTATTATTTAATTATTTTATTAATTATTATATTATATGATAATTAAATAAATTATGTGCTTTGGTGACTATTTGAAATATTTGAATATATGTGTTATTTGGATAATTGGGTTTTATGTGAGAATAGTAAATAATTAGATTTGGACTTTATGTCAATTAGAATGGGTAAAGATATTAGACTCATTGTTGTACCCCAAAATTTTCCCTCTCATTCCTCAAGACATTTCTCAAAGGGGCTCCCAAAACTCAAGCTTACACAAATATATTTGGACTTTTCAGCATCAAAATTAAAGAAGATATTGCTAAAAAACCAAACAGATGAAAATGCTCTTTTTGACAAAATTAAAGGAAAAGAAAGTTCCTTTCGATTTTTGCATCCTTCGATTGAACACTTTGGCCTTGGTTGCATCTTTTGTTGGGGCGTTGGATTCCTTTGGAAAAATTTCATTTCATGCTTCGATTGAGGCATTGGGCTCATTTGGCTAAGATCATTTCCTGTTTCGTTTTAGCGCTAGACTTCGCTTGAATGTTTATGAAAATATTTCGTTTGGCCACACAACATCTTCCCTGCGTGTTAGCCAAGACATACAAGACAGGATTTCCTACCATAATAACAGGCACAAGGCTAAAGTCCCCTTTGAAGTAATTTGTTACAAGCTTTGACAGGGAAACACTTCCCATCAAACAGCTTGAATTCACAAGGCAAAAAGCCTCCTGATGTTGTCCATCGATTCAGGAGGCCGAAGCCTCCCTTCTGCCCTCTTTCGATCACACGTTTTTCCCCCTGCAGGCCTCCTTCATTTGGGGCAATGGCTTTCCCAGTATTGCAAGCTTCGATGGAGCCTTTCATCCCTTGCATGCATCCTTCGTTTGGGGGTGGGAATCATTCAGCACAAGTATTTAGTCATGCCTTTTGTTTGGGCATGTGGCTCCCCTTTTACAAGCTTTTGTTTGAATATATTTGCATAAGTTCACAAGGCAGGAACCTCCTACATACCCTCTTTCTTTTGTCCATATGGCCCCTTTGCAGGCAAATTTGAGTGGGCAGGATCTCCTGTGGAAATGGCCTGCTTCAAACACACAAAATCTACACCATGCCATTGTCTCACGCGAAGGAAGTACCATGGTGGTGCATTCGAAGGGCTGGCCAGGCATGTCTGGATGTCCCAATCGAATGACATATTTTACTGGCCCATCCCAAGATCATGCATTTGGACCATTCGGAAGAACCCATGAAGGGCCTGGTCGAAAGGCACTAATATGTGAGCCATTCGAATGACACTTTGATTTGAAAAAAGAGATGATTGTTGAAGAGTCTGGTCGAAAGGAAAGGCTAGGGGGTCAAGACAAAAGGTTGAGATGCCAAAGGCATTTGTTGACCAAGTCCCATGCGCTTCCAGGCTCGGGCCTGATACACTGGCCATAAAACTCCAAAACTGCTGCACGGCATTCTTGCAATGCTGCCTTATTCCTTGCACCAAAATGGAAATAAAACACTGTCCCTTGAAAGCTACAAATACAACATACCTTTTTTGCTTGAACCTTTTGTTTTCCCTCACAAAACATCAGCCCAGGCCATCTATAAATAGGAAATGTCACCACACATGTTAAGGGCGCCTGAAGGATTGCAAGAAAACACTTGTGAAAATTCTCAAAAATTCTCAAACACTTCCCAACATTTTTTTCAAACACTTCTATACACTAAGAAAAAACCTTCGATTCACCCTCCAAGTGACCATTAAACTACCCTTCGACCCACTATCCCAGATACCATATAGTAGGCATTTGAGTCATTCCATCACTTGTTATAAAAGAGCTTTCGATCCACTCACACAACCTCTTTCGACCCAGTCACTGCTTTCACAAAGTAGCAACTGGACTAGCCCAGGGAAGGTCCCAACGAACTCCCATTTTCCGTCAAAGAAAGCACTTACATCTCCCTTCGATTTAAGGACTTCAAGAGGTAAGTTTCTTTCAAACTTTAGTCTATTTTATTTTAATATCATGTGCACATGCCAATAAAAAAATGTAGACATTTCTAGACCATGTTTTAGCTTTCAATTCTGACTGCCTATATGCTGAAAACTCAACCTTAGTTAGTTGTGCTTTTGACTTTGAGACCCATTAGTTTTTATGCTAACCCCTGGACTGTAGTTATGTTTGGATAATGCATTTTTAGAATTTAAGACAGGTTTATTATACCCTTCGATTGGCTAGCTGCACAAGCCTTTCGAATCACAATCTGAGGGCCCAATATGCTTTCATTCGAAGGAGTCACTAAGGAGCCTGTGGAAAAGCGTGAGCCTTGCTGCTTCTAGGCCTCAAATGAAGGCCAGAACCTTATTGTCTCTAGGCCTCAAACGAAGGCCAGAATCTTGCTATCTCCAAATCTCAAGCGAAAGGCAGAACTATGCTGACTTCCAGGCCCAGGCGAAAGGCATAACTATCCTGATTCCAATCCCTAGTCGAAGGAGACAGAGAGGAAAATCGAAGGGTATGACTCCACTGACTTCAGAACCCAAATCAAAGGAAGCCAGTAAATGCATAATCAAAGGGCCTTTCTACCTGAATTAAAAGACCCATTTTTCTTACTTTAATTTTATTTTTGCCTTTATATTTCCATGCAATTCAATATGGTTGTAATAATGTAGGATTTTATCTTCTTGCATTTTATTATTTTTGTATAAATGTTAGTAACTAGGATGTATGGAAAGATAAAAAGAACAAGTAGATAACCAAATATTCAAAAGACAAAATGCATGTAATCAAACACATTTATACACTAGCACTTCTAGGGTAATCTCTCTTTGTTGCCTTCCGGAAAATATTCATGTCCCTCGAATATGGGTGTTTTAGCAAAGACCCTCGATAAAAGATCGTAGTCCCTCGATGTCCCTCAATGTTGCCTTCGGTAAATGTTATAGTCCCTAAACGACATTGCTAAAATGTCTCATTTGGTTGCCTTCTATGACTATACAAACGTCCCACACCCGTCCCTTCACATCCAATGATGGGGCTTCTTACCAAATCAATGGTAAGATAGCAACATCTAAAGGAGAAGGAAAAGAATGTTTAAGACCTTTTGAGTAGGTAGGATGCTCCTAGTTGCTCGCTTACTCACGACAAAAACATTTTATACACCCACAATTTCACTTTGAAACTTTTTTTCAAAAAAAAAGACAAAACACTTTGTACGCGTTCTTATAGAGACGAGAACCATTACAAAGACATTCCCTGTCAAAATGCTTTCAAAACACACATCAAAAACACACTTTCAAACAAAAAGCAAGTGATCTAGCAAGCAACTAAGAGCCCGTAGATAACTACGGATGAAGAGGGTGTTAACACCTTCCCTTTTCATAACCTACCCCCCGAACTCAAGAAAACAATCTCGAAAGGTCTTTCCTGTTATTTTTAACCTTTCCTTTTGGATAAAAGAAAAGTCGGTGGCGACTCTTTCTATCTGCAAAAATTGCGATCAAACGCAAAATACCCAAGTCAGTTCTCCCACTATGTTACAGAACTGGCGACTCTACTGGGGACTTTACTTAAAAGTGGGGTTACCTTAGGGCTAGATCGCCTTTACTTGATTTCTTTGTTTGACTTGTTTGCTTTACATTTTTGGGGTCTTTGCTTGGGCTTTTGTTAAAGATCCTATACCCAGATCTGGGGCACCTTTTAGGTAAGTAGCAATAAATTATAGAAGTTGTACGGCGTAGACCGATATGGACAAAGTGATAGCTATGTTAGCGTGATACTCTGGCTTGTACTAATGTTCCTTGAGTCAGTCAAGGCTAACATTAGGCTTCCTTATAGTGTCATTAAGCGCTAACTAACCTTTAGAATCTTTACTTGACTCATCCTAAGCCATTAGAAAGTAGTGAGATAGCCGGCTTTGGTTCTGACCGAAGTTTGGTTGATACTCGATGCTACACTCATTGAGATTGGACTTTTGGGATATTTTTCCCGCAATACTTTGGGGCTTGAGCTAGAACAATTCCTAAAAGAAAGTTTTGTGATATGATACTCCTTAGAACTCGTTACTTTTAATAGGACAGGTTGAGTCAACTAAACTTCAAGAGGGTACTTACCTTTAAAGACTCACGCAAGCCATTAAACCTAGGGTCTTTTGTGTGACTTGCTTGATATGTCTGTGATTTCAAAGCATAACCATAACATCATAAACATCATGAAATACATGCTAACCATTTCAAAGGGCTGGAGATTTATCTTTCCTTTTTGTTTTGTAGGGCATGGATTCAACTCGTAGAAAGACCATCCGAATCAATTTTGTAGAAGTCCCTCCCAAGATCAAAGAATTGGTCCTGAGAGTTCCCGAGAGCTCATCGCTCAACAAGTGATATGGTCACTTGCTCAGTTTGGTTACTACCGGGTTTGAAGAAGGTCTGATGAGTGTTTTATTCCAGTTCTTCGACCCTAAACACCATTGCTTCACTTTTCCAGATTATCAGTTGGTGCCTACGATAGAAGAATTCTCCAAAATACTTGGGTCACCTATATTGGAGCAAGTACCTTTCACTGGTTTAGAACAAGATCCAGATGTTGAAGGTGTTGCCATAGCCTTACATTTGAAACCATCTGACATCGAATCCAATTGGGAAAGAAGAAGTGAAGTCAAGGGCCTCCTTGCATGTTTTCTAATGAAGAAAGCTCATATATTCTTAGATTCCATGAGTTACCATGCCTTTGAAGATGTCCTATCTCTCTTAATCTATGGGTTGGTTTTGATCCCAATTCAGACCAGTTTATAGATGTCAGTTCCATCAACATCTTCCTTGCTTCCAATCCAGTGCCTACATTGCTCGGAGACATGCTGCATTCACTCTACACTCGTACCATGAAGAAACGAGGGACTCTTATGTGTTGTACGCCTTTTCTCTATCGGTGGTTTATTTTGCACCTCCCTCGGTCAGTAATGAAGAATGAATCAGGCTTAAGGTGGAATCAAAGGATAATGTCCCTTTCTCACTTTGATATCTATTGGTGCCCACACTCTCAAGAAGACATCTCTTTTATTGATCACTGTAGATAATTCCCTAATGTGTCACTCCTTGGTATTAGAGGAGGCAACACTTACAACCCTTCGTTGGCCCTACGTCAGTTCGGCTACGCCCGGAGGGATGGTCCCACGATATGCTCGTCTAGGGTATTGTGTTTGAATACTCAAATGATCTGTAAGGTTATCGCCATAGGTTCATTCGCGCTTGGGGCATGGTAAAAAAGACCGATAACAGTGCTTTGGGATGCAAAAACACCATTCCTTTTGAGCCTTACCTCATATGGGTACGAGCTCATGCTCAAAATCTTATGATGCCATATGTTGCTATCCTTCCAGTGATCTCAGAGTCTGTTGATCAAGAAGACGAACCTCGCATCATTTTTCATCCTGATATGCCAACAAGCTTCGAAGAGTTGCAAAAGTCTTAGATCCCGCTCAAGGAAGAACGAGACACCTTTGAGAATCAATTCTATGCCAGTGAGAAGAAGGTTCTGGATCTCACGAAGCAGATTCATGAAGAGCAAAGTTTGAACGCCTATATTGAGCCAAAAGGATGTGTTCGACCTTTCTGTCTTAGGAGTTTTATTTTTGTATTTTATTTCTTCCATTGTAAGCCCCAAGAGGCCTGATGTAATCAACATTGATTTATTAATACAATGTGTGTTTCTTTTTGTCTAAGCAAATTTAAATCTCCTAGTTTCCTTGAAATCATTTGCATATGCACTTTCATTCATCATAACACAAACAGGTTTTCACAAACAGGTATCCTTATCTTTCTACTATTTATTTCATTGAGGTGGATATTGAATAGACAGTAAAAGATCTTTAAGTACAAAGCGCTCAATTCCAACAAATGTTCTTAGCTCTGGCAAAAGGACAAGAGGACTTGAAGGCTTTGATGATCAAAGAGAAGAAGAAGAAAGCGAAGAAACCAGACGGTGTTTTGAATCTGGGAAGAAGGTTCAAAGGGCCAGCCAGGCGAACTCTAGATTTTGCAACCTCGTCAAGTGAAGGAGATAATCAAGAAGGAAAGAACAAGGAAGGAAATGACCACCCAGAGCCTGAAGAAGAGGAAGAGGTTGACTATTCTGAAGAACAGTATCCTCCAGCTGACGATAAATACAAGAAGTTGGAGGATCACCTCAATGCTTTGGAGATCTAGAGGGTACCCGGGTTGGATTTTGAAGAGCTAGGATTTATCTCAGGGGTTGTCATCCCACAGAAATTCAAGGTCCCCACTTTTGCTAAATATGATGGTGCCTCTTGTCCCAAGCTGCATTTAAGGTCATATGTCAGGAAAATTCAACCCCATACTGCTGATAGGAGCCTATGGGTACATTTCTTCCAAGGAAGCTTGTCAGGGACGCAGTTGGATTGGTTCTATCAGTTGGAAGGAACCAATATTTGCAATTGGGAAGATTTGGCTGCCGCTTTTTACAAGCAATACCAGTATAATGCTGACCTAGCTCCAACTCGAACACAGTTGCAAGGTGTGGTACAGTGGGAGAACTGACTTGAGGTTTTGCGTTTTGGTCGCATTTGTGCGGATAGCAAGAGTCACCATCGATTTTTCTTTTATCCAAAAAGGAAAGTTGAAAAAGCACAGGAAAGACCTTTAGAGATGTTTTTGAGTTCGGGGGTAGGTTATGAAAAGGGAAGGTATTAGCACCCTTTTCATACATGGTTTTCCATGGGCTCTTAGTTATTCGCTAGATCACTTTCTTTTGTTTGAATGTGCTTTGTGTGGTTTTGAAAGTATTTCGAAAATGTAACTTTGTAATGATTCTTGTTTCTACAAGAATGCATACAAAGTTTGTTTTGATAATAGTTCAAAGAGGTGTTTGTGGGATATGTTTTTGAAAGTGATTTAAAAAAAAAGGTTTTCTTTGTACTGGCTCTCGTCTCTATAAGTACGCGTAGAAAGTGTTTGTTTTTTTAAAAAAATGTTTCAAAATGAGAGTGTTGGTGTATAAGATGTTTTGTTGTGAGCAAGCGAGCAACTAAGAGCGAATCTACCTACTCGAAAGGTCTTAAGTATGCTTTTCCTTCTCCTTTAGATGTGGCTATCTTACCATTGAATTAGTAAGAAGCCTCATCGTTGGATGTGAAGGGACGAGTGTAGGGAGTTTTGTATAGTCATAGAAGGCAACTCATGGAACATTTTAGCAATGTCGTTTTAGGGACTAGATTGTTTACCGAAGGCAACATCGAGGGTCATCGAGGGACTACGATCTTTTATCGAGGGTCTTTGCTAAAACGCCCATGTTCGAGGGACATGACTATTTTTTCGATAGGCAACGAAATGGGATTACCCTAAGGGTGCATGTGTGAATAGTGTGTTTGATTGCATGCATTTTAATCTTGATTTGGGTTGTCTATTTTGTTGTTTTCATGTCTTGCCATACATCCTATTTACTAGCAATATATGAAAAGCAAGTAAAATGCGAAAAAAATAAAACCTAAGCTATTACATCACTTTTAGGGGGATGGGGGGTACATATTTATGAATGGAGTTGCAAGTAAAATTAAATCCTAAGTTATTATTACAACCATATCGAAATGGATCAGAATATGCAAGAAATGTAAATTGCTTATTTATTTAAGAAAAGAAATAAGTTTTGTTTAAGGAAATATTTTTTGGTCTTTTGTTATAAGAAATAAAGTAAAGCATGGAAAAAATGGATTTCAGAAGTTATGATACCACTGGAAGAACTTGGTCTCTCTTTCCATGCTAGTCAGAACATCTGCAACTTAGTCATTTCTTCACAAAACAGAAGATGTGCATATGACAGTTATGGCAGGTGTCATAGTGTTTCAGAAATAAGAAATATCATAACTACAAATCAGAGGCAAGTATAAATACTAATCCTAATTCTGAGTTCTAATTTCTTCGAGAAGTTCTAAACTGATTTATTCCATACTTAGGCAGGAAAATGCGTGAAGCCTCAGAATATGTATAACGTCAAAAACATGATATCTACATTGTATTTTTTGAACATGCAAATCTGATAATGCTTAAGCAACATGATAAGAGTCAGCAGAAGCTTACCTTGCAACTGGAAAAGATTCTGTAAACTGGATGTTGGTCTTGGACTCTGGTGATGTTCTGAGCAACTTCTTCACGTACTCAACAGGATGGAGGTTTTTAACTTCTGGAACAACCAAGAAGTGATACTCTAACTTCTTTGAGGTGGAGGTGAATGGAGAGTGTATGAAAGTATGAATACAGAAGTTAAAATAGCTTCTAGCATGTGAGTCAGCAATCGTGGGGATGGTTTTAGTCAAGGAACAATGGAGTTTTGATGCTAGAATCAAATGCTAAGGTTTTGGTATTTTGGTGTTTACAGCTTTTCGGATTCTTGGAGTTTTGCAAAGATTCAAGGCTTTTTCTTTCTTTTGGTGATTCTCTCTCTCGAAAAACTAACCCCTTGAATGTGTGATGGAACAAACTATTTATAGATGGATTTGTTGTAGTTTTGGGAGGGGGGGGGGGGGGGGGAACAAATGGGTTTTTAAAAAGTTTTGGCATACTGTCCCTTTTTTTTAAAATCACAGTTTTCATAAGCTAATTTGGTGCAAGAAAAACGCAGGCGTGGACTGGATCAACAGCACCTTGGAGTGTTGTGGTAGCTGGTTGCAGGACTTTGCCATAGCAGGGCAGCAGGTTACTTAAATGAGGTTTGGGATTTGGTGATGTTCTGATTGCAAAAGATCAGAAACGTATCCTCTAAACGCTGAAGGGGAATCTTATGACCAGAGCGTTGAACATAGCCTCCATATGCTGAAGAATCAAGTTCTGACTGAAGCATTATGTTCTGACCAAAGAGAAATGCTTCTGCATGTTCTGATTGAAGCTTTATGTTTTGACCAAAGAGAAACGCTTCTGCATGTTCTGATTGAAGCGTTATGTTCTGACCAAAGAGCAACGCTTCTGCATGTTCTGATTGAAGTGTTATGTTCTGGACCGTGTTTTCAACTTCTGACGACATTTGCATAGAGGCTGGCTCAGAAGTTATGAAGTATCATATTCTCTAGACATTTAGAAAATTTTCTAAATGTTTAGAAATTTTGATTTTTTTTTTCAAAACAACTTCTGACTTCTGATTTTTGAAAAACCAATTTCATGCCTTAATGGAATATGGTTCTTGGAACTGGATTTTGATTTATAAGTCAAAGTTTGACTTTTTCAATGTACTTTTGACCATCTTTCCCTTATGTATGATTTCCTTGAAAAGTGATGATTCAAGACTTGGAACTTGATAGAAGCAAAACTGAGAGTCCAGGATGAATCTTTGAGAAATGGGAGGGCAAATTTTGGGGTACAACAGTTTCCCCTGTTCAATCTTCTTAAGCCTGAGGATGTAGATTGGTTGATCTTCCTTTCGTGATTTGAAGGCGGAAGATGATTGAACACTAGAGTGCCTAGAAATTTGCACTCGCATGAAGTAATACTGATTGGTGATGTCAGGAATGGGCTTACATATGCCATTTGGAAGGCGGTGCAAAATCAAAGGAGATGGGCTTAAAGATGCCATCCAGAAAAAATTGGTTGCATAAGAGATTCCTGGGTGAAAATTCATGTACCTGCTGTCAAGGGGGACTTTGCTGGGGAATGTTGATTTATGCACTGGGAAGTAAAGTCTAGGAGCTTTTGGTTGTCTATTACCCTACTGGGGAATTAACTCTTGATTGAAGAGGTGAAAGTAGACTGTATACCTAGTCAGGGTCCAGGATGTACAACAACTCGCTGGGGAAATGTGAAACCGACCGTATTTGGTCGGGTCCAGGCTTTACAGTGGTGTAACCTGTTGTCTGGAGATGAGGTAGAAGGAACCTGGATAGTAGGGTTACTTCGGAATGAGAGCCTGGATAGTAGAGCCGTGAGAAGGAACCTGGATAGTAGGGTTACATTGTTTGAAAGCCTGGATAGTAGGGCTGTGAGAAGGAACCTGGATAGTAGGGTTATTTCGGAATGAAAGCCTGGATAGTAGGGCTGTGAGAAGGAACCTGGATAGTAGGGTTACTTCGGAATGAAAGCCTGGATAGTAGGGTTGTGAGAAGGAACTTGGATAGTAGGGTTACTTCGTTTGAAATCCTGGATAGTAGGGCTGTGAGAAGGAACCTGGATAGTAGGGCTAATTCATTTGAAAGCCGGGATAGTAGGGCTGTGAGAAGGAACCTAGATAGTAGGGTTACTTCGTTTGAAAGCCTGGATAGTAGGGCTGTGAGAAGGAACCTTGATAGTAGGGTTACTTCGTTTGAAAGCCTGGATAGTAGGGCTGTGAGAAGGAACCTGGATAGTAGGGTTACTTCGGAATGAAAGCCTGGATAGTAGGGCCGTGAGAAGGAACCTGGATAGTAGGATTACTTTGTTTGAAAGCCTGGATAGTAGGGCTGTGAAAAGGAACTTGGATAGTAGGGTTACTTCGTTTGAAATCCTGGATAGTAGGGTTGTGAGAAGGAACCTGGATAGTAGGGTTACTTCGGAATGAAAGCCCGGATAGTAGGGCTATGAGAAGGAACCTGGATAGTAGGGTTACTTCAGAATGAAAGCCCGGATAGTAGGGCTGTGAGAAGAAACCTGGATAGTAGGGTTACTTTGTTTGATCATGTAGATTAGTTGACCCGTTTGTTTTCGGGAAATGATTTTTCCTTGGTTTCCTGTAGATATGACATGTATAACTGCTGGTATTGTTGGTGATAACTGTCTTTCCTGAAAAGATAACAGGGTTAGTCATATGCGATGTATGAAATGTGTTGTGAGATGATGTTCTCAAAATAAACGAGATTATGCTGTATGTGATATGTATGCGCATGTCATGATGTATGAGCATGAAATGCTATTGTGACACGTCCGAGTTTGGGAAAATAGATCCCTGACTGTTGCTGGGGAAAATAGCATTCCTGACTGTTGTAGAGAACCGTGGCTCTTGTACTTCCGCTCGGGATGATGAATGTAAGTGACTATGCTGGGGATTTTCTCCTTATTTACGGATGTTCTGTCGGAGAGAGACTCTACTTGAGAATAACTCAGCGGTAAACCACTTGAAAGGTGAATTTCCGATAGCTGAAGTAATAGGCTCTGTCAGGGGTTGAGCTTATGTATCCAGAGAAATAAACTCTGCTCGGGGAATCTTAAATTTGTGATGATCCACTCATGATTATGAAATCCGACCGGGGGACATGGGTGTCAGGTTTCTGGATGACTCTCGGATAGGGAGATTACTTCCTGTTTCGAGAGGATTGCTATTGATGCTTTAATTACCTCTACTCCGTGGGGGAATATAGATGTTTCAAGGTCACGTGTACTGATGATTATGCTCCAAAGTGTTCCCTCCCGGTACTTGCTTGGACAGAGTAACTGTCGGGTTTGACATTTCCTATTTTTGCCCACTGTTTCTGGAGTTACGAGTAATTGTCTTTGGTTTCTTTATGCAAATATTTATGAACAACAATCATATTCAAGCGCATATGTCAAGAATAAATCATTGGACATTCTTGCAAAAAAAAAACAGAAAAAGAAAAACAAATAGTTTTGTAAAAATGACTTGTATTAATTTTGAAGCTGGCCTATAACAGGCGCTTTTGTACAAGGAAGTTGACGCTCTAGTAAGAGAACGTCGCCATAAAAATGAAGGATATACAATATTATGTACAACGGGAAGAAAACAGTTATGTGCAACAATCCCATTGGGTTTCAAATCTGCTATTGCCACTATGCCTTCGGGCGTCTTCTCACTTTGCTGCTTGTCTGAAGCTGATTAGATTTGATTAATGTCGTTTGAGCTTGATAGTTGATACTGAGGTCAGATCGCAGGGTGATCCAATGGGACATAGTGATACGCTTTTCATCCCTAACTTTTTCCTGGACCGCCCTTTCGGGTTTTCGGTCCACCGGGATACCCTTTTTTTGCCCAAGTCGCCTTTTCAGGTTTTCGACTTGCCGGGTGTACATATTTTTTTTCATTTTCATCCCTTATTTTTGCCTGAACCCTTTTGGTTCGCTGGGAAGCCCTTATTTTTTCCTAGGCCAGTCAACCTAGCGGGTCTTTGATTATGCGTAGTATCTTTTCACTATGTCTGCATTGACAAGATGAGGAAGGTCGTCACCGTCCATGGTGGTCAGAATCATGGCTCCACCTGAGAAAACGTTTTTAACCATAAATGACCCTTCGTATGTGGGAGTCCATTTTCCCCTGGGGTCACCTTGTGGCAATATGATGCGCTTGATTACTAGATCTCCGACTCGATATTCTTAACGCTTGACTTGCTTATTAAAAGCCTTGATCACCCGCTTTTGATACGTATGACCGTGACAGATAGCAGTGAGTCTCTTTTCATCGATCAGATTTAACTGATCAAGTCGGGTTTGGACCCAGTCGTCTTCGTTTAGGCCTGCATCTCTCATAATCCTTAGGGAAGGAATCTGAACCTCAATGGGTAGGACTACCTCCATGCAATATACCAGAGAGTAGGGTGTTGCCATTGTCGTCCGTGCTGAGGTACGGTACCCATGAAGAGAGAATGGTAGCATCTCATGCCAGTCTTTATATGTCACCGTCATCTTCTGTACAATCTTCTTGATGTCCTTGTTAGCTGCTTAGACACCGCCATTCATCTTCGGCCGGTAGGGAGAAGAGTTGTGATACTGTATCTTGAATTGTTTACAGAGCTCGATGATCACTGTGTTGTTGAGATTCATACCATTGTTAGTAATGATCCTCTCTGGTACACCATATCGACAAATCAGATTATGTCGGATAAACCGCGCCACCACGTTCTTGGTTACTGTGGAAAAAGAGGCTGTTTCAACCCACTTCTTGAAGTAATCAATAGCTACTAGGATGAGGTGATGCCCATTAGAGGCGGCGGGCCTGATTTCTTCGATCATATCGATGCCCCGCATTGCAAAGGGCCACGGGGCTATCAAGACGTTCAGAGGAACCGCAGGTATATGCACCTTATCAGCATAGATTTGGCATTTATGACAAGTTCGAGAGTGCTGATAACAATCGGCTTCCATGGTGGACCAGTAGTATCCTGCCCGTAGGATCTTCTTAGCCATGGTGTGTCCACTAGAATGAGTTCCGAAGGTACCTTCATGTAGGTCTGTCATGATCCTCTCTTCTTCACCCTTATCTACACACCGCAATAAGGTAGAATCATGGTTACGTTTATAGAGGATTCCATTACTGAGGAAGAAATTTGCAGCGAATCTTCTCATAAACTTCTTATCATTGACAGATGCCCATTCGAGATACTCTTGAGCCTCGAGATACCTTCTGACTTCGTGAAACCAGGGTTTGTCTGTTACCTCTTTGGTATCGATTTCACAGTAGTGTGCTGGTTCATCTAACCTCTCAATGGTGATTCTGGGAGCTTTGTTGTCCCACCTAACTTTGAACATGAAATACATGGTAGCTAGCGCGTCCGCTAACTGATTCTCCTCTCGTGGGAAATGTTCAAAAGTTACCTCCTCGAAATGTGGGAGAAACGTTAGTACATGCTCTTTGTACGGGATGAGATTCAGATGTTTTGTATCCCACTCGCCTTTGATCTGACTTATCACCAAAGCGGAATCCCCAAATACACTCAAGAACTTCATCCTTAGGTCAATGGCAGCTCGAAGACCCATGATGCAGGCTTCATACTCCGCCATATTATTGGTGCAGTTGAAACATAATCGGGCAGTGAACGGAGTATGACAGCCCTCGGGAGATATGATTACAGCACTGATGCCATTGCCCAATGCGTTTGAGGCTCCATAAAAGTACATAGACCATCGGGATCCTTCCTCAGGTCCTTTATCCATCCCAGGTCCTTCACAGTTGGTTACTAACATGATACTCTCATCTGGGAACTCAAAATTCATGGACTGGTAGTCATCCACGGCCTGATGAGCCAAATGATCAGCCAATACACTCCCCTTTATTTCTTTTGGGGTTGTATATTATATGTCGTATTCAGTTAGGATCATTTGCCACCTTTCTATTCTTCCGGAGAGAGCGGTCTTCTCGAAAATGTACTTGATCGGATCCATCTTAGATATCAACAAGGTAGTGTGAGTCAGCATATACTGTCTCAGCCAACGAGCAGCCCATGCCAAAGTGCAGCAAGTTTTCTCGAGCAGTGAGTACCGTGTCTCACAGTCGGTAAACTTTTTGCTAAGGTAGTATATTGCATGCTCTTTTTGACCAGACTCATCATGCTGCCCCAACACACACCCCATTGAATTGTCTAATACTGTCAGGTACAATATCAAAGGTCTCCCTTCAATTGGAGGCATCCGAATTGGTGGTTCTTGTAGGTATTCCTTGATTTTTTTTGAAAGTGGTCTGGCATTCATCATTCCACTTTACCATTTGATCTTTCTTTAAAAGCTTGAAGATTGGCTTACAAGTAGCAGTCAAATGTGAGATGAATCTGGCGATATAATTCAGGCGTCCCAAGAAACCTCTAACTTCCTTCTCTGTACGGGGAGCTGGAATTTCTTGTATAGCTTTTACCTTTGCAGGATCTACTTGAATACCTTTGTCGCTGACGATGAAACCCAGAAGCTTACCGGACCTTACTCCGAAAATGCACTTGTTCAGATCCAATCTCAGTTTATATGTCTTCAATCTGTCGAACAGCTTTTGGAGATGATCAAGGTGCCCTTCCTAAGCCTAAGACCTGGCTATCATATCATCGACGTGAAATTCAATCTTATGGTGAATCATGTCGTGGAACAAAGCGACCATGGCGCACTGATAAGTTTCCCCGGCATTCTTCAACCCAAAAGGCATCACCTTGTAGCAGAAAGTTCCCCACTGTGTAACAAAAGTTGTCTTTTCCATGTCTTCGGGAGCCATCTTGATCTGGTTGTAGTCAGAGAAACCATCCATGAAGGAAAAGATTTTGTGTTGCGCAGTGTTGTCGACCAAAACATCAATATGAGGAAGTGGGAAGTCATCCTTGGGGCTTGCCCAGTTCAGATCTCTGTAATCCACACACATCCGTACCTTACCGTCCTTCTTAGGCACCAAAGCAACATTAGCAACCCACTGCGGATAGGAGGTGACAGCTAAGAATCCTGCGTCGAACTGCTTCATGACCTATGCCTTAATCTTCTCTGACATTTTAGGGCGCATACAGTGGACCTTCTGTTTAACTAGCGGGCATTCTTCCTTAGTCGGCAGGCGATGTACCATAATATCAGTGTCCAAAACAGGCATATCTTCATAGGACAAGGCGAATATCTCAATGTAGTCGTGCAACATTTGTATCAACCTCTATTTGACGCTGAGCTCCAGGTTTGCACCTATTTGAACCTCTTTTCTGTCTATCTTTGTGCCCAAGTTTATTGTCTCAACTGGCTCTTTATTAGGCTGCATAGCCCTCTCTTCCTGTTGTAGCAGTCTAGCAAGTTCTCCAGGTATCTCACAATCGTCCTCACCTTCGTCCTCGGCTTGGTTGATCAGATTTTCAAAGTCATAACTGGCAATAGCAGGATTGTTATCAATGGGATCCAGAGTGGATATGGATCTGCAGTTTGATATGTGAGTGTGTGTAAGAGCATAGATGTATTGATAAAGCAAAGGCAAAAAAGAAAAACAGAGAGTGTGAAATTTGTATGCAAAGAAAGTCCAATGTTTCATTGATGATATATGAGATGACATATAATAACCCTCACAAATAGAGCCATCGTGCCTCGGGTAAGACACAAGGCGATAAAGTTTAAATTGTCCATTATAAATTTAAAAAACAAATGAGATAATTACTGCGGAATAAAAGAAACTAGTATGAAATCTCTGGTCGTCCAATTACTCGGTCCACCGTTGGTAGTCGGGTAAATCTAGCTGTCAAAATAAGAGTCTTCCTCACTGTCTTCAATAGCATTGACCTCTCGATTTCTGATGCAAAGGGGAGGTCCTCCAACTCGAGCGCATCGAACAGCCCTCTGAGCTTCTGAAGTAAAGCCCAAGCCAAACTTGTCAGTCTTGTGAATGAACTCAGGAAGCTGTTCACAATTGGTATTCCTGCCTTCTTCAACTATTGCTCTTGTGTCCCTGAGAGAAGCCATCTTCAGAGGAGATTTGGTACTGGTAGTGGTCTCAGTTGACGCCAAAATCTGGAGAACCTCTTCAAAGTTTTTGCAAGGAGTCTCTATAAATTCTTTGTCCAGCTCTACGTAGAGGAAGGAATTGAGGTGGCTCACCATGTATTCTTCTTCACCCCGCACTGTGACATTCTTTCCTTTCACCGGATACTTCAGCATTTGGTGAAGTGTGGAAGTAACAACCCCAGCTTCGTGGATCCAAGGATGACCCAACAAACAGGAGTATGATGGCCTGATGTCTATCACATAGAAGGTGGACATGAACGTCTGAGAGCCTACCTTGACAGGGATGTTCACCTCCCCATGCACCATTATCTTTGATCCGTTAAAAGCCCTTACCACAATGTTACTAGGCTTTAAAGTCAAACCCTCGCAATCCAACCGGTCCAACGCTTTCTTCAGCAAAACATTCAGTGAAGACCCAGTATCTATCAGCACATGAGCCATAGTGGTACCCCTGCATTCAATCGAGACATGAAGAGCATCATAATGCTTTCTTCCCTTCGGTGTCAAGCCGGCATCTGAGAAACCCATCCCATTGTCGGCAGTCAGGCTAGCCACACAATCTTTGAATTCATCAGTTGAATTCTCTTGCGGCACATGCGTAGTTTCGAGGAATGCAATCAAAGCCTTTGCATGGGCCTCAGAGCACAACAGCATGGATAACATGGATATCTTTGAGGGGTCTTCCCCAACTGTTTGACCACATTGTAGTCACTCTTTTTTATTATTTTCAAAATTTCCTCTATCTCTTGCTTAGAGGCTTCCACAACAATCTTTCTAGGTGCCTCCGTCCGGGCAGGCTCACCTACAACTTTTTTTCCGCGAGTCCCAGATGACTTATCGGCAGGGGCGACAGCTGGAGTGAGAACAGGAATAGTAGTTGATGTGCTAGTAGGAACAGCAGATGGAATGATAACAGGCTTGTTTACAGTCTTAGTGGAAATCTCAAGAGAGAAAACCCTTCCACTTCTAGTAATTTTGCTGGTCCCAACAATGTTACCGACATCAGGATCCACTTCTTCAGCCTTCAAGTTTTGTTTAACACCATGATAGTAAATATAGGTGCCATAATGCCAAGGGACGGCTTTGTCCGAGGCGTACGGGATAGAACCAGGACATGTGATTATCAGTGAGCAAATATCGTAGTGGGTGTAATACTAACAGGTCTTCTCGAGGAGGCCTTGGAAGGACTGGCGGAAATGGTTATAATAGCAATATCTTCAAATGGAATAACGGGAACCATAGTTTTCTCAAACAAAATTTCTTTACTGTCCATCAGGCGTTGAATACCTGACCTCAGCAAATGGCAACCAGAAGGTAGGAATAAACATATGTGGCAACCTTCACCACAACCCGGAAATAAACTGGTCAACAGCAAATTCTTCTTAACAGTCATAAGAGGAGTGGAAACTTCATCCACCGAGGTTACAAATAAATTAGTATCAACGGCGTTAACTCCATGGTTGTGCTTAGGCATGGGAGTAGTTATGACATTGGGCTTCTCCAGAGCATCGAACTCAATCTCCTTAGCTTCAATCAGGTCTTGTACCTTATTTCTTAGAGTCCAACAATCATTAGTGTCATGACCAGGACTTCCAGAATAATAGGCGCACCTAGCGTTCGGATTGTAACGAGGAGAAGAGGTATTAGGATTCTTGGGAGCCTCCTTTAAGGTTGCCAATTTGGATCTCAACAGATGGGGTAAAACCTCTGCCAATGTCATGTTGATCCGGGTGAACTGCCTTTGTGGTCTCTCCACCCTTTGCTGATTGTTGCGTTGTGGGGCGACCGTGGGTCTAGGTATTATTACAACACTTATCATTGGAGGGTATCCTGCTCTGCTCCGATCTCTCAGGTCATAAATGGCGATGGCCTCCTTCTTACCAGTGAAAGGCTTCTTCGTTGTGCTCGAAGATGCATCTTTTTGAATTTTGCCACTTTTTTTACCAGCTTCGACCCGCTCACCAGTCATGATTAGTTCAGTAAATCCATCTAAGGAACTTCCAATCAGGTGTTTGAAGAATGGACCTGATAAGGTGCCTAGGAACATGTCGACTAATTATATGTGTGATAGAGGGGGCACGACTCTGCCTGCGAGATCCCTCCATTTCTGAGTATAGGTTTTGAAACCTTCACCTGTTCCCATAGACATGCCTTGCAATTGCGTCCAAGTCAGAGCTAAATCAGCATTGTACTGATATTGTTTGTAGAAAGCGGCAGCCAAATCTTACCAATTATGAACATTGGTCCCTTCCAATTGATAAAACTAATCCAACTGCGTCCCTGACAAGCTCTCTTGGAAGAAATGCACCCACAGATTCTTATCAGCCGTATGGGATTGAATTTTTCTGACGTACGACCTTAGATGTAGCTTTGGGCAAGATACACCGTCGTATTTGGAGAAAGTGGGGACCTTGAATTTCTGTGGGATGACAACCCCTGAGATAAGTCTTAATTCTTCAAAATCTAATCTGGGTACCCTCTGAATCTCCATAGCATTCAAATGATCCTCTAGCTGTTTGTATTTATCATCAGCAAGAGGATATTGTTCCTCAGAGTAATCAGGCTCTTCCTCTTCCTCGGATGTTGGGTCGTTGTTCACTTCATGGGTCTTGTATCCTTGATTATCTCCTTCACGCAATGATGTTGCAAAGTCCAAGGTTCGTCTGGCTTGTCCTTTAAACCTTCTTCCCATGATCACAACACCGGTTAGTTTCTTCGCTTTTTTCTTCTTCTCTTTGGCCAGTAGAGTCTTCAACTCCTATTGTCCTTTTGTCAGAGCTAAGAGCATTTGTTGGAACTAGGCGTTCTGCGCCTGAAGATCTTTCACAGTCTGTTCAACATCCATCTCACTGAAATAAACAGTAGAAGGATAAGGAGACCTGTTATGAGAAACTTGTATGATGTTATGATGAATGAAGATGCAACATGCAAATGATTTCAAGTAAATTTAGAGATTTAAATTTGTTCAAACCAAAAAGAACACACAATATATTAAATCCAAGTTTGAATACATCACGCCTCTTCGGGCTTACAATGAAAGAAACAGAATACAACAAAAACTCCTAAGACAAAAAGGTTGAACGCATCCTCTTTAGAGCAATGTAGGCATTCAGGCTTTTCTCTTCGTGAAGCAGCTTGGTGAGCTCCAGAACCTTCTTCTCACTAGCGTAAAAATGGGCTTCAAAGGTGTCTCGCTCTTCTTTCAACTGAACCCAAGCTTCCTTCAAGTCCTCGAGAGAGGTAGGCATGTCAGGATGAAGAACGGTGTATGGGACGTCTCCTTCAACAATAGGCTCTATAATGACAGGAAGGATGGAAGGGTAAGGCATCACGAGACTCTGAGCACGAGCCCGTACCCACCTAAGGTAAGGCTCGAGAGGGATAGAGTTCTTGTGTCCCAAATTTCTACTGTCCACCTTGTTCACCATTCTCCAAGCTCGTGTCAACCTCTGGTGGTAACCTTGGTCTTCTTTTCCATAGTCAAACACCAGACCTTGAATGAGCGTCTCGTGGGGACCGTCTCTTCAGGCATACCCAAACTGTCGAAGAGCTAAGCATGGATTATAGGTGATATCTCCCATAATACCAAGCAGAGGTACGTTAGGGAATTCCCCACAGCGGTCAATGATAGAAATAACTTCCAAGGATCACAAACACCAACTAATTTCAGAATTGGTGAGGGACGTCATCCTTTGGGACCATGTCAGTCTTTGCTCGTTCTTTAAGGCTGATTGAGGCAGATGTGAAGTGAACCACTTAGCGAGTAGGGGGATACAACACAAAAGAGTACCTCTTTTCTTCATGGTGCGGGTATGAAGGAAATACAAGATGTCTCCAAGTAAGGTAGGTACGGGATTGCGAGAGAGAAAGACTTTGATGGCGTTAACATCTATGAATTGTTCTGAGTTGGGGAACAAAACCAAACCATAAATGAGAAGAGCCAAGATGTCTTCGAAAGCTTGGAAATCCATGTCGTCCCAGAAAGAACGAGCCTTCTCCAATAGAAACTTGGCTAGGAAACCTTTGACCCCGCTTCTTGTCTCCCAATTGGCTATAATGTCGGCTCTCTTCAGATGCAAAGCTTCGGCGATGACTTCAGGTTCTGGAATCTCTTCCAGACCGGTGAACGGTATCTGATCAAGCACGGGTACCCCTAAGAGTAGAGAGAATTCTTCCAGTGTAGGTACCAACTGATAGTCCGGGAAAGTGAAATAATGATGCACGGGATCAAAGAATTGGAACAGTACACACATCATCTCTTCTTGGAAACTGGATGTAGCCAAACTGAGGAGTCAACCGTATTTCTTGGTAAAAGGAGAATCCCCGGGAACTTTTGAGGCTAACTCTTGAAGTTGAGGGTGTGCTTTTACAAAGCTGATTCGGATGGTGTTTCTTCGGACAGAATTCATGACCTACAAAACAAAAACAAAGATAAACCTCTAAATCCTTGAAATGGTTAGCGAACATGCTCATGATGCTTATGATGTTTATGATGTTATGCACAAGTATATACACACAAAGCAAGCAAATCCCTATGTTTTAGGCTTGCATGAGGTTTTATAGGTAAGTACCCTCTTGAAGTTTAGTTGGCTCAAACCTGTCCTAGTAATAGTGATCGCGTTCTAAAGGATCTCAATATCACTGACCTTTCTCTTGGGTGTTGTCTCAGCACAATCAATCTTTTCTTGCGGACGAGATATCCTAAAAGTCTAGCCTCAATGAGTGTAGTATCGAGTATCAACCAATTTTCATCTCTACACCGAAACCGGCTATCTCACTACGTCCTAATGGCCAAGTTTGTTCAATTAGGGTTATAAAGTCTGTTAGTGCTTCATGATGCCACTCAGCGGCCCCGTATTCTCCTCGATTCACCATAAGGGATATCGGTACCCACAAATGTGTCACACTAACATAGCCATTGTTTCAACCATATCGGTCTATGCCGTATAGTTTCCATAATCTATTGCTATTTACCTAAAAAGGTGTCCCAGATCCGGGTGGAGGATCAAAGCAAGCCCAAACAGAGAACCAAATGTAAAGCATACAAGTCAAACAAAGTAAACAGATAAATGTGATTTATCCCTAAGGTAACCCCACTTTAGAATTCTCCCCAGCAGAGTCGCCAATTCTGTGGTACGGTGGGAGAACTGACTTGAGGTTTTGTGTTTTGATCGCATTTGTGCGGATAGCAAGAGTCGCCACCGACTTTTCTTTTATCCAAAAAGGAAAGGTGAAAAAAGCACAGGAAAGACCTTTAGAGATGTTTTTGAGTTAGGGGGTAGGTTCTGAAAAGGGAAGATATTAGCACCCTTTTCATCCATGGTTTTCCATGGTCTCTTAGTTACTCGCTAGATCACTTGCTTTTGTTTGAATGTGCTTTGTGTGGTTTTGAAAGTATTTCAAAAATGTAACTTTGTAATGATTCTCATTTCTATAAGAATGCATACAAAGTTTCATTTTGAAAATAGTTCAAAGAGATGTTTGTGGGATGTGTTTTTGAAAGTGATTTTAAAAAAAAAAGTTTTTCTTTGTACTGGCTCTCGTCTCTATAAGTACGCGTACAAAGTGTTTGTTTTTTAAAAAAATGTTTCAAAATGAGAGTGTTGGTGTATAAAATGTTTTGTTGTGAGCAAGCGAGCAACTAAGAGTGAACCTACCTACTCGAAAGGTCTTAAGTGTGCTTTTCCTTCTCCTTTAGATGTGGCTATCTTACCATTGATTTGGTAAGAAGCCTCATCGTTGGATGTGAAGGGACGGGTGTAGGGATGTTTGTATACTCATAGAAGGCAACTCATGGAACGTTTTAGCAATGTCATTTTAGGGACTAGATCGTTTATCAAAGGCAACATCGAGGGTCATCGAGGGACTACGATCTTTTATCGAGGGTCTTCGCTAAAATGCCCATGTTTGAGGGACATGGCTATTTTTTCGATAGGCAACGAAATGGGATTACCCTAAGGGTGCATGTGTGAATAGTGTGTTTGATTGCATGCATTTTAATCTTAATTAGGGTTGTCTATTTTGTTATTTTCATGTCTTGCCATACATCCTATTTACTAGCAATATATAAAAAGCAAGTAAAATGCGAAAAAATAAAATCTAAGCTATTACATCGCTTTTAGGGGGATGGGGGTACATATTTATGAATGGGGTTGCAAGTAAAATTAAATCCTAAGTTATTATTACAACCATATCGAAATGGATCAGAATGTGCAAGAAATGTAAATTGCTTATTTATTTAAGAAAAGAAATAAGTTTTGTTTAAGGAAATATTTTTTGGTCTTTTGTTTTAAGAAATAAAGTAAAGCATGGAAAAACATTTTTTGGTGTTTGTTGATTAATGAAATAGAAAGTGATAGCAAAGATAGTGAGAAAAAGTAAAAATAGAATCAGCATATTGCTGATTAAGGGAGGTCAGAAGTTCTGACTCTGGCGCACTGCAAAACAGAATTCCTGTTAGTAAAAAAAACATAAGTAGAGTCATAAGTTTTGAGTCCACTGGGAGCACATTAGCTTTCAGAAGTTCTGATACCACCGGAAACAGAGTAGGTTTCAGAAGTTCTGATACCATTAGTATTAAAGTGGATTTCAGAAGTTCTGATACCACTGGCAGAACTTGGTCTCTCTTTCCATGATAGTCATAACATCTGCAACTTAGTCATTTCTTCACAAAATAGAAGATATGCATATGACAGTTATGGCAGGTGTCATAGTGTTTCAGAAATAAGAAATATCAGAACTATAAATCATAGGCAAGTATGAATACCAATCCAAATTTTGAGTTCTAATTTCTTCTAGAAGTTCTGAACTGATTTATTCCATACTTAGGCAGGAAAATGCGTGAAGCCTCAGAATATGTATAACGTCAGAAACATGATATCTACATTGTATTTTTTGAACATGCAAATCTGATAATGCTTAAGCAACGTGATAAGAGTCAGCAGAAGCTTACCTTGCAACTTAAAAAGATTCTGTAAACTGGAGGTTGGTCCTAGACTCTGGTGATGTTCTGAGCAACTTCTTCACGTACTCAACAGGATGGAGGTTTTTAACTTCTCGAACAGCCAAGGGGTGATACTCTGACTTCTTTGAGGTGGAGGTGAATGGAGAGTGTATGGCAGTATGAATACAGAAGTTAAAATAGCTTCTAGTATGTGAATCAGTAACCGCGGGGATGGTTTTAGTCAAGGAACAATGGAGTTTTGATGCTAGAATCAAATGCTAAGGTTTTGGTATTTTGGTGTTTACAGCTTTTCGGATTCTTGGAATTTTGCAAAGATTCAAGGCTTTTTCTTTCTTTTGGTGATTCTCTCTCTCCAAAAACTAACCCCTTGAACGTGTGATGGAAAAAACTATTTATAGATGGATTTGCTGTAGTTTTTTTTGGGGGGGGGGGGGGGGGGGAACAAATGAGTTTTTAAACATTTTTGGCATATTGTCCCTTTGTTTTTAAATCACAATTTTCATAGGCTAATTTGGTGCAAGAAAAACGCATGCGTGGACTGGATCAGCAACTCCTTGGAGTGTTGTGGCAGCTGGCTCCAGGATTGTGCCATAGCAGGGCAGCAGGTTACTTAAACAAGGTTTAGGATTTGGTTATGTTCTGATTGCAGAAGATCAGAAACGTAACCTCCAAACGCTGAAGGGGCATCTTCTGACCAGAGCATTGAACATAGCCTCCATATGCTGAAGAATCAAGTTTTGAATGAAGCATTATGTTCTGACCAAAGAGCAACGCTTCTGCATGTTCTGATTGAAGCGTTATATTCTGACTAAAGAGCAACGCTTCTGCATGTTCTGATTGAAGCGTTATGTTCTGACCAAAGAGCAACACTTCTGCATGTTCTGATTAAAGCGTTATGTTCTGGACCGTGTTTGCAACTTCTGACGACATTTTCATAGAGGCTGGCTCAGAATTTCTGAAGTATCATATTCTCTAGACACTTAGAAAATTTTCTAAATGTTTAGAAAATTTTATTTTTTTTTCAAAATAACTTCTGACTTCTGATTTTTGACGAACCAATTTCATGCCTTAATGGAATATGGTTCTTGGAACTAGATTTTGATTTATAAGTCAAAGTTTGACTTTTTCAATGTACTTTTGACCATCTTGCCCTTATGGATGATTTCCTTGAAAAGTGGTGATTCAAGACTTGGAACTTGATAGAAGCAAAACTGAGAGTTCAGGATGGATCTCTGAGAAATGGGAGGGCAAAGTTTGGGGTACAACACAAGGCATGTCTATGGGTGCTGGTGAAGGTTTCAAAATTTATGCTCAAAAATGGAGGGATCTCGCGGGAAGAGTCCAGTCCCCTCTATCTGACAGAGAATTGGTGGATATGTTCTTAGGCACGTTATCTGGTCCATTCTTCAACCATCTGATAGGATGCTCTTCAGCTGGATTTACTGAATTAATCATGACTAGTGAGCGGGTAGAAGCCGGTATAAAGAGTGGAAAAATTCAAAGAGATGTATCCTCGAGCATGATAAAGAAACCATTTACCGGAAAGAAGGAGGTCAGTGTTGCATATGACCATAGGAATCAAAACAAAACTGAACATCGCCCGACGGTAGGGGCTGTTATGATTTCTAATCATGTACCGAATTAGCAGCAAAACTATCAACATGACCTTGTCCCAAGTTTTGCCACATCTTTTGAAGTCCAATCTATTGACTCTAAAGGAAGCTCCCAAGAACCCCAATACTGCTTCTCCTTGCTACAACCTAAATGCTCGATGTGCCTATCATTCTGAAAGTCTGGGTCATGATACAAACGATTGTTGGGCCTTGAAGAATAATGCACAAGACCTTATTGAAGCGAAAGAGATTGAGTTTGACCCCCCAGAAACACCTAATGTGATAACGGCGCCAATGCCCAAACACGGTCAAGGTGTCAACGTTGTTGATGATAATGGTTTTGTTTCTTCCATGAATGATTTAACTACTCCCCTTTTAACTATTAAACAGAATCTATTGCAAGTCGATCTATTTCTGGGTTATGATGAAAGTTGTCACTTATGTATGTCTCTACCAAATGGCTGTTTGTTACTAAAGATGGGCGTCCAACGCCTGATGGCCAACAAAGAAATCATGTTTGAAAAAGTTCCTTTTACCAGAAATTCGTGTGAAGATATCTCAATAATCACCATTTACAACAATCCTCCCAGGGTCTCCACCAAAAGACCCGTCAGGATTACATTTGTTCCAAAGTTTTCTCCCCTAATCATCACCATGTCGGGGCCAATACCATATTCTTCGAATAAAGTTGTTCCCTAGAATTATGGGGCTGGCGTCTATTACCTTGGCGTCAGGAAAGATCTATTGGCTATTGAAGACAAAGTTGTGAAAGACACTGATCCTGACATTGACAATATGTTGGGACCAGTAAGATAACAAGAAGTGGAAGAGTTGTCTCCCCCGAGATCTCCCCAAAAACCATTGATCCTCCTGTAATTATTCCAGCTACCGCTCCTACCAGCATTCCCAGTAATACTCCCGTTGATAATCCTACTATTATCCTTGCTACCGAGACAAGGGGAAAAGAGGTATTGTTTGAGCCTGTCCAGAAGAAGGCACATCCAGAGGTCATTCTTGAAGCTTCTAGCAAAGAGATGGAAGAGATGCTAAAAATAATCAAGAAAAGTGACTACAACGTCGTGGAACAGTTGGGGCAGACCCCTTCAAAAATATCAATGTTGGCCTTACTTTTGTGTTCTGAGGCCCATGCCAAGACCTTGGTAAAGTTTCTAAAGACCGCCCACGTGCCCCAAGAGACCTCCATTGATCAATTTGAGAAATGTGTGGCCAGTCTAACTGCTGATAATGGACTGGGTTTTTCTGATGCTGATTTAACTCCCAAAGGAAGGAAACACAATGATGCCTTGCATGTTTCCATTGAGTGCAGGGGCACTACGTTAGCCCAAGTTCTAATAGATACAGGTTCGTCGCTAAACGTCTTGACCAAGAATGCTCTTGATAGGTTATATTGTGAAGGACTCACATTAAAGCCTAGCAACATTATGGTGAGGGCCTTTGATGGCTCTAAAAGAATAGTGCACAGAGAAGTGGACATCCCTATAAAAGTTGGAACTCAGACTTTTGATTCAACTTTCTATGTGATGGATATATTCCCTTCCTATTCCTGTCTATTAGGCCGACGCTGGATCCATGGTGCTGGTGCCGTCACTTTTACCCTACATCAGATGTTGAAGTACCCAATCAAGGGAAAGATCATCGCAATCCATGGGGAGGAGGAATACATGGTTAGCCATCTGAACTCTTTCAGATATGTGAAAATGGATGGTGAGTTCATTAAGACCCCATGTCAGAATTTTGAGGAGGTCCCACAAACATTTGCGGCAACTAAGACTACTACCAAGACTCCAAAGGTTACTAGACCTCCATTAAAAATGACCTCTCTGAAAGATGCTAGAGCAGTTGTTGAGGAAGATGGATGCACCATTTGGGGTCGACTTCCGGATATTCCCTATAAATCCAACAAATTTGGTTTGGCTTTTACCTCAGAGGCCCAGAGAACTGTTTGACGAACTCGTGTTGGGGGACCACCTTTACGTATCAGCAATCAGGGAGTCAATGCATTGGAAGACAGTGATGGTAGTTATGACATGGACGAGTGGATTTTTCCAACCATCAGCGGAGGACTCAACAATGGGGAGGCCAAAGAATTTGTCCTTATTACTTTTATTCAAGAGTAATTGTCTTTTAATTTTTTGTCAGACTTGTAACATTTAAACAATGTAGACTTTAAAACCTTGTGTCTTACCCGAGGCTCAAGGGTCTATTTGTGAGGGTTGTTACTACATCTTCATATGTCATCAATAAATCATGGACGTTGTTGTATGCAAATTTTTACACTCTTTGTTTTTCTTTTCCCTACCTTTTATTTTATCAAAGATAGTTATGCTCTTACACACACTCATATATCTAAATGCAGATCCACATCCACTCAGGATCCCATGGGTAACGATTCTGCTATGGCCTATTGTAACTTTGAAAATCTGATCTACCAAGCCGAAGAAGAAGGTGAGGAAGATTGTGAGGTACCAGGGGAACTAGCCAGGTTATTACAATAGGAAGAAAGGACCATACACCCCCACGAAGAGCCAGTTGAAACAGTTAACTTAGGTACTGAAGAGGACAAGAAATAAGTCAAGGTAGGTGCCAACCTGGAGCCTAGTGTCAAGAAGCACTTAACTCAGTTACTACATGACTATGTTGAGATATTTTCCTGGTCATACAAAGACATGCCATGACTGGACACTGATATCGGGGTCTATCATTTGCCGACAAAAGAAGACTGCCCTCCAGTAAAATAGAAGGTTTGTCGCATGCAGCCAGAAATGTCAGAGAAAATCAAGACTGAAGTCATGAAGCAGTTCGACACCGGATTCTTAGATGTCACCTCCTATCCACAATGGGTCACAAACGTTGTTCCAGTGCCTAAAAAAGACGGTAAGGTACGTATGTGTGTGGATCACAAAGACTTGAATAGGGCAAGCCCCAAGGATGACTTCCCGCTTCCCCACATTGATATTCTGGTTGACAACACCGCACAGTATAAAGTATTTTCCTTCATGGATGGTTTCTCTGGATACAACCAGATCCAAATGGCACCTGAGGACATGGAGTAAACAACCTTTGTCACACAGTGGGGCACGTTCTGTTACAAAGTTATGCCATTTGGGTTAAAGAACACCGGGGTAACCTATCAGCGTGCCATGGTAGCTTTGTTTCACGACATGATCCATCACGAGATAGTGGTCTACGTGGATGACATGATAGCGAGATCTCAAACTGAAGAGGAGCACCTTGACCATATGCAGAAACTGTTTGAAAGAGTGAAGAAATACAAACTAAGGTTGAATCCGAATAAAAGCACTTTTGGAGTGAGGTCCAGTAAGCTCTTAGGATTCGTTGTCAGCGGCAACGGTATCAAAGTAGACCCTGTAAAGGTAAAAGAAATACAAGAAATGCTTGCTCCTCGCACTGAGAAGGAAGTCAGGGGATTCTTAGGACGGCTAAACTACATCGCCAGGTTCATTTCCCACCTAACCGCTACTTGTGAACCAATCTTCAAATTGCTGAAGAAAGATCAAGTGGTGGAATGGAACGAAGACTTCTAGGATGCCTTTGATAGGATCAAAGAGTACCTTCAAGAGCCTCCCATTTTGATGCCACCAGTTGAGGGAAGACTTCTTATCATATATCTAACGTTCTTGGAAAATTCAATGGGGTGTGTGTTGGGGCAGCATGACGAGTCTGGCCGAAAAGAGCATGCAATATACTACCTGAGCAAAAAGTTTACCGACTATGAAACCAGATATTCACTACTCGAGAAAACTTGTTGCACTCTGGCATGGGCTGATCACCGACTAAGACAGTATATGTTGACTCACACTACCTTATTGATATCCAAGATGGATCCAATTAAATACATATTCGAGAAGCCTGCCCTCTCTGGAAGAGTAGCAAGATGGAAGGTGGTCCTGATTGAATACGACATTCAGTACACTACCCAGAAAGCAATAAAGAGAAGTGTGCTAGCCGGTCGCCTTGCTCATCAGGCTGTGGATGACTATCAATCCATGAATTTCAAATTCTCGGACAAAGACATCATGGTGGTAAACAATTGTAAAGAACTCAGACCATATGACGGACCTGAACAAGGATCTCGATGGACCATGGTTTTTTATGCAGCTTCCAACACACTCGGAAACGGCATCGGCGTTGTAATCATATCCCCTAAAGGATGCCATACTCCCTTCACTTCTAGACTGTGTTTCAACTGTATCAATAATAAGGCGGAATATGAAGCGTGTATTATGGGTCTCAAAGCTGCCATAGATTTGAGAATCAAGTCCTTAAGTGTATTTGGAGATTCATCCTTAGTCATTAGTCAGATCAAAGGAGAATGGGACACAAAGCATCCTAATATCATCCCTTACAAAGAACATGTGTTGACATTAATCCCACATTTTGAGGAAATTACCTTTGAGAATTTTCCATGAGAGGAAAATCAACTAGCGGACGCGCTAGTCACTATGCCATCCATGTTCAGAATCAGGTGGGGTAATGAGGCTCCTTAGATCACCATTGAATGGATGAATGAACCAGCTTACTGTCACGAGATCGATACTTAAGAAGTAGTGGACAAGCCTTGGTTCCATTAAATTAAGAGATATCTCGATGCCCAAGAATATCCGGAGGAAGCTTCAGTCAATGATAAGAAGTTCCTGAGAAGGTTTTCTGCTAAGTTCTTCCTCAGTAACAGAATCCTCTATAAGCGCAACCACAACTCTACTTTTCTTCGATGCATAGACAAGAGTGAGGCAGAAAAGATCATGGATGATTTACACGAAGGTACCTTTGGCACTCATTCTAGTGGACACATGTTGGCTAAAAAGATCCTACGGGAAGGATACTACTGGTCCACCATGGAAGTAGATTGTCATCAGCATTCACGAATTTGTCACAAGTGTCAGATCTATGCTGACAAAGTACATGTGCCTTCGGTTCCTCTAAACATACTGAATGCTCCTTGGCCATTCGTGATGTGGGGCATTGACATGATTGGAGAGATCAAACCTACAGGTTCTAATGGACACCGCTTCATCTTGGTTGCCATTGATTACTTCACGAAGTGGGTTGAGGCAGCTTCCTTCGCTTCTGTTACCAAGAACATTGTGACCCAATTCATCAAACAGAATCTTATCTATCAATATGGTATTCCATAGAGAATCATTACAAATAATGATACCAATCTCAACAGTACTATGATCATTGCACTATGTGCGTAATTCAAGATCCAGCATCATAATTCTTCTCCTTACCAGCCGAAGATGAATGGAGTTGTAGAAGCCGCTAATAAAAACATCAAGAAGATCATATAAAAAATGACATTGACCTATAAGGATTGGCATGAGATGTTACCATTTGCTCTCCACGGTTACCGCACCATGGCGCGCACATCAACGGGGGCAACTCCTTTCTCTTTGGTATATGGCATGGAAGCTGTCCTACCAATTGAAGTCCAAATACCTTCTTTGAGAATCATAAGGGATGAAGGGTTGAATGAAGATGAATGGATTCAAAATCGACTTAACCAGTTGAACTTGATTGACGAGAAGAGGCTTACGGTTGTCTGTCATGGCCAGATGTACCAAAAACGAATGATTAAAGCTTTTAACAAGAAGGTCAGACGTTAGGTATATCAGGTTGGTGACTTGGTAATAAAGCGTATCATACTGCCACAAGGTGATCCCAGGGAAAAATGGACTCCTACATACGAAGGACCATTCGTGATTAAAAACATATTTTCTGGTGGGGCAATGATCTTAACCACTATGGACGACGACGACCTTCCGCACCCTATAAACGTGGACATATTTAAAAGATACTATGAATGAAAAATACCCTCTAGGTCGAGTGGCCTAGGCAAAAATTAGGGATAAAACAAAAAAATTTGTACACCCGGCAAGCTGAAAACCTGAAAGGGCGGCTTGGGAAAAAAAGGGTATCCCGGTGGACTGAAAACCCGAAAGGGCGGTCCAGGCAAAAGTTAGGGATTTAAAGTGTATGACTATGTCTCGTTGGATCACCTTACAGCCATTCTTCAGCATCAATCGGCAAACTCAAATGGTTCTAATCAATCCAATCAACTTCGGACAAAGCAGCAAGTGGATGAGACGCTCTGAGACATGAAGGCTATAGCAGAGTTGGAACCCCATGGGATTATTTTACATAGCTCTCTTTCCTTTGTATTAGTTTTCATTTTTACGATGACATTCTCTTACTAGGATGTTCGTCCCTTTGTACAAAAATACTTATTCAAGTTAATACAAAGATATTCCTTTAAAAGTATAAAACTATCTGTTTTTCTTTTTACTTTCCTATTTTGTTTGCAAAAACGTCCAGCGATTATTTTTGAACATATGCATTTCAACATAATTATTGTTTATAAATAAACGCATAAAAAAGGAAAACTAAACAAAAAGACAATTACTAATGGCTTTAAGAAACATGATAATATCTATGGGCCATTCCATAAAGTCCCTGCATGTACTTTCCCTAATGGAACAGGAGCAAGGACATCCATCTATAAGATCATTGCTATGTCGCCAGTGTGTAGCCTAATGATGTCTATTGCATTCATATCCCCAACGGAGAAAAACTTCCAGTTACTGCTCCAAATATTCCTCAATGAAAGTCGCCAAACTGCTCAAGAATTCCCCATTAGGATTTCACCAAGTCCGCAAGCAATGCACGGCGTTTCCCTTCCCCAACAGAGTTTACTTCTCTAATGATGGAAACCCATTTATCAATACTTCAATTTCAGTAAAATATGAAGGCTTACACTCCACATTGCCAACAGTAGTCAGGGATTTATTTTCCCCAATCTAAACAGGATTGTAGTAGAACAACTAATATGTGCATACATTGCATTCATACATCATAAACATCGACAACACAGATGCATATATCGCAATCTCATTTATTTTGAGAAACATCATTACACCATGCATTTCATACATCATGGCATTACATACGACTAACTCTTTACCTTTTCAGGAAAGACCAATCAATAAAAAATTATCATCAAATTTTCAACAAGACAAGGCAATTATCTATGAATAAATCAATGGTAGATCAATTCCCGAAACAGGACAGGATGACTATCTACATGACAAATACTTCCTTCAGACATCTGTCGGTTCAGTTTATATCTCTCAACAGTTTATCATGATTCTTTCCCGTAGACACTTTCTCTGGTTCAAATAAATCGCTCCAAGATTTATTCTGATTCTTTTCCAAACCTCTGTCAGTTCAGTTTAAATCTCTCAACGGTTTATCCTGATTCTTTCCCGTAGACACTTTCTCTGGTTCAGATAAATCGCTCCAAGATTTATTCTGATTCTTTTCCAGACCTCTGCTGGTTCAGTTTAAATCTCTAAATGATTTATCCTGATTCTTTCCCGTAGACACTTTCTCTAGTTCAGATAAATCGCTCCAAGATTTATTCTAATTCTTTTC
Source organism: Vicia faba (assembly GCA_948472305.1). NCBI lineage: Eukaryota > Viridiplantae > Streptophyta > Magnoliopsida > Fabales > Fabaceae > Vicia > Vicia faba. The sequence continues at coordinate 572,837,876 of OX451738.1, forward strand.
CAAACCTCTGCTGGTTTAGTTTAAATCTCTCAACGATTTATCCTGATTCTTTCCCGTAGACACTTTCTCTGGTTCAGATAAATCGCTCCAAGATTTATTCTAATTCTTTTTCATACCTCTGCTGGTTCAATTTAAATCTCTTAATGGTTTATCTTAATTCTTTCCTATAGACACCTTCTTTGGTTCAGATAAATCGCTCTAAGATTTATTCTGATTCTTTTCCAGACCTCTGCTGGTTCAGTTTAAATTTCTCAATGGTTTATCCTAATACTTTCCTAGTAGACGCTTTCCCTGGTTCAGTGTTAAATCGACCAAAGATTTATTCTGATTATTTCCAATTAAAGATTATTCAAGACTTCTACTAGGTTCAGTTTTAAATCGACCAAAGATTTATTCTGATTCTTTTCCCAGTTAAAGTCAAGCTTAGACTTAGTCTAATTTCTATTAATAATCACCTTTAGATGGCATCTATAAGCCCATCTCCACCAACTCTCCATCATTTCTCCAAATGGCATCTTTAAGCCCATTCCTTACACCTCAACCATAATATCATCAAGTGCAAATTTCTGGCACTCTAGTGTTCAATCATCTTCCACCTTCAAGTCACGAATGGCAGATTTGCCAATCTAACTCTTCAGGTTTAAGAAGATTGAATAGGAGCAGTTGTTGTACCCCAAAATTTGCCCTCTCATTCCTTAAGACATTTCTCAAAGGGGCTCCCAAAACTCAAGCTTACACAAATATATTTGTACTTTTCAGCATCAAAGTTAATGAAGAGATTGCTAAAAAAACCAAACAGATGAAAAATGCTCTTTTTGACAAAATTAAAGGAAAAGCAGGTTCCTTTTGATTTTTTCATCCTTCGATGGACACTTTAGCCTTGGTTGCATCTTTCGTTTGGGCGCTGGATTCCTTTGGGGAAATTTCATTTCATGCTTAGATTGAGGCATTAGGCTCATTTGGCTAAGATCATTTCCTGTTTCATTTTAGTGCTAGACTTTGCTTGAATGTTTGTGCAAATCTTTCATTTGGCCACACATCATCTTCCCTGCGTGTTAGCCAAGACATACAAGGAAGAATTTCCTACCATAATAACAGGTACAAGGCCAAAGTCCCCTTTGAAGAAATTCGTTACACGCTTCGACAAGGCAACACTTCCCATCAAACAGTTTCAATTTACAAGGCAAAAGGCCTCCTGATGATGTCCTTCGATTCAGGAGGCCAAAGCCTCCCTTCTACCCTCTTTCGATCACACGTTTTTCCCCCTGCATGCCTCCTTCGTTTGGGGCAATGGCTTTCTATTGTACCCCAAAATTTTCCCTCTCATTTCTCAAGGATTCTCTCACAAGATCTCCCGTGGCATCAAGTTTGCAGCACTGATACATCAATTTAGGTTTGGAATTGGCACAAGGGCAAAATGGTCTATTGCATACTGAAAAGTCAAACTTTGACTTTTGGATCAAAATCCAGTTTCAAGAATCATATTTCATCAAGACATGTTGGAATATGAAGTTTGTTTCATCAAGAAAATCAAAGTCAAAATTACTTTGGAAAAGTCAAAATTCTAAATACTTAGAATTTTTTCTAAGTGGTTAGGAAATATGATAAGTTCAAAACTTCTGGCTAGATTTTCACCATGATGCAAGTTGATTCTGGAAGAACTTCTGACACAAGAGTTGTAGATCTCAACGAGATCTAAAACATTGCAGAACAAAACTTCTTCTAGAAGTGCTCGGATTTCAAGTTATAAATCCTTGAAGACACGTCCATGAAACTAAAGCACTCAGTAAATTATGGGCCTTTCCAAGACAGAATTTGGTTAGAACTTCTAGACCAGTTTTCACAAAGGTTCAATCAGAATTTGCAAGAGTAATTCAAAAGAGGGTCTGTAAAGCATGTTACAAGCTTTCTGAAAAACCTGAGAATCTCTTCAGAACATGCTGGAGCAGGGAAATTCAAAGATCAGAAGTTGGATATTTGTTCTAAGTTACGCTGATACTGAACTTCTGATCCAGATTAAGCTATGATACATAATCTCATATTGCAGGTTTGCTGTTTTGATAAATCTCATCATCATTTAATGCTTACACCCACTTTTGAGTATTTATCCAAAGGATTTCCCCACGTGTGGCATAGAAGGACCATTGTTGTCCTTGAAAAGAAAACTTTTGTACAAGTTTATGCTGGACCCATGCTTTGCTTTTGCTTCTGAGGGTACTTTTCCATAATTCATACTTACAAATTCAGATTAACCGCGGCTAAAGCTGCTAACTACCCTACTTTGTGCCTTGAACCATACTTGTTTAAACTTGCTTCAAGAACAAGTCAGTGCCCTAACATATGATGGTTGTACTCTTGACTTCTCCAAGCTACTAAATCCTTTCCTATAAATTAAACTCCATTTGCAACTGTTAAAGGGTGGGAAATTTTGAGAAAAAGCCTTGAAACTTCACTGAAATTTCTAAGAACTTGAAATTGCAAACAGAAAAACACAAAACCTGCTAAGCTTCTATTCTTTACACCCAAAATCTAATTTTCTTACACATTTATTAGCCAAATCACCCACACAGCTTTTGATATACATTTAGAAACCGTCCCAACTTCTGTGTTCAGACTGTAACACATTCTTCATCCATCTCCATCTCAAAAACCAAAACATTACTTCTGGGTTGTTCCAGAACATTGCAGCCATCCACAACTCAAGTTAAGGTTTGCTTCAGCATTCTGAGAACTTTTGGAAGCTGACCAGAACATCACAGCAGTCAGAACCAAGCTCTAGTTCACAGAATATTTTCCAGCTGTAAGGTAAGTTTCTTCTGACTTTTATCTCATTACTTAGGCATTGATAGGCTTGCATGTTCAAAAATACAATGTAGACATCCTGACTCTAATTATGTACATATTCATAGATTTCATGTATTTTTGCCTAAGTAGGAAGAATTTCAGTTCAGAACTTCTTGAGGAAATTAGGATTCAGAATTAGGATTAGCAAAATTCATGCTTTCTTCTGATTTACAGTTCTGATAATTTATATTTTTTAAACCATGATGAAACCTGCCATAACTGCTATGTGTGCACTTTTTGATTTGAAATGACTAAGTTGCAGATGCTCTGGCTGGCATGGAGAAGGAGGTGAAATTCAGCATCAGAGTTTACTTTGTAATATATGTTTATGTTTTTGCTTCTAATACCGAATATATAGCCACCCAAATGGTAGAGAGCGTGTGCATAAGACATTAGTGTTAAGGGTCCTGAGTTCTAGCCCCAGAAACACCTATTTTTTAGGTTTATTTCCTTACATTTTTACCCCATTAGTTGCATCAGAACTTCTAGATCAATCCCCTTTAAATTGCTTGTCAAAATAGTGATCCTGGACCAGAACCTCTAGACATTCCCATCCAACAGCATTGACACCTCACATATCCATTATCAGAACTTCTAGCTTGCCAGTGACACTAGAACTTCTAGATTTCCAGCTACATCAGAATTTCCAGACTCTCTCAACAACCAGAACTTCTGACCTTCCAGTAACACTAGAACTTCTAGGCTTCCAGTTGCATGAGAACTTCTAGGATCTCCCTTGTTCCCAGCAACCCCATAACTTTAGTGTACCCGGACCCAGAACTTCTGACCGTCCCTTTTTCTGCTAACATTTTCTTTCTGACTTGCAGTGTACCGAAGTCAGAACTTCTTTTCTCTGTTGTTTCGGCAATGCGCTATGTCTGACCCTTTTCCTCTTATCATTTTTACCATCATTTTATTTTCAATAACCAAAAACATTTTTATATTCACATACTTTATTTTACTTCTTTTAAAATCAAAAGACTAAAAAGATTTTTCTTAAGCAAACTTATTTTTTCTCAACAAAAACAAAACAAGTACATTTCAATTCTTGTACATTATTTCAATATGGTTGTAATATATAATTAGGACTTTAATTTCTTGAAATCTCCATTTGTAAATTTGTATACCCCATCCCCCTAATGATTATAATAGCGTAGAATATTTACCTTCCGCAATTTATCGCTTTCATATAAATGCTAGTAAAGTAGGATTTGTATGGGAAGATAAAATTAACAAGTAGACAACCCCCAATCAAAGACTAAATGCATGCAAATTAAACACATTATTCACACATTCACCCCTAGGGTTAACTCTACTTGTTGCCTAAAAAATGGTCATGTTATGCATGTGAGACGTCTTAGCAAAACAATAAAGATACAAGATCATAGTCTCTCGATGATGCTTCAAATGTTGCCTTTCAAATGATCTTAGTCCCTCAAAGAGAAATGCTAAGATATCTCACAACATTGCTATCATGACTATATGATGACTCAGGCCCGTCCCTTTACATCTAAAGATAAGGCTTCTTATCAATCAATGGTAAGATAGCAATATCAAAGGAAGAGAGAAATGAACAAAAGACTTTTGAGTAGGTAGAAACGTTCCTAGTTGCTTGCTCACTTTCAAAACAAACATCCTTTCAAACACACACCAAACACATTCAAAACATAAAATATTTTCAAAAAGTCCAACACTTTGTATACGTTCTTATAAGACGAGAACCATTACAAAGTTTGCCTAAACGGGGGCGCTTTTTTAAATACTTTCAAAAACCACCACAAAGCACACTTTTAAACAAAGCAAGTGATCTAGCAAGAAACTAAGAGCCCATAGATAACTATGAATGAAAAGGGTGCTAACACCTCCCCTTTTCATAATTTACCCCCCAAACTCAAGAAAATAATCTCAAAGGTCTTTCCTGTTCTTTTCACCCTTTCCTTTATTTGGATAAAAGAAAATTTGGTGGCAACTCTTGCTAACCGCAACAATTGCAATCAAACACAAAACATCCCAAGTTAGTTCTCCCACCGTATTATAGAACTGGAGACTCTGTTGAGGAATACTTAAAAGCGGGGTTACCTTAGGGCTAGATCACCTTTACTTGCTTTCCTTGTTTGACTTGTTTGCTTTACATTATGGTTACTTGTTTGGGCTTGTTTTGATCCTCTACCCGGATCTGGGACACCTTTTAGGTAAGTAGCAATTGATTGTGGAAACTGTATGGCATAGACCGATGTGGTTGAAATAATGGTTGCGTTAGTGTGACGCATTTGTTGTTACCGGTATCCCTTGTGTTGAATCGAGGAGAATACGGGGCCGCTGAGCAGCGTCATGAAGCGCTAACTGACCTTAGAACTTTAATTGAACAACTTGGCCATTAGGACGTAGTGAGATAACCGGTTTCGGTGGAAAAATGGAAATTAGTTGATACTCGATACTACACTCATTGAGATTGTACTTTTGGGATATCTCGACCGCAAGAAAAGATTGATTATGCTGAGACAATACCTAAAAGAAAGGTCAGTGATATTGAGATCCTTTAGAACCCGGTTTATATTACTAGGACAGGTTGAGTCAACTAAAATTTCAAAAGGGTACTTATCTATCAAACTCCATGAAAGCCTAAACCTAAGGACTTGTTTGCTTTGTGTGTACATAACAACTTGCTTACTTATACATAACATCATAACATCATAGGCATTCTCACTAACCATTTCAAGGCAGGAACCTCCTGCATACCCTCTTTCTTTTGGCCATATGGCCACTTTGCAAGCAAATTTGAGTGGGCAGGATCTCCTGTGGAAATGGCCTGTTTCAAACACAGAAAATATGCACCATGCCATTGTCTCATGCGAAGGAAGTACCATGGTGGTGCATTCAAAGGGCTGGCCATGCATGTCTGGATGTCCCAATCGAATGACATATTTTACTGGCCCATCCCAAGAGCATGCATTTGGACCATTCGAAAGAACCCATGAAGGGCCTGGTCGAAAGGCACTAATTTGGCCCCTTCAAAGGATATCCATGTGAGTCATTCGAATGACACTTCGATTTGAAAAAGAGATGGTTGTTTAAGAGTCTGGTCGAAAGGCAAGGCTAGGGGGTCAAGATAAAAGGTTGAGATGCCAAAGGCATTTCTTAACCAAGTCTCATGCGCTGCCAGGCTCAGGCCTGATACACTGGACATAAAACTCCAAAACTGCTGCACATCAGTCCTGCAATGCTGCCTTATTCCTTGCACCAAAATGGCAATAAAACATTGTCCCTCGAAAGCTACAAATACAACATAACTTTTTTGTTTGAACCTTTTGTTTTGCCTCCCAAAACATCAACCCAAGCCATCTATAAATATGAGACATCACCACACATATTAGGGGCGCCTGAAGGATTGCAAGAAAACACTTGTGAAAATTCTCAAAAATTCTCAAACACTTCCCAACATTCTTTTTCAAACACTTCTATACACTAATAAAAAACTTCGATTCACCCTCCAAGTGACCATCAAACTACCCTTCGAACCACTCCCCCAGCTACCATACAGTAGGCCTTTGAGTCATTTCATCACTTATTATAAAAGAGCTTTCGATCCACTCACACAACTTCTTTCGACCCAGTCACTGCTTTCACAAAGTAGCAACTGGATTAGCCCCAAGAAGGTCCCAACGAAATCCCATTTTCCGTCAAAGAAAGCACTTACATCTCCCTTCAATTTAAGGACTTCAAGAGGTAGGTTTCTTTCAAACTTGAGTCTATTCTATTCTAATATCATGTGAACATGCCAATAAAAAATGTAGACATTTCTAGACCATGTTTTGGCTTTCGATTCTGACTGCCTATATGTTGAAAACTCAACCTTAGTTAGTTATGCTTTGGACTTTGAGACTGATTAGTTTTTATACTAACCCCTGGACTGTAGTTATGTTTGAATATTGCATTTTTAGAATTTAAGACAGGTTTTGTATATCCTTCGATTGGCTAGCTGCACAAGCCTTTTGAATCACAATCTGAGGGCCTAATATGCTTTCAGTCGAAGGAGTCAGTAAGGAGCCTGTGGCAAAGCATGAGCCTTGATGCTTCTAGGCCTCAAACGAAGGCCAGAACCTTGATATCTCCAGGCCTCAAACGAAGGCCAGAATCTTGCTATCTCCAAATATTAAGCGAAAGGCAGAACTATGCTGACTTCCAGGCTCAGACGAAAAGCGTGACTATCCTGATTCCAACCCCCAGACGAAGGAGACAGAGAGGCAAATCGAATGGCATGACTCCACTAACTTCAGAACCCAAATCGAAGGAAGTAAGGAAATGCAGAATCGAAGGGCCTTTCTACCTGAATCGAAAGACCCATTTTTCTTGCTTTCATTTTATTTTTGCCTTTATATTTCCATGCAATTCAATATGGTTGTAATAGTGTAGGATTTTATCTTCTTGCATTTTATTATTTTTGTATAAATGCTAGTAACTAGGATGTATGGAAAGATAAAAAGAACAAGTAGATAACCAAAAATTCAAAAGACAAAATGTAGGCAATCAAACACATTTTCACACTAGCACCTCTAGGGTAATCTCTATTTGTTGTCTTTTGGAAAATAGTCATGTCCCTCGAATATGGGCGTTTTAGAAAAGACCCTCGATAAAAGATCGTAGTCCCTCGATGTCCCTCAATGTTACCTTCGGTAAACAATCTAGTCCCTAAACGACATTTCTAAAACGTCCCATTTGGTTGCCTTCTATGACTATACAAATGTCTCACGCCCGTCCCTTCACATCCAATGATGGGGCTTCTTACCAAATCAATGGTAAGATAGAAACATATAATGGAGAAGGAAAAGAATGTTTAAGACCTTTTGAGTAGGTAGGATGCTCCTAGTTTCTCGCTTGCTCACGACTAAAACATTGTATACACCCACAATTTCACTTTGAAACATTTTTTCAAAAAAAAAAGACAAAACACTTTGTACGCGTTCTTATAGAGACGAGAACCATTACAAAGACATTCCTTTTAAAAATTCTTTCAAAACCAACATCACAAACACACTTTGAAACAAAAAGCAAGTGATTTAGCAAGCAACTAAGAGCCCGTAGATAACTACGGATGAAAAGGGTGCTAACACCTTCCCTTTTCATAACCTACCCCCGAACTCAAGAAAACAATCTCGAAAATTCTTTCCTTTTCTTTTCAACCTTTCCTTTTGGATAAAAGAAAAGTCAGTGGAGACTCTTGCTATCTGCAACAATTGCGATCAAACGCAAAACACCCAAGTCAGTTCTCCCACCGTGTTACACCCATTAATGAAATAGATAGTAAGAAGAGGAAATAGAGATTAGGAGTCATTATTGAAAGAAGAGAAGACAAAAGGAGAAAAGAATATGAGAAAAGAGAATAGAAGAGGCAAAACCCTAAGAGAGAGATCTACACTCAAGGTAAGGGTGAGAATCTATGTTATTATGGGTATATGATGTATGCAATGGGTAGTAACATGCTAGGGTGATTTGATTTTCAATTTCTAGAATCTTACATGTTAGGGTTTAGGTAGAAATCTATGAAATTGATAAGACTTGATGTGTTGAATGGAATAGAATGAGTACTTTTATGTTGGGATGATGGGTTATTGATAAAATTGACAAGCATGATTGCTTGTGGTGATTTATGGTGTTTCTTAGAAGAAGATTATTGTACCCCAAAATTTTCCCTCTCATGTTTTCCAAGATTTTTTCTTATATGGGTGGTCACAAGCATTTGATTAAAGGAAGAAATAAAAAATTTTAAAGACAAATAAGGAGTCTTCGATTGACATCTTAGTAAGGTCTTTCGATTGGCATCTTAGCTAAGTCTTTCAATTGGCATGTTAAAAGGCCTTTCGATTTGGTATTTGGACAGACTTCGATCAAACACTTAACCTCCTCCAAGCTTGCCTCAAATTTCCAAGCTTTGATTGAATCCTTGGCCTTCTGATGGTTTGCTGCACACCAGCTTTGACTGGGCATGTTTTCCCTTTAAAACAGCCTCCTTCGATCCAAAGGGGAAAGGCTGCTTGTCAGTGCTCCCTTGATTGCACCATTATTTTTGCATGTTGGCATGACTCACAAATGCAATGGATACCTGCATTTAAGTTGGGTCCCTGCTTCGATTGGGCATTTTTTTTCCTTGAAGTAAGCTTGTTTCCTGCTTCTACTAGGCAGACTATCCCTCTGGGCATGCCTTCAGCACACAAAAGCAAGAACTTCTCCAAATTGGCCTTCAATTCACAAAGCTCCCACTGGGAAAAAGACCCCTCAGTGTGTCACCAGTGCACGGATCTCTCTTCAATTTGTCTTCAGCACAACGCCAAAACTCCTTCAAAGTTGCCTTCGACCCACAAGGCACTGGCTGCCTTTATGCCAACTTTGCCTAGGCAGTGGCCCCAGTTTAAACAAATTGCACACACTGCAACAAGCATGATAGTCATTCGAAGGACACATTTTTGTAGCCCATTCGAAGAGGGCCAAAGCATACATATAAATTCCATTCAAAATAGCCATACGAAGGACACACCAAAGGCCCATTCAAAGGGTACACCAGAAGGCAACTTGAGCCTAGTCGAATGCTACACAAAAAGGCCCATTCAAAGGGTGCATGGGAGGTCCAATCAAAGGATAGAGACTGGGGTTATTCGAAAGCCAAAATTTTCCACGTTTATTCAAATTTCAAAAGAGGACAAGATCCCATGTCTTTGGCCACAGTTACAAAACTTCATTCATGGTCTTGAAAACGTTTGTTTATGGCAGTTAAACTTTTGTCTTCTTGTCCCCTCCCTCCTACTCTATATAAGCATCATGCTTGCAAACCAAGAAGGGGACACACACAATGGAGATATGCTGCCTATAAACCCACCATAGTTATCAAAAAATCTCATAAGTGATCCAAATCAAAGCAGCCCTTAAACAAAGGGTATCCACATCCAGAAGCCCAATCGAAAGAGGAAAAAAGATAGAGACAAAGGCCAGAGAGGATACGTTGCCCAGAGGCTGGAAGCATAATCCAAGAGTATCCAACAACTCTAGTCCCCACACAAGTTCAATTTTCTAGCAAGGTAAGCCCCCTTGACGTTGCACCTTTCGTTTTAGCATGGCATGTAAATAACATCTATTCACCTTTTATTTTTGTCCTTTTCGATTGCATGGTTTTCTTGTCTAAATATACATGTTAGAACTAACCCTTGTACAATCAAACGAAAAGAAAAGGACTAGTGTGAAACGAAGCCTTAGGCTTCTCCCCTCGTTGCCTAACTGCCCCAAATGAAAGAGGCACCTCCATGTTGTTTTACAGGTTCACGTTCCTTCACAGTCCAAACAAACTAGGCAAAAAAGAGTCCAAACGAAGGATCCTCATACTGCTTCCCAGCACAATCGAAGGGGACAAGGAGAGTCCAATCGAAAGTTGCTCACGCCAACTTCCTAGCCCAATCGTAAGAGGCCAAAGAAGGGGTGAATAGAAATCACATTATTCCCCCTTGAATCGAAAGACTCATTTCCCCTTTTCTCTTTTGCATGCATAAGCCCATTTGGCATATTTTTTTGTATTATTTCTTATATTTGTTTTTATTATTGTTTTCTGTTGTTTAGTTAAACAAATATAAAAGAAAAAAGCTCACTAAAAAATTAGGTTTAAATTTCTTAATTAAATAATTAAGTTCTTTAGTTAATTAATTAATTGAAACTTTAATCTTTTTCTTAATTAAAAATGAATTAGAATTTAGAACTGATTATTTTCTTTTCATAATAATAAAAAAAACTAAAAAGAAATTAGTTTATTTTTCTTAATTTAATTTTATTATATAGACTTTAGGATAATTGACTATTTTTCTTAAATCAAAAACAACAAAAAAGATTTTTCTTATTAATTTTTTTTACGAACTTTCAATCTTTCGCGCGTTATTAATTTTTTCGCATTTTTACATTATTGTATCCGCTGACAGTATGTAATAGATTAAATTAGGATTTTTACCGATTTCCTTATTTTTTTTCTTCTCCCAAGTTTTGTGCATTGTAAATATCCCTCTCCCCAAAGCCATGTAATAGTGTAGGGTTTATTTTTTGCACTTTAGATTTTCCTGTATATATATTAACTGCTAGTAACTAGGCATGTATAACAAGACTAATAACAAAACGTTAGCAAACTTAACACAAGATATAAATAACCGAACACAACACACATTACACATATGCACCTCTAGGGTATCCCACTTTGGTTGCCTTTAAAAATAAAACAGTCTTGAGGCAGGAACGTTTTAGCAAAGACCCATAAATCAAAAAGATCATAGTCCCTCGATGATCCTACAGTTGCCTTTTCGGTAAATGATCTAGTTCCCAAACAAAATTGCTAAAGTGTCTCCATAAGTTGCCTTCGTGACTATAACGTCCCTTTCGAACGTTCCTAATACATCCAACGATAGGGATACCTACTCACTAATAGTAGGATAGCATTGTCTAAAGGATAGGAGGAAAAGAACGATCATTTTCGAGTATAAAAGTATATAGTTGTTAGAAGTTTGCTCAAAAAACATTTTGCACTTACACAAATACTACTTTTTAAAAGCAATTTTCAAAACATCTGTTTTGTTAACACTCTTGAGGACTGATACAAGAGTTAAACGCAAAGCAAATCGCCACACTAAGGCATTTTCCAAACATTTTCAAAACACACAAAGCACAAAGGTATTTCGAAACGAGTAAACCTCTAAGAGTCCATAGAAAACTATGGATGGAGAGGGTGCTAACACCTTCCCTTTCCATAATCTACCCCCCTTACTCAAAAAATTTCTGAAAAGATCTTTTTCTATTCTTTTCACCCTTTCCTTTGTTGGGTAAAAGAAAAGTCGGTTTCGGCTCTTGCTTACTGCAACATTTTCAAACACAAAATCAAAACCAGTATTCGCCAGTCGGTTCTGCCACTGTATCACAGAACTGGCAACTCTGCTGGGTAATAAATAAAAAGTGGGGTTACCTTAGAGCTTAGTTAATTTTAAAATTGCTTTCATTTGTGTGTTTTTATGCTTTACTTTTGAGGGCTTTGTTTGGGTTGTTACTATAGATCCTACATGCGGATCTGGGGTACCTTATTAGGTAAGTAGCAATAAATCATGGAAGTTGTACGGCATAGACCGATATGGACAAAGTGATAGATACGTTAGTGTGATACTTTGGTTTTTACTAATGTTCCTTGAGTCAGTCAAGGATAATATTAGGCTTCCTTAATGTCATTAAGTGCTAACTGACCTTTAGAACCTTTAATTAACTCATTCTAAGCCATTGGAAAGTAGTGAGATGGCCGGCTTTGGTTCCGATCGAAGATCGGTTGATACTCGATACTACACTCATTGAGACTAGACTTTTGGGATATTATGGCTGCAATACTTCAGTGCTTGAGCTATAAAAATGCCTAAAAGAAAGGTCAGTGGTATGAGACTCCTTAGAACCCGGTTACTATTAATAGGACAGGTTGAGCCAACTGAAACTTCAAGAGGATACTTACCTTTAAAACACATGCAAGCCTTTAAACCTAAGGTCTCTGTGTGACTTGTTTGTGTTTGATATACTTGTGATTTCAAAGCATAATCATAACATCATAAACAACATAACATGTCATGTACACTAACCATTTCAAGGGCTTGCGAATTTATCTCTTATCTATTTTGTAGGTCATGGATTCAGCTCGCAGAAAAACCATCCGAATCAATTTTGTAGAGATCCCTCCCAAACTCAAAGAATTGGTTTCAAAGGTTCCTGATAGTTCATCATTCAACAAGAGATATGGTTACTTGCTCAGTTTGGTTGCATACTGATTTTAACGAAGGTTTAATGAGTGTCTTATTCTAGTTCTTCGACCTTAAACACCACTGCTTCACATTTCCAGACTATCAGTTGGTGCCTACGTTGGAAGAATTCTCCAAAATACTCGGTTTGCCTATAATGGAGCAGATACCCTTTACCGGTTTAGAACAATATCCAACTGCTGAAGATGTTGCCATAGCTTTGCATTTGAAACCATCTGACATTGAGTCTAATTAGGAAAAGAGGAGTGGAGTTAAGGGCCTTCTCACAAGTTTCCTGATGAAGAAAGCCCAGGTATTCCTAGATGCTATGAGTTACCATGCCTTTGAATATGTGTTAGCTCTTTTGATCTACGGATTGGTTTTGTTCCCCAATTCATACCAGTTTGTAGATGTCAGTGCCATCAACATTTTCCTTGATCACAATCTAGTGCCTACATTGCTCGGGGATATTCTGCACTCACTCCATACACGTATCGTGAAGAAGCGAGGGACTCTTATGTGTTGTATACCTCTACTCTATAGGTGGTTTATTTCACACCTTCCTCAGTCAGTAATGAAGAATGAATTGGGCTTAAGATGGAACCAGAGATTAATGTCTCTTTCTCACTCTGACATCTAATGGTGCCCTCGCTCCCAAGAAGATATCTCTCTCATTAGTTGTTGCGGATAATTCCCCAATGTGCCACTCCTTGGCATTAAAGGGGGCATCACCTACAACCCCTCTTTAGCTTTACGTCAATTCGGCTACGCCCGGCGGGATGGTCTTCATGATATGCTCATTCAAGATATTGTGTTCGACTATTCAAACGATGTGCAAGGTTATCATCATAGGTTCATCCGCACTTGGGGAATGGTTAAGAAGACTGATAGAATAACTCTAGGGCACAAGAACACCATCCCTTTGGAGCCATACCTCAAATGGGTGCGAGCTCATGCTCAAAATATTATGATGTCGTATGATGCTATCCTACCAATGATTACAAAGCCTATTGTTCAAGAGGTCGAGTCTCGCATCATTCTTCATCCTGATATGCCAACAAACTTCGAAGAATGGAAAAAGTCTTAGATACAGCTCAAAGAAGAACGAGATACCTTTGAGTCCCAATTGTATGCTAGTGAGAAAAAGGTGTTGGAACTGACAAAGCGGCTTCACAAAGAGCAGAATCTCAATGCCTACATTAGCACCAAAAGGAAGCGTCCTTGGGAGACTTAGAAGTTTTATAAGTTTCTTATTCGTTATTCCTTTGTAAACTTTGATTTCATTTGAGATTACTAATAAAAAGTGTTTGTTTCTATTTTGGTTAAAAGAGTTTAAATCCTATAAGGCCCTTGAAAACATTGCATACATATATGTGATCGGTGGATTTAGAACTGACTGTTTAACGCTGGTTCGCGAAATGTCGCGGAAGCAAGAGTCGCCACTGTCTTTTATTTTCTCCAACATGGACAGGACAAAAGCACAGCAAAATTCCTTATGAGATAGTTTCTCGGTTCGGGAGGTAGATTTATAGAAAGGGAAGGTGTTAGCGCCATTTCTATCCATGGTTATCCATGGGCTCTTAGATACTTGCTCATTGTGTTTTCAAAAGTGTTTGCTTTTCAAAGTGTGAGTGGGTTTGAAAAAGTTTTCATTGAAAGATTTCTGAATAACTCTTGTATCAGTCCTCAAGAGTGTTTGAAAAATTGTTTTTTTGAAAGCTTTTTGAAAGTGTCGGTGTGAAAAGAGTTTTGATTTATTTTTTTAGAGAGAGCAAGTATCTATGAGTCATCTACCTACCCTAAGGAATTAGGCTGTGTAAATGTCCTTAAGGTAGTGCCATCCCACCATTGAGAGGTAGGTAGCACCACCGTTGGAGGTGTTCGGGTCAATTCGAGTGTTAGGGACGTCGTGGTCACCGAAGCAACAGTTAGGACACCTTAGAAGCTACCCTTATGTCCTTGATCCTTTTTTTAATTCGAGGCAACCGTTTCGAGGCAACTATTCCGAGGCAACTTGTTTCGAGGCAACTTGTTTCGAGGCAACCAGATCATGGACATAAGGACTTACTAAGACGTCCCATACTTGACGACCACGTTTCGAAGGCAACAGGTGAGGCGTACCCTAAGAGTGGTGTGTGAATTTGTGTATTATTTTCATGTTAACAGTTATCTTTGATCATTGTATTGTTGTGAGCTACGCTTGTTTTTAATTAGCCATACATTCTTTCATGCAATTTAGAATTTAAGAGTGCGGAAATTTAAATGCGGAAAGATAAATCCTACGCTATTACAGGGCGCAGGTCTATACATCGCCAAAATACAAAGACCCGTTTGGTAAAAAATGCGGAAAGTAAAAAGACCTAATTACTATTACAATCCTTGAGCAGTTACATAATATTCAAAAGAAAATAAATGTGCGAAAAGAAATTGAAATTGAATGTTCGAGGGTTTTGACCCTTTTGAAATTAAATTGAATTAAAAAGCTAATTAATTACTTAATTAAAGAAAAGAAATTGTCTTTTATGTTTTTTTTGTATTTATGAAAATAAGGAAAAAATTAAAGTTAGTGAAACCCTAGTTCTAAATTATTTTTAATTATTAGTAAAAAATATCCAAGCTAACCTAATTTACACTAATTAGTTAATTTACATATTTATTTACAAAGATATTTAATGATAATAATAAATAATGAGGCAAGTAATTAATTAAGAAAAGGATGAAGAATGTCAAAAAAATTAACTAAATTAATTATTGAAATTTATTTACAAAAATATTCTAATAGTGAAATTAATAAGAATTAAATATTAAAAAAAATTTGGTTTCTGATTTTTTATTATGAAAATTATTTTAGGTGAATTAAATAAAACAATTAAAATAATTAAAACAATTAAAACAATTAAAAAAGAAAAGAAAAGGAAATTAAAAATAGAATACAAACAGGGGGGGTGTCTGACCCATTTTGGAGGTTCTTGTGAAGTAATTTGGCCCATTGAATCAAAGCCTTGTTTGACTTTTTGGTATCACGTGTATGATTGTTGACTGGAGTCTATGATAGACCTCATCCTGCAGCCTTTGGATTGATCATCATGAGTATGTGGCAAGCCTGAGCGTGAGTGCGTATGGTGAACCTTTGAGGATGTGTTGCGCTAGAAGACATTGAAACAAAAATTATTAAGCATATGGGGGGACCTGGGAATCGAACCCAGGTCCCAACGCTGGAAGGACACGTTGCCAGCCAACTGAGCTATTGCGTTTCTTTGTTAACATAATGGAGAGTAATTATTATAAAAAAACAAGCGTTAGTGGTATGAACAACAAATTCACGCGCCAAATTTGAATGCTCATATCATGTGATGACACGCTAGCTTCTTCTTCATCTTTGTACCTGCAATGTAAACAAATAGCGGGGGTTTTAAACCCCCACAAACTGCAACCTGTAAAAATAGCGAATAGAACATGCCTCAATATAAAAAGGGCGCGATTGCTTCATTAGATTCGTCTTGTTGTCACGAACGTGTTCATACAGGTTTGGTGGTCTAATTTTTCCATATATGAGAACCCCTAATTTGGAGCTTCTGAAACCCTAGGTTTCATCAATGGTGAATCTCGTTTCAAGCATTTTTAGAACAATTAAACTATGCTAAAAGTTTCAGAAGATCATTAGTAGCAAGAATCAACAATTAAAACATATGAATAATGCATGGAAATCAAAAATCGATTATGGACATATTCATGAAAAGGGTGATTCTGTTCTACCGATTCTTGGAGTATGGAGACTTGTTCTTGATTGCAATCGACTCCTAGCAATGTCAGGAACGTATTAGAATGCTTTTTATGCTTTGAAACATGCTCTAACTATGAAATTAGTTTCACAATTTCTTTGGAATTTTGGCAACTTTGTTCTCTCTTTCTGAGCAGCCTTTCGTGTGTGCTTGCATTAGGTTAGGTTGTGCATAAGTACATGAATGAAATTAGGTCAAGAAACCAGCCCAAAGATCCATGAATTTATGTTTTCAATATTTGATTTTTTCATATCTTTTTCAATCTTTTTTCATGCAAATCTTGCCAAATATGGATGATCTTGTCTTGTTGATTGGTTGCACGAAATCTTTAGCACATAATGAGTGAATTTGCTGCACAAAAAGATTTGAAAAGCATTATTTGATATTTTCTCGTATTTAAATCTAATTAAATGAATTAATAAGAATAAAAATTCAATTAATTAATTAATGATAAGAAAATAAATCCCTTTGAGCTCAATGGGTCGTGCATATGTTTTGGGTAATGATTCAAGGAAGAATTTGAGGCCCATTAGCATTTTTGAAGCTTTTGAAGCAAAGTTGACTTTTCAAAATTCCCAAAAATCTCCCAACTTCTCCACGGCATATCTTGCTCACTTTTGAAGCTATGATCATGTTCTTGGACATTTTGGAAAGGTCTTGAAGTCCTCTAACCAATGGCTTTGGTCCCATGGCATTTTGATTTACCAATATCAAGTTATGGTCTTTGACTTAAAGTGCCTTTTTGTTGACTTTTGAAAATGACCTATAATGTTGAAATTGATAACTTTTTGTGAGAGCATTTCTTGGACTTGAAGTGTGAAGATGAGTTGTAGGAAATGTCATCCCCTTCAAAATGAGCTTTGGATGGGATTTTTCTGATGAACCATGAAGAAGTTATGGCCTGGTCAATTTGCAGTTGACTTTTTCAACTGTCCAAAAATAGAAACTTTTGCATCTTGAGACTTTTTGAGCCATGCTTTGAGAATCATGATCAAGAATTGATCAAATGATGATTGTGGCTTCAAAATAAGATGTTGACCAAAAATTTGGACTTTTGACTGTCAAATGACCATTTTGCCCCTATAGTTGACTGTGAAGCAATTAGGGTTTTTGACTGTGCAATTTGATGTTGTGAGTCTTGAAACTTGACATATGGATGCTTGACAATGTATGTAGGCATGTGGGACTTGATTGGACCCTTGAAAACCTCAATTTCTTTGCCAGAACCAAAATCCTAATTTTGACTGTGTTATGAGGCAATTGGACTGTGCAACCCTTGAGGGATTTTGAACCATGATCTTGGCAAATCTTGAAGGATATGGGAGGAAAAATTTTGGGGTACAACAGTTGCCCATGTTCAATCTTCTTAGACCTGAGGATGTAGATTGGCTGGCGTGCCTTTCGTAATCCGAAGGTGGAAGATGATTGAACACTAGAGTGCCCTGAAATTTGCACTCACATAGTAGGATGTCAGTAGTGTGATGGTGGGAATGGGCTTACAGATGCCATTTGGAGACTGACGGATGGGAGGATGGGCTTATAGATGCCATCTGGAGCTGTTGGTATGTGGAGAGATGGGCTTATAGATGCCATCGGGAGGTTGTCGATCGCGTAAGAGATTCCTTAGCGAGAACTTGCGTACCTGAGAAAGAAAATAAATACCTGGCCTGTTACAGGAGTTGATCTCCAAACTCTTTATGTAGATGTGCCCTGGATGGATACAGGTATCGAATCTTTAAACTCTTCAGACGTGCCCTGGCAGGATACAGGAATCGAGTCCGGAGAATATAGTCGTCAACAGATACACCCTGGCAAGATACAAGAATCGGATCTTCAAACTCTTCAGACGTGCCCTGGAAGGATACAGGAATCGAGTCTGGAATTAGTCGTCAACAGATACACCCTGGCAAGATACAGGAATCGGATCTTCGAACTCTTCAAACGTGCCCTGGCAGGATACAGGAATCGAGTCTGGAATTAGTCGTCAACAGATACACCCTGGCAAGATACAGGAATCGGATCTTCAAACTCTTCAGACGTGCCCTGGCAGGATACAGGAATCGAGTCTGGAACATAGTCGTCAACAGATACACCCTGGCAAGATACAGGAATCGGATCTTCGAACTCTTCAGACGTGCCCTGGCAGGATACAGGAATCGAGTCTGGAATATAGTCGTCAACAGATACACCCTGGCAAGATACAGGAATCGGATCTTCAAACTCTTCAGACGTGCCCTGGCAGGATACAGGAATCGAGTCTGGAATTAGTCGTCAACAGATACACCCTGGCAAGATACAGGAATCGGATCTTCGAACTCTTCAGACGTGCCCTGGCAGGATACAGGAAACGAGTCTGGAATATAGTCGTCAACAGATACACCCTGGCAAGATACAAGAATCGGATCTTTAGTTGCGACCGTTGATAGTAATCATCTTTATACTGACCTTTGTCCTGAAAAGACAAAACGTTAGTTGTATGCGATGTCATGATGTATGAGATGTGTGATGTTCTCAGAATAAATGAGATTGTATGTTCATGATGCATATGTGCATGCTATAATGTATGAAGATGCGATGTTTATGAATGTATGTTGTTGTCTTAGGGAAATAAACCCTTGACGAATGCCGGGCAGTTAACTCCTGGGCTGATGTTGAAGAGTAGCGCTCTTTGTTTCCGCTGGGGACGATTGTTGCAAGAATACCGGTAGGAGAAGATGACTCCGTTGGGGAATAAACTTGGCGGATAGATTACTCTGCGGGGAGTGAACTTTGTGGGGAAAGAGAGGTGCTTTGCTGAGATGCTGATGATAACTCTGCTGGGGATACCATTGATAAGCTTTGTTGAGGGAATTGATGAACTCCGCTGGGGATAAGAAGACTTCGCCGAGGACGATATTTCCGTGGTTTTCAGCTGAGGATAACCCAGTTATATCCTGGTGGTGAAATAACCTTTGAATAAAGCCGGGGGGAGCATTCGTGCTCTGCGGGTGACAAGCTTCCAGAATCTACTGGGGATAAGCTTCAAGACCTGCTGGGGAGATGGTTCAACTCTCCTGGGGAGACTTTTGAGATTGGACTGGGGAATGGCTCCACTGGACGTCCGGTATTCCGCCGGGGAACAATCTTAGATCAAGATTGTCGGGGATGCTTGTTTAAGGAATGTATGTGTACTCTGTTAGGGAATGTTGAGATCTGCTGGGGATACCCAATTTCCTTAAGGCTGACAGTATATTAACTCTGCTTGGGGAGAGTGTTGCTGACTTGCTGGAGATATTGTGCCTTGCAGGGTTTACGAGATATCAACTGCTTGGGAGAGAATTGTTGGATCTTGGCTCACTCTCTGGGGAATTAAGATATCTTGGTTACATTCTTCAGCCGAACTTACCTTGGTACCTTGGTGGACAGAGCAATTAGATCGCTTAGACAACTCATTATTGCCCCTGTTTCTGATGTTACGTGTAATTAATCCTTTGTTTCGTATTCGAATATTTATGAGTTAGTAATTAGTGTCAAATGCATATATCACAATTTGAACATTGGACGTTCTTCGCAAAACAAAACAAAAAAGGAAAAACAATTGGCAATTGGTCTGAAAAGTGAATTTGTATTGATTTTTGAATTTGCCTGTAAATAGGCGTTTATGTACAGGAGGCTGACGTCCTAGTAAGAGAACGTCGCCGAACAACAGAGTTTATACAATTTGTACAAAGGAAAACAAAACAGCTATGTGAAAAGAATAATCCCACTGGGTTCCAACTCTGCTATCTCCTTTATATCTTCGAGCGTCTCATCACTTGGCTACTCAGTTGAAGATGAAGTTGACTGATCGATGCCGTCTGAACCTGATGTTGATACCAGATTCTGGATGCAAGGTGATCCAATGAGACATAGTATTACGCTTTAATCCCTAACTTTTGCCTGGACCGCCCTTTCGGGTTTTCAGTCCACCGGGATACCCATTTTTGCCCAAGCCGCCTTTTCAGGTTTTCGACTTGCCGGGTGTACAGATTTTTCATTTCATCCCTCATTTTGCCTGAACCCTTTTGGTTCGCCGGGAAGCCCTTATTTTTGCCTATGTATGTCAACCTAGCGGGTCTTTTATCATGCATAGTATCTTTTTACTATGTCTGCATTGGCGGGGTGAGGAAGGTCGTCACCATCCATGGTGGTTAGAATCATGGCCCCTCCTGAGAAGACATGTTTAACCATAAATGGCCCTTCGTACGTAGGGGTCCATTTGCCCCTAGGATCACTTTGAGGAAGAATGATGCGTTTGATTACCAGGTCCCCAACTTGATACTCTTGTGGTCTGACTTTCTTGTTAAATGCCCTGATCATCCGTTTTTGATACGTTTGACCATGACAAATAGCAGTGAGTCTCTTTTCGTCAATTAGGTTTAATTGATCAAGCCGAGTCTGGATCCAGTCATCTTCGCTTAGATCTGCATCCTTCATTATCCGGAGAGAGGGTATCTGGACTTCAATCGGCAAGACTGCCTCCATGCCGTAGACCAAGGAAAAGGGAGTTGCCCCGGTTGACGTTATTGCTGAGGTACGGTACCCATGAAGAGCAAACGGTAACATCTCGTGCCAATCTTTATAAGTCACTGTCATCTTCTGCACAATCTTTTTGATATTCTTATTAGCTGCTTCTACAGCCCCATTCATCTTCGGCCGGTAAGGAGAAGAGTTGTGGTGCTGTATCTTGAATTGCTCGCAGAGTTCAGTGATCATCTTGTTATTAAGATTGGTACCATTGTCCGTAATGATCCTCTCTGGTACACCGTATCGACAGATCAGGTTATGCCGAATGAACCGTGCCACAACATTCTTGGTTACAGTGGCATAGGAAGTTGCTTCAACCCACTTTGTAAAGTAATCGATCGCAACCAGGATGAAGCGGTGCCCATTGGATCCTGTAGGTTTAATCTCGCTGATCATATTAATGCCCCACATTGCAAAAGGCCAAGGTGCAGTCAAGACATTCAGAGGAACTGGAGGAATGTGCACCTTATCTGCATAAATCTGGCACTTATGACATGTCCGAGAATGTTGGTAACAGTCGGCTTCCATTGTGGACCAGAAATATCCTGCCCGAAGGATCTTCTTTGCCATGGTGTGTCCACTGGAATGTGTTCCAAAGGTACCTTCATGCATCTCTGCCATGATCTTTTCTGCTTCAGTCTTATCCACACAACGCAGTAAAGTTGAATCATGGTTTCGCTTGTACAGAACGACGTTGCTAAGGAAGAACTTCGCTGCGAACCTTCTCAGAAACTTTTTATCATTGATGGATGCACCTTCAGGGTATTCTTGAGCTTCCAGATACTTTTTCACTTCATGATACCAGGGTTTTTCAGTTACCTCTTCATCCTCAAGATCACAACAGTATGCAGGTTCGTCCAGTTTCCAGATAATGATCCGGGGAGCCTCATTGTCCCACTTGACTTTGAACATAGAAGACATCGTAGCCAGCGCGTCCGCCAACTGATTCTCCTCTCTTGGAAAGTGTTCAAAAGTTATCTCCATGAAATGGGGGATCAATGTCAACACACATTCTTTGTAAGGAATAAGATTCGGATGTTTCGTATCCGACTCGCCTTTGATCTGATTGATCACGAGAGCGGAATCTCCGAAGACACTCAGAAACTTGATCCTTAAGTCAATTGCAGCTTGAAGACCCATGATACATGCCTCATACTCTGCCATGTTGTTGGTGCGGTTGAAATATAGCCGGGCAGTAAGTGGAGTATGAGTGCCTTGAGGGGATATGATCACAGCGCCGATACCGTTACCCAAAGCGTTGGAGGCTCCGTCAAAGTGCATAGACCATCGGGATCCTTCCTCAGGTCCTTCATCCGGTCCAGGTACTTCGCAATCAGTCACTACCATGATGTTCTCGTCAGGAAATTCAAAGTTCATTGACTGGTAGTCATCCACTGCTTGGTGTGCCAAGTGGTCTGCCAATACACTTCCTTTGATAGCTTTCTGAGTCGTGTACTGAATGTCGTATTCTGTCAGGATCATTTGCCATCTTGCTATTCTTCCAGACAGGGCAGGCTTTTCGAATATGTACTTTATTGGATCCGTCTTTGAAATCAACAGAGTAGTGTGAGTCAGCATATACTGTCTCAGCCGGCGAGCAGCCCATACCAAAGCGCAGCAAGTTTTCTCAAGCAGTGAGTATCGGGTCTCACAGTCGGTAAACTTTTTGCTAAGGTAATAAATGGTGTGCTCTTTTCGGCCAGACTCGTCATGCTGCCCCAGCACACACCCCATTGAGTTGTCAAGTACTATCAGGTATAGTATTAGAGGTCTCCCTTCAACCGGTGGCATAAGAATGGATGGTTCTTGGAAATACTCTTTGATTCTGTCAAAAGCGGCCTGGCATTCATCATTCCAACGTACTACCTGATCTTTCTTCAGCAGCTTGAAGATTGGTTCACAGGTAGCTGTTAGGTGCGAGATGAATCGAGCAATGTAATTCAGACGTCCTAGAAAGCCTCTGACTTCTTTCTCTGTCTTGGGAACTGGCATCTCTTGTATGGCTTTAACCTTGGCAGGGTCCACTTGAATACCTTTATTGCTCACGACGAAGCCTAGCAACTTCCCAGATCTTAGCCCGAAGGTGCACTTGTTCGGGTTCAACCTCAGCTTGTACAACTTCAGACGGTCAAACAACTTCTGTAGATGGTCAAGGTGTTCCTCCTCAGTTTGGGACCTTGCAATCATATCGTCGACATACACTTCAATCTCATGGTAGATCATGTCATGAAATAAAGCAACCATGGCACGTTGGTAGGTTGCCCCCAGCATTTTTCAGTCCAAAAGGCATGACCTTGTAACAGAAGGTGCCCCACTGAGTAACAAAGGTAGTCTTCTCCATGTCTTCAGGAGCCATCTTGATCTGATTATATCCTGAGAAACCATCCATGAAGGAGAACACCTTGTGCTGAGCAGTATTGTCAACAAGAACGTCAATGTCAGGCAGAGGGAAATCATCCTTGGGGTTGGCCCTGTTCAAATCCCTGTAGTCGACACACATTCGGACCTTACCATCTTTCTTTGGTACCGGCACCACATTGGCAACCCACTGAGGGTAAGAAGTCACTGCAAGAAAACCGGCATCAAACTGTTTCATGACCTCAGCTTTGATCTTCTCGAACATTTCTGGACGCATACGGCGGACCTTTTGTTTAACCGGAGGGCATTCTTCCTTGGTAGGTGGGTGATGGACAACAATGTCGGTATCCAACCCAGGCATGTCTCCATAAGACCAGGCAAAGATCTCCATATAATCATGCAACATCTGAATCAACCGTTGTTTCACGCTGAACTCCAGATTGGCACCAATCTTAAATTCCCTTCTGTCTGTCTCAGTACCCAGATTTACCGTTTCCACTGGCTCTTCATGTGGCTGAATGGCCCTCTCTTCCTGGAGTAACAGTCTCGCAAGTTTGCCAGGCACTTCGCAATCATCTTCACCTTCGTCTTCGGCTAAGTTGATCGGATTTTCAAAGTCATAACTGGCAGTAGCAGAGTCGTTACCAGTGAGATCCAGAGTGGATTGAAACCTGTATGAGTGAGTGTGTGTAAATATAGTTGTTTTGCAATATATAAAGAAAGAAAGAAAGAAAGGGAGCACAAGATTTGAAATGCGAGAAACGTCCAATGTCTTTATTCATGATATATGGAAATGACAAGTAATAAGCCCTCACAAATGAAGCCACGGTGCCCCAGGTAAGACACCGGGCCATAAATTTTCAATTTATTGTTCATTACAAAATTAAAAACAAAGGAATTCATTATTGTGTAACAAAAGTAACAGGTATGTAGTCTTTTGCAGTCCAATTGTTCAGTCCACCGTCAGTCGTCGGGTAGATCCAGCTATCAAACTCTGATTCCTCCGTATCGCCTTCAATAGCATTCACTCCCGGGTTGGTGATGAACACGGGAGGTCTTCCGCTCCTTGCTTTGCGTACAGCCCTCTGAGCCTCTTCAATGAAACCCAGCCCAAACTTGTCAGTTTTAGGAGTAAAATCAAGGAGCATGCCCCAGTTAGCATATTCACCTTTCTCAATTACAGCCCGGGCATCCTTCAAGGAAGCCATCTTCAAAGGAAAGTCTTCTTCGATTACTGTCTCTGCTGACGCCAATGTTGGAGGCACTTCTTCAAAATGTTGAAAGGGGGTTTCAATAAACTCCCCGTCCATATCTATATACCGGAACGAGTTCAGATGACTAACCATGTATTCTTCCTCCCCCTGCACTGTAACAATCTTCCCTCTGACAGGGTACTTGAGCTTCTGGTGTAGAGTGGAGGTCACAACCCCAGCTTTGTGAATCCAAGGACGACCCAGCAAACAGGAATAAGATGGACGAATGTCCATCACATAGAACTTTGAATCAAAGACTTGGGAACCAACCCGAATCGGAATATCCACCTCACCGTGAACCATCCTCTTCGACCCGTCAAAGGCTCGGACAATGATGTTACTAGGCTTCAACTCCAGACCCTCACTATCCAATCTGTCTAAGGCCTTCTTGGGCAATACATTCAGCGACGAACCGGTGTCTACCAACACGTGTGCAAGAGTAGTGCCCCTGCACTCTGTGGAGACATGCAGGGCATCATTGTGGTTCTTTCCTTTAACGGTCAGATCAGCATCCGAGAAACCCAAACCATTGTCAGCGGTCAAGTTGGCCACACAGTCAGTGAATTGATCCGCAGATGTCTCTTGTGGCACATGGGCCGTCTTTAGAAATGAAATCAGGGCCTTGGCATGGGCCTCTGAGCATAGCAATAATGATAGCATAGAGATCTTGGAGGGGGTATGCCCCAGCTGTTCAACGACGTTGAAATCGCTCTTCTTAATGATCTTAAGGATTTCCTCCATCTCTTGACGGGAGGCTTCAACATTGACAGTCTTTGGTGCCTCCATCTGGGCAGGCACATCAGCAGTCCCTTTGCCCTGAGTGTCAGAGGACTTGGCAGCAGGGGTGGAAACTTGATCAGAAGTGGGAACAGGCGCACTTGCAGGCGTAATTATAAGAGGTCTTCGGATAACTGGTGGCGCAATGTCAGGCGAGAAGAGCCTGCCACTGCGAGTAACTTTAGCGGGACCAGTGATGTTACTGATACCGGTACTGGTGTTGAACTCCTGCTTCACTCCAAGTACATACACATCTGCCCCATAGTGCCATGGGACAGCCTTGTCAGATTCATAGGGGAGGGGCCCCGGAACAGTAATGATAATGGGAGCAACGAACATGATTTTGACTGGCTTCCTCGGGGGAGCCTTGGTAGGATTGTTGAAGATGGTGACAACAGATACTTCTTCGGTAGGAACAAAAGGAACAGCGGTCTTCTTGAACAAGATTTCTTTGCTATCCATCAGGCTTTGGATGCCTGACTTCAGCAACGGACAACCAGCAGGGGCAATAGCACACAGAAGGCAACCTTTGCCACAACCCGGAAATAAACCGGCTAGCAACAGGTTCCTCTTAATAGTCAATAGAGGGGTAGAAACATCATCCACAGAAACTGCATACAAGTCTTCCTCAATAGCATTTACTCCATGCTGGGGCATAGGAGCAGTCACAACGTTTGGCCTTTCGGGCGCCTCAAACTGTATTTCCTTCGCGTCAATAAGGTCTTGAACCTTATTTCTTAGGGCCCAACAATCATCAGTAGAGTGCCCCGGGCTATCCGAATGATAGGCACAGCGGGCGTTGGGATTATACTTCGGAGAGGTAGTGTTTACCACCTTCGGAGCCTCTCTGACGGTCACCAAGTTGGTCGATAGCAATTGCGGCAAGATCTGTGACAAAGTCATACTAAGCTGAGTATATTCTCTTCTAGGTCTCTCACCCCTTGGTTGGTTAGGTTGCCGAGGAGCGGCAGCAGGCTTTGCAATTACCACCGTGTTGACAGCTTGGCGGCGTTCCGATTTGTTTTGCCTCCTAGGGCCAAACACCGCACTGGCTTCCTTCTTGAAAGGCTTTTTCTCAGAACTTGAGGACGCACCCTTCTGAATTTTCCCTGATTTCATACCAGCCTCTATCCTTTCCCCAGTCAGAATGAGATCTGTAAACCCTGCAGACGAATTGCCAATGAGATGATTGAAGAACGGCCCAGATAGGGTCCCCAAAAACATGTCTACTAGTTCATGGTCTGTTAATGGTGGCTGCACCCTGCCAGCCAGGTCCCTCCACTTTTGCGCATACTCTTTAAAACCTTCTCCTGATCCTAGCGACATACCCTAGAGTTGGGTACGTGTAGGAGCGAGGTCGGCATTATACTGATACTGCTTGTAAAAAGCAGTAGCCAACTCCTCCCAGTTACGAACCTTGGTTCCATCCAGCTGATAGAACCATTCGAGATGAGTCCCTGAAAGACTCTCCTGGAAGAAGTGGATCCACAAGTTCTTGTCCACAGTATACGGCTGAATCTTCCGCACATAAGATCTGAGATGTAGCTTAGGGCAGGACGCCCCGTCATACTTTGCGAAAGAGGGTGCTTTGAACTTATGTGGGATCACCACACCAGAAGATAGACCCAAGTCTCCAAAATCCAAACCAGGCACCTGTTGAATTTCCATGCCATTCAGACGATCCTCTAACTGCTTGTACTTGTCTTCAGCTGGAGGATACTGCTCCTCATTAAAATCAGTCTCGTTGTCAGAGACCACCGGACTAGGAACCCTTCCCCCTTGGGGACTGCCTTTCCCTACAGAAGAACCAGCTTGATCAACCTCATTCTGCAGTGTGTTACCAAACCTCCGGCCAGTGTTGAATAGTACAGTTCTCTTCTTCTTCTTCTTGACCAGCAGAGCCTTCAACTCTTCTTGACCTTGGGCCAAACTCATGATCAGCTCTTGGAATTGGGCGTTCTGAGCCTGAAGGGCCTTGATGGACTGCTCAGTAGATGATTCAGGATTCATGATGCTGAAATAAACAGCGAAGAACATTAAGCAACCTGAAAAGAAGAGTACCTGCTATGCACATGATGCATGATATGTGTTTATGCAATGCATTCAAGGGTTCGAAAGTTCAAATTTGTTGTAGACAAAAAGGAGCACACGTTATCATTAAGAAATAATTGTTCAGTACATCAAAGCCTCATGGGCAAACATTACAAAGTAAATCAATCCCAGAAGACACTGCGCATCCTCTTTGGAGCAATGTAAGTGTTGAGAGTCTTTTCCTCGTGCAGTAGGCGGGTGAGCTCCAAGACCTTCTTCTTACTAGCATGTAGACTGGACTCAAGAGAATTTCATTCTTCCTTAAGCTGGATCCAGCTCTTCTGCATTTCCTCCCAGGATGTAGGCATGTCAGGATGTTGGATGGTGTAGGACCCTCTCCTTCCAAAACTGGCTCTTTGATCACAGGGAGAACATGAGGATATGGCATCACTAACTTCTGGGAGCAGGCTCGTACCCACTTGAGATAAGGTTCCAACGGGATGGAGTTCATATGCCCCAGTGTCTTACTGTCTACCTTGTTGGGCATCCTCCAAGCTCTGATAAATCTCTGGCGAAGTCCTTGTGCATCGTTGTCGAAGTCAAAAACTATGTCAGGAATCATCATGTCATGAGGGCCGTCCCTCCGAGCATAACCAAACTGTCGCCAAGCTAGACACGGGTTGTAAGTAATACCTCCTCTAATTCCAAGTAAAGGAACATTAGGAAACTCCCCGCAACGATCAATGATAGTGACATCCTCTTTGGACCGAGAGTACCAATGTATATCTGCATGTGTAAGAGTCATCAATCGTTGTGACCATCTCAAACCCCGCTCATTCTTCAAAACTGATTGTGGAAGGTGCGAAATAAACCACCTTCCCAGGAGAGGAGTGCAGCACATAAGAACACCTCTTTTTTCTCATGGTTCGAGTGTAACATGAGTGAAGGATGTCCCCAAGCAACGTAGGTATAGGATTCCTGGACATGAAGATCTGGACAGCACTGATATCTATAAGCTGATCGGGATTCGGGAACAACACCAGCCCATAGACGAGGAGGGCCACAACTTCTTCAAAAGCTTGTAGGTCAAGGGAGTTCCAACATTCTTGGGCCTTCTCAAACAGAAATCTGGCCAAGAACCCTTTGATACCACTTCTAACTTCCCAATGTCCCTTGATGTCAGATGGTTGTAGGCGTAATGCTTTAGCAATCTCTTCAAGTTGGGGTTCCTTTTCCGCACCGTTGTAGGGTAGTTGGCTAAGGATAGGGATCTTCAGAAGCCGGGAGAACTCTTCCAATGTAGGCACCAGTTGATAATCCAGGAAAGTAAAGCAGTGATGCAGAGGGTCAAAGAACTGGAAGAGGACCTTTATCATATCTTTCTCAATGTTGGTGTTGACCAAGCTAATGAGTCTTCCATGCTTCTCACTGAAAGAAGAGCTCTCGGGAATCCTGGATATGAGTTCCTTAAGCTGAGGAGGGATCCTTACAAGGCTGATATGAATTGTCTTTCTACGGATAGTTTCCATGTCCTACAAAACAAAAACAAAGATGAAGATTCGAACCCCTGAAATGGTTAGTCAATGCATATGATGTTGTATGATGTCATGATACTATGATAAAGCACACCATAAGTATTCACAAAAGCAAACATGGTAAAGCACACAAGTCACACCACAGCCCTTAGAGTTTAGGCCAGCATGGGGTCTAGGTATTACCCTCTTGAAGTTGGTGGGCTTAGACCTGTCCTATCAGAAGTAACCGGGTTCTAAGGGTCCCAATATCATTGGATTGCTTTCATTGTTCATCGTTTTGATTTAGCCACTGAACTGGAGACCGAAATATTCCAAGAAAACAACCCTCAATTGAGTGTAGTATCGAGTATCAACCAACCTCGGACTGCACCAAAGTCAGTTATCTCACTACCCTAAAGAGGCCAAGATGGTTCAATTAAGGTTCCTAAGGTCAGTTGATTCTTCACGACACCATGCGGCAGCCCCGTACTCTCCTTGACTAAACTCAAGGGTTACCGGTACTCACCAAAGTGCCACATCAACGTAGCAGACTGCTTCAACCATGTCGGTATACCCCGCACAGTTCCCTCACAGCCTTGTCCCTACTTTCTAAGAAGGTATCCCCAGATCCGAGTTAGGATCTATAGAACTTCCAAGACAGTACCCACAATAATAAAGCAAACAATTCAGACAATTGAAAACACAAGTGATCTTAGTCCTAAGGTACACCTCACTTTTATAAGTCTCCCCAGCAGAGTCGCCAGTTCTGTGATCGGTGGATTTAGAACTGACTGTTTAACGCTGGTTCGGGAAATGTCGCGGAAGCAAGAGTCGCCACCGTCTTTTATTTTCTCCAACATGGAAAGGACAAAAGCACAGCAAAATTCCTTATGAGATAGTTTCTCGGTTCGGGAGGTAGATTTATAGAAAGGGGAGGTGTTAGCACCCTTTCTATCCATGGTTATCCATGGGCTCTTAGATACTTGCTCATTGTGTTTTCAAAAGTGTTTGCTTTTCAAAGTGTGAGTGGGTTTGAAAAAGTTTTCATTGAAAGATTTCTGAATAACTCTTGTATCAGTCCTCAAGAGTGTTTGAAAAATTGTTTTTTTGAAAGCTTTTTGAAAGTGTCGGTGTGAAAAGAGTTTTGATTTATTTTTTTTAGAGAGAGCAAGTATCTATGAGTCATCTACCTACCCTAAGGAATTAGGCTGTGTAAATGTCCTTAAGGTAGTGCCATCCCACCATTGAGAGGTAGGTAGCACCACCGTTGGAGGTGTTCGGGTCAATTCGAGTGTTAGGGACGTCGTGGTCACCGAAGCAACAGTTAGGACACCTTAGAAGCTACCCTTATGTCCTTGATCCTTTTTTTAATTCGAGGCAACCGTTTCGAGGCAACTATTCCGAGGCAACTTGTTTCGAGGCAACTTGTTTCGAGGCAACCGGATCATGGACATAAGGACTTACTAAGACGTCCCATACTTGACGACCACGTTTCGAAGGCAACAGGTGAGGCGTACCCTAAGAGTGGTGTGTGAATTTGTGTATTATTTTCATGTTAACAGTTATCTTTGATCATTGTATTGTTGTGAGCTACGCTTGTTTTTAATTAGCCATACATTCTTTCATGCAATTTAGAATTTAAGAGTGCAGAAATTTAAATGCGGAAAGATAAATCCTACGCTATTATAGGGCGCAGGTCTATACATCGCCAAAATACAAAGACCCGTTTGGTAAAAAATGCGGAAAGTAAAAAGACCTAATTACTATTACAATCCTTGAGCAGTTACATAAAATTCAAAAGAAAATAAATGTGCGAAAAGAAATTGAAATTGAATGTTCGAGGGTTTTGACCCTTTTGAAATTAAATTGAATTAAAAAGCTAATTAATTACTTAATTAAAGAAAAGAAATTGTCTTTTATGTTTTTTTTGTATTTATGAAAATAAGGAAAAAATTAAAGTTAGTGAAACCCTAGTTCTAAATTATTTTTAATTATTAGTAAAAAATATCCAAGTTAACCTAATTTACACTAATTAGTTAATTTACATATTTATTTACAAAGATATTTAATGATAATAATAAATAATGAGGCAAGTAATTAATTAAGAAAAGGATGAAGAATGTCAAAAAAAAAACCTAATTCTACCAATTTTAATTTATTAAAAAAAAGTTAAAGTTTAAACCCTAAATTAACTAAATTAATTATTGAAATTTATTTACAAAAATATTCTAATAGTGAAATTAATAAGAATTAAATATTAAAAAAAAATTGGTTTCTGATTTTTTATTATGAAAGATATTTTAGGTGAATTAAATAAAACAATTAAAACAATTAAAACAATTAAAAAAGAAAAGAAAAGGAAATTAAAAATAGAATACAAACAGAGGGGGTGTCTGACCCATTTTGGAGGTTCTTGTGAAGTAATTTGGCCCATTGAATCAAAGCCTTGTTTGACTTTTTGGTATCACGTGTATGATTGTTGACTGGAGCGCATGATAGACCTCCTCCTGCAGCCTTTGGATTGATCATCATGAGTATGTGGCAAGCTTGAGCGTGAGTGCGTATGGTGAACCTTTGAGGATGTGCTGCGCTAGAAGACATTGAAACAAAAATTATTAAGCATATGGGGGGACCTGGGAATCGAACCCAGGTCCCAACGCTGGAAGGACACGTTGCCAGCCAACTGAGCTATTGCGTTTCTTTGTTAACATAATGGAGAGTAATTATTATAAAAAAAACAAGCGTTAGTGGTATGAACAACAAATTCACGCGCCAAATTTGAATGCTCCTATCATGTGATGACACGCTAGCTTCTTCTTCATCTTTGTACCTGCAATGTAAACAAATAGCGGGGGTTTTAAACCCCCACAAACTGCAACCTGTAAAAATAGCGAATAGAACATGCCTCAATATAAAAAGGGCGCGATTGCTTCATTAGATTCGTCTTGTTGTAACGAACGTGTTCATACAGGTTTGGTGGTCTAATTTTTCCATATATGAGAACCCCTAATTTGGAGCTTCTGAAACCCTAGGTTTCATCAATGGTGAATCTCGTTTCAAGCATTTTTAGAACAATTAAACTATGCTAAAAGTTTCAGAAGATCATTAGTAGCAAGAATCAACAATTAAAACATATGAATAATGCATGGAAATCAAAAATCGATTATGGACATATTCATGAAAAGGGTGATTATGTTCTACCGATTCTTGGAGTATGGAGACTTGTTCTTGATTGCAATCGACTCCTAGCAATGTCAGGAACGTATTAGAATGCTTTTTATGCTTTGAAACGTGCTCTAACTATGAAATCAGTTTCACAATTTCTTTGGAATTTTGGCAACTTTGTTCTCTCTTTCTGAGCAGCCTTTCGTGTGTGCTTGCATTAGGTTAGGTTGTGCATAAGTACATGAATGAAATTAGGTCAAGAAACCAGCCCAAAGATCCATGAATTTATGTTTTCAATATTTGATTTTTTCATATCTTTTTCAATCTTTTTTCATGCAAATCTTGCCAAATATGGATGATCTTGTCTTGTTGATTGGTTGCACGAAATCTTTAGCACATAATGAGTGAATTTGCTGCACAAAAAGATTTGAAAAGCATTATTTGATATTTTTCTCATATTTAAATCTAATTAAATGAATTAATAAGAATAAAAATTCAATTAATTAATTAAAGATAAGAAAATAAATCCCTTTGAGCTCAATGGGTCGTGCATATGTTTTGGGTAATGATTCAAGGAAGAATTTGAGGCCCATTAGCATTTTTGAAGCTTTTGAAGCAAAGTTGACTTTTCAAAATTCCCAAAAATCTCCCAACTTCTCCAAGGCATATCTTGCTCAATTTTGAAGCTATGATCATGTTCTTGGACATTTTGGAAAGGTCCTGAAGTCCTCTAACCAATGGCTTTGGTCCCATGTCATTTTGATTTACCAATATCAACTTATGGTCTTTGACTTAAAGTGCCTTTTTGTTGACTTTTGAAAATGACCTATAATGTTGAAATTGATAACTTTTTGTGAGAGCATTTCTTGGACTTGAAGTCTGAAGATGAGTTGTAGGAAATGTCATCCCCTTAAAAATGAGCTTTGGATGGGATTTTTCTGATGAACCATGAAGAAGTTATGCCCTGGTCAATTTGCAGTTGACTTTTTCAACTGTCCAAAAATAGAAACTTTTGCATCTTGAGACTTTTTGAGCCATGCTTTGAGAATCATGATCAAGAATTGATCAAATGATGATTGTGGCTTCAAAATAAGATGTTGACCAAAAATTTGGACTTTTGACTGTCAAATGACCATTTTGCCCCTGTTGTTGACTGTGAAGCAATTAGGGTTTTTGACTGTGCAATTTGATGCTGTGAGTCTTGAAACTTGACATATGGATGCTTGACAATGTATGTAGGCATGTGGGACTTGATTGGACCCTTGAAAACCTCAATTTCTTTGCCAGAACCAAAACCCTAATTTTTACTATGTTAGGAGGCAATTGGACTGTGCAACCCTTGAGGGATTTTGAACCATGATCTTGGCAAATCTTGAAGGATATGGGAGGGCAAATTTTAGGGTACAACAATATATCATACATATAATTGCATAAACAGGTTTCAAGACAGGTTTCTTATCTTCTTCGCTGCTTATTTCAGTAAGAAGAAATGGCTCTTGAACAGACAGTAAAGGATCTCCAAACTCAAGATGCTCAATTCAAAAAAATGTTCCTGAGTCTAGCCAAGGGGCAAGAAGAATTGAAAAACATTCCTCGCTGGGAATCTGACCAAGAAATATCCTGACAACGACAAGATGAACAGTTGGAACAGCTGTAAGATGAGGTAGAAGCAATGAGAATCCAGATGCTGGGCCAAATGGCTCTTATCCAAGGCCTAGCCCGGGGACAAGAAGAGCTGAGAGGCATTATCAACAAGCTTCATCAAGACAAATGCAATTGTATGAGACAAACAGTCGAGGTTGGGGATCAAGTCATCCATCAACCCCTGATGGGACAAAAAGTTAGCTTGGAGAATAGACCTTTCCATACGGTTGCTACGCCAAGGATCCAACAATGACCTCGCCAACCACAACAGGGTAATCAGCAAAGGCAAGACAAACCCAAGAGGCAATTCACCAAAGTCAACATGTTCTTGACTCAAGAATTGCATCAGGTATTAGAGGCCAGGATGGTTACGTTAAAGGATCCCCCTCGGGATCCCAACACTGCCTCCCCAAGGTATAATCCAAATGCAAGGTGTGTGTACCACACCAACAGTCCTGGACATGACACTAATAGTTGTTGGGCGTTGAAGAACAAAATTCAAGACCTGATTGATGAAGGAGCGTTGGAGTTTGCACAAGATGGTCAACTGGAATTTTTCTGTCATCCCTCCAAGGCATATCATCTGAAGTGATAAAGTTTAGGCAGAGAAATTTTTGTTCATTTGGATTTTCAGTTGTAATTTCTTTGTTTGGTTTAAACACTTACCTTTATATCAAACTTTGTCATTTCATCAATGCATTGCGTAAGTTTTTCTTAAAAATTATTTCATTCGTATCTACTATATTCAAACTGTGTTTTACTTCCTTTCATGATATTCGAATCTTGATTAAGAGTTGTAAGCCTTTAGAGGGAGGATGACGAAAATGATACCATAATCTCTACAGTGTGCTTTTGAACAGACCACGTTGACGATGTATAAGCGTTGTTTCAAATCCTAAACAATGGAGTTATAAGGAAGATAATCCCTAGTCAACCCCTTTGATCCTAAGAAGTAGGAGTTTTTCTTTTCATACAAATTAAAACCCTTAATCATAACCTGGGGCAGGGTAGCTTTATCAGTTAATTCAGATGTGCATTCAGTCGCAAGCTCATCCTTCATACACGATAAATAGTGTAGAAGATACCTTCCAAAAGATGGTGATGTTTCTGCATATTCATCAAATCAGGAAGTCATTGTCTCTTAAAAGAAAATCCCGCTAAATCAAAACCTATGAAGGAGACTTAAGAAGAAAAAACGGGGGCATCCTGCTGACTGTAATCACAAAAGAAATAGCTCAGGAAAAAGTAGGGATAGCGAAAACAAAAAAGAGGTTACTACAAATCCTCGACAAAAAGGTTACAAAAATGGATGCCTTCTCAAACAAATGTTCAATTTCTGAACCATCACCAAGCATCAGAGCAAAGATTCCAGACTCAATTGGGATTTAAACGCACAATTAACTAAGCATATGACTGAAGAACATCACGAAGAGCGGGTTGGGTACAAATAAAATTTGAGCCTTTATCCTTTGTTTCTTAAACCGTGAACCAGGCCACGTTATAACCCTTAAAAGTCCTAGCTGAAGCATGGGTTAGTTCGAAAGCATATTGTTGCAAAAGGTATACTGACCCCTGTAGGACTTGCTACAAATCCTGAGTTGATATCACACTCTTACAAAATTTGTTTTTTTTACTAAAAATGAATTTTCAAACTTCAAGACAGACATAAGCTTTGCATTCCTTAAATGACATTGTTTGCATATGGCTAATTGTTTAAACAGCATAGAAATTCACACAATGAATATTCAGTGAATGAAGATCCTCTCAGTGGACAGAATCACCGCAGACGGAAAAAAAACATTCCCAATAACAGGCCTTTCATAATCAAGGGGTGTGACATGGTGTCTAGTTAATCTGGGGCAGTCAAGCTAATATGCAAAGAATCTCCAAAAGTGTTGAATAGCCGAGGGCAGGTCTCCATCTGAATTACTCGGGGCCTGTTACATTGATCAGGGATTCCAGCAAAAATCACTGAAATTTGAACCTTTGGTACCACCAAATTGCTTGTCTGTTCCAGTAGTATCAGATGGTGTCAATATCATGTCTTCGAATCCTTCCATGACAGTTCTTAGAAAAGATACCTAGGAAATTCAAGACTATCAGAAACTTGATCAAATATCAGGTGCACCAGATTCATCCTAAAACAGCCCTACACAGGCTCCCACATATGAAAGGGCACATGAAATTACATAAACATCTTCTATGACAACACTTGCTACTATAGATCGTGATAATCCTCTACACCCGATGAACACGGACATAGTCGGAAAATACAATGCATAAAAAAGGACCCGCTAAGTTGACAGACCTAGGCAAAAATAAGAACGTCCCGGCGAACCCAAAATGGTTCGGGAAAAAATTAGGGATATATAAATAAAACTGTACACCCAGAAAATCGAAAACCGAAAAAGGAGGCTTGGGCAAAAAGGGATATCCCGGTGGACTGAAAACCCGAAAGGAGAGTCCAAGCAAAAGTTAGGGATTAAAGCATACGACTATGTCCCGTCATCCCGTCACTTGTCTATCAGTAGAAGGTTTATCACCCTGATCTTCATTCACCAAGGACTCCAAGAGTTGGGATAATAGTCAAACCATCCACAAAACCTCCAGTTACTTTCTCCAGCAGGTAGAGGAAAGGGCATTCTACTAAAAAGTCACTGCTATATCCTTAGCTTACAGCCAAGTGATGTCAAGCGTTCTTGTATCCCCGGCAGAGAAAGAGTCTCCAATTACTGCTCCGGCATCTTAAAGAATTTTGTAGCCTGATTCACAAGCTTTTCATGTTCCCTAGTGGATTTCTTCTCAAAACAACAAAACAAGAATTCCCAGCAGAAACACTCTAAACATTCCAGATTTAGCTTTCAGATACAGTTCAGATATGCTCCAGATACAGATGCCATTCTGATACTCATTCAGATTCAGCTTTCTGATACAGCTCAGATACGCTCCAGATACGGATTCCATTTTGATACTCATTCAGATTCAACTTTCAGATACAGTTCGAATACGCTCTAAATACGGATGTCATTCTGATACTCATTCAGATTCCGATTTCAGATACAGTTCAGATACGCTCTAGATACGGATGCCATCCTGATACTCATTCATATTCAGCTTTCAGATACAGTTAAGATAAGCTTCAGATACGGATGCCATTCTGATACTCATTCAGATTCAGCTTTCAGGTACAGTTCAGATATGCTCTAGATACAGATGCCATTATGATACTCATTCAAATTCAACTTTCAAATACAGTTCAGATACACTCAAGATACGGATGTCGTTCTGATACTCATTCAGATTCAGCTTTCAGATACAGTTCAGATACCCTCTAGATACGGATGCCATTATGATACTCATTCAGATTCAGCTTGCAGATACAGTTCAGATACGCTCCAAATATGGATGCCATTCTGATACTCATTCAGATGCAGGTTTTAGATATAGTTCAGATACGTTCCTAATACGGATGCCATTCTGATACTCATTCAGATTCAGCTTTCAGATACAGTTCAGATACACTCTAGATACGGATTCCATTCTGATACTCATTCAAATTCGGCTTTCAGATACGCTCCAGATACGGATGTTATTCTGATACTCATTCAGATTCAACTATCAGATACATTTCAGATACGCTCCAAATATAATTTCCATTTTGATACTCATTCAAGTTCAGCTTTCCGTTCAGATACAATCACAACATAGATTCATTTTGACACTCCCTCACACAACTGCTAGATACATTCAGACACGGGTTCATTCTAGTATACTTCTCATTCCATGAGGTGCAAAAACAGGGGCATCTTCCTGTCACATCCTCAAGCAGAATTCGAAGATCCCCAACAGAGTTTTTTTTTAAATCTAAAGCAGATTATAAAGC
This sequence comes from Vicia faba, assembly GCA_948472305.1. NCBI lineage: Eukaryota > Viridiplantae > Streptophyta > Magnoliopsida > Fabales > Fabaceae > Vicia > Vicia faba. Next base: position 572,875,463 of record OX451738.1, read on the forward strand.
CTCATCCCCGGCAGAGCAAAAATCTCCAATTGCTGCTCTAAAATCTCCAGTGAAGTCGCCAAGCTTCTCAAGATTTCCCTACAGGATTTCAACAAAATTCCCAAGCAGTTTGTGGAGTTCACCTTCCGCAACAGAGTTTTATAAATCTCAAGTAGTTTATAAAGCCTTATCCCCAGTAGAGTTTATTTCTCTAGCTACGGGAGTTCATCCCCCAGCGGAGTTTATTTCTCCAAATTAGTGAAATCTTCTAACAGAACCCTTCCCCTCAGCAAAATCATTCTCAAACAGAAGTCGAAGATCCTCGGCATAGAGAGGGAATTTCCAACAAAACTATCTCCATTCATTATCCCCAGCGGAAATTAAAGAAATACTTTCTTCACTCACCAACAGCAGTCCAGGATTCAGCTTCCCGGTACTCTTCAACAGCAGTCAGGGATTTATTTTCCCATACAAAGATACTTCGCAACAACATTACACGTTCATACATCATGGCATATGCATACAAATACATATATCACAATATCATTTTATTGGGAGCATCGTGCAATTCATACATCATGACATCGCATGAAACTGATTTTACCTTTTCAGGTTAAATTAGCAAACAGACAAATGCTATCAACTTTTACAACATGTCAAAGATTAATGCCCGAAACCAGACGGGGAAATTATCTGCACGACCAAGTGGTACGAACTCCCTAAATAAGACGGGTTTACCAAAAGCAGCAGGCTACAGATTAATTCCAGAAACCAGGCGGGAAGCTATCTATGTAACCAGCAAAACAAGTTCTAGATTAATACCTGTAACAAGCTAGGACAACTATCTGTGGACGATCGATTGTAGATTAATACCTATAACAAGCCAGGAAAACTATCTACATGAAGAGATTGAATATTAATACCTGTAACAAGCCAGGAGAACTATTTTTATTTCTGTAAGGTCAAAAATTAATACCTGAAACCAGACAGGACAACTATCTCAGTGACCGACAATTTTCTAGCTCCAGATTAACACCTGTAACAAGCCAGGACAAATATCTGTGGATGACTGGAAAATAGGCAAGTTCCAGATTAATACCTAAAACCAGACAGGACAACTATCTGTGAACGAATGATTGTAGATTAACACCTGAAACCATACAGGAAAACTATCTACATGACCACCCTGAAATAATCTTACACGGATTCCTTCTCAACATCCAGATACAATCTAACGCAGGCTCATCTTGAAGCAGCCCTACACAGGCTCTTTCTAATACATCTCCATGTAACGGTTAATTCCATTATCCCTAGCGAATCACTAGAAACCTGGACTTCAACCAGCAAACTATCATTTTTCCAGAGATAACTCTTCAGCAGAGCCTTGGACAACTGAAAGTCCTAGACTCTATTCCCCATAGAGTTTTCTTCAAATAGGAGAATAGCAGAAACCCACATTCCCCAATAGACTCCTCCTCATACAGCAGGAACATGAACCCCCAAGGGGACCGTGTGTAAATCAACATCTATTTTGGATGGCATTTTTAATCCCATCTCTGACGACTCTCTGTCATTTCCTCCAAATGGCATCTGTAAGCCTGTTCCTTACATCATCAATCATCAGTGTTATTTCATGAGAGTGCAAATTTCTGGGCACTCCAGTGTTCAATCATCTTCCACCATCCGATCACGAAAGGAAGACAAGCCAATCTAAATCCTCAGGGTTAAAAAGATTGAACAGGGGTAGCTGTTGTACCCCAAAATTTACCCTCTCGTGTTTTCTAAGATGTTTTCTTATACGGGTGGTCACAAGCATTTGATTAAAGGAAGAAATAAATTTTTTTTAAAGATAAACAAGGAGTCTTCGATTGACATATTAGATAGGTCTTTCGATTGGCATCTTAGCTAAGTATTTCGATTGGCATGTTAAAAGGCCTTTCGATTTGGTATTTGGACAGACTTCGATCGAGCACCTAACCTCCTACAAGCTTGCCTCAAACTTCCAAGCTTCGATTGAAGCCTTGGCCTTCTGCTGGTTTACTGCACACCAACTTTGACTGGGCATGTTTTCCCTTTAAAACAGCCTCCTTCGATCCAAAGGGGAAAGGCTTATTGTCAGTGCTCCCTTGATTGCACCATTGTTTTTACATGCTGGCCTAAATCAGAAATGCAATGGCTACCTGCATGTAAGTTGGGTCCCTGCTTCGATTGGGCATTTTTTTTCCTTGGAGCAAGCTTGTTTCCTGCTTCTACTAGGCAGACTATCCCTCTGGGCGTGCCTTCAGCATACAAAAACAAGAACTTCTCCAAATTGGACTTCGATTCACAAAGCTCCCACTGGGAAAAAGACCCTTCAGCGTGTCACCAGCGCACCGATCTCTCTTCAGTTTGTCTTCAGCACAAGGCTAAAACTCCTTCAAAGTTTCCTTTGACCCACAAGGCACTGGATGCCTTTGTGCCAGCTTTGCCTAGGTAGTGGCCCTAGTTTAAACAAATTGCACACACTATAACAAGTGTGATAGTTATTCGAAGGACACATTTTAGTAGCCCATTCGAAGAGGGCCAAAGCATACATAGAAAGTCCATTCAAAGTAGCCATGCGAAGGACACACCAAAGGCCCATTCGAAGGGTACATCAGAAGGAAACTTGAGCCTAGTCGAAGGCTACACAAAAAGGCCCGTTCGAAGGGTGCATGGGAGGTCCAATCGAATGATAGAGACTGGGGGTATTCGAAAGCCAAAATTGTCCATGTTTATTCAAATTTCAAAAGAGGACAAGATCCCATGTCTTTAGCCACAGTTACGAAACTTCATTCATGGACTAGAAAACGTTTGTTTATGGAAGTTAAACTTTTGTCTTCTTGTCCACTCCCTCCTACTCTATATAAGAATCATGCTTGCAAACCAAGAAGGGGACACACATATTGGAGATACGCTGCCCATAAACCCACCATAGTTATAAAAAAATCTCATAAGTGATCCAAATCAAAGCAGCCCTTAAACAAAGGGTATCCACATCCAGAAGCCCATTCGAAAGAGAAAAAAAGACAGAGACAAGGGCCAGAGAGGAGACGTTTCCCAGAGGATGGAAGAATAATCCAAGAGTATCTAGAAACTCTAATCCCCACACAAGTTCAATTTTCTAGCAAGGTAAGTCCCCTTGACCTTGCACCTTTCGTTTCAGCGTGGCATGTAAATAACATCTATTCACCTTTTATTTTTGTCCTTTTCGATTGCATGTTTTTCTTGTCTAAATATACATGTTAGAACTAACCTTTGTACAGAATCAAATAAAAAGAAAAGGACTAGTGTGAAACGAAGCCTTAGGCTTCGCCCCTTATTGCATGACTTCCCCAAACGAAAGAGGCACCTTCATGTTTTTTTGCAGGTCCACGTTCCTTCACAGTCCAAACGAACTAGGCAAAAAGTGTCCAATCGAAGGGGGCCAGAAGATCCCAATCGAAAGCTGCTCACGCCAACATCCCAGCCTAATCTAAAGAGGACAAAGAAGGGGTGAATTGAAAGTACATCATTCCCCCTTGAATCGAAAGACTCATTTCCCCTTTTCTCTTTTGCATGCCTAAGCCATATTTGGCATTTTTCTTTTTGTATTATTTCTTATATTTGTTTTTTATTATTGTTTTCTGTTGTTTAATTAACCAAATATAAAATAAAAATCTCACTAAAAAATTAGGTTTAAATTTCTTAATTAAATAATTAAGTTCTTTAGTTAATTAATTAATTGAAACTTTAACCTTTTTCTTAATTAAAAATGAATTAGAATTTAGGACTAATTATTTTATTTTCATAATAATAAAAAAAACTAAAAAGAAATTAGTATATTTTTCTTAATTTAATTTTATTATATAGACTTTAGGATAATTGACTATTTTTCTTAAATCAAAAACAATAAAAAAGATTTTTCTTATTAGTTTTTTTTTTACGAACTTTCAATCTTTCGCGCATTATTTATTTTTTCGTATTTTTACATTATTATATCTGCTGACAGTATGTAATAGATTAAATTAGGATGTTTACCGTTTTCCTTATTTTTTTTCTTCTCCCAAGTTTTGTGCATTGTAAATATCCCTCTCCCCAAAGTCATGTAATAGCGTAGGGTTTATTTTTCGCACTTTACATTTTCCTGTATATATATTAACTGCTAGTAACTAGGCATGTATGACAAGACTGATAACGAAACGTTAGCAAACTTAACACAAGACATAAATAACCGAACACAACACACATTGCACATATGCACCTCTAGGATATCCCACTTTGGTTGCCTTTAGAAATAAAACAGTCATGAGGAAGAAATGATTTAGCAAAGACTCATAAGTCAAAAAGATCGTAGTCCCTTGATGACCCTACAGTTGTCTTTTCTGTAAATGATCTAGTGCCTAAACAAAATTGCTAAAGCGTCTCCACAAGTTGCCTTCGTGACTGTAACGTCCATTTCGAATGTCCCTAATACATCCAATGATAGGGCTACCTACTCACTAATAGTAGGATAGCATTGTCTAAAGGATAGGAGGAAAATAATGACCCTTTTCGAGTATAAAAGTAGATAGCTGTTAGAAGTTTGCTCAAAAAATATTTTGCACTTACACAAATACTACTTTTCAAAAATAATTTTCAAAACATTTGCTTTGTTAACACTCTTGAGGACTGATACAAGAGTTAAACGCAAAGCAAATCGCCACACTAAGGCATTTTCCAAACATTTTCAAAACACACAAAGCACAAAGGTATTTCGAAACGAGCAAACCTCTAAGAGCCCGTAGAAAACTACGGGTGGGAAGGGTGCTAACACCTTCCCTTTCCATAATCTACCCCCCTTACTCAGAAAATTCTCGAAAAGGTCTTTTTCAGTTCTTTTCACCCTTTCCTTTGTTGGATAAAAGAAAAGTCGGTGGCGACTCTTGCTTACCGCAACATTTGCAAACACAAACACAAAACCAGTATTAAACAGTCGGTTCTGCCGCCTATCACAAAGATTCATGTGAATTCTAAGTAAAAAATGCATAAAAATCATATTTTCGAAGTTTTAGTCGACTCAAACTTAAAGGGGGTCGGCGCGAGACAACCCTCCAGGAAAGTAAGTGTTATCACACAGTTTTACGTCGACTCATACAACAAGTTTTCTGACAGATTTTGTAACGGCCATAACTATTGAACCGTAACTCCATTTTAAGCGTCATTTAAATCTTTAGAAATCTAACAAAATAAACTATAAGATAGAACTAGTTTTGTTGGCATTGGATTATTGGAATAATAATTTGAATATTATTTGTTATGTGTCATGAATGGATGATGAATGGAAATAACATGTTTTGGCATTGTTTGCTATTTGTGATATGTGTGGTTGATGAATTTTATATGATTACATTGTGTTGATGATATATGTGTGTTTGTGCAATGGAGGATAATTCATTTTGATGGATTATTGTGATATGCGGTATGATTAAGGTTTGGTGATAATCTTAATTTGCATATAATTGGTTATGTTTGCACATGCATGCATGGGGAGATTGAACTCGGGTTGGTTGCTTTGATCCTTATGTGGAAATAGAAGTGGTGAATTATATGTTCATATTGGTTGCTTTGATCCTTGTGTGGAAATAGAAGTTGTGAACTATATATTCATATTGGTGGGCTTTGGTCTTGTCCGGATCGGAAGTGTGGCTCTGGTTCTAAATATTAAATCGGGAGTGAGGTGAACTTGATCTTCACGATGGTACCACATGCATGAGTCGTATTGAGTTGTATTGAAGTCACATTTATTTTTATGTGATGTTTTTCTTTGAATGCATAATGTGTGTGATAATTTGGTTTAACCATGACTTTGAGGATGATTGCAATGTATGTGATGATTGTGGGAATTATTCTACTTGGATATCATGCCTTGGTACTTGTATTGGTGAAGCCATGTTGTATAGATAATTATATGAAGTGTGATGAATTCTGGGAATGTATGTGTGTTATATACATTGTTTATATTATATATACCCATAATTATGTGAATTCTCTCCCTTCTGTTGTAATGATGTTCTATGCGACATCGCGCATGTACCGAGGATAACAGAGATACTGCCAAGATTAGTCAGAAGATCTAGATCCTTATTTATCTGTTTTATCCCTAGGTAGTGGGTCATTGCTCTAGTCTATGTAACACGGGGGTTTTGAACTCATTTTTATTTGAAAGATATTGTCATTTCTCTTATTTGAATTGTATGTTGAGAGTTTATGTTGAGTGGCCTCAGTTCCTAAGGATTTGAGATCCATGACTTGTTATGAGGATTTATGATTATAGTGTGGGATATAATCATTATTATTATTATTTGAGTAAAGAATTATTCCACTGTGATGTGCATGATTTTGAAAACATGAAGTTTGAATACGTGTTATGATCATGACCAGTATACATGTTTGAATTTCTTGTATATTTTGTGAATTCAATATGTGACGCCCTCTTTGAGATGCATGTTATTTTACTCCGATTATGCTATTTATGCTATGTGGGGTTAGGGGGTGTTACAGCTTCCAACAAACGCTTATAAACAGCCCCTTTGGCAAATTTTGGCTAAAACATTATCAGAGCAATATCAGAGTATTATCAGAGGAGCAGCATAAGCAAAGCAAGCAAAACAAATAACAACTCAATTAGAAGTTAGTTGTTAGCAGTGAAGATGTCAAGACATCTTCTGAGACATGAGGCTCCCCCTCAAGTATTAAGCTCCCCCTCAATCAGATGTCAGTCAGTGGTCAGTGGTGAGTTAGTCACTTTCTCTCCCCCTTTTTAGTCATAATATGCCAAATAAAAGGATGCATTCAAGAGTGTATCAATAGTTTAGGTACAGACCATAGAAATCAAATGTCAAGCACATGCAAGTGCTAAAAGGAAACAAAAGGGTCAAATAAAGAAACATCAATTAGTCTAACTATCATCGGGATCACTTGACTTAGTTGAGCCAGAGCTTCCTTCCTCACTAGAGTCTTTACCTTTAGAGTTCACTGTATCATCAAGGTTGTTGTCCTTTTGCAGGTCCTTAAATAATGTCTGGGACATGTTTTCCTGAAAAGAGCTTAAAATGAAGGGTCAAGGCAGACTCCCTCTTGCATACTACATCATTTCCACTTAGGATTCCAGGATGCTGATTAAGGATAATTCCACAGAGGAGGGAAGGAAAAGAAATTGGAATCTTAATGGCACAATTTCCTGCATGTTTAATGGTCTGATCAAAGATGTAAGTCCCATAATCAAAATGTTTCTGGTTTCCAATAGCATAAATGAATTTTCCTAATCTAATGGAGATGGTTAAAGTGTGATTAGTGGGAACTCTGTTGTATCCAAAAATTTGCCCTCCCATTTTTATTCAAGACATGCTCATTGAGGTCCTCAATTGCTCAAGGTCAACCAAAGTACCCTACAACTTCTCTTTTAATCCTCAAGTTCAAGAAATGCATCATTTGGAAGACAAGCTCATACATTACAGCTTCCAATATAGAGGAAGGACTGGAGCAGTATCCTGGAGGTTCACTGAGGCTACCACAATATCTTGAAAGAGGTTTGAATTCAAAACAACAATGTTTAAGGCAAAAAACTGCAGCATGAGTCGACAAATACCCACGTGAGTCAACTCATTTTAGTGATAGAGCAGGTGCATGAGTCAACACAAACGCGTATGTGTCGACACAAATAGGGTATGAGTCGACACAAAGCCTTGTGTGTCGATACATACTGTTATTTATGCCCCAAAACAGAAGGATGAAAGGTGTATGAGTCGATACAAAACGCGTATGTGTCGACACAAACAGGTGCATGAGTCGACACATGCCATTATGCATCGACTCATACTGAGTTGATTTTGTTTTTTCAGGAGCAAGAAGAGTTATGTGTCTATGCATAGCAGCATTGTGTTGACACATAATAGTTCAAAATGCAATTTTTCTGTCTTTTTACACTGTCTTGACGGTTTTCACAGATTTTCTTCATTGATGTCCAATTATTCAATATGGGCTGATGTTTGGATTTGTTCTAAGGTCCAAGAATTCGTGCAAATACATGGCATAGGTCCATGTTCATTGTAAGTTAAGAATGGCAAGAGAATCACCCAAAATGGCATGTTTTCTTCACAAATATGGCAAAAATTCAAACTTTGATCATGGCTTCAATTCATGAGTTAAGGGTCAGATTATTTCCTTGTTTCTTTCTTAACTCCACCTCCCTCTATAAATACCATACCCAATTGCAAGCGAAGGGGAGGGGGCGTGAAGGCTGCCTCCAAACCAACAGAAAGAAGTTCCAAAATTTCAACAAAGGTGCAAAACTGCTCTACCATATCCAGGCCTCCTCAATCCAAAACAAGCACTCCACTCACTCCCTGAAGGTTCTAGGAGACGTTTCCAAGAATTAGGCAGGCCCAATACACGGAGGAGCATCACTCACATAATCCCTCTGTTTGGTAACTTGTCTTCAATCTCAAACTTATTCAATATGTAATTTAAATCCATATTAATCGTATATCCATGCTATGAATGATGTTTGTGAGTGTTTTAACGTATTACATGTGAAAATAAGTTCCAAAATAACAGGACACCATTGTTAGAGCACCTTGCTCCGTTTTGATCATATCTTCCTGTGCAAGCACCGTCAGTCCAAATCAATGCCATGGGTGGATTCGCAATTCATTTTTAAATATAACATTATCATTGTATTGGAATCAACGAATGGAAAGCTGGCACGGTTGGTAAAGGAAGCGTGCAAATAGGGAAAGGACCTGGGTTCGATACCCATGCCTCACAATTAAATATTTTCTAACAATTATCTTGTAGATTTAGTGCTCCCAGGCCCCCATGCACACACCATGCAACTTTAGATCATAACCGCTAGTTCCCATTTGATCAGATCCAGCGCTCTCGGATGCGTAGCTCACCATGCACCCTCAATAGATTCCCTCACTGGATCCAATTGCAGATTTGGGCTCATCTCACTTGGGCTCAACGAATTTCAATTTTCACCCCCTGTCTACTTTTCCTGCCTGGCCCATTTATACTTGTTCATTTTGTTTTTTATTTATTTCTTTTAGTTTGTTTTTTTTAATCAACATAAAAATCAGTTAAAAATCATAAAAATATTAAGTTAGCATTTTTCTCAATTAAATTAATTTTGTAAATTAATTAATATCTATTTAAACCATTTTCTTTAATTTATAACTAAATAGACTTATGAGATTTATTTTCTTTTCATATTAAAAATACGAAAAGTAACTTAGAAATTAATTTCTTTTCTTTAATTTCATTTTGTTGTTATAATTAACTTTTTTTCTTTAAATATAGATCTAGATTAATTATTTTTTTCAACTATTTTCTTAACATAAAATCAAAAACAAACAAAAAGATTTTCTTTTAACTTAGAAGTACCTTAGGATTTTAGACGTTATTTTCAATTCCGTGCGTTTATTATTTTGTTACTATTTTTCATATTATTGTACTTGCTTATGGAATGTAATAGACTTAACTAGGACTTTACTTTTACTGCTTTTTACTTTTCCCCATTTTGAACTTGTAAATAATCCCCCTCCCCGATGTCTTGTAATAGCTAGGATTTTATATTTCCGCACTTTAAATTCCCGCAACTATTAAACAGTATAGGTGCATGACTAATATGATTGTATGGAAAGAACATAAAATCAAATGCTAGAAAACCTAACATAAGATAAAAATAAATGAATACAACACAATTGCACATGCACACCTCTAGGGTACCCCATTTCAGTTGCCTTCAGAAAATAGTCATGTCCCTCGAAAGTGGGGACGCTTTAGCAAAGTCCCTCAATACAAAGACCATAGTCTCTCGATGACCCTTCAACATTGCCTTTAGGTAAAATGATCTAGTCTCTTAAGCGAAATTGCTAAAGCGTCCTTACCAGTTGCCTTCAATGATTGTAATGATGTCCCTCTGAATGTCCCTCAAACATCTAACGACTAAGGCTACCTACTCACTAATAGTAGGATAGCACTGTCTAAAGGAAAAAAGGAAAAGAACAACCTTTCGAGTAAAGTAGATAGTTGTTAGATGCTTGCTCAAACAATTTTTACACTTACACAAAACTTATTTCAAAATCATTTTCAAACACTTTGTATAGGTTCTCTACCATTCTAAGAAACATTACAAAGTTCACCGTGCTAAGGCACTTTTAAAAATACTTTTCAAAACACACAAAGCACAAGGTATTTCAAAATGAGCTAAGCATCTAAGAGCCCGTAGGTAACTACTGATGGAAAGGGTGCTAACACCTTCCCTTTCCATAATCTACCCCCTTACTCAGAAATAATCTCGAAAGGTCTTTTTTTGTTCTTTTCACTCTTTCCTTTGTTGGATAAAAGAAAAGTAGGTGGCAACTCTTGCTTACCGCAATATTTGCAAACACAAACGCAAAACCAGTATAACAGTTGGTTCTACCACCATATCACAGAACTGGAGACTCTGCTGGGGACAATTGCTAAAAAAGTGGGGTTACTTTAGAGATAGTTCACATTTAAATGCTTTACCTGTTTGACTTGCTTGCTTTACATTTCAGGTTTATGTTTGGGTATTCTTGTAAAGATCCTCTACCGGATCTGGGGCACTTTTAGGTAAGAAACAATAGATCATGGAGATTGTACGGCATAGACCGATATGGTTGAAGTGATGGTTGTATTAGTGTGACACATTTTTGGTACTGGTATCCCTTGTGTTAAATCGAGGAGAATACGGGGCCGTTGTGTGGTGTCATAAAGCACTAATTAACCTTAGAACCTTAGTTGAACAAACTTGTCCATTAGAAAAGTAGTGAGTTGTCGGCTTCGATATAAAGTTTGGGATTGGTTGATACTCGATACTACACTCATTGAGATCGGACTATCGGGATATTTCGGCCGCGAGTAAAGATTACATGAGTTGAAACAATGCCCGATAAAGAAAGATCAGTGATATTGAGACTCCTTAGAACCCGGTTACCTTTCTAGGACAGGTTGAACCAACTAAACTTCAAGAGGGTACTTACCTATAAACCTCATGCAAGCCTAAGCCTAAGGTATTGTGTGTTTTTCTTGTGTGTGATTAATTTGTTCGAACATAACATAATGCATCATAGCATCCATTTTCGTCTCACTAACCATTTCAAGGATCTCTAGGGCCTGTGATGCAGGTTATGATGAACCAGACGTCTAGCAAGGGGCAAGGGGATTTATTTTCCTATAGCCAATGTCGTTAAAAGGCGAAAGTATGACAACTTGAGTCAGAGCCTATGACCCACCCGACATGCTGAGCTTGATTCTCATAGAAGGACGTTCAACGATACAAAGTTCTTCAATCAAAACTGTAGTCAGATTCTAACATTTTCTTGTGTTTACCCTGCGAGATCCTTGAAAGAATCGCATAAACATGCCATACATATCATCACATAAACAGTAATTTCAAAGATAAGTTTCTTATCTTTTTTCTGTTTATTTCAGCAAAAAGAAATGGCTCTCGAACAGAATATTAAGGACCTTCAGGCCCAAAATGCTCAATTCCAGCAGATGTTCCTGGCTCTGGCTAAGGGACAAGAGGACCTGAAGGCTCTCATTCTCAAAGAAAAGAAGAAAAAGGCCAAGAAACCAGTTGGTGTCCTGAATATGGGAAGGAGATTCAAAGGACTAGCAAAGCAAGCTCTAGATTTCGCAACTCCGTCAAATGAGAGGGACAATCAGGAAGAGAAGACAAAAGAAGAAGACCAAAACCCGGGGACTGATGAAGAAGAAGCCGACTACTCTGAGGAGCAATATCCTCCTGCTGACGACAAGTACAAGCAGCTGGAGGATCGTCTCAACGCCATAGAAATTCAGAGGGTACTTGGTCTAGATTTTGAAGAATTAGGGATGGTTTCTGGAGTGGTCATTCCACAGAAGTTCAAGGTTCCTGCATTTGCTAAATATGACGGGGTTTCATGTCCTAAGCTGAATCTGAGGTCTTATGTCAGGAAGATCTTACCTCACACTGCTGATAGGAATTTGTGGGTGCATTTCTTCCAAGAAAGTTTATCGGGGACTCAATTGGAATGGTTCTATGAGCTGGAGGGAACCAACATCCGCAACTGGGAGGATCTGGCTGCTGCTTTCTACAGGCAGTACCAATATAATGCGGACCTCGGTCCAACCCGTACTCAACTTCAAAGCATGTCTATGGGTTCTAGTGAGGGCTTCAAAGATTATGCCCAGAAGTGGAGAGATCTTGCAGGAAGAGTCCAACCTCCTCTGTCTGATAGCGAGCTGGTAGACATGTTATTGGGTACTTTGTCTGGTCCATTTTTCAACCACTTGATTGGAAGCTCTTCATCTAGGTTCATCGAGCTGATATTGACAACTGAAAGAGTAGAAGCTGGTATCAAGAGCGGTAAGATTCAAAGGGATGCATCTTCAAGCCCTGTGAAGAAACCTTTCAATGGGAAGAAAGAGGCTAATCCTGTGTACGGCCAGAAGGGTCATGATAAAGGAGATCGTCATCGAGCTGTGAGGGTTGTTATGATTTCTAATCCTACACCAGTGTGACAGTAACAATGGGGTAATCAGTTAAGGCAAGACGAGCCCAAGAGCCAGTTTACCAAAATCAACATGCTGATGTCTCAAGCGTTGCAACAAATATTGAGGATGAATCTGATTACGTTGATAGAACCTCATCCAAACCCAAAAACTTATTCTCCTAACTACAATCTCGATGCAAGGTGTGCCTATCCCTCTAGCAGTCCTGGGCATGATACTAACGATTGTTAGGCGCTGAAATACAAGATTCAAAATATGATTGACGCCAAGGAGATTGAATTCGACCCTCCTGAGGCTCCCAACGTGATCACCGCTCCCATGCCAAATCATGGCCAAGATTGAGAGCATTTATTTTATTTTGAATTCTCAAATTGTAATTTCTTTTGATTGTTCGAACACTTGTTTCATGTCAAACTTTGTTATTCCATTAATGCATTGCATATGTTTGTCTTGAATTAATCCATTCGTTATCACTATACTAAAATTGTGCTTTTACTTCCTTTTTGTGATATTCAACTCTCGATTGAAAGTTGTAAGCCTTTAGAGGGAGGATGGCAAAAAAGATACCGCAATCTCTACAGTATGCTTTTGAACAGACCAGGCTGACGATGTACAGGCGTTCTTTCAAATCCTAAAACAGTGGAGTTATAAGGAAGATAATCCCTAGTCAACCCCTTTGAGCTTAAGAAGTAGGAGTTTTCTTTTTCACACAAATTAAAACCCTTAATTATAACCTGGGATAGGGTAGTTTCTCAGTTAATTCAATTGTGCATTCAATCACAAGTTTTCCCTTCGTACATGAAGAGTAGTGTCGGAGGTATCCTTCCAAAACAAAAGATGGTGATGGTTCCGCATAATCATTAAAATAGGTCGTCATTATCTCTCAAAAGAAAAGCCCGCTAAGTCAAAACCTATGAAGGAGACTTAAGGAAAAAACTGGGGCATCCCAATGACTGTAATCACAGAAGAAACAGTTCAGGAAAAAGGTAGAGATAATAAAATATAAAAAAAGGTCGCTATGAATCCTCAACAAAAAATATTACAAAAAAAAATGATGACTACTTTCTCAAATAAACTTTCAGTATCCGAACCATCACCGAAATATCATTGAAAGGATTCCAGACTCAATTGGGATCTAGACGTATAATTAACTGAGTATAGGGCTGAAGAACATCACGAAGAACAGGTGGGTACAAATAAATTTTGAGCCTTTATCCTTTATTTCTTAAACCATGAACCAGGCCATGTTACAACTCTTAAAAGTCCTAATTGGAGCATGGGTTAGTTCGAAAGCATATTGTTACAAAAAGGTAGCCTGACTCTTGTAAGGCTTGCTAACTAAAAAGTAAAATTTTGACTTTTAGATCAAAATCAAGTTTCAAGAATCATATTTTCATCAAGGTATGAAGTTTGTTTCATCAGGAAAATCATAAGTCAAGATTCATGTTGAAAAAGTCAAAATTCTAAATACTTAGAATTTTTCTAAGTGTTTAAGAAATATGACAAGCTCAGAACTTCTGGCCAGATTTTCACCATGATGCAAGCTGATTCTGGAAGAACTTCTAACATAAGAGTTTTAGATCTCAATAAGACCTAAAATATTTAAGAACAGAACTTCTTCTAGAAATATAGGGATTTTAAGTTATACATCTTCAAAGTCACATCCCTGAAACTTAAGCACTTAGTAAATTCTGAACATTTTCAAATCAGAATTTGTTTACAACTTCTGGCGCAATTTTCACATAGGTTCAGTCAGAAGTTGCAAGAGTAATTCAAAAAGGTCTTACAAAGCATGTCATAAGCTTTCTGGAAAGTCTGAGAACTCGCTCAGAACATACGGGAGCAAAGAGATTCAAGGATCAGAAGTTGGATGTTTGTTCTAAGTTGCGCTGATGCTGAACTTCTGGCCCATAATTAAGCTATGATGCATAATATCATAGTGTGGGATTTCTGGTTTGATAAATCTCATCATCATTTAATGCTCACAACCAATTTTGAGTTTTTATCCAAAGGATTTCCCCACGTGTGAGATAGAAGTACCATTGTTGTCCTTGAAAAGAAAACTTTTGTACAAGTTTATGTTGGGCCCATGCTTTGCTTTTGCCTCTGAGGGTACTTTTCCTTAATTCATGCTTACAAATCCAGCTTAGGCACGGCTAAAAGCTGCTAACCACCATACTTGTTTATCTTGCTTCAAGAACAAGCCAGCACGCTAACATGAGGTTGGTACTTTTGACTTCTCCAAGCTACAAAGTTCTTGCCTATAAATTTAACTTCATTGGAAACTGTGACAGGGACGTCCGGTCGGGAAAATTGAAAAGAAAAAGCCTTAAAACCTTGCTAAAATTTCCAGAAATCCGAAACTGCAAACACAAATACAAAACCTGCAAGTTTTTTATTCTTGCATTCAAACTCTAATTTTCCTCAAGTGTTTCTTGACCAAACCATCCATACAGCTTCTGATATACATTTAGAAACCATCCTAACTCCTGTTTTCAGACTGTAACACGTTCTCAAAAAGTCATAACTTTGCTTCTTGACTGTTCTAGAATTTTCTAGCCATTCATAGCCTAAGATAAAGGTTGTTCCAGCCTGCTAAGCACGTGAGGAAGCTGATCAGAATATTACAAGTAGTCAGAACCAGGCTCCAGCTCATAAAACATTTTCCAGCTGCAAAGTAAGCTTCTGCTGACCCTCATCATATTACTTAGGCATTATTATATTTGCATGTACAAAATACAATGTAGACATCCTGATTCTGATGATGTATATATTCTGAAGTTCCATGTATTTTCTACCTAAGTAGAGAGAACATCAGGTCATAACTTCTTAAGGAAACTAGGTTTAGTAGATACATGCTTGTTTCTGATTTACAGTCTTGACATTTTTTTATGTTTCTGAAACCATGATGGAAACTTGCCATAATTGTTATGTTTGTGTTTTTTGTTCTGTTGAGAATTGACTAAGCTGCAGATATTCTGATTAGCATGGATAAAGAAATAGAGTTCATCATCAGAGTTTACCTTGTGATATATATTTATGTTTTTGCTTCTGATACCGGATGTACAGCCACCCCAGTAGTAGACAGTGTGTGTACATAAGACATTAGTACTAAGGGTCCTAGGTTCTAACCCCAGAAGCATTTTTTTTAGGTTTATTTATTGGCATTTTTACCCATTTATCTATCAGACGATATTCCTAGATCAGAACTTCTAGACAACCTTACCCAACAGCATTATCACCTCACTCTCTCAAATAGCCAGAATTTCTGACTTTCCAGTGATATATGAACTTCTAGGTTTCCAACTACACTACAGCTTCTGAACCCCTTCAACAATCATAACTTCTAGGTTTTCCTTTATTCCCAACAACCTCAAAATTTGGTGTACCCAGGCCCATAACTTCTAACCCTCTACTTTCCTACTAACATTTTCTCTTTTGCAGCGTATCAGAGTTAGAACTTATGTTCCTTCTCGTTTCAGCAACATGCTGATTCTGACTCCCTTCTCTCTTATTTATCTTATTTTAGCTTTAATAACCAAAAAATCATTTTTTTTACAGTTACATACTTTACTTTATCTCTTTTTAAGCTAAAAGATCAAAAATATTTTCTTAAGCCAATTTATTTCTTTTTTTATTAATTAAAAAAACAAGTCCATTTCAATTCTTGTACATTATTTCAATATGGTTGTAATAGATAATTAGGACTTTAATTTCTTGCAATCCCAATTTGTAAATTTGTACACCCCATCCCCTTAATGATGTAATAGTGTAGGACTTTACTTTTCCGCACATTCATTGCTTTCATATATTATTAGTAATTAGGGTGTGTATGGCAAGACATGAAATCGACAAGTAGACAACCTAAAAATCAAAGACTAAATGCATGCAATCAAATACACTATTGACACATGAACCCTTAGGGTAATCTCACTTGTTACCTATCGGAAATTAGTCATGTCCCTCGAATATGGGTGTTTTAGCAAAGACCCTCGATAAAAGATCGTAGTCCCTTGATGACCCTCGATGTTGCCTTTGGTAAATGATCTAGTCCCTAAACGACATTGCTAAAATGTCCCATAAGTTTCCTTCTATGACTATATAAAACGTCATGTGCTCGTCCCTTCACATCCAACGATGGGGCTTCTTACCAAATCAATGGTAAGATAGCAACATCTAAAGGAAGAGGAAAATAACATTTAAGACCTTTTGAGTAGGTAGATCACTCCTAGTTGCTCGCTTGCTCACAACAAAAACATTTTATATACCAACACCCCATTTGAAACATTTTCAAAAGATAAACACTTTGTATGCGTTTTTATAGAGACGAGAGCCATTACAAAGAAGACACCTTTTCAAAATCTCTTTCAAAAAACAGAAACACATTCCACAAACACCTCTTTGAACTATTTTCGAAACAACACTTTGTATGCGTTCGTATAGAAACGAGAACCATTAGAAATACTTTTTCAAAATACTTTCAAAACCCACACCACAAGCATACATTCAAACAAAAGCAAGTGATCTAGCAAGAAACTAAGAGCCCATAGATAACTATGGATGAAAAGGGTGCTAATACCTTCCCTTTTCATAATCTACCCCCCGAACTCAAGAAAACATCTCAAAGGTCTTTCATGTTCTTTTCAGCCTTTCCTTTTGGATAAAAGAAAAGTCGGTGGCGACTCTTGCTAAACCGCAATATTTGCGATCAAACGTAAAACAACCAAGTAAGTTCTCCCACCGTGTTACAGTGTGCATGGTGTTTTTGATTGCATGCATTTTTGTCTTTGATTTTTGGGTTGTCTACTTGTTGATTTTGTCTTTCCATACACCCTAATTACTAGCATTTGTATAAAGCAATAAAGAATGAAGAAAGTAAATATCCTAAACTATTACAACCATATTGAATAGCAAGAAAATATAAAGACAAAGACAAAATAAAATAAAGGAAAACAAGTTCTTCAATCAGGCAGAATGCACCCTTCGATTCTTCTCTTCCTGGACTCTTTCTATTTGGGCCTAGCAACCAGCATGAGATGGACCCTTCGATTCAACCTTCTTGTTGTTGCTTTCGATTGGGCCTAGAAGTCAGTGTGGGATGCAACCTTCGATCATGCCCTTTATCCTTATTTCGATTGGGGCCTGGAGGTTAGCGTGGACATCCTTCGTTTCTTCCTTCTTGCTCTTTCGTTTGGACTGTGAAGCAGTAAGGGGGTGAAGCCTGAGGCTTCGTTTCACACAAAACTCCTTATTTCATTTGGGGCCTATACTGATTAATTCTACCATATATTTGGACAAGAAAAATAAACTAAAAGGGCATAAACGAAAAGTGAACAAATGTTATGTACATGCTTGAAATGAAAGGAAATGACTATTCACATGTTATGCTAGAAACGAAAGGTTCAAGGTTAAGAGAAACTTACCTTGCTTCTGAAGTTGGTGCTTCTGGACCTTGAGTGATTGGACTGGATGCTCCTGGATTCAAAGGAAAGAAACAAGTGTGATGTTTTTTTGACTGGATTCAAAGGTCAAGAAGAGTGGGGTTGTGTTTGTTATTTCTGGATTCGAAGGAGAAGAACAGGTGTAGTGTTCCTTCTGTTGGATTCGAATGAAAGGCAAAGCGTGGGGTTGTTCCTGGATTCGAAAGGGAAAAGAAATAGGTGTTGTGTTTCCAGTGTTGGATTCGAAAGGGACAGAAACAAAGGTGTGGTCTTTTGAATATGGGTTTGATAATGCGTTAAGTGTTTGATGATTTTCACACAATCAAAGTTTTTTCTAGATACCAAAAGCCTCTGGATTTGTTGTCCAGCCCCTTAGATGTGTTATGGAGCCTCTTATTTATAGGTGAAGTTGGCTGAGGTTTAGGAGGTAAAACAAAAGAATTTGAACAAAATGGATAAACTGTGTTTGTAGCTTTCGAGGGGCAGTATTCGTATGCCAAATTAGTGCAAATACAGGAGCAGTGTAGCAGGACTGATGTGCAGCAGTTTTGGAGAATTATGGCCAGTGCATCAGGTCTGAACTTGGCAGCAAGCATCTTTGAATATTTCATATCCTTCGATTTGACTTCATAGGTCCAACCTTTTACCAGACTCCTCTTCAGACAGTAATATTTGTTTCCAATCAAAGTGTCTTTTGAATGGGCCCTTTCTGTGCATCCTTCGAAGGAGCCAAATGTGTGCCCCTTGAATGGGTCACCAAAATATGTCTTTCAAATGGAAACAACAAGGTATGTCTTGCAGGTCCTTCAAATGGGCCATCAAACATGTCCTTCAAATGGGACATCCAGGTATGTCTTGCAGGTCCTTCGAATGGGCCAACAATTGTATGTCATTGTTTGTTGAAGAATTTCAAGGGTAGAATCGAAGAAAGCTATTTCAAAGGGATATATTGTCCATTCGAAGCTAGTATGAAAATATCCAATGCATGAGAGAAGTCCATGCCTTGTGATTTGAAACAAGCAGGAAAGTAACCTTTGCTTCCTGAATCGAAACAAACACTATAAGGGGTCATTGCTTTGTGAATCAAAGCTTTCATGCAGGCAACCATTTGTCCAATTGAAGCTTTCCTGCAGGAGGTCACTTCCTTGTGACTTCAAGTAAGCATACAAGAGACCATCGCTCGAACGAAGGTTTGCATAAAGAGCCAAGGTCCAATCGAAGGTTGCATGCAGGAAGCTCCTGCTTTGTGAATCGAAGCCAGCGTGTCAGAGGCCAAGTCCAATCGAAGGATGTGAAATCGAAGCAGGCACGCTCTTTTTTCGATTTGATGTTTGAAAGCCCAATTGTACTTGTGAAAATTTAAAATTTTGAAAATCCTTGTGGGGAAATGTCTTGAGAAATGAGAGAGCAAATTTTGAGGTACAACACACAGGTTCATCCTGAAGCAATCTTACACGGGTTCCTTCTCATACATTTCCAGATGAAGTTTAACACGGACCTATCCTGAGGCAGCCGTACCCAGGCTCTTTCTCATATAATTTAAGATGCAGTTTCACATGGACTCATCCCGAAGAAGCCTTACCCAGGCTCCGTCTCATAAATTTCAAATTCAGTTTCACACTGGCTCATCCTGAAGCATCCCTACCCAGGCTCCTTCTCATATAATTTCAGATGTAGTTTCACACGGACTCATCCTGAAGCAGCCCTATCAGGCTCCTTCTCATAATTTCAGATGCAGTTTCACACGGACTCATCCTGAAGAAGCCCTACCCAGGCTCTTCTCATACATTTCTAGATGTAGTCTAACACGGACTCATCCTGAAGCAATCTTACACAAGTTCCTACTATAACATTTCCAATGTAGTCTAACACGGGCTCATCCTGAAGAAATCTTACACAAGTTCCTACTAAGAAATTCCCAGGTGTAGTCTAACACAGGCTTATCCTGAAGCAACCTTACATGGTTTCCTTCTAATACATTTCTCGATGCAGGTTAACACAGGCTCATTCTAGCATTTCATTCAGATAAAACTAGACGCAAGTTCATTCTGATACTCCTATCAACATCTGTGCAGAATGGAATCTATAAGTCCATCTCCGATGACTCTCCATCACCTCTCCAAATGGTATCTACAAGACCATTCCCGACACAATCAACTAACACATCAGCGAGTGCAAATTTCTGGGCACTCTAGTGTTCAATCATCTTCCACCCTCAAGTCACGAATGGCGAACAAACCAATCTAACTCTTCAGGTTTAAGAAGATTAAACAGGGGTCGCTGTTGTACCCAAATTTGTCCTCCATTTTTACTCAAGACATGCTCATTGAGGTCCTCAATTGCTAAAGGTCAACCAAAGTACCCTATAACTCCTCTTTTAATCCTCAAGTTAAAGAAATTCATCATTTGGAAGACAAGCTCATGCATTACAGTTTCTAATACAAAGGGAGGACTGGAGCAGTATCCTAGAGGTTCACTGAGGCTACCACAGCATCTTGGAAGAGGTTCAAATTCAAAACAACAATGTTTAAGGCAAAAAGCTGCAACATGAGTCGACACATACCCACATGAGTCGACTCATTTTGGTGATATAGCAAGTGCATGAGTCGACATAAACGCGTATGTGTCGACACAAACAGGGTATGAGCCGACACAAAGCCTTATATGTCAATACATACTGTTATCCAGGGCCCAAAACAGAAGGATGAAAGGTGCATGAGTCGATACAAAATGTGTATGTCGACACAAACAGGTACATGAGTCGACACATCCCACTATGCATTGACTCATACTAAGTTGATTTCGTTTTTTCAGGAGCAAAAAGAATTATGTGTCTATGCATAGCAGCATTGTGTCGATACATAACAGTTCAAAATGCAATTTTTCTATCTTTTTACACTATCTTGATAGTTTTCTTGGATTTTCTTCATTACTGTCCAACTATTCAATATGGGCTGATGTTTGGATTTGTTGTAAGGCCCAAGAATTCGTGCAAATACATGGCATAGGTCCAGGTTCATTGTATGTTAAGAATGGAAAGAGAATCACCCAAAATGGCATGTTTTCCTCACAAATATGGAAAAAATTCAAACTTTGATCATGGCTTCAATTCATGAGTTAAGGGCCAGATTCTTTCCTTGTTTCTTTCTTAACTCCATCTCCCTCTATAAATACCAGACCCAAGTGCAAGCGAAGGGGGGGGGGAACGTGAAGGCTTCCTCCAAACCAAGAAAAAGAAGTTCCAAAATTTCAACAAAGGTGCAAAACTGCTCTTCCATATCCAGGCCTCCTCAATCAAAAACAAGTACTCCACTCACTCCCTGAAGGTTCCAGGAGACGCTTCCAAGCATTAGGCAGGCCCGATACACGCAGGAGCATCACTCACACAATCCCTCAGTTTGGTAACTTGTCTTCAATCTCAAACTCATTCAATATGTAATTTAAATTCATATTGATCGTATATCCATGCTATGAATGATGTTTGTGAGTGTTTTAACGTGTTACATGTTAAAATCAGTGCCAAAATAATAGAACACCACTGTTAGAGCAACCTGTGCCGTTTTGACCATATCTCCATGTGCAAGCACTGTCAGTCCAAACCAATGCCATGGGTGGATTCGCAATTCATTTTTAAATATAACATTATCATTGTATTGGAATCAACGAATGGCAAGCTGGAACGGTTGGTAAAGGAAGCATGAAAATAGGGAAAGGACCTGGGTTTGAAACCCATGCCTTAAAATTTTATTTTTCTAACAATTATCTTGCAGATTTAATGCTCCCAGGCCCCCATGCGCACATCATGCAGCTTCAGATCATAACTGGTAGATTCCACCTGATAAGATCCAGCGCTCCCAGACGCGTAGCTCACCATGCACCCTCAACGGATTCCCTCACTGGATCCAATTATACATATGGGCTCATCTCACTTGGCCCAACGAATTTCAATTTGCACCCCCTGTCTACTTTTGCTGCCTGGCCAATTTATACTTGTTCATTTTGTTTTTTTATTTATTTCTTTTAGTTTGTTTTTTTTAATCAACATAAAAATCAGTTAAAAATCATAAAAATATTAGGTTAGCATTTTTATCAATTAAATTAATTTCTTAAATTAATTAATAACTATTTAAGCCATTTTCTTTAATTTAAAACTAAATAGACTTAGGATTTTAATTTCTTTTTTTTTCATATTAAAAATACCAAAAGTAACTTAGAAATTAATTTCTTTTCTTTAATTTCATTTTTATTTTATAATTAACTTTTTTTTCTTTAAATATAGATCTAGATTAATTATTTTTTTCAACTATTTCTTTAACATAAAATCAAAAACAAACAAAAAGATTTTCTTTTAACTTAGAAGTACCTTAGGATTTTAGACGTTATTTTCAATTCGCGCGCGTTTATTATTTCGTTACTATTTCTCATATTATTGTACTTGCTTATGGGATGTAATAGACTTAACTAGGACTTTACTTTTACTTCTTTTTACTTTTCCCCATTTTGGACTTGTAAATAATCCCCCTCCCCGAAGCCTTGTAATAGCTAGGATTTTACATTTTTGCACTTTAAATTCTTGCAACTGTTAAACTGTCTAGATGCATGACTAATAGGATTTTATGGCAAGAACATAAAATCAAATGCTAGAAAACCTAACATAAGATCAAAATAACTGAATACAACACAATTGCACATGCGCATCTCTAGGGTACCCCACTTCGGTTGCCTTTGGAAAATAGTCATGTCCCTCGAAAGTGGGGACACTTTAGCAAAGTCCCTCGATACAAAGATCATAGTCTCTCGATGACCCTTCGACATTGCCTTTCGGTAAAATGATCTTGTCTCTTAAACGAAATTGCTAAAGTGTCCTTACCAGTTTCCTTCAATGACTGTAACAATGTCCCTCTGAATGTCCCTCAAACATCCAACGACTAGGGTTACCTACTCACTAATAGTATGATAGAACTGTCTAAAGGAAAAGAGGAAAAGAACAACCTTTCAAGTAAAGTAGATAGTTGTTAGATGATTGCTCAAACAATTTTTACACTTACACAAAACTTCATTCAAAAGCATTTTCAAACACTTTGTATACGTTTTCTACCATTCCGAGAAACATTACAAAGTTCGCCGCGCTAAGACACTTTTAAAAATACTTTTCATAACACACAAAGCACAAGGTATTTAAAAATGAGCTAAGCATATAAGATCTCGTTGATAACTACGGATGAAAAGGGTGCTAACACCTTCCCTTTCCATAATCTACCCCCCTTACTCATAAATAATCTCGAAAGGTATTTTTCTGTTCTTTTCACCCTTTCCTTTGTTGGATAAAAGAAAAGTCGGTGGCGAATCTTGCTTACCGCAATATTTACGAACACAAATGCAAAACCAGTATAACAGTCGATTCTTCCATGATATCACAAACCTAATTTGCAGACCCAATCCTATGTAAAATAGCATATTTCACACTCAGTTTGCTGACAGGAAGTTTATTTTTGATGGGCTGCTCACTTACTTGATTAGTAGTGATGGCTCTGCACACGTGATTATCTGTAACTTCCAGCTCACAGCAGACATCTTCAGACCTGTCTAGAAATATATTTATGATGGCAGGAGAAAATTCTACACACATTCCTCTAACTAAAACCTTTCTATACTCCTTACTTTTATGGTCAACACAGTCAATAGGAGTATTAATAATAAACTCCTTAATAAGAGTTTCATAGAAATTGGCAAACCTGGTAACTATTTTCATCAACCCATCATAAGATATCAGCTTCATGCTTTCTTTACATTCCAAAGCACCAACTCTCAGTTCTCTCTCCAGGGAAATCCTTCTTTGATACACATACTTCCCCTTTTCAGCATTCCCAACAGAACGGAAGGAGATATTGTCAAGTGGGGAATCAGGAACCCTAACAGAAATCTCCTTTCTTGCAGGCTTTTTGATAGGAGAGATGTCCTATACATCTTTCTCGACATCATAGTCTGAGTCAACTTCTTTAAAAACCACAGATTTCTTCTTACTCTTGGATATTTTTACAGCATCCTCGTCATCATCATCTGTGGAGC
The DNA here is from genome assembly GCA_948472305.1 of Vicia faba. Lineage (NCBI taxonomy): Eukaryota > Viridiplantae > Streptophyta > Magnoliopsida > Fabales > Fabaceae > Vicia > Vicia faba. Next base: position 572,899,516 of record OX451738.1, read on the forward strand.
TATCAAGTCTAGCTTTTCTTTTTCTAGAGGGAGGAACCACTTCACTTCTTAGATTTCAGGGTCCATACATGATTTTCTTCTTGGTTGTTTTGGAAGGGGGTGTGACACTTGCATCCTTCACTTTCCTGGATTTGAGTCTTGTTGCAATACTTGGCACAACATTAGTAATGAGCTTATTGTCAGACATCTCTTCTACATTGACTGCATTTTCAGCATTTTGACCTTCTCCATCCTTGGAGGCAGTAGCATCTTGTTCAACAGTTTCCTCAGAATCTTGTTCAACATTTTATTCTTCCACTTCTTTTAGAGTAGAGATAGAAAGCTTCTCAAGTTTGATTTCAACATCATCTTTCTTGAAGGTGGATGGTTCAGCAGCAACACTTTTAGGATCATTTATTTTGTCAGCAGGAGGAGGCATACAAGCAAGAGGGGTAGAAATCCCAGGAACAACAAAGCCTTCATTTAACACTCTGTCTACTAGCCTTCTAATTCTTCTATCAACATTAACAATTTCTTCGTATGCCCTATTGCCAGTAGTAGTAGAAGAGTTACCTTTATCATCTTTGGATTTCTTAGCAGGTGATGATCTAGGTTTCTTGACCTTCTTATCAAGAGGTGGTATGGTTGTTAGAGGAGTAGCATCAAGTACTCTGCCAAGGGAGAGATTCTCATTGGCATATTTTGAGGAAGACGATGTATGATGTTGACATATTTGAAGATTTTTGAGCAAGAGGATGAAGAATGACTAGGGTTCTTTTTCTGTAGAGGAGAATGAAAAGTTTGTGAAAGTAGAAGGATGTTATTTCTTAGCGTGTGGGAAACACTTTGAGGCAGTCCTGCAATGATTTCTTTCGAAATTTTATTTGTTGGAAACACAAATAATATAATATCACTTTAATGATATTCCCACACGCCTTTAATTGCTACAAACCCTCATATAGGAAAATCCCTAATTTTCCTCTTAAGTTCTCAAACTGATTAGCATCCAAACCCTTAGTGAAAAATGTCAACCAGTTACAATTCAGTGGCTATATGTTCTAAGACAACAATCTTTTCTTCAACAAGCTCTCTTATAAAGTGATGGTGGATATCAATATGTTTGGTCCTGCTGTGTTGAATGGGATTCTTTGGTACGTTAATGGAACTTAATTTGTCACAAAATAATGTCATGACATCTTGTTTGACATTGTATTGTTAACATTTGTTTCATCCAAACCAATTGACAACAACTGCTTCCTGTAGTAATATACTCAGCCTCTGCAGTGGATAGAGACACACAATTTTTCTTCTTACTGAACCAAGATATGAGATTATTTCCCAGAAAGAAGCATCCTCCTTATGTACTTTTTCTATCATCAGCACTTCCTGCCCAATCAGCATCACAAAAACTAGTTAAGGAAGAATTAGATCCATGAGAGTATAGCATACCATAGTCACTTGTCCCATTCACATATTTAAGAATTCTCTTCACATGGTTTGCATGGATAACTTTAGGATAAGCTTGATATCTTGAACACACTCCTATAGAAAAGGCAATATATGGTCTGCTAGCTGTGAGATATAGAAGGCTGTCTACATACTTCTGTGGAGGCTTTGATCCACGCTTACTCCTTTTTCATCTTTAGACAACTTCAGATGCATGGGAGCAAGAGTTCTTTTGTGGCTGGCCTTTTCCATCCCAAATTTCTTAACTATATTCTTGGCATACTTGCTCTGAGATAAAAACATGGAATCTTCCATTTGTTTAACTTGCAGACCAAGAAAATAGGTTAATTCACCAACAAGACTCATCTCAAATTCTGACTGCATTTGCTTGACAAAATGTTGAACCATCTCATTTGACATCCCACCAAACACAATATCATTAACATAAATTTGTGCAATCATGATCTTCCCTTCTTCTTCCTTGACAAAAAGAGTTTTGTCTATGCCATCTTTCTTGTATCCATTCTCAACAAGAAATTATGTCAATATCTCATACCAAGCTCTTGGAGCTTGCTTTAATCCATACAGAGCTTTATTCGGTTTGTAGACATGTTTAGGAAAACTTAGATCAACAAATCCCTTTGGTTGTCCCACATAAACTTCTTTATTCATATAGCCATTTAAGAAGGCACTTTTTACATCCATTTGAAACAATTTAAATTTGTCCCTTCAGGTCTTGGAACCAAATCCTAAACTTTATTTCTATTGAATTGTTCTAGCTCTTCCTGCATAGCATTAATCCATAACTCATCAGTTATGGCCTCTTTGACATTCTTAGGCTCAACCTTTGACATAAAGAAAGAGTTTGATATCCCATCTCTTGATCTGGTAGTAACTCCTTTATTTAGATCTCCTATGATAAGCTCCTTAGGATGATCTCTCGGGGTTCTAATTGAAGGTCCTTTATTGAGATGACTAGGCTCAGGATCTTCTTGAGGTGGATTAGAATCAACACTCATGTCATTTGATTCTATTGGAATATCAGACACAGATGTTCCAACATCTCCTAAGACATCTTCTTCAGCACTCCATCCTCTATCATCAATAATAACATTTATTGACTCCATCATAACTTTAGTTCTGGAGTTAAACATTATGTAAGCTCTGTTATTTGTATAGTAACCCAGGAATATTCCTTCATCACTCTTGGGATCCATCTTCCTACTTTTTTCACGATCAGCTAAGATGTAGCATTTACTTCCGAAAACATGAAAGTATCTAACAATTGGTTTTCTTCCCTTCCATATTTCATACAAGGTGGCTAAAGTGCCTTTCCTTATAGTGACTCTATTATGGATATAGCATGCATTATTCATAGCTTCAGCCCAAAAATGGTAGAGTAATTTCTTAGCATGAATCATGGCTCTGGAAGATTCTTAGAGAGTTTTATTCTCGCATTCTACAATCCCATTTTGTTGAGGAGTAATGGGAGAAGAGAATTTATGGCTGATTCCTTCAGAGGAGCAAAAGTCAGAAATTTATTGTTCTCAAATTCCTTTCCATGACCACTTCTGATTCTTATGACATGACTTTCCTTTTCCCTTTGAAGATTTTGACATAGATCTTTAAACACTTCAAAATCTTTTGATTTTTCTCTAATAAAGCTTATCCATGTGTATCTAGAAAAATCATCTACAACAACATAGGCATACTTCTTGCCACCAAGACTTTCAACCTGCATAGGTCCCATCAAGTCCATGTGAAGAAGTTCCAAAACTTTTGATGTAGTGAGATGTTGGATCTTCTGATGTGACATCTTAGTTTGTTTTCCAATCTGGAAGTCACCATATATTCTACCTTCTTCTATCTTGAGCTTAGGAATCCCTCTCACTGCTTCTTCAGATATAATTTTTCTCATACCTTTCAGATGTAAGTGCCCCAATTTTTGATGCCATAGTTTAACTTCATCCTCTTTGGCTAAAACATATGTTGAGGAGAGGTTCAACTCTTGAGGAACCCATAGATAACAGTTGTCTTTAGATCTGATTCCTTTCATAATAACTTCACTCTTTTCATTGCATAAAAGACATTCATCCTTGGTTAAGTTAACTTTGAATCCTTGATCACACAATTGGCTTATACTTATCAGGTTAGCTGTAAACCCTTTAACAAGTAACACATCATCAAGCTTTGGGACTCCTAAACAATCAAGCTTACCAACACCTTTGATTTCACCTTTTGCTCCATCACCAAAAGTCACATAACTAGTGGAATGAGATTTTACATCCACCAACAGATTATTGACACATGTCATGTGTCTAGAACAGCCACTATCAAAGTACTAGTCATCTTTGGTTAATACTCTGAGGGAGGTGTGAGCTATGAAACTAGCAACATTAGATTTGGGAATCCACTGTTTCTTCTTTTTGCTATTTTGTGGTATCTTATCAGTCTTGGGAGGAAGAGTAGTCTTAGGATACCCATACAATTTGAAATAGAAGGGCCTTATATGACCAAGACTTCCACAGTGATGACATCTCCAAGGATGGGGATTCTCCTTAGTATGATTAAACTTTTTCTTTCTATGATGTTTGCCATGATGTCATTTCTTACCATGGTGTTGGCCCAGATGTTGAGACATTTGATTCGACATCTTTGGTTTAGACTTGGCATGAGTGGAAACAGATGAACACTCTTCTAAGTTAGGTTCCTTTTTCTCATTGAAACCTAGACCACTCTTGTCTCTTGTCACTCTTCCTGTTTGAAGAATTTCATTTAATGTGTGAGACCCATTGTTCAGCATCTTGAGAGATTTGACCATTCTATCAAGATTTGAAGTCAGAGAAGAAACTTCACTTTCCAGATCAGAAATACTTTTAAGATGCTCTTCCCTTTCCTCCTTCAGCTAATTTATGAGGGCTTTCTGTTTCTCCCCTTCAAGACACACTTATGCACTTCTGAGACATAATTATTTGTATGAAGCAGCTAACTCATCAAAGGTTAGTTCTCCATCACTAGACTTTTCATCAGATACATATTTTCCTGTTAATGCTTTAACATACTTGGCAGATTCTTCAAGATCACTCTCTGAGTCCTCTTCAGACCAAGTAACAGATAAATTATTTTTATGTTTTTTAAGATATGTAGGACATTCAACTCTAATGTGACCAAAGCCTTCACATTCATGACATTGTATTCCCTTCCCTTGAGAAGATTTTTCTTCAGCCCTTTTTCTTCCAACCTCATTTGACTTATGGATGTCAGATGAGATGTTCTTGACATTTGATCTTTGGTTCCTGTCCATTCTTTTTATCACTTTGTTAAACTGTCCTCCAAGCATAGCTAAGGAATTTGATATTCCTCCATTTGTATCTAGATCATAGTCCTCCTCTTCATCTTCAGTATTTGATACAAAGGCTATGCTTTTGTTCTTCTTTTCAGATCTTTCATTGATTCTTAATTTAAATGCTAGAAGTGATCCAATAAGTTCATCCACTTTAATTTTGTCAATGTCTTGAGCTTCTTCTATATCAGTCACTTTCATATCAAATCTCTTGGGAAGAGACCTGAGCATCTTTCTCACCAATTTGTCTTCAGGTATTTTCTCTCCTAAAGCACTGGAGGCGTTAGCAATTTCAAGAATGTTCATATGAAAGTCATTTATACTATCATCATCCTTCATTCTCAAATTCTCAAATTTTTTGGTGAGCAACTGAAGTCTTGACATCTTAACTTTGGATGTGCCATCATGAGTAGATTGAATAATTCCCCATGCATCCTTTACTACTTCACATGTGTTCACTAATCTGAAAATGTTCTTGTCAATTCCACTGAATATAGCATTCAAGGCTTTAGAATTTACAAGAGCAATTTCATCTTCTTCTTTAGACCAATCTTCTTCTGGTTTTAACTCAGACGTAGGTTCTCCATTTTCTCCCAATTTGACAGGGTGTTTCCATCCTTTTAAAATAGCTTTCCAAGCGCTGCTGTCCAAAGACTTTAAAAAGGAAACCATACGTGGTTTCCAATAGTCATAATTACTTCCATCCATAATGGGTGGTCTGTTTACAAATCCTCCTTCCTTGTCCATAGTACCAGAAAGTATCTTCCTTGGATCTCACCTAGATAAAGAGCAGGATGCTTGCTCTGATACCAATTGAAATTCTGGTATCAGATATGTGATTTCGAATGAGATGTCACGACACAAATATCTGTTTACAAGTAAAGAGCAGTAATAACAAAAGTAGTAAAAACACAAGAGATTGTTCACCCAGTTTAGTGTACAACAACACCTACTCTAGGGGCTACCAAGCCAGGGACAAGTCCACTAAATAGTATCAATTCATAGACCCTCAGTAAACAACAAGTTTATGATCTAATCACTTAATCACTACTCATGCTATACTTCTACCTAAGACTCACCTAGGTATGAGGCACTCCTCAAATCAATTCAATCACTTACAATGAATAAACAACAAAAATAATAAGTTTAAAAACTTCAATCATAAAATGCTTAAAATCTTATGAATGATACACAATTAACAACCCAAATAACAACACAAGTATTCAATCGATACTAGAGTGTTTGACAATTAAAAGACTTGAACTTTTTAAAATAGAAAGAAAGTATTCTTATTCAAAAGTTGTAGTCATTTGAATAAGGAAGCAAGTCCTTATATATGCGCAGCTGTGGGCTTGGGCTTAAAATCAAATATTCAATTATTTTAAATATTTCCTTAAAAATAGGCCAAGATAAAATCCATGCAGATAATTCAAATAGAAAAATATTCCTCCATATTTTTCATAGCCTATGAGTCACAAGTCTTGAATCATGGAGCGCTGGAGATCAGGAAACAGAAAAACATATACTGATGTTGGCTGAGATCATTTTAGGAGGCAGATGTCAAGAAATCTGCTATGATATCATTCAAAACAGTTTGCTACAAATGTCAATACATTTATCAAAACATTAACAGCACATTGTTTTACCAAAATTGCTGCCAACAAACACTTACATGATTTAATTCCCCACGGAGTTTATTTCTCCAATACTGCAAATTCCCCGACAGAATTCTCGTCTCCAGCCAGATGTCATTCAATGTTGTCCTCCCCATAAAAGCTGATACCCATATCTAAAACCTGGTCAAATAGCACATCAGAGGAATATCCATCTCTTTTATACCCAGTCAGAGTACATAAGAATTAAATCCTTCAATAAAAAAGAACGATGAATGACCGACTTTCCTGGAATTCTTCTATCCCCAAGCAGAAGTCGACATCCCCAGTGAAGTGTCCTAAAAAAGAAAGCGGAAATCCCCATTAAAGTGTTCTAAAAAAATTGAAGAATTACTTTCTTCATCCCCAGCAACAGTCAGAGGTTTATTTTCCACAGCTAGACATTGTTACAAGAAGCTACCGATACGCTCCAACAATATATTGCATCCCTACATCATTTACAAAATATCATAAGATATGCATATAAAACGCATATAATATTCTCATTTATTTTGAGAGAATAATCACAAAGTGCATTTCACACATCATGACATTGCATAAAACTAACTTTGTCTTTTCAGGTTAGTTCCCAAACAAATAGATATTGTCAACAGTTTATCATCTTTCATATGCAATCAAACAGTGATTCATTCTGATAAACACATCTTTCAAATACAATCAGTTGGAGATTCACTTCTAAATACTGTTCAGATACGATCGAGATATAGATTAATTCTGATACTCATTCCAGTATATCTTCTAGATACAGTTCAGATACAATCAAGATATAGATTCATTCTGATACTCATTCCAGTACATCTTCTAGATACAGTTCAGATACGATTGAGATATAGATTCATTATGATACTCATTCCAACATATTGTTTAGATACAGTCGGGCAAAGAATCATTTTGATCCCCTCATAGATACAGTCAAGACATAGACTCATTCTAGAACATCATTCAGATACAATCGAGACATAAGATTCATTCGGATACTCCCTAGCATATCTTCTAGATACAGTCGGACACAGACTTATTCTAGTATACTTTTTCAGATACAATCGGGCATAAACTCATTATGATACTCCTATCAACATTTACTTCGGATGACATCTATAATCCCATCTCTGATGACATCTGTCACCTATCTGAATGGCATTTTTAAGCCCGTTCAAGCAGTACAATCAACCAACAGTGTTACTTTGAAGGAAATTCCATTATCTAGAACTTTGTCCCTCTAAGCTCAAGGCCAAAAATACTTCATTTGAGAGATATGGGCCAAAATATTACAGGTCATTTTAAAAGTCAACAAAAAACATCATTTGTCAAACCAATTTACATCAAGTTAAAGACTTCAAATGAAAATGACCAACATGAAAGTTGTAGGAGACATCTTAAGGTTTTCAAAAAGTCCAAGATAATCTTCATATGACAAAAATTGAGAGAGTTATGATTGGTGCAAGTTGAGCAATTTTGAGAAAATGCATGAAGTCCACTTTGAGCAAAGTTGAATTTTTGGGCTAACGTGTTCATGACCTCATATTAGTCCTCTAAATCCATTCATTTATTTTTGTGATTTTTATTTCTTTTCATTTTTATTTTATTCAATTAAATTCAAAATAAATCAAATAAATATAAAACTAATGGATTAAGGCACAAGGCTTTTGTTTTAAATTATATTTGAAGCTCAAAAAGCTCACAACCATCTAGAAAAACCGTGAGAGGCTGATTGGCGCAAGATTGAGCTTAAAAAAGAAACTTTTCATGCAAATTCAAATCAAATCTCTTCACCGTGAAATACAAACATTTTGTCCACTTTTATTGACCTAATTCTTATCCTATAAATACACAACACCTTCATCCATTCAAGGACATATGGGATGCATCTCAAGAAGAACCCTAAAATCTCAAATTTTTCAAGAACTAGAGCAAACTCAAACCCTTATCTCCAGCCATTCTCAATCGATTTCAATCATCACACTAGCCTCCTGAAGGTCCTGGGAGTTCATACCAACCACATTCAAACTCAATCAATCCCAAAACGTGCCAACCAAGTTGCTCTGGTCAAACCAATGCTACCATTGGATTCGCAAGGGTCAAATTAGGGGGATAAGGTCCCTATTATGATCCAACTCACGCGTTTTTGCAGGTTTTCAAAACCCCTTCATCGGAGAATATGAAGTTGAACACCATCTACGGTGGTTTGACTCTCCTAACTCAGGCGACCTAGGCGTGGCATTCTCCCATTGGCCCATTCAAAACCCCATACCCCACTAACACGCGCGTATTTAATTTTGTTTGATTTCTAATTTTATGAATTAAGTTTTATTATATATTGAATGATAGTGGTAATATGAATGTGAAACAGAGATGGCGTAGTGGTAAGAGTTATGTGTGTTAACCATAGAGGTATGGGTTTGATCCATCCTCTTGTCAAATAATTTTGCTTTTTTTCAGGATAACACGCAGGTTCATAATAGATTGATTGGTTCTCATTCTTAATCATAAATAACACCATGGCGCAGTGGTAAGAAGGACTGATGGTAAAGGGTGTTAGAACATAATTTGGTTCTACATCCCAATAAGAGTTTTGATGATAACAAACACATGATATAAAGAACAAATATGCTCGCTAATAAAAGTATCTTTAGATGCACGAAGTTCTGATATGAAAAAGATATTCTGATGCAACTGGAAGTTCTGCCAGAACATCATGAGAAGTTATGATTATACGAGCATAGAAGTTGAGAGTACCATGATAGATTCAGACGCATCAAATCTGTGTGACACGCTTATATGAAGAAGTTCTGTTACAACTTCTGAATGCACCAGCGCTATGAAATAGGATCTCTGATACTCTGATTTGCAAAGTTCTGATACAAGTTGTAAAGGACTCTCAACGGTAATATTCATCCTCTGATGTGAGAAGTTCTGAAGCGTTACAATTCCATCAATGCAATATCATAAGTAATGGCTACAAATAGACAGGGATCTCCTAGTTTGGAAAGCTCATTAACTCGTGTTATGGACATACCAAAAGTATCTTCTTATGTCACTATTTCATGGCCTATATAAAGCAGACAAAAAGAAGATTTCAAGTGATGAACTACTGTGCACGAAAAGAAGAAATTACGTGAAGCTACAACAACGCAACAATCTCTTTCATCCTTAAACACTCATACTTAAATTGTGTAAAACATCACTGTTAGTGATACTGTTTTAGTAGAAACACCATTGTACACTTTTATTCAATTATCTGTTTAGACATTTCCTTGAGAAAACCAGGTTGTGGTTTTGGACTCGAGAAGACTTTGGAAGTAGTCAAAGTAGTTGTGTAATCAAGTTTGATTAGTGAATTAAGACTTCGTTGGAGAGAGGCGAAATCACCTTGGTGGATGGACTGGAGTAGTTTGAGTTCAAACGAACCAGGATAAAAGTCAAAGTGTTCTTTCCATTGTATTTCGTGATTCCAATTCACCCCCCCCCCCTTTCTTGTGTTTTTCACTTCTTCAAAGGGAAGGGTGTGGGTTCAAGCCCTGGCGCCTGCATTCTTTTTTTCACTTGTTTTCTAACTTCTTTTACTTTCTTTATTTTTCTTCTTTTAATATTTTCAATTAATTCTTTTTCTTAATAACTTTTAATTAATAATTAAATCAGGAAAATTATTTAAAAAATCAAATAGTCTTTTAGGTTTTTCTTAATTAACCTTTTTCACTTAATTAGATTTTAGGTCTTTTATTAATTTGTAAAATAAATTAGAATTAGGTTTTAATTGCTATTTATTAACTTCAACTCTTTTCTACAAAAAACACCAAAAATATCAAAGATATTAACTTAGATTTTAGGTCTTTGAAAAAAATTTCTAGCATTTTTCTTATTTCCTTTTGCTATTTAATTTCTTTGAAAACTATATAGGCCGCATTATCAATGTAATAGCGTAGATCTATCTTTTCTCGCATTTCTTCTAATTATATAACTGCTCACAGGATGTAATAGCTTAGGTTTAATTTTCCGCACTTTACATTCTGCACATTATATTTTTAACAGTTAATAATTAGGGTTTGTATGGCAAGACTGATAATTGGACACATATAATCCTAATTTTCAAGACTAAATAACTGAAGCTAATACACTTTGCACACTTCACCTCTAGGGTAACCTCTCTTGTTGCCTTAGGAAACATTAGTCATATCCCTCGAACGTGGGGATACTTTAGCAAAAGACCCTCGATTCAACAATATCATCATGGTCCCTTTCGAATAAAGGTCATAAATCCTTAATGACCCTCCGAGTTTCCTACAAAATGATCTAGTCCCTCGATGACCCTACGAGCAAAATGATGATAGTCCCTTTGATACAATTGCTAAAGTATCCTTACATGTTGCCTTCGATGACCATACGATGACCCTATGCCTATCCTTTCACATCCAATAGATAGGATTACCTACCAACTAATGGTATGGATAATACTATCTCCAAAGAAGAAGGAAAGTAACAAGAAAGACTTATTAGTGGATAAGAACTCTTGAATGCTTGCTCACAACCTTTTTCACAAACAAATACATTTTTACACATCATTTTCAAAACAAATATTTTCAAAAACACTTTGTATACATTCTTGAGGACCGACACAAGGATTATTACAAAGTTAGCCTTACATTGGCATTTCAAAATATTTTCAAACAAATCACACACACAAAAAGCAAGTTTTAAAAGTGAGCTAAGCAATTAAGAGCCCGTAGATAACTACGGATGAAAAGGGTGCTAACATCTCCCCTTTTCATAACTTACCCCCCAAACTCAAAATCTATCAAAGGTTTTTCCTGTTCTTTTCACCTTACTTAAATATTGGATAAAAGAAAATTCGGTGGTGACTCTTGCTAACCGCAACATTTGCAATAAAACCAAGAAAGTCAGTTCTCCAACTGTATTACATTCCAACTTTCTGTTTTTAAAATGTTGAGAAGGATGTCCCAACAAGGAGTTAGGACATCGCGTCTGCAGCAAGCTAACAGTGTGGATCAGCTGGTTTTTAGCTATTGGATATTTAGGGAATATTCAGTTAGCTTATGTGGCATCCAAGATTGACAAATCAGAATATTTTTTGATTGATTTTCGAAGATTTGATTAGTTTCTAAATATGGATATTTATTAGGAAATTAATTATTGAAGACCTATTTTCTTGGAAGACTTTGTGCAGCCTCACTACTGCAGTTTTGAAGCTCAACCCAGTCTAAAATAAAGTTATATATAGACTGGTGTATACCTAGTATTAGGTGGAACTTATGGATGTATTTATGTTAGGGTTTTTAGAATCCTTATTGTTGGATTGTAAGTTCTATGTGAGATGTTCATAAGCTTTTAAGTATTTAACATATTGTATATCAATTCTCATAAGCTTTTAAGCATTGAGTCTTGTGTGTTTTGGAAGTATAGCTTCTGGTTATTTTTGTTCTCTACTTGTGTTTAGAGTTGCTCCAATTGCTGAGTGTAATTGAATATGGATTTGAGGAGGGCCTGATACCTAGGCGTATCTTAGATAGAAGTTAAGAAAAGGATAGTGATTAAGTGCATAGACTGTAAACTAGATGTTTGCTGTAAGATCTGCAAATTGATAATGTCATAGTTAATTTTGTCTCTGGCTTGATAGCCCCCAGAGTAGGAAGGTTGTTCTGAACTGGGTAAACATATCTTGTGTTATTTACTTTAAGCATTATTTTATTTGTCATTACATCTTGTTGTTGTGTGAAGTCGGATCTGGTGTCTTGACATCTCTTAGGACATCCGGGATCTAACCAGAATTGCAGATGCATTTATAGTTATGGAAAAATTAGGCGAAAAGAGGGAAATTTGGAATTAAAAGAAAATAATAAAAAAATTTAACTCATGAAACAATATGAGTCAGTATGTAGCTTAGATGAGTCGGCTCATAGAGCTAATTTTAACAGCATGAGCCGGCCTGAAATGGCCTATAAGCCGGCTTGAACAAGGCAGAAGCAAAATTGCTTATTTAGAGGAGTACATGTGTTAGCCTGAAAGGCTGCATGAGTCGGTCTGAAAAAGTCGAAAGAGAACTCCTTATTTAGGACAGTACATATGTCGGCCTGTTGTGACTTATGAGCCGGCCAGTACGTGCAATTTTTGTGCTGAAAATGATTTTTTGAAATTGGGTCAGCTTTGACTATATTTCCAATGATTCATAAGACCTATAAATACATAGGGTGCCACCCAAACTCATTGATATCGCTCTATACAAAAATGTTATTTTCATGGAGTTTTGACATTATGCAAAACACATCTTGAGGAGAGTTGCACTCACAATACAAACACCAAAACAATAATTCTACTTGGCTAAGTTGTTGGATTATTTGTATGGAACGTTGTTCGTTAAGGAGAAGTTTTTTGTGATTTCCACCTCATCCTTTAACTTACTCTCTTGAAGGAATTTCACCAATCAATCATCAGATAGATATAGTGGGATCCATCGCACATTTAGACGACTCAAACAGGACGTGTTTTGAAAGGGTATGTGTCAAGATGTTATGCAAGGTCAGTTTCGATGGACACGTGGATGTCATGAACTCTGAAGAGCAAGACTTTGAAAGGATGGGTCAGAAGAGAAGGAGTTCATTTCACAATTGCGGGCCAGTACAAATACAATAAGGTCCAAGTATCTTAAAGACTTTGTGGTGCCTTCTTTCAAGAAGGGAGTATGAAGTAATTCCATTATTGAAAGCTTTTATTTGTCTCTACCATGAGTAATCAAATTTATTAAGATGAGTCACTAGTTTGTTAGAGAATCCACATTCATCATTTCTATTTGGGTTCTTTAAATAAAATCCACTGAATTTTTTATATTATATTATACTTTTTTATTTTCTAAACAATTCTATTATATTTCTCAAATATCCATACAATCCATCAAAAACTCTAAAATGGAATTATTATTTTTGAAATAACCAGGTATTAAAAAAAATCGCAAATAACCGCGTTTCGGAAAAAATTACGCAAATAACCATGTTTCATATGACTCCCCAATGGAGGAGTCATCTCACTTGGCGCCTCCACCTAGGGTTTTGCCCTAGGCGCCATCTCACTTGGCGCATCCTCTCTCTTTTAGCCAAGTGAGATGGCGCATGCACTTTAAAAGTGAGAGGAGGCGCCATCTCACTTGGCTCCTAGGGAAAAACTAGGGCAAACTGTTGTTTTTATAAATAATTCGTCCGCTTCTCCGTCATTTCTCACACTTTCTCGCACTGTTTTCTTTTTTTTTTAATTTGTTATTTGCATCATGACATCGCCCATGATTTTTACCAGAGATGGTTACGTTATCTTCTCCGCCATGAAACCTGCGATAAAAATGAAATTCTGGCACATTCACTCCATGGAGCGTCTGAAGCGGGAGTTGATACGATGGCTAGATAGAGACATTGCGGAGGGGGGAAAATTCGAAGGATCCAGCGAAGACGAACAACAACCTCACATGCGACAGGAAGACCTAATGTATGGTTGGAGGAAGTCAAAACAGACAGGGACGTAATGTTGATGATGCATGGGTCAGATAAATTGTTTTAACAGTTATAATTTCATAGGCGGAATATCGTGTTTTTTTTTCTTGTACCCGCAATATTTATTGTAGAAAATACCATTAACGAAAAACCCTAATGTTTACAACATAATTAAGGAAAGATTTTATGTATTACAATTTTTATGTGGTCGAGGCAGACGCCCGATTCGGACAATTTTTGCGATTGTGTCCGACCTGACGGCATAAACCACACTTTCTTTCCAGCTTGTCAAGTTCGTCCATTTCGGTTGTGATGAGCTTACTTTTGGGACGACCCTTCTTGTTCCTTCGCATTTGGTCATTGTGCCACACTATTTCGCCGTCGTATGCAGGCCAATAATCTGGTTTTGCTACCAAAGGAAAGTTGTTGTTGTAAACATTGAGCAACGTTTCATATTTGTAAATGTGTGACAGAAGTTGTAGCGCGTCTTGATGGGTATAAGCACAAGCAGCAATGACATGAGAGCAAGGCATACGAAAGGCTTGAAACTTGCCACAATCGCACCAACGAGAAGGTAGTATGACCCTAAATTCTTGTCTTGGCAGGCCTTTGTTGTGGTCGAATGTTTCTTTCACAATGAATTTTTGGTTGTGTCGGTCAAACCGTATAACCATATGAGTGTTGGCTTTGGCACTTTCTGCCTTAATGTACTTCATGCAGCTTTCACTCCGTAGTTGTTCAGATTGCAACACCGCATTCCATATTTCACCTCTTTTGGCAAACAACGAAGCCATCCTAAAATACGTAGATTTTACCAATGCAATGATCGGGAGGTTTCGTATGCCTTTGAATACCCCATTCATCGATTCAATAAGATTAGTTGTTATGTGCCCCCATCTTTGGCCATTGTCGTATGACCTAGTCCATTTTTCCACCGGAATATTGTCGATCCACCTACCGGCTTCCGGATTTGACAAATGGATCCCGTTGTGGTAATATTTGAACATAGGTTATGTCAATGCATATCCCGCATTCATAACCGCTTTCCTTAGTGTTTTGTCCTTGATCTCCCTCGTGAAATTCTGGACGATATGCCTAACGCAATAGACATGCGTAGAAGGAGGGTCATGCCAACCGTTTGCAGGATTATTGTAGGCACTTTCAATGGAGGCATGTCTGTCCGAGATCAAACAGAGATCTGGTTGAGGAGCCACGTGTGTTCGCAGGTTTTTCAGAAAAAAGCTCCAAGCACCACCGGTCTCCCCCTCGACTAGGGCAAAGGCAATTGGGAAAATGTTGTTGTTGCCATCTTTACAACTGCCATCAGTAGCGTGCCTTTATATTTCCCATACAACTAAGTCCCATCAATTTGTATAATTGGTTTGCATGATGCAAACCCTGTGATGCAAGGTTGAAATTCCCAAAACACTCGACTGAATATTCCGTTTTTGTTTAGTTGACTACCATCTTAGGCGTATGCTGGAACTGTTTCCAGAACGTAAACAATACCCGGAGAATAAGTCTTGAGTGCATTCAGGTAGCGGGGAACTTCTTGGTATGACCCCTTCCAGTTTCCGTACACCTTTTCAATCGCCTTAGTCTTTTCTAACCACGCCTTACGGTAAGACGGAGTATAGTTAAAAACCATGGTGATGTAGGAGATGATGGTTTTAACCTTCAAAGATGGGTCGTTGCTGACCAGTGGTAGGATTTCTTGACAAATGAGATCGTGATTAATTTTTTGGTGGTCCTGTGATTGGGTAGAACTTACACAAGTGTGGGTAGTCATGGAACCTATGACCCAACAATCACCTCTTAATCGGTATGATGCAGTAAGCTTGAACATACAGCTAGGGTGGACACACTTGATCTTGTACTTTTCTGGATTGACACGGTCCACCTTAAAATCGACCGAGTTGATCATGTGGAATTTTTTTATGGCTCTGATGCATTCCTCTCTGTTACGAAACTTGTCCTTCTCTTTTAAGTTTTCATCCGACTGCATATACGGATTGAAAAATAAATCAGTAGACGGTTCATCTCTGCCCATGTTGAAGTTTGTCATGTGCGGAGGTGGTGTGTAGATCTCGTGTGCAGGAATACTAGGTATTCCATCATCGTCGGAATCATCATTCACCATTTCATCAAACTCTAACTCGTCATCTTCTTCTTCTTCATCAACTGCATCTACCTCTGCTTGTTCGTTCTCCAAAGGATCAACCACTTGTGTCACCTGAGGCTCTCGCAGCATAATGTACAACTCAATAGAGTCGTATCCAGAATACACATGGCTGGAAAACATATTCTGAAGATCCCCGTCATCTTGAATCTCAACCTTATAAAATATTATTTGGTTGTTTCCAAAAAAAACTGGATTCTGATAAAATATTTGTGTCACCGGGCCTCGTCCAAGTTTGGCCTCCAATCGTTTTTTGAAGTACAAGAAATTGGCTTTCCCGTTTAAAAGAAATCGGATGTTGTCTGTGTCTCTAAACAAAAACCCAGAGGTGGGACAAATGTATGTCTCACTATTGAAATGTGCATTGATGACATATTGGGGTGCAGAGGCCATTGTGTAGGGTTGTTTGAAGGTTTGAAGGTTTGAAGGTTGGAATGTTTGAAGTGTATGAGTTATTCGAAGGTTTGTATGTTTGATTGTTTGAAGGTTTGATTGTATGAAGGTTTGAAGGTTGGAAGGTTTGAAGGTTGGAATGTTTGAAGTTTATGAGTTATTCGAAGGTTTGTATGTTTGATTGTTTGAAGGTTTGAAGGTTTGATTGTATGAAGGTTTGACGGTTGGAAGGTTTGAAGGTTGGAATGTTTGAAGTTTATGAGTTATTCGAAGGTTTGTATGTTTGATTGTTTGAAGGTTTGAAGGTTTGATTGTATGAAGGTTTGAAGGTTGGAAGGTTTGAAGGTTGGAATGTTTGAAGTTTATGAGTTATTCGAAGGTTTGTATGTTTGATTGTTTGAAGGTTTGAAGGTTTGATTGTATGAAGTTTTGAAGGTTGGAAGGTTTGACAGATTAAGTGAATCAGTGTTTTGATAAATGTAAGACTAAATAGGTCATACTGAATTTAAATTAAGTAAGGATGTAACCCCCAAGGCTTCCACCTAGCCTGCGCCTACTCTACACCTACATTGAAACTTGTAAGTCTCCTCCCATCACCTCCAATAGTGTTACATGCATTCAGGCATGGCATCCCCAAGGCTGTCACCTAGCCTGCGCCTACTCTACAACCCATGACACCTCTTATTCGCCAATGGGGATGGCGACACCTTTCATTTTTGTACTCTTTCACCAAGTCCAATGGCGCCTCCCTTAATGTCCAATCGTGTTACATGCATGCAGAGATGTAACCCCCAAGGCTGCCACCTAGCCTGTGCTTACTCTGCACCTACACTGTAACTTGTAAGTCTCCTCCCATCACCTCCAATAGTGTTACATGCATTCAGGCATGGCATCCCCAAGGCTGTCACCTAGCCTGCGCCTACTCTGCAACCCATGACACCTCTTATTCGCCAATGGGTATGGCGACACCTTTCATTTTTGTACTCTTTCGCCAAGTCCAATGGTGCCTCCCTTAATGTCCAATCGTGTTACATGCATGCAGAGATGCCTTCTCCAAGGCTGCCACCTAGTTGCGCCTACTCTGCACCTACACTGTAACTTGTAAGTCTCCTCTCATCACCTCCAATAGTGTTACATGCATTCAGGAATGGCATCCCCAATGCTGTCACCTAGCTTGCGCCTACTCTGCAACCCATGACACCTCTTATTCGCCAATGGGGATGGCGACCCCTTTCATTTTTGTACTCTTTCACCAAGTCCAATGGCGCCTCCCTTAATATCCAATCGTGTTACATGCATGCAGAGATGCCTTCTCCAAGGCTGCCACCTAGCCGTGCCTACTCTGCAAGAGTGACACTTATCATGCATGCATGCACCAGCTACCACCTCACTTACTCTATGAACATTTTTTCCTATAAATACAGAGCATAACATACTTCTCTCACACCCACAATCGTCTCACTCTCTGCTACAAAGTCTTTCATAATCTCTTACACTTTCTAAGTCTTTCATAATCTCAGGCATTTTCAACAATGGCTCTTCTCACAATGGGCAATTCTCACAGAGGCACAAGGGACAACATTGTCGCATTTGTAAGTTTCTATTTTGGTTATACATTTTGTATACTTCAGGTAATGCTTTGTTCATCTTACTTAATCTTACACCTTTTACATTATTAACTCAGGATACCAAAAAATTCAGAATCCAGTCTCACAACTACCTGGCTCCCGACCAATTTATCGTACCATATCTGGAATACGCAGGTTTCGGACATGTTATAAAGATCTCCAACTGCACAATTGATTCTAAGTTCATTCTTGCAATGTTGGAAAGGTGGAGACCAAAGACCCATACATTTCACCTACCAATAGGTGAATGTACTGTCACGCTAGAGGATGTGTACATGTTACTGGGTCTCCCTATCGAGGGTAAGGCTGTTAACGGGTTGGTTCAACAACCCAATTCTCAGTGTGAAGAATTGTTGGGCAGGGATATGGTTGAAGGTGGTGGTGCGAGAGGTCGGGGTATACTACTCACTGAGCTTAAAAATCATTATGCAAGTTTGGAATTAAACGAAAATTCCTCCGAGCAAGACAGGGTAGTAAAAGCCAGAACTTATCTAATGATACTATTTGGAACTTTTTTATTTCCCAAAAGTACGGGAAATAGTGTAAATTTTATGTATTTACATTTACATAGAGATTTTAAAAAAATAAGAAAGTATAGTTGGGGTTCTGCAGTTTTAGCCCACCTATATAGTTCCTTGTGCAAAAATGCAGTCAAGGAAAAATGTACATTTTATGGCTGCGCTTTTTTACTACAAGCCTGGGGTTGGTGGAGGATGGAGTCCTTAAACCCCGTCAACAACAACACTTTCATTTTCCCGTACGCAACAAAGTAAGTCATCAAGTTATATCATTTATTACTATTCATCTCTTCACCAAATATATGCTAAAAATAAAATGTTTTTCATTTCCTTTAGGTATTGCATGAGGGGTATGGATTACGGCAAGAATCCAAGATTCAATATCGCACTATACCGCAATCTGTTGGATCACCTAGGCCCGGATGATGTACGTCGTACCTTTAAACTTTTCTTCATTTAAATTATTTATATATTACATTTTCATTAACCTGATTTAATTTTTTTTCGCAGTTTGTCTGGAGACCATATTTGGGTTTGGGCCATGAACCAAACCCCGAGGATGCAGTAATTTGGAGCGCCAAGACTGCAATCATACGGTTCAATGTTGTGGAGATGCACCACAACGACCATGTGAAAATGCAGTTCGGAATGCATCAAGAGATACCAAGTGATCCGACTTGTTTGTCCCCGTGGCATCTCAAAAGGGTCGACGCCCAGTGGGGTCTTACCAACTGGAAAGACTTTGCTCCAGAATGGTGTAAGATGTGGCAGAGGCGTCACCGACATGTCTTTCAATTCCCGGTTTTCCTCAATCATGGTAATATACGACACACGGATCAGTATTTATCTTAGTACAAGTCGGTTAGTAACCCTGAAATGCACGTGTCTTATCCAAGGTATTTGGTTGACCCACTAACACAATGGGCACAACCCTCGTTTCCCCAACAACAAACCCAACACACATCAACCTCCCATCAACCCCCAGACAAAACAGAACCATAAACACCCAACCACAGTCCCCACCACAACACAATTACACCCAAATGCCCCACAACCAACCACAATCACCAACTCAGTACCAATACCCCCATATGCCTCACACCCAACCGCAATACCAATCACAATACCAACACATCCGCATACCCCACACACAATTTCAGTCTTCTGTATATCCCAATATGGGCCCCTCAACATCCAGCCATAGCCCTGATCTGGGAATATCAGAAGATTACGAACCAACCGACCCAACTTACCATCAACCACAGTATCACCAAACCACCCAACATCCTCAATACCAAACACCCCAAGATCCATTTCCTTTCTACCCCCCGTACTCAGACGATCAATGCTACAGATCCACCATGGAACCCCACCCACCGCCAACACGACCAAACTTTAAGGGTATGGGTAACCAACTGTACCAAAGCGTATCTTCTAGATATGGAGATCTGACTGATTTCATGGATCCGGAACGCATTGACTTCGCTGGGCCATCGACCCTGCCACAACAGGAAACGCGACGACATCCAGCACGGGAAAGACGAGGACGGGGATGCGGAACCGGGGGTCATTACCAGGTTTCGGGAGATCACTGATTTATCTGTTTTTTTATCTGTTTTTTTAATGTAATACATATGGGTGTAATCATTTTTTTAATAAAAAGTCAATTATGTTGATCCTGTATCGAATATGCAACGCGCCAGACTGGAAAAAAATGCAAAATTTGCCCTAGAATTGCACTAAGGCGTCATCTCACTTGGCTTAGGGCATGCCCTAAGCACCTAGGCGCCAAGTGAGATGGCGCCTCCCCTTAAATAATGGGTGTAGGCGTCGAGTGAGATGGCTCCTCCTTTGGGGAGTTATCTGAAACATGCTTATTTGCGTAATTTTTTCCGAAACGTGATTATTTGCGATTTTTTTTTTAATACATGATTATTCAAAAAAAAAGAAATCTCTTAAAATGAGTCCTACCAAATCTCTTAATATGCCCCACATTTATATTATATAAAAATATAATTAAAACAATATAATTTAAATATATTAAAATATATTAAAAATTATTCAAATAAATTAAAAGGAAAATAAATATATATTAAAAAATACAATACATGACACAAATAATTTATTTAAAAAAATATTTAAAAACATACTACCACTATTTTGCATAAAATTAGAACAAGAATTAGGTTGATTGGGATCCATTTAACAAATAAATGTGTAGAAGAAAAAAATTAAAATGAGATAAAATCAATAGTTTAAAATTAGACTAGTTGTGAATGAAAATTATAATAAAATTAATAACATATTTATAAGATTGAAAAATATTACCGTTAATATTTTACAAGTAGCAAAGTTACCGTTAATATTTTTTACATGTAACAAAATATTACTGTTGAAATTTTTCTTGTTAGAATAATTTCATCTATTGAAAATTTATAATAATATAGTCTTGTGTAATTTTTCTTTCAATTAACAATTCAACTAGCACATAGAAAACGGTCACAAACTAACCAACGGTTGATGTTAGTTTTTCTCAATTATCCATTAATTCTGACAAGTGAAACTTTGGTCAACGTGTGTGATCAGTAAAAGAGTAGTGATATTTATGCTCTTATTCAAAACTTGCAATTAGGAGGAATGTACTCTTTTAGATTCTTCCTAGATTGTACTGTATATTCTTCTTAGATTGTACTTACTATATATGTATGGATGACAGAATAAATAAAACAGAAAGATATTGAGAAATTAGTCCAGTTAGCCATGGCATAGTTGTTATTAACTGTTTTCTAAAACTGCATCATACACTACACATTCCATTCATTACAAGAAACCAATGCTATTATCATGTTCTACACTATGTCAAGTAGTTCCGTTATTTTGAAATGGAAAGAGTAATAATTATCTATAGAAATTGGTTATTTAATTAATCTAAAAAGCTTTTTTTTTTTTTTTTTGTTTATACTAGTAAATGGAAATACTCCTAAACCAATGCCGTTAAACGTGTTCTAACTTTCATTTTGCGGCATAATTGCTTTTAAAATAAAACAAAAAACGTAAAACATGACTGCGAAATAAGAATAGGTCAAGGAGTGTGAAAGAGACACTATTACACTAACACATATATCTACAACATACGTTACAAGTTACAACAAGTTAAAGAAACATGAAACAAAATAAGAGTTACATTGAACAATATCATGCTGTGTTCACTTTTATTATTTTTCCAAAACTTCAACCTTTCAACTTATGAGCTGCTGCAAGTTCGACAGCCAGAATAAACGATGATTTTCCGGCTTCTTTTAAATAACGAACATCTCCATTCATGAGCTTTAGCAACTTCCTACTGATGTGTAGGCTAATACCCTCCTCAGATTCTAGCACATTATTTCCAAACATCTGGTTCAGTGCCGCTTCTGGCGCGCCACTGCCACCATGTGTTATGCTACACAAAGCACAAACAAACCAAAGCTAAGATCGTTAATCGAGGTTTAAATCACGTAACACTATAAATAAATGCGTAAGTATGGAACAGTTACCTGAGCTCCAAGTTAACAAGATGGACAGATTTTCCCAACTGTTCTTTAGTTAAGGAGGCTGCTATAACAACCTGGCCTCCATTTGGTGTGGAATTGATGGAAATTAGTAAGAAGTCAGCTAGGACCTGCTGAAGCCTAAGACTATCACCATACAAGGTTTCCTTCGCGATATGCTCTGCAACATCATTGGCTATTCGGATACCCTTTGTGTTACTCCTATTCATAACTTGACTAAGAGAGGTAACCAGTACCTCATGTAAAGTGAATTCAGCCATCTCAAGATCCAAGTACCTGTTAAACATGCAAGAAGAAAAGAAAAAGACGCCGAGCCAAATAATGTCATACAAATTTCACACATGAATGGGAGTAAGGGTAAAAATGATTAAATGAACAATCTATTTACTGATATCATACCCATCAATGATGCCGTCGAGATCAGAGTCGTCAAGAATTTTGCTAAGCTGGCGCTGGCACTGAGAACTAGTGTTCACTATTTGTTTTTGTTCGGTTTCCAAGTCAGTACCCTCCAGCATTTTACTGGAAAACATAATCCCAGCCAACGGATTCCTGATCTGCCTTTTCATATAAGTTAGTACTTTCAGTCTCTTGAGAGCAGTTTGTTCGGATAGGCGCTGAATATGTAACGCTTGTTGCAGCTCAGGGCTAGCTAACTGCAAGAAACAGAAGACTCCGGTAACTAGGCCCTCTGCGTCGATTTTCTTACTCACTGAAAGTAGGCACTCTACATACTTGCCTTTCCGTGAGGAGAAACCAAACGCGACCTTTTCTGTTTCCAAACCGGTCATGGCTTTATTCAGTACAATGCCGAAATTAACAAAAGCTTCTTGATTCTTTAGACGACAACAAGACATTTGAGTTCCGAAAACCTCTCCTAGAAGCATTTTATCCATCACCTCCTCACGCTTCCATCCGGTTAACTTAATCATAGCTGCATTCCACTCACAACACCAGCCAAATTCATCTGTGCCGAATATAGGAGGGATTAATTGATTTGGATTCTGCACAATTGCTTTGTAATCGCCTTCGATTCGGGTGAATTTGTCCATGACAGTCTTCTGAGCAGTTATATCTTGGGCCACAAAACAAACCCCCACTACATTTTCACGAAGATCCCTGCTTGCACACGCATTAACTATCAAACTAATAGGACCGGATTCGACCTGATCCCCATGTGTTTTTATCTCGAATTGGACATTCTTCTCTTCTTCACCTGATTACGTTATAAGAGAACAGAATCAACAGTTAGAGTACTTAGACTTGAAAAATAAAGAAAAGAACAGTCTTAAGTGAGCATAATAAGATGGAAATGGAAAGGAAAAAGACATACCCCGCAGTGCCAAGTTGAGCATCTTCTTGACTATATTAGCTGAAGAATCCTCAACCAGGGTGAGTAAATGTTTTCCAATAGCTTCGCCAACGGGAAGACCTGTTAACTCGGCGATTTTTATATTCCATCCATTGACTGTCCCATCAACATCCACTGCCAAAATAGGCACTGTTGCTGTTTCAATTAACCTAACCATCTCACTTGTCACTGCTTCCAGTTCCTGCATCCCTTCAATCTTCAAATCATTTAGTCTTGTATTGATTGCTTTCGTGTTCATATCTATAATATCTGTATCTTTGGACGCATTTCTGAGTATTAACTGCAACGAGTGAATAGCATCCATTTCAAAGTCTTTCCATGGCACACTTCTAGCTTTCACAACTTCAAGGAAAGCCTTGAATGATGATCTTGGATGCATCTTCCTACCATCGTCCTGTTCGCCTGGTTCATGCTTTGCACCTCCCCATCGGATTTCTGCAGCAGTGTACGACCTAAACCAGAAAACTATGTCTTTTGCAGTTATTCTAACAGCTGCCATTCCACATACAGTATCACTAAGAGAAAGAGCCCCTGGAAACCCTGCGTCCGACAAGCTATCTGTACTCAAACCTGTTGAATCTGTATGATACTCAGACATCCATAAAGCTATCTCTCTTATTTGAGATTCAGTCGGTGCCGCTCCTAATATCCATAACTTGTTTCTGTACAAGAGTGCAGCCCCATCACATTTCACTAGATCCATTATATTAGGGCTTTGTGATACAATACCTAAGGGTGCGTCTCGCATCAACATATCACACAACAGCGTCTGTGTGCGCAGGATATTCTTCTCCAGAATCTGATATTCTAACTCTATTTCTTTGTTCACATGGATGGCAAAAACTTGAGCCAGAAACTCACAAGCATACCTTAGAGGAAAAGGAACAAACCTTGGAGTAGTGTTATGACAAACTACCAATCCCCAAAGTCTCTTTTTCTTTTGCGGGAGAACTGCGTCAGCGCTATCTCCATCTTCGTCGCTGTCATTGACGACTACTGCCATAACCAAAGAAGCAATTGAATCCATGTTAGCCATGTACTGCAAATGGCAACTATGTGGAGCTCTTAAGGTTGAACCGCACAGAGTCAAACCAGATGGGAGTTTTTCGTCTTGAAGAACCTTCACATGTTTTGCATGACAATCAACTATCATACGGACCTTGTTCTTCATAAATAGAAACCGCGCAGCCTGGGGAATATCTGTTGCCGGATAGTGCAGACCAAGATATGGCTCTAGGCCTGGCTTTGCTATCTCAGCAATCACTTCCCCGTGATCATCCTCATGAAATTTATAAGCCATCACCCTGTCATAACCCGTTAGTTCAAAAACTTCTTGAACCATGGTATCACAAAGCCTTTCCATGCTGCCACTAGCCAAAGATTGCAATCTTGTAATTGCTTTAGCAGCAAGTTTGTAAGATTGCAAGGCCCCCGCGGCAGTCATAGGAACTTCATAAGGCTTCACCGGCTCAAAGTCAATGATCAAACTACCAGTAACACGATGAATGATCGCGTAAAATGGCTTCCCGGAAGTCTTGCAATGAACAAGAATCGGGTTAAGAAGTGAAACCTCCGCAAACCCTAGCGCCTTCTGCAACGCAGAAGCACTCGGTGCAGTGAAAACAGTCCTTATATCAGTCCCAATACCAAGGGCAGGATGGTCGCCAACACTAGGAACAGCATGACTCACCATAGTCAGCATCTCAGGCGCATTCTCACTATACGCAATAACCTTGCACGTTTTCTCATCTAGCGCTAACAAGCACCCAAAAGGCTGGATCTGCTTATCTCTCTGTATATGATTGAGGTAAGCCGTTGTTACTTTGTTCGACCTTGGTTGTTGATCTCCATCCACCGAGCCAGACACACGCACCGAACTCGAGTAGTCAAAGGAACTACCAGACTCCTCAAAATTTGCATGAATCTTCGCATCTACAGTCGTCTGAGCAATAATCCTAGCACTATTTCTTGACCTCCCTGAATTGTTGGACGATTGGCTCGGCCTCGTGGTTGACATTTTAACACAAACTACATTTACAACAACAAAAAAACAAGGTAACTAACTCAATCAAAACCATATACCATGATGTCACAAAACAATTAAACTCTAATCAATATGACAAAATTATTAAAGTCTTTAACAAATAACTAGTCACAATCTATAAATTAAAACCCAATCATAGTAGACAATCAAATCAACAACCCTCACACATCATGAAACAGACAATATCTGATGTCTCTGCACAGACATGACTGTATAAACACAAGAAGCAAAATAGTACCTAACCTTGAAAGGGAAAAACTTGGTTGTTGAGAAAGTTCAAGTTCAAGTTCAAATTGAAGAAAGAAAGGTGTTATAGGTAAGGGTTAAAATAACCATTAGGGAGAGACCAGCATACCATACCCTGCACCTGCAGCAATAAAGAAGATGGTTGAATCTAGATCACCTGCCTTGTTTGTCTGCTACCTAGATGGAGCCCTTAGTCCACAACTGGAAGCTCACAGAATTGTGACTGAGAACAGAAGGGACCGCCATCATATGCTATAAAGATATATGAATTTTATAGTGTTCCCATGTGAAGGTGCTGGAGAAAGAAAGGAATGAAATGAATAAAGATAAATAAAAGAATATTATAAAAAAAATATCAAATCATCATCCAATCCAATCCAACTCTTAGATAGATTCATTCAGCAACAGCATCTACTTGGTGCTGTTTTTTTATTATTATACATTCATATTTTAAAATAAAATTTAAAAAATTAACTAATTTGGGCAAGTGGGTTTGGCTTTGTTCCTAAAATAGATAAGAAAAAAAGGACAGTTAAATGATGAATGATAAAATAGACACATAATTAAACAGAAAACATGTTATTGTCTTTTTTTTTTCTTTCTTCTTCAACTTCACTTTCCATGCGGGCTCTTAATTTTAAATTAGTTTAATAAATGGATAATTATTAAATCCTACTCTCAATTTCATGATAATTGTCTCATTTAAATTCTACGTGATTCTTAAAAAAAAACAATTCTATATATTAACAAATGTGATAATAATAATAATGAAACCGAAGAAGTAATTTAACATAAACAAATGCTAAGTATAGAATAGGGGTGGAAAAAAAGTGATGAGGTGGAGGACTTTGATTGGACGGGAGTCCAAGACCCATGCGTTGGATAATGGGAAAGGATTGAGTTATGGGTGTCACGTGCGAGCAATGCGGAAAGTTTTTCTGTGATGCGGCTAAAGGATGAGCGATATAAAAAAACAATTCTTGATGCCACGTCATCATGTCCTTTGATTTTAATTGGTGGAGAGTTTTTCTCTCTCGATTTCACATCTTTTAGATCACAGCTCATATCTGACAGTAAAATTGTATTAACAAATTAGCCCATGCCTCGTACGTACCACTACTGACTCACTGGGAAACACTCGTTAGTGTTGCCATACTCTACCAGATTTCTAGTATTACATTTACTTGCTTACCTATTTTCTTATTTTATTTGTTTAATATTTTCTTATTATTAAATTATCACTTTATTTTTTAAACTATAATCTTTTATCACAACCGGTTATATTTAACTGTAACAATATGTCTAACAGCTCTATTCGTATATTATTTAAGAGATTAGTTATTATATATGATTAATGTAGAATTTTTTATTTAATTAGTGTATCACAATTACTTATAAATATTATTTTATAAATAAATAAAATAAAAGTTAAATTTTAATAAATATTTAACGATTATACTAATAATATAAATTTACTTTACACTATCGGTATATATCAATTAAATTTATTGTTTCATTTGATAAATATGTAGAAATGTTATATTTAATCATATTCACATGTTAATTGTTAATCTTTGCACATATACTAATCGGCAATCATGCATATCATATATACACTATTTTAATAGTATATTTTAAACAAGTTTTGTCACTACTCTCCAACTTGATCTATAAATTATATTAATATACAGTAAAGTATATGAAATTCGTCGATCAATTATTAACATCTAGACATGATGGACTAGATTAACCGATTTTAAATACAAGAAAAAACTTATTTATTATATTCATAAAGTTTAAAAACTATTATAGAAAAGGAGGAATAATCTAGAACTTAAACTAATAGTTTATTCAATTATTAAAAACACCTTAATGAATATACCACTTGATTTTTAGTTGTCGACAAAATTGGAGGTTTGAAGGAGTTTGAGTGAAAAGAATTTTGGGATTGGACAATTGAAGATAGAAGACTTAATCTTGAGTTTGGGTTATAAGTGAGTAAGAGTTTGTATATTTGAGCGTGAGCATATATTGATAGTTGATCTTTATTTAATTGTCTGATGTTTTATTTCTTCTTTTAAGATGATAAGTGATGGTGACATCATTTTAAAGACGGCTCTTATTCGATGGCATATGCGTACTCTTTTCTTCTCACCCGTGATTTTTCTAGTGATCGACATGTCTCGTTAGTGGACCAAGTCCTTCCTAGTATCTAAAAAAGTCGGTTCCCTTCTAGAGTAATTATTTTCTCCTAACAGCTCATGCAGGATAAAATTCCTACCATAGACTTACTAAAAAAAGGGGGTCTTTCTTGATCTAGAGAGTGTCTCTTGTCCTTTCTGCTCTAGAATTTTAGAGTTGTTTTTCCATCTTTTTGTGACGAACTGATGTCTGTTAGGTATAGGATTTTTAGATTATTGAATTAGTCCATAGTTTTACCCAGAGATCCTCTGACTCTTTCTCAGATGTTTTTCACTCTCGGTGGTTCTTCTAGGCTTAGGGGGTTCTTAAGATTTGGCATGTCATGGTATGGTGGATCTTGAAACCTCAAACAATATTATGTTCTCAGCTAAATTAGTGGCTACAAAAGATGTGGAAGACATGAGTATTCTTTTGGCTTGAAAATGGTATTTTGGTAGGTTTATTGACATCTGAGCCAATAACGGCTTAAGTGTTTTTGGTTTCCTCTTATTTTTCGTTGGTTTATGGATAGGGAGCTCTAGCCCGTTTTCTTTTTCTAGTGTCATTTTATCCTTACTAGATTTCTCTTACTATTCTGTATTCGCTCGATTTCAGTTTTTGATGTTTTGTATTGGTGGTTATGTTGAATAGTTGTGTTCGCTCTTTTTTTGTTGGACTGTTTTGATATATCTTGTGCCTTTTCCAACTTTTCCTCTTTTTTAAAAAAAATAGTTTGAATAAGAGTAAAGTTCATAAACAATTATATTGATAAGCGATCATAAATTGTGTACATGAAAATTCTATTTACAGAGCCAATTTTTCAATATCTAACTCTTAATTGATCAACTAAAACAACTAAAAATATTTTACAACAACATGCCTCAAACTTGTGATTGGAAACTTAACTAAATATGAGTTTAAACACCGTCACGTGAACAAATGAGATATAAAAATCTAAAAAACAATACAACACAAAAGAATCAACGAACTATTCTAAACTAAATGGTTTAATAAGCTTAGTCAAGCAATGCCATGAAAATGTTAAATAACGATTGAAAATGGGCGAGGCTCAAACAAAAAACATACTCAACATTTTACTGGATCATGAGAAATGTAACATGATGTTATGGAACAATCGATACAGGTGTGCTAACATAGCAAGTATTCGCAAAAGTGCACAAATGATAATTGTATCAACAAGGGTCAACAAAACTGTTGAATAATCTAGTGAATCATGAATCAATGTTTTTCCCGTGCTCTTCTCCTTATATAGTAATTATGACTAGCATCACACAAAAGCTCATCATAGATCATTTAATGTGATTGATCGTGGTTGATAGGATCTTTTAATATTGATTGGGAACTAGGCTTGATTTTCCCAAATATCTAACTATGATATTCCTTCATCAATCATAAATGTGTTCCTAATCATATCTCAATGAGATATTGTCATGTACTAGACTTAGGTCGGTATGACCAATCTAGCTCATTAGTTATTTTAGTATGGTCATGCTATTTTAGATGGATTATTAATTAGGGAGAGATCCATTGGATATGGGTTTACTCAAGCCCGCTCCAGGACCCAACCCAAGAAATCAGATATGTACACAAGCCCTTAAGCATGAGTTAGGTAAGGGTGAAATTATTTTCTAAATCCCATCAAGAAGCCGAACATGTACACAACACCTCAAACATGAGTTGTATAATGGTGAAATGATTTCCTAAGTCCTACTTATAGAATTATGTGCTTACATATTTAATCAGGAAGTGATATGAGTTAAGCAAGACATGCCTAGACATGTCAACATCATGGTTTTGATGATGATAACTCATGAAGATGTAACATGAATTTGATGATAAATCATGAATATGTAACATGACCTTGATGACAATTCATGAATATGTAACATGAATTTGATGACAACAACGTATAAAGACATGCCAGTGCTAAAGATGTTTCAAGCAGTCAAAGATGCACAAGATAATTAATCAAGTCGCTCCTCTGAATAAAGCGAAAGAGTTAGGGTTTAATGATCATCGTGATATCATCTTATGATGGCTTCTAACTTAAAGATATCTTAAGCCTCATATACAAGAAGAATCAAGTGAAGTGCTTATGTGATTGGCATATCTAGCAAGGGACTTGAAGCTTTAGAGTATGAAAAAGAGAAAGTGTGAAAGTTCACCTGATCATGTATGAGTGATCATTGTTTTGTAAAAACAGAACGGAATTTTCATAAAGTATTATGGATAAATCACACACTGACTAAAGTTTTTTAAAGCCTATATTTTTTAAATAAACAGACATAAAATTGTTTTAGAGCCTATCCCGATGAATTAGGAACTATCATATTGATTAGAGCAAGTTTTCCAGCTGTCTAATTGATTATACCAAGTACCTAATTGATTAGATAAGGGATAAATGATTCTATAATCGATTATGACAATATCTTAATGAGTGCTAATGATTCTCTATTGAAACCTTCCAAAATGGGGGACAAATAATTGATTATTTATGTCATCTAATCGATTAGATTAAAGACCTAATCAATTAGGAAATTAATTTTGTCTGTGGATCATTTCCTTTTTTAGAACCATCATTTTGCCTATAAATAGAGTGTTGGACTTGAGACTTCATATACAAGAGGTGTTTGAATTGTCTGGTTTGGAAAAAATTGGTTTTGAAAACTTTTGAAAAGTTAAATCAGAGTTTAAAAACATTTTCTAAGTCTAAGAAGCGGAAAATAAATAATAGAAATAGAAGTTAAGGGAAGAAGAAGAACATAAATAATTATAGAGGTTCGGTTAAAACAAAAAGGATTTACTCCTCTCCCTAATACTTGGTCTTGAGAGTTTTCAATAATAGTTGAGAGCTTTTAGTAGGAAAGACTCACGGACTCCCTTATATAAGGAAATAGTGGTTGACCTTCCACCAAAATATTACAATACAATAGATATGAGTGTTTGCGTCTTTTATCCAAAATATTGCTGAGAGTGAAGTGGCCAAGCTTCCTTCCCAGCTGCGGATTGAAGCGGTTAGTCTCCTTTCCACGAAAACGGACCTTGTAGTGATTAGTCTTCAAGTTCCAAAAAACTTGAGCTCAATTTTGGTTTAATAGGATAACCAAATAACTTTTTAGATTTTAATCGGGCTGATCTCAAACCTAGGAAGATTTTACTATCAGCTAATCTTCAACCAATATTGGTTTTACAGGCTAACCAAGAACCAGAGGAAGATTTTTATAACGGCTAATATTCAACCAATCTTGGTTTTAACAGGCTAACCAATAACCAAAGAAAGATTTTAAAATCGGCTATCTTCAACCTAAATAGGAACTAATCATACAATCCCTAACCAAATCTTTTATCGAGTTTAGATTCTAACCATAAATAATATCTAATTGGACAGTATTAAACCAAGGTATATAAAACAATTCCTCGGTGAATTTTACAATTCCACCCTTCCAAAATTACACAAATAACCTCACTCACAAAGAGACTTTCTTCACAATAGCATTTGGCTATAACATCTAGTGAGAGAAAGTAAAAATAAAACTTAGAGCGAGTGTGAGAGGAGGTAGTGTCAAAACACGTTTCTGGATGACTTGAAATGAGAAATGAGGCATCTATTTATAGGCAAGAGGTGTTCCCAAAATGGAATTCTCATTTAATGAATTTTATCATTGTCTAATCGATTAGACAAAAATGCTAATCGATTAAAATTCAAAAAACAGTTGATTATATGTTTCCAAAATGGAAGTTTAGGATATGTTACCATTGCACATCATTAAGATGCTGTCTAAATGACTTAGGGATTAAGTTTTAATTGATCTAATCGATTAGACCAATGTCCCAATTGATTAGATTACTCAAATATTTTCTTTTATCCATTTCCACAGCTCATAAGTCAACAGGCACAACTCCAAGACATATTTGAAAACATTTTCTCTTGATAAAATATTTTTTAGTGTGTGTGTGTGTGTGTGTGTGTGCTTATAGCCATATACTTTACGAAAAAACCCCTTTATGTTTACATAAGAGCATTCACTTACTAACCTATGAGATTAACTCCTCCTACAAGTATTTTCCCATATATTATCTTATGTGTTGACATTGCTTAAGATCACTTAGGGATTTAGATAATGCACTTTGTTTGCCTTCCTTGAATAGTCAAGTTCACCATACCATATTACTTGGGTTTGTATCTTTAACTGATTAAGCATTATGCTTGACTTATCATCAGTTGTCTTTATGGTTGACCTTATAGATGTCTTTAAAATTGTCCTTATAATTGTCATCATCAAAAGATGATGTCTTGATTAAAGGTATATTACCCGCAAAACAAGGTTCCACATAGAGGTATTCCCTTTCATTTCTAATCATCCAGAAACATGGGATGCTGCTTTGAGAAAGGTTCTTGTGTGTAAGAGAGGAAGTTGTTCTAAAAAGGGTAATATTGTAATTTATCAAGATTTCTTTTTTATCTCGAATGAATTGTTCTTCCTTAGGAAATGTTTGTTTGTATTTGAAGCTAAACTCGTTAAAAAATTTGATTGGGGGATTAATGTTAAGTCTCTGTTTGGTCCGCGAGTTTAACCACTTAAAGAAAAGCTCTCATTCTAGGTTCTTGAAAATAACTAGTGAAAAATATTCTTATCGATTCTTGAGCTAGGCCTGATGTAAAAGCTCAGTTGGTTCGAGAATAACCTGGTGTAAAACCATGGTTTGGTTTGTGGTCAGCCCGTGTAAAATCTTGGTTCAGTTTGGAGGATATCCAATTCAAAACTATACCTTGTTCCGAGATAAGTCTGCAGTGTAGCTTAAAGATTAATTGTTCTAAGCTTTGTTCGTGTAGACATGGGAGAGGATGGAATAATGCAAAATTCATCATGAGCAAGGGGTGAAAGGGGGGTAACCAATAAGTATTCCTCCTTGAAATCCTTCAAGCTCTCCGTATAGACACAAAAGATTTGATTTTTGTCACGACGGAGAGAAACAAGTTTGTAACCACCGCCTCCCTTAGAGACGAGGTTAACCTTGAAGAGCTGAAAAAAGAGGTTCATAGAGGGTGAATCCATGTCTCCTTGGTACTCATACCAATATTTAAAAACCCTCACGAAAATAGGTAATGGAAGTCAGACACCCAACTTCTCGAAGATACAATCATAGAAGGGAATATAATATCCTTAGAATTTATCACACATCCTCTTATCTTTAAGGATTGGTGATATTTCCAAATCAGAAGGGTGCCCTACTTTGAAGGTAATTTTCGCATTATTAGCCTCTTGGGTATAACTGGAAGGCGTTTTCAAAATATTCCCGGGCTACCCAGAAATAATCCTATATGACTGACACCACCATCGGAATAATTAAATCTTGTATACGCATTATAAACAAATCAAATAAGTTGGGGACAACATACCTTTGATGATAATGGTTGGCCCAATATATTGAATAGAGCAAATCCAGTTCCCGCAGATGATGGGGTAGTAATGTACTTGTAAAGAAGAAGGGAAACACGAAGGAAGATCTAAAGCTGGAGTAAGAGAGTAGATAGTTAAAGCACCAACTGAAGAGATAATCAAAGGGCGGCAGGGGAGTGAAAAGAAACTCTGGGGGAAAACCCCTTTTTTTATAAAGGAATCTATTGAAAATCAACTATCCATATCAAAGGCAAGGTGCAGATCCAAAGACCGTGAATAATCCGTCCCATCGAGTAGAACAAAGAGCTATAAATACTCAAGTACCCTAGGTAAGAGAATCATTCCCTGACCTACATACCTAAGGTAACGCGCTAGGAGTAGGTAGTAAAACATTTTAGTGACAAGAAAACTTGTAATGCTTCTATCCCCATGACTTTTTAAATTGACTCCTAGCGTTTGACTTATGGTTCACCTTGAAAAACATTTTTGGAGGTCGGCCTCAACTGCTAAATGGCTTCCTAGCTCCCTCAGTTCCTAGTAAAGCCTTGGGGGCAGCTGTTCTGGACCGACCAAAGACCCAAATAGCATAGACCCAATCTACCTCAAATCCACTCCACTTGGCTGAATATGTAAAATCAATTCACACGAAAAGCAAGGTACATTCCTTAATCTCCAATTTTCACTACATTCATCTTGAATCTTGAATTGACTTAAACGTTGAAGTGATGACTTTGTAGGTCCATCCTACACCGTTATATCAGAGATTAACACCACTGTTTCAAATTCATCAATTCATAAACAACATCTAATCCTGATTTCTAAATAGAACAAGTCTGGAGAGTGATTTGATTCATGCTTGTAAAATTTGTTTTTGTTTCTTCCTAAAGGGGTGGATTCAAATAAATAGTTCTAGAAGTATTTAATTATTGTTTATATGAGGTGAGGCGGTTGATCCTACTCAACCTTTAATGACAATTTGTATCATGAATGTCTTTTAGTTTATGTAAAAGCCTATTTTTAATAGCATTATGGGTTCAGAAAAAATATGGTTAACACATTAGGTAGTTAGGAATCATTAGAAAAAATATTCAGTTTTTCTATAATAAATTCTATAGTGAAATTTATTGTGAGTTGGGAGAAAAAAGAGAGAAATTAAGGGTTATTGAACAACTAATATTAATTTTTTGTCATATTTTTGTTTATTTTATAAATTCTCATTGATAGTAAGTCAAAGAGCTACTTTCTCCGACATATATAGACATCTTATATAGTCAAATTGTGTCAACAAACAACAATGTTATTCCTTTATAATCTTTATCTTTATCTTAGGTTTGATTATTTAGAACTTTTTTCACATACATTTTATAATCGTTCTTGGTTGAATCTTTATAAATTATATTGTTTAATTTGATTGTTGTTGTTATTTGTTTCACTTTTTTGCCGATCTACTAAATATATGGCGTTGTTTGTTAGAATCATTACGGGAAAAATTATGTGCACACCTTGGATACTAAATGGGATATTAATAAACTTTCTATAACAATATTTTATTTATGTGAAAAGTGAATATGAAAACAATTTTGTTTCAACAAAAATATATCAATGCATTGAAAGGTAAGGTGAATATGTTAGTCACTCTAACTCGATCACAAAAGGTGGAGGTTATAAATAAGGAAAGAAGTGGGTTTGTCCTATGTCTTAGAGATAAATTTTTTAGTGAAGTCGCAAGGGAGAAGACTATAGATGAGATGTTGGCTGAGTTAGAATCGCTATACTAGACTAAGTCATTGGCACATGAATTGTGCCTGAAACAAAA
Organism: Vicia faba; assembly: GCA_948472305.1. Taxonomy (NCBI): domain Eukaryota; kingdom Viridiplantae; phylum Streptophyta; class Magnoliopsida; order Fabales; family Fabaceae; genus Vicia; species Vicia faba. The sequence continues at coordinate 572,934,798 of OX451738.1, forward strand.
TTTCTATCTATTTAGAATTGTAAATTAAAATATATTATGCTGAAATTGAAGATATTAAAAGATATCATTGATGATTTTCAAGTGAAAATAGATAAGGAGGAGAAAGTTTTACTCATATTGAATTCATTTCTTCGACCATTTGAACATATCAAGTATGCATTTATTTATAGAAAGTATTAACTTAGAGGACGTTGAATCATCCATTAGGAGGAGATCGAGTTTCTTAAGGTGAAGAAGTGGGAGTAGAGGAAAAAAAGGAAAACGAAAATATTACCCTCTAATATTCTCTTTTGTTCTGGCCTTCGGCCATCTCCACCCAAAAAAAAAAAAAATTTATTGTCTAACATTATTTCAAATATAATTATTTCATCATAGAAAAAATAAATAAATAAATAAATAAATAAATATATATATATATATATATATATATATATATATATATATATATATATATATATATATATATATATATATATATATATATATATATATATATATATATATATATATATATATATATATATATATATATATATATATATATATATATATATATATATAATTTAATTAATTAATTTTGATCTATATAATAAATCGTCTAATTTAATTTTGTGATTTAGAAAAACGATTCACTTCAAATATTATTATTAATATTATTTTTAGAGAAGATTAAATTTGAATATATATTTTATTAATAATAAATGCATCCCAGTCTCAAAATTATATTCTTGAAGACTCACTTAGTAAACAGTCATTGTACATGTAGACCAGCTCCACATTTATGCCATTCAATATTTAAATAGACCAATGATATTTTTACATCAAAATTTTGATGTTGGATCTGGTGTTCTATAGTTTTTAAGTGTAATTTAAAATATGTATCCAACCACTGTTTTGCTAATAAATGTAAATAAACGACCACAAACAGGGTCTATCATATCATTCAATTCAATTCTTTTATTCTCATATTCTCATATTACATTCGACTTGTTAACACACAGCGTTAAAAGTTGTTTGTTGGAAGTAGTAAAACATTGCATATGTAGTTAGGTACTTTTGAAGAAGATATAAGTTCGAACTCTCTCGATTGAAGCCTTATTATCGTAATAACAATTCGGTCTCTTATGACATTAAAAGAACAAAATATTACTAATATTTCCAATTCAATTGTTATAGTCAACGAGACACTGATGTAACACATTACTAAGTAGTAACGTATGTCTAACTCAGCTTAAGTGAATGAGACATATGAACCAAATTTGATCAACATTGTATTAGAGTATGTACAGTTGAATTGTTTACAAAATTATTCAATAGTTGAATAAATATATTAAAGTGTTTAATAAAAAATAAAAATAAAATTGATTATTATGTGTCCAAATATTTAATATGTTGAATGGGAAAGAACTGAAACACATATAATATTTTTGTAAAATTTTATTAGTTGACGTAATTGTTTAGATTTTCAATTCACTTTAATTATTTAGAATCAATTATTTTATAATATATTAATTTTTTATTTATTTTTATTTTCACTAAAATTCATCATTTTTTAATCTATAAATAAAAATTTGATTCATTTGATTTAAAAAAACATATTTACTTTTTCTCTCTATTTTTATTATTTAAACTCTAATAAACTCTTGTTTTATTTATTTTTATTTGTTTTAATAATTACTATTCCTATAAAATTAAAAAAATTAAAAAATAAATTAAAAATATAAAATTAAAAAAAATAATTTTTTTATTAAATTAAAATAAATTATTTAACTTTTAATTATTTTAATTTTATTTCAATCCATAATAAATATTAATATAAAATCATAAAACAAAAATATAAAAAAAATGAAATAAAAATAATAAAATAAAATATTGAATTTTATTAAACAAAACTATTATAATTAGTAAAAATTAAATAAATATTAATTCATTAGATGAAAGAAAAAAAATGTAAAATATAAAAAATGAAAGAAAAAAAATATAAACCATTATACATGGTCTAAAGATAAATACTACTTTTAAAATGTTAAATAGAACTAACAATTAAATCGATCAAGGATGCATTGATAATTTTGAGTAATAATCATAATTAATTAAGATTCAGAAATCTCTAGACCTTTCGAGTAGATCACGGTCCCCTACAAGGTAAGTCTGTCTTCGTGTGTCTATGGATGGGGGTTTACTTGTTACTTTCAAATTGAGCATCACTAGTCTAACTCATTACTCATATGAAATTTCACAACTTTTCATAGAATATAAAATTAACTAATTTTGGTAAAACAAATGAAATCAAATAATTCACCGTTGAACTGATAGACATTAACATTGAACATGGTAATTTTGTGTTTAATCTTGTGTTGGGGTTTACTATAAAACTTGAATAAAAATAAGTTGAACATGAGAACATGATTGTTGCACAAATAAATTATATGTGGCACGTGGATACACTAAGTTTTATGATTGATTTGTCCTATTAATTTAAACAAATTAGATAAAAGTTGATAAATATTAAATTTTTTTAGAATTTTTTTTATAATAGAGCGTCGTTATGAACAAATTAAAACCATAAAAAATATTAAATTTCTTGAATAAATATAAGAAATTCTATTAGATAATCACGAAAGAAAAATAAGAGAGAAAAAGAAAAAAAATTAAAATTAGTTGTAACTGTTTTTCTATTGGAGTTTATAGATCAAAAGTGAGTAAAAATAAAACACACATACACAAGATTAGTCACAATTCAACCATACCAAATAATTAGAGGACTTATTTAATCAAATTTTAACAATGACAAAGATTTATAAGGTCTTATTTGAGTATAATTTAACTTTGAAAATTTTGAAATCTTGTGCGATAATCTGCCTTGCATGCTCTAAAAAACGGGTGTGTGTGTGTGTGTGGGCGTGTGCGTGTGTGCGTGTGTGTGTTTTCTGAGGCCCAATGATTTGACATGGCCCAATCCACTTATGCGTTTAAGACAAACCAATAAGTTGGGGCAAACAAATGGTGTTTTCCCCTTTTGTCCCTTAGCCGAGGAAGCTTGGTCGTGTGACCCCCCCCCCCCCCCCCCCCCCCCTTCCCTCTTTGGGGCCAACAGGACCATCGCTGCCCTTGGCCGTACTTCTGTCTGCGTCAGTGGCAAGCCTTCACACTGCCCGTCACGCGCAGAGCAATTATCCAGGAATAACAAGGCCATGTCTGCCCGCAACTGCATCTCTGCTCGTGGCAATGGCTAGTTCCATGCACCTCTTCCCGTTACAACGACTAGTTTATGGCAGTTACCTACTTTTAGGAAGCTAATATCCAGGCGCAAAAATAGGAACCAATGGCCAAGCACCGGGGGCATTATATAAACCCTCACACTTGTGAGGGTCAAGTATTCAATATCCAATACTCAGTTCTAAAACCCTAATCTCTTTCTTGTATCTCTTTGCACTCTTACTTACTTGAGCGTCAGAGTGCCTTGCAGGTACATTCCCTCCTCCTTGATTCTAGCTTTGCACACACATCTATCGGTCCATTACAAGTTCTGATCACCTGTTAGATCAGTGATGTTGTTTGTGGGAACTGTTTTCCCCATATTTCTTTCCCCAGAAAATAAAGATCAAAGCAACATTGCAAAGATTCACACCATAGCCGATCAAGATGACAACCACCTTGATAGCAAAACCGTTTTATCCCTTGCCCACAAGATTGACGACACCAAAGATATGTCTCACCTTGAAGATATTCCCCTGAGAAGGGATGACTTCATTGCATCTCCTTCCTTGGTCGAGGCAGAGGATGACGACATTTAATTCTTGGAAAATTGGAAGTCCAAGAAAGTCCCAGAAGAACCACCAACGATCCTCCAGCCAGTTTCAATGCTGGCCAACATTGATCATGCCATAGCTGCCCTACTGCAGCACTCAACCAAATCAATACTCTGATCCAACAACAAAACAATAGGATCAGAGCATTGGAAAAGGGCACCATTCAAGGTCCCCGCCCAGAAGGTACTGACGACATGGGTACTACAACCCATCGCCTATACGACCCAACCGCCGTCTAGAGCCAGAAACATCATTTATTAAGAAACACGGCCGAACACATCCCCATAAAGATTGCATGTCTCCGGTTACCAAGAAGACCAGGGGAAATAAACGACCAGAGCACGAACATTCACTGTCGCCCAAGCCAAAGGGCCCTCTGAGGAGAATATCTCCCCTGCCGGATAACAACCCTCGACGAGGAAGAAACAATTATTGTCCTTCCCCATCGCCAAATCGGAGTGACGACGACGAGCCCTGTAGCCCGTTATCACGAGAAATTATGGAGACTCCACTACATGTCGGGTTGGAGAAACCCCCTATCTGAGGACGTACGACGAGACTTCCGATCCAGACGAGCACATCGAGAATATCAATGCCATGCTCGATTACAAAGGCGTCCGAGGAGCCATCAAGTGCTGACTTTTCCCACCACTCTTCAAAATAGGGCTATGGCTTGGTACAAAAGCCTCCCAGATGATTCAGTCACATCTTGGAAGAACCCGGGGAAGCAATTATCCAAGAACTTTATTGTTTCTCGCCAATATCCGAAGTCTGAGGCATCGCTAGAAGCAATCATTCAGGGAAATGATGAGTCTCTCCGGGTATATATAGAGGTTCAACCGCGAAGCCGTTCAAGTCTCCATGACTGACGACATGAAGAAATATCTGCTTGAACGCGGGCTACGTCCCTGCAGATACTTTTCCAAGGCAATTGGCATCGAAACACCTGTTACACTGGATGTTCTCCTCCTCAAGGCCCAGGCATACATCCAATATGAAGAAAAAGAAGCTGCCAACAACACGCTTGCGACATCAAGAGAATGCCAAATTTCAAAATAGTAAGACTCCTTGAATTCTCGTCGAAGAGCAGAGAAAAAGAGAGATGACAAGCCCCACGAGTCGTGGGAATACAAAGGGCCAGCTGACCGGTTCCATGATTACACTCCTCTGAATTCTTCACGAGAGCGCATCCTGACCGACTGTGTAAATTCAAAGTTTTGTCAGGTCGGGGTCTGTTTTCCTCGACAAACATCGTCCAAGCCCGAGATGGATAAAAATAAATGTTTCCAGTTCCACAAGAGCCACGGGAATACCACTGAAGGCTGCATCCACCTGAAGGATTCCATTGAGATTCTCATAAAAGATGGGCATCTCAAACAATACAGTGAGAAAGAGGGTTCTGGCGAGGAAGCCCCAGAGTTAAAGAAAGTCGAGGAAGAGAAACCCTCATCTGAGGACGTCAACATGTTAGTCGCCTTGTGTATTTCTTGGCCAGAGGATTTATACATCCCCGATGATGTCGAGCATCCCCTATACTTCTCGATGCACAGTCCCTCAGAGAGCTTTCCCTTTGCTATGGTCATATCCAGTGGGGGATTCAACAAGGTCACTGTGGGCTCAGTAAAAAGTAATTTCGAGCAGCTTGTTACACCCCATTTCTACCCAACGAATTATATGAAATCAGAGTTTCAAAATTTCTAACGAATAAATGAGATGCTACACATTCAGCTTATAACAATGATGTTTAATCACATTTAAAACAAATATATAACACTTAAAACTCGGATGAACTAACAGCAAGATAACTTAGTCTTTTAAAACTAACAACTTTCATAACTACGCAGCGGAATCATAATATTCGACTTAAAAAGAATGTAACATCTTTATCCAACTGAAATAACTTCCAAACAACAAGTACTTAACAAAAATCAACTTAAAATTCAACAACAGAAGTAAAATCAGCAATAAAGCAATAAGCGTTCATCCCTCCGAGTGTTACGTATCAGAGCAATGACACCGACTCGAACTACTGAAGGTAAACCGCCCTCACTCTGGATTAACTGCACGTTACCAACGTATGGGTAACATTCAACTGAAGGGGTGAGATATCAAACAATATAATCGGTTGTATGATAAATAATATATTAGAATTAGATCATATAATTCACCACTTCACAACTTTTTATTAATTTTTAACATAATTAATTCATCCACACGACAAATCAGGATGCAACATGAAATGCAACTTGTTTTTATGCACATGCATATGGTACCAATGGAGCGGAACTCCAAACTTAGAAATCTACCAATAAATAGAGGCATCAACAAGGCATAAGCCTTCAATTTTATATTTGTCAATCCATACCAACTTAACGAGCATCAGCTACAAAATGATATGCTATGTATGCATTAACAACATGAACGTAATAACAACAACAACAATAATTCAACTTAATTCAACATTGGCCATAAGCCTACAACTCAATAATTTCCAATCAATAGAGGCAACACAACAAAATTCATCACCTGTAACTTCAACAATTAATAACAACAACACAACAACTTACACATGCCAATACTATTATTAACAGGGTCCTACTAAAATACTTCTACTAAATTATTCTGCTGATAAACCTTATTAATAGTTTTCTGCTAAATTAATGAAGTTATTATTTTCCTGCTACCTAAATTATCTCTACGGCTACTATATTTAAGTTACTAATGTTTCTTTTATTTACTACTAGCTCTGCAACTAAAACCATACCAGTTACTAACTCTGTAACTTAATAATTATCTCTACTATTGTTTTAACTCCACCATGATCTAACTCTGAAATTTGTTAAATCTATATACTAAAAATTATTCTTCTGTTATAACTATGCTACTCTGTAATTATATGAAATTATACTAACAATTATTCTCTTCTGATCCTTAAGCCAAAACCATTAAAAAGTCATTACTCAATTTGCACGCAAGAAATAGAGAAAGAAAAAAAGAGAATAAAGGACATCACTTGTGCCCCTCGGCACACCCTTCATCCAAACCATGCGGCTCGGCATGCCTTTCTGCCGCTCGCCACACACCAATTTGTGTCGTTCGGCACAACCATTCTGCCCCTCAGCACAGCCTGTTTCACGCAGATTTCCAAAACCCCACGCAAACTTTGTTAATCTGTCTAAATTTTCCAGAGTTCTTTCGATTTTCAATCTTTACTCGACTATCAATTCCAGACCAACACAATATATAATCACAGTAACATAACAACTAATTTCACAATATGGTAATAATCAGATATGAAAGCAACAAGGATTCAGTATATTCAACAACCAAAATTACACGCCATAGAAATTTATACAAACCCAATCCCTACATAATATCAATCATATACTCAATTATAGAGTCAGAATCCCATCCTTACCTTGAATTGAAGGTCGCTCTATAATTTTCTGATCGAACCTAGCTTTGCCTCTTTTCCTTTTCCTCTTCTCTGTAACTTCTCACGTATTGTCCTAAGTCTTAGAATTTTCTTAATTTTAAGACTTTTCAACTTACACACCCCACATATTACTACTTCCAACCAATAACATAAGCCCAACACAATTATTCCATTAATTTCAATATTATTATTATTAACCAACTAATTAATTAATAATAATCTAACAACTTATACCAACAATTCTCAATATTTCACAACTTTTCAACAAATAATCCAAAAAATAATTTAATTAAATCATTAATTAAATAAATGGGCGTTACACGGCTGATTAACACAAGCTCCAACAAGAACTCCATCCTTGATAACTTCTGAGGAAACTCCGCCCCTATCGTATTCTACCGTGAAGAACTCCTCGGTGGGTTTCCTAATTCAACCACCGCGCTGCTCATAAGAGCACAGATGGCCAACTTTGATGTTCGTCGTATTCTAGTCGACCAGGGGAGCTTAGTCAACATTATGTACTCCTAGATGTTCGCCACCTTGTAGCTCGACGAGACACACCTGACGCCTTATATGGTCTCTGACTTACAAGGTTTCAATGACGCAATCACCAAACCACAGGGCTACATTGAATTAATAGTCACCTTTAGGGTAGCAGAGACAATCAGATCCATCAAAATCTCGTTCATGGTAATAGACTATCCATCTCTATACCAGTGTATTCTGAGAAGGCCAACTCTGGCTAAGCTAATAGTCGTCCCCTCCACCATACACCTGAAAATGAAGTACTATACTTCGAAGGGGCTCGTCGTCTGCCTCCCCGGGGACATAGAAGTCGTGACGAGATGTTTTGAGGCATATTTTAAAGGACTTAAATCCATCAAGGAAACACCCAGAGCAGCCAACAATTATGCCTGACCCAGCAACTCAGAAGAGCCTAAGTCGTTGCCACACATCGATACAATCGACCTCGACAGTCGTTTAACTAAGGATAACCTCTCAGATCAGAAGAGGAAGGGAAAAGAAGCCCAACTGACCGTAGAAAACTCCTAATCGTCAATAAGAAACGAGGAGCCCACGTATCCTTTGCGCCTAATCCTGGACGGGGAGTTCGAGATCATCCCCCTTGACAGCAATCCCATCAAGGGAGTCAAAATCGGTAGTGGTCTCCCCGACCTGGAAAGGAATAAGCTAAAAGCATACCTCATGGAGAATGCATATATGTTCGCCTGGACTGCCACAGAGATGCCCAACTTGGATCCAGAAATAGCATGTCACCAACTGACGATAAATCCTGCCCTTAAGGTTGTTGCTCAACATAGGCGAAAGCAGTCTCTTGAGAAAACGAAGGCTGCCAAGCAAGCTGTAAAAGACCTCTTAGAGGAAAATTTCATTTGTGAAGCCCCATACACAATCTGGATATCTAATGTTGCACTTGTAAAATAAATCTAATGGAAAATAGCGAATGTGTGTTGACTATACCAATCTTAATAGGGCTTGCCCCAAAGACGCTTATCCCTTGCCCAACATAGATAGATTAGTTGATAATTCTGCTGGTTTTAAATTGTTGTCTTTTATGGATGCATGCATACTATGGATACAACCAAATCCCCATGGCAAAAATTGTTTCATGACTGAGTCAGACAACTATTACTATAACGTAATGCCCTTCGGCTTGAAAAACACTGATGCCACATACCAGAGAATGATGAACAAAGTCTTCCAAGGAGAGATTGGAGACATATGCTCGAAGTTTATATGAACGATATGATCATGAAATCACAAGAGGAGTATGGCCATACGCTACACTTAAAAAGGGTGTTAGACCAAGCAAGGAAGTGAAAAATGCGATTCAACCCAGAAAAATACACCTTCGGTGTACAACCAGGGAAATTCCTCGGCTTCTACCTAAGAGAATGAGGAATTGAAGCCAACCCCGACAAGTGTAAGGAATTCTCCAATTTTCCAACTCCAAACTCAAAAAATTCAATCCAATCTCTGAATAGGATGCTCACCTTGTTATCTCATTTCTTGGCAAAATCTGCCCAACATGCACTTCCTTTTCTCAAACTTCTTCGCAAAGAGGCAACATTTAAATGAACCTAGGAGTACGAACAAGCCCTCTTCCACCTCAAATGAGTGCTCTCACAACCATGACTCCTCTCATGGCCAGATAATGGTGAAATTATTCACCTATATCTCGCCGTCGTAGTTGAGGCTATTGAAACAACCAGCTGAACAAATCATCGAGATAAAATTAATGAAGTCGCCATCGAACATTTTTTATCCCACGGGAAAGGAAAGGTAAACATCGAGTAAACTTGAGAAGGATGAAATCAAGGTCAAACGACCAAGAGATACGGGTAAGGGAGTCTGTTATGCGAATGGAAGGTATTAGCACCCCACACACCCGTAGTACTCTACATTATCCACTCTTGTTGTTCTAATCAAAGGATGTGTTTCAAATCTAAGCTTAAGATCTAAAAGAAAATGTAAAGAGGGAATGCATGCAAAAGAAAAGAGAAAATAATATAGGATAAATAAAGTTGTGCTTGTTCGGGCCCTACCCTAATGCCTATGTATCCCTTTTAAGGAATCAGAGCAGCCGTAGTTCGGCTCACAAGTTTTAGTTGGTTTGTATTTTTTAGTGAACAATATTAATTTTTCCTTCTGCCACAGCTCGACCTTCAGAGACTTACGCGTCAGCACAGAAGTGAATTAACATATTTTTTTGAAAAAGTTTGGAAAGAAAAGCCCGAAGGCGCAAAATAGTTTGCATTCATTGTTATTTTTTACCTTAAAGAATGATTTGAAAGTTGTTAGATGTTTTACGCATTTGCCAAGAAAAAATATTTTAGTCTTAATGCAAGGATGCAAAAGAAATAAAAACATCTAAGGGAAACTATCCTAAATCTATCCTTGATATTATCATACAATGATTGACCCTAAGGTTGAGTTTGAAAAGGGAAATCTCTACCCTATATTAGCATGCATGAATACCTATCCTAATGTCTAGCTTGAAAGCTACTATAATCGAGAGATCCTAAGGGAACATGGTATAGCAAACAAATAAGCAAACAAGTGCTTTGGAAAAAACACACAAACGTAAGTAGCACATACTGACTCAAATGGATGGGGGAAACAATAGAAATGCTTTAGCTAAGGTGAGCATATCATCTGAATTAAACAAGCATGAGACAAATGAAATAAAAAAAGAAAATAAATGCTTTAGCTAAGGGGAGCGTATCACCCAAAGCAAACAAGCGGGTAGCGGAGTATCAACAATGGCCATTGCAAACTCCTGACAAAGTGTGGGGGTTGGTTGCGAACCCTTCTCCATATGACCGACTCGATACACATGATTTGCATAACTTCGAAGCATCGACGTTCAACGTGAGAAAAGGATGACACCGATTAGAATGTGCAGAGGTTGATTATAGACCCTCCCTGCTTGCCTCCTTTTGAGGACTTATCATCTGTAATATCATACGGGTACAAATGTAAACACACTTGCTGAATACCTACTTCAAAGGTAGGATTTTAAACAAACACAATTAGCATATAAAAAGTGGTGCCTGCTACAGGACTTTAAACAGTTACTTCGAGCGCACGCTCTTTATTACCTGCTTCCTACTTCTCATGATCTCTAGAAAGCAATAAATTCCCCTACTATACATGATCTCTAGAAAGTGGTAAATGTAATATTACAACAAATGGCTAGAAACCATACCAAACGGATAATAAGAATCCGCAAAACAAACTCAATGCGTGTAGGAAACTCGGAGGGCGCCGCAAGCTAGCATCAACAACAAAATAACGTCAGATGTCTGAGCAACATGTGCAAGCAAAGCGTATCCGTCACCAAATTGATTGGTATCCAAATTGCTTCTCAAAATATGCACATCTCACAAGATTTGTTAGTAGATAACAATAAAATCAAATGTGATAATAGTAATTAGCAATATGCATAAAAATGAAGTATGAATATGTACAAGACAAAGCAAATAAGTCAAAATAGCATGACGTAGCATTCCGGACAACAACCTCATACTCATAAAAATTGATGCAAAAACTGGTTTAGAAACATCCAAACTTGCTAGCGATATCGAAGAAATGTTCAAATAAGTACACCAATGTATTACTCACAAGTCAAAATTCAATGCACATATAAAATACAAGTTCCGGACAATATTATGCATATTTTAATATTCATCATGAATTGATTTGTAAATCAAAGTTTAGTGCATTAATCTTGAATATTAACATGAGAAGGTTATCCGAAACGTGCACATGAACATGTAACCTCAAGATTGATCTAAAAATCAAGAATTAAAGTCTTAAAGCCACTTGAATTTAATGTATCGGAATTTAATCAACAACTTCCAAATTAACTTCAATTCATGAGTTTATGTATTTATGTCAAAAGTGTGATGAATAGAAATCAACTCACAATTTGTCAAACGCAAAAGTTATGAATCAAAATATATTCCGATACGCTAAATTCACAAAGTTTCTCAAGCAAATAATTGAAACCAATTGATGTTACTTGACATCAAAGTATAAACTAACACACAAAAATGTACCACAATTTAAAAATGAAACACAAGATAATGTACAAAAACTTTAATCAGAAAGTTAGAGAACTAATCGAAGAGCATCCGAAATCAACCGCAAAAATTAAGGTGACATAGAAACGTGTCAACGGTTACGAAAATTAACTCGGTTCAGCCAAATTTCATTCTGAAATATGATTTTCAAAATTGCTACAGTAGCAGAAAAATGGAATGAAATTTGTACGAATTAAGAAAGTACTCGCGTGAGAGATTCGGGATGGCTCAAGAAAATCGGTTTTCATTAAAGAAAGTCAGAAAAACTAATTACGATCAAAAGTTAGAGCAAAAAAAACAATTATGTCAAACTTTGGATTAATTAGTAAGTTCAAGAATTAACACAATCTCATAAATCAAATAATCTAATGTCAATTTCCTTTAATATTTTGACATCAAGAATTGATTTCATCAAAGAATCAGAATTAAACTAATCTATGTTAGTTCATGCCACAAAGCCTAGATCAATGTTAGTATCTAAACTAACCTAAACTTTTAACAACTTCTACATCAAGAATTATAAACTATTTGTTAATCTATCAAGATTTCAAAATCTCAAACTACACCAAAAGTTAGTATCTAAACTAACCTAAGTGTTAGTGTTAACTAGTTTTCTACATCTAATTCTACCTAAATTCAAGAATCTAACACATTCCTAAATTCAATACTCAACCTAATTTCTAATCTAATTCTTGAATCAACCTAAACACTTGTGTAACTACACCTAAGGCTAAATATCAACACAATAACACTATGTCAATTTCAAGTTACAACTAAAATCAACTTCTTAAATTCAATTAATCACTTATTTCAATAAGCAATTTAACAAAATGGAATTAAATCCTCAATTCAAATCAATTCGCAACAATTAAGTCTCAATTATACAATTAAAACCTCAATAAAAAACAAAATCAAGATAACACACTTATTCAAAAAATCACTTATTTCACAAAGCGCTTAATTTAAGAAAACTCACCGATAGAAGTGAAGAGGAGGCTTAGGTATAGAGATCGCAACAAATGAATTAATAATCAAAGAAAAATTACTCTTGATCTTGACTTTTGGATCTTGATGAAGTTGTTGTTGTGTTCTTGAACAAAATTAAGAGAAAGTTGAGTTTAATCCTTGAGAGATTCACTTACCAATGCATACTTGCAAACATTTCATAGCTTGGTCCTGGGATTTCTTACGGTGACAATTATTTAATCGATTGTTTCAATTGGTCGTTTAGAATACTAGTGTCACGCTAGTCCCACTTTTTAGGAGCATGCACATGGCCACCTTGTATGGGCTTTTGATTTTCATCTTGTACATTGAAGCAACTTCTCTCCCCTTGGGTTATATACCAATCATCTTCTTAAAGGGTATCATAGTTGAGTTTGGGCATGGCCATTCTCACGAGGTTAATCAAGTCTCGCCCTTGGTTAACCATAACCCGAATCAACCACTTTGATCCATATACCAAGTGTTTCTATGCATAAAGGGTCTCATGGTTAAGGGTAGGAGCACCTACTCTTATGAGATTAATCAAGTACACCCCTTGGTTAATCATAACCCGATTCAATCCCCATACACCGAGCATTCCATTTACACCTTTCATGATACTAATCATTTTGTCGACACTTTTGCCATGATCGCCCTACATAGCACTCTTCACAAACACCGTCTCCTTTTACTTTATGTTTACAACGTGCTCCCTTAGGATGATAGTTCCCTCTTCTTAAGATGCAAACTAATTAGACCTTAGGTTAGAATCCATGCATGACAACATTAGGGTTTTTCTAGTCTCCCTTTTAAGCCTTTTTCTTCTTTTGTAATTAAAAATTATCATTCACAAATAAAAAATCCAAAAATATTTAATCATTATTAAAACTCATCTAAAACTCATAAAACACTCAACAAATCAAAACTTCCTCAAAGGGCATGTTATCTTCGTTCTACCGCGATACATGTCGTGTATATTTCTAGAATGTATGCGTTAACGTCTCCCACTAAAAACACCAACAAACAAACATTTTCTAGAGGAACTACGGTGTCCTGATTCCTTCACTGGATACATAGGCAAATGGTTATGAGACCCTCACGAACGTAATAATAAAAAAATCATTTTATTTCCCCTTAAGCAAGTATAGTTATAGATAAACACACCCTTAGAAACGAACAAACAAAATGGATCCTGTTGAGTACAATGAATGTGAGAGGTTCTAATACCTTCCCCTTGCATAATCAACTCCCTTACCATTTCTCTTGGTTGCAAGACCATCTTATCCATCCTCTTGTGGTTTTCTCGATATTTCCCCTTCCTTCGGAATAAATAAAGTTTGGTGGCGCCAGTTCTGAGATACAGTGGTAGAACCGACTGTTTATACTGGTTTTGCATTTGCGTTAGCAAATGTTGCGGTAAGCAAGAGTCGCCATTGACTTTTCTTTTATCCAAATTAAAGAAAGGGTGAAAAGAACAGAAAAAGATCTTTTCGGGAATTTTCTGAGTAAGGGGGTAGATTATGGAAAGGGAAGGTGTTATCACCCTTTCCATCCATAGTTTTCTACGGGCTCTTAGATGCTTAGCTCATTTTTTAAATACCTTGTATTTTGTGTTCTTGAAAAGTATTTGAAAATGCCTTAGTGCGGCGATTTACTTCATGATAACACTTGTATCAGTCCTCAAGAGTGTTGACAAAACAAATGTTTTTGAAAGTTGTTTTTGAAATATGTAAGTGTGAAAAGTTTGTTTTTTGAGCAAGCATCTAACATCTATCTACTTGTACTTGAAAAGGTTCATTCTTTTCCTCTTATCCTTTAGACATTGATATCCTACTATTAGTGAGTAGGTATCCATATCGTTGGATGTTTTAGGGACATTCGAAGGGACGTACAGTCATAAAGGCAACAAGTAGAGATGCTTTATCAGTTTTGTTTAGGGACTAAATCATTTACCGAAAGGCAACTGTAGGGTCATCGAGGGACTATGGTCTTTTTATTTAAGGGTCTTTTGCTAAAGCGTCCCTATTCTCGAGGGACATGACTGTTTTACTTTCTGAAAGGCAACCAAAGTGGGCGTACCCTAGAGGTGTATATGTGCAAGTGATTCAATTCAGTTCATTTATCTTTGTTATTAGGTTCGCTAACGTTTGATTTCAATCTTTCCATACAAGCCTAATTACTAGTAGTTAATATTTTGCAGAAATTTAAAATGCGGGAATTTAAATATAAGCTATTACAGTGCTTCAGGGAGGGGGTATTTACATGTCCAAACGGGGGAAAGAAAATAAAGAAAAGCGATAAAGTCCTAGTTTAATCTATTACATACTGTCAGCAGGTACATTATTATAAAAAAATGCGAGAATAAGATAATGCGCGTGAAATAAAGACGAACGTCTAAAACCTTAAAAAATTACTAAGTAAACATAAAAATCTTTTTTTGGTTTTGTTTATTTATTAAGAAAATACTTTAAATTAAAATGAGGAAAACTAAACTTAATCCTAATTAATTAAATAAATGCAAGAAAATTAATTCTAATATTTTTTTTGCATTTTTATTAAGAAAGGTTTGAATGAAATAAATCTAAGTCTAATTGATTTTAAATTAATTAAATAAAGGTCAAAAATAATTAAATTAACCAATTTATGAAAATTAAATAAATTTAAGAAAACCTAAGTCTACTATTTTTTATGGTTTTTATTATTATGAAGAAAAAAAAGATTAAATAAACAAAATGATAAAACAAATAAAAGAGAAAATACAAATGGGCCTGATGTACAAAATTAAAATGGGAGGTGTGATATTTGAATTCATTGGGCCCAAATGAAAGGAGCTCAATGTCCGCCTGATCCTGTGTGGTTTGTCCCTTGAGGGTTCATCATGTACAGCATGCTTGGAATGTTAGATCTCCATTTGCTGGCATTTGATGGCCCAAACATGAAGGCACGTGGTGGGCGATTGATTATGCAACGCATGGAATCTACAAAGCAATGTTAGAAAAATAAAAATTCAAACCTGGGTATCGAACCCAGGTCCTTTCCCTTTACACGCGCCTGCCTTGCCATTTG
Source organism: Vicia faba (assembly GCA_948472305.1). Lineage (NCBI taxonomy): Eukaryota > Viridiplantae > Streptophyta > Magnoliopsida > Fabales > Fabaceae > Vicia > Vicia faba. Next base: position 572,950,703 of record OX451738.1, read on the forward strand.
AGCTACTGTTTCAATCGAAATAAATGAAACCAACACTGAATCCTGTGAATTTTGTTAGTTTCAAAACCAAACGAAAGCCTATCTCAATCGAAATCACCTCCTGAATCCCAATCTGGGGTTGTTTCGATCTATGATGGTCTGTGCCTTGGGTTTCAAAGGTAATCTATTTCGAAAACCTCTAGCCATGGTAACCTGCATTTTCAGCACTTAAGTTCTCATGTAAAACGTCAGACCTTTTCTAATCATTATCACAAACATATATGCATGCATTAAATGGATCAACAATACATATTTCAACAAGTTTGAATCAAAGAAATATACCAAACTGATTATTATCGTGGGGATGTTTATGGGATGTGTTGGGCTTGTGAGATGACTGGGGATGGCTTCTGGGACCTTCAGGAGGAATATAGGATGCTTGTTTTGGATCGAAGGTGCCTACAAAAGGTGTTTTGGTTTTGACAACTTTGCTGAATTTTTTGAGAATTTTTGTGGCTCTTTGAGGTAGCTTTCGATAGGCAATTTGTGCATCCTCAACTTGCAGATATGCTGGTATTTATAGGAGGTGAGGAGGGATTCTTAGCATGGAAAGAAACAACCTTAATCATGTCCTTTAATAACAAAATCACACACTTTGAAAATTTTTCATAATTGCATATTCTTGCCCAATTTGCGTGTGTTATGAACCTGGACATGTGATGTTTGGCGCCTTGAACTAATTCAAATTGCTCAGAATTTCCTTCACTAAAGTATCTTCGATCAGTCCCCAAGTGTTACCTTCTTCGATTGCCTTTCTTTCAATTCAAACCAAATCAAATCATCAACTCTCCCTTTCTGACTGGTCGAATGTTGCTTCAGCTCTTTATCAATCGAAGGCCTTGTTGACGCCTCCTCACCTTCTTTCAAATTGCTCCAGGCTTCATCATTTCGGCTTTTGATTGTGTCCCTACTTGCCTTATTCTTTGATTGGTTCTGACACTACCCAACTAAACCAAACGAAAGACTTCATCCTGGCCAGTCGAAGCTTCCTTGAATATTTCTCTTTCGTTTTGTCCGGCTAGATTCAATCTTTGACCAAACCCTTTTTTCAGACAACACAATGTGTCCTTCGAATGGGCCTTTGAATGCTCCTTCGAATGGATCATTTACATGTCCTTAGAATGGGCCTTTTTCCTAGTGTGCTGGCAAGTTGAGGGGTCTTGGCCTTGTGCATTGAAAGAAAGTACAGAGGAAGTCTTTGCCTTTGTGAATCAAAGGCCAGTTGAAAGGAACCTTTGACTTAGTGACTCCAAGGCAAGCATGAAGAAGTTTTTGCCTAGTGAGTCGAAGGTTTCATGTAGAGGCCTTTTGCCTAGTGAGTCAAAATGAACATGCAGGAGGTCACTTCTGGTGAATCGCATGGAACTTTTAGGGGGTTCTTTCCTAAATGAAACTTGGACCAAGGCTTTCTCGAAGGGGAACCAACACACAATTGAAGCTGATGGGCCAATGCTTGATCTAAGGGTTTTAGATGCCCAATCGAAGCTTGTTGACATGCCAATCGGAGGATCCTTTTCTCTGATATGCCAATTGAAGGACATTTGGTTGACATTCCAATCGAAGGACACTACTCAGATGCTAATCAAAGGACATTTGGTTGCCATGCCAATCGAAGGACATTGTTCAGATGCGATCGAAAGACACTGTTCTGATATGCCAATCGAAGGACATTTGGTTGCCATGCCAATCGAAGGACACTGTTCAAATGTCAATTGAAGGACACTATTCTGATATACCAATTGAAGGACATTTGGTTGCCATGCCAATCGAAGGACACTGTTCAGATGCCAATCGAAGGACACTATTGACAATGCCAATCGAAAGACACTTTGCTATCATTCCAAAATTTTCATTTTCTTGGGAAACATGAGAGGGAAAATTTTGGGGTACAACAACTGCCCCTATTCAATCTTCTTAAATCTGAGGATTTAGATTGTCTTGTATGCCTTTCGTGATCTGAAGGTGTAAGAGAATTGAACACTTGAGTGCCCAGAAATTTGCACTCGCATGAAGTAACACTGATGGTTGATGAAGGCGGGAATGGGCTTACAAATGCCATTTGGAGAAGATGACTGAGAGTTGTATGAGATAGGCTTAAAGATGCCATCCAAGGTAGATGCTGATTTCATAAATGGTCCCTTTGTGGGGAATGCTTGTTCCTGCTGTCTGAGGAGGACTCCACTGGGGAAAGTGGGTTTCTGTTGTTCTCCAGCTTGAGGAAAACTCTATGGGGAATAGAATTTAGGAATATCAGTTGTCCAAGGATCTACTGAGGAGTTATCTCAGTATTGGAGAGATGAAAGTTCGTTGCTTTCTTGTTGAAATCAAGGTTTCACAGTAACTTTCTGGGGACAATGTAATTAACTATTACCTGAAAATGTATTAGAAAGAGTCTGTGTAGGGATGTTCCAGGATGTGTCTGCGCTAGCGTGCATCCGGAGATATATGAGAAGGAGCCTGTGTGAGATTGCTTTGTCTGGTCATGTAGATAGTTTTCCTGTCTGGTTTCAGGTGTTAATCTACAAATCAGTTATTCACAGATAATTGTACTATCTTGTTACAGGTATTAATCTGGAACTTGTTTTTTTGTCGGTCGTTGAGATAGTTGTCCTGGCTGGTTTCAGGTATTAATCTCTGGCTCGAGAAAGAAAGATAGTTTTCCTGGCTTATTACAGGTATTAATCTTCAATATCCTCATGTAGATAGTTTTCCTGGCTTGTTACAGGTATTAATCTACAATCAGTCGTCCACAAATAGTTTTCCTGGCTTGTTACAGGTATTAATCTAGAACTTGTTTTTATTGGTCATTGAGATAGTTGTCCTGGCTTGTTACAGGTATTAATCTCAGACCTAAGAAAGAAATATAGTTTTCCTGGCTTGTTACAGGTATTAATCTTCAATCTCCTCGTGTAGATAGTTTCCCTGGCTTGTTACAGGTATTAATCTACAATCAGTCGTCCATAAATAGTTTTCCTGGCTTGTTACAGGTATTAATCTGGGACTTGTTTTTGTTGGTCGTCGAGATAGTTGTCCTGGATAATTACAGGTTAATATCTAACCTTAGAAAGAAAGATAATTTTTCTGGATTGTTACAGGTATTAATCTTCAATCTGTTCATGTAGATAGTTTTCCTGGCTTGCTACAGGTGTTAATCTATAATCAGTCGTCCACAAATAGTTGTCCTGGCTTGTTACATGTATTAATCTGGAACTTGAAAATGTTGGTCACATAAATAGTTCCCCGTCTAGTTTCAGGCATTAATATGTGGCCTGATGTATTTGTTGGTAAACCCGTCTTGCTTCGGGAGTTCATACCACTTGGTCGTGTAAATAGTTTACCTGTCTGGTTTCGAGCATTAATCTATGACCTACTGTATAGGTTGGCAGTGTTTGTATTTCTACGAACTCAACCTGGAAAGGTAAATTCAGTTTCATGCGATGTCATGATGTATGAATTTCATGATGCTCTCAAAATAAATGAGATTGTGATATATGCATTTGTGCTGCATATGCTATGATGTTTGTAAAGTGATGTATGAATCCAATGTATGAACGTGTCAGTTATTCCATTGCAATATTGTTGAATTATGGAAAAATAAATCCCTGATTGTTGCTAGGGGTGAAGAATGTAGGTCTTTAGATTTTGTTGAAGTTAAATGCTGGGAGATAATCTTCCGTTGTTAAAGAAATAAACTCTGTTTGGGGAGGTAAACTCCGTGAACGGCTTGAGGATTTTGTTGAAATCCTGTTGGGGAATCCTGAGAAGCTTGGCGATTTCACTGGGGGATCTTTTTGTTGGAGCAGTAATTTGGAAACTTTTGCTTCGCCGGGGGTATAAGAACACCTGACATCATTAGGCTGTATGCTGAGAATACGGCAGTGACCTTGTAGTAGGATATCTATGCCTCTGTACCTGTTGGAGAAGGTATCCGCTGGGGGAAAATCTACGGGGATTTCATGGATGGCCCTTAGATATTGTCCTGTCTCTTAAAGTCATTAGTAATCTTCTTTTTGTTTTTATGTCTATATTTGTAAACAGTAATCATATTCAAATGCATATGTTCAAAAATAATCACAGGACGTTTTTGCAAACAAAACCAAATAGTTTTTCACTTTCAAAGAGATAACTTTGTATTAATCTTGAAGAAGTGTTTCTGTACAAGGAGACGGACATCCTAGTAAGAGAATGTCGTCGTAAGAATGGAGACTATACAAAAATAGTATATAAAGAAAAAACATCTATGTGAAATAATCCCATTGGGTTCCCATTCTGCTATTGCCCTTATGTCTTTGAGTGTCTCATCTCTTTCGCTGCTTGTCTGAAGCTGACTGGATTGATTAGCACCGCTAGAGCTTGATAGTTGATACTGAAGATTGGCTGTAAGGTGATCCAACGAGACATAGTTATACGTTTTAAATCCCTAACTTTTTCCTAGACCACCCTTTCGGGTTTTCAGCCCACCAGGATACCCTTTTTTGACCAAGCCGCCTTTTTAAATTTTCGACTTGCCGGGTGTACATATTTTTTTATGTATATCCCTAATCTTTGCCCGAACCATTTTGCTTCGCCGGGATGCCCTAATTTTTGCCTAGGCCATTCAACCTAGCGGGTCTTTATTCATGCGTAGTATCTTTTAACTATGTCCGCGTTTACAGAGTGTGGAAGGTCATCACCGTCCATAGTGGTTAAGATCATGGCTCCACCAGAAAATATGTTCTTGATCATAAATGGTCCTTAGTATGTGGGAGTCCATTTTCCCCTGGGATCACCTTGTGGCAGGATAATGCACTTGATTACTAGGTCACCGGAATGATATACCTGACATCTGACATTCTTGTTAAAAGATTTGATCATATGTTTTCGGTACATCTGACCATGGCAGACAACCGCGAACCTCTTTTTGTTAATCAGGTTTAATTGGTCAAGTCGAGTCTGAACTCATTTATCTTCATTCAAACCTGCATCCTTAATGATTCTCAAAGAAGGGATTTGGACTTCAATGGGTAGGACAACCTCCATACCATACACTAGAGAGAAAGGAGTTGCTCCTGTTGATGTGCGCACCGTGGTACGATAACCATGAAGATCAAATGGTAACATCTCGTGCCAGTGTTTGCATGTCACCGTCATCTTCTGTATGATTTTCTTGATATTTTTGTTAGCAGCTTCAACAGCGCCATTCATCTTCGGCCGGTAAGGAGAAGAGTTATGATGTTGGATCTTGAATTGCATGCAGAGCTTGGTGATCATAGTGTTATTGAGACTTGTACCATTATACGTAATGATTCTTTATGGAATACCATACTGATAAATAAGGTTATGTCTGATGAATCGGGCCACAACGTTCTTGGTAACAGAAGCGAATAAAGATGCTTTCACCCAGTTTATGAAGTAATCAATGGAGACGAGGATGAAGCGATGCCCATTAGAAGTTATAGGTCTGATTTCTCCGATCATGTCGATGCCCCACATTAAAAAAAACCAAGGAGCAGTCAAGATGTTTAGAGGAACCTGAGGCACATGCACCTTATCAGTATAGATCTAGCATTTGTGACAAGTTCGTGAATGCTGTAATAGTCTGCTTCCATAGTGGACCAGTAGTATCCTTCCCGTGGGATCTTTTTAGCCATCGTGTTCCCACTAGAATGGGTGCCAAAGGTACCTTCATATAAATCAAACATAATATTCTCTGCTTCACTCTTTTCTACACACCAAAGCAAGGTAGAATCATGGTTTCGTTTGTAGAGGTTATCGTTACTGAGGAAGAACTTGGCACAGAACCTTCTTAGGAACTTCTTATCATTGACGGGAGCTCCCTCAGGATACTCTTGGGCTTCGAGATATCTTTTGTCTTCGTGGAACCAAGGCTCGTCCACTACTTCTTCAGTACCAATCTCGTGACAATATGCGGGTTCATCCATTCTTTCAATAGTGATCTGAGGAGCCTCTTTATCCCACCTGACCTTGAACATGGATGACATAGTAGCTAGCGCGTCCACTAGTTGATTTTCCTCTCACAAAAACTGCTCGAAAGTGACTTCTTCGAAATACAGAATCAATGTCAACACATGCTCTTTGTAAGGGATGAGATTAGGATGCTTCGTGTCCCATTCTCCTTTGATTTGACCGATCATTAAGTCCGAGTCTCCAAATACACTTAAGAATTTGATCCTCAAGTCGATAGCAGCTTTGAGACCCATAATACATGCTTCATATTCAGCCATATTATTGGTACAATTGAAACATAGCCTGGAAGTGAAAGGAGTATGACGTCCTTCAGTAGAGATAATCACGGCACTGATACCATTGCCAAGGGCGTTGGAAGCTCCGTCAAAAACCGTAGTCCATCAGGATCCTTTTTCAGGTCCTCCATCCGGTCCAGGTTCTTCACAATCAGTTACTAACATGATGTTCTCGTCCGGGAACTCAAATTTCATGGATTAGTAGTCGTCCACAGCCTGATGAGCTAAATGATCAGCCAATACACTTCCCTTAATTGCTTTCTGGGTTGTATACTGAATGTCATATTCAGTCAGGATCATTTTCCATCTTGCTATTCTTTCGGAGAGAGCGGGCTTCTCAAAGATGTACTAGATAGGATTTGTGGTGCGGTGGGAGAACTGACTTGGAATGTTTTGCGTTTGATCGCAAATGTTGCAGTTAGCAAGAGTTGCCACCGACTTTTCTTTTATCCAAAAGGAAAGGTGAAAAAGCACAGGAAAGACCTTTGAGATTATTTCTTGAGGTCAGGCGGCAGATTATGAAAAGGGAAGGTATTAGCACCCTTTTCATCCATTGTTTTCCACGGGCTCTTAGTTACTTGCTAGATCACTTGCTTTTTTGTTTGAAATTGTTCTTTGTGTGGTTTTTTGAAAGTATTTTGTAAAGATGCCAGCGTTTAGGAAAACTTTGTAATGATTCTCGCTCGTAAGAATGTATACAAAGTGTTGGTCTTTTGAAAATGCTTTCAAGTTTGAAAGATGTTTTTGAAAGTGTTGGTGTTTGTTTTGAAAATAGCAAGGATGTTTTGGTTTGAAAATGAGCAAGCAACTAGGAACATTCTACCTACTCAAAAGTCTTTCTTGTTTATTTCCTCTTTCCTTTGACATTGTTATCTTACCATTGATTTGGTAAGTAACCCTATCTTTGGATGTAAAAGGGATGGGCGTGGGTCATCGTATAACCATGATTAGAAATATTGCAAGGTATCTTAGCGTTTTTCTTTAGGGACTAAGATCATTTTGAAAGGCAACATAGATAGAATCATCGAGGGGCTATGATCTTGTATTTTACTCGTCTTTACTAAGATACCCCACATGCGTAATATGGCCATTTTCATAAGGCAACCAAGTGGATTTACCCTAGGGGTGTTTGTGTGCAAGTGTGTTGATTTACATGCTTGTTTATCTTGGATTAGGGTTTTCTATTGATTGGTTTTAGTCTTTCCATACAAAACCCTAATTACTAGCATTTGTATTTGAAAGCATTAAATCGCGGAAAATAAAGTCATACGCTATTACATCATTTAGGGGATGGGGGTACAATTTAAAAATGGGGATGAAATAGGAACTTAAACATTACAGCCATATCAAATAACAATGAAGGAAATGTAAAAACAGTGTAAAAAGAAGGGAAAAAAATGCATTTTGAACTATTATGTGTCGACACAAACTCATATGCATCGACACATAACTTTCCTTGCCCCTGCATTACCAAATCTACTCAGTATGAGTTGATACATAATGGTATGTGTCGACTCATACACTGCATGTGTCAAATCATACATGCTTTGTGTCGACTGATACACTCTTTTCCCTTCTGCTTTGGTCTTATAAAGCAGTATGTATCGACTCATAAGGCTATGTGTCGACTCATACAGTCATTTTTTCTACTTCAACATTGTTTTGCTGCATACATGGGTTAGTTCTCAACACATAATGAAAATAATGGAAGATAAACAAAAGGTTAGCTTCAAGAATAAAGGTTACTACACTTTGTCTTCAAAAATGAATTACTAATGATGCTTGAAATGAAGAACTAAAGTCAAGAAACTTACCTTGGAGATGGATCTTATACTCTGAGATTGAGTTGTTGTCTTGACTGTTCTTGAACTTGGAAAAGAAAACAAAGGTGTTGTAGAAGCTTGTTCTTGAGTTTGAACAAATTATAGGTGATGTATGTGAGGTGCTTAGATGTTTGGACGGATTTTGCAAGGTGTGAGAGTTCCAAATATTTGGACTTTAAAACTCAAGAGTGGAAGCTTTTTTTTGTGTACAATTATGGATTTTTGGAGAGTATGGGATCTTGATAACTATTTTACAACAAAACTTCTGACTTTTCTCTCTATTTTTTCTAACTTCTTCCTTTTACAAATGCTTCTTCTATTTATAGGCAAGGGGTTTGTGCATATGAGCTGATTAGGTTTTCAAAACAGCATGTTATGGTTTGGTTGGATTACAAAGATCAAACTAAGTCAAGTACTCCATAGTCCCAAGATGAAGTACCAAAGTTACTGGTATTGAGGATCTAACTTTCATGATTTATGGTGGAGTATAATTATCAACCAACAAGGTATGGGCTCAAGACAAACTTTGTACAAAAAGCTCGCTTTTCAAGAATAGCAATGGTGCCTTTATGCCATAAATGGAAAGATCTTTTGGATAATGGTTTAAACACTTGGGTAATAGATCAAGAGTGGGTGTAAGAATTAAATTATGACGAGGTTTGCAAGAAAAGAAGCCTGCAACATAAAAATTATGCAGCAAATCATGAGAGTTTTATTATGCGTTCTTCACTAGAATGACTTGCAATTCAAGGATGGATGCCCAACTTCAAGCCCTTGAATATCCTAGCTCAAGTATGATAAATTCATGCTCTTGGATGTTTTGGAAAGCTTGAAAAATCCTCTATAACTTTCATGTTGGCCATTTTGACAAAATCATCTTGTAACTATGTGAAAAAATGCCAAGAAGTTGGGATAAAATCCTGAACAAAATCTGTTGAAAATTTCTCTAAGTGTTAAATGAAAATGTCAGGACTTCATGAATTTATAACTCAAAATCCAAGCACTTCTAAGATTTGATCAGCAAAGCAAAGTTGTAGATCTAATTGGGATTTACAACTTTCATGTTGAAAGTTTTCCTTGAATCGTCTTGCATCTTAGTAAAAGAATGGCATGAAGTGATGAAATTATCATGTATAAAAACACTTAGAAAATTTCTAAGTCTTGGAAATTTTGACTCTTCAAGTTGACTTTTGACTTTGTTGACTTCTCGATGATCAAGCTTGATATTTTTTAATGTCTTGATGAATTTTGATCTTTGGAATATAATGTTGACCAAAAAGTCAAAGTTTGACTTTTCAGGGTATAGTTGACTTTTTCATCAGTATTGTTGTTTTTAGGTCATCTGATCAATTGACTGAACAATTTTGTGATCCAAGGCTTGAAACTTGACATGAGAAATCTTGAAGGTCCATAATTATCCATGAAAGTCATTTGAGGCATTAAAAGTCCAATTCTCCTTGTGCAAACTCAAACCCTAATTTTTGTCATCAGTGCTTAAGGAGGTGTCTTGAGCTGATCAAACCTAGTGCAGTCTTGAACCAAGAGAGATCTTTGTGAGAAAATATTTGATAAGTGAGAGGGAAAATTTTGGGGAACAATAGGATCCATTTTAGATATCAATAAGGTAGTATGAGTCAACATATACTGTCTTAGTCGGCGAGCAGCCCATGCCAAAGCGCAACAAGTTTTCTCGAGCAGTGAGTATCTTGTTTCACAGTCGGTAAACTTTTTGCTAAGGTAGTATCTTGCGTGCTCTTTTTGACCGACTTGTCATGCTGCCCCATCACACACCCCATTTAGTTCTCCAATACCGTTAAGTACATGATCAGAGGCCTTCCTTCAACTGGAGGCATTAAAATTGGAGGCTCTTGAAGATACTCTTTGATTTTGTCAAAGTCGTTCTGGTAGTCGTCGTTCCACTTTACTACTTGATCTTTCTTCAGTAATTTGAGGATTGGCTCACAAGTAGCGGTCAAATGTGAAATGAATCTGGAACTGTAGTTTATATGTCCCAAGAATCCCCTAACTTCCTTCTCATTGCAAGGAGTTATCATTTCTTGTATAGATTTGACCTTTGTGGGGTCAACTTCAATGCCTTTGTTGCTGAAAATGAAACCTAAGAGCTTACCAGATCTTACTCCAAAGGTGCATTTATTCGGGTTCAACCTCAGTTTGTACTTCTTCAACATTTCAAAAAGCTTTTGTAGGTGATCAAGGTGCTCCTCTTCAGTCTGAGACCTGGCTATCATATCATCAATATAGACCTCTATCTCGTGATGGATTATATCGTGAAACAAAGGTACCATGGCACGCTGATAGGTTTCCCCAACGTTCTTTAGCCCAAATGGCATAACTTTGTAACAGAAAGTGTCCCACTGTGTGACAAATGTTGTTTTCTCCATGTCTTCAGGTGCCATTTTGATCTGATTATACCCGAGTAAACCATCCATGAAGGATAATACCTTATGTTGAATGGTGTTGTCAACCAGAACATCGATATGGGGAAGAGGAAAGTCATCCTTGGGGCTTGCCCTGTTCAAGTCTCTATAACCCACACACATACACCCCTTTCCATCCTTCTTAGGTACTGGAACGACATTAGCAATCCACTGTGGATAAGAGGTAACAGCTAAGAAGCCAATATTGAACTGTTTCATGACTTTGGCCTTGATCTTTTCTGACATCTATGGCCGCATGCGACGGACTTTCTGTTTCACTGGAGGACAATCCTCTTTTATCGGTAGGCGATGAACCATAATATCGGTGTGAAGTCCCGACATATCTTCGTACGACTAGGAAAAAACCTCGATATAATCATGTAGCATCTGAATTAGACATTTCTTGACACTATTCTTAAGATCAGCATCTATCTTGACTTATTTCTTGTCCTCTTCAATACCCAAGTTAATCGTCTCAATCGGCTCTTCAAGAGGCTGTATTGCCTTTTCTTCTTGTTGTAACGGTATGGAAAGTTCTCCTGGTACTTCATAATCTTCCTCACCTTCGTCCTCGGCTTGGTAGATCGGATTTTCAAAGTCATAACTGGAAATAGCAGAACTGTTATCAATGGGATCCAGAGTGGATGTGGATCTGCAGTTTGATATGTGGGTGTGTGTAAGAGTATAGCTGTATATTTTTTGATAAAGTAAAAAGGCAGAAAAGAAAAACAAAGAGCGTAGAATTTGTATGCGAAACATCCAATGTTTTATAGATGACATATGAAAATTAAGTAATGACCCTCATAAATAGATTATTGTTCCTCGGGTAAGACACAAGGCTTTAATGTTTCAATTGTTCAAATATTACAATTCCTCAAAAACAAAAACAAAAAGATAAATTACTCCTGAATAAAAGTAATGGGCACAAAATCCTTAGCCTCCCAATTGCTGAGTCCACCACTGATGGTTGGGAAGCTCCATTTGTCCAGTTCATAATCACTATCATTGTCTTCCAGAGCATTGACTCCCTGGTTGCTGATCCTTAAAGGTGGTCCACCGGTGCGAGCACGACGAACAACTCTCTGGGCTCCTGAAGTAAAACCCAAACCAAATTTGTCAGATTTGTAGGGAATATCCGGAAGTTGCCCCCAAATTTTACACCCACCTTCTTCGACTACTGCCTTGGCATCCTTTAGAGAAGCCATCTTTAATGGAGGTCTGGTAATTTTAGGGACATTGGAAACAGTCTTGGTTGCAGCAACAATCTGAGGAACCTCCTCAAAGTTTTGACAGGGGGTCTCAATGAACTCGTCGTCCATTTCGACGTACCTGAAAGAGTTCAGGTAGATCACCATGTATTCCTCCTCCCCATGGACTGTGATAATTTCCTCACTGACTGGGTACTTCAGCATCTGATGTAGGGTGGAAGTTACAGCACCAGCCCCATGGATCCAGGGTCGACCCAATAAACAGGAGTAAGACGGGCGGATGCCCATCACATAGAAAGTGGAATTAAAAGTATGAGTATCCACTTTGATAGGGATGTCCACCTCCCCGTGCACCATTCTTTTAGAACCGTCGAAGGCCCTCACCACAATGTTATTAGGCTTTAGTGTGAGTCCTTCACAATCCAACCTGTCTAGAGAATTCTTGGGTAAGACATTCAGTGATGAACCTGTATCCACCAGAATATGGGCTAATGTAGTTCCCATGCACTCAATAGAGATATGCAGGGCATCATTGTGTTTCCTTCCCTTGGGAATTAAATCTGCATCAGAGAACCCCATGCCATTGTAAGCTGTCAAACTAGCCATGCAATTCTCGAATTGATCAGCGGAGGTCTCTTGAGGCACGTGGGCAGACTTCAAGAATTTTACTAAAGCATTGGCATGGGCTTAAGAGCAAAAAAGTAAGGCCAATATTGAGAATTTTGAAGGGGTCTTCCCCAATTGCTCCATAATATTATAATCACTCTTCTTGATTATCTTTAAAATCTCTTCCATTTCCTTTTTAGAAGCCTCAGGAATGACTTCTGGGTACACCTTCGTCCGAACAGGCTCAACCAATACCTCTTTTCCCCGATTATTGGCCGACTCGGTAGCAGGGATAACAACAGGACTAACAGTAGGAGTAGCAAAGGGAATACCGACAGGAGCAGCAACAGGAATAATCACATGAGTAGTAATGGAAGTACTAGTAGGAGTAGCAGCAGGAATTATCACATGAGTAGCAACAGTTTTTGGAGAGATCTCGGGAGAGAAAACTCTTCTGTTTCTTGTTATCTTACTGATCTAATGATATTGTCGACTTCAGGGTCAGTACCTTCAGGAGCTTTGTCTTAAACGGCCAATAGGTCTTGCTTGACGCCATGGTAATAGAAGTCAGCCCCATAATTCCAGGGAACAACTTTATATAAGGAATATTGTATTGGCCCAGGAAGAGTGATGACCAGGGGAGCAAACTTTGGAATAGATGTAATCCTGATGGGTCTTTTGGTGGAGACCCTGGGAGGATTGCCGGAAATGGTGATTATCAAAACATCTTCACATGGACTTCTCGCAAGAGGAACTTTCTCGAACATGATTTCTTTGTTAACCATCAGGTGTTGGACGCCCATCTTCAATAACAAACAACCATCTGGTAGAGACATACATAAGTGGAAACCTTCTCCACAACCCGGAAATAAATCGGCTCGCAACAGATTCCTTTTGATAGTCAGAAGAGGACACTATGCCAAAAATAAGATTAGGCAGCACACCTAAGGCAGCGCTTCTTATCAAAAGCGTTGCTAAATGTGCATTTTAAAAACACGGAATTTTTTTCCTATACCTTAGACAACGCTTTCTAAAAAAGCGCTGCCTAAGGGGGGGTGAATATTGTTTGATAAAGCGCTGCTAAAAGGGGTAGGTCCTGAAGCGCTGCTTAAAGGGTGGACTTACAAAGTACTTTTCAGAAGCGCTGCCTAAAGGGTGGGCTTAAGTAGCACTTTATGAAAGCGCTGCCTAAAGAGGGTTAATGTGAAATTATAAAGCGCTGCTAAAGGGGGGGGGGGGGGGGGTAGGTACTGTAGCGCTTTGGAGAAGCACTGCCTAAAGGGTGGGCTTACAAAGCGCTTTGATAAAGTGCTGCCTAAAGGGGGAGATTAAGCAGCACTTTCTTAAAGCGCTGCCTAAAGGGGGGGGGGGGGGGGGATTAAGCAGCGCTTTCTACTACAAGCGCTGCCTAAAGTCATGTTATAAAAAAAATAAAACACGCGCCCAGCATAAAACACAGTAGCACGTTATTATTTTGCAAAACCCATTTTCACAATACAGTATAGTTACAAATAAAACCCACTTTGACGTGATTTTTCGTTTGATTCTTGACAAAATCATTGCATCCTTTCTTCAAGGTTCTCATCCTTCTTCCATTCAAGACCGTTTCATCCTTTCTTCCATTCACAACCAAGGTTCTCTTCTCCTCTAGGTATGATTTTTGATATATTTGATATATTTGATAATATTGATATATAATATTGCATTTGGTTTAGTTGATAGTGTTGGTAGTGTTGTTTTAGTGTTGATTTAGTGTTGATAATGTTGCATTATTGTGTATTTTGTGTGACATGTGGTTTTTGCATGTAAGGTGTTTGGAAAAATGTCACAATGAGTTTTGCATGTAAGGTGTTTGTGTAAATGTCACAACGAATATTGCATATATTGAATGAGAGAACAAATCATTGTAATTGAAATGTGTATACATTACCATTGCGATTATTAATGTGAAAAGTTTGTTTTTAGACAAGAGTCACAGACGAGACACAAGGATGAAATGTTTTTATTAAAATTGGTGATTAGAAATTGATAAAGAAATAGTTTATATAGTGATAAAAATTCTAGAGAAAAGAGGCATGTTGCATAAAGTATTTATGGGTCAATAGAATTATGGAAACTTGGATTCTCTAATATAAGAGTCATACTAACACATAAATTAAGATATTTAAACAAATTATGATTGTTGGATTAAAATTTTAAGATCTAGATTTGAAGTTAGAATATAATTTGAAGGGAAAAAAATGAAAGTTATACTTTATGAGCCATTTGATTAATATAGAGTCACATGAATTATTTGATTGATTTATATTTTCAATGTAGAATATTAAAATAGATCTTTATTAAACAATTTTTTTTATTAACATTTTACCTTCATATGTTAAAATCAAATATTTATATTTAAAAAAAATTAAAACAGTAAAATATATGTTAAAAAGAATATTAGTGATTATTTAATGGTGTATACATATATGTTTAATGTTGTATAAATATTCTAATGTAATTCTTAATCCATAGATTTATTTTATTATAATGAAATTAATTGATCATTTATATAAGTTACTTGTGAAAGGTGGAGTTTCTGAGTGTTTCCAAGAATATTACACTGTGTGATTTCAGAAGTTATTAACTTCTCTACAGGTATTTAGTTGTTCTTTTAATTTGCTATAGTTGCTTGAATAATTATAGTATTTTTATTTTCGATGAATATGCCTAATTGGTATTAAGATTTTTAGTCTTTGTCTTTTTTTTAAGTATTGTTTTTGTTTAGCTTAGTTAATAGTAAGACCATGGATAAAAAATGGACGTCTCCCAATCGATAGTCCAAAGAGTACGAGAATGGGGTATTGGAATTTGTTAAGTTTGCTGTTGAACACGCCGAAGACACCAATCGAATGAAATTTCCTTGCTTAAGTTGTTGTTTTGTGGGTCGGGTTGACGCAGTTGGGTTGCAATCACATTTGTTGAGGTATGGAATTGATCGAAGTTACACATGTTAGATATTCCATGGTGAGAAAATTTACGAGAATGTTGAACCGGGGGATAGTACGGCATATGCTTCAGACGACAATAACACAGATACATATGATTGTGATCGAATCGAAGAGATTGCAGAAGCACTTGAAGAAGATCTTCAAGATTGTCCCAAAATGTTTGAGAGGTTGGTAAGCGATGTAGAGAAACCGTTGTATAAAGGTTGCACTAAATCCACAAGACTGTCTGCGGTATTAAAGTTGTATAACTTAAAGGTGGGAAATGGATGGTCGGATAAAAGTTTCACAGAGTTATTAGTCATTGTGAGATTGTTCTAAATCTTTGTTTATATTTTGTTAGGGTTATACAAATTTTTAGATCACAAAAAAATATTCAAGTACCATAGAGTAAGACAAACAACATTACATGGATTAGAGTGCAGGTATATTTTCATAATTTTGATTATATTAGTGATGCTACTTGATAAACCAAGTTAAATTATATGAGATGATATATATTTATATATTTTTCCATGTGTAGTGTCCTCGTCAGTGCAATAGTATAGATTACGGTTATTTCATGTTGAGGTTTATGAAATAAATTATTCTTTTGAATCAAATAGAGATTCCATCCATGGTATGAGTTTCTAACTTGTGATTTATTCTAATATATTTAACACATTTCATCTAATTAATTTGTTTTAACTAAATCATATTATGTTATATTATGTAGTACTTTGATGAATACAAGTGTTTTACTTATTCGAAAGATCATTTGGACGAAATTAAGGAGGATTGGTGTCAATTCATTATTGAGATGAGAATTTTATAAGGTATTGTAACACTTTCATTGATCATAATTTTGAGTATATATAAGTGTGAGTTAATGAGATACTATGTCCTCATAGTGTAGTAAATTGTTGCAATGTTGTTGTTGTTATTGAGATGAAAATTTTGTTTGTATTTGAAAGTGTATCAGGGAATTTTTAATGGTGGGTTATAACGGAATCGGGGAATTTTGTTTGTATACATGGTATGAATCGGGGAATTTTGTTTGTATGTATGAATCTGAGAATTTTAATGGTGGATTATAACGAAATTTTGTTTGTTTGTATGGACGAAATCGGAGAATTTTGTTTGTATGCATGGTATGAATTGGGGAATTTTGTTTGTATGTATGAATCAGGGAATTTTTAATGGTGGATTATAATGGAATTTTGTTTGTTTGTATGGACGAAGTCGGGGAATTTTATTTGTATGCATGGTATGAATCAGGGAATTTTGTTTATATGTATGAATCGGGGAATTTTTAATGGTGGATTACAATGGAATTTTGTTTGTTTGTATGGACGAAATCGAAGAATTTTGTTTGTATGCATGATATGAATCGGGGAATTTTGTTTGTATGTATGAATCGGAGAATTTTTAATGGTGGATTATAACAGAATTTTGTTTGTTTGTATGGACGAAATCGGGAAATTTTGTTTGTATGCATGGTATGAATCGGGGAATTCTGTTTGTGTGTATGAATCAGGGAATTTTTAATGGTGGATTATAACGGAATTTTGTTTGTTTTTATGGACGAAATCGGTGAATTTTGTTTGTATGTATGGTATGAATCAGAGAATTTTGTGTGTGTGTGTGTATGAATCAGGGAACTTTTAATGGTGGATTTATAACGGAATTTTGTTTGTTTGTATAGACGGAATCAGTGAATTTTGTTTGTATGCATGGTATGAATCGGGGAATTTTGTTTGTGTGTATGAATCGGAGAATTTTTAATGGTGGATTATAACGAAATTTTGTTTGTCTGTATGGACGAAATTGGTGAATTTTGTTTGTATGCATGGTATGAATCGGGGAATTTTGTTTGTGTGTATGAATCGGGGAATTTTAATGGGGGATTATAACGGAATTTTGTTTGTTTGTATGGATCAAATCGGGGAATTTTGTTTGTACGCATGGTATGAATTGGGGAATTTTGTTTGTATGTATGAATCGAATAATTTTTAATGGTGGATCATAACGGAATTGTGTTTGTTTGTATGGACGAAATCGGAGAATTTTGTTTGTATGCATGGTATGAGTCGGAGAATTTTATTTGTATGAATCTTGATTTGTTTTTGTTACATTGATTTTTAAGTGTTATATATATAGCTTGATTCTAGTATATATGCCTTTGTTTGTTTTGTTTCAGGTAGGTGCATATATGTGTAGAAGATATATAGATTCATTTAGGATTCTTCATTGTTGTTGTTTGTAGAGAAAATAGTAGAAGATAGAAGCTATAGAAGATAACAATATTGAACACTTTAAGTTGTATTTATGTATATATATAAATTGTTAGATTAAAGTTGTATATATAAATATGTAAATTTGATGCATATTTATTGGATTGAAGCTTAAAAAATTTATAAATTCTGGTGCAAATTTGAAAGACAGCGCTTAAATTTTAAGTGATAATGTGTACAGGGCGCTTAAAATATAAGCTGAATATATTAAAAAATCTGTTAACATTAGACAGCATTTTGAACCAAAAAGCGCTGCCTATGGCATAACAAGCGCTGCCTAAAAGGGGACATTATACAACGCTTAACTAAAATATAAAAAAAATACAATAGACAACGCTTTTTCTATAGTGTGTCTATAGCAGCGCTTTCACTTTAGACAACGCTTGAAGAAGCGCTGTTATAGGCAAACTATAGGAAGCGCTTACATTGTTAAAAGCGCTGCCTATAGGGGCCTTTAGAAAGCGCTTATTCAATAAAGCGATGTCTAAGGTCTACATTAAGCAGCGCTTTCACATAGACTAAAAGCGTTGCCTAAGGTTACAGTAGCGCAGGAATAGGCAGCGCTTATAAGCGTTGTCTATGGCCAAAAAAAGCGTTGTCTATGTGCTTGTTTGGCATAATGGGAGTAGCTAACTCATCCACAGAAGAAACAAACCGATTGTCATCAACAGCATTGACACCTTGGCCATGTTTGGGCATTGGTGCAGTTATTATGTTAGGTGTCTTGGGAAGGTCAAACTCAATCTCATTCGCCTCAATGAGATCCTGTACCTTATTCTTTAAATCCCAACAGTCATTTGTATCATGCCCCGGAGTTTCAGAATGGTAGGCACATCGAGAATTCAGGTTGTAGCGGGGAGAGACAGTATTAGGATTCTTCGGGGCCTCCTTTAGGGTCACCAGGTTAGACTTCAGCAGATGTGGCAAAACCTGGGATAATGTCATGTTGATCCAGGTTAACTATCTTCTAGGCGCATCCGACCTGCGTTGATTGTTTCGTTGTTGGTTTGAGGCATGATTGGAAATCATAATAGCCCCTACCATCAGACGACGCTCAGTTTTGTTGTGATTTCTTTGCTATAAGCAACACTGACCTCCTTTTTTCCAGTGAAAGGTTTCTTTACAGTATTGAAGGATGCATCTCTCGGTATTTTACCACTTTTGATGTCAGCTTATACCCGTTCACCAATCAAGATCAATTCAAGAAACCCAACAGAAGAACTTCCAATCAGATGGTTAAAGAATGACCTGAATAACGTGCCCAAGAACATGTCCACCAGCTCCCTATCAGACAACGAAGGCTGGACTCTTCCCGCAAGGTCTCTCCATTTTTGGGAATAATCTTTAAAACCTTCGTCGGAATTCATAGACATAATTTGCAACTATGTACGAGTTGGAGCGAGGTCAGCATTATATTGATACTGCTTGTAGAAAGCAGCAGCCAAATATTCCCAATTGCGAATGTTGGTTCTCTCCAGTTGATAGAACCATTCCAGTTGAGTCCCAGCCAAACTCTCCTAGAATAAATGTACCCACAGATTCCTGTCAGTAGTGTGGGGTTAAATCTTCCTGACATACGACTTTAAATGCAGCTTAGGACAGGAGACACCGTCATACTTAGAAAATGTAGGGATTTGAATTTTTGTGGGATGACCACCCCTGAAATCAGTCATAGCTCCTCAAAATCCAGCCCGAGTATCCTCTGGATCTTCATAGCATTGAGTCGATCCTCTAGCTGTTTGTTTTATCATCAGCAGGAGGATACTGATCTTCAAAATAGTCAGGTTTATCTTCCTCAAACCCTGGATTGTTGTTTTCTTCCACTGGCTTCTCTTCTTGATTGTCCCCCTCATTTGACGGGGTTGCGAAATCTATAGCTCGCTTAACCGGTCCTCTGATCCTTCTTCCCAAATTCACTACACCAGCTAGTTTCTTTGGCTTCTTGGTCTTCTCTTTGATGATAAGAGCTTTTAGATTTTCCTGCCCCTGGGCCAGAGCCAGGAACATTTGCTGAAACTGATCGTTCTGAGCTTGGAGGTCCTTCACTGTCTGTTTGAGAGCCATTTCTTTTTCTAAAACAAACATCGAAAAGAATAAGAAACCTATCTTGAAATACCTGTTTATGCAATAAAATTTATGATATGCTTATGCGATGTTTTCAAAGGCCTCATAGGGTTCAAACTCTTTTAACCAAAACAGAAACAAATACTTTTTATTAGTAAGTTAAAATAAAATCATAGTTTATAAAGGAATAACAAATAAGAAACTTCTAAGATTCCTAAGTCTCCCAAGGACGCTTCCTTTTGGTGCTAATGTAGGCATTGAGATTCTGTTCTTCGTGAAGCCACTTTGTCAATTCCAACACCTTTTTCTCACTGGCATAGAATTGGGACTCAAAGGTATCTCGTTCTTCTTTGAGCTGTATCCAATATTTTTGCAATTCTTCAAAGTTTGTTGGCATATCAGGATGCAGAATGATGCGAGACTCGTCCCCTTGAACAATAGGCTCTAAAATCGTTGATAGGATAGCAGCATACGACATCATAATATTTTGAGCACGATCTCGCACCCATTTGAGGTATGGCTCTAAAGGGATGGAGTTCTTGTGCCCTAGAGTCCTGCTATCAGTCTTCTTAACCATTCCCCGAGCGCGGATGAACTTCTGATGATAACCTTACAGATCATTTGAATAGTCAAACACAATACCTTGGATGAGCATATCATGAAGACCATCCTTCCAGGCGTAACCGAACTGACGTAAAGCTAAGGAGGGGTTGTAGGTGGTTCCTCCTTTAATGCCAAGGAGTGGCACATTGGGAAATTCTCCGCAGCGATCAATAAAAGAGATGTCTTCTTATTAGAAGGATATTCTCACTTGATATCTCTCCAAAGATCATTTCTACTCATGTAGTTATTCCCGCTACGGCTCCCACCAGTATTCCCAGTAATACCCCTGTTGACAATCCTACCAACATCTCTACGACCAAGACAAGAGGCAAGGAGGTGTTATCTGAGCCTGTCCAGACGAAGGCGCATCCAGAGGATATTCTTGAAGCTTCTAGAAAAGAGATAGAAGAGATACTAAAAATAATCAAGAAAAGTGACTATAACATCGTGGAATAGTTGGGGCAAACCCCCTCGAAAATATCAATGTTGGCCTTACTTTTGTGTTCTGAGGCCAATGCCAAAGCCTTGGTAAAGTTTCTAAAGACCGCCCACGTGCCCCAAGAGACTTCCATTGACCAATTTTAGAATTGTGTGGCCAGTCTAACTGCTGGTAATGGATTGGGCTTTTTTGACGCCGACTTGACTACCAAAGGAAGGAAACACAACAATGCCTTGCACGTCTCCATTGAGTGCAGGGGCACTATGCTAGCCCACGTACTGGTAGACACCGACTCATTGCTGAATGTTTTTCCCAAAAGTGTGCTTGACCGGCTAGACTGCGAGGGACTCACTTTAAAGCCTAGCAACATTGTAGTGAGGGCCTTTGATGGCTCTAAGAGAACAATGCACGGAGAAGTTAATATTCCTATAAAAGTTAGAACTCAGACTTTTGACTCAACTTTATATGTGATGGATATCCGCCCTTCCTATTCCTGTCTTTTGGGCCGACCCTGGATTCATGGTGCTGGTGCCTTCACCTCTACCATACACCAGATGTTGAAGTACCCAATCAAAGGAAAAATCATCATTGTCCATGGAGAGGAGGAATATATGGTCAGCCACCTGAACTCTTTCAGGTACTTGGAAATGGATGGTGAGTTCATCGAAACTCCGTGTCAGCATTTCGAGGAGGTCCCACAAACAGTTGCAGCAGCCAAGACTACTACCAAGACTCCAAAATTCACTAGACCACCATTAAAAATGGCCTTTTTGAAGGATTCTATAGTAGTGATTGATGAAAGTGGATGCACTATCTGGGGTCAACTTTTGGATATTCCTTACAAATCCAACAAATTTAGTTTGGGTTTTACTTTGGAGGCACAAAGAGCTATTCGACGAACTCGCACCGGGGAACCACCTTTACGTATCAGCAATCAAGGAGTCAACGCAGTGGAAGACAGTGATGACAGTTATGACCTGGACGAGTGGATTTTCCAACTGTCAGCGGAGGACTCAATAATTGGGAGGCTAAATAATTTGTCCCTATTACTTTGATCCAAGAGTAATTGTCTTTTAATTTTGTTGTCGGACTTGTAATAATTAAACAATTTAGACTTTAAAACCTTGTGTTTACCCGAGGCACAACGGTCCATTTGTGAGGGTTGTTACTTCATATTCATATGTCATCAATAAATCATGGACGTTTTTGCATGCAAATTTTACGCTCATTGTTTTTCTTTTTACCTTTCTCATTTTTCAAAGATACCTATGCTCTTACACACACTCACATATCAAAATGTAGATCCACATCCACCCGGGATCCCATGGGTAACGATTCTGCTATGGCCTATCATGACTTTAAAAATACGATTTACCAAGCCAAAGACGAAGGTGAGGTAGATTGTGAGGTACCTGATGAACTAGCTAGGTTATTGCAACATTAAGAAAGGGCCATACAGCCCCACGAGGAACCGGTTGAAACAGTTAACTTAGGTACTGAAGAAGACAAGAAAGAAGTCAGGGTAGGTGACAACCTGGAGCCTAGTGTCAAGAAGCGCTTAACTCAGCTACTACATGACTATGTTGAGGTCTTTTCCTGGTCATACGAAGACATGCCAGGACTCGACAAACATCATGGTCCATCGTCTGCCGACAAAAAGAAACTGCCCTCTGGTAAAATAAAAAGTCCGTCGCATGCAGTCAGAAATGTCTGAGAAAATCAAGACTGAAGTCATGAAGCAATTCAACATTGCGTTCTTAGTTGTCACCTCCTATCCACAATGGGTCGCCAATGTTGTTCCAGTGCCTAAAAAGGACGATAAGGTACGTATGTGTGTGGATTACAAAGACTTGAATAGGGTAAGCCCCAAGGATGATTTCCCGCTTCCCCACATAAATATTCTGGTTAACAACACCGCACAGCATAAAGTATTTTCCTTCATGTATGGTTTCTCCGGATACAACCAGATCAAAATGGCACCTGAGGACATGGAGAAAACCACATTTGTCACACAATGGGGTACATTATGTTACAAAGTTATGCCATTCGGTTTGAAAAACACTAGGGCAACCTATCAGCGTGCCATGGTAGCTCTGTTTCACGACATGGTCCATCATGAAATAGAGGTCTATGTGGATGACATGATAGCCAGATCTCAAACTGAAGAGGGACATATTGACCATCTACAGAAACTGTTTAAAAGACTGAAGAGATACAAATTAAGGTTGAATCCGAATAAATGAACTTTTGGAGTGAGGTATGGTAAACTCTTAGGCTTTGTTGTCAGTAGAAAAGGTATCGAAGTGGACCCTGAAAAGGTAAAAGAAATATAAGAAATGCATGATCCTCGCACGGAGAAGGAAGTCATAAGATTCTTAGGACGACTAAACTATATCGCCCGGTTCATTTCCCATCAAACCGCTACTTGTGAACCAATCTTCAAATTATTTAAGAAAGACCAAGTGGTGGAATGGAACGACGAGTGCCAAGCTGCCTTCGACAGGATCAAAGAATACCTGCAAGAGCCTCCCATTTTGATGCAGCCGGTCGAGGGAAAACCTTTGATTATGTATCTAACTGTCTTGGAAAATTCAATGGGGTGTTTGTTGGGGCAGCATGACGAGTCTGGCCGAAAAGAGCATGCAATATACTACCTGAGCAAAAAGTTTACCGACTGTGAAACCAGATATTCACTGCTCGAGAAAACTTGTTGCGCTCTGGCATGGGCTACTCGCCGGCTAAGACAGTATATGTTGACCCATACTACCTTATTTATATCCAATATGGATCCAATTAAATACATATTCGAGAAGCCCGCTCTCTCTGGAAGAATAGCAAGATGGCAGATGATCCTAACTGAATACGACATTTAGTATACTACCCAGAAAGCAATAAAAGGAAGTGCGTTAGCCAATCACCTTGCTCATCAAGCTATGGATGACTATCAATCTATGAATTTCAAATTTTTAGACGAAGACATCATGTTGGTAAACTATTATGAAGAACTTAGACCGTATGACGGACCTAAGAAAGGATCCCGATGGACTATGGTTTTTGATGGAGCTTCCAACGCACTTGGCAATGTCATCGGTGCTGTGATCACATCTCCTGAAGGATGCCATACTCCCTTTACTACTAGATTGTGCTTCAACTATACCAATAATATGGCTGAATATGAGGCGTGTATTATGGGTCTCAAAGCTGCCATAGATTTGGGAATCAGATCCTTAAGTGTATTTGGAGATCCAGCCTTAGTCATCAGTCAGATCAAAAGGGAATGGGACACGAAGCACCCTAATCTCATCCCCTACAAAGAACATGTGTTGACATGAATCCCACATTTTGAGGAAATTACCTTTTAGCATTTTCCACGAGAGGAAAATCAACTAGCGGACACGCTAGCAACTATGTCATCCATGTTCAAAATTAGGTGGGATGACGAGGCTCCTCAGATCACCATCGAGAGAATGGACGAACCAGCTTATTGTTACGAGATCGATACCGAAGATGTAATGGACAAGCCTTGGTTCCATAAAATTAAGAGATATCTCGAGACCCAAGAGTATCCGGAGGGAGCTTCAGTCAATGACAAGAAATTTCTGAGAAGATTCTCTGCTAAGTTCTTCCTCAGTAATCGGATTCTCTACAAGCGCAATCATGACTCTACTTTGCTTCGATGCGTAGACAAGAGCAAGGCATACAAGATCATGGCTGATCTACACGAAGGTACCTTTGGCATCCATTCTAGTGGTCACACGATGGCTAAAAAGGTCCTACGGGCAGAATACTATTGGTCCACCATGGAAGCAGATTGTCATCAGCATTCACGAACCTGTGGCAAGTGTCAGATCTATGCTGACAAGATACATGTGCCTCCAGTTCCTCTAAACGTCCTGAATTCTCCGTAGACATTCGCAATGTGGGGCATTGACATGATTGGAGAGATCAAACCTACAGCTTCTAATGGACACCATTTTATCTTGGTTGCCATTGATTACTTCACGAAGTGGGTTGAAGCAGCTTCCTTCGTTTCTGTCACCAAGAATGTTGTGGCCCGATTCATCAAAGAAAATCTTATCTGTCGGTATGGTATTTTAGAGAGAATCATTACAGATAATGGTACCAATCTCAACAATACTATGATCACTGCACTATGCGTGCAATTCAAGATCCAACATCATAACTCTTCTCCTTACCGGCCGAAGATGAATGGCGCTGCAGAAGCCGCTAATAAAAACATCAAGAAGATCATACAAAAAATGACAGTGACCTACAAGGACTGGAATGAGATGTTACCATTCGCTCTCCACGGTTACCGTACCATGACACGCACATCAACGGGGGCAGCTCCTTTCTCCTTAGTATACGGCATAGGAGCCGTCCTACCAATTGAAGTCCAAATACCTTCTTTGAGAATCATAAAGGATGCGGGGTTGAATGAAGATAATGGATTCAAACTCGACTTGACCAGTTAAACTTGATTGATGAGAAGAGGCTTACAACTGTCTTCCATGGACAGATGTACCAAAAATGTATGATCAAATCTTTTAACAAGTCAGACGTCAGGTATATCGGGTTGGAGACCTGGTAATCAAGCGTATCATACTGCCACAAGGTGATCCCAGGGGAAAATAGACTCCTACATACGAAGGACCATTTATGATAAAAAAAACCTATTTTCTAGTGGGGCAATGATCTTAACCATTATGGATGGCGACGACCTTCCGTACCCTGTAAATGTAGACATAGTTAAAAGATACTACACATAAACAAATATCCTCTAGGTCGACTGACCTAGGCAAAAATTAGGGCATCCCGGCGAACCAAAAGGGTTCGGGCAAAAATAAGGGATAAATATAAAAAAATCTGTACACCCAGTAAGCTGAAAACCTAAAAGGGTGGCTTGGGCAAAAAAGGGTATCCCGGTGGACTGAAAACCCGAAAGGGCAGTCCAGGCAAAAGTTAGGGATTTAAAGCGTATGACTATGTCCCGTTGGATCACCTTATAGACAATCTTCAACATCAATCGTCAAACTCGAATGGTTCTAATCAATCCAATCAGCTTCGGACAAAGCAGCAAGTGGATGAGACGCTCAAATACATGAAGGCTATAGTAGAATGGGAACCCCATAGGAGTATTTCACATATATATCCTTCCTTTGTATCAATTTTCATTTTTACAATGACATTCTCTGATTAGGATGTTTTTCTCTTTGTACAAAAATACTTATTCAAGTTAATACAATGATATTCTTTTGAAAGTGCAAAGCTATTTGTTTCTCCTTTATTGTTTCTGTTTTGTTTGCAAAAAATGTCTAGTGTTTTTTCTTGAACATATGCATTTGAATGTAATAACTATTTATAAATGAATGCATAAAAAATGTAAAACTAAACAAAAAGACAATTACTAATGGCTTTAGGAAACAGGACAACATCTATGAGCCATTCCACAAAACACCCACATGTACTTTCTCCAGCAGAGCAGAATCAAGAACATCTTGATATAGGATCATTGTAATATCCCCAGCAGGTGGCCTAATGGTTCCTTTTGCCTTCATATCCCTGACGGAGCAAAAATTTCAATTACCACCTCAAAGATCCCCCAGTAAAAGTCGCTCAGCTTCTCAGGATTCCCCAGCAGGATTTTACAAAGCCCACAGACAACACACAATATTTCTCTTCCCCAACAGAGTTTACTTCTCTGGTTACGAAAACCCATCCATCAACATTTCAATAAAATATGAAGACTTACATTCCTCATTCCCAGCGGTAGTCAGGGATTTATTTTCCCCAATCCGACAACACTGCAGCAGAACAGGTTACATGTGCATAGATTGCATTCATACGTCATAACATCAACAACATGAATGCGTATATCGCGATCTCATTTATTTTGAGAAACATCGTTACACCATGCATTTCATACATCATGACATTGCATACAACTAACTCTTTACCTTTGTAGGAAAGAATAATCAACAGAAGATTATCATCAAATTTTCAACAAGAAAGACAAATATCTATGAACAAATAATTTGTAGATCAACTACTGAATCAGGACGGGGTGACTATCTACACGAAAATTACTTCCTTCAAACCCCTACTGGTTTAGTTTAAACCTCTCAACGGTTTATCCTGATTCTTTCCCGCAGACATCTTCTCTGGTTCAGATAACTCGCTCCAAGGTTTACTCTGATTCTTTTCCAGACCCCTGTTGTTTCAGTTTAAACCTCTCAACGGTTTATCCTGATTCTTTCCCACAGACATCTTCTCAAGTTCAGATAAGTCTCTCCAAGATTTACTCTGATTCTTTTCCAGACTCCTGCTGGTTCAGTTTAAACCTCTCAATGGTTTATCCTGATTCTTTCCTGCAGACATCTTCTCTGGTTCAGATAAGTCGCTCCAGGATTTATTCTGATTCTTTTCCAGACCCCTGCTGGTTCAGTTTAAACCTCTCAACAGTTTAACCTGATTCTTTCCCGCAGACATCTTCTCTGGTTCAGATAAGCCGCTCCAGGATTTATTCTGATTCTTTTCCAGATCCCTGTTGGTTCAGTTTAAATCTCTCAACGGTTTATCTTGATTCTTGCCTGTAGACATCTTTCTCTGGTTCAGATAAATCTCTCCAAGGTTTATTTTGATTCTTTTCCAAACCTTTGCTGGTTCAGTTCAAACCTCTCAATGGTTTATCCTGATTCTTCCCCAGTAGACACTTTCTCTGGTTCAGATAAGTCACTCCAAGAGTTATTCTGATTCTCTCCAGTTAAAGAATACCCAAGACCTCTTTTGGTTCAGTTTAAACCACTCAACGGTTTATCCTGATACTTTCCAAATAGATGCTTTCCCTGGTTCAGATAAGTCACTCTAAGATTTATCCTAATTCTTCACAGTTAACGATTATCCAAGACTTCTGCTAGGTTCAGTTTTAAATCAACCAAAGGTTTATTCTGATTCTTTCCCCAATCGAGGTCAAGTTTAGACTTAGTCTAATTTCTGTCAACAATCACCTCTAGATGGAATCTGTAAGCCCATCTCCGCCAACTCTCCATCATTTCTCTAAATGGCATCTTTAATCCCATTCCTTACACCTCCACCACAATATCATCAAGTGCAAATTTCTGGGCACTCTAGTGTTCAATCATCTTCCACCTTCAAGTCCCGAATGACAGATTCGCCAATCTAACTCTCTAGGTTTAAGAAGATTGAACAGGGGCAGCTGTTGTACCCCAAAATTTTCCCTCTTATTTCTCAAAGGATCATCCAGGACCTTCAGGTTTGCTTCCATCATGTTTCAAGCATTGGCTTACAATTTTCCAAGAAATTCATTCACAAGGGAAAAATGGTCAAAAACACACTGAAAAGTCAAACTTTGACTTTTTGAGCAAAAATTCAAGTTCCAACAATTTTATTTCATCAAGACATGAAATTAGTTCATCAAAATTAAAAGTCAAAAATTACTTTGAAAAAATTAAATTTCTAAACATTTGGAAAATTTTCGAAGTGTTAGGAGAGTATGATACTTCAGAACTTCAGGGCTAGCCTCCACGCAAGTGCAATCAGAATTTGCAAAGACGGTTCAGAATATGTCCCTTCAATTAGAACATATGGAAGCAATGTTCTTCGGTCAGAACATTGACTCTTCATCATATAGAGGCTACGTTTTTGGTCTTCTGCAAACAGTACATCACCAAATCCCAAAACCTCGTTTAAGCAGCCTGTTGCCCTGCTGTAGTACAGTTCTGTAACCAGCTACTGATCCAGTCCATGCATGCACTTTCTCAAACCCCATATTTGCACCAAATTAGCATACAGAAATTGTGATTAAAAAGCAATGGAACAGTATGCCAAAAGATTTTTAATCCCATTTGTTTTTCCCCCCAAAACCACAACAAACTCACCTATAAATAAGTTGCTCCATCACACTTTCAAGGGGATGGATTTTGGAAAGAGAGAATTATCAAGGATAGGAGAGAAAAACAGTCAAATATTCGTAAATTCCTAAACAAAACCAAACCTTTGTTCTTCCCTTTTGAATCAAAGAACATAACATTTTGTTCCATCCCTTGCTAGAACATCTGAAGGCCACAGCTCAAGTCCCAAACACACATTCTAGATTCAAGCTAAGTCTTTCTGACTTTGAATCTTTTCATTCAAAACATCATAAAATATGTAAATATCATAGTATTGATGTTGTACATATCATTGCATAAATAGAAAAAACTGTGGATCAGAACTTCTTGAATAAAGCTAGGCTCAGAATTAGGATTAGAACTTCTATGAACTGTTGTTATTTTATATTTCTGATTTGATGTTGTTAAGAATTGAATAAGTTACAGATGTTCTAACTAATGTAAGGAAGGAGGTGAAGTGTAACACATAATTTTTAGGTTCTCTTTCCCACTGTTTTAGCACAACACAAAACTTCCTAGTTCTCCTCACTGTTTTAACACACACAGAACTTCTAGGCTTTCTCACTGTTTTAACACCGCACAAAACTTCTGATTTTCACTCACTGTTTAATACAAACACATAAATTATGACTTTTCACTCACTGTTTAACACAACAAAGAACTTCTGACTTTTTTCCCACTGTCTAAACACAACCCAGAACTTCTATTTTTTCCCTCTAACGTTTCTTTCAGGATTCCAATGGCATCAACCCGACACTTCTGGTCACCTCTAACGTTTCATTCTGAACCACAGCGCGCCTGGCATCAGAACTTCTGACCCCCTTTGTTTTGCTTTCAGCAACATGCTGATCCTATTTCTCATTATTTTTTACTTTTCTTTTTTATTTTTATCATTTTTAGCATTAGAACTATTTTTCTAAAAGGACATCAAAAATATTTTCTTTTATTAAATATTTATTTTCCTTTTAATTTGTTAAGACAAAAAAGAATTCCTTTTTCTTTTTTATATATTGTACAATTCAATATGGTTGTAATAGATAATTAGGATTTGAATTCTTGCAAACCCCCATTTATAATTATGTACCCCCATCCCTAAATGATGTACCCCCATTTGAATTCTGCAATTTATCGCTTTCAAATATAAATGCTAGTAATTAGGGTGTGTATGGCAAGACATGGAATCAACAAATAGATAACCCTAATCAAGACTAAATGCATGTAAATCCAACACACTTGCACACTAGCACCCTTAGGGTAATCCCGCTTTGTTTCCTTTCGGAAAATAGTCATGTCCCTCGAATATGGGTGTTTTAGAAAAGACCCTCGATAAAAGATCGTAGTCCTTCGATGTCCCTCGATGTTGCCTTCGATAAACGATCTAGTCCCTAAACGACATTGCTAAAACATCCCATAGGTTGTCTTCTGACTATAAAAAATGTCCCGTGCCCGTCCCTTCACATCAAACGATGGGGTTTCTTACCAAAACAATGGTAAGACAACAACATCTAAATGAGGAGGAGAATAATGTTTAAGACCTTTTGAGTAGGTAGGTTACTCCTAGTTGCTCGCTTGCTCACAACAAAAACATCTTATACACCCACAATTTCACTTTGAAACATTTTTTTTCAAAAGACAAAACACTTTGTACGCGTTCTTATAGAGACGAGAACCATTACAAAGACATCTTTTCAAAATAATTTCAAAACCCACATCACAAACATACTTTCAAACAAAAAGCAAGTGATCTAGCAAGCAACTAAGAGCCCGTAGATAACTACGGATGGAAAGGGTGCTAATACCTTCCCTTTTCATAACCTACCCCCCGAACTCAAGAAAAAATATCGAAAGGTCTTTCCTATTCTTTTCAACCTTTCCTTTTGGATAAAAGAAAAGTCGGTGGCGACTCTTGCTTACTGCAACAATTGCAATCAAACTCAAAACACCCAAGTCAGTTCTCCCACCATATTACACACAAGTATATCAAACACACACAAGTTACAGAGACCTTAGGTTTAAAGGCTTGCATGAGTTTTAAAAGTGAGTACCCTCTTGAAGTTTCAATTGGCTCAACCTGTTCTATTAATAGTAACTGTGTTATAAGGAGTCTCATATTATTTACCTTTCTTTTAGGCATTGTTCTGGCTCAAGCACCAAAGTATTGCGGCCAAAATATCCCAAAAGTCCAATCTCAAAGAGTGTAGCATCGAGTATCAACCAATCTTCGGTCGGAACCAAAGCCGGCCATCTCACTACTTTCTAATGGATTAGGATGAGTCAATTAAAGGTTCTAAAGGCCAGTTAGTGCTTAATGACACTATAAGGAAGCCTAATGTTATTCTTAACAGACTCAAGGAATATTAGTACAAGCCAGAGTATCACGCTAACATAGCCATCATTTCGTCCATATCGGTCTACGCCGTACAACTTCCATGATTTATTGCTACTTACCTAAAAAGGTGCCCCAGATCTGGGTGTAGGATCTTTCAGTAACAACCCAAACAAGCCCTCAAAAGTAAAGCATACAAAACACACAAGGAAAGCAATTAAAATGATCTAAACTCTAAGGTAACCCCACTTTTTATATATCCGCAGCAGAGTCGCCAGTTCTATGATACGGTGGCAAAAATGACTGTTTATACTAGTTTTGCATTTGCGCTTGCAAATGTTGCGGTAAGCAAGAGCCGCCACCGACTTTTCTTTTATCCAAATTAAGGAAAGGGTGAAAAGAACAGAAAAAGACCTTTTCGAGAATTTTCTGAGTAAAGGGGTAGATTGTGGAAAGGGAAGGTGTTAGCATCCTTTCTATCCATAGTTTTCTACGGGCTCTTAGATGCTTAACTCATTTTTTAAATACCTTGTGTTTTTGTAAAGTATTTGAAAATGCCTTAGTGCGACGATTTGCTTCATGATAACTCTTGTATCAGCCCTCAAGAGTGTTGACAAAGTAAATGTTTTTGAAAGTTGTTTTTGAAATGTGTAAGTGTGAAAAGTTTGTTTTTTGAGCAAGCATCTAACAACTATCTACTTGTACTAAAAAAGGTTCATCCTTT
The DNA here is from genome assembly GCA_948472305.1 of Vicia faba. Taxonomy (NCBI): domain Eukaryota; kingdom Viridiplantae; phylum Streptophyta; class Magnoliopsida; order Fabales; family Fabaceae; genus Vicia; species Vicia faba. The sequence continues at coordinate 572,982,385 of OX451738.1, forward strand.
TCCTCCTATCCTTTAGACAGTGCTATCCTACTATTAGTGAGTAGGTAGCCCTATCGTTGAATGTTTGAGGGACATTCGAAGGGACGTACATTCATAAAGGAAACATGTAGAGACACTTTAGCAATTTTGTTTAGGGACTAGATCATTTACCGAAAGGAAACTGTAGGGTCACGAGGGACTATGATCTTTTGATTTAAGGGTCTTTTGCTAAAGCGTCCCTATTCTCGAGGGACATGACTGTTTTATTTTCTGAAAGGCACCCAAAGTGGGCGTACCCTAGAGGTGTATATGTGCAAGTGATTTAATTCAGTTCATTTATCTTTGTTATTAGGTTCACTAACGTTTGATTTCAGTCTTTTCATACAAGCCTAATTACTAGCAGTTAATATTTTGCAGAAATTTAAAGTGCGGGAATTTAAATATACGCTATCACGGTGCTTCGGGGCGGGGGTATTTACATGTCCAAATGGGGGAAAGAAAATAAATAAAAGAGATAAAGTCCTAGTTTAATCTGTTACATACTGTCAGCAGGTACATTATTATAAAAATGCGAGAATAAGATAATGCGCGTGAAATAGAGACGAATGTCTAAAACCCTAAGAAATTGCTAAGTAAACATAAAAATCTTTTTTTGGTTTTGTTTATTTATTAATAAAATACTTAACATTAAAACGAGGAAAACTAAACTTAATCCTAATTAATTAAATAAATACAAGAAAATTAATTCTAATATTTTTTTTTGTATTTTTATTAAGAAAGATTTGAATGAAACAAATCTAAGTCTAATTGATTTTAAATTAATTAAATAAAGGTCAAAATAATTAAATTAACCAATTTATGAAAATTAAATGAATTTAAGAAAACCTAAGTCTATTATTTTTTATGGTTTTATATTATTATGAAAAAAATGATTAAATAAACAAAATGATAAAACAAATAAAAGAGAAGATGCAAATGGGCCTGGTGTGCAAAATTAAAATGGGAGGTGTGATATTTGAATTAATTGGGCCAAAATGAAAGGATCTCAATGTCCGCCTGATCCTATGTGGTGTGTCCCTTGAGGCTTAATCATGTACAGCGCGCTTAGAATGTTAGATCTCCATCTGCGGCATTTGATGGCCCAAACATGAAGGCACATGGTGGGCGTTTGATTATGCAATGCATGGGATCTGCAAAGTAATGTTAGAAAAATAAAACTTCAGACCTGGGTATCGAACCCAGGTCCTTTTCCTTTACACGCTCTTGCCTTTCCATTTGAGTTACTTTTTCAATCGAAATAAATGAAACCAACACTGAATCCTGTAAATTTTGTTAGTTTCAAAACCAGACGAAAGCATATCTCAATCGAAATCACCCCATGAATCCCAATCTGGGGTTGTTTCGATCTACGATGGTTTGTGCCTTGGGTTTCGAAGGTAATCTATTTCTAAAACCTCTAGCCATGGTAACCTGCATTTTCAGCACTTAAGTTCTCATGTAAAATGTCAGACCTTTTCTAATCATTATCACAAACATACATGCATGCATTAAATAGATCAACAATACATGTTTCAACAAGTCTGAATCAAATATACCAAACCGATTATTATTGTGGCGATGTTTTTGGGATGTGTTGGGCTTGTGTGATGACTGGGGATGGCTTCTAGGACCTTCAGGAGGAATATAGGATGCTGGTTTTGGATGGAAGGTGCCTGCAAAAGGTGTTTTAGTTTTGACAACTTTGTTGAAGTTTTTGAGAATTTTTGTGGCTCTTTGAGGTAGCTTTTGATAGGCAATTTGTGCGTCATCATCTTGCAGATATGCTGGGTATTTATAGGAGATGAGGAGGGAGTCTTAGCATGGAAAGAAACAACCTTAATCCTGTCCTTTAAGAACAAAATCACACACTTTGAAAAATTGCCATAATTGCATATTCTTGCCCAAGTTGCGTGTGTTGTGAACCTGGACATGTGATGTTTGGCGCCTTGAACGAATTCAAATGTCTCAGAATTTCCTTCACAAGAGTGTCTTCGATCAATCCCCAAGTGTTACCTTCTTCGATTGCCTTTCTTTCAATTCAAACCAAATCGAAACATCAACTCTCCCTTTCTGACTGGTCAAATGTTGCTTCAGCTTTTTATCAATCGAAGGCCTTGTAGACGCCTCCTCACCTTCTCTCGAATTGCTCCAGGCTTCATCATTGTGGCTTTCGATTGAGTCCTTATTTGCCTTGTTCTTCGATTGGTTCTGACACTACCCAACTAAACCAAACGAAAGACTTCATCCTGGCCAGTCGAAGCTTCCTTGAATATTTCTCTTTCGTTTTGACTAGCTAGATCCAATCTTTGACCAAACTCTTTTTTCAGACAACACAACATGTCCTTCGAATGGGCCTTTGAATGCTCCTTCGAATGGAACATTTACATGTCCTTCGAATGGCCCTTTTGCCCAGTGTGATGGAAAGTTGAGGGGTCTTGGCCTTGTGCGTTGAAAGAAAGTACAGAGGAAGTATTTGCCTTTGTGAATCAAAGGCCCGTTGAAAGGAACCTTTGACTTAGTGACTCCAAGGCAAGCATGAATAACCCTTTGCCTAGTGAGTCGAAGGTTGCGTGTAGAGGCCTTTTTCCTAGTGAGTCAAAATAAACATGCAGGAGGTCACTGCTGGTGAATCGCAGGGATCTTGTAGGGGGTTCTTGCCTAAATGAAACTTGGACCAAGGCTTGCTCAAAGGGGAACCAACACGCAATTGAAGCTGATGGGCCAATGCTTGATCGAAGGGTTTTAGATGCCCAATCGAAGCTTATTGACATGCCAATTGGAGGAGCCTTTGCTCTGATATACCAATCGAAGGACATTTGGTTGACATGCCAATTGAAGGACACTGTTCAGATGTCGATCGAAGAATATTTGGTTGCCATGCCAATCGAAGGACATTGTTCAGATGCCAATCAAAGGACACAGTTTTGATATGCCAATCGAAGGACATTTGGTTTCCATGCCAATCAAAGGACAATGTTCAGATGCCAATCAAAGGACACTGTCCTGATATGCCAATCGAAGGAAATTTGGTTGCCATGCCAATCGAAGGACACTGTTCATATGCCAATTGAAGGACACTATTGACAATGCCAATCGAAAGACACTTTGCTATCATTCCAAAATTTTCATTTTCTTGGGAAACATGAGAGGGAAAATTTTGGGGTACAACACTACGCTTGGACAAGTTTTTCCTGCGAATATTACTGATTACTGAGTAATTGGGATGTCAGTAATATCCAAAAGAAGATCTTAGACTCTGAGGTTTCCCTAGAACCTTGTTCGGAAGGTGATAAACCCCTAGTACATAGCTTATGGGTGGTTACTTTGACTCCATGCCTATGACATCATACTTTTGATCCTATTACTTTCAGCTTATGCAAAGGACTACACAGTGGTTATCCAGAATATGTGGAGCTGAAACTTCATGCCATAGCATACCATGACATCACACCATCATGTATATGCATCTCATATCTAAGGAATTCCAAAGACAGGTCTCGTTGGTCGAGCTTTTCAAAAATGAAAACAAAATTTTAAAAGATAGATGAGTCTTTGGATTTCCTCGGAAATAAAGATAAAACATTCATTCATACTATCATGCATTCATTATTCACAACGAAACTTATTGGGGTCCCTTTTCCATCATACTTCAGTGAACAACAAAGACGACTTCTCCACATCCCTACCATACAAGAAACAACCAGCGAAGACTTATGGATATTTTTGAAGAGAATTAGAACGCTCTTTGCCGAGATATGGACACCATGGGCACTTACATAGATAAGCTTATGGAAACCCTTCATGCTGTTATCAAGGGTTAAGAAGAGCTTCATCAAAGTGTTGCCAAGCTTGCTACTGCTGCCCCCTCCACATCTGCTAATGGGAGGAATGATAATGCAAATGTTGAGACCCCTACTGGAGCTCCTCGGAATAATGTTGGTGATTATCACGACGTCATTGATCTTGATGAACCCCACATGAATCTTTCCGCTGGAGTTGTTAAAACTGCAAAGATGCACCATGCTCTTGAAGAGCGTCTCAAAGCCATGGAGGGTATCAAGACTTTTGGATTCAATACTGCTGCAATATGTCTCGTGCCTGGGGTAGTCACCCCTCCCAAGTTCAAGGTTCCTGATTTTGACAAATAAAAAGGCACTTCTTGCCCATAGACTCATCTCTGTTGCTACTGTCGTAAGATGGCAGCCTATGCTGAAAATGAACCGTTACTCACGCACTTCTTCCAAGATAGCTTGACCGGGACACCGTTGGACTAATATATGCAACTAGAAAGAACTCATGTCATTACTTGGGGAGATCTTGTTGATGCCTTTTTGAAAGATTATCATTATAATATTGTCATGGCTCCTAGCCGCACTCAACTTCAAGGGATGATATAGAAATCTGAAGAGTCGTTCAAGGAGTACACTCAAAGGTGGCGTGAATTGGCTGCGAGGGTTCCATCTCCTCTCTTGGATCGTGAATTGACTTATTTGTTCATAGGCACCTTACAAGACCCATATCTCTAACACATACATGGTAGTATTTAGACTTCCTTTTTAGACTTGGTTACCATTGGGGAATGTATTGAAGATGGCCTTAAGTCAGGAAAAAATTCAGGGTACATCTAGCGTTATCAATGGGAGTAACAAGAAACCTTGCTTTGGCCTTCTCAAGAAGAAAGAAGGAGAGACTAGTGCTACTATCGATGAAGGGAAGGCCCCGGTCCATAATCAAGACCAAGCTCTGCACTGTCAAGCATCGGTTGTTCATCATAATAGATATTTTCCTCGAGCATGTGCTACAATCTCGGCTCAACCACCTCGAGTGGCTCAGCATCAGTCAATCCATCATCAACAACAGTACACACAGAGACAACTGTATGTTCAACAAACAGGATCTGAGCCTTTTCAGTTGAATCAACAACCCCAGGGGAAACGAGGACGAAAAAGGAAGAAAGCTCCTAAAATAATGGTGGATCCTATACCTATGCCTTGTGATCAACTCCTCCCTCAATTGCTTGCCAATCAGTTAGTTCAATTGCATGAACTTGGTCCAATACCAAATCCTCTCCCACGGGGGTATGATATTAATGCTCGTTGCAAATATCATTCAGGGGCTCCAGGCCACACAATTGAGAATTACAGGGCACTAAAACAATGTTTAAGACCTCCTTGATGCGAAAGTTATCACATTCACTCTAAAGGGTAGATAATGGATTGAATCCTCTTGCTGAGACAAGTGTCAAGACATTAAGGGCGCCTCCTCAAATAAGTCCAGCCTGAACAAGCCTCACGAGCATTAAAATTTCTAATTTCATTTGCATTATTATTTGTAATATTTCTTGTTTTGTTCAGTACTTTCTTCTATGCAAAACTGTTTGTTTTTTCATAATGCACTGACTGTGTTTGTCTAGAACTAATCCACTCGTATTCACTTATTTACATTTTTGTTATTTTACTTGCTTGTGATGCTTAACTCTTTTTAATTAAAAAAAAAACAAAATAACTCTTGAGGGAGGATGATGAACATATGACACCTAGGTTCTCAAACAATATGCTTTTGAATAAAACCCTGCTGACGATGTATATACATTGTTTCCAATCCCTAAACACCGGAGATATAAGGGAGATAGACCCTCGTCAACCCTTTCGAGCCTTGAAGTAGGAGTTTCTTTTATGCAGAAAAAACTGTAATTTTAACCCTGGGGCGGGTAGATTTCAGTTAATTCGATCGAGCATTCAGAACTCATCAAGAGTGAGCCTCTAGGGATACAACAATGGCTATCCATCAAATGGATAGAGAAAGTAAAAACCATAATGACTAACCTTTACCTATCAGCAGCGTGCATCAAAGAGAACGATATCCCCATGGGTATCTCTTGCACATCAGGAGGTTAGCATATGACAATACCATAATGGTTATCCTTCATCTATCTAAGACTCAGGCAACCACAACCATTTCCAACAAATCAAAGACGACGTGAAGATTAATGACTTGTTAAAAAAGAAAGAGACAAAAAGCTCCGCTAAGTCAAACCTTGAAAAGCAAGTGACTTAGGCAAAATTCAGGGCATCCTGCTGGACTGCAACTTCAAAATCAAAAAATTATCCAGGAAAAATTAGGGAAAATGAAAGGATCGTAAAATAAAGGTCCTCAGCAAAGAACCGAGTTGAGTGATCAGACACCAAGAAGTTAGTAACTGTCGGGTCCTAGAAACCCCTATGGTTCCTCAATCATCGCAAACTCTCTTCTCGAGAGATGAGTGCTCGTATCGATTTAACTAAATGTAGGAATGGAGAACATCATGGAGAATGGGTGGGCACCAAATAATTTTGAGCCTTAAATCCTTTTTTCTAAAACTGTGAACCAGGCCACGTTATAACCTTCAAAAGTCTTAACTGAAGCACAGGTTAATTTGAAAGCAATATTGTAACGAGAATACGATAACCTGACTCCTCAAGATGTGCTAAAAATTTGAGTTGGTAACACACCACCTTTTCATTGGAAAATAAAAAATTGATGCTTCAAAATCTTTTCAATAAATGTTTTTAAACTTCAAGATAAACATATGATTTGCATTAGAATAAACATTCTTAAACAAACATTCTTTGCATGTAAAGAAGTGCTTGAACATCAAGTAAGCTTGCATGATGAGCATCAAATGAAAACCAGGTTATCCCAAAGGACGAATTGCTGCAGAAACCTTTCAAAAAGCAAATAATGATCTTATTCTAGGGCATTCCCTAGAAGCTGTCAACCAGAGGCTATCATGTCAATGAATCTCTTCAAGATACCAATCAGAGGCTATCATATTGATAAATCTCTTCCAGCTTTTGTCAACTCATCAGAAGCAATCATATCGACGAATCTCTTTGAAATTCAAAGTGTGGAAATCAAGCCAAGTAACCTATTTGGAATTTATTCAATCTGGGGCAATCAGGCCGAGTAACCTATTCAGAATTTTGGCATCCTGGGGAAGTTACATTGAGATTCGACAAATCTCTCCAAGAATCCATGATCAGAGGCAGATATTGGGGAATGCCACCTTGTGTCATATTATGAAACGAATCTTCCAGCCTTTCACTCGAAGAGATAATTGCAGACATGGGCTTTCCTCCTCCCCTCTTATGAAGCTGCTCAAGCTAATTCTTGTCATCCGTACAAATGCAATCAGGCTAAAAGCGTCATGACATTCACTTTGGATCAGTTAACATTCTTAGAATCATCATCATTCCCTGCACAAGTTTAAGTACGCGAATCCCCAACAATGAAGTGAACTCGGGGCATCTGAAGATACTCATGTCCATTTCCTAGTCCCCAAGTGGTTTGCGGAATAAGGAAAGTCAGACTGAGCCATTTCCTCCCTGACAATAGAGAAAACTTGGAGCATTTAAGGATATCCATGTCTCTACTCACTCATCCACAAGAAGTCCAACATGTAGGGAAAGTCAGATCAAGTTACACCTTAGAAAGATTTAATCCCCAGCGAACTCGACAAGGCTATAACTCAATTCTTGAAGTTCTCAAGCACCAACCCGTATCGGCACCCCAAGACAACGGACAACGGACCCCGATGAGCCTAATATTTTTCACAATGCATACAATAATCATCACTGCATATTACGTTGCATCCTCAAACACATAGCATATTCAGGGATCATCATGCCACACTTCAAAATGCATACGAAGCATAAGCTAGATTTGGTACCTAGCACGAAAGTCCCAAATCAATCCTCAAATCAACAAAACATCCCCACAAAGAATATCATCCTCATAATTCCCAGTTAACATTTGTCATTATACTACCAACCAAAATAAGCTATGGTTCCAGTACATTGTACTCCCCAACTCTCGATACTCACGTTATCTTTTCTAGGGTTGTAGGTCGCCTGTAGGTCTTACCCACACATTATCTTTTCTAGGGTCGTAGGTGTAACGCCCGTAATTTAATTAATTATTTAATAAAATTATTTTTGGAATAATTGTGAAGTTGTGTTGTGATTAGTTGGACTTATTTATTTTATTGAAGTGGTGAAATAATATTAGAAGGATAATATTATTTCATGTGGGCTTGTTTTAAAGGAATATAAGTAGTAATAAGGGGGTGTAATAGTTCTAAGCCTATTAAGGCATAAAGAGAATAATAGGCTTATTTTATTATTGTTAGAAATAATAGAAAAGAAGAAGCATTAAGAGAGAAAGAATAAAGGTTTGAAAGAAAGAACGTGAAAGCTGTTGGAAAGGAGGAAAGAGGCAGAACGAGAACCAACCAGAAAAGTCATAGAGTGACCTTCAATCCAAGGTAAAGGTGGGTTTTTGACTCTATAATAGGGTTTATGATGATTGGTTTATGGGATTAGATGTGAAAATGTTGTCTTGTTCATGATTTGAATGTATACGTGTTGTATGATGGAAATCGATGATTGCAAGTTGAATAACTATGTCCTAATGTTGTGTAAATGATGTAGAATTATAGGATAATTATAATTGATGATTATCTATGATTAGATGATGTTTTTAGGGCCTAAAGTATGGAACCCGTAGTGAAAACACAGAGAAAATCGCAGAAATTCTTCATGACAGAGCAGAATGTGTCGACCCCAAACGTTATGTGTCAATGCAAGAAGGCCTTTGGACTCAGGATGAGTCGATACAAAGGGGTCATGCATCAATACAAGGGCTTTTAGACTCAGGATGAGTCGATACGTAGGGGCATGTGTCGATACATGCAGGGTTGCAGACTCAGTATGAGTCGATACAAGAGAGTATGTGTGATACGGTGGGAGAACTGACTTGAGGTTTTGCGTTTGTGTTCGCAAATGTTTCGGTTTTACAAGAGTCACCACCGACTTTTTATTTTATCCAAAGGAAAGGTCAAAAAGCACAGGAAAGACCTTTGAGATGTTTTCTTGGGTTCGGGGGGTAGATTATGAAAAGGGAAGGTGCTAGCACCATTTTCATCCATGGTTTTCCATGGGCTCTTAGTTACTTGTTTAGATCACTTGCTTTTGCTTTTCAATTGTTTGAAATGGTGCTTTTGGTGTGTGGTTTTGAAAATATTTTGAAAAGAGGCCTTTGTCTAGGAAACCTTTGTAATGATTCTTGTTTGAATGTATACAAAGGTGTTTGTCTTTTAAAAAATGTTTCAATGTTTGAAAGTTTATTTTGGGAAATGTTTTGAAATTGTGTGAGTGTTTGAAAATAGCAAGGATGGTTTGCAAGTTTGATCAAGTAACTAAGAGTTGTCTACCCTAACTCAAAGATCTTTCCTACACATTTTTAACCCTTTGTCATTGTTGTTTTACCATTGTATTTGGTAAGCAACCTTGTGTTTGGATGTTAAACGGGACAGGCGTGGGTCATCGTATGACCATGATAACAATGTTGCCAAGTATCTTAGCAAGTGTTTTGAGGGACTAGATCATTTTTGTATAGGCAACCAAGATAGCGTCATCGAGGGACTATGATCTTTTTTTGTTTGATTGATTTTGCCAAGATACCTAGGATGCATACCATAGCCATGTATTTTAAGGCAACAAGTGGGTGAAATCCTAGAGATGCTTGTGTGCATTGTGTTGTCATTTTTCATGCATTTTTGTCTTGTATTAGTCATGCTATTTGTTTTGATTTTTGGTTATCATACAAACCCTAATCTTACTATCATGCATATTTGAAAGCAATAAAGTGCGTAAAAGTAAATCTACAACTATTACAACATTGATATGCGGAGGGGGATACAAGTTTGAATAGGGGGATATTTGCAAGAAAATAAAACCCTAATCAACTATTACAACCAAATTGAATTCATTGTACAAATAATAAATTGACAATATTTAAATATGCAATTAAATATGAATATGCAAAAATGTTTTTGTATTTATTTTATGTATGTAAAATAAATTATTTAATGTCCTAAAAACATTAAAAATATTAATGGTTATTTTTTTTTTGGAAAGGGTGGAAACCCTAGTTTTGTTTTAAGAAAATATATATTCTAAATATTTATTTATTCATTTTTTATGTACAATAAAAAATATATACAAAAATGTTAAAAAATAAAATATGTATGACAATATTATTTTATATGTATAAATAAATAAAAATAAAAATAAATAATATTTTTGTATTAATTATAAGTTTTTATTTAAGAAAATAAATACATTAAACCTAATAAACTAAATATTATGCCAAAAATAAGAAATAAAAAAAAAATAAAAATAAAAATTGAAAATTTAAGAAAATAATTTTGGTAATTTTTAATGTTTAGAAAAATAAATAAAAGTCAGAAAAGGTAAAAGAAATAAAAAAAATATACAAAAATAATCAAATGGGCCAAGGGGGTGCAGAAAGCAAGCAGGGGGGGTGCAAAAAGCAGGACAAAACCAGGCCCAGCCCAAGTCACGCTTCATCCCTGTCCTCTGGCCAGAAACACGCACGCGCCATGTTCAAATTGGTAACTCCTACATACGTGCTCAAAAAGAAAATCTTGCAACATGAAAGTTATAGCTCTTGATCACACGATTCTAACCATATAAAAAACTTGATCTAACTCTCAAAGACCAGAGAGAATTTCATTGGCTCTAAATCTTGACCTAGTTTTTTTTCCAGAAAGTTCAACTATCAAATACTCATAGCTCAGTTAACATAAATGAATTCTATGCATATGTACAGCTCAAGGGCAATGAGGACTACATTTTTGCTTCACAAACCTAAGCCTAATGTTTCCTAAATAGAGAGATTGAAGTTTGAAATTTACCTGTTTCAGTCAAGCTCGAGTATGGAAATGCAGCAACTTTCAGTGAGGCATGAGGTTCTTTTGAGCTTGCTTGATGTTCCTTTGAGCTTTCCCGATGCTTGGCTTGCTTTGAAATGGTCTGAAACTTCTTGTAGAACTCAACCTACAAACTCAGAATTTGAAAATGGTGAAGTGTGTAAATGGAGTTACAATGACTTGGGAATGGTTGGGATAGTTTAGGTATGTTATATGGAGTGTGTTGGAACTGGTTTGGGACAAAACGCACGAGGCAATGTGAAGATGGAAGTGATTATGCAGGGCTTTCCCTATTTTTTTGCAAGAACTTGCATTTTGGAGGGTTTGAGAACTTGCTAGCTCATGTTTCTGGCTTGGTGTGATGTGCTAAGCTTGTTTGAAATGAATACAACACTTGCTCTTATCAGATTCAAGAGTTGTTGACCTATTGCACAATTGCTTGGTTTTGAAGTAAAAGGTGATTTTGACAATGTTATGGCTTGTACAGGCTAGCTCCAAGCATGCACATAGTTGGTGTAGTTTGCTAATATTAGGGAACTTTGTTTGCAGCAAAAGGCTTGGTCCAATGCTCAAGAGAAATAAATTTGCAAAAGGTGTGCTTTATGTAAATGGCATTGTTGCCTTTTTGCCAAAAATGGATTAAACCTTTGTATAATGCTTCATAGATCAGAATAATTCCCTAATCCAATGTGTTTGCATTTAATTTATGAGTGTGGAAAGGTTTAAGGACCTTTAAGCAAGTACAAGCAAGGTTTGGACAGATTTTGCAACTTGAAGCATGGTGTAAAATGCCTTGGCCAAAAGTGAGAAAATGCCATTTTCAAACCTTCGATTCTCCCTAACCACAAATGATCTTGGAGAGTTCTTGGACATTTTGGAAAGCTTGTAACATGCTATACAATCCATATTTGAAATTCACTTTGATATTTGTGATCGGTGGAAATAAAACTGACTGTTTTTGTAAGCTGGTTCGCGAAATGTCGCGGTAAGCAAGAGTCGCCACCGTCTTTTATGTTCTCTAAAATGGAAAGGACAAAAGCACAGCAAAATTCCTTATTCGAGATGTCTCTCGGTTCGGGAGGTAGATTTATAGAAAGGGAAGGTGTTAGCACCATTTCTATCCATGGTTATCCATGGGCTCTTAGGTGCTTGCTCTTATGTTTTTAAAATATGTTTGCTTTTCAAGTGTGTGTGGGTTTTGAAAAAGTTCGTTTGGAAAACTTCTAAGTAACTCTTGTATCAGTCCTCAAGAGTGTATGAAGTGTTTTGTTTGAAAACTTTTTGAAAGTGTGGGGTGCGAAAAGTTGTTTTTGTTTGTTTGAAAAGAGCAAGTACCCATGAGAATCTACCTACTCTAAGGAATTAGGCTGTGTAAGAGTCCTTTAGATAGTGTTATCCCACCATTGAGAGGTAGGTAGCACCATCGTTGGAGGTATTCGGGTCAATTCGATTATCGAGACAGTGTGGTCACCGAAGCAATGGTAGGACACCTTAGAAGTAACCCTAATGTCCTAGATCCTTTGTATCCGAGGCAACCGTTTCGAGGCGATTGGATCTTTTAGACAGAAGGGCGACCTCTAAGACACCCTATACTTGATGACCACGTTCGAGGCAACCAGTGAGGCGTACCCTAGAAGTGGCATGTGCTTTGTGTGTTGTTTTTCAGTTAATTGTCTTTTGTACATGTTATTTGTGAGCTACGGGTTGATTTTATTTACATACATTCTTTCATGCATTTAATAGTTAGGAGTGCGGAAAATTAAAGTGCGGGAATGTAAAGCTACGCTATTACAAGGCGCGGGTCTATACATCGCCAAAAAACAAAGACCCGTTTTGATAAAGTGCGGAAAGTAAAGAAAGCAATAAACCTAATTACTATTACATTCTTGAAGCAGTTACATAATAATCAAAATAAAATAAATACGCGTGAATAAAATTAATCGGGAATGTCTTAAGGGTTTTGACCCTTTTTGAATAAGAATTGAATTTTTTTGTCCTTTTTTGTGATTTAAATGAAATTAAAACTAATGATTAAATTAATTAATTAATTTATTAAAAGAAAAAAGTTTTTTTTTTATTTTTATGTTTTTTAATGAAAATAAAATAAAGGAATTAAAATTAAAAGTTAATAAAAACCTAATTCTAAACTTATTTTAATTACTAAGAAAAAAAAGGAGTTAAAGTTGCCTAATTAATAATTAATTCAATTTATTAGTATTTAATTACAAAAATAAGATGAAATTAATAATAATAATAATAATAATGTTAGTTCTTTTTTTGGATTTTTTATAAAAAATGTTAATTATGTTAATTGTTAATAAAAGGGAAAAATAAAAATAAGACAAATAAAATATAAATGACAAAATAAAAATTGCAAACCCAAGGGGGGTTTTGGGCCAGATTGGAGGGTGTGATTGGAATTTGAGGCCCATTTGCACAAAGCTTGTTGACCTTCTGGATTGAGTGGGGCGCTGGTTGACCAGGAGTATAGTGTGCTCCCTTTCTTGACCTTTGGATCTGCATCTATGGACACATGGCGCGCTGATCCGTGAGGGCACATGGTACTCACCATTTGGAAACCTGCACAAGAGTGTATTGAAAAAAATAACATGGAATTATGGGGGGACCTGGGAATCGAACCCAGGCCCCAGAGATTACAAGCCACGTCTCCAGCCACTGCACCACTCTTGCGCGTTTGTTATAATAATAAGAAAAAAACATAATATAAAAATAAACGCACTATATGCTGAAAAAAGGAAAAAGCGCGCGCTCATTTTAAATCAGCCAATCACATGTTGCCATGCCCTTCGTCTTCAACCTTTTCCTGTAAAATAAAGAACAAGTAGCGGGGGTTTTAAACCCCCACAAAATGCCAACGCCAAAAATAGCGATTAGGCACACAGGTCAAATAAAAAAAGCGCGATGGTATCAATGGATTCGTCTTGTCCTGCTGAGTTTGACCATATATGTCTTGAGGTCTAATTTTACACTATGTGCAAAACCCAAATTCAAAAGCTTTGAAACCCTAGAACCTAACAATGGTGACTTTCGTTTTAGAGCCTTATAATCAAATTAAAATATATAGAAAGCTTCGTAACAATGTCAGCAATGCAAAACAGTGATCAAAATGGATTAATGATGCGTAAAAATGGAGTTTCGATTATGAAAAAAATGGTGAACCGTGTGACTGTATGGAGGCGATTCTTGAAGGGCTAAGGCTTGTTCTTGATGGCAAAAGGTTCCTGGGAGTGTTGGGAACGCGTTATGATCCAAAGAGAGGTTTGAATTATGCTGGAAAGTGGTTTTCAGTTTGCAAATTTTCTTCAAGTTTTTGGAATGTAGTTTTGCCGTTTGAGAGAGTTCTAGCTCGTGAATGATGTATGAGAGGCTTGCATATATGTCTCTGAATAAGAATCAATCAATAATGTGAGCCTTTAAGCCTTGCAATGAAGTTTTGAGATTTCCTCTTTATCACCATTAAAGCATTTGCCATTTTTGTCCAAATTTGAATTTCATGCTTGAAATGGACTGTACACGAATTTGGTATGTGATTCATGACATATCAAGGTCATTCAAACCACAAGATATCCTTGAATTAATTTTTTTGTTTTTTATTTGAATTTTATGGATTTAAAATGAATTAAATCAATAAAATTAAATAAAAAATAGAAAAATTAATTTTTAATCTTGAAATAAATCATGGGACACGTGGGTGGCATGGCAAAGCTGAACCAAGTGGGAAAAGTGGGCCCTTTTGTCAAAAAATGAAGTTTCAAGGATAGTTGACTTTGGCCATTTCACAAATATTTCCCAAATTCTCCAATGCATATCTTGCTCAATTTTAATCATATGAACATGTTCTTGGACATTTTGGAAAGGTCTTGAAGTCCTATAACCAATTTCTTTGGTCCCATGTCATTTTCATTTACCAATCTCAAGTTATGGTCTTTGACTTAAAGTGCCTTTTTGTTGACTTTTGAAAATGACCTATAATGTTGAAATTGATAACTTTTTGTGGGAGCATTTCTTGGACTTGGAATGTGAAGATGAGTTGTAGGAAATGTCATCCCCTTCAAAATGAGCATTGGATGGGATTTTTCTGATGAACCATGGAAAAGTTATGCCTTGGTCAAGTTACAGTTGACTTTTCAACTGTCCAAAAATAGAAACTTTTGACACCTTGATGATTTTTGAGCCATTCTTGTGAAATCATGATCAAGGATTGATCAAATGATGATTGTGGCTTCAAAATAAGATGTTGACCAAAAATTTTGACTTTTGACTGCCAAATGACCATTTTGCCCCTGCAGTTAACTGTGAAGCAATTAGGGTTTTTGACTGTGCAACTTGACCTTGTGAGCCTTGAAACTTGACATGTAGATGCTTGAAAATGTATATGGGCACATGTGACTTGATTGAGCCCTTGAAAACCTCAACTTCCTTGCAAGAACCAAAACCCTAATTTGACTGGCTTAGGGGGATGGTTGATTGTGTAGCCCTTGAGTAGACTTTGAACCATTTGAGGTGATGCTTGTCAAAACTTTGAAGAATATGGGAGGGAAAATTTTGGGGTACAACAATATTCCACTTGGAACTATGTGAAAAGTTGCCATGAAGATAGGTCAAAATCCTGCCTAAACTAGGGCAAAATTTCACTAAGTTGGAAAGTTTTTTGGACCCTTATTCACAAAATCATAAATTGATATTCAAGCATCTTCTAGGAAAACTTTGTGAATAAAAGTTGTAGATTTTGTGGAGGACTACAACTTTCATGTTGGAAGTTTTCTTTGAATCCAATTGCATCATGGTGAAAAAGTTGGGAAAAAGTAAGAAATTTTCATAACTTAGAAAATTTCTAAGTTATGAAAATTTTCCATTTTAAACCCTAATTTTCAAAATTAGGTTTCTTGGTGAACAAGTTTCATGTTTTGACACATCTTGATGAAAAATGACCCTTGGCACTTGATTTTGACCAAAAAGTCAAAGTTTGACTTTTTAGTGTACAATTGATTTTTGATTAGTTGACTTGAAAATTCATCTGTCAATCCAATGCTTTTGAGATCTTTTGAACCTTGTGATTAGGTTAAGATGATGCCATTGATTCCTTGAAACCATGCTTGAACCCAATTTTCCATTGGCTAGGTGAAGAATCAGAAATTGCCCTTCTGCAGTCAAAACCCTAAAAATGACAATTTTGCCCTTTTGATAATCTGATCAAATTTCTTGAGGAGTTGTTGTCTAAACTTGATCAAATGGTTCATATGAGTCTATAATGTTTATGTGGATCAAAAATTATGAGGTTTGACTGTAAATTGGCCACAATTGACTTTTCCCCCAATACAGCTGATTTTTAGGTCAACTGTCTAATTGACTTGGCAAAAATTTGATTCAAGGCTTGAAACTTGGTATGAGCAATCTTATAAGTCCAACATGAAGTATGACAGTCACATGAGGCATTGGAAGTCCAAAAATCCTGGTGCAAACTCAAACCCTAATTTCAAGTCAACAGTGCAAGGAGGGGTCTTGAGCAGAGCAAACCCTAATTCTGATCTTGAGTCCAAGAGTCTTGTGAGAGGAAATCTTGATAAAATGAGAGGGAAAATTTTGGGGTACAACATCCAGGCTTCTTAGTAATTATCCAAGTAAACCGCTTTTTTGGTCGAAATCCTACTTTCACAGTATACCTTACTGTTATTTGGTCAAAATCCAGGCTTCATAGTCTTGTATTGCTATTTGGTCGAAATCCAGGCTTCACGATACCTTACTTCCTATCTGGTCAAAATCCAGGCTTCAGAAGAAAATCAAATGGTTATCTGGTCGCCTTCGGGCTTCCCTTTGATTTTGGGGCCTACTAATATCCGGTTGCATCCGGGCTTCAAAGTAATTGGCCGAGTAAACTACTTTTTTGGTCGAAATCCAAGTTTCATAATGTACCTCACTGTTATCTGGTCAAAATCCAGGCTTCACAGTGTACCTTACTGTGATCGGTGGATCTGGAACTGACTGTTTAACGCTGGTTCGCGAAATGTCGCGGAAGCAAGAGTCGCCACCGTCTTTTATTTTCTCCAAATGGAAAGGACAAAAGCACAGAAAAATTCCTTAAAGAGATTGCTCTCGGTCCGGGAGGTAGGTTATAAAAAGGGAAGGTGTTAGCACCCTTTCTATCCATGGTTATCCATGGGCTCTTAGATACTTGCTCATTGTGTTTTCAAAAATGGTTTGTTTGCTTTTCAACTGTGGGTTTTAAAAAGTTTCTTTGAAAATTCCAGTTCGGCTCTTGTATCGGTCCTCAAGAGTGTTTGAAAAATTACTTTCGAAAGCTTTTTGAAAAGGTGTCGGTGTGAAAAGTATTTTTGATTTGTTTTGAAATTAGAGCAAGTATCTACGAGAACCTACCTACCCTAAGGAATTCGTCTGTGTAAATGTCCTTTAAAGTAGTGCCATCCCACCATTGAGAGGTAGGTAGCACTACCGTTGGAGGTGTTCGGGTCAATTCGAGGTTCGGGACATGGTGATCACCAGAGCAATGGGAAGACACCTTAGAAGCTACCCTCATGCCAGGTTCCCGGATCATGAGGACTTACTAAAACATCCTCTACTCGACGATCACCTTTCGAGGTAAGGCAACAGTGAGGCGTACCCTAGGGGTGGTGTGTGATTTGTGTGTCAGATTCAGATATTTTATCTTGTCATGTTATGAGTGAGCTACGCGATTGTTTTTATTTAAGTCATTCATTCTTGCATGCATTTATTAACAGTTAAAAAAAGTGCGGGAAATGTAAAGTTCCTAAGCTATTACAAAGGCGCGGGTCCACATCGCCAAATTATATCCAGGACCCGATTTGACGGAAAGTAAATAAAGAAATAAAATAAAGTGCGAGAAATAAAATGTCCGAGTTTACAAGGCTTTGGGAGAATTACATTAATATTATAAGAAATAAAATAAAATGCGCGAATTGGAATTAAAATTGGAAGCGAGGGCGTTGGACCCTTTTTAATGAAATTAAATGAAATTAAAAATTAATTAATTATTTATTGAAATAAAAGAAGTGTTTTTTAGGTTTTTTTTGTATTTATGAAATAAGAAAATTAAAATTAAAATTAAAAGAAACCCTAATTCTAAGTTATTTTTAATTATTTGAGAAAAATGTTAAAGTTTAACTTAATTTACTAAAGAATTTATGTACATGTTTATTTACAAAATAAATTAGTAATTAATAATAATAATAATGATGAGAAAATTATTTATTAAAAAAAATGATGAAAAAGTTAAAAACCCTAATTTCTACATATTTAATTTATTAAGAAAAATATTAAAGTTTTGAAACCTAAATTAATCTAATTAATTGTTTAAAGTTTATTTACAAAAATAATAATAGTAAAATTAATATTAATAAAATAAACATTTTTTTGATTTTTTTGTATTTTATATTTATTATGAAAATTATTTTATGGAATTAAAATAAAACAATTAAAAAACAATTAAAAGAATAAAAAGGAAAAACAAATAAAAATTAGAAATTGAGCAAACCATAGGGGGTGTCTGGCCCAAGGGGAGGTTTTTTTTGAAGTATTGACTCCTGAGTACCGTGGTCTGCATTCTTTGGCCATTGGATTGAGTTTCATGCATAAGTTGTTCTAGTTTGGCCATTTGGCTTTTGGCTTTTGGCTTTTGGCCTCAACGTTCCTTAATCTTCTCGGGATGTTTGTCTCGCCATGTATTAGTGTCATGCATAAGTTTTTCTACTTTGGCCATTTGGCTTTTGGCTTTTGGCCATTTGGCTTTTGGCCTCAACGTTCCTTAATGAACCTAGGATCCTGTCTAAATCTGCAGTTGAATCTCACGAACACGTTAAATAAAATCATAAAATGCAAATAAAGCCAATATACGAAGAAATTTAATGTTTAGGCACAATATGACATGTATGAATGATTATACCCTTTTGATCATGGAGATCAAATCAACCTTACCCTTACTGGAAAAGTAGTGACATGAATGCTTTTATGCCCTTTGCATCATGGAGATCAAGCCAGCCTTACCCTTACTGAAGAAGTAATAAGATGTTGGTTTGTAACTGAGACGGCTTGTTTGTAGTGAGAGAGGGATTTGTAATAAGGATTTCAAGGTTTTAGGGTTCTTGAAAGAGTTTGATATTCTAACAGTGTTGTGGCAAGGTTTTTTCTCTCTTTTTCTCTTCTTTCTCCTCTTTTCTCTTCTCCTGGTTTGTGTGAAAAGAAAGTGATTATATAATGGAAATTAGGGTAAAGCAAATGGGCTTTGAATGTGCAATTGGGCCTCCAATATTCACTTGAATTCGTCACTTTCCAGGATAAATCGCAGGGACTTAAGTGCATTTTTTGAAGTTGAAATGTGAAAACAAAATGTAGCCTGCATCGAGAACTAACTCCTGTCCGAAAATCGACTCAATCGGATAAACGGTGAATTAGTTATGAATTTTTGAAGTTTCAGCTCAGACAAACTTATTTTGGGCTTCAGTGTCGACTCTGACACGTTCTTCAATAAAAAACTGGTATTGATCGGAGCATAATCCGGTCTCGACTTTTGAAGCAAAGTTGTAGATCTACGAGTCAGGGACCTTGTGTAAAAACATGAGCCCAATCCGATAAAAATTGACCGAGTTATGAATTTTCGAAGTTTCGACCCAGATGAAATAATATTCAGCATTCAGGATTTTCAGCGTGTCACGCACTCTGAGCAAAAAACGAAGGCCTTTTGAATACCGTTTGAACTCAATACCTTCTGTGAAAATGTAGCCAACTCAATTTGTGAAATTTTGGCACCGGAACCAGCTCGATACGATGAAAATCGACCAAGTTATGATTTTTTGAACATGACGCAAATAAACTTCTGTCACAAATTTCTGCACGACAATACTTGATAAATCCACATTTTTGAAGACCTTCTGATCGAAATTGGCTTCCAGCCGTGAGAGATGAAAACGTAGATAATGTCAAGACGGAATTTTGGCCACCGAAACGGGTTCAAAACGAGCCACAATCTTCAAGTTATGAATTTTTTAGCGCGTAAAAACTGCACTTTCAGCACACTTTTTCACCATATTTCTTCAAGAAAACTTACACATTCGGATACCTTCTTTAAAGAATTATCTTTTGAGCCGAACCTGAATTTGAGAATACGTTATCAGAGATATCTTGGCGAAAGAATACCTGAATATGACGCGCCGGGTTGGACTTGTGAATTTTTCTTGAAGTGTTTTGAGAAAAATGGGAGGGCAAATTTTGGGGTACAACACTTACTGTTATATGGTCAAAATCCAGGCTTCACAATGTTTTGTAGGGATCAAGATACTATCCGGTCAAACCCGAGCTTCATAGCTTGAATTTAAGGTGTACCACAATCTGGTCGATTCCAGGCTTCATGGTGCTTTATACTGCTATCTGGTTGATTCCAAGCTTTACAGTAATTTGCTGGGGATTCAACTATTTTTCCGGTTGATCTCCGGGCTTCAGTATGATCAAGATATTATCCGGTCGGATCCGGGCTTCATAATTTGAACTGGAACAAGAATCTGAGCATTGATTTGAATAAGAAATAGAATAGCATCCGTGTTTGGAGCATCTCTAAGTTGTACTTAAGCTTTGAATATTTGTTAAAGATAGCTGTTAATTTTATCCTGAAAAGGGTAAAATGTTAGCTGAAACACAAAGTTATGTTGCATGAAATGTATGATGAAATATATGTGTTTTATCAATGTTTATGATATATGAATGTAATGTATGTGCATGTAAGCTGATTAGCTGTCTTGCTGAGGAAAATAAATCCTTGATAGCTGGAGATAATAAAATCTTTGACTGTTGCCGGGGAAAATAAATCCTTGACTGCTGCTGGAGATTTAAAACCTTTGACAACTTCTGTGGGGATGTGAGAATCCTTTACGACTTTCCTGCTTGGGGAGTCCCGAGAACCTTGATGACTGTGGCTGGGGATTGAGAATCTTCAATCTGCTGGGAAATAAGAACAACTCTGCGGGGAGAAAGTTTATTCTGTTGGAGAGTTTTAGGAGACTCCGTGGGGAACAACACATTCCTGTTATGGAGAGAGTTCAAGAGTTTGGGTTGTATGCCAATCTACTGGGGAATTATCTGAAGTTGTCGTCTGGTTAGCTGTCAGGCTCCAAAGCAACTTTCTGGGAACTTATCAGATAACTTGCAGGGAAATTATCTGGTTTTAAGACAATTCTCTTGGGAATTGGAGGAAACTGGAGGGTTTTCCACCGGGGTTTAAAGGTTGAAGTTTTAGACTCCTTTGGGGAAGAAAGTTTCATCTTTGTTGAGAATCTGTAGCTCAAAGTTTTTTTGGTTCCGCTGGGGATTGGGAGTTTGAAAACTTAGCTCTGATGGGGATTTTGAAATTTAACTCCGCTGGGGATATGTATTTCAAGGTTTTAGCTCCGCTGGGGGATCTAGATGATATACTGCAGGAGATTTCTCTTGGAATAGCCTAAAGACGTTTCCCTATACTTTCAGCCTGTTAGTAATTATTCTTTCCCATTTTGTTTATTTGTAAACAATGATTATATTCAAATGCATATGCTCATTTAATAAATCATTGGATGTTTTCAAATAAAACACAAGTATAAAAAGAAGAAAAGGCAAATAGTTTTATGCACTTTGAAGTATCTTTGTATTAACTTTGTGTAAGTATTTTGTACAAAGGAGACAGACATCCTAGTAAGAGAATGTTGTCATAAAAATGAGAAAAATTTATACAAAGAAAGATGGCTATGTGTTAAAAATTCCATGGGGTTCCCATTCTGCTATAGCCTTCGTAACTCTGAATATCTTGTCTATTCGTTGCTTCGTCCGAAGATGGTTGAATTGATCAGAAGCCTGGGGCTTGTCTGTGAAGAGATTGTCCTTAAAGTGATCCGACGAGACATAGTCATACACTTTAATTCCCTAACTTTTTCCTGGAACGCCCTTTCGGGTTTTCGATCCACCGGGAAACCCTTTTTTGCCCAAGTCGCCCTTTCGGGTTTTCAACTTGTCGGGTGTACATATTTTTTTATTTATCCCTAATTTTCGCCTGAACCGCCCTTTCGGGTTTTCGATTCACCGGGATGCCCCTTTTTACCCAAGTCGCCCTTTCGGGTTTTCAACTTGCCGGGTCGTTTATGCGTAGTATCTTTTGACTATGTCTGTGTTCGCAGGGTGCGGCAGGTCGTCGCCGTCCATGGTGGTTAAGATCATTGCCCCACCAGAAAAGATGTTCTTGATCACAAATGGTCCTTCGTAAGTAGGAGTCCATTTGCCCCTGGGATCACTTTGCAGAAAGATGATCCGGTTGATTACAAGATCTCCGACTTGATATACCTGACGTCTGACTTTCTTGTTGAAAGCCTTGATCATCCGTTTTTGATACGTATGACCATGGCTAATAGCAGTAAGTCGCTTTTCGTCAATCAAGTTAAGTTTATCAAGCCGGGTCTGAATCCAATCGTCTTCACTCAAACCAGCATCTTTCATGATTCTCAAGGAGGGAATCTGAACCTCAATAGGTAAAACAACTTCCATGCCGTATACCAAAGAATAGGGTATTGCCCCTGTTGATGTACGCGCCGTGGTACGGTACCCGTGAAGAGAAAACAGTAACATCTCATGCCAGTCCTTATAGGTGACTGTCATCTTTTGAATGATCTTCTTGATATTTTTTTCGCAGCTTCGACAACACCGTTCATCTTTGTCCGATAGGGAGATGAATTGTGATGTTGAATTTAGAACTGTTCGCACAAGGCAGTGATCATAGTATTGTTCAGGTTTGTACCGTTGTCAGTGATGATCCTGCCGGGGATACCGTACCGACAAATGAGGTTCTGCTTGATGAAGCGGGCAACAACATTCTTTGTAACGGATGCGAAGGAAGCTGCTTCGACCCATTTGGTAAAGTAATCAATGGCCACCAGAATGAAACAGTGTCCATTGGATGTTGTAGGCTTGATCTCTCCAATCATGTTGATTCCCCACATAGCGAATGGACAAGGAGCTGTTAAGACATTGAGAGGAACTGGAGGTATATGTACCTTGTCCGCATAGATTTGGCATTTGTGACAAGTACGGGAATATTAATGACAATCAGCTTCCATGGTAGACCAGTAGTATCCTGCCCGTAGAATCTTCTTAGCCATCGTATGTCCGCTAGAGTGAGTGCCAAAGGTACCATTGTGCAGTTCAGCCATAATCTGTTTAGCTTCAACTTTTTCCACACAACGGAGCAGAATGCAATCATGATTGCGCTTGTATAGGATACCATTGCTCAAGAAGAACTTAGCTGAGAATCTCCTTAAGAACTTTTTATCGTTGACTGAAGCTCCTTCAGGGTATTCTTGTGTCTCGAGATACCTTTTGATTTCATGAAACCACAGTCGGTCCACTACTTCTTCGGTATTAATCTCGTGACAATGTGCAGGTTCGTCCATTCGCTCGATGGTTATTTCAGGAGCCTCATTATCCCAATTAAGTTTAAACATGGATGACATTGTAGCTAGAGCATCTGCTAGCTGATTTTCTTCTCGCGGGAAGTGCTCGAAGGTAATCCGTTCGAAATGAGGTAACAATGTCAGGACATGTTCTTTGTAAGGGATGAGGTTAGGATGTTTAGTGTCCCACTCTCCTTTGATCTGACTGATGACCAAAGCTGAGTCTCCAAACACAACCAAAGATTTGATACCCAGGTCTATTACAACCTTGAGTCCAAAGATGCAAGCTTCATACTCGGCCATGTTATTGGTGCAGCTGAAGCAGAGTCTGGCGGTGAAAGGTGTATGGAAAACTTCTGGAGAGATGAGTACCGCGCCGATACCTTTGCCAAGTGCATTAGAAGCACCATCAAAGTACATGGTCCATCGGGATCCTTGTTCAGGTCCGTCATATGGTCTGAAATCTTCAATGTTGTCCAAAGTCATAATGTCTTCGTCGGGGAAGTCAAACTTCATGGATTGGTAATCTTCGACAGCTTGATAAGCTAGATGGTCAGCTAGTACACTCCCCTTTATAGCTTTTTGGTTCGTGTACTGGATATCGTATTCGGTCAGGATCATCTGCCATCTAGCTATTTTTCCAGATAAAGCAGGCTTTTCGAAGATGTATTTAATCAGATCCATCTTAGATATCAGTAGCGTGGTATGAGTCAACATATACTGCCTTAGCCGGCGAGCAGCCCATACCAAAGCGCAATAAGTTTTCTCGAGCAGTGAGTATCGGGTCTCACAATCGGTAAACTTTTTGCTAAGGTAATAAATGGCATGCTCTTTTTGGCCAGACTCGTCATGTTAGCCCAGTACCCACCCCATTGAATTATCCAAAACAGTCAGATACATGATTAGCGGCCTTCCTTCGACGGGTGGCATCAAGATAGGAGGTTCTAACAAATACTCCTTGATTTTATCGAAAGCAATTTGACAGTCATCATTCCATTTAACCACCTGATCTTTCTTCAACAACTTGAAGATTGGCTTACAGGTAGATGTTAGGTGAGAGATGAACCTTGCAATGTAGTTTAGGCGTCCCAAGAAACCTCTAACCTCCTTCTCAGTGCGAGGGACAGGCATTTCTTGTATAGCTTTGACTTTGGTAGGATCAACCTCGATGCCTTTGTTGCTGACTATGAAACCCAAGAGTTTACCGGAACTGACTCCATAAATGCACTTGTTAGGGTTCAGTCTGAACTTATACTCCTTCAACTTGACAAAAAGCTTTTGCAAATGGTCGAGGTGTTCTTCTTCTGTCTATGAACGGGCTATCATGTCGTCTACGTAGACTTCAATCTCATGATGTATCATGTCATGAAACAAAGCTACCATGGCGTGTTGATAGGTTGCCCCGACATTCTTCAGTCTGAATGACATCACTTTATAGTAGAACGTACCCCATTGTGTAACAAAAGTAGTTTTCTCCATGTCTTTAGGGGCCATTTTGATCTGGTTGTACCCTGAAAATCCGTCCATGAAAGAAAATACCTTGTGCTGAGCTGTGTTGTCAACCAAGATGTCAATGTGCGGTAGTGGAAAGTCATCTTTAGGGATGGCCCTGTTTAAGTCTCTGTAATCCATACACATTCTCACTTTGCCTTCCTTTTTAGGCACATGCACAATGTTAGCGACCCATTGTGGATAGGAAGTAACAGCAAGAAAGCCAACATTGAACTACTTCATCACTTCAGCTTTGATCTTTTCAGACATATCGGGCCTCATTCGGCGGACTTTCTGTTTAATTGGTGGACAATCTTCTCTCGTAGGGAGATGGTGAACCACAATGTCTGTATCGAGTCCCGGCATGTCTTCGTATGACCTGGCGAAGATCTCAACATATTCGTTCAACAACTGAATTAAGCGCTATTTGACACTTGGCTCTAGGTTGGCACCCACCCTGACTTATTTTCTGTCTTCAACAGTACCCAGGTTGATTGTCTCTAACAGCTCCTCATGTGGTAGAATAGCCCTTTCTTCCTGTTGTAACAGTCTAGCCAATTCTCCCGGTAATTCAAAGTCTTCATCACCTTCGTATTCGGCATGGTAGACCAGATCTTCAGAGTCACTAAAGGCCATAGCAGAATTGTTACCCATGGAATCTGGAATGAAAGGGTACCTGCATTTGTGAGTGTGGGTGTGTGTAAGGGATAGCCACCTTTAAACAAATAAAATGTAAAAAGAAAGAAAATGAACACAAAAGTTTATATGTGAAAACGTCCATGATTCATTAAAATGGCATATGAAGATGAAAAATCAAACCCTTACAAATGGACCTCCATGCCTCGGGTAAGGCACAAGGTTAAAAGTGTACGAATTGTTTAGGAATTATTACAAACCAACAGAAATGTTCGAAAGATAAATTACCGATTCATGAAAGTAATGGGAACAAAGTCCTTTTCCTCCCAGTTGTTCAGTCCTCCGTCCACAGTAGGGAAAATCCAGTCTTCCAGATTGCTCTCCTCTTCAGTATCTTCCAAAGCATTGACTCCATGATGGGTGATCTTTACTGGTGGTCCTCCAGCCCGGGAGCGATGCACAGCCTTCTGACTAGCCGAAGTGAAACCCAAGTCGAACTTATCAGATTTGAAAGGAAGATCGGAAAGCTGCCCCTTGATTGTGCTTCATCCTTCTTCAATCACAACCTTTGCATCTTTGAGGGATGACATCCGCGGCACAGGTTTGGTAATCATGGGCACAGAAGACACTGTCTTGGTTGCTGCAATCTCTTCAGAAACTTCCTCGAAGTGTTGGAAAGGGGTTTCTATGAATTCTCCATCTAATTTCACATAGCGGAAAGAATTAAGATGGCTTATCATATATTCCTCTTCGCCGTGCACAGTTACAATTTTCCCCTGGACATGATACTTGAGCTTTTGATGCAGAGTTGAAGTGACGGCTCCAGCATGATGAATTCAGGGTCTTCCCAACAAGCAAGAATAGGAAGGACGGATGTCCATGACATAGAATATGGAGTTGAAGGTTTCAGTTCCCACTTTAATCGGGATGTCCACCTCCCCGTGGACCATCCTTTTAGAACCATCAAAGACTTTGACAATGATATTGATGGGCTTCAGGGTTAGGCCTTCACAGTCCAATCTGTCCAATGCTTTCTTTGGCAAGACATTTAAAGACGACCCAGTGTCAACCAGGACATGGGCTAGAGTAGTCCCTCTGCATTCTACCGAGACATGCAAAGCGTCATTATGTTTTCTCCCTTTTGATGTTAGATCAACATCGGAGAATCCTAGACCATTGTTAGCTGTTAGGCTATCTACACATTCCTGGAACTGATCGACGGAGGTTTCCTGTGGCACATGGGCCGTCTTCAAAAATCTGATCAAAGCTTTAGCATGAGCTTCTGAACAAATCAGCAAGGCCAACATTGAGATCTTTGAGGGGGTTTGCCCCAGTTGTTCCACAACATTATAATCTCTTTTCTTGATTATTTTCAAAATCTCTTCCATTTCTTTCTGAGTGGTTTCAGGGATGATCAACGGCTGAGCCGTCGTCCTGACGGGCTCTTCTTGGATCCCTTTCCCTCTACCATCAGTAGTAGCAGAAGGTACAACCACAAGAGTTACAACTTCTTCAATAACTGGAGTTCTCGCAGATATGTTGATCGGTACAGGGGTAACCTTAGGAGCAGCTGAGGGTCCGAAGACTGCCTTTGGAGGGGCAATCTCCGGAGAGAAAATTCTTCCACTGCGGGTGATTTTACTTGTTCCAGCAATGTTTCCAATGTCGGAAGTCTCTTCATCATAACTTTCTTCAGTTGATTCAATTTGTTTAATACCGTGGTAGAAGATCTCTCCCCCATAGTTCCACAATATTGATTTGTTGGACTTGTACGGGATAGGCCCCGACATAGTTATCTTCAACGGTATAATCTTCGGATCAGATGTAATATTAACAGGTCTTTTGGAGACCTTGGAAAGATTGGCGGATATGGTAATTATAGCAACATCATTGACAGGAGTCGGAGTAACATGAGTCTTCTCAAAAAGGATTTCTTGGTTATCCATTAGGCGTTGGATGCCTAACTTTAATAATGGACAGTCGGTTGGTAAGGATGAACAAAGGCAGCAATCTTCTTCACAACCTGGGAAAACCCCACCCTTCAGCAAATTCAACTTGATTATCGGTAAAGGAGTCAACAAATTATCAACAATAGCAACATACAGATCTTCTTCAACAGCATGGGCATTATGGCCATGCTTTGGCATTGGAGCAGAGATCACATTCGGCTTTTCAAGGGAGTCGAATTCAACTTCTTTAGCATCTATTAAATCCTGAATCTTATTCTTAAGGGCCCAACAATTATTGGTGTCGTGCCCCAGGCTGTCTGAATGATAAGCACACTTAGCGTTCACATGGTAAAAGGAGAAGATGTATTCGGATTTTGCGGGGCCTCTCTCAAACTAGTAAGGGTTAACTTCAGGAGATGGGGGAGAACCTGAGCAGGCGTCATGTTTATTTTAGTGAATTGCCTAGCAGTCCTTTCCGCCCTTTGTTGGTTGGTTATGGGTTGATTGTTTCTAGGCTGATCAGCTGTAGACTTCTGAATCATTACGGCCCCCACCGCTGGCCGGCGCTCAACTCTTCCTTGACCTCTTTGGGAGTAGACAGATGATACTTCTTTCTTTGCTGGAAAGGTCTTTTTGATGGTAGTGGAAGCATATGCATCCTTTTGAATTTTCCCGCTCTTGATTCCAGCTTCAACTTTTTCACCAGTCAGAATTAACCCGGTGAACCCCGCAGATGAACTTCCAATTAGGTGATCGAAGAATGGACCTGACAGAGTCCCCAAGAATATATCAAATAGTTCCCTCTCAGATAGAGGTGGTTGCACTCGTCCCGCCAAGTCTCTCCATTTTTGGGCATACTCTTTGAAACCTTCATTTGAGACCATGCCCATACTCTGTAATTGAGTACGGGTTGGTGCTAAGTCTGTATTATATTGATATTGTCTGTAAAAGTCAGCCGCCAAATCCTCCCAATTATGCACATCAGACCTCTCTAGCTGGTAAAACCAATCCAACTGCGTCCTCGAAAGACTGTCCTGGAAGAAATGGACCCATAGATCTTTGTCAGAAGAATGTGGATGAATTTTTCTAACATAAGACCATAGGTGAATCTTTGGGCAAGACAATCCACCGTACTTAGCAAACAACGGTACTTTAAATTTGGGGGAAATGACAATCCCAGAAACCAACCCTAGCTCTTCGAAATCCAGCCCAGGCACCCTTTGCACTTCCATAGCTGCCAGACGTTCTTCCAGAATTTTGTATTTTTCATCTGCAGGAGGATACTTCTGTTCAGAATAGTCTTCATCCTCTTCCTCCTCTTCTTCCTTAGACTCAGATGGCACTGCAGCTCACTTTCCTTTTCCTACCCCTTCATCAGATGTTGAGGGGAAATCCAGGACTCTTTTAGTTTAACCTTCAAATCTTCTATGCAATATAGCCACACCAACCCTCTTCTTTTTCTTTTTCTCCTTTTCCTTTTCCTTTTCCAGTAGAGTTTTGAGCTCCTCCTGACCCTTAGCCAAGGTCATGAGTAGCTGCTGGAACTGTGAATTATGCGCCTACAAGTCTTTAATCGTCGGTTCTACATCCATCTTGCTGAAATAAACAACAGAGAGATAAGGAAACCTGGTGTGAAGACCTGTTTATGCATATGATGAATGATATCTATTCATGTAATACATTCAAGGATTCAGAAATTCAAATTTGTTGTAAACAAAAAGGAACACACGTCATATTAATAAGATATAATTTGTTAGTACATCAATGCCCCATGGGCAAAATAATACAAAATTCTAATGTAAAAAGACGTTACGCATCCTTTTTGGTGCAATGTAGTTGTTGAGAGTCTTCTCTTCGTGAAGTTGACGAGTAAGTTCCAAAACCTTCTTCTCACTGGCGTAGAATTGGGCTTCAAAAGTATCACGCTCTCCCTTGAGCTGTATCCAACTCCTTTGTAAATCTTCTAGTGATGTTGGCATGTCGGGATGTAGGAGGGTGTATGGAACCTCTCCTTCCATAACAGGCTCTTTGATCACAGGAAGAATGTAAGGATAAGGCATCATAAGACTTTGGGCGCGGGTTCGTACCCACTTGAGGTAAGGCTCAAGGGGGGTGGAATTCTTGTGTCCCATGGTCTTACTGTCCACCATGTTGGGCATCCTCCAAGCTCGGATAAACCTTTGTCGAAGTCCTTGATCATCGTTGTCGAAGTCAAAAACCAAATCTGGAATCAGCATATCATGTGGGCCATCCCTTCGGGCATACCTAAACTGTCTCAGAGCCAAGCAAGGGTTATAGGTAATGCCTCCCCTAATGCCTAGTAGAGGGACATTAGGGAATTCCCCACAACGGTCGATGACGATAACATTTTCTCTGGATCGAGAACACCAATGAACATCTGAATGTGTAAGAGTCATCAATCGTTGTGACCACCTCATACCTTGCTCATTCTTCAAGACTGATTGGGGAAGGTGAGAAATAAACCACCTTGCCAGTAGAGGAGTACAACACATGAGAACGCCTCTTTTCCTCATTGTTCGAGTGTGAAATGAGTGGAGGATATCCCCAAGCAATGTAGGCACAGGATTCCGAGATATGAAGATCTTGACAGCATTGACATTTATAAGCTGGTCAGGGTTTGGGAACAAGACCAACGCATAAATGATAAGTGCTACAATCTCCTCAAAAGCTTGCAGATCTAGAGAATTCCAGCATTCTTGAGCTTTCTCAAACAGGAACTTTGCCAAGAAATCCTTAACACCACTTCTGGTTTCCCAATGACCTATGATATCAGATGGTTGCAAGTGTAGGGCTTGAGCAACATCTTCAAGCTTTGGATCTCTTTCTGTACCGTTGTAGGGTAGTTTATGGAGAACAGGAATCCTCAAGAGTTGAGAAAATTCCTCCAAAGTAGGCACTAACTGGTAATCAGGAAATGTGAAGCGGTGGTGTAGGGGGTCCAATAACTGGAAGAGAACTTTCACCATGTTTTCCTCTATGTTGGAGTTGACCAAGTTGAGAAGTCGACCATGTCTTTCAGTGAATGGAGAATTCTCTGGAATCTTGGAAGCAATTTCCTTTAGTTGAGGAGGTATTCTCACAAGGTTGACCTGAATAGTTTTCCCGCGGAGTGAATCCATTACCTACAAAATAGGAACAAAGATGAAGATCCAAACCCTTGAAATGGTTAGTGGATGCATATGACGCTTCATGATGTTCATGATGTTATGCACAAGTATATGTACAAGCAAATCACACAAGATCCTAGTTTCAGGCTTGCATGGGGTTTCATAGGTAAGTACCCTCTTGAAGTTTAGTTGGCTCAACCTGTCCTATAAATAGTAACCGGGTTCTAAGGAGCTCAATATCACTAGATTATTTTTTGTGTTCATTGTTTCAGTTTAGCCACTTTACTGGTGACCAAAATATTCCAAGAAAACAACCTTCAATGAGTGTAATATCGAGTATCTACCAACTTCGAACTGCACCAAAGCCGGTCATCTCACTACCCCTAAAAAAGGACAAGTTGGTTAAGTAAAGGTTCTAAAAGTCCATTAGTGCTTCATGACATCACTCAGCGGCCTCGTATTCTCTTTGATTGACTCAAAGGCTACCGGTACCCACAAATATGTCTCACTAATATAGCTATTGCTTCAACCATGTCGGTATACCCCGCACAATTTCCACAACGTATTGCTATTTACCTATGTTTCCCAAATCCGGGTAGAGGATTCAAACCCAAACAATAGAACCAATTGTAAAGCAATCAAAGCAAACAAGGTAAGCATGTAAAGGTGATTTAAAACCCTAAGGTAACCCCACTTTTTTATTCTCCCCAGCAGAGTCTCCAGTTCTATGATACGGTGGGAGAACTAACTTGAGGTTTTGTGTTTGTGTTTGCAAATGTTTTGGTTTAGCAAGAGTCGCCACCGACTTTTTATTTTGTCCAAAGGAAAGGTCAAAAAGCACAGGAAATACCTTTGAGATGTTTTCTTGGGTTCGGGGGGTAGATTATGAAAAGGGAAGGTGTTAGCACCCTTTTCATCCATGGTTTTCCATGGGCTCTTAGTTACTTGTTTAGATCACTTTCTTTTGCTTTTCAATTGTTTGAAATGATGCTTTTGGTGTGTGGTTTTGAAAATATTTTGAAAAGAGGCCTTTGTCTAGGCAACCTTTGTAATGATTCTTGTTTGAATGTATACAAAGGTGTTTGTCTTTTAAAAAATGTTTCAATGTTTGAAAGTTTGTTTTGGGAAATGTTTTGAAATTGTGTGAGTGTTTGAAAATAGCAAGGATGGTTTGCAAGTTTGATCAAGTAACTAGGAGTTGTCTACCCTAACTCAAAGATCTTTCCTACACATTTTTAACCCTTTGAAATTGTTGTTTTACCATTGTATTTGGTAAACAACCTTGTGTTTGGATGTTAAACGGGACAGGCGTGGGTCATCGTATGACCATGATAACAATGTTGCCAAGTATCTTAGCAAGTTTTTTGAGGGACTAGATCATTTTTGTATAGGCAACCAAGATAGCGTCATCAAGGGACTATGATCTTTTTTTGTTTGATTGATTTTGCCAAGATACCTAGGATGCATACCATGGCCATGTTTTTTAAGGCAACAAGTGGGTGAAACCCTAGAGATGCTTGTGTGCATTGTGTTGTCATTTTTCATGCATTTTTGTCTTGTATTAGTCATGCTATTTGTTTTGATTTTTGGTTATCATACAAACCCTAGTCTTACTATCATGCATATTTGAAAGCAATAAAGTGCGTAAAAGTAAATCTACAACTATTACAACATTGATATGGGGAGGGGGATACAAGTTTGAATAGGGGGATATTTGTAAGAAAATAAAACCCTAATTCAACTATTACAACCAAATTGAATTCATTGTACAAATAATAAATAGACAATATTTAAATCTGCAATTAAATATGAATATGCAAAAATGTTTTTGTATTTATTTAATGTATGTAAAATAAATTATTTAATGTCCTAAAAACATTAAAAATATTAATGGTTATTTTTTTTGGAAAGGATGGAAACTCTAGTTTTGTTTTAAGAAAATATATATTCTAAATATTTATTTATTCATTTTTTATGTACAATAAAAAATATATACAAAAATGTTAAAAAATAAAATATGTATGACAATATTATTTTATATGTATAAATAAATAAAAATAAAAATAAATAATATTTTTGTATTAATTATAAGTTTTTATTTAAGAAAATAAATACATTAAACCTAATAAACTAAATATTATGCCAAAAATAAAAAATAAAAAAATAAAAAAAAGTGAAAATTTAAGAAAATATTTGGTAATTTTTAATGTTTAGAAAAATAAATAAAAGTCAGAAAAGGTAAAAGAAATAAAAAAATATACAAAAATAATCAAATGGGCCAAGGGGGTGCAGAAAGCAAGCAGGGGGGGTGCAAAAAGCAGGACAAAGCCAGGCCCAACCCAAGTCACACTTCATCCCTGTCCTCTGGCCAGAAACACGCGCGCGCCATGTTTAAATTGGTAACTCCTGCATACATGCTCAAAAACAAAATCGTGCAACATGAAAGTTATAGCTCTTGATCACACGATTCTAACCATATAAAAACTTGATCTAACTCTCAAAGACCAGAGAGAATTTCATTGGCCCTAAATCTTGACCTAGTTTTTTTAGAAAGTTCAACTATCAAATACTCCTAGCTCAGTTAACATAAATGAATTCTATGCATATGTATAGCTCAAGGGCAATGAGGACTACATTTTTGCTTCACAAACCTAAGCCTAATGTTTCCTAAATAGAGAGATAGAAGTTTGAAATTTACCTGTTTCAATCAAGCTCGAGTATGCCAATGCAACAACTTTCAGTGAGGCCTGAGGTTCTTTTGAGCTTGCTTGATGTTCCTTTGAGCTTTCCCAATGCTTTGCTTGCTTTGAAATGGTCTGAAACTTCTTGTAGAACTCAACCTGCAAACTCAAAATTTGAAAATGGTGAAGTATGTAAATGGAGTTACAGTGACTTGGGAATGGTTGGGATAGTTTAGGTATGTTGTATGGAGTGTGTTGGAACTGGTTTGGGACAAAACGCACGAGGCAATGTGAAGATGGAAGTGATTCTGCAGGGCTTGCCCTATTTTTTGCAAGAACTTGTGTTTTGGTGTTTTGGAGGGTTTGAGAACTTGCTAGCTCGTTTTTCTGGCTTGGTGTGATGTGCTAAGCTTGTTTGAAATGAATACAACACTTGCTCTTATCAGATTCAAGAGTTGTTGACCTTTTGCATAATTGCTTGGTTTGGAAGTAAAAGGTGATTTTGACAATGCTATGGCCTGTACAGGCTAGCTCCAAGCATGCACATAGTTGGTGTACTTTGCCTGATATTAGGGAATTTTGTTTTCAGGAAAAGGCTTGGTCCAATGCTCAAGAGAAACAAATTTGCAAAAGGTGTGCTTTATGTAAATGACATTGTTGCCTTTTTGCCAAAAATGGATTAAACCTTTGTATAATGCTTCATAGATCAGAATAATGCCCTAATCCAATGTGTTTGCATTTAATTTATGAGTGTGGAAAGGTTTAAGGACCTGTAAGCAAGTACAAGCAAGGTTTGGACCGATTTTGCAACTTGAAGCATGGTGTAAAATGCCTTGGCCAAAAGTGAGAAAATTCAAATTTCAAACCTTTGATTCTCCCTAACCACAAATGATCTTGGAGAGTTCTTGGACATTTTGGAAAACTTGTAACATGCTCTACAATCCATCTTTGAAATTAATTTTGAGATTCCACTTGGAACTATGTGAAAAGTTGACATGAAGATAGGTCAAAATCCTGCCTAAACTAGGGCAAAATTTCACTAAGTTGGAATGTTTTTTGGACCCTTATTCATAAAATCATAACTTGAGATCCAAGCATCTTTTGGGAAAACTTTATGGATCAAAGTTGTAGATTTTGTGGAGTACTACAACTTTCATGTTGTAAGTTTTCTTTGAATCCAATTGCATCATGGTGAAAAAGTTGGGAAAAGTTGGGAAAATTAGGTTTCTTGGTGAACAACTTTTATGTATATTTTCCATTTTAAACCCTAATTTTCAAAATTAGGTTTCTTGGTGAACAAGTTTCATGTTTGGACACATCTTGATGAAAAATGACCCTTGGCACTTGATTTTGACCAAAAAGTCAAAGTTTAATTTTTCAGTGTATAGTTGATTTTTGATCAGTTGACTGGAAAATTCATCTGTCAATCGAATGCTTTTGAGATCTTTTGAACCTTATGATTAGGTCAAGATGATGCCATTGAGTCCTTTAAACCATGCTTGAACCCAATTTTCCATTGGCTAGGTGATGAATCAGAAATTTCCCTTCTGTAGTCAAAACCCTAAAAATGACCATTTTGCCCTTTTGATGATCTGATCAAATTTCTTGAGGAGTTGTGGTCCAAACTTGATCAAATGGTTCATATGAGTCTATAATGTTGATGTGGATAAAAAATTATGAGGTTTAACTTTAAATTGGCCACAGTTGACTTTTTCCCCAATACAACTGATTTTTAGGTCAACTGTCCAATTGACTGGGCAAAAATTTGATTCAAGGCTTGAAACTTGGTATAAGAAATCTTATAAGTCCAACATGAAGTATGACAGTCACATGAGGCATTGGAAGTCCAAAAATCCTGGTGCAAACTGAAACCCTAATTTCAGGTCAATAGTGCAAGGAGGGGTCTTGAGCAGAGCAAACCCTAATTTTGATCTTGAGTCCAAGAGTCTTGTGAGAGGAAATATTGATAAAATGAGAGGGAAAATTTTGGGGTACAACAGTATGCATCAACTCATGTAGCGCGTTAAACCCAGTAAGCGTCAACCCAAGGCATTACGCATCGATCCATGTTGTCTAGTTTTTGGCATAATTAGTTTGAAAAGACTGTAACTTGAGTTTTCGGACTCCGTTTGAGGTGTCGTTCGAAGCATTAAATAGCTAAAGCAATGAAATTCATTCTTAAGAATTAAAATGAAGAATAGTAAGGATAATCCTAGTATCCAAGTTAGGAATTGGATTAGTTCCCGTGTTGATCGCTATGTTGATTTTTGTGAAGAATGATGAGGATGAGATGAGTATGGATTACTGTCTTGTTTATAACAGTAGGATTAATGATGATAATGAGGTGGTATTACAGAATAGTAATATGTATAGGTTTGGTGATTTAGAAGTAAGCCTTAGATGATTAATTAATTGTAGGCAATATCATGTTGTAGGCCTATGGCCAACGTTTCGAGATTGACGAATTGCTGTTGTATTGTTATTGTGGCTGAATCACTGTGAACTATAATGATATATGATGTTTGATGATAAATGATGTTGATGAACGATATTGATGAAAGAATTTGAGATGCCTTTAATAATTGACAGCTATTAAGATGTAGGATTCTGGCCAACGATAATGTTGTATTGAGATGTTGATAATTATGGTGTTGTCATTACATTCATGATTGTGTCGCATACATTGCATTTCAAGATGGAGCTTATGCTCATTACGATGGCCTGTATTGGAGAATATTAAGATGAAGGCTTATGCCTTGTTGATGCCTCTATTTATTGGCAGATTTTTAAGATGGGAGTTACGCTCCAATGGTACCACATGCATTTGCATAGTATTGAGTCGCATTATATGATTGCATAAAGAAGTTGTGAATTGATGTGATAGATGTGTATTATTTTTGGTATTTACGTTGCAATTATTATTGAGTAAATCATGAGAAGTTGTGACGTTATGTGATCTAATTTAATATATTGGTTATCATACGCTTTATTATATTGTTAGATATCTCATCCCTTCTGTTTGAATCTTGCCCTTATGTTGGTAACGTGCAGGTAATCGAGAATGAATATGGTATACCTTCAATAGTTCGAGTCGGTGTCATTGCTCTGATATGTAACACTCGGGGGGGATGAACGCTTGTTGCTTTAATTGTTGATTATTTTAGTTGTTGAACTTTAAATTGTTGGTTGCTAAGTATGTATTATTTTGAAGTTGCTGTAATGATGGACAAAGATGTTATTATGAATTCCGCCGCGTAGATGTTTAAATTGTTGAATTAAGAGATTAAATTGTTATGTTGATAGTTCATCCGAAGTTTTAAAGTGTTATGTATCCACGATGAATGCAATGTGTATTGAAAGATGAATTTGTGGCATCCTGATTCGTTTGCATGAATAATTATAACTCTGATTTACATTTATAATTACCGGGTAGAATCGGGGTGTTACAAAGTTGGTATCAGAGCAAAGGTTGGTCCGTCTGACCTTGTTGTCGAGTCATAGTTGTCTAACAATCGAGTATTGTTAATTTGAGTTCTAACCGTTGTTTATGTTGTAGTGATAAGTTGAGATGGCTGGAAGGAATGATGCTTCACTTGCTGCTGCTTTAGAAGCAATGGCTCATGCGATGGAGAATCAATCGAATGCTGACGGGAATGCTGGATCTCGTAGCTTGGCGACTTTCCAGAGAGAGAATCCACCTACCTTCAAGGGAAAGTATGATCCTGACGGAGCATTGGATTGGTTGAAAGAGATTGAGAGAATCTTCTGTGTGATGGACCGCACTCCAGCGCAGAAGGTTCAATATGGTACTCATATGTTAGTAGTCGAAACCGATGATTGGTGGCTAGAGACTTGTCAGAGATTGGAAGCTGCAGGTGAGAATGTCACTTGGGCTGTGCTCCGTAGGGAGTTTCTGAGGAAGTACCTTCCTGAAGATGTCCATGGTAAGAAGGAAATTGAATTCCTTGAGCTGAAGTAAGGGAATATGTCAGTTGTCGAGTATACTGCCAAGTTTTCTGAGTTGGATAAGTTTTATCCACACTACGCTGAGGCAGATGCTGAGTTTTCAAAGTGTATCAAGTTTGAGAATGGGTTGCGCCCGGAGATCAAGAAGGCAGTTGGATACCAAAAGATCCGTGTCTTTGCTGATTTGATTGATAGTTGCAGGATTTATGAGGAGGATAATAATGCTCATTACAATATTATCAGTGAGAAGAGGGGTAAGCACCAACAATATCGTGGTAAGCCTTATGATACCCCAGCTGGTAAAGGTAAACAGAAAGTTGCTCAGGGTCAGAGGACTAGTGGAGGAGATGCTCCTGCTAGTGTGGTTTATTTTAAATGTGGGAAACTTGGGCATAAGAGTAATGTGTGTAATACTGAAGTAAAGAGGTGTTTTCGTTGTGGTAAGAACAGACATGTTGTATCTGAGTGCAAGCATAAGGATGTGATTTGTTTCAACTATAGTGAAGAATGGCACATCAGTAGTCAGTGTCATAAACCAAAGAGGGCGCAGACAAGTTGTAAAGTGTTCACTTTAGTTGAGGATCAGAAATCCGCTGAGGACAGACTTATCAGAGGTAAATGTTTCATTAATAGTACTCCTTTAATTACTATTATTGATACCGGTGCTACTCATTGCTTTATTGCTGCTGATTATGTTGAAAGATTAGGTCTTATGTTTTCTTCTATGAATGGAGAAATGGTCGTCGATACTCCAGCCAAGGGGTCAGTGACTACTTATTTTTGTGTGTTTAAAGTGTCCCTTGTCGATCTTCGACAGAGACTTTGATGTTGATTTGGTTTGTTTACCGTTAAGAGTTTTGGATGTGATTTTGAGTATGAACTGGTTAGAGCATAACTGTGTTCATATTAACTGTTATGACAAGTCTGTGAGGTTTTCTACTTCTGAAGAAGAGGAAGATGGTCTGTTGTCTGCAAGGAAGTTGAGGAAGTTGATGCAAGAGGAAACACAAATGTTCTCGTTAATGGCGTTGCTATCTGTAGAGACTCAAGCTATAATTGAGGAATTGCAAGTGGTGTATGAATTTCCTGAAGTTTTCCTTGATGAAATTCTTGATGTACCACCAGAGAGGGAGGTTGAATTTGCAATTGATCTTGTACCTAGTACCAGACCCGTGTCTATGGCACCATACAGGATGTATGCATCTGAATTTTCAGAATTAAAGAAGCAATTAGAAGAGTTACTTGAAAATAAGTTTGTAATACCAAGTGTATCGCCATGGGGTGCTCCAGTGTTGTTAGTAAAGAAGAAAGATGGAAGTATGAGGCTTTGTGTTGATTATAGAGAGTTGAATAAAGTGACGATTAAGAACAAGTATCCGCTTCCAAGAATAGATGACTTGATGGACCAATTGGTGGATGCTCGTGTATTTAACAAGATTGATTTGTGGTCGGGTTACCATCAGATTAAAGTGAAGGATGAAGATATCCAAAAGACGACTTTCAGAATGCGTTATGGACATTATGAGTATTCGGTGATGCCTTTCAGTGTTACTAATGCGTCGGGAGTATTCATGGAATATAGGAATCTATCTTTCATACTTATTTGGATCAGTTTGTAGTGGTGTTCATTGACGATATTTTGGTTTACTCTAAGTCAGAAGAAGAGCATGCAGAACACTTAAGAGTAGTATTACAAGTTTTGAAAGAGAAGAAGTTGTATGTGAAGCTGTCCAAGTGTGAATTATGGTTAAAGGAGATTAGTTTTCTTGGTCATGTGATATCAGGTAGTGGCATTGCTGTAGATCCATCGAAGATTGATGCTGTGTTGCAATGGGAAACCCCGAAGTCAGCTACTGAGATTAGAAGCTTTTTGGGATTAACTGGTCATTATAGAAGGTTTATTAAAGGTTTTTCTAAGTTGGCACTTCCATTGACTAAGTTGACTTGTAAAGGTAGAGCTTTTGTATGGGATGTTCAGTGCGAAGAAAGTTTTACAGAATTAAAGAAGAGGTCGATGTCGGCTCCGATTTTGATGTTGCCTAATCCAAGAGAACCTTTTGTGGTATATTGTGATGCTTCTAAGATGGGTTTAGGAGGTGTGCTTATACAGAATGATAAGTGTGATACGGTGGGAGAACTGACTATGAGTTTTGCGTTTGTATTCGCACTTGTTCGGTTGAGCAAGAGTCGCCACCGACTTTTTATTTTATCCTAAAGGAAAGGTTAAAAAGCACAGCAAAAACCTTTTGAGATATTTCGTGGGTTCGGGGGGGTAGATTATAGAAAGGGAAGGTATTAGAACCCTTTCTATCCATGGTTATCCATGGGCTCTTAGTTTACTTGCTTATATCAACTTGCCTTTATTTTTAATTGTTTGAAATGGTGCTTTGTGTGTGTGGGTTTGAAAATGTTTTGAAAAGAAGCCAATGTGGTGGCAACCTTTGTAATGATCCATGTTGGGATGTATACAAAGGTGTATGTCTTTTGAAAAGGTTTTCATTTGTTTTTGAAAGTTGTTTTGAAAGTGTAGTGATGTGTGGTTTAGAAAATAGGCAAGTGTTTTGTTTTGCAAGTTTGATTCAAGTAACTAAGAGTTTGTCTACTCCTAAATTTCTCAAAGATTTCTACTATGTTTTAACCCTTTTAACAATTTTGTTTCACCATTGCATTTGGTGGACAATCTTGTGTTAGGATGTGAAAGGGACGGGCGCGGGTCATCGTTTAGACCATAATTGCAATGGTGCCAAGTATCTTTGGGCAATGTTTTCTTTAAGGGACTTGATCATTTTTTAGGCAACTTTCGAAAGCGTCATCGAGGGACTATGATCATTTGATTGTTTGTTTTACCCAAAGAGACCTAACATGCAATATGGCCCATTTATTGAAGGCAACAAGTGGAATACCCTAGGGGTGCAAGTGTGATTAGTGTTGTCCATTTTCATGCTTGATTATCTTGAAATTAGGTCAAACTATTTTTGTTGTTTTTGATTCGCATACAAACCCTAATTCTAGCATGGTATAATTAGAAAGCATTAAAGTGCGAAAAATAAAGTTCCTAAGTTATTACAACACATTATATGGGAAGGGGGGTACAAATGTTCAAATGGGGGTATTTTGACAAAGAATTTAAACCTAGACTATTACATCAATTTGGAATTATACAAGGTAATTAATATACAATAATTAAATAAAATAAGAATAAATATGCAAGATGCAAAAATGTTTTTTTTATATGTAAAAAAAAAGTATTTTTATATGTGTCAAATAAACAAAATAAAAAGTATCAATTTTGGATTTTTTTATGTATTTTAGGGCAAAACCCTAATTTATTAATTAAAAGGTATTAATTGTTTAATATTAATAATATTTATTTATTATATACAAAAATAAAATAAAAATGAAATATATTTGTCAAAAAGGTATTTTTTAATGT
This sequence comes from Vicia faba, assembly GCA_948472305.1. Lineage (NCBI taxonomy): Eukaryota > Viridiplantae > Streptophyta > Magnoliopsida > Fabales > Fabaceae > Vicia > Vicia faba. The sequence continues at coordinate 573,022,916 of OX451738.1, forward strand.
TAAATATTAATAAAAATAAATATATACATATTATTTAAAATAAAAATAAAAAAAATAAATGTGTTTGCATTATTTTTAGTATTTTTGAATAAAAGTGTATCTATTTATTTATTTATGTACACATATTATTTAAATGCCTAATAAATATGAAAATGGTGTAAAAAATATTTTTTATATTTTTAATATTATAATAAAAAATAAATAAGTCAGAACAAAAAAGAAAAAGTAAAAAAAAATCATAAAAATAAGCAAAATGGGCCTAGGGGGTGTAAAAGTGAAAACATGGTGTGAAAAGAAAAGTCAAACAGGCCCAGCCCAGAACCCTGTCATCTTCAACCTCTAGCATTTTTGTTCAAGAAAACACGCGTTTTCTATCTTCCAATTCCTTGATCTTTTGCCAAATCTTCCAACATGAAACATGTAGAGCTTGAAGCCACGATTCCAGACATATAAAGAAATCAATCTAACTCTCAGAAATGAGAGAGAATTTCTTCTCCTCCAATTCCTGACCTAGTTTTTGTTCCATGTTCAGACATTAAATTCTCACAGCACACATAATATAAATGAAAACTAATTACATGGACATGTTCAGGGCTATGAATGTGACATATTTTCTTCACAAACCTAAAGCTAACAATGCCTGGATAGAGAGATACGAGTTCATGAACTTACCTGTTCAGTTGAAGTTGTATCTGGTGATGGAGGTGTCTTCAATGCAAGGTGATGATTGGTACAGCTTCCTTGATGTCCAGGGATGCTATTCCAAGCTTTACTTTGTCTTGAAACTAAGTGAATCGTGCTATGGAACTTCAACTACAAAACAAGAAAATGAAAATGGTGATGTTGCTTGGGAGTGTTACAGGTCGTGTTTGAGGTTTGGAATAGTTTCAAGGGATGATGTGGGATGTGTTTGAAGTGGTTTTAGCAAGAATGCATGAAAGGATTGAGCTATGGAACTCAAACTGCAGGGATGCCCTGTTTTGGGCAGTTCAATGGTGATTCTGTGAATGGGAAGGCAATGGAGGTGATTGATTCGTGTTCTAGCTTAGAATGGATGTTTAGAAAGTGTACAAAGTCTTTTCTTAAGGCTTGGTTTACAGGAATGATAGTTGTTGTAAGTTATGGCAAGTTTCTTACACTTTAAGCAACAAATGCCAACTTGTGTTTTTAGACAGGTAGAGGCCCCCCTAATGTGTTGTAAACCTTGGCCTTGATCAGTGCAATTAGCCCATAAACTTGTGCCAAGGAGATTTGAACTGTACTTGCTTGGATTTGCATTTGACATAAAGTCCAACTTTTCAAGAATAGCTAATTTGCTTTTTCCATTTATGGCTTAGTTTTGCATACAATGTTTGAACACACAAAATAAGGTCTTGGCACAATGAGTTAGCATTAAATTATTGAGTGCAAATGGGATATAGGACTTGTAATCAAGGAAAGCATGCTGAATTCAAAATGGCACAAATGTATGAACATGTAAATTGGCCAAATCAAAAGTGAGTTTTTCCCAACTTGCCAAATTCGATTCTCCCTAACCATGAGGTTGTTTGATGAGTTCTTGGACATTTTGGAAAGCTTGGAATGTTTACTACAATCCATCTTTGAAATGCAAATTGAAATTCCAAGTGGAAGTATGTGAAAAATGGTCTTGAAGTTAGGTAAAAACCTTGTCTAAAATAGGTCAAATTTTCTCTAAGTTAAGAATGGTTTGGTACCCTTGTTCCAAAAATTGTAACTTGAGCTACAAGCTTCTTTTGGGAAAACTTTGTGAATCAAAGTTGTAGATTTTGAAATAGGCTACAACTTTCATGTTTTGACTTTTGCTTGAATCCAAATGAATCTTGGTGAGAAAGTGGGACAAAGTTAGGAAAAAATTAGGGTTTTTCATAACTTAGAAAAATTCTAAGTTATGAAAAATCTTCATTTCAAACCCTAATTTGCAATTCTTGATTTCTTGATGAACAAGTTTCATGATTTGGCATGTTTTGATGAAAAATGAATCTTGACACTTGATTTTGACCAAAAAGTCAAAGTTTGACTTTTCAGTATACAGTCAAAATTGATCAATTGACTGGGAAATTCAACTATCAATCTTGTGTATTTGGGATCTTTTGAACTTTTTGAGTATGTCAAGATAATTCCATGGGGTCCTTGAGTCAATATGTGAGCTTGATTTGCCATTGGCTAGGTCAAACAGTCAAAAAATTGCCTTTGTGCAGTCAAAACCCTAAAAATGACCATTTTGCCCCTTTAGTGATCTGATCAAATTTCTTGTGGAATTGTGATCCAAACTTGATCAAATGGTCCATGTGAGTTCATAATGTTGATGTGGGTCTATTTCCATGAGGCTTTACTGTCAATTGGCCACAATTGACTTTTTCCCCAATACAGTTGATTTCTAGGTCAACTGTCCAATTGACTGGGCAAAATTTGGAATCAAGACTTGAAACTTGGTATGGATAAACTTGGGAGTCCAACATGAAGCATGAAAGTCGTCTTAGGCCTTTTGAGGTCAAAACATCTTTGTGCAAACACAAACCCTAATTTGGGTCAACAGTGCAAGGAGAAGTCTTGAGCAGAGGAAACCCTAACTGGATCTTGAGCTCCAAGGGTCTTGTGATGAGAAAATGTTGAGGAAATGGGAGGGAAAATTTTGGGGTACAACAGTTGCCCCTGTTCAATCTTCTTGAACCTGAAGAGTTAGATTGGCAAGTTTGCCTTTCGTGACTCGAGGGTAAAAGGAGATTGGACACTAGAGTGCCCGGAAATTTGCACTCGCATGTCGGAGTATCAGCAAAGGTGATGTCGGGAATGGGCTTATAGATGCCATTTGGAGAGATGGTGGATAGGGAGATGGGCTTATAGATGCCATCTGGAGACGTGACAGAACTTCGTTGGGAATGGGCTTATAGATGCCATTTGGAAGTGTTGATCGCATAAGAGATTCCTTAGCGAGAACTTGTGTATTTTGAGAAAGGCGGATGTTTTCCTGGCTTGTTACAGGTGTTTGATCTTCAATCTCTTCATGCAGATATTCCCTGGCTAGGTAGAGGTATCGAATCTACAATTAGTTGCTCACAGATATGCCCTGGCTAGATACAGGAATCGAATCTGGAAATAGTTGTCAATAGATATGCCCTGGCTAGATACAGGTGTCGAATCCGGAATTGTGACAGTTGATAGATGTGCCTTGGCTAGATACAGGAATCGAATCTTCAAACTCTTCAGATGTGCCCTGGCTAGATACAGGAATCGAATCTGGAATTGTTGTCAGTTGATAGATATGCCCTGGCTGGATACAGGAATCGAATCTTTAAACTCTTCAGATGTGCCCTGGCTAGATATAGGAATCGAATCCGGAATTGTGACAGTTGATAGATGTGCCCTGGCTGGATACAGGAATCGAATCTTCAAACTCTTCAGATGTGCCCTGGCTAGATACAGGAATCGAATCTGGAATTGTTGTCAGTTGATAGATATGCCCTGACTGGATACAGGAATCGAATCTTAAAAATCTTCAGATGTGGCCTGGCTAGATACAGGAATCGAATCTGCAAACTGATCACTCACAGATGTGCCCTGGCTTGATACAAGAATCGAATTTGGAAACTGTGACAGTTGAAGGTAGTTGTCTTTTTCCTGAAAAGGCAAAACATCAGTTGTATGCAATGTCATGATGTATGAAGTGCATGATGTCATGATGTTCAACATGAGATAGTGTTGTATGCACTTTATCATGTATGTAAGCAAGATGTATGAAATATGAAATGTTTACGAATGTATTTTTGTCTAGGAAAATAAATCCTTGACGATCGGCCGTGGAATTAAATCCTGGGCTGACGTTGAAGAGCTTTTCGTTTCCGCTGGGGATGACGGTTGCAAGAATACACCGGTAGGAGAAGATGACTCCGTTGAGGAATAAACTTGTTGGAGAGATTACTCTGTGGGGAATTTCTCTGTGGAAGAGATACTTTGCTGAAGTTTAACGAGAGCTTCGCTGAGGATTTCAATGATGGACTCCACTGGGGATAACAATGATAAACTCCGCTGGGGATAACAAAGATAAACTCCTCTGGGGATTGTGTTGATAAGTCATTGTGATCGGTGGATCTGGAACTGACTGTTTAACGCTGGTTCGCGAAATGTCGCGGAAGCAAGAGTCGCCACCGTCTTTTATTTTCTCCAAATGGAAAGGACAAAAGCACAGAAAAATTCCTTAAAGAGATTGCTCTCGGTTCGGGAGGTAGGTTATAGAAAGGGAAGGTGTTAGCACCCTTTCTATCCATGGTTATCCATGGGCTCTTAGATACTTGCTCATTGTGTTTTCAAAATGGTTTGTTTGCTTTTCAACTGTGGGTTTTTAAAAAAAGTTTCTTTGAAAATTCCAGTTCGACTCTTGTATCGGTCCTCAAGAGTGTTTGAAAAATTGCTTTCGAAAGCTTTTGAAAATGTGTTGGTGTGAAAAGTATTTTTTTGATTTGTTTGGAAATTGGAGCAAGTATCCACGAGAACCTACCTACCCTAAGGAATTCGTCTGTGTAAATGTCCTTTAAAGTAGTGCCATCCCACCATTGAGAGGTAGGTAGCACCACTGTTGGAGGTGTTCGGGTCAATTCGAGGTTCGGGACATGGTGATCACCAGAGCAATGGGAAGACACCTTAGAAGCTACCCTCATGCCAGGTTCCCGGATCATGAGGACTTACTAAGACATCCTCTACTCGACGATCACCTTTCGAGGCAAGGCAACAGTGAGGCGTACCCTAAGGGTGGTGTGTGATTTATGTGTCATGTTCAGTTATTTTATCTTGTTCATGTCAAAGTGATCTATGCGTTTGTTTTTATTTTTGTCATTCATTCTTGCATGCATTTATTTAACAGTTAAAAGAGTGCGAGAAATATAAAATTCCTAAGCTATTACAAAGGCGCGGGTCCACATCGCCAAATTTAATCCAGGACCCGATTTGACAGAAAGTAAATAAAGTAAAGTGCGAGAAATTAATATTACACGGCTTTGGGAGAATTACATAAATAATTAAAAGAAAAGAAATAAATGCGCGAATTGAATTAAAATTGGAAACGAGGGCGTTGGACCCTTTTTAATGAAATTAAATTATTATTAAGCAAATTAATTAAATTAAAATAAAAAAGAAATTATTTTTGAGTTTTTTGGTACTTATGACTTTAATGAGAATAATTAAATGAAAGAAAATATTAACCCTAATTCTAGTTGTTTTTTAGTTTATTAAGAAAACATGTTAAAATTAAACCTAAGATTAAGCTAATTATTTACATGGTAATTTGATTTATAAAAATAACTAATTAAGAATTAATAATTAATATAGTAAAAAAGAAAAAAAAGGATGAAAAATGCTTGAAACCCTAATTCTACCAATTTTAGGTTTTATTGAAAAAATATTAAGATTAACCCTAGATTTAAAAAAACTAAAATCAATTAATGACATTTGTTTACAAAAAATAACATTAAATAAAAATACTTATTTCTTGTCTTTTTCTGATTTTATATTATTTTTATGTTTTTTATGAAAATATTAAATTAAAGGAATTAATTAATAATTGAAATAAATAAAATAAAGAAAAAGAATGAAAAATTCAAACCATGGGGGGTCTGTCCCCATTTGGAGGTTTTGTTAGCATTGCTGGCCCAAGGTTTTTAAGGCCTTATTTGACTTTCCAAGATAGCATGCCTATGCGTTGACTCCTGCCCATCATGTTCTTCCAATTATGGCCCTTTGATTCGTCTTAGTAGGCACGTGGATGGCTTGATGTTGTGGGTGTATGATGCACCCTAGCACTGAAACTGCACATAAGCGTTAATAGAAAAATAATATGAAAGGGGTGGGGGACCTGGGATTCGAACCCAGGTCCCAGGGATTACCAGTAAGACGCCTTGCCAACTGCTCTACACGCGCGCTTTGATTATGTAATAATAAACAAATAACATAAGGGAAAATAAGAGTTAGTGGACTTTTTAGCGCGAATTTTCAAACAACCCAATCACTGATGGCCACATAATCATCTTCTTCATCGTTTGTGTTTTCCCTGAAAATAAAAGAAGGTTAGCGGGGGTTTTAAACCCCCCCAAAATATGCATTTTCTAGTAATAGCGATTAAGCCGTCTTGGAGTATAAATTAGACGCGAGGGGTGTTTCGTTTTCGTCCAAGCACGCTGAGTTCATTCATGGTATTATGGTGTTCCAATTTTACAGCATTTAGAAACGCCCAATTCAAAGCTTGAAAAACCCTAGCCTGTATCAATGGTGAAATCTCCAATAGTGCATAAAAACTCAATTAAATCTCATGGTTAGTTTCAGAATCGTCCAATTAACACAAATCAAGAACAAAAATGCATGGATATGGCCTAAATAACAAAGCACGATTATGCAAAAAGAGTGATACAGTTTGACTTTGAATTACCAATTCTTGATGTTAGGGATATGGAAAACTATTCAGTTAGCTTCAGTAACACTTTTGCAAGCTATTGGAATTAGTCTTGGCCTTTGAATCGTCCTCTAAGACCACTTTCAGTTTTCAAATTTTTGACAAAAAACTCAACTTTGGTTCTTGAGTTTCTGCGCAGCTTTGTGGTCATTTGGAATAGGGTTAGCTTTGCACTTATGCATGGAATGATTAGGATAAGAATTCAGAGCCAAAGGATCCTTGCATTGATGTGGAAAATATTTGATTTTCAAGCCATAATTTTCCAATCTTTTCATGCATATTTGCTGCCAAATCATGTCCAATTACCTTTGATTCTTTCCTAACCTGATTTGCACGAAATCTTGGAGATATTTTATGCACAAAAAGATTCAAAAAGTTAGGTTTAGTATTTTCCATATATTTTAATTAATTAAATGAATTTCTAGCAATTAAAAATTCAAATAAATAAAATAAAATGATGAAAAACTTCCCTTTGGGTAAAATGGTCGTGCACATGCCTTGGATAATGATTCTTGGAAGAAAAAGAGGCCCATTAGCATTTTTAAGACATTTGAAGCAATGTTGACTTTTCAAAATATCCAAAAATTTCCCAACTTCCACAAGGCATAACTTGCTCAATTTTTAAGCTTTGCTCATGTTCTTGGACATTTTGGAAATGTCTTTGAGTCCTCTAACCAGTGTCTTTGGTCCCATGTCATTTTGATTTACCAATCTCAAGTTATGGCCTTTGACTTAAAGTCCCTTTTTGTTGACTTTTGAAAATGACCTATAATGTTGAAATTGATAACTTTTTGTGAGAGCATTTCTTGGACTTGAAGTGTGAAGAGGAGTTGTAGGAAATGTCTTTCTCTTCAAAATGAGCTTTGGATGGAATTTTTCTGATAATCCATGTGAAAGTTATGCCCTGGTCAAGTTACAGTTGACTTTTTCAACTGTCCAAATATGGAAACTTTTGCATCTTGAGACTTTTTGAGCCAAGCTTTGAGAATCATGATCAAGCATTGATCAAATTATGTTTGTGGCTTCAAAATGAGACGTTGACCAAAAATTTGAACTTTTGACAGTCAAATGACCATTTTGCCCCTACAGTTGACTGTAGTGCAATTAGGGTTTTTGACTGTGCAATTTTGTGCTGTAAGCCTTGAAACTTGACATGAGGATGCTTGACCATGTTTATAGGCATGTGGGGCTTGATTGGACCCTTGGAAACTTCATTTTCTTTGTCATAACCAAAACCCTAATTTTTGACTGTTAGGAGGCCCTTGAACTGTGCAACCCTTGGGGAGATTTTGAAGCTTTGATTTGGCAAATCTTGAAGAATATGGGAGGGAAAATTTTGGGGTACAACAGTTGCCCCTGTTCAATCTTCTTAGACCTGAGGATGCAGATTGGCTGACGTGCCTTTCGTAGTCCGAAGGTGGAAGATGATTGAACACTAGAGTGCCCAGAAATTTGCGCTCACATAGTAGTATGATGGTGGGGAGTGGGCTTATAGATGCCATTTGGAGATTGATGAATAGGATGATGGGCTTATAGATGCCATGCAAAGAGGTGATGGATAGGTGGATGGGCTTATAGATGCCATCTGGATGTTGATCGCATAAGAGATTCCTTAGCGAGAGCTTGCGTACCTGCAAAAGAAAAATGATTACCTGACCTGTTACAGGAGCTGGTCTTCAAACTCTTTGTAGATGTGTCCTGACTGGTTACAGGAGCTGGATCTGGAGCTTCAAACGGTGATGAATGAACCAGGGATGGTTACTACCTCAACAGGAACGATGAGAGAACCTTGGACGACTTCAACCTCAACAGTAACGCTGAGAGAATCTGGGGACGATTACTACCTCCGCAGTAACGGGGACAGAACCATAGGCGACTTCAACCTCAACAGTATCATTGAGAGAATCTTGGACGACTTCAACTTCAACAGTAACGCTGAGCGAATCTGGGGATGATTACTACCTCCGCAGTATCGGGGAGAGAACCATAGGCGACTACAACCTCAACAGTATCATTGAGAGAATCTTGGGCGACTTCAACTTCAACAGTAACACTGAGCGAGTCTGGGGATGATTACTACCTCCGCAGTATCGGGGAGAGAACCATAGGCGACTTCAACCTCAACAGTAATCATTGAGAGAATCTGGGGATGAGTATCAGAAGGTACCCATATCCGGGTCACACCTGAACCATCTCTAGGAAGGTGCTCTCTGAATAAACAATAGAACAGCTTCCGTGTCCGGAGCATCTCTAAGTTATCTGAGGGGGTCTGGAATAAGTGTCAGAACGTCGCCATGCCTGGGTCACATCCGAACCATATCTGGAAGGAAATTTGGAAGAAGTATCAGAATGTCGCCATATCTGGTTCACATCTGAACTATATCTAGAAGGAAATCTGGAAGAAGTATCAGAACGTCGCCATATCTGGTTCACATCTGAACTATATCTAGAAGGAAATCTGGAAGAAGTATCAGAACGTTGCCATATCTGGTTCACATCTGAACTATATCTAGCAGGAAATCTGGAAGGAGTATCAGAACGTCGCCATATCTGGTTCACATCTGAACTATTTCTAGAAGGAGTTGCGATAGTTGATAGTAATCATCTTTGTATTGACCTTTCCTGAAAAGGTAAAGCATCAGTTGTATGCAAGATCATGACGCATGAACTGCATGATTTCAGGATGTCCTCAAAATTGATGAGATTCGTGTAGTATGATGCATATGCATGCTATAATGTATGAAGATGTAATGTTCATGAATGTATTTTTGTCTAAGAAAATAAATCCTTGACGGGTGCCAGGAAGTTAACTCATGGGCTGGTGTTGAAGAATAGATTTTGCTTCCGCTGTGATGATAGTTGCAAGAATACCAGTAGGAGAAGATAACTCCGTTGGGGAATAAACTTGGCGAATGGATTACTCTGCGGGGAGAAAAGTACTCTAACGATCTTGCTGGGAAGCAATACTCTGTGGGAAGAGGGGTACTTTGCTGAAATGTTGATGGTAACTTCACTGGGGATACCATTGTTGTGTTGGAAGTATTAATAGACTTCGCTGGGGATAAGAAGGCTTCGTCGAGGACGCTCTTTCCGTGGTTTTTGGCTACGGATAACCCAGTTATATCCTGGTAAGGAAATAACTCTTTGAATAAAGCCGGGAGACGCGTTCGTGCTCTGCGAGGGTAAGCTTCCAGAATCTGTTGGGGATAAGCTTACTGCTTGGGGAGATGGATTCCAACTTTCTTGGGGAAACTGGATTGGACTCTCCTGGGGAAGTATTGAACTGTATTGGTTATATTCTTCAACGGAACCTACCTTGATACCTTGGAGGACCGAACAATCAGATTGCTTAGACAACTCTTTATTGCCCCTGTTTCTGATGTGGGAGAGGAAGATACCTGTGGAGGTGCTTGATGACTTCCGATTTGACCAATCTTCTTCTGGTAGGCAAGTGACGAGATGACAGGACATAGTCGTACGCTTTGATCCCTAACTTTTGCCTGGACCGCCCTTTCGGGTTTTCAGTCCACCGGGATACCCATTTTTGCCCAAGCCGCCTTTTCAGGTTTTCGACTTGCCGGGTGTACAGGTTTTTTTCATTTCATCCCTCATTTTTGCCCGAACCCTTTTGGTTCGCCGGGAAGCCCTTATTTTTGCCTAGGTGTGTCAACCTAGCGGGTCTTTGATTATGCGTAGTATTTTTTCGACTATGTCCATGCTCTCAGGATGTAGGGAGGTGCCCCCGTTGTAGTGTTTTGTCATGCCTCAGATAATGGACAATGCTCATGCCGTGCCCCTTGGTTGGAAGTGCTTTTGTTCACTAGGTATTCATCGTGCGAATTTCCCTGCTGTTCAAACAAATAGTCATATGCAAACAATGTTATATCAAAAATGCAAAGCTTATGTCTGTCTTGAAGATTTTGAAAATGCATTCCTTTCATAAAACAAACGAATGTTTGTAAAACGTGATGTCAACTCAATATTTACCGTAGGCCTTAAGGAGTCAGGATACCTTTCGTAACAATATGCTTTCGAACTAACCCATGCTTCAGCTAGGACTTTTAAGGGTTATAACGTGGCCTGGTTCACGGTTTTAAGAAACAATGGATAAAGGCTCAAATTATTTGTACCCACCCGCTCTTCGTGATGTTCTTCAAACCTAAACTCAGTTGATCATACGTTAGACCTTGTTTGAGTCTTTGCTCTGATTTTCCGGTGATGATTTGGATGTTGATAACTTATTTTGAATAGGCAGTCATTCCTTTTTTGTTGAGGGTTTGTAAGACCTCTTTCTTGATTTTTGTTATCCCTTTCTTTTTTGCCTGAACTGTTTCCTTTTTTGGAATTACAGTCAGCGGGATGCCCCAGTTTTGTAAGTCTCCTTCATGGGTTTTGACTTAATGGGTTTTTTATTTTTTGAGATAATGACTGCCTTTCTTTATTGATTATTCGGAACCATCACTGTCTTTCTTCGTTTTGTAAAGACCTCTTTGGTGCCATTTATTATGCACTTGGATCAACTGAGAGAACTACCCTGCCCCAGGTTATGATTAAGGGTTTTAAATTTCGAAAAGAAAAACTCCTACTTCTTTGGCTCAGAGGGGTTGACGAGGGATTATCATCCTTATAACTCCAGTGTTTAGGGATTGAAGCAATGCCTGTACCTCATCAGCAGGGTCTGTTCCAAATCATACTGTAAAGATAGCGGTATCGTTTTCGTCATCCTCCCTCAAGAGGCCTAGCATTATTGAGAGTTGACCATCAGAAAAAATATGAAAATAATTTGCATAGAGTGAATACGAATATATTGATTCAAAATAGACATAAGCGATGCATTAATGGAATAACAATGTTTAACATGAATAAATGTCTAAACAATCAAAGAACAACACAACTTGAACATTCGAATGAACAAAAGTCTTTCCATCTCAGGGCTTGTCACTTCAAATGGTGAGCCTTGGAGGGATGGTAGAAAAATTCTGCCTGACCATCTTGTGTGAACTCTAATGCCCCTTCGTCAATCAGGTCCTGGATCTTGTTCTTCAGAGCCCAACATTCATTTGTATCATGTCCTGGACAGGCAGAGTGGTAGGCACACCTTTTATTGGGATCATAAGCAGGATGTGCTGTGTTGGGGTTCTGGGGATGAGCCCTTAATGTGATCAGATTCAATCTCAACAGGCGTTATAAAGCTTGAAACAATGACATGTTGAGCGGGGTGAATTGCCTCCTGGACTTGTCTGGCTGAAGCCGGTGAGGTTGATGCTGAACTTGTGACACTGGAGCCATTTGAGGAGCTCTCCCCTTATCTCCTTGTCTCAAAGGTGGTTGAACGACGACTGGCTTTTTACCCTTAGACATTTGCCCCATTTGGTTATCCTGAAGCAGTTGGTGGACGAGAACCCCGAGCTCATCCTGTCTTGGAGCTAACCCTTGAATGGCAGTCACCTGCCCCAGCATCTGGACTTTCAATGCATCCACCTCAGCTTGCAGGTGTTTTAGCCTTTCATCCTCAGCACTGTTCCTGACCAAAGTCCCCATGAGAAGTGTCCTTAGCTCCTCCTGTCCCTTGGATAGATTCAGGAGGATTTCCCCGAACCGAGTCTCTTGAGCAAGAAGGTGTTGGTTGTCTGGTTGGAAAGCCATTGCTGAAATAAACAGCGGGAAAGGTAAGTAACCTGCAATAAGGGTACCTGTTATGCAATGATGTGTATGACATGCGTGTAATGTTTCCAAGGACCTCGCGGTATAAACAAGAAAATTTGTTAGAATTGGAATCCGATAGCTTGATTGAAGGAACTTCATGTTGTTGAGCGTCCTTCTTCAAGGGTCAAAGGCTCACCATATCCAGTGGGTCATAGCCCCTGACTCGAGTTATCATGTTTTGGCTGGAGGAAAATAAATCCCCTTTGCCCCTTGCTGGACAGTTTGATTCATCATGACCTGCATCACAAGCCCTTGAGATCCTTGAAATGGGTTAGGATGTATGCAATGGTATGATGTTATGGTATGCATGGGGTAATGTAGGTAACCCTGTTATGAGCCCTTATTAAGGAATGCAAACCAAAACCTGCAAGGAACTCAAGTAAAACCTGTCATGAGTCCCAATTAAGGACCAAAACCTGCAAGAAACTCGGTAAACCTTGTTATGAGTCCTAATTAAGGACTACCCATAAAACCTGCAGGAAACTTAGTAAACCCTGTTATGAGCCCCAATCAAGGACTATAAACAAAACCTGCAAGTAGTTCATGTGTCAGATAACAAGCATGCAAATAGTCAAGTACGAAGGCACACAAGTCATACAAGAGAAAGCCCTTAGAGTTTAGGCCAGCATGGGGTATGGGTATTACCCTCTTGAAGTTGGTGGGCTCAACCTGTCCTATTAGAAGTAACCGGGTTCTAAGGGTCCCAATATCACGGGATTGCTTTCATTGTTCATCGTTTCGATTTAGCCACTGAACTGGCGACCGAAATATTCCAGGAAAGCAACCCTCAATTGAGTGTAGTATCGAGTATCAACCTACCTCGGACTGCACCAAAGTCAGTTATCCCACTACCCTAAAGAGGCCAAGATAGTTCAATTAAGGTTCCTAAGGTCTGTTGATGCTTCATGACACCACGTGGAGGCCCCGTACTCTCCTTGACTGAACTCAAGGGTTACCGGTACACACCAAAGTGCCACATCAACATAGCAGGCTGCTTCAACCATATCGGTATACCCCGCACAGTTCCCTCACAGCCTTGTTGCTACTTTCTAAGAAGGTATCCCCAGATCCGGGTTAGGATCTATAGAACTCCCAAGACAGTCCCACAATTTAAAGCAAACAAAGAAAGCAATTGAAAACACAATTATGAACTATCCCTAAGGTACACCTCACTTTAAGTTTAAGTCCCCAGCAGAGTCGCCAGCTCTGTGATTGGTGGATCTGGAACTGACTGTTTAACGCTGGTTCGCGAAATGTCGCGGAAGCAAGAGTCGCCACCGTCTTTTATTTTCTCCAAATGGAAAGGACAAAAGCACAGAAAAATTCCTTAAAGAGATTGCTCTCGGTTCGGGAGGTAGGTTATAGAAAGGGAAGGTGTTAGCACCCTTTCTATCCATGGTTATCCATGGGCTCTTAGATACTTGCTCATTGTGTTTTCAAAATGGTTTGTTTGCTTTTCAACTGTGGGTTTTTAAAAAAAGTTTCTTTGAAAATTCCAGTTCGACTCTTGTATCGGTCCTCTAGAGTGTTTGAAAAATTGCTTTCGAAAGCTTTTGAAAATGTGTTGGTGTGAAAAGTATTTTTTTGATTTGTTTGGAAATTAGAGCAAGTATCCACGAGAACCTACCTACCCTAAGGAATTCGTCTGTGTAAATGTCCTTTAAAGTAGTGCCATCCCACTATTGAGAGGTAGGTAGCACCACCGCTGGAGGTGTTCGGGTCAATTCGAGGTTCGGGACATGGTGATCACCAGAGCAATGGGAAGACACCTTAGAAGCTACCCTCATGCCAGGTTCCCGGATCATGAGGACTTACTAAGACATCCTCTACTCGACGATCACCTTTCGAGGCAAGGCAACAGTGAGGCGTACCCTAGGGGTGGTGTGTGATTTATGTGTCATGTTCAGTTATTTTATCTTGTTCATGTCAAAGTGATCTATGCGTTTGTTTTTATTTTTGTCATTCATTCTTGCATGCATTTATTTAACAGTTAAAAGAGTGCGAGAAATATAAAATTCCTAAGCTATTACAAAGGCGCGGGTCCACATCGCCAAATTTAATCCAGGACCCGATTTGACAGAAAGTAAATAAAGTAAAGTGCGAGAAATTAATATTACACGGCTTTGGAAGAATTACATAAATAATTAAAAGAAAAGAAATAAATGCGCGAATTGAATTAAAATTGGAAACGAGGGCGTTGGACCCTTTTTAATGAAATTAAATTATTATTAAGCAAATTAATTAAATTAAAATAAAAAAGAAATTATTTTTGAGTTTTTTGGTACTTATGACTTTAATGAGAATAATTAAATGAAAGAAAATATTAACCCTAATTCTAGTTGTTTTTTAGTTTATTAAGAAAACATGTTAAAATTAAACCTAAGATTAAGCTAATTATTTACATGGTAATTTGATTTATAAAAATAACTAATTAAGAATTAATAATTAATATAGTAAAAAAGAAAAAAAAGGATGAAAAATGCTTGAAACCCTAATTCTACCAATTTTAGGTTTTATTGAAAAAATATTAAGATTAACCCTAGATTTAAAAAAACTAAAATCAATTAATGACATTTGTTTACAAAAAATAACATTAAATAAAAATACTTATTTCTTGTCTTTTTCTGATTTTATATTGTTTTTATGTTTTTTATGAAAATATTAAATTAAAGGAATTAATTAATAATTGAAATAAATAAAATAAAGAAAAAGAATGAAAAATTCAAACCATGGGGGGTCTGTCCCCATTTGGAGGTTTTGTTAGCATTGCTGGCCCAAGGTTTTTAAGGCCTTATTTGACTTTCCAAGATAGCATGCCTATGCGTTGACTCATGCCCATCATGTTCTTCCAATTATGGCCCTTTGATTCGTCTTAGTAGGCACGTGGATGGCTTGATGTTGTGGGTGTATGATGCACCCTAGCACTGAAACTGCACATAAGCGTTAATAGAAAAATAATATGAAAGGGGTGGGGGACCTGGGATTCGAACCTAGGTCCCAGGGATTACCAGTAAGACGCCTTGCCAATTGCTCTACACGCGCGCTTTGATTATGTAATAATAAACAAATAACATAAGGGAAAATAAGAGTTAGTGGACTTTTTAGCGCGAATTTTCAAACAACCCAATCACTGATGGCCACATAATCATCTTCTTCATCGTTTGTGTTTTCCCTGAAAATAAAAGAAGGTTAGCGGGGGTTTTAAACCCCCCCAAAATATGCGTTTTCCAGTAATAGCGATTAAGCTGTCTTAGAGTATAAATTAGGCGCGAGGGGTGTTTCATTTTCGTCCAAGCACGCTGAGTTCATTCATGGTATTATGGTGTTCCAATTTTACAGCATTTAGAAACGCCCAATTCAAAGCTTGAAAAACCCTAGCCTGTATCAATGGTGAAATCTCCAATAGTGCATAAAAACTCAATTAAATCTCATGGTTAGTTTCAGAATCGTCCAATTAACACAAATCAAGAACAAAAATGCATGGATATGGCCTAAATAACAAAGCACGATTATGCAAAAAGAGTGATACAGTTTGACTTTGAATTACCAATTCTTGATGTTAGGGATATGGAAAACTATTCAGTTAGCTTCAGTAACACTTTTGCAAGCTATTGGAATTAGTCTTGGCCTCTGAATCGTCCTCTAAGACCACTTTCAGTTTTCAAATTTTTGACAAAAAACTCAACTTTGGTTCTTGAGTTTCTGCGCAGCTTTGTGGTCATTTGGAATAGGGTTAGCTTTGCACTTATGTATGGAATGATTAGGGTAAGAATTCAGAGCCAAAGGATCCTTGCATTGATGTGGAAAATATTTGATTTTCAAGCCATAATTTTCCAATCTTTTCATGCATATTTGCTACCAAATCATGTCCAATTACCTTTGATTCTTTCCTAACCTGATTTGCACGAAATCTTGGAGATATTTTATGCACAAAAAGATTCAAAAAGTTAGGTTTAGTATTTTCCATATATTTTAATTAATTAAATGAATTTCTAGCAATTAAAAATTCAAATAAATAAAATAAAATGATGAAAAACTTCCCTTTGGGCCAAATGGTCGTGCACATGCCTTGGATAATGATTCTTGGGAGAAAAAGAGGCCCATTAGCATTTTTAAGACATTTGAAGCAATGTTGACTTTTCAAAATATCCAAAAATTTCACAACTTCCACAAGGCATAACTTGCTCAATTTTTAAGCTTTGCTCATGTTCTTGGACATTTTGGAAAGGTATTTGAGTCCTCTAACCAATGTATTTGGTCCCATGTCATTTTGATTTACCAATCTCAAGGTGTGGCCTTTGACTTAAAGTCCCTTTTTGTTGACTTTTGAAAATGACCTATAATGTTGAAATTGATAACTTTTTGTGAGAGCATTTCTTGGACTTTAAGTGTGAAGAGGAGTTGTAGGAAATGTCTTTCTATTCAAAATGAGCTTTGGATGGAATTTTTCTGATAATCCATGTGAAAGTTATGCCCTGGTCAAGTTACAGTTGACTTTTTCAACTGTCCAAATATGGAAACTTTTGCATCTTGAGACTTTTTGAGCCAAGCTTTGAGAATCATGATCAAGCATTGATCAAATGATGTTTGTGGCTTCAAAATGAGATGTTGACCAAAAATTTGAACTTTTGACTGTCAAATGACCATTTTGCCCCTACAGTTGACTGTAGTGCAATTAGGGTTTTTGATTGTGCAATTTTGTGCTGTAAGCCTTGAAACTTGACATGAGGATGCTTGACCATGTTTATAGGCATGTGGGGCTTGATTGGACCCTTGGAAACTTCATTTTCTTTGTCAGAACCAAAACCCTAATTTTTGACTGTTAGGAGGCCCTTGAACTGTGCAACCCTTGGGGAGATTTTGAAGCTTTGATTTGGCAAATCTTGAAGAATATGGGAGGGCAAATTTTGGGGTACAACAGTCATGTTGGGGAACTTTGATGAACTCCGCTGGGGATAGGAAGAACTTCACCGAGGGCGATCTTCCGTGGCAATTAGCTGAGGATAACCCAGTTATAAGCCTTTGTGAGGAATAACTTTGAATAAAGCTCGGGAGAGACGTCCGTACTCTGCAGGGGATAAGCTTCCAGAATCTACTGGGGATAAGCTTCAAGACCTGCCGGGGATATGAATTCCATTTTCCTGGGGAAACCTTCAGACTGTACTGGTAAATGATTCCACTGGAGTGTCCGTATTCCGCCGGGGAACAATCTTAGATCAAGACTGTCGGGGATGCTTGCTGATGAATGCCTATACTCCGCTGGGGAATGTTTCTATCTTGTCTTACTTTGTGGGGAGTTGAGATAACTTGATCACATTCTTCAGTTGAATCTACCTTGGTACCTTGGCAGATAAAGCAACTAGACTGCTTGGACAATTCTACATTGCCCCTACTTCTGATGTCACCTGTAATTAGTCTTTTGTTTCATATGCAAGTATTTATGAATTTAGCAATTTAATGTCAAATGCATATATCAAAAATGAACATTGGACGTTCTTCGCAAGACAAAACAGAAAAAAGGAAAAACAATTGGCAATTTGTTTGGAAAACTGAATCTGTATTGATTTTGAAATTTGCCTGTAAATAGGCGTTTTTTGTACAAGAGGCTGACGTCCTAGTAAGAGAACGCCGCCGAATAACACAAAGTTTATACAATTTTGAAAAGGAAACAAAACAGCTATGTGCACAATATTCCCACTGGGTTCCAACTCTGCTATCGCCTTTATGTCTTCAAGTGTCTCATCACTTTGCTGCTCAGTTGAAGATGAAGCTGATTGATCGATGCCAAAGTCTGAGCCAGATAGTTGATGCCGAATTCTGGATGTAAGGTGATCCAATGAGACATAGTGTTACGCTTTATCCCTAACTTTTTCCTGGACTGCCCTTTCGGGTTTTCGGTCCACCGGGATACCCATTTTTGCCCAAGCCGCCTTTTCAGGTTTTCGACTTGCCGGGTGTACAGATTTTTTTCATTTCATCCCTTATTTTTGCCCGAACCCTTTTGGTTCGCCGGGAAGCCCTTATTTTTGCCTAGGTATGTCAACCTAGCGGGTCTTTTATTCATGCGTAGTATCTTTTTACTATGTCTTCATTGGCGGGGTGAGGAAGGTCGTCACCATCCATGGTGGTTAGAATCATGGCTCCTCCTGAGAACACATGTTTAACCACAAACGGCCCTTCGTATGTAGGGGTCCATTTGCCCCGGGGATCACTTTGAGGAAGGATGATGTGTTTGATTACCAGGTCCCCAACTTGATACTCTTGTGGCCTGACTTTCTTGTTAAATGTCCTGATCATCCGTTTTTGATACGTCCGACCATGACAGATAGCGGTGAGTCTCTTTTTGTCAATTAGGTTTAATTGATCAAGTCGAGTCTGGATCCAGTCATCTTCGTTCAAGTCTGCATCCTTCATTATCCGGAGAGAGGGTATCTGGACTTCAATTGGCAAGACTGCCTCCATGCCATAGACCAAGGAAAAGGGTGTTGCCCCGGTTGACGTCCTTGCTGAGGTACGGTACCCATGAAGAGCAAACGGTAACATTTTGTGCCAATCTTTATAGGTCACTGTCATCTTCTGCACAATTTTCTTAATGTTTTTATTTGCTGCTTCTACAGCCCCATTCATCTTCGGCCGGTAAGGAGAAGAGTTGTGGTGCTATATCTTAAATTGCTCGCAGAGCTCAGTGATCACCTTGTTGTTAAGATTGGTACCATTGTCCGTAATGATCCTTTCTAGGACGCCATACCGACAGATCAGATTATGCCGGATGAAACGTGCCACGACGCTCTTGGTTACCGTGGCGTAGGAAGCTGCCTCAACCCACTTCGTGAAATAGTCAATCGCTACCAAGATGAAGCGATGCCCGTTGGATGCTGTCGGTCGGATCTCACCAATCATATCGATGCCCCACATTGCAAAAGGCCAAGGTGCCGTCAGGACGTTCAGAGGAACCAGAGGGATGTGCACCTTATCAGCATAGATCTGACATTTATGACAAGTTCGAGAATGTTGGTAACAGTCGGCTTCCATTGTGGACCAGAAATATCCTGCCCGAAGGATTTTCTTTGCCATGGTATGTCCACTGGAATGTGTTCCGAATGTACCTTCATGCAGTTCTATCATGATCTTCTCTGCTTCAGCCTTATCCACACAACACAGTAGAGTTGAATCATGATTCCGTTTGTAGAGAATGCCGTTGCTGAGGAATAATTTTGCCGCAAACCTTCTCATGAACTTCTTGTCATTGACAGACGCACCTTCAGGGTATTCCTGAGTTTCCAAGTATCTCTTTACCTCATGATACCAGGGTTTTTCAGTCACCTTTTCGGCCTCAAGATCGCAGCAGTTCGCAGGTTCGTCCAACTTCCAGATAATGATCCGGGGAGCCTCATTGTCCCACTTGACTTTGAACATTGAAGACATCGTAGCTAGTGCGTCCGCTAACTGATTCTCCTCTCTTGGGAAGTGTTCAAAAGTTATCTCTTCAAAGTGGGGAAGCAAAGTCAACACATACTCCTTGTAAGGAATAAGATTTGGGTGTTTCGTATCCCACTCGCCTTTGATCTGATTGATCACGAGAGCAGAATCTCCGAAGACACTCAGAAACTTGATCCTTAAGTTGATTGCAGCTTGAAGACCAATGATACATGCCTCATATTCTGCCATGTTGTTGGTGCAGTTGAAACACAGCCGGGCGGTGAGTGGAGTATGGGTACCTTTAGGGGATATGATCACAGTGCCGATGCCGTTACCCAAAGTGTTGGAGGCTCCGTCAAAATGCATAGACCACCGGGATCCTTCCTCAGGTCCTTCATCCGGTCCAGGTACTTCACAGTCAGTTACTACCATGATATCTTCATCTGGAAATTCAAAGTTCAAGGATTGGTAATCGTCTACAGGTTGGTGTGCCAAATGATCTGCCAATACACTTCCTTTGATTGCTTTTTGAGTTGTGTACTGGATATCATATTCTGTCAAGATCATTTGCCATCTTGCTATTCTTCCAGACAGAGCAGGATTTTCGAATATGTACTTGATGGGATCCATCTTTGAAATCAACAGAGTAGTGTGAGTCAACATATACTGTCTCAGCCGGCGAGCAGCCCATACCAGAGCGCAGCAAGTTTTCTCGAGCAGTGAGTACCGAGACTCACAGTCGGTAAACTTTTTGCTCAGGTAATAAATAACGTGCTCTTTTCGGCCAGACTCGTCATGCTGCCCCAGCACACACCCCATTGAGTTGTCAAGTACTGTCAAGTATAGTATTAGAGGTCTCCCTTCCACTGGTGGCATAAGAATGGGTGGTTCTTGGAGATACTCCTTTATCTTTTCGAAAGAAGCCTGACATTCATCATTCCAACGTACTACTTGATCTTTCTTCAGTAATTTGAAGATTGGCTCACAGGTAGCAGTTAGATGTGAGATGAATCGGGCTATGTAATTCAGTCATCCCAGAAAGCCTCTAACTTCTTTCTCTGTCTTGGGAGACGGCATCTCTTGTATGGATTTCACCTTGGCAGGGTCCACCTGAATACCTTTATCGCTTACAATGAAACCTAGCAATTTTCCAGACCTCACCCCAAAGGTGCATTTATTTGGGTTCAACCTCAGCTTGTATAACTTCAGTCGGTCAAACAGCTTCCGCAGATGATCAAGGTGTTATTCCTCAGTTTGGGACCTTGCAATCATGTCATCAACATATACCTCAATCTCATGATGGATCATGTCATGAAATAAAGCAACCATGGCACGTTGGTAGGTTGCCCCAACATTTTTCAACCCGAATGGTATGACTTTGTAGCAAAAGGTGCCCCATTGAGTAACAAAGGTTGTCTTCTCCATATCTTCCGGAGCCATCTTGATCTGATTATACCCTGAAAAACCATCCATGAAGGAGAACACCTTGTGTTGAGCAGTATTGTCAACAAGAACGTCGATGTGAGGCAGAGGGAAATCATCCTTAGGGTTGGCCCTGTTCAAATCCCTGTAGTCGACACACATTCTGACCTTACCGTCCTTCTTCGGCACTGGCACCACATTGGCAACCTGTTGTACCCCAAAATTTTCCCTCCCATTTCTCATTGATTTCTCACCACAAAGCCCTTGAAGCTCAAGATCCAGTTAGGGTTTCATCTGCTCAAGACCTCTCCTTGCACTGTTGACTCAAATTAGGGTTTGTGTTTACACAAAGATGCTTTGACCTAAAATGCCTAAGATGACTTTCATGCTTCATATTGGACTCCCAAGTTTATCCATACCAAGTTTCAAACTTTGATTCCAAATTTTGCCCAGTCAATTGGACAGTTGACCTAGAAATCAGCTGTATTGGGGAAAAAGTCAACTGTGGCCAATTAACAGTCAAACCTCATGAAAATTGACCTACATCAACATTATGAACTCATATGGTCCATTTGATCAAGTTTGGATCACAACTCCATAAGAAATTTGATCAGATCACCAAAAGGGCAAAATGGTCATTTTTAGGGTTTTGACTGCACAAAGGCAATTTTTGACTGTTTGACCTAGCCAATGGCAAACCAAGCTCATATATGGACTCAAGAACCCCATGGAATTATCTTGACATGCTCAACAAGCTCAAAAGATCCAAAGTACACAAGATTGACAGTTGAATTTCCCAGTCAATTGATCAATTTTGACTGTATACTGAAAAGTCAAACTTTGACTTTTTGGTCAAAATCAAGAGTCAAGATTCATTTTTCATCAAAACATGCCAAATCATGAAACTTGTTCACCAAGAAATCACAAAATGCAAATTAGGGTTAGAAATTTGAATTTTTCATAACTTAGAATTTTTCTAAGTTATAAAAAACCCTAATTTATTTCCCAACTTTGCCCCACTTTTCCACCAAGATCCATTTGGATTCAAACAAAAGTCAAAACATGAAAGTTGTAGCTTGTTGAATAATCTAAAACTTTGATTCACAAAGTTTTCCCATTTGAGGCTTGTATCTCAAGTTACAAATTTTTTAATAAGGGCACTAAACCATTCTTAACTTAGTGAATTTTTGATCTATTTTGACAATGTTTTCTACCCCACTTCAAGGCCATTTTATATACACTTCCACTTAGAATTTCAATTTTCCTTTCAAAGATGGATTGTAGTACACATTCCAAGCTTTCCAAAATGTCCAAGAACTCATCAAACAACCTCATGACTTGGGAGATTCGAATTTCACAATTTGGCAAAAACTCACTTTTGAATTGGCCATTTTTCATGTTCATAAGTTGTGCAAACTTCTCAAAACCAGCATGCCCTTGATTATAGGTCCTAAAACCATCCAACACTCAATAATTTAATGCATGTTCATTGTGTTAAGACCTTGTTTCATGAGCTAAAGCATTGTATGATGGATTAATCCCAAATTAGATAAAGCTTTCTTTCCATTTTTGCAAAAGTTCCACTTTATGTCATGATGCAAATCCACAAGTACAAACCAAATCCAATTGGCACAGGATTATGGACAAATCACTCTGATCAAGGAGAGTTTATGCAGCTCATTAGAGGTCCCCTACTTGCCTAAAACACCAAGTTGGTTTTGCTTGCTTAAGTGTGAAGTAAAGTGCCATAACATAACACATCTTTCATATCAGCTTAGAGACACTTAGACAAATTTATCAAACATATTCCAAAGATCAGAACCAAGCTTTTGCACGACCCTTGCACCTCTCAAACACTCCCCTTGCCATAATCACTCTCAAACTGCAAAAACAGGGCAGACCCTGCAGTTTGAGTGCTATCTCTCATTTCTCTCAAGCTCTCTTGCCCAAACCAGTTCACATACCTTCCATACCATCTATGCAAGCTAACCAAAAGCAAAAGCACGACCTGTAATCCCTCTAACCACTTCCACCATTTTCAGTTTCTTGTTTTGCAGGTGAAGTGCTCTAGCACGATTCAGAAGCTTTCAAGACAAAGTAAACATTGGAATAGCATCCCTGGACCTCAAGGAAGCTTTTCCAATCATCACCTTGCACTGAAAGCTCCCTCATTACAAGATAGAACTTCAGCTGAACAGGTATCTTGGTGAACTCGTATCTCTCTTATTATGCATCATTAGCTTTAAGTTTGTGAATAAACAAGGTTCTACTCATGCCACTGAACATGTACATGTTTTTACTTTTCATTTCTTTTGCTTGAGCTGTGAGAATTTGAGGTTTGAAAATGGCAGAAAATCTAGGTTAGGATTTGGGGGAGGAGAAATTCTCCCTCATCTTAGAGAGTTAGATCAAGTTATGCATATGGTTAGAATCGTCTCTTCATGCTGAACATCTTTTATGTTATGAGTTTGCATTGAAAAGCCAAGAATCAAGAGTTGGAAGATGAGGAACAGGGCGCGCGTTTTTTGAATGTTGTTGTACAGAGGTTGAAGAAAGGTCTTCATGGGCTGGGCCTATGTTGACTTTCCTTTTCACACCACCCTTTTTGGTTTTACACCCTTGAGCCCATTTGCTTCATTTTTAATATTTTTTGACTTTTTCTTTTTTTAACTGACTCATTTATTTTTTCTCAGCATATTAAAAATATAAAAATATTTTTCCCATCATTTTTTTGCATTTATTAAGTATTTATTTGATTGTTTTGTACATAAATAAATAAATATACATATATACTTTTTTTGTTTAAAATATTAAGATAATACAAATATATTTTTTATACACTTTTATTTTATTTTTACTTCCTGAAAATATTTTGTATAAAAAATACCCTTTTTATTTTTATATTAAATATTATTAATTAAATAATACATATCTTGTAAATAATACAAATATATATATATATATATATATATATATATATATATATATATATATATATATATATATATATATATATATATATATATATATATATATATATATATATATATATATATATATATATATATATATATATATATATATATATATATATATATATATATATATATATATATATATATATATATATATATATATATATATATATATATATATATATATATATATATATATATATATATATATATATATATATATATATATATATATATATATATATATATATATATATATATATATATATATATATATATATATATATATATATATATATATATATATATATATATATATATATATATATATATATTAGTACATTTAGGGTAAAATGCCAAAAAATGTACATATTTTATTTTTTAATATTTAATACTAAAAAATACCTTTTTTACAAATATACCATATTTTATTTTATTTTTGTATATAAATAATAAGTATTATATGAATTAATTGATTAATACCCCTTTGATTAAAAATTAGGGTTTTGCCCTAAATTTGAAAATACTCCAAAAATAATACCTTTTTATTTTCTCTTTATTTTACATAAATAATACTTTTTTCATACATATAAAAAATTCTTTTTGCATTCTTGCATATTTATTTTATTTCTATTTTATTTATGCTTTTGATCATATTGTAAATATTCAAGGCAAATGATGTAATAGCTTAGATTCAATTTCTTGTCTAAATATCTCCCCACTTGAACATTGTACCCCCCTCCCCATATTATTGTGTTGTAATAGCATAGGAATTTAAATTTCGCACTTTAAATGCTTTCTAAACATACTATGTTAGAGCTAGGGTTTGTGTGTAAATAAAACGAACAAAATAGTTGGACCTAATCTCAAGATAAATATGCATGAAAAATGGACAACACATTTCACACTTGCACCCCTAGGGTATTCCACTTTGTTGCCTTCAAATAATTGGGCCATATTGTATGTTGAATTTCTTTGGGTAAAAACAAACAATCAAATGATCATAGTCCCACAAAATGTTGCTTAAATGAATGATCAAGTCCCTTTTAAAGAAAATTGCCCAAAGACATTTAACACTATTGCAATTATGGTCTAAACGATGACCCGCGCTCGTCCCTTTCACCTCCTAAGACAAGATTGTCCACCAAATGCAATGGTGGAACAAAATTGTCAAAAGGTTTAAAACATAACAAAAATCTTTGAGAAAACTTTAGGGTAGATAACTCTTAAGTACCTACCAATTTGCAAAGAAAACACTTGCCTAATTTCAAAACCCACTTCACAAACACTTTCAAAATCAACTTTCAAAAACCTTGAAACATCTTTTTAAAAGACAAAACACCTTTTGTAAAACATTCGAGTAAAGAATTGTTACAAGGGTAGCCTATACAAGGCATCTTTTCAAAACATTTTTCAAAACCACACATCAAGCACCATTTCAAACAATTGAAAACCAAGGCAAGTTGATCTAAGCAAGTACCTAAGAGCCCATGGATAACCATGGATAGAAAGGGTGCGAATACCTTCCCTTTCTATAATTTACTCCCCGAACCCAAGAAAAATCTCAAAGGTTTTTGCTGTGCTTTTTAAACCTTTCCTTAGGATAAAATAAAAAGTCGGTGGCGACTCTTGCTCAACCGAAACATTTGCGAAAACAAACGCAAAACCCTAGTCAGTTCTCCCACCGTATAACAGAACTGGCGACTCTGCTGGGGAGAATTTTTAAAGTGGAGTAACCTTAGGGCTTAGATCACCCTCTTGCATGACTAATTGTTTGATTTGCTTGCTTTATACTTTGGCTCTATTGTTTGGGTTTACAATCCTCCACACGGATTTTGGGAAACATTCATAGATAGCAATACGTTGTGGAAACTGTGCGGGGTATACCGACACGGTCTAAGCAATAGCTATATTAGTGCGACATATTTGTGAGTACCGGTAACCCTTGAGTTCAATCAAGGAGAGTACGGGGCCGTTGAGTGATGTCACTAAGCACTAATGACCTAGAACCTTACTTAACCATCTTGGCCTTTTATTAGGGGTAGTGAGATGACCGGCTTTGGTGCAGTCCGAAGTTGGTAGATACTCGATACTACACTCATTGAGGGTTGTTTTCTTGGAATATTTTGGTCGCTAGTTAAGTGGCTAAACCAAAACAATGAACATTGAAAACAATCCAATGATATTGAGCTCCTTAGAACCCGGTTACTATTTATAGGATAGGTTTTTAAGCCAACTACACTCAAGAGGGTACTTACCTATGAAACCCCATGCAAGCCTGAAATTAGGGTTTGGTGTGATTTGCTTGTACATATGTTTTGTGCATACATCATAAACATCATAAAACATCATATGCATTCACTAACCATTTCAAGGGTTTTGGATCTTCATCTTTGTTCTTGTTTTGTAGGACATGGAAATTCCTCGCAGAAATACCATTCAAGTCAACCTTGTGAGAATCTCTCTTCAACTCAAGGAGATCACCTCAAGAATTCCGGAAAATTCATCCTTCAGTGAAAGACATGGTAGACTGCTCAGCCTAGTCAACACCAACATTGAAGAAGACATGATGAAAGTGCTATTCCAGTTCTTTGACCCTCTTCACCACTGTTTCACTTTCCATGATTATCAGTTGGTACCCACTTTGGAGGAGTTCTCTCAACTCCTAAGAATCCCTATCCTTAATCAACTACCCTTCAACGGTATGGAAAAGGAGCCAAAGCCGGAAGATGTTGCTCGAGCATTACATCTACAACCATCCGACATCAAGGGGCATTGGGAAACCAGAAGCGGCGTCAAAGGATTCTTAGCAAAGTTCTTGTTTGAGAAGGCACAAGAATGTTGGAATTCATTGGACCTACAAGCCTTTGAAGAAATTGTGGCACTCCTTATCTATGGGTTGGTCTTGTTCCCAAATCCTGACCAATTGGTAGAAGTCAACGCTGTCAAAATTTTCTTGTCCAGAAATCCAATACCAACATTGCTTGGGAACATCCTTCACTCATTTTACACACGAACAATGAGAAAGAGGGGTGTTCTCATGTGCTGCACTCCTATCCTTGCAAGGTGGTTTATTTCGCACCTTCCACAATCTGTCTTGAAGAATGACCAAGGTACAAGGTGGTCCCAACGATTGATGACTCTTACTCATTCTGATGTGCATTGGTGTTCTCGGTCCAGAGAAAATGTCATCATCGTCGATCGTTGCGGAGAATTTCCTAATGTTCCTTTACTTGGAATTAGGGGGGGTATCACCTACAACCCTTGCCTAGCTTTGAGGCAATTTTGATATGCACGGAGGGATGTCCCTCATGATATGTTGATTCCTAGCCTAGTTTTTGACTTCGACAACGATGCGCAAGGACTTCGCCAGAGATTCATCAGAGCTTGGGGAAAACTCAACAAGATTGATAGCAAGACTCTGGGACACAAGAACTCCATCCCTCTTGAGCCCTATCTCAAGTGGGTACGAGCCCGAGCCCAAAGTCTAATGATGCCTTATCCTCATGTACTCCCAGTGATTAAAGAGCCCGTCAATGAAGGAGAGGTTCCCTACACCATCCTACATCCAGACATGCCTACATCGTGGGAGGAAATGCAGAAAAGTTGGATTCAGCTCAAGGAGGAACATAATACTTTTGAAGCTAGCTACTACGCCAGTGAAAAGAAGGTTCTAGAGCTTACCCGCCGACTCCACGAGCAAGAGGCCCTCAACACCTACATCGCACCGAAGAGGATGCGCAATGTCTTTCTGCCTTAAGAAGTTTATTTTGTAACATTTGGCCCATGGGGCATTTATGTACTAACAAATTTCTTCTTATTAATATGACGTGCGTTCTTCTTTGTCTGAAACAATTTTGAATGTTCTAAATCCTTGAATGAATTGCATACATCAGCATACCATTCATCATGTGCATAAGCAGGTCTCACTCCAGGTTTCCTTATCTGTCTGCTGTTTATTTCAGTAGGATGGATCTCGAGCAAACAGTCAAAGACCTACAAGCTCAGAATGCACAGTTCCAGCAACTCCTGATGACTTTGGTTAAAAGTCAAGAGGATATCAAGACTCATTTGGAGAATAAGGACCCAATGAAGAAGAAGAAAAAGAGGATCGGGGTGGCTACTTTGGGGAGAAGATTTGACAGAGAAGCTCGGAGAGTGCTTGAATTTCCTCCTACTTCTGATGAATGGACTAGTAAAAGAGATCGAGTTGCGGTGCCTTCCGAGTCTGATGCGGAGGAGGAAGAGGTTGAAGAGGATGAAGATTATTCTGACCAGCAATACCCTCCAGCTGATGATAAATACAAGGGTTTAGAAGACAGATTGGCCGCCATGGAATTGCAAAGAGTACCGGGTTTGGATTTTGAAGACTTGGGGTTGGTTGCCGGAATTGTGATTCCCCCAAAATTCAAAGTGCCAGTGTTTGTGAGGTATGATGGGCTGTCCTGTCCCAAAATGCATCTCAGGTCCTACGTGAGAAAGATTCAACCCTATACAGCAGATAAAAATCTCTGGATTCATTTCTTTCAAGACAGCCTGTCGGGAGCTCAGTTGGAGTGATTTTATCAGCTAGAAGGAACCAGTGTCAGAAATTGGGAAGATTTGGCCACCGCTTTCTACAAACAATACCAATATAATTCTGATCTTGCTCCTACTCGTACCCAACTTCAGGGTATGTCACTAGGAACAAGTGAGGGATTCAAAGAATATGCACAAAAATGGAGGGATTTGGCTGGCTGGGTGCAGCCTCCTTTAACCGATCGTGAGCTCGTTGATATGTTTCTTGGGACCCTATCTGGACCATTTTTCAATCATCTAATTGGTAACTCTTCCGCAGGGTTTACCGATTTGATCTTAACCGGCGAAAGAATAGAAGCTGGCATCAAGTCAGGAAAGATTCAGAAGGGTGTTGCTGCAAGTGTTGAGAAAAAGCCTTTTAAGAAGGAGACAGCTATGGTATATTCTCAAAGAAGAGCAGGGAAGACGGAGCGTCGGCCAACTGTGGGGGCCGTAATGATTCAAAACACTCCGAGTGAGCAACCTCGCTATAACCAGTTCAGACCAAATCAGCAACGAGTGGAACGGCCACAGCGGCAGTTCACCCGTATTAATATGACTCCAGCACAAGTGCTTCCCCATCTATTGAAGTTGAATCTTGCCACCATCAAGGAGGCGCCAAAGAATGTGAATACGTCCTCTCCGCATTATCATGCGAATGCTAAATGCGCCTACCATTCAGACAGTGTTGGACACGACACCAATGATTGTTGGGCACTCAAGCATAAAATCCAAGACCTAATAGAGGCTAAGGAGGTAGAGTTTGACGCTCCAGAGAAGCCTAATGTGATATCTGCACCTATGCCGAAGCACGGCCGAAATGTCAATGCCATTGAAGAGGATTTGTATGTTGCTGACATCAATGATCTGACTACTCCACTGCTAACCATTAAGTTGAATTTGTTAAGGTCCGGGATCTTCCCGGGATGTAAAGAAGACTGCTACTGTTGCCACTCTCTGCCGTTTGATTGTCCGCTATTAAAGAAACGCATCCAAGGCCTTATGGATAGCCGACAAATTTTGTTCGAAAATGTTTCTGCTGTTCCAGTTCATGTTGAAAATGTCTCAATCATAACCATTCACGCCAATCTTTCCAAGGCCGTCAAAAAGCCAGTTAAGATTACACCAGCTGCAAAATTTGTTCCATTGAAGATAACAATGCCAGGACCTGTCCCCTATGTTTCCGAGAAGTCGATACCTTGGAACTATGGCGGTGACATCTACTACCATGGTATCAAGCAAATCGAGGTAATTGAAGAAAGTTCGGATGATGAAGAAACCAGCATTAGTAACATTGCGGGTACCAGCAAAATCACCAGGAGCGGGAGAATATTTTCTCCAGAGATTGCCCCTCCAAGAGCAGTCTTTGGACCCTCATCAGCTAACAAGGTCGTCCCTGCACCAATAAAACTTTCTGCTAGAACTCCTCTGATTGAAGACGTTGTTGTTCCTAGTACTGTCTCTCCCTCCACTGCTGACAAAGGTAAGGGAATCCAAGATGAGCCCGTCAGGACGAGGGCTCAACCCTTAGTAATTCCGGAAACCTCCAAGAAGGAAATGGACGAGATTTTGAGGATAATCAAGAGAAGTGATTACGATGTGGTGGAACAGTTGGGGCAAACCCCCTCCAAGATCTCCATGCTGACACTACTACTTTGCTCAGAAGCGCATGCTAAAGCCCTGATAAAATTCCTGAAGGCGGCTCATGTGCCCCAGGAAACCTCTGCGAATCAATTTCAAAATTGCGTGGCTAGCCTGACTGCGGACAATGGATTAGGTTTTTCTGATGCCGACCTAACCCCTAAAGGCAGGAACCACAATGATGCTTTGCATATTTCAATCGAGTGTCGCGGAACCACTCTTGCACATGTTTTGGCTGATATCGGTTCGTCGCTGAATGTTTTGCCTAAGAAGGCCTTGGACCGACTAGATTGTGAAGGGTTGGAATTGAAGCCAAGTGATATTGTTGTCAGAGCTTTCGATGGTTCGAAGAGAATGGTCCATGGAGAGGTTGAAATTCCCATCAAGATAGGCACTGAGGTGTTTAAATCCACTTTCTATGTGATGGACATCGGTCCGTCATACTCTTGCTTGATGGGTAGGCCATGGATACACCCTGCTGGGGCAGTCACCTCCTCCTTACATCAGATGTTGAAGTATCCTGTCAAGGGAAAGATCATCACTGTCCATGGCGAAGAAGAGTATATGATTAGCCACTTAAATTCTTTTTGGTATGTGGAGGTTGAAGGAGAGTTCATTGAGACACCGTTTCAACATTTCGAAGAAGTCCTTCCTGAAATAGCAGTAGAGAAGTTGGCAGATGTGATCGGTGGATCTGGAACTGACTGTTTAACGCTGGTTCGCAAAATGTCGCGGAAGCAAGAGTCGCCACCGTCTTTTATTTTCTCCAAATGGAAAGGACAAAAGCACAGAAAAATTCCTTATAGAGATTGCTCTCGGTTCGGGAGGTATGTTATAGAAAGGGAAGGTGTTAGCACCCTTTCTATCCATGGTTATCCATGGGCTCTTAGATACTTGCTCATTGTGTTTTCAAAAGGTTTGTTTGCTTTTCAAATGTGGGTTTTAAAAAGTTTTCTTTGAAAATTCCAGTTCGACTCTTGTATCAGTCCTCAAGAGTGTTTGAAAAATTGCTTTTGAAAGCTTTTTGAAAAGGTGTCGGTGTGAAAAGTATTTTGTTTTGTTTTGAAATTTAGAGCAAGTATCTAGAGTCGTCTATCTACCCTAAGGAATTCGTCTGTGTAAATGTCCTTTAAAGTAATGCCATCCCACCATTGAGAGGTAGGTAGCACCACCGTTGAAGGTGTTCGGGTCAATTCGAGGTTCGGGACATGGTGATCACCAGAGCAATGGGAAGACACCTTAGAAGCTACCCTCATGCCAGGTTCCCGGATCATGAGGACTTACTAAGACATCCTCTACTCGACGATCACCTTTCGAGGCAAGGCAACAGTGAGGCTTACCCTAGGGGTGGTGTGTGATTTGTGTGTTGTTTTCAGATATTTTTGTCTTTTGTCATGTTATTGGTGATCTAGCGTTTGTTTTTATTTTTATCCATACATTCTTTCATGCCTTGATTAACAGTTAAAATATTGCGAGAAAGTAAAAGATTCTAAGCTATTACAAAAGGCGCGGGTCCACATCGCCAAAATTTCTCGAACCCGATTTGACAGAAAAATAAAGAATTAAAGAAAATAAAGAATTAAAAGTGCGAGAAATAATTTACAAGGCCTTGGGAGAGGTACATAAAAAATTATACGAAAAGGAAATAAGTATGCGAATTAATAAGAAATTAAGAACGAGGGCGTTGGACCCTTTTTGCAAGATTAAATTAATGATGAAATTAATTAATTAAAAAAGAAAAGAAATTATTTTTAGTATTTTTTGGTATTTTATGATTTTAATGGGAAAAAGAATTAAATGCAATTAAACCTAATTCTACAATTTTTATTTTATTATGAAAATATATTAAAGTTTTAACCTAAAATTAACCCTAATTAATTTACATGTAGTTTAATTACAAAAAATAAATATTTAATATTTAATTATTATGAAAGAAAATAAAAAAAGGATAAAAAATCATTTAAACCCTAGTTCTACATTTTTTATATTTTTATTAAAAAGTTAAGATTAAAACCTAATTTAAAACTAGTTAATTAATGAATTTATTTACAAAAATACTTAAAATAAAATATTTATTATTTTTCCTCTTTTCTGATTTTTTATGGTATTTTGTGTTTTTATGAAAATATTAAATTAATTAATAAAACAATAATTAAAAGAAAGTAAGAAAATAAAATATAAAGAAAATAAAAAATATTTGCAAACCTAGGGGGGTATCTGTCCCCAAAGTGGAGGTTTTCCTTTAGCAATCTGGCCCAAGATTCTGAGGCCCTTTTGACTTTCGTGGCTAGCCTGTAGCTCTCTTGACCAATGCCTATGGTGTCCATCAAGTCTGGTCCCTTGGATTAGCATTGTTGGCCAAGTGGCGCGTTAGATGGAAGCGTGTACGGTAGTCCAATACATTGAATCTGCACTTGAACATTATATGAAGAAAAATATGAAAGGGGGTGAGGACCTGGGGCTCGAACCCAGGTCCTGAATGTTACCAATGCTTAAGCCTACCAACCGTTCCAAGCGCGTTTTCTGTATGTTAGACATCAAGCAAATATTATAAAATAAATCCAAACGCTAATGCTCTTTACGCGCGAAAATTTAAATGCTCCACTCATGGACAGCCACCTCGCCTTCTTCTTCCTTGGCCTGATTTTTCCTGAAACACAAACATAATAAGCAACGGTTTTGAACCGTTCTAAAACCTATCATTAGAGAAAATAGCGAATAGGCCATAAGGCCTCATAAATTAGGCGCGAGGGTGGATTCATGATCGTCCAAACATGCTTGTTTCAGTGGTCTAAGTCTTGAAGGCCAATTTTTCCTTAATTGAAAAGCCCTAATCCAAGGTCCTGGAAACCCTAATGTTCAACAATGGTTAAATCGCATATGGGTGACAAAAAAACAATTAAACCATACGGTTAGCATCAGAATCTTACAATGAACATAAACCAAGCATTAAAAGTTACAAAAGATGCATGAATTAAGATGCACGAATGAGAAATTTTTTTGGTACAGGTGAGATTGTTCTCACGTTTCTGGGCACGAGAGCTTGTGGTTTTTGATCCAAATCCCTTCTATGAAGCCTTAGCAAGCTAATGAGATCGAAATCTTGCCTTGAATCGCCCTAGAACTAGGTTTTCAGAATTCACTTTTCAAGCAAAAATTTCAAGTTCTTTGTATGCTTTTCTGCGCAGCTTTTTGTCAATGAGCATGAGGGTTGTGATCAGGCTTATGTATGGAGTGATCTAGGTCAAATAAAATTGGTCCACAATCCATGAATTGATGAATGCAATATTTGATTTTTTTACCATGATTTTCAAATCTTTTTCACATGCTTTTTGATACAAATCACATCCAATTCCATTGGTTCTTTCCATATTTGGCTAGGCACGAAATCTTGAGGATATAATATGCACAAAAAGATTGAAAAACTAGGTTTAGCATTTTTCATGTATTTTATTTAATTAAAATGAATTATTAATAATAAAAATCCAAATAAATAAATAAATAATGAAAAAGAACTTCCCTTTGGGCCAAGTGGTCGTGCACATGCCTTGGATAATGAATTGTGGAAGAAAACTAGGCCCATTAGCAATTTTAGGTCATTTGAAGCAATGTTGACTTTTCAAAATATCCAAGAATTTCCCAACTTCCACAAGGCACAACTTGCTCAATTTTTAAGCTTTGCTCATGTTCTTGGACATTTTGGAAAGGTCTTTGAGTCCTCTAACCAATTTCTTTGGTCCCATGTCATTTTGATTTACCAATCTCAAGTTATGGCCTTTGACTTAAAGTCCCTTTTTGTTGACTTTTGAAAATGACCTATAATGTTGAAATTGATAACTTTTTGTGAGAGCATTTCTTAGACTTGAAGTATGAAGATGAGTTGTAGGAAATGTCTTTCTCTTCAAAATGAGCTTTGGATGTAATTTTTCTGATAATCCATGAGAAAGTTATGCCCTGGTCAATTTACAGTTGACTTTTTCAGCTGTCCAAATAAGGAAACTTTTGCATCTTGATGATTTTCGAGCCAAGCTTTGAGAATCATGATCAAGCATTGATCAAATGATGTTTGTGGCTTCAAAATGAGATGTTGACCAAAAATTTGAACTTTTGACTGTCAAATGACCATTTTGCCCCTACAGTTGACTGTAGTGCAATTAGGGTTTTGACTGTGCCATTTTGTGCTGAAAGTCTTGAAACTTGGTATGAGGATGCTTGACCATATTTATAGGCATGTGAGACTTGATTGGACCTTTGGAAACTTCATTTTCTTGATCAGAACCAAAACCCTAATTTTGACTGTTTAGGAGGCTCTTACACTGTGCAACCCTTGGGGAATTTGGAAGCATGACTTGGCAATTTCTTGAAGAATATGGGAGGGAAAATTTTGGGGTACAACAGTTGCCCCTGTTAAATCTTCTTAGACCTGAGGATGCAGATTGGCTGACGTGCCTTTCGTAATCCGAGGGTAGAAGATGATTGAACACTAGAGTGCCCAGAAATTTGCGCTCACATAGTAGCAGTGATGATGGAATGGGCTTATAGATGCCATTTAGAGTTTGATGAATAGGATGATGGGCTTATAGATGCCATGCTGGATGTTGATCGCGTAAGAGATTCCTTAGCGAGGACCTGCGTACCTGCAAAAGAAAAAATGAGTACCTGACATGTTGCAGGAGCTGATTTTCAGATGCTTGGTATAGATATGTCCTGACTGGTTACAGGAGCTGGATCTGGAGCTTCAAAAGGTGATGAATGAACCAAGGGTGGTTACTACCTCAGCAGGAACGGTGAGAGAACCTTGGATGATTTTAACTCCAACAGCAATCGTTGAGAAAATCTTGGTGGGAATTACCATCTCCGCAGTATCGGGAAGAGAACCATAGGCAATTATAATCTCAAAAGCGGACGTTTGAGAAAAACCTGGAGTGGAATTATCGTCTCCTCAGCATTGGGGAGAGAACCATAGGAAATTATAATCTCAAAAGCGGACGTTTGAGAAAAACCTGGAGTGGAATTATCGTCTCCGCAGCATTGGGGAGAGAACCATAGGAAATTATAATCTCAAAAGCGGACGTTTGAGAAAAACCTGGAGTGGAATTATCGTCTCCGCAGCATTGGGGAGAGAACCATAGGAAATTATAATCTCAAAAGCGGACGTTTGAGAAAAACCTGGGATGGAATTATCATCTCCGCAACATTGGGGAGAGAACCATAGGAAATTATAATCTCAAAAGCGGACGTTTGAGAAAAACCTGGGATGGAATTATCATCTCTGCAACATTGGGGAGAGAACCACAGGAAATTATAATCTCAAAAGTGGACGTTTGAGAAAAACCTGGGATGGAATTATCATCTCCGCAACATTGGGGAGAGAACCATAGGAAATTATAATCTCAAAAGCGGACGTTTGAGAAAAACCTGAAATGGAATTATCATCTCCGCAGGATCGGGGAGAGAACCATAGGAAATTATAATCTCAAAAGCGGACGTTTGAGAAAAACCTGGAATGGAATTATCGTCTCCGCAGGATCGGGGAGAGAACCATAGGAAATTATAATCTCAAAAGCGGACGTTTGAGAAAAACCTGGAATGGAATTATCGTCTCCGCATGATCGGGGAGAGAACCATAGGAAATTATAATCTCAAAAGCGGACGTTTGAGAAAAACCTGGAATGGAATTATCGTCTCCGCAGGATCGGGGAGAGAACCATAGGAAATTATAATCTCAAAAGCGGACGTTTGAGAAAAACCTTGAATGGAATTATCGTCTCCGCAGCATTGGGGAGAGAACCATAGGAAATTATAATCTCAAAAGCGGACGTTTGAGAAAAACCTGGAATGGAATTATCGTCTCCACAACATTGGGGAGAGAACCATAGGAAATTATAATCTCAAAAGCGGACGTTTGAGAAAAACCTGGGTAACTTCTACTGAGTCTTCATCAAAAAAATCTGTTTGGGGTCGATTTAGCTGGACTAGAGAAGGCCTTGGACTGGATAAGAAATCTTTGGAGTCGATTAACTGAACCGGTCTAGGTCTTGAAATATGATTGAGAATTTAACTGAATCTTTCCTGAAAGGTAAAGGTCAGTCATATGCAATGCATGATATGGACCAAGCAATGATGTTCTCAACATAAATGAGATTTGTAAGATGTGATGCGTCTATGCATGCTATAATGATGTATGGAAGTGAGATGTTTAGGAATGTATGTTTTCGTCTAGGAAAGTAAATCCTTGACGGGTGCCGGGAAGTCACTCCTGGGCTGATGCTGAAGAATAGATTTCGCTTCTGCTGGGGCTGATAATTGCAAGAATACCGGTAAGAGAAGATGACTCCGTTGGGGAATAAACTTGGCGAATGGATTACTCTGCGGGGAGAAAAGTACCCTGACGATCTTGCTGGGAAGCGATACTCTGTGGGGAGAGGGATACTTTTGCTGAATTGTTGATAGTAACTTGCTGGGGATACCCTTGTTGTATTGGAAGTGTTAATAGACTTCGCTGGGGATAAGGATGCTTCGTCGAGGACGCTCTTTCCGTGGCTTTTGGCTGAGGATAACCCAGTTATATCCTGTTAAGGAAATAACTCTTTGAATAAAACCGGGCGACGCGTTCGTGCTCTGCGAGGATAAGCTTCCAGAATCTACTGGGGATAAGCTTACTGCTTGGGAGAAATGGATTCCAACTTTCCTGGGGAGCTAGATTGGACTCTCCTGGGGAAGTTTTGAATTGCGAGGGAAGTGATTCCTTTGAATGTTGGTATGCCGCCGGGGAACAATCTTTAGGCCAAGACTGCCGGGGATGCTTGTTAAGAATATATATGCTGCTGGGGAATGTTGAGCTCTGCGGGAGGATACCCAACTTCCTTTAAGTTTGCTAGTGCAGTTTGGGGAGAGTGCACTGATTTGCTGGCTCACTCTCTGGGGAATTAAGATATGCTGGTTATGTTCTTTAGCTGAACCTACCTTGGTACCTTGGAGGACAGAACAATTAGATTGCTCAGACAACTCTTTATTGCCCCTGTTTCTAATGTTACCTGTAATTAATTCTTTGTTTCGTATGCAAATATTTATGAGTTAGCAAATTATTGTCAATGCATATATCACAAATTGAACCTTGGACGTTCTTCGCAAAACAAAACAGGAAAAGAAAAAACAATTGGCACTTTTAACTGAAAAGTATATTTGTATTGATTTTTGAATGGCCTGTAAATAGGCGTTTTGTGTACAAGAGGCTGACGTCCTAGTAAGAGAATGCCGCCGAACAAAAGAGTTTATACAAGTTTTGTACAAGAGAAAGTAAAACAGCTGTGTGAAATGGATGATCCCACTGGGTTTCAACTCTGCTATTGCCTTTATAACTCCGAGCGTCTCATCACTTGATGACCTAAACGAAGCTGAAGCTGACTGATCGATGCCGTCTGAACTTGATGTAGATACTGGATTCTGGATGCAAGGTGATCCAATGAGACATAGTATTACGCTTTTATCCCTAATTTTTGCCTGGACCGCCCTTTCGGGTTTTCAGTCCACCGGGATACCCATTTTTGCCCAAGCCGCCTTTTCAGGTTTTCGACTTGCCGGGTGTACAGATTTTTTTCATTTCATCCCTCATTTTGCCCGAACCCTTTTGGTTCACCGGGAAGCCCTTATTTTTGCCTAGGTATGTCAACCTAGCGGGTCTTTGATTATGCGTAGTATTTTTTCGACTATGTCCGTTCTCAGAAAGTAGGGAGTTGCCCCTGTTAGAAGTATTTGTCATGCCACCAGAAGATGTTTGATCAGGCAAGATTCGTTGTTGGAGTGCCCCAAGTGACTCAGACGGAGATTTGCCCTAGGCTATTTGGCCTTTGAGAGATTCTCCGAATCTTGATTGGACTGCCCCAGATAATAGACCATGATCATATCATGCCCCTTTATTGGAAGTGCTTTGTTCACTAGGCTTTCATCGCGCGAATTTCCCTGCTGTTCAAACAAATAGTCATATGCAAACAAGGTTATATCAATAATGCAAAGCTTATGTCTGTCTTGTAGATTTTGAAAATGCATATAAAACAAATGAATGTTTGTAAAACGTGATGTCAACTCCGTATTTACCGTAGGCCTTCAGGAGTCAGGATACCTTTCGTAACAGTATGCTTTCGAACTAACCCATGCTTCAGCTAGGACTTTTAAGGGTTATAACGTGGCCTGGTTCACGGTTTAAGAAACAAAGGATAAAGGCTCAAATTATTTGTACCCACCCGCTCTTCGTGATGTTCTCCAATCCTAAACTCAGTTGATCATACGTTAGACCTTGTTTGAGTCTTTGCTCTGATTTTCCGGTGATGATTCGGATATTGATAACTTACTCTGAATAGGCAGTCATTTTTGTTTTTGTCTAGGATTTGTAGGACCTCTTTCTTATTTGATTTTGTTATCCCTATTTTTTTTTGCCTGAACTGTTTCCTTTTGTGGAGTTACAGTCAGCGGGATGCCCCAGTTTCGTAAGTCTCTTTCATAGGTATTTTGACTTATTGGGCTTCTTTCTTTTCTTTTTATTTTGAGAGATATAATGACTGCCTATCCTTACAATTGTTCGGAATCATCATTGTCTTTCTTTGTTTTGTAAGGACCTCTTTTGGTGCCATTTGTTATGCACTTGGATCAACTGAGAGAACTACCCTGCCCCAGGTTATGATAAAGGGTTTTAATTTTGGAAAAGAAAAACTCCTACTTCTTTGGCTCAAAGGGGTTGACGAGGGATTATCTTCCTTATTACTCCAGTGTTTAGGAATTGAAACAATGCTTGTACCTCATCAGCGGGGTCTGTTCAAAAGCATACTGTAAAGATCGTGGTATCGTTTTCGTCATCCTCCCTCAAGAGGCTTAGAATTATTAATCGAGCGTTGACATCAGAAAAAATATGAAAATAATTTGCATTTAGTGAATACGAATATATTGTTTCCGAACAGACATATGCGATGCATTAATGAAATAACAATGTTTGACATGAATAAATGTTTGAACAAAAGAGAATTGCAACTTGAACATTCGAATGAACAAAAATTTCTCAATCCTAGCCATGTTTTGGCAAGGGAGCAGTGATCACGTGGGGAGTCTTGGGTACTTTAAACTGAATCTCTCCAGCGTCGATCATGTCTTGGATCTTATTTTTCAAGCTCCAACAATCATCTGTAGTATGCCCAGGGCTGTCAGAGTGATAAGCACAGCGGGCGTTGGGGTTGTACTTCGGTGACGTTGTATTTTGGTTCTTCGGAGCTTCTTTTAGAGTTACCAGCTTGGTCTCCAGCAACTGTGGCAATATCTGGGATAAGGTCATGCTGAGCCGAGTGAACTTCCTTCTCTCGCTCTTTTGTTGGTTGTGATGTTGAGTCTGTGACACTGGAGCCATTTGAGGAGCTCTCCCCTTACCTCCTCGTCTCAAAGGTGGTTTAACGATGACTGGCTTTTTACCCTTAGACTTTTGCCCCAGTTGGTTACCCTGAAGCAGTTGGTTGACGAGAAACCGGAGCTCGTCTTGTCTTTGAGCTAACCCTTGAATAGCAGTCACCTGCCCCAGCATCTGGGCTTTCATGGCATCCACCTCAGTTTGCAGGTGTTTCAGCCTTTCATCCTCAGCACTGTTCCTGACAAAAGTCTCCATGAGAAGTATCCTTAGCTCCTCCTGCCCCTTGGATATATTCAGGAGGATTTCCCTGAACTGAGTCTCTTGAGCGAGAAGGTCCTGGTTATCTGGTTGGAAGGCCATTGCTGAAATAAACAGCGAGAAAGGTAAGTGACCTGCAACAAAGATACCTGTTATGTAATGATGTGTATGACATGCATGCAATGTTTTCAAGGACCTCACGGGGTAAACAAGAAAATTGGTTAGCATTTGGATCCGGCAGTTTGATTGAAAGAACTTCATATTTGTTGAGAGTCTTTCTTCCAAGGGTCAAAGGCTCACCATATCCAGTGGGTCATAGCCCCTGACTTTAGTCATCATGTCTGGTTTTGATTTCCAAACAACCTTGGTTAGGGGAACCTTCTTCAAGAGTCAAAGCTCACCATATCAAGTGGGTCATAGCCCCTGACAACTCTGGCTAGAGGAAAATAAATCCTCTTTGCCCCTTGCTGGATGTTTGATTTATCCTGACCTGCATCACAAACCCTTGAGATCCTTGAAATGGGTTAGGATGTATGCAATGGTATGATATCATGCTATGCATGGGGTAATGTAGGTAAACCCTGTTACGAGTCCCAATTAAGGACTGCAAACCAAAACCTACAAGAAACTCAGTACACTCTGCTAGGGGTCCCAATTAAGGACTATAAACAAAACCTGCAAGAGACTCGGTAAACCCTGTTATGAGTCCCAATTAAGGACTATAAACGAAACCTGCAAGAAACTTAGTATACCCTGTTATGAGTCCCTATTAAGGACTATAAACAAAACCTGCAAGAAACTCAAGTGTCGGATAACAAGCATGCAAGTAGTCAAGTATGAAGGCACACAAGTCACACAAGAGAAACCCTTAGGGTTTAAGGCCAGCATGGGGTCTGGGTAGTACCCTCTTGAAGTTGGTGGGTTCAACCTGTCCTATTAGAAGTAACCGGGTTCTAAGGGTCCCAATATCACGGGATTGCTTTCATTGTTCATCGTTTCGATTTAGCCACTGAACTGGCGACCGAAATATTCCAAGAAAGCAACCCTCAATTGAGTGTAGTATCGAGTATCAACCAACCTCGGACTGCACCAAAGTCAGTTATCTCACTACCCTAAGGAGGCCAAGATTGTTCAATTAAGGTTCCTAAGGTCTGTTGATGCTTCACGACACCACGCGGAGGCCCCGTACTCTCCTTGACTGAACTCAAGGGTTACCGGTACACACCAAAGTGTCACATCAACGTAGCAGACTGTTTCAACCATGTCGGTATACCCCGCACAGTTCCCTCACAGCCTTGTTGCTACTTTCTAAGAAGGTATCCCCCAGATCCGGGTTAGGATCTATAGAACTCCCAAGCAACCCACAATTTAAAGCACACAAGGAAAACAATTGAAAACACAGTTATGAACTAGCCCTAAGGTACACCTCACTTTAAGTTATTTCCCCAGCAGAGTCGCCAGTTCTGTGATCGGTGGATCTGGAACTGACTGTTTAACGCTGGTTCGCGAAATGTCGCGGAAGCAAGAGTCGCCACCGTCTTTTATTTTCTCCAAATGGAAAGGACAAAAGCACAGAAAAATTCCTTATAGAGATTGCTCTCGGTTCGGGAGGTAGGTTATAGAAAGGGAAGGTGTTAGCACCCTTTCTAT
Organism: Vicia faba; assembly: GCA_948472305.1. Taxonomy (NCBI): domain Eukaryota; kingdom Viridiplantae; phylum Streptophyta; class Magnoliopsida; order Fabales; family Fabaceae; genus Vicia; species Vicia faba. The sequence goes on from OX451738.1 coordinate 573,064,395, forward strand.
CCATGGTTATCCATGGGCTCTTAGATACTTGCTCATTGTGTTTTCAAAAGGTTTGTTTGCTTTTCAAATGTGGGTTTTAAAAAGTTTTCTTTGAAAATTCCAGTTCGACTCTTGTATCAGTCCTCAAGAGTGTTTGAAAAATTGCTTTTGAAAGCTTTTTGAAAAGGTGTCGGTGTGAAAAGTATTTTGTTTTGTTTTGAAATTTAGAGCAAGTATCTAGAGTCGTCTATCTACCCTAAGGAATTCGTCTGTGTAAATGTCCTTTAAAGTAATGCCATCCCACCATTGAGAGGTAGGTAGCACCACCGTTGGAGGTGTTCGGGTCAATTCGAGGTTCGGGACATGGTGATCACCAGAGCAATGGGAAGACACCTTAGAAGCTACCCTCATGCCAGGTTCCCGGATCATGAGGACTTACTAAGACATCCTCTACTCGATGATCACCTTTCGAGGCAAGGCAACAGTGAGGCGTACCCTAGGGGTGGTGTGTGATTTGTGTGTCGTTTTCGGATATTTTTGTCTTTTGTCATGTTATTGGTGATCTAGCGTTTGTTTTTATTTTTATCCATACATTCTTTCATGCCTTGATTAACAGTTAAAATATTGCGAGAAAGTAAAAGATTCTAAGCTATTACAAAAGGCGCGGGTCCACATCGCCAAAATTTCTCGAACCCGATTTGACAGAAAAATAAAGAATTAAAGAAAATAAAGAATTAAAAGTGCGAGAAATAATTTACAAGGCCTTGGGAGAGGTACATAAAAAATTATACGAAAAGGAAATAAGTATGCGAATTAATAAGAAATTAAGAACGAGGGCGTTGGACCCTTTTTGCAAGATTAAATTAATGATGGAATTAATTAATTAAAAAAGAAAAGAAATTGTTTTTAGTATTTTTTGGTATTTATTTTAATGGGAAAAAGAATTAAATGCAATTAAACCTAATTCTACAATTTTTATTTTATTATGAAAATATATTAAAGTTTTAACCTAAAATTAACCCTAATTAATTTACATGTAGTTTAATTACAAAAAATAAATATTTAATATTTAATTATTATGAAAGAAAATAAAAAAAGGATAAAAAATCATTTAAACCCTAGTTCTACATTTTTTATATTTTTATTAAAAAGTTAAGATTAAAACCTAATTTAAAACTAGTTAATTAATGAATTTATTTACAAAAATACTTAAAATAAAATATTTATTATTTTTCCTCTTTTCTGATTTTTTATGGTATTTTGTGTTTTTATGAAAATATTAAATTAATTAATAAAACAATAATTAAAAGAAAGTAAGAAAATAAAATATAAAGAAAATAAAAAAGATTTGCAAACCTAGGGGGGTATCTGTCCCCAAAGTGGAGGTTTTCCTTTAGCAATCTGGCCCAAGATTCTGAGGCCCTTTTGACTTTCGTGGCTAGCCTGTAGCTCTCTTGACCAATGCCTATGGTGTCCATCAAGTCTGGTCCCTTGGATTAGCATTGTTGGCCAAGTGGCGCGTTAGATGGAAGCGTGTACGGTAGTCCAATACATTGAATCTGCACTTGAACATTATATGAAGAAAAATATGAAAGGGGGTGAGGACCTGGGGCTCGAACCCAGGTCCTGAATGTTACCAATGCTTAAGCCTACCAACCGTTCCAAGCGCGTTTTCTGTATGTTAGACATCAAGCAAATATTATAAAATAAATCCAAACGCTAATGCTCTTTACGCGCGAAAATTTAAATGCTCCACTCATGGACAGCCACCTCGCCTTCTTCTTCCTTGGCCTGATTTTTCCTGAAACACAAACATAATAAGCAACGGTTTTGAACCGTTCTAAAACCTATCATTAGAGAAAATAGCGAATAGGCCATAAGGCCTCATAAATTAGGCGCGAGGGTGGATTCATGATCGTCCAAACATGCTTGTTTCAGTGGTCTAAGTCTTGAAGGCCAATTTTTCCTTAATTGAAAAGCCCTAATCCAAGGTCGTGGAAACCCTAATGTTCAACAATGGTTAAATCGCATATGGGTGACAAAAAAACAATTAAACCATACGGTTAGCATCAGAATCTTACAATGAACATAAACCAAGCATTAAAAGTTACAAAAGATGCATGAATTAAGATGCACGAATGAGAAAATTTTTTGGTACAGGTGAGATTGTTCTCACGTTTCTGGGCACGAGAGCTTGTGGTTTTTGATCTAAATCCCTTCTATGAAGCCTTAGCAAGCTAATGAGATCGAAATCTTGCCTTGAATCGCCCTAGAACTAGGTTTTCAGAATTCACTTTTCAAGCAAAAATTTCAAGTTCTTTGTATGCTTTTCTGCGCAGCTTTTTGTCAATGAGCATGAGGGTTGTGATCAGGCTTATGTATGGAGTGATCTAGGTCAAATAAAATTGGTCCACAATCCATGAATTGATGAATGCAATATTTGATTTTTTTACCATGATTTTCAAATCTTTTTCACATGCTTTTTGATACAAATCACATCCAATTCCATTGGTTCTTTCCATATTTGGCTAGGCACGAAATCTTGAGGATATAATATGCACAAAAAGATTGAAAAACTAGGTTTAGCATTTTTCATGTATTTTATTTAATTAAAATGAATTATTAATAATAAAAATCCAAATAAATAAATAAATAATGAAAAAGAACTTCCCTTTGGGCCAAGTGGTCGTGCACATGCCTTGGATAATGAATTGTGGAAGAAAACTAGGCCCATTAGCAATTTTAGGTCATTTGAAGCAATGTTGACTTTTCAAAATATCCAAGAATTTCCCAACTTCCACAAGGCACAACTTGCTCAATTTTTAAGCTTTGCTCATGTTCTTGGACATTTTGGAAAGGTCTTTGAGTCCTCTAACCAATGTCTTTGGTCCCATGTTATTTTGATTTACCAATCTCAAGTTATGGCCTTTGACTTAAAGTCCCTTTTTGTTGACTTTTGAAAATGACCTATAATGTTGAAATTGATAACTTTTTGTGAGAGAATTTCTTGGACTTGAAGTATGAAGATGAGTTGTAGGAAGTTTCTTTCTCTTCAAAATGAGCTTTGGATGGAATTTTTCTGATAATCCATGAGAAAGTTATGCCCTGGTCAATTTACAGTTGACTTTTTCAGCTGTCCAAATAAGGAAACTTTTGCATCTTGATGATTTTCGAGCCAAGCTTTGAGAATCATGATCAAGCATTGATCAAATGATGTTTGTGGCTTCAAAATGAGATGTTGACCAAAAATTTGAACTTTTGACTGTCAAATGACCATTTTGCCCCTACAGTTGACTGTAGTGCAATTAGGGTTTTGACTGTGCCATTTTGTGCTGAAAGTCTTGAAACTTGGTATGAGGATGCTTGACCATATTTATAGGCATGTGAGACTTGATTGGACCTTTGGAAACTTCATTTTCTTGATCAGAACCAAAACCCTAATTTTGACTGTTTAGGAGGCTCTTACACTGTGCAACCCTTGGGGAATTTGGAAGCATGACTTGGCAATTTCTTGAAGAATATGAGAGGGCAAATTTTGGGGTACAACAGCAGCTGAGACACCAAGACAGATGGCCAGGATGGCATCTCTGGAGGATGCAAGGGCCGCAATAAAAGAATGGAAGAATTCAGCATGGGGGCAGTTACCCGACTTTCCGCATAAGACTGACAAGTTTGGGTTAGGGTTCACAGCCGCCGGCCAGAAAGCTATGCGTCGTGCGAAGATTGAAAGGGCGCCAGTCAAAATTTCTCCCTACGGAATCAACGCCCTGGAAGAGGAGGACAAAGAAAGCAACATTGAAGAGTGGATTTATCCAACTGTCAAAGGAGGATTGAGCAATTGGGAGGCTAAAGACTTTGTCCCCATCACTTTTATTCACCAGTAATTTATCTGTTAAACATTTCTTATTTGGTCTGTAATATTTTACTTTCAAACAATCCGTACACTATCTTTTCACCTCCTGCCTTACCCGGGGCATGTAGGTCCACTTGTAAGGGTTTTGATTATTTTTCATATTCATATGCCATGTTTAATGATTCATTGGACGTTTTTCAATTGATAAACTGCTTATGTTCATTTTCTTTCCTTTTGCATTTTTTGTTTAAGGATGGCTATCCCTTACACACACCCACACTCACCAATGCAGGTACCCATCCACTCCGGATTCCATGGGTGACTATTCTGCTGTATCTTTCAATAACTCTGAAGATCTGATCAATCTAGCCGAGTATGAAGATGACGAAGGTTGTGAAGTACCCGGGGAACTAGCCAGACTTCTGCAACAAGAGGAAAGGACCATCTTACCGCATGAAGAGCCATTGGAAGCTGTTAACTTGGGAACCAAGGAGGATCGGAAGGAGGTGCAAGTGGGTGCCAATCTGGAACCAAAAGTCAAGGAGCGCTTGGTACAGTTGTTGAATGAGTATGTTGAAATCTTCGCTTGGTCCTATGAAGACATGCCAGGTCTAGACACAGATATCGTGGTTCACCGTCTCCCCACAAGAGAAGACTGCCCACCAATCAAGCAAAAAGTTCGCCGAATGAGGCCTGACATGTCCGAAAAGATCAAAGCAGAAGTAATGAAACAATTTGATGCTGGTTTCCTGGCTATTACGTCCTATCCTCAATGGGTCGCTAACATTGTGCCAGTACCAAAGAAAGATGGCAAGGTCAGGATGTGTGTGGACTACCGGGATTTGAATAGGGCCAGCCCTAAAGATGATTTCCCGCTACCTCATATTGACATCTTGATCGACAATACAGCTCAGCATAAAGTGTTTTCCTTCATGGACGGATTCTCAGGCTACAATCAAATCAAAATGGCTCCCGAGGATATGGAGAAAACAACTTTTGTCACACAATGGGGCACTTTCTGTTACAAGGTGATGCCGTTCAGGCTGAAGAATGCATGGGCAACTTATCAACGCGCAATGGTAGCCTTATTTCATGATATGATACATCATGAGATTGAAGTTTACGTAGACGATATGATAGCTCGGTCACAAACAGAGGAAGAGCACCTCGAGCATCTGGAGAAGCTGTTTGCCAGGTTAAAAGAATACAAGCTCAGGCTGAATCCAAGTAAATGCACTTTTGGAGTTAGGTCTGGTAAACTCCTGGGATTTATTGTAAGCAACAAAGGCATTGAAGTCGATCCGGCAAAAGTAAAAGCAATACAAGAGATGCCTGCTCCCCGTACTGAAAAAGAGGTTAGAGGATTCTTGGGGCGCATAAACTATATTGCCAGATTCATCTCACATCTGACTTCTACCTGTGAGCCAATTTTCAAACTCTTGAAAAAAGATCAGGTAGTGGAATGGAATGACGATTATCAAGCTGCTTTTGATAGAATCAAGGAGTATTTGCTAGAACCCCCTATTCTGATGCCACCCGTCGAAGGAAGACCATTGATCATGTACTTAACCGTCTTGGATAACTCAATGGGGTGTGTTTTGGGCCAGCATGACGAGTCTGGTCGAAAAGAGCATGCTATTTATTACCTTAGCAAAAAGTTTACCGACTGTGAGACTCGCTACTCACTGCTCGAGAAAACTTGTTGCGCTTTGGTATGGGCTGCTCGCCGACTAAGACAGTATATGCTGACTCATACTACCTTGTTGATATCCAAAATGGACCCTATCAAGTATATCTTCGAGAATCCCGCTTTATCTGGAAGGATAGCTAGATGGCAAATGATCTTAACCGAGTATGACATCCAGTACACCACCCAAAAAGCTATAAAAGGGAGTGTACTAGCTGACCATCTGGATCATCAGGCTATCGAAGACTATCAACCCATGAGATTTGACTTCCCAGACGAGGACATCATGAATTTGGACAACGTTGAAAGTGACGGACCGTATGACGGACCCGAAAAGGGATCCCGATGGACCCTGTACTTTGATGGTGCTTCAAATGCACTTGGAAACGGTATTGGCGCAGTACTCATTTCTCCGGAAGGTTGTCACACTCCTTTCACGGCCCGACTTTGCTTCAGCTGCACAAACAACATGGCTGAGTATGAAGCTTGCATCTTTGGTCTCAAGGCTGCTATAGACTTAGGGATCAAATCTTTGATCGTATTTGGGGACTCAGCTTTGGTCATCAGCCAAATCAAAGGAGACTGGGATGCCAAGCATCCTAATCTTATCCCATACAAAGAACATGTCCTGACATTGTTGCCTCATTTCGAGCAAATTACCTTCGAGCATTTCCCGCGAGAAGAGAATCAGCTAGCCGGTGCTCTAGCCACAATGTCCTCCATGTTTAAACTCAATTGGGATAACGAGGATCCCCAAATCACCATCAAGCGAATGGATGAACCGGCACATTGCCACGAGATTAATACCGAAGAAGTAGTGGAACAACCTTGGTTCCATGAAATCAAAAGGTATCTCGAGACTAGAGATTATCCTGAAGGAGCTTCCGTAAATGACAAGAAGTTCTTAAGGAAATTCGCTGCTAAGTTCTTCCTGAGCAACGACATCCTTTACAAACGAAGCCATGATTGTGTATTACTCCAATGTGTGGATAAAGCTGAAGCAGAGTTGATCATGACTGATATACACAGCGACACATTTGGCACTCACTTGAGCGGGCATACAATGGCTAAGAAGATCCTAAGGGCAGGCTATTATTGGTCTACCATGGAGGCTGACTGCCATCAACATTCCCGTACTTGCCACAAGTGTCAAGTCTATGCTGACAAAGTTCATATCCCTCCGGTTCCTCTCAACGTCCTGACTGCTCCGTGGCTCTTTGCAATGTGGGGCATTGACATGATTGGAGAGATCAAGCCCACGGCTTCCAATGGACATCGCTTCATCCTGGTTGCCATTGACTACTTCACTAAATGGGTCGAAGCAGCTTCCTTCGCCTCTGTGACTAAAAACGTGGTTGCCCGCTTTATCAAGCAAAATCTCATATGTCGGTATGGTGTTCCAGACAGGATCATCACAGACAACGGTACAAATCTGAATAACACAATGATCACTGCATTATGCGAACAGTTCAAGATTTATCATCACAATTCATCTCCCTATCGATCGAAGATGAACGGTGCTGTTGAATCTGCGAACAAAAACATTAAGAAAATCATTCAGAAAATGACAGTCACTTACAAGGACTGGCATGAGATGTTACCGTTTGCTCTGCATGGATACCGTACGACGACACGTACTTCAACTGGGGAACCCCATTTTCTCTGGTTTATGGCATGGAAGCTATTTTGCCTATGGAAGTCCAGATCCCTTCTCTAAGGATTATGAAGGATGCAGGTTTGAACGAAGATGATTGGATGCAGACCCGACTTGATCAACTCAATCTGATCGACGAAAAGCGACTTGCTGCTATATGCCATGGTCAGACGTATCAAAAACGGATGATCAAGGCCTTCAATAAGAAAGTCAGATGTCAAGTGTATCAAGTCGGAGATCTAGTAATCAAGCGGATTATCTTACCGCAAAGTGATCCCAGGGGAAAATGGACTCCTACATATGAAGGACCATTTGTGATCAAGAGCATATTTTCTGGTGGTGCAATGATTCTGACCACCATGGACGGCGACGATTTGCCGCACCCTGCGAATGCAGACATAGTTAAAAGATACTACGCATAAAATAACCCGACAATTCGAAAACCTGAAAGGGCGGCTTGGGCAAAAATGGGCATCCCGGTGAACCGAAAACCCGAAAGGGCGGTTCAGGCAAAAATTAGGGATAAAAACGAAAAAATCTGTACACCCGGCAAGTCGAAAACCCGAAAGGGAGGCTTGGGCAAAAAGGGGTTTCCCGGTGGATCGAAAACCCGAAAGGGCGATTCAGGCAAAAGTTAGGGAATTAAAGCGTATGACTGTGTCTCGTCGGATCACTTCAAAGACAATCTCTTCATCAACCAGTTCCAGGCTTCTGATCAATCCAGTCATCGGCAAGCGAAGCATTGAATGGACAGATATTCAGAGTTGTGAAAGCTATAGCGGAACGGAATCCCATGGAATTATTTCACATAGCCATCCTTTATTTTGTATAAAATCTTTTAATATTTACGACAAAGTCCTCTTACTAGGATGATTGTCTCCTTTGTACAAATATACTCAAAGAAAATCAATACAAATACTTTTCCCAGAAATTTGTGTCATTTCCTTTTCTTTTCTCTTGCACTATTTGTTTTATTTTGAGAAACGTCCAATGTTTTGTTAAAATAGGCATATGCATTTGAAACATAATCATTTTCTTATGAGTCGGGAAAGAGGATTACCGATAAGTCAAAAGTACAGTTGGATACCTGATACCCTTTCAAAGGAAACCCCCAGTAGATTCTGGAAGCTTATCCCCCGCAGAGAACGGACGTTTCTCCCGAGTTTTATTCAAAGTTATTCCTCCCAGGGACTTATAACTGGGTTATCCTCAGCTAACAATCACGGAAGATCGCACTCGCCAAAATTCTTCCTATCCCCAGCAGAGTTCATCAAAATTCCCCAGCAGTAACTTATCTTTGCAAATCCCCAGCCAGAGAATCCTCCGGAATTCAATTCCCCTCAGAGTTTAAGTTTCAGTGTCCCTAGCGGAGCCAGACTAATGAACCTTCTCCCCACAGAGTTTTGGGAGGGCAAATCTTAAGTTCCCCAGTGAAGTCGCCAGAGTTACTTCCCGCCAGACTAAAGATTCTCAGTCTTACGTCCCCAGCATGAGCCTATTAGATTGGAGCTCCCCAGTAAAGGTCATCAGGAATTCTCTTCCCCAACAGCAGCCAAGGATTTATTCTTCCCGGCAACAGTCAAGATACTTTTATCTTCAGCCATCTCGAATTCATCTATCCTTTGCAAAACAGCTCTCCAGCTTACATGCACATCCACTTACATTCATATCATATAACATATATTGTATCATGCATCATGACATTGCATATAATTAACTCTTTATCTTTTCAGGTAAAATCAGTCGACAGACTAAAACCATTATCTTTCAAGATTTCTGAAAAAAGTTCACGGGTTCTCCAAGTAAACGGATGTTAACCTATCACTTGTTCAGATTCTTCTTCAAGACTTTTGAGAACAGTTTATGGATTCTTTCCAACAACGGATGTTAATCTATCGACTTGTTCAGATGCAACTTTTGAAAACAGTTTACGGACGCTTCCCAACAACGGATGCTGCTCTATTGCTTATTCAACTTCAAGATTTCTGAAAACAGTTCACGGGTTCTCCAAGTAAACGGATGTTAACCTATCACTTGTTCAGATTCTTCTTCAAGACTTTTGAAAACAGTTTATGGATTCTTCCCAACAACGGATGTTAATCTATCGACTTGTTCAGATGCAACTTTTGAAAACAGTTTACGGACGCTTCCCAACAATGGATGCTGCTCTATTGCTTATTCAACTTCAAGATTTCTGAAAACAGTTCACGGGTTCTCCAAGTAAACGGATGTTAACCTATCACTTGTTCAGATTCTTCTTCAAGACTTTTGAAAACAGTTTATGGATTCTTCCCAACAACGGATGTTAATCTATCGACTTGTTCAGATGCAACTTTTGAAAACAGTTTACGGACGCTTCCCAACAACGGATGCTGCTCTATTGCTTATTCAACTTCAAGATTTCTGAAAACAGTTCACGGGTTCTCCAAGTAAACGGATGTTAACCTATCGCTTGTTCAGTTTCTTCTCCAAACCACTGAAAACAGTTTACAGATTCCTCCCAACAACGGATGTCAATCTATTGCTTGTTCAGACCCCCAGTTCAGAGATGGTCCAAAGCTTGGACACCTTCCTGATATTCCCTTCCAGATGGCATCTCTAAGCCCATCCCCGACAAGATTTCTGTCACTCTCCCAGATGGCATCGTTAAGCCCGTCTCCAAATGGCATCTCTAAGCCTATTCCCGCATCCATTGCTTTGCCAAGTGCAAATTTCCGGGCACTCTAGTGTCCAATCTCCTTTTACCCTCGAGTCACGAAAGGCAAACTTGCCAATCTAACTCTTCGGATTCAAGAAGATTGAACAGGGGAAACTGTTGTACCCCAAAATTTGCCCTCCCATTTCTCATTGATTTCTCACCACAAAGCCCTTGAAGCTCAAGATCCAGTTAGGGTTTCATCTGCTTAAGACCTCTCCTTGCACTGTTGACTCAAATTAGGGTTTGTGTTTACACAAAGATGCTTTGACCTAAAATGCCTAAGATGACTTTCATGCTTCATATTGGACTCCCAAGTTTATCCATACCAAGTTTCAAACTTTGATTCCAAATTTTGCCCAGTCAATTGGACAGTTGACCTAGAAATCAGCTGTATTGGGGAAAAAGTCAACTGTGGCCAATTAACAGTCAAACCTCATGAAAATTGACCTACATCAACATTATGAACTCATATGGTCCATTTGATCAAGTTTGGATCACAACTCCAAAAGAAATTTGATCAGATCACCAAAAGGGCAAAATGGTCATTTTTAGGGTTTTGACTGCACAAAGGCAATTTTTGACTGTTTGACCTAGCCAATGGCAAACCAAGCTCATATATGGACTCAAGAACCCCATGGAATTATCTTGACATGCTCAACAAGCTCAAAAGATCCAAAGTACACAAGATTGACAGTTGAATTTCCCAGTCAATTGATCAATTTTGACTGTATACTGAAAAGTCAAACTTTGACTTTTTGGTCAAAATCAAGAGTCAAGATTCATTTTTCATCAAAACATGCCAAATCATGAAACTTGTTCACCAAGAAATCACAAAATGCAAATTAGGGTTAGAAATTTGAATTTTTCATAACTTAGAATTTTTCTAAGTTATAAAAAACCCTAATTTATTTCCCAACTTTGCCCCACTTTTCCACCAAGATCCATTTGGATTCAAACAAAAGTCAAAAAATGAAAGTTGTAGCTTGTTGAATAATCTAAAACTTTGATTCACAAAGTTTTCCCATTTGAGGCTTGTATCTCAAGTTACAAATTTTTGAATAAGGGCACTAAACCATTCTTAACTTAGTGAATTTTTGATCTATTTTGACAATGTTTTCTACCCCACTTCAAGGCCATTTTATATACACTTCCACTTAGAATTTCAATTTTCCTTTCAAAGATGGATTGTAGTACACATTCCAAGCTTTCCAAAATGTCCAAGAACTCATCAAACAACCTCATGACTTGGGAGATTCGAATTTCACAATTTGGCAAAAACTCACTTTTGAATTGGCCATTTTTCATGTTCATAAGTTGTGCAAACTTCTCAAAACCAGCATGCCCTTGATTACAGGTCCTAAAACCATCCAACACTCAATAATTTAATGCATGTTCATTGTGTTAAGACCTTGTTTCATGAGCTAAAGCATTGTATGATGGATTAATCCCAAATTAGATAAAGCTTTCTTTCCATTTTTGCAAAAGTTCCACTTTATGTCATGATGCAAATCCACAAGTACAAACCAAATCCAATTGGCACAGGATTATGGACAAATCACTCTGATCAAGGAGAGTTTATGCAGCTCATTAGAGGTCCCCTACTTGCCTAAAACACCAAGTTGGTTTTGCTTGCTTAAGTGTGAAGTAAAGTGCCATAACATAACACATCTTTCATATCAGCTTAGAGACACTTAGACAAATTTATCAAACATATTCCAAAGATCAGAACCAAGCTTTTGCACGACCCTTGCACCTCTCAAACACTCCCCTTGCCATAATCACTCTCAAACTGCAAAAACAGGGCAGGCCCTGCAGTTTGAGTGCTATCTCTCATTTCTCTCAAGCTCTCTTGCCCAAACCAGTTCACATACCTTCCATACCATCTATGCAAGCTAACCAAAAGCAAAAGCATGACCTGTAATCCCTCTAACCACTTCCACCATTTTCAGTTTCTTGTTTTGCAGGTGAAGTGCTCTAGCACGATTCAGAAGCTTTCAAGACAAAGTAAACATTGGAATAGCATCCCTGGACCTCAAGGAAGCTTTTCCAATCATCACCTTGCACTGAAAGCTCCCTCATTGCAAGATAGAACTTCAGCTGAACAGGTATCTTGGTGAACTCGTATCTCTTTTATTATGCATCATTAGCTTTAAGTTTGTGAATAAACAAGGTTCTACTCATGCCACTGAACATGTACATGTTTTTACTTTTCATTTCTTTTGCTTGAGCTGTGAGAATTTGAGGTTTGAAAATGGCAGAAAATCTAGGTTAGGATTTGGGGGAGGAGAAATTCTCCCTCATCTTAGAGAGTTAGATCAAGTTATGCATATGGTTAGAATCGTATCTTCATGTTGAACATCTTTTATGTTATGAGTTTGCATTGAAAAGCCAGGAATCAAGAGTTGGAAGATGAGGAACAGGGCGCGCGTTTTTTGAATGTTGTTGTACAGAGGTTGAAGAAAGGTCTTCATGGGCTGGGCCTATGTTGACTTTCCTTTTCACACCACCCTTTTTGGTTTTACACCCCTGAGCCCATTTGCTTCATTTTTAATATTTTTTGACTTTTTCTTTTTTTAACTGACTCATTTATTTTTTCTCAGCATATTAAAAATATAAAAATATTTTTCCCATCATTTTTTGCATTTATTAAGTATTTATTTGATTGTTTTGTACATAAATAAATAAATATACATATATACTTTTTTTGTTTAAAATATTAAGATAATACAAATATATTTTTTATACACTTTTATTTTATTTTTACTTCCTGAAAATATTTTGTATAAAAAATACCCTTTTTATTTTTATATTAAATATTATTAATTAAATAATACATATCTTGTAAATAATACAAATATACATATATATATATATATATATATATATATATATATATATATATATATATATATATATATATATATATATATATATATATATATATATATATATATATATATATATATATATATATATATATATATATATATATATATATATATATATATATATATATATATATATATATATATATATATATATATATATATATATATATATATATATATATATATATATATATATATATATATATATATATATATATATATATATATATATATATATATATATATATATATATATATATATATATATATATATATATATATATATATATATATATATATATATATATATATATATATATATATATATATATTAGTACATTTAGAGTAAAATGCCAAAAAATGTACATATTTTATTTTTTAATATTTAATACTAAAAAATACCTTTTTTACAAATATACCATATTTTATTTTATTTTTTTATATAAATAATAAGTATTATATGAATTAATTGATTAATACCCCTTTGATTAAAAGGGTTTTGCCCTAAATTTGAAAATACTCCAAAAATAATACCTTTTTATTTTCTCTTTATTTTACATAAATAATACTTTTTTCATACATATAAAAAATTCTTTTTGCATTCTTGCATATTTATTTTATTTCTATTTTATTTATGCTTTTGATCATATTGTAAATATTCAAGGCAAATGATGTAATAGCTTAGATTCAATTTCTTGTCTAAATATCTCCCCACTTGAACATTGTACCCCCTCCCCATATTATTGTGTTGTAATAGCATAGGAATTTAAATTTCGCACTTTAAATGCTTTCTAAACATACTATGTTAGAGCTAGGGTTTGTGTGTAAATAAAACGAACAAAATAGTTGGACCTAATCTCAAGATAAATATGCATGAAAAATGGACAACACATTTCACACTTGCACCCCTAGGGTATTCCACTTTGTTGCCTTCAAATAATTGAGCCATATTGTATGTTGAATTTCTTTGGGTAAAAACAAACAATCAAATGATCATAGTCCCACAAAATGTTGCTTAAATGAATGATCAAGTCTCTTTTAAAGAAAATTGCCCAAAGACATTTAACACTATTGCAATTATGGTCTAAACGATGACCCGCGCTCGTCCCTTTCACCTCCTAAGACAAGATTGTCCACCAAATGTAATGGTGGAACAAAATTGTCAAAAGGTTTAAAACATAACAAAAATCTTTGAGAAAACTTTAGGGTAGATAACTCTTAAGTACCTGCCAATTTGCAAAGAAAACACTTGCCTAATTTCAAAACCCACTTCACAAACACTTTCAAAATCAACTTTCAAAAACCTTGAAACATCTTTTTAAAAGACAAAACACCTTTTGTAAAACATTCGAGTAAAGAATTGTTAGAAGGGTAGCCTATACAAGGCATCTTTTCAAAACATTTTTCAAAACCACACATCAACCACCATTTCAAACAATTGAAAACCAAGGCAAGTTGATCTAAGCAAGTACCTAAGAGCCCATGGATAACCATGGATAGAAAGGGTGCTAATACCTCCCCTTTCTATAATCTACTCCCCGAACCCAAGAAAAATCTCAAAGGTTTTTGCTGTTCTTTTTAAACCTTTCCTTAGGATAAAATAAAAAGTCGGTGGCGACTCTTGTTCAACCGAAACATTTGCGAAAACAAACGCAAAACCCTAGTCAGTTCTCCCACCGTATAACACAACCCACTGAGGGTAAGAAGTCACTGCTAGAAACCCGGCATCGAATTGCTTCATAACCTCAGCTTTGATCCTCTCAGACATCTCTGGACGCATACGGCGAACCTTTTGCTTAACCGGAGGGCAGTCTTCCTTGGTAGGCAGGTGATGAACTACAATGTCGGCATCCAAACCAGGCATGTCTTCGTAAGACCAAGCGAAGATCTCCATCTAATCATGCAACATCTGGATCAATCGTTGCTTCACGCTGAGCTCTAGATTGGCACCAATCTTGACTTCTTTTCTATCTGTCTCAGTATCGAGGTTCACTGTTTCCACCGGCTCTTCATGCAGCTGAATGGCCCTCTCTTCCTGGAGTAGCAGTCTTGCGAGTTCACCAGGCACTTCGCAATCATCTTCACCTTCGTCTTCAGCCAAGTTGATCGGATTCTCGAAGTCATAACTGGTGGTAGCAGAGCCGTTACCAGTGAGATCCAGAGTGGATTGAAACCTGTATAAGTGAGTGTGTGTAAATATAACTGTTTTGCAATATATAACACAGAAAGAAAAAGAGCACAAGATTTGAAATGCAACAAACGTCCAATGTTTTGATTAATGATATATGGAAATGTCATACAAAAAAGCCCTCACAAATGGAGCTACGGTGCCCCGGGTAGGACACCGAGCCAATAAAAGTTTCAACATATTGTTTGTTACAAATTGAAAATCAAAAGAGTTAATTACTGCGTGACAAATGTGATAGGTGTAAAATCCTTCGCCGTCCAGTTGCTTGGTCTGTTGCTGGTGGTTGGATAGATCCAACTGTCAAACTCTGCTTCCTCTACGTCCTCCTCGATAGCATTCACCATTGGATTGGTGATAAACACCGGAGCCTTTCTGATCCTTTCTTTGCGCACAACCCTCTGAGCCTCTGCAGTGAAGCCCAGCCCAAACTTGTCGGTCTTTTGAGTGAAGTCAGGCAGCTGACCCCAGTTTGCATATTTGCCTTTCTCGATTACAGCTCGGGCATCCTTCAGGGAAGCCATCTTCAACGGAAAGTCTTCTTCAACCACTGTTTCAGCCGATGCCAAAGTTGGAGGTACCTCCTCAAAATGCTGAAAGGGGGTTTCAATAAACTCCCCGTCCATCTCGATATACCGGAATGAATTCAAGTGACTTACCATGTATTCCTCCTCACCCTGCACAGTAACAATCTTCCCTTTGACAGGGTATTTGAGCTTTTGGTGTAGAGTGGATGTTACTGCCCCAGCCTTGTGAATCCAGGGTCGACCCAACAAGCAGGAATAAGATGGGCGGATATCCATTACATAGAACGTTGAGTCGAAGACTTGGGAACCCACACGAATAGGAATGTCTACCTCACCGTGCACCATCCTCTTAGAACCGTCGAAGGCTCTAACAATGATGTTACTAGGTTTCAATTCCAGGCCCTCACAATCCAAGCGATCTAAGGCCTTCTTGGGCAAAACATTCAGGGAAGAACCGGTATCCACCAACACGTGTGCGAGAGTAGTACCCCTGCATTCTATGGAAACATGCAGGGAATCATTGTGATTTTTCCCTTTGGCGGTAAGGTCAGCATCCAAGAACCCCAAGCCATTGTCAGCTGTCAAATTAGCCACACAGTCAGTGAATTGATCTGCAGAGGTCTCTTGCGGCACATGGGTCGTTTTCAGAAATGAAATCAGGGCCTTTGCATGGGCCTCTGAGCATAGCAGCAATGATAGCATAGATATTTTGGAGGGGGTATGCCCCAGCTGTTCCACGACATTGAAGTCACTCTTTTTAATGATTTTGAGGATTTCCTCCATCTCTTGTTGGGAGGCTTCAACAACATTCTTTTTTGGTGCCTCCGTCCTGGCAGGCAAATCGGTAGCAACTTCTTTGCTCCGAGCCTCAGAGGACTCGACGGCAGTAGTAGACACAGGAACTTGATTCGGAACATGCACACTTGCGGGTGTGATGATAAGAGGTTTTCGGATAACTGGCGGTGCAATGTCAGGCGAGAAGAGCCTGCCACTGCGAGTAATCTTGGCGGGACCAGTGATGTTACTGATACTGGTACTGGTGTTTAACTCCTGCTTCACTCCAAGCACATACACGTCTGCCCCATAGTGCCATGGGACAGCCTTGTTAGATTCATAGGGGAGAGGCCCCGAAACAGTAATGGTAATGGGTGCAACAGACATAATTTGGACTGGCTTTCTCGGGGGAGCCTTCGTAGGATTGTTGAAAATTGTGACGACAAATACTTCTTCAGCGAAAACAAACGGAACAACAGTTTTCTTGAACAGAATTTCCTTGCTATCCATCAGGCATTGGATGCCTGACTTCAGCAGCGGAAAACCGGTAGGGATAACAGCACACAGGAGGCAACCCTTGCTACAACCCGGAAATAAACCGGCTAGCAGTAAGTTCCTCTTAACAGTCAAAAGAGGGGTAGCAACATCATTCACCAAAACAGCATACAAATCTTCCTCAATGGCATTTACTCTATGCTGGGGCATAGGAGCAGTTACAACATTTGACCTCTCAGGTGCCTCAAACTGAATTTCCTTCGCATCAATAAGGTCTTGCACCTTATTTCTCAGGGCCCAGCAATCATCAGTAGTATGCCCGGGGCTATCGGAGTGATAAGCACAACAGGCATTTGGGTTATACTTAGGAGATGCAGTATTCACGATCTTCGGAGCCTCTTTGATGGTCACCAAGTTGGTTGATAAGATTTGTGACAAGGTCATACTCAACCGAGTATACTGCCTCTTGGGCCTTTCACCTCTTTGTTGATTGTACTGCTGAGGAGCAACAACAGGCTTTGAAATGACTAAGGCATTGACGGCTGGACGGCTTTCTGGCTTGACTTGTCTTCTAGGACCATAGACTGCACTTGCTTCTTTCTTGAAAGGCCTCTTCTCAATACTTGCGGAGGCAGCTTTTTGTATCTTTCCTGACCTGATGCCAGCTTCTATCCTTTCACCCGTTAGGATCAAATCCGTAAACCCAGCTGAGGAATTTCTAACCAGATGATTGAAAAATGGACCAGACAAGGTCCCTAGAAACATATCAACCAGCTCACGATCAGTCAATGGAGGCTGCACCCTGCCAGCCAAATCTCTCCATTTTTGTGCATATTCTTTGAACCCTTCGCCCGTTCCTAGAGACATACCTTGAAGTTGGGTACGCGTAGGAGCGAGGTCAGAATTGTATTGATATTGTCTATAGAATGCGGTCGCCAAGTCTTCCCAATGTCGGATACTAGTTCCATCTAGTTGATAGAACCACTCAAGCTGTGACCCCGAAAGGCTATCTTGGAAGAAGTGGATCCAAATATTTTTATCTGCCGTGTAAGGTTGGATCTTCCTTACGTACGACCTGAGATGCAGTTTTGGACAGGAGGCCCCGTCATATTTGGCAAAGGCAGGCGCCTTAAACTTGTGTGGGATTACTACCCCAGAAGATAAGCCCAAATCTCCGAAATCCAGCCCCGGCACATTCTGAATCTCCATGGCGCTCAAGCGGTCCTCTAACTGCTTGTATCTGTCAGCAGCGGGTGGTTATTGTTCGTCATTGTAGTCCGTCTCGTTGTCAGAGACTGCAGGACTAGGAGCTCCTCCCCCTTGGGGACTATCTTTCTCTGCAGAGGAAGTAGTTGGATCAGCCTCGTTATGGAGTGTGTTCCCAAACCTGCGTCCAGTATTGAATAACGCAGTTCTCTTCTTCTTCTTCTTCTTTAGGAGCAGAGCCTTCAACTCTTGCTGACCTTGGGCCAGGCTTAGGACCATCTCTTGAAACTGGGCACTTTGGGCTTGAAGGGCCTTGATTGCTTGGTCACTGGATGAGTCTGGATTCATGATGACTGTTCCAAATAAACAGCGAAGAAGATTAATCAACCTGTAGAAAAATTGGTACCTGTTATGCACATGATGCATGAGATGCTATTTATGCAATGCATTCAAGGGTTTTAGAAATTCACAATTGTTGCAGACAAAAAGAACGCACGTCATATTAATAAGAAAAGATTTTTTAGTACATAAATGCCCCATGGGCCAAATATTACAAAAACAACTTCTCAGGGTAAAAAGATGTTGCGCATCCTCTTTGGCGCAATGTATGTGTTGAGGGCCTCTTGCTCATGGAGTCGGAGGGTGAGCTCTAAAACCTTCTTCTCGCTGGCGTAGAAGCTGGCTTCAAAAGTGTTTCGTTCCTCCTTGAGTTGGATCCAACTCTTCTGCATCTCCTCCCACGATGTAGGCATGTCAGGATGTAGGATGGTGTAGGGAACCTCTCCTTCCTTGACGGGCTCTTTAATCACAGGGAGAACATGAGGATAAGGCATCATTAGACTTTGGGCTCGGGCTCGTACCCACTTGAGATAAGGTTCAAGAGGGATGGAGTTCTTGTGCCCCAGTGTCTTGCTATCAACCTTGTTGGGCATCCTCCAAGCTCTGATGAATCTTTGGCGAAGTCCTTGCGCATCGTTGTCGAAGTCAAAAACTAGGTCAGGAATCAACATGTCGTGAGGACCATCTCTTCGTGCGTATCCAAATTGCCTCAAAGCTAGGCAAGGGTTGTAGGTGATACCTCCTCTGATTCCAAGTAAAGGAACATTAGGAAACTCTCCGCAATGATCGACGATGATGACATTTTCTCTGGACCGAGAACACCAATGTACATCAGAGTGAGTAAGAGTCATCAACCGTTGGGACCACCTTGAGCCTTGGTCATTCTTCAAGACAGATTGCGGAAGGTGCGAAATAAACCACCTTGCAAGGAGAGGAGTACAGCACATGAGAACACCCCTCTTTCTCATTGTTCGTGTGTAAAATGAGTGAAGAATGTCCCCAAGCAATGTTGGTATTGGATTTCTGGACAAGAAGATTTTGACGGCGTTGACATCTACCAATTGGTCAGAATTTGGGAACAAGATCAACCCATAGATAAGGAGTGCCACAATCTCTTCGAAGGCTTGTAGGTCCAATGAATTCCAACATTCTTGTGCCTTCTCAAACAGGAATTTTGCTAAGAAGCCTTTGACACCGCTTCTAGTTTCCCAATGCCCCTTGATGTCAGAAGGTTGTAGATGTAATGCTCGAGCAACATCTTCAGGCTTTGGTTCCTTTTCCGTACCGTTGAAAGGTAGTTGATTAAGGATAGGAATTCTCAGGAGTTGAGAAAATTCCTCCAAAGTGGGTACCAACTGGTAGTCAGGGAAAGTGAAACAGTGGTGAAGAGGGTCAAAGAACTGGAATAGTACTTTCATCATGTCTTCTTCAATGTTGGTGTTGACTCATGTCTTCTTCAATGTTGGTGTTGACTAAGCTGAGAAGTCTACCATGTCTTTCACTGAAGGATGAGCTTTCCGGAATTCTTGAGGTGAGCTCCTTGAGTTGAGGAGAGATTCTCACAAGGTTGACTTGGATGGTTTTTCTGCGAGGAATTTCCATGACCTACAAAATAAGAACAAAGATGAAGATCTAAACCCTTGAAGTGGTTAGTAAATACATATGATGCTTTATGATGTTTATGATGTATGCACAAAACATATGTACAAGCAAATCACACCAAACCCTAGTTTCAGGCTTGCATGGGGTTTCATAGGTAAGTACCCTCTTGAGTGTAGTTGGCTTAAAAACCTGTCCTATAAACAGTAACCGGGTTCTAAGGAGCTCAATATCATTGGACTGTTTTCCACGTTCATGGTTTTGGTTTAGCCACTTAACTAGCGACCAAAATATTCCAAGAAAACAACCCTCAAGGAGTGTAGTATCGAGTATCTACCAACTTCGGACTGCACCAAAGCCGGTTATCTCACTACCCCTAATAAAAGGCCAAGATGGTCAAGTAAGGTTCTAGGTCATTAGTGCTTAGTGACATCACTCAGCGGCCCTGTACTCTCCTTGATTGAACTCAAGGGTTACCGGTACTCACAAATATGTCGCACTAATATAGCTATTGCTTCGACCGTGTCGGTATACCCCGCACAGTTTCCACAACGTATTGCTATCTATGAATGTTTCCCAAAATCTGGGTGTAGGATTGCAAACCCAAACAAGAGAGCCAAGATATAAAGCAATCAAATCAAACAATTAGTCATGCAAGAGGGTGATCTAGGCCCTAAGGTTACTCCACTTTTAAATTCTTCCCCAGCAGAGTCGCCAGTTCTGTGATACGGTGGGAGAACTGACTATGAGTTTTGTGTTTGTATTCGCACTTGTTCGGTTGAGCAAGAGTCGCCACCGACTTTTTATTTTATCCTAAAGGAAAGGTTAAAAAGCACAGGAAAAACCTTTTGAGATATTTCGTGGGTTCGGGGGGTAGATTATAGAAAGGGAAGGTATTAGCACCCTTTCTATCCATGGTTATCCATGGGCTCTTAGTTTACTTGCTTAGATCAACTTGCCTTTATTTTCAATTGTTTGAAATGGTGCTTTGTGTGTGTGGGTTTGAAAATGTTTTGAAAAGAAGCCAATGTGGTGGCAACCTTTGTAATGATCCATGTTGAGATGTATACAAAGGTGTATGTCTTTTGAAAAGGTTTTCATTTGTTTTTGAAAGTTGTTTTGAAAGTGTAGTGATGTGTGGTTTAGAAAATAGGCAAGTGTTTTGTTTTGCAAGTTTGATTCAAGTAACTAAGAGTTTGTCTACTCCTAAATTTCTCAAAGATTTCTACTATGTTTTAACCCTTTTAACAATTTTGTTCCACCATTGCATTTGGTGGACAATCTTGTGTTAGGATGTTAAAGGGACGGGCGCGGGTCATCGTTTAGACCATAATTGAAATGGTGCCAAGTATCTTTGGGCAATGTTTTCTTTAAGGGACTTGATCATTTTTTAGGCAACTTTCGAAAGCGTCATCGAGGGACTATGATCATTTGATTGTTTGTTTTGCCCAAAGAGACCTAACATGCAATATGGCCCATTTATTGAAGGCAACAAGTGGAATACCCTAGGGGTGCAAGTGTGATTAGTGTTGTCCATTTTCATGCTTGATTATCTTAAAATTAGGTCAAACTATTTTTGTTGTTTTTGATTCGCATACAAACCCTAATTCTAGCATGGTATAATTAGAAAGCATTAAAGTGCGAAAAATAAAGTTCCTAAGTTATTACAACACATTATATGGGAAGGGGGGTACAAATGTTCAAATGGGGGTATTTTGACAAGGAATTTAAACCTAGACTATTACATCAATTTGGAATTATACAAGGTAATTAATGTACAATAATTAAATAAAATAAGAATAAATATGCAAGATGCAAAAATGTTTTTTTATATGTAAAAAAAAAGTATTTTTATATGTGTCAAATAAACAAAATAAAAAGTATCAATTTTGGATTTTTTATGTATTTTAGGGCAAAACCCTAATTTATTAATTAAAAGGTATTAATTGTTTAATATTAATAATATTTATTTATTATATACAAAAATAAAATAAAAATGAAATATATTTGTCAAAAAGGTATTTTTTAATGTTAAATATTAATAAAAATAAAAATGTGTATATTTTGCATTTTAACCTAAATATATTAATATATATATATATATATATATATATATATATATATATATATATATATATATATATATATATATATATATATATATATATATATATATATATATATATATATATATATATATATATATATATGTATTTATTTATTAAATATATTGAATATATACAAAATAATAATATTTAATATTTATAAAAAAAGGTATATTTTATATAAAATATTTTCAGAAGATAAAATAAAATAAAAATCAAAAAAATAAATGTGTTTGCATTATTTTTAGTATTTTTGAATAAAAGTGTATCTATTTATTTATTTATGTACAAATATTATTTAAATGCCTAATAAATATGAAAATGGTGTAAAAAACATTTTTTATATTTTTAATATTATAAGAAAAAATAAATAAGTCAGAACAAAAAAGAAAAAGTCAAAAAAAATCATAAAAATAAGCAAAATGGGCCTAGGGGGTGTAAAAGTGAAAACATGGTGTGAAAAGAAAAGTCAAACAGGCCCAGCCCAGAACCCTGTCATCTTCAACCTCCAGCATTTTTGTTCAAGAAAACACGCGTTTTCTATCTTCCAATTCCTTGATCTTTTGCCAAATCTTCCAACATGAAACCTGTAGAGCTTGAAGCCACGATTCCACATATAAAGAAATCAATCTAACTCTCAGAAATGAGAGAGAATTTCTTCTCCCCCAATTCCTGACCTAGTTTTTGTTCTATGTTCAGACATTAAATTCTCACAGCACACATAATATAAATGAAAACTAATTACATGGACATGTTCAGGGCTATGAATGTGACATATTTTCTTCACAAACCTAAAGCTAACAATGCCTGGATAGAGAGATACGAGTTCATGAACTTACCTGTTCAGTTGAAGTTGTATCTGGTGATGGAGGTGTCTTCAATGCAAGGTGATGATTGGTACAGCTTCCTTGATGTCCAGGGATGCTATTCCAAGCTTTACTTTGTCTTGAAACCAAGTGAATCGTGCTATGGAACTTCAACTGCAAAACAAGAAAATGAAAATGGTGATGTTGCTTGGGAGTGTTACAGGTCGTGTTTGAGGTTTGGAATAGTTTCAAGGGATAATGTGGGATGTGTTTGAAGTGGTTTTAGCAAGAATGCATGAATGGATTGAGCTATGGAACTCAAACTGCAGGGATGCCCTGTTTTGGGCAGTTCAATGGTGATTCTGTGAATGGGAAGGCAATGGAGGTGATTGACTCGTGTTCTAGCTCAGAATGGATGTTTAGAAAGTATACAAAGTCTTTTCTTAAGGCTTGGTTTACAGGAATGATAGTTGTTGTAAGTTATGGCAAGTTTCTTACACTTTAAGCAACAAATGCCAACTTGTGGTTTTAGACAGGTAGAGGCCCCCCTAATATGCTGCAAACCTTGGCCTTGATCAGTGCAATTAGCCCATAAACTTGTGCCAAGGAGATTTGAACTGTACTTGCTTGGATTTGCATTTGACATAAAGTCCAACTTTTCAAGAATAGCTAATTTGCTTTTTCCATTTATGGCTTAGTTTTGCATACAATGCTTGAACACACAAAATAAGGTCTTGGCACAATGAGTTAGCATTAAATTATTGAGTGCAAATGGGATATAGGACCTGTAATCAAGGAAAGCATGCTGAATTCAAAATGGCACAAATGTATGAACATGTAAATTGGCCAAATCAAAAGTTAGTTTTTCCCAACTTTCCAAATTCGATTCTCCATAACCATGAGGTTGTTTGATGAGTTCTTGGACATTTTGGAAAGCTTGGAATGTGTACTACAATCCATCTTTTAAATGCAAATTGAAATTCCAAGTGGAAGTATGTGAAAAATGGTCTTGAAGTTAGGTAAAAACCTTGCCTAAAATAGGTCAAATTTTCTCTAAGTTAAGAATGGTTTGGTACCCTTGTTCCAAAAATTGTAACTTGATCTACAAGCTTCTTTTGGGAAAACTTTGTGAATAAAAGTTGTAGATTTTGAAATAGGCTACAACTTTCATGTTTTGACTTTTGCTTGAATCCAAATGAATATTGGTGAGAAAGTGGGACAAAGTTAGGAAAAAATTAGGGTTTTTCATAACTTAGAAAAATTCTAAGTTATCAAAAATCTTCATTTCAAACCCTAATTTGCAATTCTTGATTTCTTGATGAACAAGTTTCATGATTTGGCATGTTTTGATGAAAAATGAATCTTGACACTTGATTTTGACCAAAAAGTCAAAGTTTGACTTTTCAGTATACAGTCAAAATTGATCAATTGACTGGGAAATTCAACTGTCAATCTTGTGTATTTGGGATCTTTTGAACTTGTAAAGTATGTCAAGACAATTCCATGGGGTCCTTGAGTCCACATGTGAGCTTGATTTGCCATTGGCTAGGTCAAACAGTCAAAAAATTGCCTTTGTGCAGTCAAAACCCTAAAAATGACCATTTTGCCCTTTTGGTGATCTGATCAAATTTCTTGTGGAATTGTGATCCAAACTTGATCAAATGGTCCCTGTGAGTTCATAATGTTGATGTGGGTCAATTTCCATGAGGCTTGACTGTCAATTGGCCAAAGTTGACTTTTTCCCCAATACAGTTGATTTCTAGGTCAACTGTCCAATTGACTGGGCAAAATTTGGAATCAAGACTTGAAACTTGGTATGGATAAACTTGGGAGTCCAACATGAAGCATGAAAGTCATCTTAGTCCTTTTGAGGTCAAAACATCTTTGTGCAAACACAAACCCTAATTTGGGTCAACAGTGCAAGGAGAAGTCTTGAGCAGAGGAAACCCTAACTGGATCTTGAGCTCCAAGGGTCTTGTGATGAGAAAATGTTGAGGAAATGGGAGGGAAAATTTTGGGGTACAACAATAAGGTAGTTGCTTATGCGTCAAGGCAGTTGAGGACTCATGAGAAGAACTATCCTACGCATGATTTAGAGCTCGCTGCGGTTGTTTTTGTGTTGAAGATTTGGAGACATTATCTTTATAGTTCTAGATTTGACGTGTTTAGTGACCATAAGAGCTTAAAGTATTTATTCGATCAGAAAGAGTTGAATATGAGGCAATGAAGATGGTTGGAATTGTTAAAGGATTATGATTTCAGTTTGAATTATCATCCAGGAAAAGAGAATGTGGTAGCTGATGCGTTGAGTCGAAAGAATTTACATATGTCGGGAATGATGATTAAAGAGTTGGAATTAATTGAGAAGTTCAGGGGTATGAGCTTAGTTTTCAAGGTGACGCCGCAGAGTGTTATGTTGGGTATGTTGAAGATTAATAATGAATTTATAGACAGTATCAGAGAAGCTCAGAAGTTGGATGTGAAACTAGTAGATTCGATGGTTGGGATCGATCAGTCTGAGAATACTGATTTTAAGTTAGATGCGCAGGGCGTGTTGAGGTTTCGTAACCGGATTTGTATTCCTAATGATGCCGAGATAAAGAAAGTGATACTTGAAGAGAGTCATAGAAGTAAGTTGAGTATTCATCCAGGAGCTACAAAGATGTATCAAGATTTGAAAGGTTTGTTTTGGTGGCATGGAATGAAGAGTGATGTGGCTCGGTTTGTGTATGCATGTTTGACTTGTCAGAAGTCGAAAGTTGAACATCAGAAACCTGCAGGATTGATGCAACCGTTAGAAGTTCCAGAATGGAAATGGGATAGTATTTCGATGGACTTTGTGACGGGGTTACCTAATACTTTAATAGGACATGATTCAATTTGGGTGATTGTTGATAGGCTTACGAAGTCGGCTCATTTTATTCCTATTAACATTCGTTTTCCAGTGTCGAAGTTGGCTGAGATTTACACTAGTGTGATTGTGAAGCTGCATGATGTTCCTTTGTGCATTGTGTCAGATAGGGATCCAAGATTTACATCTGATTTTTGGAAGAGTTTGCAAGAAGCGTTGGGTTCTAAGTTGAGGTTGAGTTTAGCGTACCATCCTCTGACAGATGGTCAGACTGAACAGACTATTCAATCATTGGAAGACTTATTGAGGGCATGTGTTCTTGAGCATGGAGGTTCGTGGGATACTTATCTTCCGTTGATAGAGTTCACTTATAATAACAGTTACCATTCCAGTATTGGGATGGCACCTTTTGAAGCGTTGTATGGTCGAAGATCTAGAACTCTTTATGTTGGCATGAATCTGGTGAAAGTGTAGTACTTGGACCTGAACTTGTTCGTGAGACTATTGAGAAGGTGAAGTGGATTCGAGAAAAGATGAAAGCTTCCCAAAGTATACATAAGAGTTATCATGACAAGCGAAAGAAAGATTTAGAATTTCAAGCGGGTGACTATGTGTTTTTGAGAGTTACACCTGTGACTGGTGTTGGGCGAGCATTGAAGTCTAAGAAGCTCACTTCTCGTTGTATTGGACCATATCAGATTTCAGAGAGAGTGGGGAATGTTGCTTATAGAGTGGCTTTACCACCTAATCTTTCGAATTTGCATGATGTGTTTCATGTGTCGCAACTCTAGAAGTATATTTCAGATCCATCTCATATGATTCATATGGATGATGTTCAAGTACGGGATAATCTTACTGTGGAGACGATGCATGTACGGATCGCGGATCATGAAATAAAGACTCTGAGGGGCAAAGAGATTGCTTTGGTTAAAGTGGTTTGGCTAGGGGCTGCCAGAGAAAGCATGACTTGGGAGTTGGAGAGCAAGATGCGAGACTCCTATCCTAAGTTGTTTGATTAAGGTAAATTTTCGAGGACAAAAATATTCTAAGTGGGGGAGAGTTGTAATGCCAGTAATTTAATTAATTATTTAATTAAATTATTTTTGGAATAATTTTGAAGTTGTGTTGTGATTAGTTGGATTTATTTCTTTTATTGAAGTGGTGAAATAATATTTGAAGGATAATATTATTTGATGTGGGCTTGTTTTAAAGGAATCGAAGTAGTAATGAGGGGGTGTAATAGTTCTAATCCCATTAAGGCATAAAGAGAATAATAGGGTTATTTTATTATTGTTCGAAATAATAGAAAAGAAGAAGCGGTAAGAGAGAAAGAATAAGGGTTTGAAAGAAAGAACGTGAAAGCTGTTGGAAAGGAGGAAAGAGGCAGAACGAGAACCAACCAGAAAAGTCATAGAGCGACCTTCAATCCAAGATAAGGGTGGGGTTCTGGCTCTATAATAGGGTTTATGATGATTGGTTTATGGGATTAGATGTGAAAATGTTGTCTTGTTCATGATTTGAATGTATACATGTTGTATGATGGAAATCGATGATTGAAAGTTGAATAACAATGTCCTAATGCTGTGTAAATGATGTAGAATTATAGGATAATTATAATTGATGATTATCTATGATTAAATGATGTTTTTAGGGCCTAAAGTATGGAACCCGTAGTGAAAACATAGAGAAAATCGCAGAAATTCTTCATGACAGAGCAGTATGTGTCGACCCCAAACGTTATATGTCGATGCAAGAAGGCCTTTAGACTCAGGATGAGTCGATACGATGGGGTCCTGCATCGATACATGAGGGCTTTTAGACTTAGGATGAGTCGATACATAGGGGCATGTGTCGATACATTCAGGGTTGCAGACTCAGTATGAGTCGATACAAGAGAGTATGTGTCGAATCATATAGCCCGTTAAACCCAGTAAGCGTCGACCCAAGGCATTACGCGTCGATCCATGTTGTTTGGTTTTTGTCAGAATCAGTTTGAAAAGACTGTAACTTGAGTTTTCGGACTCCGTTTGAGGTTTCGTTCGAAGCATTGAATAGCTAACACAATGAACTTCATTCTTAAGGATTAAAATGAAGAATAGGAAGGATAATCCTAGTATTCAATTTAGGAATTGGATTAGTTCCCGTGTTGATTGCTATGTTGATTTTTGTGAAGAATGATGAGGATGAGATGATTATGGATTACTGTCTGGTTTGTAACAGTAGGACTAATGATGATAATGAGGTGGTATTACAGAATAGTAATATGTAGAGTTTCGGTGATTTAGAAGTAAGCCTTAGATGATTAATTAATTGTAGGCAATATCATGTTGTAGGCCTATGGCCAACGTTTCGAGATTGACGAATTGCTGTTGTATTGTTGTTGTGGCTGAATTACTGTGAACTATAATGATATATGATGTTTGATGATAAATGGTGTGGATGAACGATGTTGATGAAAGAAGTTGATATGCCTTTAATAATTGGCAGCTATTAAGATGTAGGCTTCTGGCCAACGATGATGTTGTGTTGAGATGTTGATAATTATGGTGTTGTCATTACATTCATGATTGTGTCGCATACATTGCATTTCAAGATGGAGCTTATGCTCGTTACGATGTCCTGTACTAGCGAATATTATGATGAAGGCTTATGCCTTGTTGATGCCTCTATTTATTGGCAGATTTTTAAGATGGGAGTTCTGCTCCAATGGCACCACATGCATTTGCATAGTATTGAGTCGCATTATATGATTGCATAAAGAAGTTGTGAATTGATGTGATGGATTTGTATTATTGTTGGTATTTCTGTTGCAATTATTGTTGATTAAAAGATGACAAGTGGTGACGTTATGTGATCTAATTTAATATATTGGTTATCATACGCTTTATTATATTGTTAGATATCTCACCCCTTCTGTTTGAATGTTGCCCTTATGTTGGTAACGTGCAGGTAATCGAGAATGAAGGTGATATACCTTCAATAGTTCGAGTCGGTGTCATTGCTCTGATATGTAACACTCGGGGGGGGGGGGGGGGGGGGGATGAATGCTTGTTGTTTTAATTGTTGATTATTTCAGTTGTTGAACTTTAAATTGTTGGTTGCTATGTATGCATTATTTTGAAGTTGCCGTAATGATGGACAAATATGTTATTATGAATTCTGCTGCGTAGATGTTTAAATTGTTGAATTAAGAGATTAAATTGCTATGCTGATAGTTCATCCGAAGTTTTAAAGTGTTATGTACCCACGATGAATGCAATGTGTATTGAAAGATGAATTTATGGCATCCTGATTCGTTTGCATGAATGATTATAACTCTGATTTACATTTATAATTGCCAGGTAGAATTGGGGTGTTACAAAGTTAGTATCAGAGCAAAGGTTGGTCTGTCCGACCTTGTTGTCAATTTGTAGTTGTCTAACAATCGAGTATTGTTAATTTGAGTTCTAACTGTTGTTTATATTGTAGTGATAAGTTAAGATGGCTGGAAGGAATGATGTTGCACTTGCTGCTGCTTTAGAAGAAATGGCTCATGCGATGGAGAATCAGCTGAATGCTGACGGGAATGCTGGATCTCGTAACTTGGCGACTTTCCAGAGAGAGAATCCGCCTACCTTCAAGGGAAAGTATGATCCTGACGGAGCATTGGATTGGTTGAAAGAGATTGAGAGAATCTTTCGTGTGATGGACTGCACTCCAACGCAGAAGATTCGATATGGTACTTATATGTTAGCAGTCGAAGCCAATGATTGGTGGCTAGAGACTTGTCAGAGATTGGAAGCTGCAGGTGAGAATGTCACTTGGGCTGTGTTCTGTAGGGATTTTCTGAGAAAGTACTTTCCTGAAGATGTCTGTGGTAAGAAGGAAATTGAATTCCTTGAGCTGAAGCAAGGGAATATGTCAGTTGTCGAGTATGCTACCAATTTTCTGATTTGGCTAAGTTTTATCCACACTACGCTGAGGCAGATGCTGAGTTTTTGAAGTGTATCAAGTTTGAGAACGGGTTGTGCCCAGAGATCAAGAAGGCAGTTGGATACCAGAAGATTCGTGTCTTTGCTGATTTAATTGATAGTTACAGGATTTATGAGGAGGATAATAATGCTCATTACAAGATTATCAGTGAGAAGAGGGGTAAGCACCAACAGTATCGTGGTAAGCCTTATGATACCCCAGCTGGTAAAGGTAAACAGAAAGTTGCTCATGGTCAGAGGACTAGTGGAGGAGATGCTCCTGCTGGTGTGGTTTGTTTTAAAAATGGGAAACCTGGGCATAAGAGTAATGTGTGTACTACTTAAGTAGAGGTGTTTCTGTTGTGGTAAGAACCGACATGTTGTATCTGAGTGCAAGCATAAGGATGTGATTTGTTTCAACTGTAGTGAAGAAGGGCACATCGGTAGCCAATGTCAGAAACCAAAGAGGGCGCAGCCAAGTGGTAAAGTATTCACTTGCATTGAGGATCAGACAACTGCTGAGGACAGACTTATTAGAGGTACATGTTTCATTAATTGTACTCCTTTAATTACTATTATTGATACCGGTGCTACTCATTGCTTTATTGCTGCTGATTGCGTTGAAAGATTAGGTCTTATGTTGTCTTCTATGAATGGAGAAATGGTCGTCGATACTCCAGCTAAGGGGTCGATGACTACTTCTTTTTGTGTGTTTAAAGTGTCCCTTGTCGATCTTCGACAGAGACTTTGCTGTTGATTTGGTTTGTTTATCGTTAAGAGGTTTGGATGTAATTTTGAGTATGAACTGGTTAGAGCATAATTGTGTTCATATTAACTGTTATGACAAGTCTGTGAGGTTTTCTACTCCTGAAGAAGAGGAAGATGGTTTGTTGTCAGCAAGGCGGTTGAGGAAGTTGATACAAGAGCAAGCACAAATGTTCTCGTTGATGGCGTCGCTATCTGTAGAGACTCAAACTATAATTGAGGAATTGCAAGTCGTGTGTGAATTTCCTGAAGTTTTCCCCGATGAAATTCCTGATGTACCGCCAGAGAGGGAGGTTGAATTTGAAATTGATCTTGTACCTGGTACCAGACCTGTGTCTATGGCACCATATAGGATGTCTGCATCTGAATTGTCATAATTAAAGAAGCAATTAGAAGAGTTACTTGAAAATAAGTTTGTAAGACCAAGTGTATCGCCATGGGGTGCTCTAGTGTTGTTAGTAAAGAAGAAATATGAAAGTATGAGGCTTTGTGTTGATTATAGACAGTTGAATAAAGTGACGATTAAGAACAAGTATCCGCTTCCAAGAATAGATGACTTGATGGACCAATTGGTGGATACTCGTGTGTTTAGAAAGATTGATTTGAGGTCGGGTTACCATCAGATTAAAGTGAAGGATGAAGATATCTAGAAGACGGCTTTCAGAATGCGTTATGGACACTATGAGTATTCGGTGATGCCTTTCGGTGTTACTAATGTGCCAGGAGTATTCATGGAATATAGGAATCGTATCTTTCATACTTAATTGGATCAGTTTGTAGTGGTGTTCATTGATGAAATTTTGGTTTACTCTAAGTCAGAAGAAGATCATGCAGAACACTTAAGAGTAGTATTACAAGTTTTAAAAGAGAATAAGTTGTATGCGAAGTTGTCCAAATGTGAATTCTGGTTAAAGGAGGTTATTTTTCTTGATCATGTGATTTCAGGTAGTGGCATTGTTGTAGATCCATCGAAGGTTGATGTTGTATTGCAACGGATGTGAGGAGTGCTAACACCTTCCCCTTGCATAACCGACTCCCTTACCCTTTCTCTTGGTTGCAAGACCATCTTATCCATCCTCTTATGGTTTTCTCAATATTTCCCCTTCCTTCGGGATAAATAAAGTTCGGTGGCGGCTCTGCGTTTTCTTCCGGTAGCTTCAAGTATGCTTTCAAATTAACCCATGCTTCAGTTAGGACTTTTAAGGGTTGTAACGTGGCATGGTTCACGGTTTTTAGAAAAAAGGATTTATGGCTCAATATTTTGGTGCCCACCCATTCTTCATGATGTTGTTCAGTCCTACATTCAGTTAAACCAATACGAGCACTCATCTCTCGAGAGAGTTTGTGATGGTTGAGAAGTCAAACAAGGTTTTTTGGACATGGCAGTCACTCGCCTCTTTTTTTCTTGGTGTCTGATCACACGACTTTGTTCTTTTGATGAGGATTTTTATTGGTAATCCTTTTCTCACCTTTTAGGCTTTTTAACTTCTTTCTCGCTTTCCCTAACTTTTGCCTGGACAAATTTTTTTTGAATTTTGATTAGGAAGTCCAGCAGGATGCCCTGACTTTTGCCTAAGTGACTTTTTTCCAGGTTCGACTTAACGGGGATTTTTGTCTCTTTCTTTTATATTTTCAATCATTCTTCTTCTTTTTTGAATATGTCGTGTGACTTCGAGTCGTTTTCTACTTTGTTGGAAGTGATTGTGACTGCCGAAGTATTTGGTAGATGAGGGATAACCATTATGGTATCGTCATCTGTTGACCTCCTGACGTGCGAGAGATACCCATTGAGTTATCGTTCTCTTTGATGCACGCTGCTAATAGATGAAAGTTAACCATTGCGGTTATGACTTTCCTCATCCTTTTAATGGATAACCATTATTGTATCCTTAGATGCACACTCTTGATGAGTTTTGAATGCTTAATCAGATTAACTGAAATCTACCCTGTCCCAGGTTAAATGTGAGGGTTTTTCTGACAAGAAAAGAAATTCCTACTTCAAGGCTCAAAGGGGGTTAACGAGGGTCTTTCTCTCTTATATCTCTGGTGTTTAAGAATTTGAAACAATTCTCGTACATCGTCAGCATGGTTTTTATTCAAAAGCACACCATTTAAATTTTTTGGTATATTACTCATCATCCTCCCTCAAGAGTTTTTTTTTTTGCTTTATTTAACAAGAGTTAAGTATCAAAAAGCAAAGAAAAACATTAATGAGTGAATACAAATAGATTAATTCAAGACAAATATATTCAACGCATTATGATTAATATTAAAAAATAAGCAAGTTTTGCATACAAGAAAGTACTGTACCAAAACAAGAAACATTAGAAATGAGAATTGCAAATGAAACTAGAAATTTCCATGTTGAGGAGACTAGTTTCCGTATGGACTTGTTGCTTTAGACGATGATCTGGCAGTCTTGATATTCACTGACTCAAAGGAGACTTCAAATCTGACTGGCCAGCCCAAAATTGGTAGCCTTTGCGTCAAGCAGGTCTTGCACATTTTCTTTGAAGGCCTTGCAGTCTTCAATGGAATGACCTAGTGCCCCAGCATAGTAATCACATTGCACATTAGGATCAAAATCCACAACATAAGGAGGAATGACATGCTTCAATGACTTGGGTTCCACCAAGGAAAGCTTCAGCAACTAGCCATAAATCATGGGAACAATGTCAAACACTCTTTTTAGCTTCATGTCCCTTTGCTTATCCTGTTGCATACATCTTTATCGATAAGTTTATTGTCGAGGAGCATACTGAACAAGTTGAACTGCTGGTTGGTTAACAGTTACAACACAAATCTGTAGATCATCCTGGCTAGAAGTAGCTTCCGTCACCTTACAAGAAATCTGAAATGGAGGATAAGCAGAAGCTTCTTCGTCCTCGAAGACTGCACTAGTTTCTTTATCATCCTGATCTGGGAGTTCAATAGTAGTAGCAACATTCTGGATCTTACCAGTCTTAAGACCATGCTTAATTCGTTCTCCTATCATAATCGTTTTTGAAAATTCAGAAGAACATCCAGCCATCAGATAAGGACCTTGCAGAGTATCTAAGAACATATCAACGAGTTCTCTCTCTAAAAGAGGAGGTTGAACTCTGGAAGCTAGTTCTCTCCATCTATGTGCATACTGTTTGAAAGATTCATCAACCTTCTGAGTCAAATCTTGGAGTTGAATTCTGGTAGAAGCCATGTTACTGTTGTAACTGTATTGCTTGAAAAAAACTTCAGCTAATTTCTTTCAAGTTTGGATGTTAGTTCTTTCAAGCTGAGTATACCACTCAAGAGATGCTCCACTGAGGCTATCCTAAAAGAAGTACATTAGAAGCTTATCATTTTCGGCATAAAGAGCCATCTTACTGCAATAAGCTTTGATGTGAGTCATCGGACAAGTAGTACCCTTATACTTCACAAAAGTGGAGACTTTGAACTTAGCATAAATCTTGATACCAGGCACCAAACACAAACTAGCAGCGTCTAAGTCAAGGGAGTTACAACTCTCAATAGCTTTCATCCTCTCTTCCAGGAGGTGAAACTTTTTCTTAGACTTAGTTCCTTCAATCGGGAACCTGAAGGTGTCATATGACGTCTCAAAAATATTCTCATGGTGGAGAGCTCCGTTGACAGGGATCTGAACGATATTCTTTCCATTCTGATTCAAAAGACCTTCCATTTGTTTAAGGTTAACTCCTTGTGGATTAACATGATTAACGGTAGCAACCGCGGCCCTCTAAACAACCATCACTACCTCTGTCACATACTTCATCTTTCTTCTACAAATCTTTGTTTATTTTGTATGTTTTTATTAACTAACTCAGTTTTTTATTTTTCTGTTTTCAGTTACTATTCATCACTCTTCACCAAGGTTTCTCTTCTCATGCATCTTTCGAATTTGAAATGGCTTTCGACAAAACTACCAGATCCGAAACTAAAACCATAAAAACCAACATATCTGAAATTGAAACCATCAGATCTAAAATCTATAGAGATGGATTCAAAGATGAAACTGCTTTTCATAAATGTTTTGGTTTTGAATAGAATATCCTTTTGACTACAGTTTCTGCTTTCCCAAAATTTTGTGTTCCGTTCAAATTGTCTTTACATTTTAGACTAAATTTTTTGTGTACAAAAATATAATGGGGGTATGAAGAGAAGCTTGTAGATTTAGAGTTAAAAAATGAGTATGAAGAGAAAGAGACAAAATTGTCAAATATAAAGGATGGGTGAAGACTTTCTCTAAGGAGAGTTTAAAATTTAAGTTGTTTCTCTAAACATATTTTAATAACTAAGTTAATGTCTATTATTGTGATGAAATAATTCAAGTTGTTTGCCTAAACATATTTAATGTCATTTTCCATTTTCAATAATGTTTTTACTGTAGTACTAAATAAATATATGTTTATCTTCTTTATTCTTTAATTTTCAATCTTTATGATTCTTTGTTTTTGGACATATTTGGATGAATCTGATATGCTTTTTTTTTTCCTTAAACTGAAAATTAAAGAGGAGTAAAACACATTGAAAATAATGAAGATGAAAAGACAGATAAATTTCATCAACTGTTTTCATGAAGATATGTTAT
Organism: Vicia faba; assembly: GCA_948472305.1. Lineage (NCBI taxonomy): Eukaryota > Viridiplantae > Streptophyta > Magnoliopsida > Fabales > Fabaceae > Vicia > Vicia faba. Next base: position 573,099,341 of record OX451738.1, read on the forward strand.
TGTATTTTTTCTAATACAAAAGAACACATGCACTTGCTGTAATAGTGTAAGTACAGCTGGAAAAGAATTAGTGTAAGAATACCAATTCTCATTTGATTTTTATCATATAAAATATTTGATTTTGGATTTTTGACACAATTTAAATTTTAATGGTTATTCTACAATCTTCAAATAAATCATTTATAGGATGTGATAGGGGCTCCATAAAACGTAGGAGCTGCATAAATAAAGCATTGGTGAGTTCTTGGTTTTTGTCTATTTTTCTTTTATGAAGTAAATAAATTATGTTGTTGAAATTTTTAATCTCTTTTGTCTCCTTTTTTATTAATATTATTTATAGTAATGTAAAATAATTTATTTATTATTTCATTTATGATTATTATAATATTTTATTTTAAATAAATATATGAGATCAAAACTGATGTGATGTTTTATTATTGAAAATGTAAAAGATAGAAATATTCAATATATTATTACTGTGTAAATGCATGAGTGCACAAATTTTTACATTTTTTTACACAATTAAAGATATTAAAAATAAAATTTATATCAGTTGTACTATTACCTATTCATTTTTTTAGATTTAAAACTATTGTTCAAAATTTAATAAATACAACATTAAATTTGATTTTTTTAGATTATTCTCTTTTGAGACTTTTAGAAAAATATTTTTAATTAATTCTATTTTTGTCTATTTTTTATAATTGTTTTTTATAAAATATGTATTTAATAATTTTTTTTTAATAATAGTTGTTTTTAAAAAACTATACAATTATCTTCCAATTTATTTTTCTTTTTACTAATAAAATATGATATTTTATAACTTATTTGAATTCTCATAATAAATTGGTAATAATTCCACGATCCACACCAATACTGTGCATATGAATATGTATTCTACTAGTTATTTCAAACTTAAGAATCTTAAATTTAATTTCAATTTTTTTTTATAATGATCTTGAAATGTCTAATTTCTATAATCAAGTTAATATAACCAAAAAATCTCATAAATCAGTAGTTAGAGATTCGAGCCTTTAAATTTGTTATGCTCTAATATATATGTTAACTTGATGAAACTTAAACAAAAAATGGATAATGATATTTTATCATTTTTATTGATGAGTGTTATAATTTTACTTTTGTATATTTATTGGAAAATAAAAGTGAATCATATAACATATTTAAGATGTTTGTAGTAGGAATTGACAAATCAATTAAATAGAAAAATTGAGAGGTTTCATAGTGATAGAGGCACCAAGTATGAATTTTATAAACTACTTGAAACTATTGTCCCATATTTTTCTGAAATGAATCATAAATATGAAAGAAAAATATAAATTTTATTAAATTGATTTGGTTGTTGCAATTATGCTTAATTCTAGCACTCTATCTCATTGATGGAGAAATATTATTGATTGTTTTCTATATCCGAATAGAATTCTCAGGTACAAGAGCAATGTATCTCCTTATGTAATGAAGTAAAAACAATCTAATTTGTTTTATTTTTAAGCACAAGGTTTCATGGCTTATGTCTAGACCTTAAACATGTTAAGTTCGTTAGTATAACTTATGAACGTGGATCTATTAGACATGCAGTAAACAAAAAATAGTGTAAGTTTTGTGAAGTAAATGCTAATTTGAGGATAGATTTAAACAATGCTGACTTCCATAAAAATAAATTCCATTTTAAATCAAGAAATAGCGTGGGCACCAAAACAAGTCATGTTCTTGTGATAAGAAGTAATGAAAGTAATAAGCAATGTTAGAGTATTTTGTTTGGGCTTGGTTTGTGGGCTTTACTCTGTTAAGCTCAACTCTTTCCTTTTCTGTTTTGGTTCTACTCTTTATACTCTCTCTGCACTGTTACATTCTTTGAACAGATAGATAATACAATTACTCTTCTTCTTCTTTTCTCTAACAACCTTCAAGGTTCAATGATGAAATCCAAGATTCATCCATAATATGGTATCAATCGCGTCGATCAGCTATGCTTCCGCTATCCATCATCTCCAATCAAGATTCATTGCTGCAAGCTGAGCAAAAGCTCCTTCTGTAAAAGCTTCTCCAGGTCCATCAATGGCGTCCTCCGAAAATGACGAGTCTGTGATCAAAGATCATGAAGTCTCCACCATTCTTGCGACAAACAAATCCGGCAGCGCTTTTGGACCAAAACTTTCCATTAAGCTGCAAGAAAATAACTATCTACTTTGGAATCAACAAGTCGAAGGAGTAATCCTCACTCAAAAGATGCACAGACTTGTGGTTAATCCAAGAATTCCGTAAAAGTACAAAACTGAACAAGATCGTATCTCAGGTACGTTCTCTGAAGAGTATGATGCTTGGATCGTTCAAGATCAAGCAGTCTTCATATGGTTATTATCTACAATTTCTGAATCTGTTCTTCCTAGTGTTCTTGCTTGCAAGCATGTGTTTGAAGTTTGAGATAAAATCTATCAATACTTCAACGCTTAGATGAAAGCCAGAGTTCGCCAATTGCGAATAAAATTGAAATTTGTCAAGAAAGGGAACACGTCTGTTACTGAATTTGTGCTACGCATCAAAGCTATTGCCAATTCGTTACTTGTTGTTGATGATCACATCACTGAACAAGACCAGATTGACTCCATCCTCAATGGACTTTCAGAAGAGTACAATCCTTTTGTTATTCAGATGTATGGATGCCCTGTTCCACCAACACTCTGTGAAGTTGAAGCTCTACTTTATGTTCAAGAAACACAACTCGATAAATTTCGTCAAGAACTAGCTGCTAACATAATGTTTGCAGATATGGCTCACACTGGTCAAAAGGAAGAAAGTTACAGAGGAAACTATCCAGGGATTCGTGCAAAGGGACACAAGTTCAGCCGTGGCCGTGGGAAAGGCAGAACCACAACTAACACTGGAAATTGTCCAACCTGCCAATTGTATGGTAAATATGGACACTCTGTCTCTACTTGCTGGCGCAGGTTTGATGAGAACTTCATGCCACAAGACTCAACTGATGCTCAACCTGAACCTGCAAACAAAGCTGCTCAAAATCAAAGCCATACAACACAACCTGCACAAAACTCCAAAGCCATGGCTATGATGGCAACAACACAGGAGTATTCTCTTCCCTCTGATTTGGAATCTCAAGCTTGGTTTGCTGATTCAGGTGCCTCTCATCACCTAACTCCTTATGATTTTCACTTACAACACATAAAACCTTATACTGGTTCCAATCGCGTGTATGTTGGGAATGGTCAAACTCTAACCATACAGTCCATAGGATTCTCTCAGTTTTACTCTTCTCTTAACCCTAATTATAAGCTAAAACTGTCTAATGTGCTTCATGTTTCTACTATCACTAAGAATCTGCTATCTGTCTCAAAGTTCTCTAGTGATAACCATGTTGTTTTTGAGTTTTATTCTGACAAATGCTACATAAAATGTCAGGCTTCTAAACAAATACTTGTTGAAGGAACTCTTGATGCAAGTGGTCTTTACTGTTTTCCTCAACTTCATTTGGAGCCAACACATTCACACGGCTAGAATAACAATTTATGCCCTGGTACTGCTGTACAAAGCTTTGTTGCTTCCAATCCTAGTTCTCAAAATCCTAAATCATGTAATAATAACACTCTTTGGCATCACAGACTAGGTCATGCCAATTTTAATTCAGATGCTTCTATACTTAAGCTGTGTAATATTAGTACTTCTAATAAACAAAGTTCCGACTTTTGTAATTCCTATCAAATTGGAAAGCACATAGATTACATGCTCCTAATACTACTACTACTACTATATATAAAGAGTCATTTGATGTTATTTACACTGACTTGTGGGGTTCCTCCCCCAATCCCTCTAGTTCTGGATTTAGATACTACATCGCTTTTGTTGATGGCAAGACTAAATACACCTAACAATATTTCCTCAAACAGAAATCAAAAGCCATACATTCCTTCAAACTCTTTCATCAGTTTGTGTCTACTCAGTTTAATGTCAAGATTAAGTCTGTTCAGTCTGATTTTGGTGGAGAGTTCAGACCTTTCACAAAATATCTGTTAGAGTTAGGGATAGTTCATATGTTAACCTGCCCTCATACATCTCATCAAAATGGTTCAGTTGAGAGGAAACATAGGCAAATCGTGGAAATGGGTCTCACCTTGTTATCCCACTCCTTCATCCCTCTAACATATTGGGATCACATTTTCACCACTGCAATTCATATTATAAATAGACTCCCTACCACTGCCTTAGCCACATTTTCATTTCCCTTTCAAGCCTTGTATGACAAGCAACCAAATTATAAATCCTTAAGAGTCGTTGGTTGTTCTTGTTTTCCATTGCTAAGGCCCTTTAATAAACATAAGTTTAAACTGCAAAGTCAAGAGTGTGTCTACCTAGGGCTGTCATCTCAACACAAAGGGTTTAAATGCCTTAGTAAAGAAGGAAAAATATACATCTCAAAAGATGTCACATTCAATGAGCATAGCTTCCCTTTCCAAGAACTCTTTCCAGTTGTCAATCCTATCAGTACTCATAAAATCAGCTCCACTGGTATACCCTCTATTCCTCTAGCCATTGGTTCATGCCCTGTTATCTCTCCAAATCCTGCTCCACTTGAAAACCCTAGTGACACTCAGCAAGTTAATGTGGTAGTCCCATATACTCCTAGTCAAATTCACCCTACTGATACTAATCCCAACTGCAATACTGGTCATGAGTCACTTAGAACTGATTCTACTCCTCAGTCAAATCAGTCTGCAACTAGTACATCATATAATGCCACCTCCTGTCCTAACAATAACAAAGTTATTAGCATTCCAAGAAATACCTCAAATTTGGTAGGTAATAGCTCTAGCTCAAAAGCTGTCTCTACCAATAACTCCACCCTCCACTTTACAAGGAAAGTTGTACCTGAGGTACCTCAATGTCCTAAGGATATTAGTCCTGCTACAGTCCCTCAACAAAATAACACTCTGCCCTCCAGTATCAAGGACACTGGCTCTTCTCAGTTATCCATGCCTAAAGATCTTGAGGATACTACACTAGGTCATGTGTCTGATAATTTAAATCACTCTAATCAAAACTCTGATAGCACTAACTTCTGCTCTAATGAGATTACTATATCCTCCTTCATTCCTATGTCTGAATCATCCAACTCTCCCTCTATTGTGTCCAGTACACCCAAGATTTCCTTACTTGAAAACAATCATCCTATGTTAACCCATGCCAAAACTGGACATTCCAGACCTAAAGCTTTGCTTGTACACACAGAAACTGAACCAACTAGTGTCAAACAAGCACTTAGTAAACTTGAATGGTCCAAAGCTATGCAGGATGAATTTAAAGCTCTGCTAGCTAACAACACATGGGCACTAACCACACTTCCACCTGGAAGAACAACTGTTTACTGTAAATGGGTTTTCAAACTTAAAGAAAATCCCGATGGAACTATTCTTAAATACAAAGCCAGACTGGTTGCCAAATGCTTTCATCAAGAACATGAATTTGATTATACTGAAAAATTTTCACCAGTGGTGAAACCTACCATAATAAGAATTATTCTAACTCTTGCTATTACTTGCAAATGGGATATTCAGCAAATTGACATCAATAATGCATTTTTGAATGGTAATCTGCATGATGAGGTATATATGGTTCAGCCTCCAGGGTTTGTGAATACTGAAAAACGCCTGGTTTGTAAACTCAACAAAGCAATTTATGGCCTCAAGCAAGCTCCATGTGCTTGGTATAAAAAGCTGACTCAGTCTCTTCTCCAGTTTGGTTTTGCTGCCTCCAAATGTGATAACTCTCTCTTTGTCTACCACAAGCAAGGTATCACATTATATGCTCTTGTCTACATGGATGATATTCTTCTCACAGGATCCAGTACTTCTCTTATTCATGATCTAATTAGCAAGCTGCATAATACTTTTGCTTTGAAAATCTAGGCAGACCCAAGTACTTTCTTGGAATTGAAGTAAATTTTTGCAGCAATGGATCTATGCTCTTAACTCAGTCTAAATACATTCAAGACATACTGTCGAGAGCAAAGATGCCTGCAGCCAATGGTGTTCCTACTCCTATGTTAAGCACGTGTAAACTTAGCAAACATGGAACAAATTTTCTGCCTGATCCTCAGCTGTACAGATCTATTGTTGGTGCTTTACAATATGTCACCATGACTAGACCAGACATTGCCTACAGCGTGAACAAGGCGTGTCAATTTATGGCATTCCCTCTTGATACTCACTAGGCTTCTGTCAAACATATACTGCGATATCTCAGTGGCACCTCAGGACATGGTCTTATGCTATCTCCCTCTGCTTCAATCTCCAAATTCTCTTTGCGTGCTTACATCGACTCTGACTGGGCGAATGACCTGGATGATAGGCGTTCAACATCTGGCTCGTGTATTTATTTTGGTCTAAATTTGATAGCCTGGAGTTCCAAAAAGCAGTCTCTTGTAGAACGTTCCAGCACTGAAGCCGAGTACAGGGCGTTAGCTCACACAACGTCTGAACTGTTGTGGCTGGAATCCTTGTTGTTTGAACTACAGATTGCGCTTCACACTCCCACTCTGCTTTGTGACAACTTAAGCGATATGTTGCTCTCGCACAATCCGGTTCTACATGCTCGCACGAAGCATATAGAACTTGATATTCACTTCGTAAGAGAAAGGGTTGTTGCTAGAAGAATGTTGATCCAACATGTTCCTGCTGCTACACAAATCACATATACTCTTACCAAGCCATTAGGGACTGTTGCGTTTCAAGAATTGAGGTCCAAACTTAAGGTTACTAGTACTAAGAACTACCTTTCAGTTTGAGAGGGGTGTTAGAGTATTCTGTTTGGGCTTGGTTTGTGGGCTTTACTCTGTTAAGTCCAACTCTTTCCTTTTCTGTTTTGGCTCTACTCTTTATACTCTCTCTACACTGTTACATTCTTTGAACTGATAGGTAATACAATTACTTTTCTTCTTCTTTTCTCTAACAACCTTCAAGGTTCAATGATGAAATCCAAGATTCATCCATAATATGCAAGAAGAAAGGTACTCTCAAATAAGTAAGAAAGCTATACTTTATAAAGATTATGGATATGATTACATGATCTACATGATCTTAAATAGCCACAGTGGCCGAAAAACAATCATAACAACTACGACAAGTGCAGAGTCATGGTGGAGGTCGATCACATTAACAACAAAAATCATGACAACAATGGCCATCGTATCCAAACCTCCATGGGCCATACAGTGGCAACCACATGCAACTCCACTATATCCAGATCCAACAACTAGGACTATTTTTGCCCAAGCCTCAACAGGCCCATGTAGCACCAACAACAACTATTGCAAATGAGCATGCTCCTTACTCCTTTAGTCCATTCAAGCTGTTATGAATACCTTTTCTATCTCTACTCCAAACGAGCAATGCTACATGGGTACTAAATCGACATCTCATATGACGATCAACATACCTAATCTTACGCCTTACTCAAATATGGGAAATAATATTATTATTCATAACTCACATAATCTTCTAATTATTGGTTGTAGACATGCAACTTACTTAACCCACATAATTCACTAACTTTTAAGAATTTTTACATGCACCCAAATTATGCAAAAATATTTATCACAAACTTTACCATTCATAATAATGTTCTTGTTAAATTTTGTGTGAAGGATATTCATACTAGGGGAACTTTTTTAATGAGATGTAAAAGTTTTGGTGGTGGTTATCCAATTATCACAACACCATAAATTATAGCTATGACACCACCCTCCTCTGCCGCTTTATTCACTCAATTGTAGGATATTCTATTCATTCTCTTTTATAAATAAATTTTGATTTTTTAATTTTATTAAATAAATAATATATTTGAATTATATATAGGTTAGATATATTACTTATTCAATGAATTTAAAAAATTAAAATTTAATTATAAATAAGAATGGAAGAAGTATTTATTTAGGACATCCAAGAGCTCATATATTAAACTCTGGTCATCGAAATAATTTTCTTGTAAGTCATAAGTGTAAGTACAATTTATTTTGTCATTATTGCCCAATTGAGAAACAAATAAAGCAAAATTTTATGACTCTTTATCTTATATTTTAGTGACTTTTGATATTGTAAATAATAATCTTTGTTCATTTCATATTATTATCTTATGAGGACATCATTGTTACACGTTATTTCTTGATAATTTTAGGAATTTTTAATAATCTTTTTATCTTGAAAATATATTTCAAGTACATTCTATTTTTATTAAATTCAAAGCTCAATTTAAACTATAATTTGAAAGAGAAATATAATATTTTAAACGTGATAATAAAAAATAGTATAAAAATATTCTTTTACATAAAATTTTCCACCGTGATGGAGTGTTCTTTAGATTTTCTTGTATTCACTCTTCTCTTCAAAATGAAAAGGCCGAAAGGAAAATCTTGAACCATAAATAACATCATTTGGACTCTTCTTGCCCATATATTTCTACAACTAATGTTTTGATATCATGCACTACAAATGACACCTTATCTACACAACATCCGTTCAAATAAAAATCTTGCCCTCCATGTTAGATGTATGTTTTTTTTCAGTCAAAATAGTAGTTTAGTGTATGTCGAATAACTTTTATATAGGTTGTAAATTGTATTCGATAAAGTCGAATACAACAGATATATCAGTATGTTGAAATCATGTTTTAGGCTTTAGCATTTTGTGTAATTGGGCCTGAGCATTGTTTGTCTATATAAAGGGTTACTGAGATTGTAATAATATACATTGATAGTGAGAAATAATTCATATAACAAACTCTCAATTCTCTCTCTTCTCTCTTCTTCTTCCTCTTATTCACAAAAACCATCTTTCTTGAAAAGCCTTTGTTCCAACAATTGGTATCAGAGCTCGATTGTGATTCAGCGAGAATCTAATGGCAAACGAAACAACAACATCAACACAGTTTCCAGCAAATCTATCAGTTTTCAAAGGTGAAAATTATCAGCAATGGGTTGCGCAGATGAATGTCATTTTCATATTTCAAGATGTTGTTGAAATCTTGAATGATGGAGTATCAGAACTGGAAGCAAATGCGACGGTAGCTCAGAAAACTATGCACAAAGATCAAAGGAAGAAAGATGATAAAGCATTATTCTTGATTCACCGGGGTGTGGATTTTGATGTATTCGAGAAAATAATTGAAGAAGAAACAACAAAATGAGCTTGGGAAAAGATAAAAATCTTGTATGGTGGAGATGAGAAATTGAAGAAGGTAAAGTTGCAGACACTAAGGAAGCAATACGAGATGCTTCAGATGAAAGAAGATGAATCAATCTCTGCATATTTCTCAAGAGTCGTGACACTAACAAACCATATGAAGGTATGTGGTGAATCGATTACGAATCTGCAAAAGATAGAAAATGTGTTGAGATCTTTAATTGTAGATTTCAACTGCATTGTTGTGACAATTGAAGAGGCCAAGGATCTATCTGAGATGGAGTTGGAATAACTTCAAGCTTCATTGGAGGCTCATGAAATAACGTTGAAGCAGAGAAACTCAGAAAGAGAGAAGGTTACTGAATAGACATTGCAATCAAGATTCAACAAGAAAGTTGGAAAAGAGAAGTCGAAGCAGCCAAAGAATCTTGCTTGTGATGAGAACTCAAGCAAGAATACTGATTCGATAAAGAAAGGTGTGTGCAACAAGTATTATGGGAAGAAATTTGACACAAAAGAGGTGCAATGTTAGAATTGTCAAGGTTTTGGTCACTATGCTAGAGACTGTCGAAGAAAGAAAGTTGTGAGGGTGAAAGATAGTGATAAAGCTCAATATGCATGAGCTGGAGATAGTGATTCAGATGATGTGTTGTTGATGGTGAACACTCAATCAAACACTGAGAAAAACAACATGTGGCATCTAGATTTAGGATGCAGCAACCACATGACTGGCAATAAAAACTGGTTTACCAAGTTAGATGAGTTAGTCGAAAAGGTGATAAAGTTTACAGATGGCAGGCACATCAAATCAAGTGGTAAAGAAGATATTTCGATTGTCAGGAAGGATGGTCGAAAAGCTATTATCACTGAATTACTATATGTACCTTCTATGACAATTAACTTGATAAGTGTAGGTCAATTACTTGCAAAAGGCTTTAATATGAAGCTGGAGAAAAATCAGATGAAGGTATATAGGACTGATGGAAGGCTAATAATGAAAGCAACATTGGCGGAGAACAAAACATTCAAAGTTGAACTCAACACGTCAGATCACAAATGTATTGCTTCGACTAGAGAAAAAGACAAGAGCTGGCTATGGCATCACATGTATGAACATGTTAACTTCAAGAGTTTATGCATGCTCAATCAGAAAAGGATGGTGTTTGGGTTGCCGTATGCAAAGGAACCAAAGCAAGTATGCAAGGAATGCTGCAAAGCGAAATAGGCAAGGAAGGCGTTCAAACATGACTTGGCCGTAAAATCAAAGCAAAAACTGGAGCTAGTTCATTATGATGTGTGTGGACCCTTTGAAGTAAAGTCAAATGGAGGTAACAGGTATTTTCTTACTTTCATTGATGAATTCACCAGACATATATGGATTTACCTTATTGAAAGGAAGAGTGAGGTATTAACACAGTTCAAGAAATTCAAGTTGTATGTTGAAACAAAGTGGTTGCAAATTGAAGAAGTTAAGAACTAATGATGGTGGTGAATATACTTCGGCTGAATTTTCTAGATTTTGCAATGAGGAAGGTATAGATCATGAGTTTATTGCACCCTATACGCCTCAATGTAATGGCATAGCTGAGAGAAAGAATAGAAGTATACTGAACATGACGAGAAGTATGTTGAAAGCTAAAGATATGCCTAAGAGATTTTGGGCTGAAGCAACTTCGACAACAGTATATACTCTAAATAGATGCCCAATGAAGAAGATGGTCGAAAAGACACCACATGAGGCTTGGATAGGGTTGAAGCCAAATGTGAGTCATCTTAGAGTTTTTGGATCAATGTGCTTCAGGCATGTACCTGAATAGTTGAGAAAGAAGCTGGATGATCGAAGTGAAGTCATGTTGCTCTTAGGTTATCATTTGACTGGTGCATACAAGTTATATTCTCAAAACAAAGATAAACTAGTGATCAGTCAAGATGTTCTTGTAGACGAAAGAAAAGGGTGGGACTGGAGTCAAAGTTTAGTTCGACATAAATGAGACACAATCACAACTGTGTTCGACGGAGATGAACAGAACAAACCTTCAACAAGTCGAAATGAACAAGGTGATACTTCAACTAGTTGAAATGAAGAATCACTTGTGCATAATGAAAGAAGGTCAACAAGAACGAGAAGTGAGTCGACCAGGCTAACTGGATATGAAAGGTTTCTAGATCAAGCAGTCGATGCAGATGGTGACTTAATCGAAGAAGTAATGGTGATGGCTGAAGCAGAACCAATTGACTTGGGCGAAGCCTTGAGTAATTTGAATTGGTGTGAAGCCATGAAATAAGAACTTAGAGTTATTGAGAAGAACAAGACTTGGGAGCTTATTGAAAGAACCAACAAGAAACCAATCAATGTAAAGTGGATTTACAAGGTGAAACAAAGGCGAAGTGGTGATATTGCAAAGTATAAAGCAAGACTGGTGGCCAGAGGTTTTCTACAAAAACCTGTCATTGACTTCGATGAAGTATATGCACTTGTTGCAAGGTTAGAAACAATCAGAATTATTGTTTCAACAACAACATATAGAGGATGAAAAATGCATCAATTAGATGTAAAGTCAACATTCTTGAATGATCCATTGGAAGAAGAAGTATACGTTACTCAACCACCAGGATTCGACGTCAAAGGGCAGGAGTCGAGAGTATATAGATTAAGGAAGGCTCTTTATGGTTTAAAGCAAGCTCCTAGAGCTTGGAATAAGAGGATAGATAGTTTCCTAATCGACGCTGTAACACCCCATTTCTACCCAACAATATATATAAAATCAGAGTTACAAAATTTCCAACAAACATATGGAATGTTACACTTTCAACTTAAAACGACAATAATCAAACACCTCTAAAACATATACATAACACAATATTACGAGTGAACCAATAACAACCTGTTGAGTCTTTAAAAATAAAACAACTTTCATCACTACACAAAGAATTCACAAATTCAATTGAAAATAACATAACATCTTGCCCAACTCAAAACAGCTTTAAGACAACAAGTCTTTAATGAAAACAACTTAAAAATTAAGCAACATAACGAAAACCAACAATAAAGAAAACATGCATTCATTCCCCATAGTTCTACGTATCAGGGCGACAACGCCGACTCAAACTAACGAAGGTAACAACTATCTTTCTTGATTACCTGCACGTTACCAACAGAGGCAACATTCAAACAGAAGGGGTGAGATGTCGAACCATATAATTGAGTGTATGATAAAAAGCACATTAGATCAGATTATATAAAATCACCACTTCACAACTTTCAACCAACATCAATCATCACAATTGAACAACACAACAATTTAAATATGCAACACATAATGCGGGGTTACAATGCACATGCATGTGGTACCAATGGAGTAAAACTCCCATCTTAGAAATCTGCCAATTAATAGAGGCGTCAACAAGGCATAAGCCTTCAACTTAATTTGCCAATCCAGGCCGACTTACCTAGCATCATCTCTAACTTGATATGCTATGTATGCGACAACAACCACTACAACATCAACCATTCAATAACAACACAACAACGACAACTCAATAACAAATCAACATTGGCCATAAGCCTAAAACTTTATCTTTCCAATAAATAGCGGAAATGCAACCAAATTCAACACCACCTGCAATGTCACTTTTTTTTAAACAAAGTACACAACACCACGAATCAACCAAATTATGCTACAACCAATCCGCATAATTATTTGGATAATTCGACTAAATTCGGCTAATTAATCCTCATCTAAAAGTTCTCTTATTAATACTCTATACTAATGCTCTTAATTACAGACTGATACGACTAGCACTGGTATTACCTGCTAGTCCATAATACTACTTCAGCTACTCACTTATTAGTTTACTACTAGTTACTAATATTATTTTATTCGGTACTACAATTTTCCATTCATACTGCTACTAATGTCTCCCTGCCAAATTAGTGTCACTTGCTTCCTATAATTCACTTACAAAATATACTACCTGTCACTGTATTCTCCTTCGGCCATTTTATTTCCATTCTACTATTTTAGTAGCTCTACCAATTATTGGTGTTACATCTATTAAACCATCACTAGTGCTACTATTAAATAACTCTGTTACTTAAGATCCTACTAAACATATATATGTAGACTAACCATATTTATGTGGACCAAGTGGTTAAGACTGTTAATGGGACTTAATTCACTTAAACTAAATATAGAATACTAAAGCAATTTAATTAAACTAAGTGTTTCTACCAAAAGCAAGTGCCATGCCTATCGTCATGAAATCCACGCCCCTCATCACAAAAGAGAGGATGCAAGGCACACTAAAAACAAAAATGCAAGTGCCTCATATTAAACATGCACGCCGATCAGCATGCTCCCTTATCCAAAGTGTGTCGTTCGGCACTCTTTCTTCCATCCACGTAAACTTTCGCAAATTACCCAGTTTTTCATTGATTCTTATCCCAGACCAATACAACGATTAATTACAGCAATAAACAACTACACCAACATCAACATGGAACAGTTTTCAACAACAAATTTATCGACAATAACCAATTTCATCAGAAATATTCACAACAACTCAACATACACACCCAACAACAATTTTAACAACCTAAACCCCACATATTATTTATCATGCAACCCATTAGATAGTCAGAACCCCACCCTTACCTTGGATTGAAGGTTGCTCTAACTCTCTGATTGACTCCTAGATTTGCCCATTTTCTTGCAAATCTACGTACCTTCTCTTCTCCACAAACCCTTATGCTCCTTTACTGATAAAACCTAGAACTAACTTCCTGCTACTTCTAATTCTGTTTTATTCAATTTAATCAATATAATAATACTATTATCTTACTATTCCTCTTATTGGGCTTCATTATACACCCCCACTATTTACTACTTTTAATCATTAAATAAGCCCATATAAAAATTAATAATATTATTCTAATACTATTTAATAATATTATTTTTACAACTTAAATCAACCAATTTATCAAATAACCATATAACAACTTAAATCGATATTTCACAACATCAACCAATTTAATAAGTAACTTCTAAAATATTTAATTAAATAATTAATTAAATATCAGACGTTACAACTCTCCCTCACTTAGAACATTTTCGTCCTCGAAAATTTATCTGATTCGAACAACTCAGGATAGGAGTCTTGCATCTTTCTCTTTAATTCCCACGCCATGCTTTCTCCGGCCTCTCGTGACCAGACTACTTTCACCAAAGAAATCTCCTTGCCTCTTAGAGTCTTCATTTCATGATCCGCGATCCGTACAGGCATCGTCTCCACAGTAAGATTATCTCGTACTTGCACATCATCCATATGAATCACGTGAGATGGATCTGAAATGTACTTCCAGAGTTGCGACACATGAAACATGTCATTCAAATTTAAAATATTAGGCGGTAAAGCCACTCTATAAGCAAAATTTCCAACTCTGTCTGAAATCTGATACGGACCAATAAAATAAGAAGTGAGCTTCTTAGACTTCAATGCACACCCAACACCGGTCACATGTGTGACTCTCAAAAACATATGGTCACCCGCTTGAATTTCTAAATCTTTCCTTCGCTTGTCATGATAACTCTTCTATCTACTTTGGAATGCTTTCTTCTTTTTTCGAATTAACTTCACCTTCTCGGTAGTTTCTCAAACAAGCTCAGGCCCAAGTACCACGCTTTCCCCAGATTCATGCCAACATAAAGGAGTTATACATCTTAGACCGCACAACGCCTCAAAAGGTGCCATTCCAATACTAGAATGGTAACTGTTATTATAAGTGAACTCTATTAACGGAAGATAAGTATCCCACGAACCTCCCTGCTCAAGAACACATGCTCTCAATAAATCTTTTAATGACTGAATAGTCCTCTCCGTCTGACCATCTGTTTATGGGTGATACGCCGAACTCAACCTCAACTTAGAACCCAACGCCTCTTGCAAATTCTTCCAAAAATCTAAAATAAACCTCGAATCTCTATCCGACACAATACACAAAGGAAAACCATGCAGCTTTATAATTACAATAGTATAGATCTCTGCTAGCTTTGACACTGGAAAACTGATGTTAATAGGAATAAAATGAGCCGACTTCATAAACCTATCAACAATCACCCAAATCTAATTATGTCCACTTGAAGTATTAGGTAACCCCGTCACAAAGTCCATTAAAATGCTATCCCATTTCCATTCTAGAACTTCTAACGGTTGTATCAACCCTGGGGGCATCTGATGTTCAACTTTCGACTTCTGACAAGTCAAACATGCATACACAAACCGAGCCATAACACTCTTCATTCCAGGCCACCACAACAAATTCTTCAAATCTTGATTCATTTTTGTAGCTCCCGGATGAATGCTCAACTTGCTTCAATGACTTTCCTCTAGACTGATCGATCCCAACCATCGAGTCTACCAGTTTTACATCCAACTTCTGAGCTTCTCTAATATTATCCAGAAAATCATTATTAATCTTCACCATCCCCAACATAACACTCTGCGGTGTCACCTTGCAAACTAAGCTCATATCTCTGAATTGTTCAATTAATTCCAACTCTTTAACCATCATTGGCAACATATGTAAAATCTTTCGACTTAATGCATCAGCCACCGAATTCCCTTTTCCTGGATGATAATTCAAACTGAAATCATAATCCTTTAATAACTCCAACCATCTTCGTTGTATCATGTTCAATTCCTTCTGATTAAATAGATATTTTAAACTCTTATGGTCACTAAATACTTCAAATCTAGAACCATAGAGGTAGTTCCACCAAATCTTTAACACAAAACAACTGCAGCAAGCTCTAAATCATGCGTAGGATAGTTCTTTTCATGAGTCATCAACTGCCATGCCGCATAAGCAACTGCCTTATAATTTTGCATAAGCACACCTCCTAAACCCATCTTGGAAGCATCACAATATACTACAAAAGATTCTCCTGTATTAGGTAATGTCAAAATCAGAGCCGACGTCAACCTTTTCTTTAATTCGGTAAAAATTCATTCACATTGAATGTCCCACACAAATGCTTTACCTTTACAAGTCAGCTTAGTTAACAGAAGTGCCAACTTAGAAAAACCTTCAATAAACCTTATATAATAACCAACTAATCCCAAAAAGCTTCTAATCTAAGTAGCCGACTTTGGAGTTTCCCATTGCAATACATCATCTACTTTAGATGGATCTACAACAATACCACTACCTGAGATAACATGACCAAGAAAACTAATCTCCTTTAACCAAAATTCACACTTAGACAGCTTTGCATACAACTTCTTCTCTTTCAAAACTTGCAATACTATTCTTAAGTGTTCTGCATGCTCTTATTCCGATTTAGAGTAAATTAAAATGTCATCAATGAATACCACTACAAACTAATCCAAATAAGTATGAAAGATACGGTTCATGTATTCCATGAATAATCCCGGTGCATTAGTAACACCAAAAGGCATCACCGAATACTCATAATTTCCATAACACATTCTGAAAGCCATCTTCTGGATATCTTCATCCTTCACTTTAATATGATGGTAGCCCGACCTCAAATCAATCTTACTAAACACTCGAGCATCCACCAATTGATCCATCAAGTCATCTATTCTTGGAAGTGGATACTTGTTCTTCATCGTCACTTTGTTCAATTGTCTATAATCAACACAAAGCCTCATACTTCCACCTTTCTTCTTTACTAACAACACTGGAGCTCCCCACGATAATACACTTGGTCTTACAAATTTCTTCTCAAGTAACTCTTCCAATTGCTTCTTTAGTTCCAATAATTCAGATGCTGACATCTTGTATGGCGCCATAGAAACAAGCCTGATACCAGGTACAAGATCAATAGTAAATTCAACTTCCCTCTCTGGGGGTACATCAGGAATTTCATCAGGGAAAACTTCAGGAAATTCATGCACCACTTACAATTCCTCAATTATAGATTGATTCTCGACATATAGCGACGCCATCAACGATAGTATCTGAGCCTCCTCTTGCATCAACTGCCTCAACTATCTAGCAGACAACAGACCAACTTCCTCTTCCTCAGGAGTACAAAACCTCACCGACTTGTTATAACAAATTAATATGAACACAATTATTCTCTAACCAGTTCATACCTAAGATAAAATCTAATCCACTTAAAGGTGAACAAACCAAATCAACAACAAAGTCTCTGTCGAATATCGACAAAGCACACTTTAAACACACAAAAGAAGCAGTTACCGACCCCCTGGCTGGAGTATCGACGATCATCTCTCCATTCATAGAAGACAACATAAGACCAAATCTTTTAACACAATCAGCAACAATAAAACAATGAGTAGCACTGGTATTAATAATAGTAATTAAAGGAGTATTATTAATGAAACATGTACCTCTGACGAGTCTATCCTTATTAGCCATCTTATTCTCAACCAAAGCGAACACCTTACCACTGGTTTGCGCCTTCTTTGATTTCTGACACTGACTACCAATGTGTCCTTCTTTACCATAATTGAAACAAATCATCTCTTTATGCTTGCACTCAGATATAGCATGTCAAGTCTTACCACAACAGAGACACCTCTTCACCTCAATAGTACACACATTACTCTTATGACCAGGTTTTCCACATTTGAAACAAACTACGCCAGTAGGAGCATCTCCCCCACTAGTTCTCTGACCCTGACCAACTTTATATTTACCTTTACAAACTGGGGCATCATAAGGCTTACCACGATTATGTTGGTGCTTACCCCTCTTCTCATTGATAATATTATAGTGAGCATTATTATCCTCTTCATAAATCCTGCAACTATCAATCAAATCAACAAAGACACGAATCTTCTGGTATCCAACTGCCTTCTTGATCTCTAGGCGCAACCCTTTCTCAAACTTGATACACTTCGAAAACTCAACATTTTCCTCACTATAGTGTGGATAAAACTTAGCCACCTAAAAAAACTTTGCAACATACTCAACAACCGACATACTCCCTTGCTTCAACTCAAGAAACTCAATTTCCTTCTTACCATGAATGTCTTTAGGGAAATACTTATTTATAAATTCCCTACGAAACACAGCCCAAGTGAGGTTTTCACCTGCAACTTCTAATTTTGTGCAAGTCTCTAGCCACCAGTCATCTGCCTCGACTGCTAGAATATGAGTACCTTATCGAACCTTCTACACTGGATGCAGTCCATTACACGGAAAATTCTCTAAATCTCTTTCAACCAATCCAATGCCCCGTCAGGATCATACTTACCCTTGAAGATAGGCGGATTCTCCCTCTGGAAAGTCGCCAAGCTACGAGATCCAACATTCCCGTCAGTGTTCGGCTGATTCTCCATAGCATGCGCCATTTCTTCCAAAGCAGCATCAAGTGCAACGTTATTCCTCCCATCCATCTCAACTTATCTCTACAACATAAACAACGGTTAGAACTTAAATTAACAATACTCAATTGTTAGACAAAACTACGACTCGACAACTTGGTCGGATAGATCGACCTGCTCTGATACCAATAATGTAACACACCATTTCTACCCAACGATATATATATATATATATATATATATATATATATATATATATATATATATATATATATATATATATATATATATATATATATATATATATATATATATATATATATATATATATATATATATATATATATATATATATATATATATATATATAATATCAGAGTTACAAAATTTCCAACAAACATATGGAATGTTACATCGAACCATTGAGTCTACCAGTTTTACATCCAACTTCTGAGCTTCTCTGATATTATCCAGAAAATCATTATTAATCTTCAACATCCCCAACATAACACTCTGCGGTGTCACCTCGCAAACTAAGCTCATATCTCTGAATTGTTCAATTAATTCCAACTCTTTAACCATCATTGTCGACATATGTAAAGTCTTCCGACTTAATGCATCAACCACCATATTCGCTTTTCCTGGATGATAATTCAAATCGAAATCATAATCCTTTAATAACTCCAACCATCTTCATTTTCTCATGTTCAATTCCTTCTGATCGAATAGATATTTTAAACTCTTATGGTCACTAAATTCTTCAAATCTAGAACCATAGAAGTAGTGCCTCCAAATCTTCAACATAAAAACAACTACAACAAGCTCTAAATCATGCGTAGAATAGTTTTTTTCATGAGTCCTCAACTACCTTAACGCATAAGCAACTACCTTATCATTCTGCATAAGCACACCTCCTAAACCCATATTGGAAGCATCACAATATACTATAAAAGGTTCTCCTGGATTAGGTAATGTCAAAATCGGAGCCGACGTCAACCTTTTCTACAATTCGGTAAAACTTCATTCACATTGAATGTCCCACACAAATGCTTTACCTTTACAAGTCAGCTTAGTTAACAGAAGTGCCAACTTAGAAAAACCTTCGATAAACCTTATATAATAACATACTAATCCTAAAAAGCTTCTAATCTAAGTAGCTGACTTTGGATTTTCCCATTGCAATACATGATCTACTTTAGATAGATCTAAAACAATACCACTACCTGAGATAACATGACCAAGAAAACTAATCTCCTTTAACCAAAATTCACACTTAGACAACTTTGCATACAACTTCTTCTCTTTCAAAACTTGCAATACTATTCTTAAGTGTTCTGCATGCTCTTATTCCGATTTAGAGTAAATTAAAATGTCATCAATGAATACCACTACAAACTAATCCAAATAAGTATGAAAGATACGGTTCATGTATTCCATGAATAATCCTGGTGCATTAGTAATACCAAAAGGCATCACCGAATACTCATAATGTCCATAATGCATTCTGAAAGCCATCTTCTGGATATCTTCATCCTTCACTTTAATCTGATGGTAGCCCGACCTCAAATCAATCTTACTAAACACTCGAGCATCCACCAATTCATCCATCAAGTCATCTATTCTTGGAAGTGGATACTTGTTCTTCATCGTCACTTTGTTCAATTGTCTATAATCAACACAAAGCCTCATACTTCCACCTTTCTTCTTTACTAACAACACTAGAGCTCCCCACGATGATACACTTGGTCTTATAAATTTCTTCTCAAGTAACTCTTCCAATTGCTTCTTTAGTTCCAACAATTCAGATGCTGACATCTTGTATGGCGCCATAGAAACAGGCCTGGTACCAGGTACAAGATCAATAGCAAATTCAACTTCCCTCTCTGGGGGTACATCAAGAATTTCATCAGGGAAAACTTCAGGAAATTCATGCACCACTTGCAATTCCTCAATTATAGATTGATTCTCGACAGATAGAGACGCCATCAACGACAGTATCTGAGCCTCCTCTTGTATCAACTGCCTCAACTATCTAGCAGACAACAGACCAACTTCCTCTTCCTCAGGAGTATAAAACATCATCGACTTGTTATAACAAATTAATATGAACACAGTTATTCTCTAACCAGTTCATACGTAAGATAAAATCTAATCCACTTAAAGGTGAACAAACCAAATCAACAGCAAAGTCTCTGTCGAATATAGACAAAGGACACTTTAAACACACAAAAGAAGCAGCTACCGACCCCGTGGCTGGAGTATCGACGGCCATCTCTCCATTTATAGAAGACAACATAAGACCAAATCTTTTAACACAATCAGCAACAGTAAAATAATGAGTAGCACCGGTATCAATAATAGTAATTAAAGGAGTATTATTAATGAAACATGTACCTCTGATGAGTCTATCCTTATTAGCCATCTTATTCTCAACCAAAGCGAACACCTTACCACTGGTTTTCCCCTTCTTTGATTTCTGACACTGACTACCAATGTGTCCTTCTTCACCATAATTGAAACAAATCATCTCTTTATGCTTTCACTCAGATATAGCATGTCAAGTCTTACCACAACAGAAACACCTCTTCACCTCAGTAGTACACACATTGCTCTTATGACCAGGTTTTCCACATTTGAAACAAACTACGTCAGTAGGAGCATCTCCCCGACTAGTTCTCTGACCCTGAGCAACTTTCTATTTACCTTTACCAGCTGGGGCATCATAAGGCTTACCACGATTATGTTGGTGCTTACCCCTCTTCTCATTGATAATATTATAGTGAGCATTATTATCCTCTTCATAAATCCTGCAACTATCAATCAAATCAACAAAGACACGAATCTTCTGGTATCCAACTATCTTCTTGATCTCTAGGCGCAACCCTTTCTCAAACTTGATGCACTTCGAAAACTCAGCATTTTCCTCACTATAGTATGGACAAAACTTAGCCACCTAAAAAAACTTTGCAGCATACTCAACAACCAACATACTCCCTTGCTTCAACTCAAGAAACTCAATTTCCTTCTTACCACGAATGTCTTTAGGGAAATACTTATTTATAAACTCCCTACGAAACACATCCTAAGTGAGGTTTTCACCTGCAACTTCTAATTTTGTGCAAGTCTCTAGCACCAGTCAAGTGCCTCGACTGCTAGAATATGAGTACCTTATTGAACCTTCTACACTGGTGTGCAGTCCATTACACGGAAAATTCTCTAAATCTCTTTCAACCAATCCAACGCTCTGTCAGGATCATACTTACCCTTGAAGGTAGGCGGATTCTCCCTCTAGAAAGTCACCAAGCTACGAGATCCAACATTCCCGTCAATGTTCAGATGATTCTCCATAGCATGCGCCATTTCTTCCAAAGCAGCATCAAGTGCAACATCATTCCTTCCAACCATCTCAACTTATCTCTACAACATAAAAAATGGTTAGAACTTAAATTAATAATACTCAATTGTTAGACAAAACTACGACTCGATAACTTGGTCGGACGAATCGACCTGCTCTGATACCAATAATGTAACACACCATTTCTACCCAACGATATATATAAAATCAGAGTTAGAAAATTTCCAACAAACATATGGAATGTTACATCGAACCATTGAGTCTACCAGTTTTACATCCAACTTCTGAGCTTCACTGATATTATCCAGAAAATCATTATTAATCTTCAACATCCCTAACATAACACTATGTGGTGTCACCTCGCAAACTAAGCTCATATCTCTGAATTGTTCAATTAATTCCAACTCTTTAACCATCATTGTCGACATATGTAAAGTATTCTGACTTAATGCATCAACCACCATATTCACTTTTCCTGGATGATAATTCAAATCGAAATCATAATCCTTTAATAACTCCAACCATCTTCATTGTCTCATGTTTAACTCCTTCTGATCAAATAGATATTTTAAACCCTTATGGTCACTAAATTCTTCAAATCTATAACCATAGAGGTAGTTCCTCCAAATCTTCAACATAAAAACAACTACAACAAGCTCTAAATCATGCAGAATAGTTTTTTTCATGAGTCCTCAACTGCCTTAACGCATAAGCAACTACCTTATCATTATTCATAAGCACACCTCCTAAACCCATCTTGGAAGCATCACAATATACTATAAAAGGTTCTCCTGGATTAGGTAATGTCAAAATCGGAGCCGACGTCAACCTTTATTTCAATTCGATAAAACTTCATTCACATTGAATGTCCTACACAAATGCTTTACCTTTACAAGTCAGCTTAGTTAACAAAAGTGTCAACTTAGAAAAACCTTCGATAAACCTTCTATAATAACCAACTAATCCCAAAAAGCTTCTAATCTAGGTAGCCAACTTTGGAGTTTCCCATTGCAATACAACATCTACTTTAGATGGATCTACAACAATACCACTACCTGAGATAACATGACCAAGAAAACTAATCTCCTTTAACCAAAATTCACACTCAGACAGCTTTGCATACAACTTCTTCTCTTTCAAAACTTGTAATACTATTCTTAAGTGTTCTGCATGCTCTTATTCCGATTTAGAGTAAATTAAAATGTCATAAATGAATACCACTACAAACTAATCCAAATAAGTATGAAAGATACGGTTCATGTATTCCATGAATAATCCCGGTGCATTAGTAACACCAAAAGGCATCACCGAATACTCATAATGTCCAAAACACGTTCTGAAAGTCGTCTTCTGGATATCTTCATCCTTCACTTTAATATGATGGTAGCCCGACCTCAAATCAATCTTATTAAACACTCGAGAATCCACCAATTGATCCATCAAGTCATCTATTCTTGGAAGTGGATACTTGTTCTTCATCGTCACTTTATTCAATTGTCTATAATCAACACAAAGCCTCATACTTCCATCTTTCCTCTTTACTAACAACACTGGAGCTCCCCACGACGATACACTTGGTCTTACAAATTTCTTCTCCAGTAACTCTTCCAATTGCTTCTTTAGTTCCGACAATTCAGATGCAGACATCATGTATGGGACCATAGAAACAGGTCTGGTATCAGGTACAAGATCAATAACAAATTCAACTTCCCTCTCTGGCGGTACATCCATAATTTCATCAGGGAAAATTCAGGAAATTCACGCACCACTTGCAATTCCTTAATTATTTCTTGATTCTCGACAGATAGCAACGCCATTAACGAGAACATCTGAGCCTCCTCTTGCATCAATTGCCTCAATTGTCTAGTAGGCAACAAACCATCTTCCTCTTCCTCGGGAGTACAAAACCTCACCGACTTGTTATAACAGTTAATATGAACACAGTTATGCTCTAACCAGTTCATACCTAAGATCACATCTAATCCACTTAAAGTTAAACAAACCAAATCAACAAAAAAGTATCTATCAAATATTGACAAAGGACACCTTAAACACACAAAAGAAGTAGTTAACGACCCCCTGGCTAGAGTATCGACGACCATATCTCCATTCATAGAAGACAACATAAGACCAAATATTTCAACACAATCAGCAACAATAAAATAATGAGTAGCACCGGTATAAATAATAGTAATTAAAGGAGTAGTATTAATGGAACATGTACCTCTGATGAGTCTGTCCTCATTAGCCGTCTGATTGTCAACCAAAGCGAACACCTTACCACTGGTTTGCGCCTTCTTTGGTTTCTGACACTGACTACCAATGTGTCCTTCTTCACCATAATTGAAACAAATCATGTCTTTATGCTTGCACTCGGATATAGCATGTCCAGTCTTACTACAATGAAAACACCTCTTCACCTCAGTAGTACACACATTGCTCTTATGACCAGGCTTTCCACATTTGAAATAAACTACACTAGCATGAGCATCTCCCCCACTAGTTCTCTGACCCTGAGAAACTTTATGTTTACCTTTACCAGTTGGGGAAACATAAGGCTTACCACAATTATATTGGTGCTTACCCCTATTCTCATTGATAGTCTTATAGTGAGCATTATTATCCTCTTCCTAAATCCTGCAACTATTAATCAAATCAGCAAAGACATGAATCTTCTTGTATCCAACTGCCTTTTTGATCTCTAGGCGCAACCCTTTCTCAAACTTGATGCACTTTGAAAACTCAGCATTTTCCTCACTATAGTGCGGATAAAACTTAGCCAACTCAAAAAACTTTGCAGCATACTCAACAACCGACATACTCCTTTGCTTCAGCTCAAGAAACTCAATTTCCTTCTTACCATAAACGTCTTCAAGGAAATACTTCCTCATAAACACCCTACGAAACACAACCCAAGTGACATTTTCACCTGCAGCTTCCAATTTCGTACAAGTCTCTAGCCATCAGTCATCAGCCTCGAGTGTTAGCATATGAGAACCTTATTGAATCTTCTACCCTATAGTGCAGTACATTACACAGAAAATTCTCTCAATCTATTTCAACCAATCCAACACTCCGTCAGAATCATACTTACCCTTGAAGGTATGCGGATTCTCCCTCTGGAAAGTCGCCAAGCTATGAGATCCAGCATTCCCTTCAGTGTTCGGATGATTCGCCATAACATGCGTCATTGCTTCCAAAGCAGCAACAAGTGCAACGTTATTCCTTCCAGTCATCTCAACTTATCTTTACAAGATAAACAACGGTTAGAACTTAAATTAACAATACTCGATTGTTAGACAAAACTATGACTCGACAACTTGGTCGGACGGACCAACCAGCTCTGTTACCAGTAATATAACACCCCATTTCTACCCAACGAATTATATAAAATCAGAGTTACAAAATTTCCAACAAACATATGGAATATTACACTTTCAACTTAAAACAACAACAATCAAACACCTGTAAAACATATACATAACACAATATTTCAGGTGAACCGATAACAATATGTTGTGTCTTTAAAATAAAACAACTTTTATCACTATGTAGCGGATTCACAAAAAATCAACTGAAAATACCATAACATCTTGCCCAATGCAAAACAACTTTAAGACAACAAGTCTTTAATGAAAATAACTTAAAAATTCAGCAACATAATGAAAACCAACAATAAAGAAAACATGCGTTCATTCCCCCGAGTGCTACATATCAGAGCGACAACACTGACTCGAACTAACGAAGGAAACAACTATCCTTATTGATTACCTGCACGTTACCAACACAGGGCAACATTCAAACAGAAGGGGTGAGATGTCGAACCATATAATTGAGTGTATGATAAATAATATATTAGATCAGATTATATAAAATCATCACTTTACAAATTTCAACTAACGTTAATCATCACAAGTCAACAACACAACAATTTAAATATGCAACACGGAATGCGACTCATTATAATGCACATGCATGTGGTACCAATGAAGCAAAACTCCCAACTTAGAAATCTTCCAATTAATAGAGGCATCAATAAGGCATAAGCCTTCAACTTAATTTTCCAATCCAGGCCAACTTACCGAGCATCAGCTCCAACTTGATTTGCTATGTATGCGACAACAACCACTACAGCATCAACCATTCAACAACAACACAACAACGACAACTCAACAACAAATCAACATTGGCCATAAGCCTACAACTTTATCTTACCAATAAATAACGACAATACAACCAAATTCAACACAACCTCCAATGTCACTTTTTTTATAGCAAAGTACACAACACCACGAATCAACCAAATTATACTATAACCCATCCGCGTAATTATTTGGATAATTTGACTAACTCCGGAAAATTAATCCTCAGCTAAAATCTCTCTTATTAATAATCTGTACTAATGCTCTTAATTACATACTAATACTACTAGCACAAGTATTACCTGCTAGTCCATAATACTACTTCTGCTACTCTCTTATTAGTTTACTACTAGTTACTAATATTATTTTATTTGGTACTACAATTTTCCATTCATACTGCTACTAATGTCTCCCTGCAAAATTAATGCCACTTGCTTCTTGTAATTCACTTACAAAATATACTACCTGTCATTGTATTCTCCTTCAACCATTTTATTTCCATTCTACTATTTTAGTAGCTCTACCAATTATTGGTGTTACATCTATTAAACCATCACTAGTGCTACTATTAAATAACTTTGTTACTTAAGATCCTACTAAACATATATATGTAGACTAACCATATTTATGTGGACCAAGTGGTTAAGTTAAATTGAAAATTACTAATTATACTAGTCCTAAATATTAGACTGCTAATGGGACTTAATTCACTTAAACTAATTATAGAATACTAAAGCAATTTGATTGAACTAAGTGTTCCTACCAAAAGCAAGTGCCATGCCTATCGTCATGAAACCCATGCCCCTCATCACAAAAGAGAGTATGCAAGGCACACTAAAAACAAAAATTCAAATGCCTCATATTAAACATGCACGCCGATCGGCATGCTCCCTTAGCCAAAATGCACCGTTCAACACTCTTTCTTCTAGCCACGCAGAATTCCACAAATTACACAGTTTTTCATTGATGCTAATCCCAGACCAATACAACAATTAATTACAGCAACAAACAACTACACCAACATCAACATGGAATAATTTTAAACAACAAATTTATTGACAGTAACCAATTTCATTAGAAATATTCACAACAACTCAACATACACACCCAACAATAATTTTAACAACCTAAACCCCACATATTATTTATCATGCAACCCATTAGATAGTCAGAACCCCACCCTTATCTTGGATTGAAGGTTGCTCTAACTCTTCGATTGACTCCTAGATTTTCCCCTTTGCTTGCAACTCTACGTACCTTCTCTTCTCCACAAACCCTTATGCTCTTCTACTGATAAAACCTAGAACTAACTTCCTGCTACTTCTAATTCTATTTTATTCAATTTAATCAATATAATAATACTACTATCTTACTATTACTCTTATTGGGCTTCATTGTACACCCCCACTATTTACTACTTCTAATCATTAAATAAGCCCACATAAAATTAATAGTATTATTCTAATACTATTTAATAATATTATTTCTATAGCTTAAACCAACCAATTTATTAAATAACCATATAAAAACTTAAATCAATATTTCACAACATCAACCAATTTCATAAATAAATTCGAAAATATTTAATTAAATAATTAATTAAATATCAGGCGTTACAAACGCGAGTTTCACAAAGTGTGTCGCTGAACATGGAGTGTATGTAAATGATGTCGACAGTGTCAGTCAAATCATTTTATACCTCTATGTTGATGACTTACTCATTACAGGAGCAGACAAAGCTGAGATAATGAAGGTAAAGTCAATATTAATGCAGGAATTCAAAATGTCTGACTTAGGGAATCTCTCATATTTCCTAGGGATGGAATTCAAAGACACTAAAGAAGGAGTATTCTTGCATCAAACGAAGTATGCTCAAGATATTTTAAAGAGGTTTAATATGAGAAACTGTTAGGAAACGGTCACTCTGTTAGAGACTGGAGAAAAGTTGAAAAAGGAAAAGGATGATGAGTTTGTAAGTTCGACCCTTTATAAGAAAATCATTGGATCCTTAAGATATCTTTGCAATACTAGACCACATATCTGGCAAAGTGTAAGATTGTTGAGTAGATTTATGGAGAAACCTCAAGAATGTCATCTCATCGCAGTAAAGAGGGTGTTGAGATACATAAAGGGAATTATTGATCATGGTGTGCTGTTACCTAAGAATTCAAAGAACAACACAGATGTCGAAGTTCATGGATACACTTACTTATATTTAAGTGGAGATCAAGACGAAAAGAAAAGTACTGCAGACTACATTTTCATGATTGAAGGTGCTCCAATCTCTTGGAGTTCGAGAAAGAAAAGAATTATGTATTTTGTCATCACGAGACACAGAATATGTGGCTGCATCATATCCTATGTGCCAAGCAACATGGGTCGAAATGCTACTTGAAGAGCTCAAGATAATGGAACCTAAGAAGATGAAGTTGTTTGTCGATAACAAGTCAGCTATAAACCTGAAGAATCACCCAGTGTGCCATGGTGGAAGTAAGAACGTAGAAAGAAGGTATCACTTTCTGAGGGATCAAGTCAACAAAAAGAAGCTTGAGATAAAACATTGCAAGAAATAAGTGCAACTAGCCGACATATTTACCAAACCTCTGAAGAAAGTCAGATTCGACGAGTTAAAGAAAAGCATTGGGATGAGAAGTCTCGAGAACATGAATTAGGGGGTGTGTTAGATGTATAATTCTTGTTCAGTCAAAATGCTAGTTTAGTATATGTCGAATAGATTTTGTATAGGTTGTAAGCTATATTCGACAGAGTCGAATACAACAAATATAACAGTATGTCGAAATCATGTTTTGGGCTTTAGCATTTTGTATAATTGGGTCTGGGCATTGTTTTCCTATATAAAGGGTTGCTGAGATTGTAATAATCTACATTGATAGTGAGAAATAATTCATATAACAAACTCTCAATTCGCTCTCTTCTCTCTTCTTCTTCCTCTTATTCACAAAAATCATCTTTCTTGAAAATCCTTTGTTCCAACACTCCAAACATCCACTAAAATTCTCCACCAAAAATTATTTTCATATTTTCCTATTAAAGTGTTCGGGAGCTTTCATTATCCTCTCACACCATCCACTTGTAGAAATAAATTACAAGTTAGATCAACACCACATGTATTCTTTGGATATCCATTAAATGAGTTGTAAGTGTTGACATTTATCGAGTAAAAAAATATTAATTTCTAGACATATCATTTTTTATGATAATACTTTTAATTTTATAATATAAATGCTCTTACAATATCTAGCTATGAATATTTGGATGACAAATAGAACATTTTCTTCCAAAATCTCACCAAACTGAAGGTTCAATGAAACACAAGAAATGAGGGTTTGAATTGGGTTTCAAGATTAAACCTTTTTCGTTCACCCAAACACAAACAACACAAAACCAACAATGGTAAAATAACACAAGTATTTTTATCTCTGTTCCCCTTTAACTAGGTTAGTCCATTCCACTCACCAAGGTGATTTCCCCTTCTTAATAAGGACTTAATCCACTAATCAATACTTTGATTACAAACACAAAGACCACAACTAATGTCTTCTCAAGGATTCTGACTATACCCTAGTCCCTCAGGAATTCTATTACATTTAATAAAGCAAAAGGAATTCTTTTGCAACTTTTCCAAGTGTCAAATTTTTAGACTCCATGCTATTTTTGTTTTAACTATTAGTAAAAAGGTTTCCATAATTAACATTATTATATTACTATTTTATTATTTCTTTTATATTTAATTATATTTAATGCTGATTTTGTTGGGCCATGTGTCATACCCCAAATTTATCAAACCATTATATTATACTTAGGTTTCTAATTAAATAAATCTTATTATATAGGTTTTATTTCTATGGGGGAGTGAAACATGGAAAAAGGGGTGTTGATTTTAAATGGACCATCAATATCTAATGGCTCATTAGGTTTTTAAAAAAGAGTTCATTTCAACTTTAAAAAGAGAGGGGTATTGTTTTAACCAAGGATGTGTGAGCAAATCATTTTTTTTTATTAAGGCCCATTAAGGTTCCATTCTTTTTTAGAGAGGGTGTATAAAGTAATATGTTTTTTGTTCAAGCCAATGATTGAAACAGTGCGGCCCATTCAATTTTGGTTTCAAAAGATTGCTTTTGTTTTTAATTTTAACATTATCATTATCTTATTATAATTAATTGTTATTACTGATTATTTTTTCTTTTTAGGTCATTATGTTTATAACTTCATCAAAATAAAGAGATATTGGTCTTAGTGTTGAAAAGGTATTTTCTTTTTACACAGATCATTTCCAAGCCCAAACAGGCAGGCCCAAGTCTAGTCAATTAAGGACAGAAATATTTTTACCGTGAATTAGAAAAATGCATAGTCCAAAACCCATTGTAGGCCCATATCCAAAGTTAATGTTTGGCCCATAATCAAATCAGACAAACAACCATTGTGCTAATTAAACAAGAAATAACACATGGTTTTAACTGAAACGAGTATTGTTCAAATCATCGAAACAAAATCAAAAGTAGTTAATACAGAACACAAGAATATAAATAATATCATGCTCATTACAGAAACAAATCCAAACTGATTACAAACAAATTCATCACTAATCAATACAAATCAAAACATTTACTTAATTCTAAAAATTACAGACAAATTAATATTCTTTCCTAATATGCTAATCCTACAAATTACTATAAAAACCTAAACAAAGAAAAATACAGGGGGGAAAGAGTTTATAGAAAAAATCACTACAGAGAAGGGAATTTTTGAAGCTTGGTCTTCATCACCGCCGTAGATCCGCCTCCGTCACTGTTCCATCTTAGGGTTTTAATGAAACCCTAGCTCTCCAAAGTACCGCCGAGCCTTCGTCATCACCATCACCTCATACCTGCGAAAGAACGAAAGAGAGATTAGCGAAAGGGCCAAATTTGAAACGAACGTGAATTTAAAACAAGGGTAATGGATCACTTATCCTCTTTTTTGTTGTTTTTCTTTGTAATAGTTGCTGATGTGTTTGGTTTTTGGGGGTAGGTAAGGACGATCACCGACAGATTGGGTTTGGAAGCGGCATAGATTTTTAGGGTTTAATGTCGCGGTGAGAAAGAATAAGAATAGAGAAAAAGGAAATGAGATGGAGACAGAGTAAGAAATAACAAAATAAAGTTTTGTTTGATAAAATGAAATTATATTATGCTTATAATCTAGTATGCACCGTCCCACCGTATTACTATACTGCACCAATTACAACCACATGATCCTTATCAATCGTCCCTGGAGTACGTGTTTACAACATTACCGTGCGACCATCCACACGTGAACCACACAGACTTCCCAAACCCCTGCATTGGGTTTGGCCCATTATGTATCCACACCCCTCTTCAATTGTTTTTTTTACTAACACGCAGATTCACACCCACTGGCCAAGTGGGCCAAGTCCAATATCTGAATTTGGACCTATACTTCTTGCACCCTCCATTTTGCTACGTAATATAAAAGTACACCCCCCTGCCTTTTGGGCCTGAATGCAATATCTGAATTCAGGCTAATGCCGTTAACACCCCCTAGTTTACTACTCTAGCCTAATTTACACCCCTTGCATTTTTAATTTATTTTCTTTATTATTTTATTATAATTATTTTTATATTTCTTATTCTAATATATTTAATATATTTAATGTTCTTATATTATTATTATCATAAAATCAAATAATATATTTTTCAGCTCATCAAAAATATTTTCTATTTATTGCATTAAATAATTTTATTTTAAACATGCATAATAAGATAATTTTTTATAATTAACACATAAAAAAACTAAACCAACGACAAATTATTTTTGTAAATCAAATTAATCTTTAAAAAGGGTTACTAGTGTATTTAAATCGACTGCATATTCCGTCTAAATATCTCCGCTATTCGTACACCTAGAATGAGTATGCGGGAAATTCAAATATATTTCTTAACCTATAAAAAATACAAACCAACCGCAAACTACAAAATGAGACTCTAATTCCTCATAAGAGGATTCATAGGCATACGACTAAAATCGTGGCGAGTTCCCCTAATAAAAATTAAAATCCTACGTCCTAAAATCGAGTTTCTAACCCTAGTATCCTTGTGAGCAAGGTAGATGAGGGGGTGCCTAACACATTCCCTTCGTCTAGAACCAAGTACAAAAAACCTAGAATCTCCAACTTTTAGGGTTATCTTTTATATTCCATTCCTTAGAATAAAATTTATGGGTGGCGACTCTCATTTAAAACCAGTTATAACAGTTGGCGACTCTGCTAGGGACTCAACCTTAGGTTTAGTAGCCTTACCATTAGTTTTAGGGTTTAGGTTTTTTTTCTTTATTTTAAAGTTTTAATATTTGTTTATTTATTTATTCACTAATTTTTGCTTATTTCATTTGATCATGTTAGTATATATGTGGCAGGATTTAAAGTTTTGCAAAGATGTTTTAAAAAACCCTTGGAAAGAAGGTTCGTCTATTAGCCAACGGGATACATCATCCCTATGAGTTTATGTTACGACTTCTCCTAGAGTCGATAGAATTACACAAAAGGAATACCTCTCAAGAGACATACTCTTGGGAAGTAGGACTTTGGAATGACAACTATGGCTCTTTGTACAACCTTTAAAACAAGATCTCTTTATAAGACCTTTTATGACCTAAAGACGAAAGTTTTGGTCTGTAATGAGGCTCTACTTAAGGGAGGCCCTTGTGCATTTTCCTCTAGTGTTATTCATGACACCCTTAAGGAAACCGCCTTATAGGGAGGGTAGAATATCCATAAACCCAAGCTAAGAGCCTACCTTCTAAGGGTACCATCCATAAAATCCTGTCATTTAACCATACGTTCATGCATTCACGCAGCTATACATTTCATATATTCATTATTCTCTCTTTTCTTTTGTTTGTCTTATTCACAGGATTAAAAAAATATATATAAAAAAAAGGTTTTGGTGAGTGCCTAAATATGAATACCAAAGGGAAATAACTCGTTTGCATCAATGCTATCAAACCAGACATAACAAAAATCAAGGCTGTAAAAGAAAGATTATATGAAAGGGCTCTGGAAACATTCACTCGGTGCTATGGAGATATCCCTGCAACTATCAGTGTCTTTTGGGGTACAAATACTTTCAATATAGATCCAACTCCTGCTCTGCTTGCTGACATCTATTACACAATTCATACGCGGTACGAAAAAAGAAGAGGTACTCTAATTTGTTGTATCCCGTTGTTGTATTCCTGGTTTATGACTCACCTTTACAAGGAAGATTACATAATCCCGAATCTGACAAGGTATGAGTGGCCTCAGAAACTAAGGTCTCTTACTGCTAGTTTTGTATTATAGTATGCAAGGAAGTTGGACATCAGTGATATTGTTTATAGTTGTTGGGACTTTCCTAATGTTCCATTAATCGGATCACAAGGTTGCATTAATTACAACCTCGCCTTGCCCTACAACAACTAGGGTATCTCTTAGAAGATAAGCCCCCAGTCGAAGGAAATTGAAAGTGCCTTCCTTGGTGGAGAATGTGAGTTCGCTGGGACCTTCCTGAGACTAATCCAATTACCACTTTGTGCAAGCAGTCACTGAATCGAAGGAGGATGTAGGAGTGGATTGAAGGATCTTTTTATAACAAGTAATGGAATGACTCAAAGGGCTACTGTATGGTAGTTGGAGAAGTGGATCGAAGGCTAGTTTGATGGTCACTTAGAGGGTGAATCGAAGGTTCTCACTTAGTGTACAAAAGGGAGTTGAGTTTTTCAGAAGTGTTTGAAAGAAAATGTTGGGAAGTGTTTAAGAATTTTTGAGAATTTTCACAAGTGTTTTCTTGCAATCCTTCAGGCGCCCAACATGTGTGGTGATGTCTCTTATTTATAGATGGCCTGGACTGATGTTTTAGGAGGGAAACCAAAAGATTTAAACATAAAAGGTATGTTGTATTTGTAGCTTTCGAGGGACAGTGTTTGTATGCCATTTTGGTGCAAGGAATAAGGCAGTATTGCAGGACTGCTGTGCAGCAATTTTGGAGTTTTATGGCCAGAGTATCAGGCCTGAACCTGGCAGCGCATGGGACTTGGTCAACAAGTACCTTTGGCATCTCAACTTTTTGTCTTGACCCCCTAACTTTGTCCTTCGACCAGAATCTTCAGCAATCACTTCTTTTTTCAAATCGAAGTGTCCTTCGAATGACTTATGTGGGTATCCTTTGAAGGGGGCCAAGTAAGTTTCTTACGACCAGACCCTTCATGGGTTCCTTTGAATGGTATAAATACATGCTCTTGGGATGGGTCAGTAAAACATGTCATTCGATTGGGACATCCAGACATGTCTGGCAAGTCTTTCGAATGCGCCATCATGGTACTTCTTTCGCATGAGACAATGGCATAGTGTAGAATTTGTATGTTGAAGGAAGCCATTCAGAGAGATACTACCCACTCAAATTTGTCTGCAAAGGGGCCATATGGCCAAATGAAAGAGGGTATGCAGGAGGTCCCTGCCTTGTGACCTTATGCAAATATGCTCAAACGAAAGTTTGTAAAGAGGGAGTCACATGCCCAAGTGAAAGGCATGACTAAGAGATTATGCTGAAGGATTTGTACACACCAAACGAAAGATGCATGCAGGGGATGAAAGGCTCAATCGGAGATTGCAATACTGGGAAAGCCATTGCCCCAAACGAAGGAGGCCTGGAGAAGGCAAGATGTGTAATCGAAAGAGGGCAAAAGAGAGGCTTTGGCCTCCTGAATCGAAGGACATCATCAGGAGGCTTTTTGCCTTGTGAATTGAACCTATTTGATGGGAAGTGTTGTTCTTTAGAAGCTTGTAACAAGTGTCTTCAAAGGGTGACTTTGGCCTTCTGCATGTTAACATGGTAGGAAATTCTGCCTTGTAAGTCTTGGCTAACACGCAGGGAAGATGCTATGTGGCCAAATGTAAGATTTGCACAAACTTTCACACGAAGTATAGTGCTTAAACGAAATAGGAAATGAACTTGCCCAAATGAGTCTAATGCCTCAATCGAAGCATGAAATGAACTTGCCCCAAAGGAGTCCAGCACCCAAACGAAAGGTGCAACCAAAGCCAAAGTGTCCAATCGAAGGATTCAAAATCGGAAAGAACTTGCTTTTCCTTTAATTTTGTAAAAAAGAGAATTTTCATATGTTTTTTCTTTTTAGTTATTTCCTCTTTAATTTTGATGCTGAAAAGTCCGAATATATTTGTGTAAGCTTTAACTTTTGGGAGCCTTTTGTGAGAAATGTCTTGAGAAATGAGAGGGAAAATTTTGGGGTACAACATCTTCCCCTGTTCAATCTTCTTAAACCTGAAGAGTTAGATTGGAGAATCTTCTATTCGTGACTTGAAGGTGGAAGATGATTGAACACTAGAGTGCCCAGAAATTTGCACTTGATGATATTGTGGTTGAGGTGTAAGGAATGGGCTTAAAGATGCCATTTGGAGAAATGATGGAGAGTTGTAGGAGATGGGATTATATATGCCATCTGTTGTACCCCAAAATTTTCCCTCTCATTTCTCAAATAATCTCTCACAAGATCTCATTTGGTTCAAGATTGCACAAGGGTTGATCAACTCAAGACACCTCCTCTAGCACTAATGACTGAAAATTAGGGTTTAAGATTGCACAAGGACAATTGAACTTTTAATTCCTCATATTAATTTCATGGATCATTTTGGACTCTCAATATTGCCCATGTCAATTTTCAAGTCTTGGATCACATTTTTGCTCAGTCAATTGATCAGTTGACCTAAAATCATTTATATTTGGGAAAAAGTCAACTGTGGTCAATTTACAGTCAAGCTTCATAATTTTTTATCCATATAAACATTATGAACTCACATATATAATTTGATCAAGTTTGGATCACAATTCCTCAAGAAATTTGACCAGATCATCAAAAGGGCAAAATGGTCAAAATTAGGGTTTTGACTAAGAAGGTGCAATTTCTGATTTTTAACCTAGCAAATGGTTGGTTGGTTTAAGTTATGATCTCAAGGATTCAAATGCATCATTTTTACCTAATGGCATGGCTCAAAATATATCTCAAGATTGATTGATTGACAAATGAATTTTTAATCAACTGATCAAAAGTCAACTGTACACTGAAAAGTCAAACTTTGACTTTTTAGTCAAAATCAAGTGTCAACGATCACAGTTCATCAAAACAAGTCAAAATATGAAACTTGTTCATTAATAAATCAAAAAGTCAAGATTTCATTTTGAAAAGTCAAAATTTCTAAACTTAGAAATTTTTCTGTGTTGAAAACTTCATATTTTTTCACAAATTTGAGCAAACTTTTCGCCATGATGCAAGATGATTCAAAGGAAACTTCCAACATGAAAGTTGTAGATATCAATGAGATCTAAAACATTGTAGAACATAACTTCTCCTAGAAACGCATGGATTTCAAGTTATGATTTTGTGAATACATGTTCATGAAACTTGGAAACTTAGTGAAATTTTGCCCTAGTTTAGGCAGAATTTTGACCTAACTTCATGGCAATTTTTCACATAGTTCCAAGATGAGTTTTAAAAAATGTCCAACATAGAGGTTGTATAGGATGTTACAAGCTTTACAAAATGTCCAAGAACTCATTGAGATCAGGTTTGAGCAAGGTGAATCGAAGACAAGAAGTTAGGGTTTTCAAACTTGAATTACAAGCCATTTCTTGATGAACACATGAACCAAATCCATGCTAGGATACATAATCTTTGCTTTGCAGGCCTAAATATTATTTGTCACTCCATAATTAATGTTTTACACAGCTACTAGAAGCTTTAATCCAAGCATTCAATGCATTGCCCATGCTTAATACCATTTTAGGAAGAAAGGCAACATTGCCATTTTGGAAAAATGGCTTTATGCAAAAAGTCCATTCTTCTTGAGCCTCTAACTTGTTTGTTGAGCACACACTTAACATATAAAGCCAGATAAACATGTTTAAAGTTTGTAACCACTCTAGACAGCCTTCTACTATGCATTGGGACAATGTGTATCAAGCTTGCTTCAAAAACAAGAAAAAGAGCCATAACATGTGATTTTTGAATTCTGATCAAGCACAAGTCTCTAAACGTGTTGCTTATAAATAGATGCACTATTTGTAAGCTAGAACATGAGCTCGAACACCCTAAAACACTCCCAAACTCCCTCAAATCATAAATTGCCCAAAAACTCCATTGTTGCACAATTTCTGACTTTAAACTTCAAACTTCCATTTCCCTCGTGCGTTCTTTGGCCTTTTAGTTTCTAAAGCTTCCTTACATCAAATACAAACCATCCCATACCCTGTTACACGACTGTAACATCATCTTCATCAACTTCCATAGCCAAAAATAGAGCATTGCAGTTGGACTTCTCCAGACCATTCCAGCCACTCTCAACTCAAGATAAGCATTGCATTAGCTTCCTAGAGACTCAAGGAAGCTAACCTGATCATTGCAGCACCTTGAATCAAGCTCGAACTCATTTCACAAGTGCCAATTTTGAGGTATTTTTCTTGAACTTCTATCTTCTCATTTAGGAATTGTTAGGCCTGTGTTTGTGAAGATAAAATGTAGACATCATTACCCTGAAACTATACATGTCCATAGATTTAATTTATGTTGCTTGAGTAGGGAGAATTTTGAAATTGAACCTCTGAAGATAAACAAGCATGTAAATCCAACACATTTGCCCACTTTCACCCTTAGGGTAATTCCACTTTGTTTCCTTACAAAAATGGCCATGTTATGCATGTGGGGTATCTTAACAAAAACAAATAAAAAATACAAGATCATAGTCCCTCGATGACGCTATCAATGTTGCCTTTCAAAAATGATCTTAGTCCCTTAAAGAAAAATGCTAAGATATCTCACAATATTGCTATCACGGCTATACGATGACTCACGCGCGTCCCTTTACATCCAAAGATAAGGCTTCTTACCAAATCAATGGTAAGATAGCAATATCAAAGGAAAGGAAGAAATGAACTAAGACTTTTGAGTAGGTATATTGTTCCTAGTTGCTTGCTCAATTTCAAATCAAACACTCTTACTTATTTTCAAAACAAACACCAACACTTTCAAAAACACTTTCAAAATATTTTCCAAACTTGAAACATTTTCATAAGCTCATCACTTTGTATATGTTCTTACGAACGAGAACTATTACAAAGTTTGGCTAAACGAAGGTGCCTTTTCAAAATACTTTCAAAAAACACACAAAGCACATTTTCAAACAAAAGCAAGTGATCTAGCAAGAAACTAAGAGCCCATAGATAACTATTGATGAAAAAGGTGCTAACACCTTCCATTTTCATAATCTACCCCTGAACTCAAGAAATAATCTCAAAGGTCTTTCTTGTTCTTTTCAGCCTTTCCTTTTGGATAAAAGAAAAGTCAGTGGCGACTCTTGCTAACTGCAACATTTACGATAACACGTAAAACACCCAAGTCAGTTCTCCCACCGTATCACAGAACTGGCGACTCTGCTGGGGAAATACTTAAAGTGGGGTTACCTTAGGGCTAGATCACCTTTATTTGCTTTCATTGTTTAACTTGTTTGCTTTACATTTTGGTTCCTTGTTTGCGCTTGTTCTAATCCTCTACCCGGATTTGGGATACCTTATAGGTAAGTAGCACTACATTGTGGAAACTGTGCGGGGTATACCGACATGGTCTAAACAATAGCTATGTTAGTGTGGCATATTTGTGGGTACCGGTAGCCCTTGAGTAGTCAAGGAGAATACGGGGCCGCTGAGTAATGTCATGAAGCACTAACTGACTTTTAGAACCTTTACTTGACCAACTTGGCCTTTAAAACGTAGTGAGATGACCGACTTTGATGCAGTCTGAAGTTGGTAGATACTCGATACTACACTCATTGAGGTTTTATTTTCGGGATATTTCAGTCACCGTGAAAGAGGCTTGTGCTGAAACAATGCCCAAGAAGACAAATAAGTGATATTGAGATCCCTTAGAACCCGATTACTATTTATAGGACATGTTTGAGCCAACTAAACTTCAAGAGGGTACTTACCTATGAGAATCCATGCAAGCCTAAACCTACGGACTTGTTTGCCTTGTTTATATATAATTACTTATACATGACATCATAAACATCATAACATCATAACATCATACTCATTTTCACTAACCATTTCAAGGATTATTTGGATTTATCTTTGTTCTATTTTGTAGGACATGGCTTCTATCCGCAGGAATACTATTCAAGTCAATCTCGTAAGGATCCCTCCTCAACTCAAAGAGTCAGCATCAAGGGTTCCTGAGAATTCTCCATTCACCGAAAGATATGGCCGTCTCCTAAACTTGGTTACCTCCAAGACTGATGAATATATGATGAAGGTGCTTTTCCAATTCTTTGATCCTCTACGCCACTGCTTCACTTTTCCCGATTATCAACTTGTGCCTACTCTAGAAGAATTTTCACAACTATTGAGGATTCCCATTCTCAATCAACTACCCTTCAACGGTACGGAAAAAGATCCAAAATCTGAAGAGATTTCCCAAGCATTACACTTACAACAATCTGATATCACAACTAATTGGGAAACAAGGAGTGGTGTCAAAGGTTTCTTAGCCAAGTTCTTGTTCGAGAAAGCTCAAGATTGTTGGAACTCTTTGGACTTACAAGCTTTTGAAGAAATCATGGTCCTTCTCATCTATGGGATGGTTTTGTTTCCAAACCCTGACCAACTAATAAATATTAATGCTGTCAAGATCTTAATGTCTCGTAATTCAGTGCCTACTTTGTTGGGAGATATCCTTCATTATTTTCATTCTCGCACTATGAGAAAGAGAGGAATCCTCACGTGTTACACTCCTCTCTTGGCAAGATGGTTTATTTCACATCCTCCCCGATATGTGTTGAAGAACGAGCAAGGTTCAAGATGGTCCCATAGGTTGATGACGCTCAGACATTCAGATGTTCATTGGTTTTCCCGATCCTTAGAGAATGTTGCTATCATCGACCATTATGGTGAATTCCCTAATGTCCCTTTACTTGGCATTAGGGGAGGTATCACATACAACCCTTGTTTAGCCTTGCGACAGTTTGGTCACTCCCGAAGGGATGGTCCACATGAGATGCTCATTCAAGGAATAGTATTCGACTACGAGAGCAACGATCAGAGTTACCGCTAAAGGTTTATCCGAGCTTGGAGGATGGTAAGCAAAATGGACAGTAAGACGCTAGGACACAAGAATTCCATTCCCCTCGAGCCTTACCTTAAGTGGGTACGAGCTCGTGCTCAGAAACTTGTGATGCCTTATCCCTCCATCTTACCAGTTATCATGGAACCTGTGGTTGAAGGAGATGTTCTCTACACTGTCCTCCACCCCGACATGCCTACATCTCTCGAAGACTTGCAAAAAGGATGGATTCAGCTGAAGGAAGAACGAGATACTTTCGAAGCTCAGTTCTATGCTAGCGAGAAGAGGGTATTGGAGCTTATAAAGCATCTACAAGAAGAGAAAAGTATGAACGCCTATCTCGTGCCGAAGAGGATGCGTTCAGTCTTTTTATCTTAGAAAGTTATTTTGTAAGCCCAAGAGGCATTTTGTAATATTTTCAAGTTAATTAATGAAAATTGATGTTTGTTCATTCTTTTGTCTATGCAAATTTAAATTCCATAAATCCTTGAAATCATTTGCATATACATATTACATGCATCATAACATGACAGGTTTTCGCATAACAGGTTTCCTTATCTTTCTGCTGTTTATTTATGCAAGATGGATATAGAGAAAACTGTGAAGGATCTTCAGGAAAAAAACTCTCAATTCCAAGAGACTCTACTGGCCCTAGCCAAGGGTCAGCAAGACATGATGGCATTGCTGACAGTTAAGAAGAAGCCCAAGAAGAAAGCTCTGCTCAATATAGGTAGAAGGTTCAAAGAGTCGGTTCGTCAGATCCCGGTAGTGGAAGACTAATCTGAAGAAGACGATAATCAGATTGGTGAGGTTAAGAGTACCAGGTTGATGCATTAATGATCAAGCGTCCGATGATGATTATTTCGACAAGCAGTATCCACCCGCTGATGTCAAGTATCAGCAGTAAGAAGACAGATTGAAGGCTGTTGAAATCCAAGCCGTCCCCGGTTTAGATTTTGATGATTTGGGTTTGATCTCTAGGGTTGTCATTCACCATAAATTCAAAATACAAGTCTTTGCTAAGTACGGTGGAGTTTCTTGTCCAAAACTTCACCTGAAATCTTATGTGCACAAGATACAGCCGCACACTGCTGATAAGAAACTTTGGGTTCACTTTTTCTAAGAGAGCCTGACCGGAACGCAATTAGAATGGTTCTACCAGTTAGATGGGTACCATATCAATACCTGGGAGGATTTAGCTACCTCCTTCTACCATTAGTACCAATATAACACCGACTTGGCACCAACAAGGGTTCAGTTGCAAGATATGACTATGGGGGAGAATGAATGATTTAAAGAATATGCATAAAAGTGGAGACACCTGACCAGTATGGTTCAACCACTGTTGTACCCCAAAATTTGCCCTCGTATTTTTCCACAAGAAATCACAGCTTCGGGCTTTTCCTGATTTTTCAGATTGGCGTAAGAATCAGTCAAACAAACTTTTCTTATCAGTCAGACAAAATTAGGGTTTTCATTGATTTTTAAGCAGTTCAGGCAGATTGCTAAGGTTTGGTTGAGTTTGACTCAGGTTTTGATCAGGCGAGCGTTTCTTTGACATTTAACTAAGAACTAGGATTTGTGCGCATATTTCTCAGAAAGAATTAATCCTACAATTCTTTTCAGTTTACTCTGAGATTTGGATTGAGGCATTTGAATCAAGAACTTGCAGTATTTTGTTTAATCAGTAAAGGCTAAGGCATTTGATTTGAGATGAGAAGAAAGCTGAGGTACTTAAATTGAGAATCTGCAGTGTTTGGATTTAATCAAATAAAAAAGGGACATGTGGACGTGTGTTGTTTAGATGTGCAGTGCTCTGATTATTCAAGATTCCAGACGTTTATTGATTATTTATTATTCTGAGTTAAAATGATTGGGATTTATTTCCAGTTATTATAATTTTAAGAATTATAAATAATTAAATGAACAATGAATTGGAAGAAGAATTAACTGATAAAAAGAGGGATGTTTATTTATTTTGAATTGTTTGTTATAGATATTATTTAAATACTGTAAATTTATTTACAGTTATTTACATTAATACTATTACAAATAATTAAAATGGAAACAAAGCTATGTCCTAAAAGTCTTCAAATCTTCAGCTTCTACTGCTACTCCTCTCCATTTGATTTTTATCTGCAAAAAGAAAAGAAGAAGTCAAAAGCAGATAAAATTAA
Source organism: Vicia faba (assembly GCA_948472305.1). Lineage (NCBI taxonomy): Eukaryota > Viridiplantae > Streptophyta > Magnoliopsida > Fabales > Fabaceae > Vicia > Vicia faba. Next base: position 573,141,723 of record OX451738.1, read on the forward strand.
AAAAGACAGACGGATAAAAAAATGGATTCATCATTAAAAGCAACTGGCCGGAATCAGTTTGCCCTCTCTGCAAATCACGAGATTTCTCCCGGTTCACAAAGAGGGATAAAAATGCTTGCAAAAAGTATGAAATGCACAAAAGTTATAATTGCACAAATTCAAATTTGTCAAACATATTGCATTGTCAACAATTTGCCCATTTCAAAAATCCCTAACAGCATGTATAAGCACAAAGGCAAACTGAATTGCCTAACCAGATCAACAAAGTCCAAATTGGACAGCAAACTGTCCAAATCTGTCAAAGGTACAAAGGCTATCAAAAAGGCTATCACAAAGATGCAGAAAATCTGTAAAAGGAGATAGAAGTATGCAGAGGAAAACCACAAGTGCAAGCATATTCAAAAGATATCATCACTTTCCAAAGGCCAGCTACCTTTTCAGAACATAAGTACATCTAAGTAATATTTAATATTCTTAAAATCTGGAGAGAGAGAAAAGAGAAGAAGAAAAGGAGGCTTACAGGCTTAGGCTTGAAGAAAAAATATATAAAAACAAACTGTTATCAACACAGTAGAGGAAGGAGAGAGATATCACAAAAAGAAAAGCTACAAAACTGTAACATTTTTGAAACACAGTTCAACCTCCAAACAAGAAGGATAACAAGGCCAAACCTTGAAGCTTAAACATGAAGCCTAACCTGCAACCAAAACACCAAAAACCTGTAAACTGTCATCAAGCCTAAAAGCCTCGTGCCTGTCTAAGACCAAAAGCCTCTAAAGCCTGAAGCATCAAACCAAATCCAACCTGCCTCTAAGCTGCATAAGCCATAACCTGCCTCTCACAAAAGGCCCAAAACATCAACCTGTGTTCAAGATTACAAACAGCAAACCAAGCCTGCCTTACACTGAAACAAAACCCAAAACAAATAAACAAACAGCAAGCCAAACCTCAAGGCTTCAAGCCTGTAACCTATTTTTCAGCACAGCAAACCTAAACCCAAAGCAAACAACTCAAATTCATACCAAGCTTGCAAGCCTAAGCATCAACCTGTCTAAGCCCTCAAACCCCTCAAGCTTAATCTGTCCAAGCCTCAAACTGAAGCCCAAGCTCTCAGAACTCAAAGAGTTCATCATCGAGGCAACCAAACATATCAACAAAATCCAACCAAAACTCCAAACCCTCAGAATTGCTTCATCACTGGGTTAACATACAGGGGCAAACATCAATATCAGCATACAAGCATACAAGGCAGTAACCAACATATCAGGCATCAAGGAAGCTATTCCAAAGGCGAGGATAACAAGAGAAGAAGAAAAGAAGCAATATTCAAGATCAAGGCAACTCAGTATCTCAGAGGTATACATACAAAACATCTCAGATAAATCATCACTGAAAGTGTATCAAGCATAGCAACGTATAGAGGCAACACTCAACTAGCCATCAGAAGCAATACTCAAGAATCAAACACCAACAAGCATACTAAGGCGAGGAAAAGAAATCAACAACAAATATTTAGAGACAACTCAGAATAAGCATAAGCGAAGCCAACATAAGAAGAAGAAAAGAAGTGATTTCAAACTAGGTTTTCAGTTTGTTCATCATTAAACCTAAAGAAGCAAAGCAAAGGTACCAGGAAGCAAGCGAGCTCAACATCACGCGTCCTCCACCCTTGGCCGCCCACAGCGCCTTCCAATTCGTCTCCTCACTTCCTCTCCAAAGGTATAAACCCTTCTTTTCTTCTTTTCTTTTCCCCATCTTGCACAAACATTAAGCAATATAATCAAGAACCAGAAATGAGTAAAAACATGCAAAGGCGTAAAACATACAGAACGAAAATCAAACCTCGTAACCACCGCCTGGAGTGACCTTGTGGAGAGAGGAGAAACGGAGGTGACGTTGGGTGGCCATGGATGATTAGCGTGGTTCAGAGGTATGGTTCGAGCAAGAAGACGAAAGAAGACGAAGAGGACGAAGTGAACGGCACGCCTCTGTGTTCTCACTAACCCTAAATCCAAGGTGAACGATACTATCTGAAACCCTAAAACCCTTGTGAATCAGATTGGGCCTTGCCCCTGTCATTTGCCTTGGCCCATTCAAGAAGCCAGCGCGTACACCCTCTCTCCTGGCGCCTCACCTCCCTTTTACTTGTTCTACAATTTTTGCTTGGGCCAAACAAAACCCTCTAAGGCCCATTCCCTTTTTTAAACTAAAATTACTCTTTTTATCACCCTATACTTTTTTTACTTAATGTGCTAATTTTAATTTTTGCCTTAACAATACTCTTTTTTATATATAACATAATTAAGTTTTGTATAGAAACTAAAATTCAAATAATAATTTTCTTTAAATTTAAGACAACTTTTCCTTTCTTTTAATTAAAATCTTGTATATGATACATTAATTAAAATATAAATAATATTTTTTCTTTAAACTTAAAACATTTCATTTTTTTAGTTAAACTTCTGTACATAAATACATCAATACATAATACTTTTCTTTTCTTAAGATATTTTGTTTTGTACATAATTAATAAAATAAAAAACATGATAACAATACATTAACAAAATACAAGATAAAAAATACAAAATATATAACAAACACTTAATTTTTCATTAAGTTAAACACATTTCGCACTTGTAAATAATCATACACTTACGCAAATACATTGACACATTTTACATTGCCTTTATTCTTTGTACATTGCTACATTTTACATTTGCGATTGATTCGATTTGGTTGTAAATATTTGGACATTACTCTCCTATTTAAGTCTCATCCCCATTTGTAAATTTGTACCCCCACTCCCGGATACTTATTTGTAATAGCGTAGACTTTAAATTCCCGCAATTTATCGCTTTCAAATATACCATGGTTAGACCTAGGGTTTGTATGTACATAAAATTAAACGCTAGATAACCTAATACAAGACAAATACATGAAATCAATACACAATCACACTTGCACCCCTAGGGTAATCCCGCTTGTTGCCTTCCAAAATGGGCCATGCGTGCACGTCGAGTTTCTTGGGCAAAACAATTCAAATGATCATAGTCCCTCGATGACGCTTTCGAAATTTGCCTAATCAAAATGATCATAGTCCCTTAAAGCAAAATTTCCAAAGACACTTGGCACCATTGCATTCATGGTCCATACGATGACCCGCGCCTGTCCCGTTAACATCCTAAACGCAAGATTGTCCACCAAATACAATGGTGGAACAAAATTGTTAAAAAGGGTTAAAACATGAGAAAAACCTTTGAGTACAATAGGGTAGACAAACTCTTAGTTACTTGATCAAATTTTCAAAACACTTGCCTACTTTTCAAAACCACACTCCACAAGCACTTTCAAAACAAACTTTCAAAAAACATTTGAAACATATTTTCGAAAAGATACACACCTTTGTAAAACACTCAAACACGAGTCATTACAATGGTTGCCTAAGACAAGACATCTTCTTCAAAAACATTTTCAAAATACACAGACACACACACCATTTCAAACAATTGAAAATCAAAGGCAAGTGATCTAAAACCAAGTAACTAAGAGCCCATGGATAACCATGGATGAAAAGGGTGCTAATACCTTCCCTTTTCATAATCTACCCCCCGAACCCACGAAATATCTCAAAAGGTTTTTCCTGTGCTTTTTAACCTTTCCTTTAGGATAAAATAAAAAGTCGGTGGCGACTCTTGCTCAACCGAAACATTTGCGAAAACAAACGCAAAACCTCAAGTCAGTTCTCCCACCGTATCACAACCACCTTTGAATGATAGAGAGTACATTGACATGTTTATGGGCACTTTATCTGGTCCTTTCTTTAACTTGTTGGTAGGTTGTTCCTCTTTCAAATTCACCGAGTTAATCTTAACTGGTGAAAGAGTTGAAAGCGGCAACAAAAGTGGGAAGATCTCTGTGGCATTTGCCTCCACTTCAAATCCTATAAAGAAACCTTTTGCTACAAAGAAGGAAATCAATGTTGTGTACCGGGAAAGGGCCCGTACCAAGAAGAATGATCATCCGTCTGTTAATGCTGTCCGAATCTCCAATCCAACTCCTACTCCAAGACCATCTGCAAATCATCAACGTTTGAAACTCCGAGAAGACAATTTAAGAGGTTAGGCATCTCACTATCTCAAGCCCTTCAACATTTTCTAAAGGCTAATTTAGTGACATTGCGCGATCCACCTACCAACCCAGATACCTCTTCGCCAAAGTATAATCCGAACGCTAAATGTGCTTACCACTCAAGCAGCCCCGGGCATGAGACTGACCAGTGCTGGGCCTTGAAGAATAAAATTCAGGATTTGATTGATAACAAGATATTGAGTTCGATCCTCCTCCAACTCCGAATGTAATCACCGCGCCTATGCCAAATCATGGCAAGGGTGTTAATGCTATTGAAGATACAATTTTTTTGCCTCTGTTGAAGACTTGACTACTCCTTTGAATATCATAAAAAATAATCTGTTGAAAGTCGATATCTTCCCTGGCTGTGTGAAAGATTGTGTTTGCTGTGCCAAATAACTCAATGGATGTGAAGGGCTGAAGGAAGGCATTCAACGCCTGATGGATAGCCATGAAATTCTATTTGAGAAGACTCCGCTTGCCAAAAGTTTGACTAACAAATGTGAAGACCTCTCTATTATTACCATCTCAAACAAGCCTCATAGGATCACCTCCAAAGGTCCTATTAGGATTTCAAATGAATCAACTGTTGCTCCCTTAATAATTACCAATCCCGGACCAATTCCCTATTCTTCAAACAAGGCAGTGCCATGGAATTATGGTGCTGAGGTGTTTTATCATGGGATTAAACAAGATGCTTGTATCGAGAAGAAAAAGCTGATGATGTTAGTAACATAATTGGCTCAAGTAAAGTAACCAGAACTGGGAGGATATTTTCACCCTATATCTCACCACCAGTTGTTACAAAGGCACCCATCTGCATTACTGCTACCAAGCCAAGTACTGATACAAGAGGGAAGGAGAAGGTTGTTGAGCTGGTCGTGACAGAAATACCCGCAAAGGACGTTCCTGATGGAGAACCCTCCTCTCGTGAGATGGACGAGATCTTGAAGATAATAAAAATGAGCGACTTCAAGATTGTGGAACAGTTGGGGCAAACCCTTCTAAGATTTCTATGTTGTCATTACTACTCTGTTTCAATGCCCATGCTCAGACATTAATCAAATTCTTGAAAAAATCTCATGTCCCCCATGAGACAACAACAAACCAATTTTAGAATTGCGTGGCTAGCTTAACGGCTGATAATGGCTTGGGATTTTCAGATGCTGACTTAACACCGCTTGGGAAGAATCACAATAAAGCTCTACATGTTTCTGTCGAGTGCAAGGGGACCACCCTAGCACATGTTCTAGACGACACTGGTTCTTCTCTAAACGTGCTACCCAAGGGGGCGTTAGACCATTTGGACTGTGAGGGTTTAGTCTTAAAGCCAAGTGATATCATTGTAAGGGCCTTTGATGGATCAAAAAGAATAGTTCATGGGGAGGTAGATCTTCCAATCAAAATGGGCTCCCAAATCTTGAACTCCACCTTCTACATAATGGACATCCGTCCTGCCTATTCTTGTCAGTTAGGTCATCCTTGGATCTATAAATCTGGGGCAGTAACCTCAACTCTCCATCAGAAACTCAAATATCCAGTCAAGGGAAGAATTGACACCGTCTGTGGAGAAGAAGAGTTTATGGTAAGTCACCTTAACTCGTTCAAGTACGTACAGATGGATGGAGAATTCATTGAGACCCCGTGTCAAGCCTTTGAAGTTATAATGCCAATGGTTGCTGCTACCAAATGTTCCTCTGATGAATCCAAAGTTGTCAAAGTCGTGCTGAAGATGGTTTCATTCAAAGATGCTCGTGCTGCAATTGAAGAAGGAAACTGTGATACTTGAGGGCAACTCCTCCATATCCCATTCAAAGCGGACAAGTTTGGTTTGGGCTTCACCGTCAAAGCTCAAAAGGAAGTGAGGCGTGCGCATGCAGGAAAGCCACCTCTCCACATTGGAAGCCATGAAATCAACACTGTGGGTGACTCTGATGAAGAAGCTGCATTTGAAGATTGGGTGTATCCCACTACAATGGAGCTGAAGAATTGGCATGCAAAGGACTTCGCGCCCATCTCCTTCACTGAGGAGTAATCTACTTGTTATTTCTTTTCTTTCAATTCAAGAACATTTTGTCTGTAATATTTAACAATGACTTTTAAGCCATGTGCCTGGCCCGGGGCACCTTGGTCCATTTGTCAAGGTTTTTTTTTATGTTCATCTAATCATATGATCATTCAATACAAATCATTGGACTCTTTTGCATTAAAATATTTGTGTTCATTGTCTTTCTTTTCTTCATATACATTTTTCAAAATAGCCATGTATTTTACATGCACACACACATACACACACACACACACACACTTGCAGGTCCTCATCCACTCTGGATCCTATTGCCAATGACTCTACTATTACTAACTATGACTTCGAATGTCCAATTAACCAAGCCAAAGATGAAGGCGAGGAAGATTGTGAAATACCGGGAGAACTAGCCAGACTTCTATTACAAGAGGAAAAAGCTATTTAACCACACGAAGAGTTAGTTGAAGTCATCAATCTGGGTACTGAGGCAGACAAGAAAGAAGTCAAGATCGGGGCTAACTTAGAAGATAGTGTCAAGAGCAGGTTGGTTCAGATGTTGCATGATTATGTGGAGGTATTTTCTTGGTCGTATGAAGATATGCCAGGATTGGATACCGATATCGTAGTTCACCGTCTGTCGACAAAAGAAGACTGTCCTCCTGTCAAACAAAAGGTTCGTCGCATGAGGCCTGATATATCTGAGAAGATAAAAGCTGAAGTTATGAAACAATTTGATGCAGGGTTCCTAGCTGTGACATCCTATCCCCAATGGGTTGCCAATGTAGTTCCAGTGCCAAAGAAAGACATACAAGTTTGCATGTGCGTAGACTATAGGGATCTGAGCAGGGCAAGCCCCAAGGATGACTTCCCTCTACTATACATTGACGTCTTGGTCGATAATACTGCTCAGCATAAGGTCTTCTCATTTACGGATGGCTTCTCAGGCTATAATCAGATAAGGATGGCGCCCGAAGACATGGAGAAGACTACTTTAGTTACACAATGGGGAACCTTCTACTATAAGGTCATGCCGATCAGATTGAAGAATGCAGGAGCAACATATCAAAGAGCTATGGTAGCTTTATTTCATGACATGATTCATCATGAAATAAAGGTATATGTAGATGATATGATTGCTAGATCAAAAAATGAATAGGAACATCTCGATCACCTGTACAAGCTATTCGAGAGGTTGAAAAAGTACAAGTTGAGGTTAAACCCTAACAAATGCACTTTTGGAGTACGATCTGGAAAGCTTCTAGGTTTTGTTGTCAGCAATAAAGGCATTGAAGTTGATCCTACCAAGGTAAAGGCCATCCAAGAAATGTAAGTCCCTCACTCTGAAAAGGAAGTAAGAGGATTATTGGGTCGTCTCAATTACATCGCCCGCTTCATATCTCATTTGACTGCCACTTGTGAGCCCATCTTTAAACTCTGGAAGAAATATTAAGTAGTCATATGGAATAATGAATGCCAAGCTGCCTTCGACAAAATCAAAGAATATCTAAAGGAACCTCCTATTCTCATGCCTCCAGTTGAAGGAAGACCCTTGATCATGTACTTGACAGTACTAGAGAACTCTATGGGGTGTGTTTTGGGCCAACATGACGAGTCTGGCCGAAAAAAGCATGCTATTTACTACTTGAGAAAAAAGTTTACCGACTGTGAAACTAAATATTCAATGCTCGAGAAAACTTGCTGCACTCTGGCATGGGCTGCTCACCGGCTAAGACAATATATGTTGACTCATACCACTCTATTGATTTCTAAGATGGACCCAATCAAGTACATCTTCGAGAAACCTGCTCTTTCTGGAAGGATAGCGAGATGGCAAATTATCTTGACTGAGTACGACATTCAATACACTATGAAAAAGCCATCAAAGGGAGCGTACTAGCAGATCATTTGGCCCATCAAGTTTTCAATGATTATCAGTCTATGAACTTTGACTTCCCTGATGAGAACATTATGCTAGTAACCGACTGTAAGAAACCTGGACCATATGACGGAACTGAACAAGGATCCCGATGGACTATGGTCTTCGATGGGGCTTCCAACGCCTTGGGTAACGGAATTGATGTTGTGATCATCTCTCCTGAAGGTTGCCACACCTTTCACTTCCAGATTATGCTTTGATTGCACGAACAATATGGCTAAGTATGAAGCGTGCATCTTGGGTCTGAAAGCTGCCATTAACTTGAGGATCAAGCATTTGAATGTGTTTGGGGATTCTGCTCTAGTGATCAGCCAAGTAAAAGGAGATTGGGAAACTAAGCACCCTAATCTCATCCCATACAAGGAACTTGTGCTATCGCTAATTCCTTATTTAAAAGAGATCACATTTGAGCACTTCCCTAGGGAAGAAAATCAGTTGACTAACGCCTTGGAAACCATGTCTTCAATGTTCAAGGTCAGATGGGACAACGAAGCCCCTATGATTACAATTGAGATTCGAAGAGCCTACACACTTCTGTGAGCTTGACACTGATATAGAAAAGCCATGGTACCATGAGGTGAAGAGATATCTCGAAGCACAAGAGTATCTTGAGGGAGCATCCATCAATGGCAGAAAGTTCTTACGAAGATTTACAGCCAAATTCTTCCTAAGCAACTGAATATTGTACAAACGCAACCATGATTCTACTCTACTCCGATGTGTGGACAAGAAGGAGGCAGAGGAAATTATGGAAGACATCCATGATGGCCTATTTGGCACTCACTCAAGCAGACATACAATGGCCAAGAAGATCTTGAGAGCTAGTTACTATTGGTTAACGATGGAGACTGATTGCCATCGACACTCTAGAACTTTCCGTAAATGCCAAATCTATGCTGACAAGGTCCATGTGCCTCCTATCCCTCTGAACTTCATGACTGCTCCGTGGCCATTTATAATGTGAGGCATTGAAATGATTGTAGAAATCAAGCCCATTGCTTCCAATGGACACCGCTTCATTCTTGTCGCTATTGACTATTTCACCAAATGGGTCGAAGCCGACTCATTTGCCTCAGTCACCAAGAATGTGGTAGCCAAATTCATCAAACACAACCTTATCTGCCGCTATGGTATCCTCGAAAGGATCATCACCGACAATGGGACTAAACTCAACAATGCTATGATTACTGAGCTTTGCACTCAGTTTAAGATCAAGCATCACAATTCTTCTCCATATAGACTAAAAATGAATGGCGCAGTTGAAGCGGCCAACAAAAATATCAAGAAGATTGTGCAGAAAATGGTAATAACCTATAAGGATTGACATGAAATGTTACCGTTTGCTCTTCACGACTACCGTACTTCAGCTAGAACATCAACTAGGGCAACTCCCTTTTCCTTAGTCTATAGCATGGAAGCTGTTTTTCTAGTGGAAGTTCAGATTCCCTTACTAAGGATTATGTATGAAGCAGGCTTGGGCGAAGACGAGTGGATTCAGACAAGATTGGATCAGTTGAATTTGATTGACGAGAAGCGACTGGCTGCTGTTTGTCATGGTCAGACGTACCAAAAATGTATGATCAAGGCTTTCAATAAAAAGATAAAGCCTCGAGTATATCAAGCCGGTGACTTGGTGATAAAGCGCATCATTCTGCCACAAGGAGACCCCAAAGGCAAATGGACTCCCACCTACGAAGGGCCATTTGTTGTCAAGAGAGTGTTCTCTGGTGGTGCCATGATGCTGACTACCATGGATGGTGAAGACTTCCCACATCCTATAAACGCAGACATAGTTAAAAAATACTACACATAAGAGACCCGTTAGGTTGACACACCTAGGCAAAATAAGTGCATCCCGACAAACCAAAAGGTTTGGGAAAAAATTAGGGATATATGCAAAAGATTTTACACCCGGCAAGTTGAAAACCCGAAAGGGCGACTTGGGCAAAAATGGGTATCCTGGTAGGCTGAAAACCCGAAAGGGCGGCCCAAGCAAAAATTAAGGATTGAAAGCGTATGAATATGTCCCGTGAAATCATCACAATCAACTTTATCACCAAGGCTCGGGTTCAAACGATCCAAGATCAATCCAATCAACTTCTATCAAACGCAAAGGGGCATTCAAAGACATTGGGGAAATAGTAGAGTTGGAATGCATTGAGATCATTTCGCATGGCTATTTGTTTTTGTTTTCAATCTTTTTTTCCTTTCAACGATTTCCTCTTACTAGGATCTCTATCTCTTTGTACAAAAAATACCTATTCATGGGAAAAATATCAATACAAATATACTTTGAAGTTCAAACTTTCTACTTTTGTTTTGAATGAAAATTTGTCCAATGACTAAAATTGAACGAACATATGCATATGAATATAATTAAAACTATTTGGCACATTTGTCCGGCTAAACAGTAGCAAAGCATCTCTTTAATGTATATGGGATACCCACACATAGTTTATTTTCACTAACATTATCCCCTACAAAACGGTAAACCAATCCTCAACAGAGTTACCCACGAAGTCTCTTTGCATAGGTTGATCTCCAGCCAGAGTCTCAATCTCTTGGCAGCTATCTCCCCAGCTAAGTTGAATCCTATAATTAGAAGTCTTGTGGACCTCTTCCTCAAAGAACTCACTTCATCAACAGTTTATCGAGTATTCATCAACATGGTTTATTTCCCCAACATACAACAATCGAGGAACCACAAAATTCCCCAGCTTAGTCTATCCTCCCCAATTGAGTCTGTATTCCCCCAACATAGTCTATCTTCCCCAGCTAAGCCTGGTATCCTCAGCTGAGTATATCCTCCCCAAGATGAGTATGTCTCCCCAAGTTGAATTTGTCTTCCCCGACTGACTCCACACTCTCCAGCTTGAGTTTTCCTTTCAGACTATTGAAAATCATAGGGCCACAACCCCTAATCCCTATTAAAGTCATCAACAAAACCTTTACTATCTACAAAAGCTACTATGGAGCCTGGACCCGACCAAATATTAGTACAACTTTCAAACTACTATAAAGCCTGGACCCGACCAGATAATTGTCAACTTCTCAAGTCACTATGAAGACTGGATCCGACCAGATAATAATTTACTTTGCAAGATACTATGAAACCTGGACCCGACCAAATAATAGTTTAACTCTTCAAAATATAGAAGAATCCAGACTCAACCAGACCAAGGTTTAATTTCTTTCCCCAGTAGAGTTTACCTCTACCCCAATAAGTTATTGTGAAGCCTGGATCCAATCATATATTAATTACCCTCAGAAATTCATTATGAAACCTGGAACCCGACCAGATAACAACTAAATCCCCAAAAAGTTTATTGTGAAACCTGGACCTGACCAGATAACAATTAACCTCACCCACCTCAGAAATCTGCAAAGCTTGGATCCGTCCAGATATAAGTTTTCAAGAAAGTTATTATGAAGCCTGGAGCCCGACCAGATAACAACTAGCTACAATTCCCAACAAAGACACTATGAATCCTGGACCCGACCATATAATATTATAACCTTTCAAAAACTAAGAAACCTGGACCCGACCAAGATAGTAATTACCACTTCAAGTTACTAGGAAGCTTGGACCCGACCACATATCAGTTCAACTTCATCATTTCTAGCCAGTTACTGCAAAGCCTGGATCCGACCAGATAACATTTAAATTCCTTATCCCCAGCGAGTTATTGTGAAGTTGGGAATCCAACCAAATGACAGCCTAACTTCACTCTCCCCAAGAAATATTATGTGAAGCCTGGAATCTAACCAGATAACAGTTTAATTCATTCTACCCCACAAAGTTACCGTGAAACCTAGAATCCAACCAGATAACAATTGACTTCGTTATCCTTAGCAAGTTATGAAACCTGGATCCGACCAGATAACAGCTGACATTCAAGAGATATTCCCCAACGGAAGCATCCTTTCGACAAAGTTTGAAGATATGTATACTCTTCATCCCCAACAGAGACCGGGGATTCAACTTCCCAAAATTCCTCAGCAGCAGTCAGGGATTTATTTTCTCGGACAAATATGTGTGATCGGTGGATCTGGAACTGACTGTTTAACGCTGGTTCGCGAAATGTCGCGGAAGCAAGAGTCGCCACCGTCTTTTATTTTCTCCAAATGGAAAGGACAAAAGCACAGAAAAATTCCTTGTAGAGATTGCTCTCGGTTCGGGAGGTAGATTATAGAAAGGGAAGGTGTTAGCACCCTTTCTATCCATGGTTATCCATGGGCTCTTAGATACTTGCTCATTGTGTTTTCAAAAATGGTTTGTTTGCTTTTCAATTGTGGGTTTTTAACAAAAGTTTCTTTGAAAATTTCAGTTCGACTCTTGTATCGGTCCTCAAGAGTGTTTGAAAAGTTGCTTTGGAAAGCTTTTTGAAAAGTGTCGGTGTGAAAAGTATTTTGATTTGTTTTGAAGTTAGAGCAAGTATCAAGAGTCGTCTACCTACCCTAAGGAATTCGTCTGTGTAAATGTCCTTTAAAGTAGTGCCATCCCACCATTGAGAGGTAGGTAGCACCACCGTTGGAGGTGTTCGGGTCAATTCGAAGGTTCGGGACATGGTGATCACCAGAGCAATAGGAAGATACCTTAGAAGCTACCCTCATGCCAGGTTCCCGGATCATGAGGACTTACTAAAACATCCTCTACTCGACGATCACCTTTCGAGGGGCAAGGCAACAGTGAGGCGTACCCTAGGGGTGGTGTGTGATTTGTGTGTCATGTTCATTTATTTTTGTCTTATTCATGTCATGGGTGATCTACGCGTTATTTTTATTTTGACATTCATTCTTGCATGCAAATTTATTGACAGTTAAAAAGATGCGGAAATTAAAAGTTCTACGCTATTACAAAGGCGCGGGTCCACATCGCCAAATTAAACCAGGACCCGATTTAAAATAAAACAAAGTGCGAGAAATATAAAATGTCTAATTTACACGGCTTTGGGAGAATTACATAAATATTATAAGAAAGGAAATAAAGTGTGCAAAACGAACTAATAATCGAAAGCGAGGGCGTTGGACCCTTTTTAATGAAATTAAAATTATGACTAACAAATTAATTAAATTGAAATAAAAAGAAAAGATTTTTTTTTTTAGAGTTTTTTTTTTGTATTTATGGATTTTTATGAGGATTAAATGGAATTAAGAAAGTTAATTAACCCTAATTCTAGTTATTTTTAATTTATTAAGAAAAGCATTAAAATTTAATCTAAAGTTAACCTAATTAATTAATACAATTTTATTTACGAAAATAAATAATTAATTATTAGTGATGATAAAAGAAAAGAAAAAGATAAAAGTAATTAAAACCTAATTTTACAAATTTTAAGTTTATTAAGAAAATGTTAAAATTAATCCTAGAATAAAAAACTAATTAATTAATAAGACTTTATTTACAAAAAAATAACATTAAATGAAATATATTTTAATTTTTATGACTTTCTGATTTTTATTATTATTTTTTATGTTATGAAAATATTGATTTAAAGAATTAAATTAAAATTAATTAAAACAAATAAAAGTAGAAAAAATACAAAAAAAGATGAAAGAGCAAACCAATGGGGGGTTCTGTCCCCAAACTGGAGGTCTTTGGCTAGCAATCAGGCCCATTTGTCTCAAGGCCTTGTGGACTTCAGGTGATCGCGTGTGGACTCGTTGACCAACGCACATGGTACCCTTCAAACGTTGGCCTTTGGATTGCCCTCAGTGGCCATGTGGCGCTCTTGGATTATGGAGCGCATGGTGAACCTTGAGGCTTGAAACTGCATAGGATTAAATTGAAACAAAATATATGAATAAAGTGAGGGGACCTGGGAATCGAACCCAGGTCCCAGAGTTTACCAATGCAACGCTTGACCAATGGAGCTGTTAACGCACTTTGTATATTATATGAATCATAATTATTATAAGAAAAGACAAACGTTAGTGGTATGAGTCAGAAAAACGCGCGCTAGAATTCAAAGTGCTCAATCAGATGATGCCACATAATCTTCTTCTCCACTCGTTTGCGTTTTACCTGAAAAACAACAGTTAGATAGCGGGGGTTTTGAACCCCCACTAAATGGCAAGCATAAAAATATCGAATAGAATATGGTGGCTCATAAATTGAGCGCGAATAGTGTGTTAAGTTCGTCCAAGCTTCCTGAGTTTAGCCATGGTACTGGGATGTCCTAATTTTACAGTATACGAAAATGCCCAATTTGGAGCTTGAGGAACCCTAGCGAGCTTCAATGGTGAAATCGCGTGTGATGCACAAAAACTCAATCAAAACATATGGTTAGCTTTAGAATGATCCAATGAATACAAATCCAACATTAAAAATTGCAAACCATGCATGAATTATGATACAAGAATACGAAAAAAAACATGAACATGACGAGGTTGTTCTACCAATTCTTTGTGTTAGAGATGATGGTTTGGATCCAGAAACCTTCCTTGAAGTCTCAGGAATGCAATGGGATGGTTTTTCTGTCTTGAAACCCTTTGTAATCGAGTTTTCAGTTTTGGAATTTTTCACAAAAAGTGCAATGTTCTTCTTCAGCTTTGGGCGCAGCTGAGAGGTTCCTTGGCATTAGGTTTTGATCACACTTATATGAGGATGGATTAGGGTTGAGTTTTTGATCCAAAAATCCTTGCATTGATGGAATGAATATTTGATTTTCATGCATATATTTTCAAATCTTTTCCATGCATATTTGATACCAATCATGTCCAAATCACCTTGATTCTTTCCATACCAGATAATGCACGAAATCTTGAAGTTATTCCATGCATAAAAAGATTTGAAAAGCTTGTTTTAGTATTTTTCACATATTTTATTTTATTAAATGAATTAATAACAATTAAAAATTCAAATAAATAAATAAAAATGATGAATAAGCTCCCTTTGGGCCAAATGGTCGTGCATATGCTTTGGATGATGAATCTTGGAAGAAAATGTGGCCCATTAGCAATTTTAAGGCATTTGAAGCAAAGTTGACTTTTCAAAATACCCAAAAATTTCCCAACTTCCACAAGGCATATCTTGCTCAATTTTTAAGCTTTGATCATGTTCTTGGACATTTTGGAAAGGTCTTGAAGTCCTCTAACCAATGCCTTTGGTCCCATGTCATTTTGATTTACCAATCTCAAGTTATGGTCTTTGACTTAAAGTCCCTTTTTGTTGACTTTTGAAAATGACCTATAATGTTGAAATTGATAACTTTTTGTGAGAGCATTTCTTGGACTTGAAGTGTGAATAGGAGTTGTAGGAAATGTCTTTCTCTTCAAAATGAGCTTTGGATGGAATTTTTCTGATAATCCATGTGGAAGTTATGCCTTGGTCAAGTTACAGTTGACTTTTTCAGCTGTCCAAATATAGAAACTTTTGCATCTTGAGACTTTTTGAGCCATGCTTTGAGAATCATGATCAAGAATTGATCAAATGATGTTTGTGGCTTCAAAATGAGATGTTGACCAAAAATTTGAACTTTTTGACTGTCAAATGACCATTTTGCCCCTGCAGTTGACTGTAGGGCAATTAGGGTTTTTGACTGTGCAATTTTATGCTGTGAGTCTTGAAACTTGACATGAGGATACTTGACAATGTTTATAGGCAAGTGGGACTTGATTGGACCCTTGGAAACTTCAATTACTTTGTAAAAACCAAAACCCTAGTTCTTGACTGTTAGGAGGCCCTTGAACTGTGCAACCCTTGGGGAATTTTGAAGCATGCTCTTTGCAATTTTGAAGAATATGGGAGGGCAAATTTTGGGGTACAACAGTTGCCCCTGTTCAATCTTCTTAGACCTGAGGATGCAGATTGGCTGACGTGCCTTTCGTAATCCAAAGGTGGAAGATGATTGAACACTAGGGTGCCCAGAAATTTGCGCTCACATAGTAGTGTGATGATGGGAATGGGCTTATAGATGCCATTTGGAGATTTGATGGATATGATGATGGGCTTATAGATGCCATGCTAAGAGATGATGGAAGGTGGATGGGCTTGTAGATGCCATCTGGGTGTTGATCGCGTGAGAGATTCCTTAGCGAGAGCTTGCGTACCTGAAAAAGAAAATGATTACCTGACCTGTTACAGGAGCTGGTCTTCAGATTCTTTGTATAGATGTGTCCTGACTGGTTGCGGGAGCTGGATCTGGAGCTTCAAACGGTGATGAATGAACCAGGGATGGTTACTACCTCAACAGGAACGATGAGAGAACCTTGGAGGATTACTACCTCAACAGGAACGCTGAGAGAATCTTGGGCGACTTCAACCTCAACAGTAACGCTGAGAGAATCTTGGGCGACTTCTACCTCAACAGTAACGCTGAGAGAATCTTGGGCGACTTCTACCTCAAGAGTAACGCTGAGAGAATCTTGGGCGACTTCTACCTCAACAGTAACACTGAGAGAATCTTGGATATCTTCTACTGAGTCTTTATCAGAAAAATCTGTTAGGGGTCGATTTAGCTGGACTAGAGAAGGCCTTTGACTGGATAAGAAACAGGAAAATCTTAGGGTCGATTTAACTGAACCGATCTAGGTCTTGAAATCTTCAACTGGATAAGAAACAGGGAGATCTTAGGGTCGATCTGACTGAACCAGAGAAGGCCTTTGACTGGATAAGAAACAGGAAAATCTTAGGGTCGATTTAACTGAACCGGTCTAGGTTTTGAAATCTTCAACTGGATAAGAAACAGGGAGATCTTAGGGTCGATCTGACTGAACCAGAGAAGGCCTTTGACTGGATAAGAAACAGAGAAATCTTAGGGTCGATTTAACTGAACCGGTCTAGGTCTTGAAATCTTCAACTGGATAAGAATCAGGGAGATCTTAGGGTCGATCTGACTGAACCAGAGAAGGCCTTTGACTGGATAAGAAATAGGAAAATCTTAGGGTCGATTTAATTGAACCGGTCAAGGTCTTGAAATCTTCAACTGGATAAGAATCAGGGAGATCTTAGGGTCGATCTGACTGAACCTGAGAAGGCCTTTGACTGGATAAGAAACAGGAAAATCTTAGGGTCGATTTAACTGAACCAGTCAAGGTCTTGAAATATAGCTGAGAACTTAACTGGATCTTTCCTGAAAGGTAAAGGTCAGTCATATGCAAGGCATGATATGAATCAAGCGATGATGTTCTCAACATAAATGAGATTTGTAAGATATGATACGTATATGCATGCTATAATGTATGAAAATGTGATGTTTATGAATGTATGTTTTCGTCTAGGAAAATAAATCCTTGACGGGTGCCGGGAAGTCACTCCTGGGCTGATGTTGGAGAATAGATTTTGCTTCCGCTGGGGATGATAGTTGCAAGAATACCGGTAGGAGAAGATAACTCCGTTGGGGAATAAGCTTGGCGAATGGATTACTCTGCGGGGAGAAAAGTACTATAACGATCTTGCTGGGAAGCAATACTCTGTGGGGAGAGAGGTACTTTGTTGAGTTGTTGATAATAACTTGATGGGGATACCCTTGTTGTGTTGGAAGTGTTAATAGACTTCGCTGGGGATAAGAAGACTTCGTCGAGGACGCTCTTTCTGTGGCTTTTGGCTGAGGATAACCCAGTTATATCCTGGTAGGGAAATAACTCTTTGAATAAAGCCTGCGGGGACGCGTTCGTGCTCTGCAGGGGGGATAAACTTCCAGAATCTACTGGGGATAAGCTTACTGCTTGGGGAGATGGATTCCAACTTTCCTGGGGAAACTGGATTGGACTCTCCTGGAGAAGTTTCTGAGATGTATTGGGGAAATAACTCCACTGAATGTTTGATATACCGCCGGGGAACAATCTTTAGACCAAGATTGCCGGGGATACTTGTTAAGAATGCATATATACTGCTGGGGAATGTTGAGATCTGCGGGAGGATACCCAACTTCCTTAAGTTTGATAATAGCTTTGCTTGGGGAGAGTGCACTGACTTGCTAGCTCACTCTCTGGGGAGTTGAGATATCTGGTTATGTTCTTCAGCTGAACCTACCTTGATACCCTGATGGACAGAACAATTAGATCGCTTAGACCACTTATTATTGCCCCTGTTTCTGAGGTGGGAGAAGAAGACCCGTGAGGTGCTGATAGTTGTTAAGGGTCAAACCTTCTTCCGGTAGGCAGATGACAAGATGACAGGACATAGTCGTACGTTTGGATCCCTAACTTTTGCCTGGACCGCCCTTTCGGGTTTTCAGTCCACCGGGATACCCATTTTTGCCCAAGCCGCCTTTTCAGGTTTTCGACTTGCCGGGTATACAGATTTTTCATTTTCATCCCTTATTTTGCCCGAACCCTTTTTGTTCGCCGGGGAGCCCTTATTTTTTCCTAGGTACGTCAACCTAGCGGGTCTTTTATCATGCGTAGTATCTTTTCGACTATGTTCATGTTCTGAGAATGCAGGGAGGTGCCCCTGGCTACTTGTATTGCCATGTTACCAGAAGATGTCTGATCGAGCAAGATTCGTTGTTGGAATGCCACAAGTGACTCAGGCGGAGATTTGCCCCAGGCTATTTGGCCTTTGAGAGATTCTCCGAATCTTGATTGGACTGCCCCAGATAATAGACCATGATTATATCATGCCCCTTGATTGGAAGTGCTTCTGTTCATTAGGCATTCGTCGTGCGAATTTCCCTGCTGTTCAAACAAATAGTCATATGCAAACAATGTTATATCAAAAATGCAAAGCTTATGTCTGTCTTGAAGATTTTGAAAATGCATTCTTTTTCATAAAACAGGTGAATGTTTGTAAAACGTGATGTCAACTCCGTATTTACCGTAAGCCTTAAGGAGTCAGGATACCTTTCGTAACAGTATGCTTTCGAACTAACCCATGCTTCAGCTAGGACTTTTGAGGGTTATAACGTGGCCTGGTTCATGGTTTAAGAAACAAAGGATAAAGGCTCAAATTTTATTTGTACCCACCCGCTCTTCATGATGTTCTCCAAACCTAAACTTAGTTGATCATATGTTAGACCTTGTTTGAGTCTTTGCTCTGATTTTCCGGTGATGGTTCGGATGTTGATAGTTTATTTTGAATAGGCAGTCATTTTTGTTATTGAGGGTTTGTAGGACCTCTTTCTTTTTGATTTTGCTATCCCTAAATTTTGCCTGAACTGCTTCTTTCGTGATTACAGTCAGCGGGATGCCCCAGTTTTGTAAGTCTCCTTCATAGGTTTTGACTTATTGGGTTTTTATTTTTGAGATACAATGATTGTCTATCCTTATGATTATTTGGAACCATCACTGTCTTTCTTTGTTTTGTAAGGACCTCTTTAGTGCCATTTGTTATGTACTTGAATCAACTGAGAGAACTACCCTGCCCCAGGTTATGATAAAGGGTTTTAATTTCAGAAAAGAAAAACTCCTACTTCTTTGGCCCAGAAGGGTTGACGAGGGATTATCTTCCTTATAACTCCAGTGTTTAGGGATTGAAACAATGCCTGTACCTCATCAGCGGGGTCTTGTTCAAAAGCATACTGCAGATTATGGTATCGTTTTCGTCATCCTCCCTCAAGAGGCTTAGCATTATTAATCGAACGTTGATCATCAGAAAAAATATGAAAATAATCTGCGTATAGTGAATACGAATATATTGCTTCAAGACAGACGTATGTGATGCTTTAATGAAATAAAAACGTTTAACATGAGTAAATGTTTGAACAAAAGAAAATTACAACTTGAACATTCGAATGAACAAAAGTTTTCTAGTCTCAGGGCTTGTCACTTCAAATGGTGAGCCTTGGAGGGATGATAGAAAAACTCAGCCTGACCATCTTGTGTGAACTCCAGTGCTCCTTCATCAATCAGGTCCTGGATCTTGTTCTTCAGAGCCCAACACTCATTTGTGTCATGTCCTGGACTGGCAGAGTGGTAGGCACACCTTTTATTGGGATGATAGGTAGGAGATGATGTGTTGGGGTTCCGGGGATGGGCCCTTAACGTGATCAGATTCAATCTCAACAGGCGTTGTAAAGCTTGAAACAGCGACATGTTGAGCTGGGTGAATTGCCTCCTGGGCTTGTCTGCCTGAAGCTGGTGAGGTTGATGCTGAATTTGTGGCACTGAAGCCAATTGAGGAGCTCTCCCCTTATCTCCTTGTCTCAAAGATGGTTGAATGATGACTGGCTCTTTACCCTTAGATGTTTGCCCCAGTTGGTTATTCCGAAGCAGTTGGTTGACGAGAACCCCGAGCTCTTCTTGTCTTTGAGCTAAGCCTTGAATGATAGTCATCTGCCCCAGCATCTGGGCTTTCATTGTATCCATCTCGGCTTGCAGAAGTTTCAGCCGTTCGTCCTCAGCACTGTTCCTGACCAACGTCTCCATGAGAAGTGTTCTCAGCTCCTCCTACCCCTTGGATAGATTCAGGAGGATTTCCCCGAACCGAATCTCTTGAGCAAGAAGGTCCTGGTTGTCTTGTTGGGAAGCCATTGCTGAAATGAACAGCGCATATGGTAAGTGACCTGTCAAAAGGGTACCTGCAATGCAATGATATGTATGAGATGTATGCAATATTTTCAAGGATCTCGCGGGGTAAACAAGAAAATTGTTAGAGCTTGAATCCGGTGGCTTGATTGAAGGAACTTCATGTTATTGAGAGTCCTTCTTCAAAGGGTCAAAGGCTCACCATATCCAGTGGGTCATAGCCCCTGACAATCTTGGCTCGGGGAACCTTCTTCAAGTGTCAAAGCTCACCATATCCAGTGGGTCATAGCCTCTGACAACCTTGGCTAGAGGAAAATAAATCCTCTTTGCCCCTTGCTAGATGTTTGATTCATCATGACCTGCATCACAAGCCCTTGAGATCCTTGAAATGGGTTAGTCCTTATGTAGGATGTATGCGATGGTATGATGTTATGCTATGCATGGAGTGATGTAAGTAGGCCCCGTAATGAGTCCCCCTTAAGGACTATAAACAAAACCTGCAAGAAACTCAGTACCCTGTTATGAGTCCTAATTAAGGACTATAAACAAAACCTGTAAGTAGCTTATGTGTCAGATAACAAGCATGTAAGTAGTCAAGTACGAAGGCACACAAGTCACACAAGAGAAACCCTTAGGGTTTAGGCCAGCATGGGGTCTGGGTATTACCCTCTTGAAGTTGGTGGGCTCAACCTGTCCTATTAGAAGTAACCGGGTTCTAAGGGTCCCAATATCACGGGATTGCTTTCATTGTTCATCGTTTCGATTTAGCCACTGAACTGGCGACCGAAATATTCCAGGAAAGCAACCCTCAATTGAGTGTAGTATCGAGTATCAACCAACCTCGGACTGCACCAAAGTCAGTTATCTCACTACCCTAAAGAGGCCAAGATAGTTCAATTAAGGTTCCTAAGGTCTGTTGATGCTTCACGACACCACGCGGAGGCCCCGTACTCTCCTTGACTGAACTCAAGGGTTACCGGTACACACCAAAGTGCCACATCAACGTAGTAGACTGTTTCAACCATGTCGGTATACCCCGCAGAGTTCCCTCACAGCCTTGTTGCTACTTTCTAAGAAGGTATCCCCCAGATCCGGGTTAGGATCTATAGAACTCCCGAGACAGTCCCACAATAATAAAGTAAGCAAGTCAATACAATTAAAAACACAGTGATCTTAATCCTAAGGTACACCTCACTTTAAGTTAATTCCCCAGCAGAGTCGCCAGTTCTGTGATCGGTGGATCTGGAACTGACTGTTTAACGCTGGTTCGCGAAATGTCGCGGAAGCAAGAGTCGCCACCGTCTTTTATTTTCTCCAAATGGAAAAGACAAAAGCACAGAAAAATTCCTTGTAGAGATTGCTCTCGGTTCGGGAGGTAGATTATAGAAAGGGAAGGTGTTAGCACCCTTTCTATCCATGGTTATCCATGGGCTCTTAGATACTTGCTCATTGTGTTTTCAAAAATGGTTTGTTTGCTTTTCAATTGTGGGTTTTTAACAAAAGTTTCTTTGAAAATTTCAGTTCGACTCTTGTATCGATCCTCAAGAGTGTTTGAAAAGTTGCTTTCGAAAGCTTTTTGAAAAGTGTCGGTGTGAAAAGTATTTTGATTTGTTTTGAAGTTAGAGCAAGTATCAAGAGTCGTCTACCTACCCTAAGGAATTCGTCTGTGTAAATGTCCTTTAAAGTAGTGCCATCCCACCATTGAGAGGTAGGTAGCACCAC
Organism: Vicia faba; assembly: GCA_948472305.1. Lineage (NCBI taxonomy): Eukaryota > Viridiplantae > Streptophyta > Magnoliopsida > Fabales > Fabaceae > Vicia > Vicia faba. Next base: position 573,163,943 of record OX451738.1, read on the forward strand.
CGTTGGAGGTGTTCGGGTCAATTCGAAGGTTCGGGACATGGTGATCACCAGAGCAATAGGAAGATACCTTAGAAGCTACCCTCATGCCAGGTTCCCGGATCATGAGGACTTACTAAAACATCCTCTACTCGACGATCACCTTTCGAGGGGCAAGGCAACAGTGAGGCGTACCCTAGGGGTGGTGTGTGATTTGTGTGTCATGTTCATTTATTTTTGTCTTATTCATGTCATGGGTGATCTACGCGTTATTTTTATTTTGACATTCATTCTTGCATGCAAATTTATTGACAGTTAAAAAGATGCGGAAATTAAAAGTTCTACGCTATTACAAAGGCGCGGGTCCACATCGCCAAATTAAACCAGGACCCAATTTAAAATAAAACAAAGTGCGAGAAATATAAAATGTCTAATTTACACGGCTTTGGGAGAATTACATAAATATTATAAGAAAGGAAATAAAGTGTGCAAAACGAACTAATGATCGAAAGCGAGGGCGTTGGACCCTTTTTAATGAAATTAAAATTATGATTAACAAATTAATTAAATTGAAATAAAAAGAAAAGATTTTTTTTTAGAGTTTTTTTTGTATTTATGGATTTTTATGAGGATTAAATGGAATTAAGAAAGTTAATTAACCCTAATTCTAGTTATTTTTAATTTATTAAGAAAAGCATTAAAATTTAATCTAAAATTAACCTAATTAATTAATACAATTTTATTTACGAAAATAAATAATTAATTATTAGTGATGATAAAAGAAAAGAAAAAGATAAAAGTAATTAAAATCTAATTCTACAAATTTTAAGTTTATTAAGAAAATGTTAAAATTAATCCTAGAATAAAAAACTAATTAATTAATAAGACTTTATTTACAAAAAAATAACATTAAATGAAATATATTTTAATTTTTATGACTTTCTGATTTTTATTATTTTTTTTTTATGTTATGAAAATATTGATTTAAAGAATTAAATTAAAATTAATTAAAACAAATAAAAGTAGAAAAAATACAAAAAAAGATGAAAGAGCAAACCAATGGGGGGGTTCTGTCCCCAAACTGGAGGTCTTTGGCTAGCAATCAGGCCCATTTATCTCAAGGCCTTGTGGACTTCAGGTGATCGCGTGTGGACTCGTTGACCAACGCACATGGTACCCTTCAAACGTTGGCCTTTGGAATGCCCTCAGTGGCCATGTGGCGCTCTTGGATTATGGAGCGCATGGTGAACCCTGAGGCTTGAAACTGCATAGGATTAAATTGAAACAAAATATATGAATAAAGTGAGGGGACCTGGGAATCGAACCCAGGTCCCAGAGTTTACCAATGCAACGCCTGACCAATGGAGCTGTTAACGCACTTTGTATATTATATGAATCATAATTATTATAAGAAAAGACAAATGTTAGTGGTATGAGTCAGAAAAACGCGCGCTAGAATTCAAAGTGCTCAATCAGATGATGCCACATAATCTTCTTCTCCACTCGTTTGCGTTTTACCTAAAAAACAACAGTTAGATAGCGGGGGTTTTGAACCCCCACTAAATGGCAAGCATAAAAATAGCGAATAGAATATGGTGGCTCATAAATTGAGCGCGAATAGTGTGTTAAGTTCGTCCAAGCTTCCTGAGTTTAGCCATGGTACTGGGATGTCCTAATTTTACAGTATACGAAAATGCCCAATTTGGAGCTTGAGGAACCCTAGCGAGCTTCAATGGTGAAATCGCGTGTGATGCACAAAAACTCAATCAAAACATATGGTTAGCTTTAGAATGATCCAATGAATACAAATCCAACATTAAAAATTGCAAACCATGCATGAATTATGATACAAGAATACGAAAAAAAACATGAACAGGACGAGGTTGTTCTACCAATTCTTTGCGTTAGAGATGATGGTTTGGATCCAGAAACCTTCCTTGAAGTCTCATGAATGCAATGGGATGGTTTTTCTGTCTTGAAACCCTTTGTAATCGAGTTTTCAATTTTGGAATTTTTCACAAAAAGTGCAATGTTCTTCTTCAGCTTTGGGCGCTGCTTAGAGGTTCCTTGGCATTAGGTTTTGATCACACTTATATGAGGATGGATTAGGGTTGAGTTTTTGATCCAAAAATCCTTGCATTGATGGAATGAATATTTGATTTTCATGCATATATTTTCAAATCTTTTCCATGCATATTTGATACCAATCATGTCCAAATCACCTTGATTCTTTCCATACCAGATAATGCACGAAATCTTGAAGTTATTCCATGCATAAAAAGATTTGAAAAGCTTGTTTTAGTATTTTTCACATATTTTATTTTATTAAATGAATTAATAACAATTAAAAATTCAAATAAATAAATAAAAATGATGAATAAGCTCCCTTTGGGCCAAATGGTCGTGCATATGCTTTGGATGATGAATCTTGGAAGAAAATGTGGCCCATTAGCAATTTTAAGGCATTTGAAGCAAAGTTGACTTTTCAAAATACCCAAAAATTTCCCAACTTCCACAAGGCATATCTTGCTCAATTTTTAAGCTTTGATCATGTTCTTGGACATTTTGGAAAGGTCTTGAAGTCCTCTAACCAATGCCTTTGGTCCCATGTCATTTTGATTTACCAATCTCAAGTTATGGTCTTTGACTTAAAGTCCCTTTTTGTTGACTTTTGAAAATGACCTATAATGTTGAAATTGATAACTTTTTGTGAGAGGATTTCTTGGACTTGAAGTGTGAATAGGAGTTGTAGGAAATGTCTTTCTCTTCAAAATGAGCTTTGGATGGAATTTTTCTGATAATCCATGTGGAAGTTATGCCTTGGTCAAGTTACAGTTGACTTTTTCAGCTGTCCAAATATAGAAACTTTTGCATCTTGAGACTTTTTGAGCCATGCTTTGAGAATCATGATCAAGCATTGATCAAATGATGTTTGTGGCTTCAAAATGAGATGTTGACCAAAAATTTGAACTTTTTGACTGTCAAATGACCATTTTGCCCCTGCAGTTGACTGTAGGGCAATTAGGGTTTTTGACTGTGCAATTTTATGCTGTGAGTCTTGAAACTTGACATGAGGATACTTGACAATGTTTATAGGCAAGTGGGACTTGATTGGACCCTTGGAAACTTCAATTACTTTGTCAAAACCAAAACCCTAGTTCTTGACTGTTAGGAGGCCCTTGAACTGTGCAACCCTTGGGGAATTTTGAAGCATGCTCTTTGCAATTTTGAAGAATATGGGAGGGCAAATTTTGGGGTACAACAGTTGCCCCTGTTCAATCTTCTTAGACCTGAGGATGCAGATTGGCTGACGTGCCTTTCGTAATCCGAAGGTGGAAGATGATTGAACACTAGAGTGCCCAGAAATTTGCGCTCACATAGTAGTGTGATGATGGGAATGGGCTTATAGATGCCATTTGGAGATTTGATGGATATGATGATGGGATTATAGATGCCATGCTAAGAGATGATGGAAGGTGGATGGGCTTGTAGATGCCATCTGGGTGTTGATCGCGTGAGAGATTCCTTAGCGAGAGCTTGTGTACCTTAAAAAGAAAATGATTACCTGACCTGTTACAGGAGCTGGTCTTCAGATTATTTGTATAGATGTGTCCTGACTGGTTGCGGGAGCTGGATCTGGAGCTTTAAACGGTGATGAATGAACCAGGGATGGTTACTACCTCAACATGAACGGTGAGAGAACCTTGGACGATTACTACCTCAACAGGAACGCTGAGAGAATCTTGGGCGACTTCAACCTCAACAGTAACGCTGAGAGAATCTTGGGCGACTTCTACCTCAACAGTAACGCTGAGAGAATCTTGGGTGACTTCTACCTCAACAGTAACGCTGAGAGAATCTTGGGCGACTTCTACCTCAACAGTAACGCTGAGAGAATCTTGGATATCTTCTACTGAGTCTTTATCAGAAAAATCTGTTAGGGGTCGATTTAGATGGACTAGAGAAGGCCTTTGACTGGATAAGAAACAGGAAAATCTTAGGGTCGATTTAACTGAACCGGTCTAGGTCTTGAAATCTTCAACTGGATAAGAAACAGGGAGATCTTAGGGTCGATCTGACTGAACCAGAGAAGGTCTTTGACTGGATAAGAAATAGGAAAATCTTAGGGTCGATTTAACTGAACCGGTCTAGGTTTTGAAATCTTCAACTGGATAAGAAACAGGGAGATCTTAGGGTCGATCTGACTGAACCAGAGAAGGCCTTTGACTGGATAAGAAACAGAGAAATCTTAGGGTCGATTTAACTGAACCGGTCTAGGTCTTGAAATCTTCAACTGGATAAGAATCAGGGAGATCTTAGGGTCGATCTGACTGAACCAGAGAAGGCCTTTGACTGGATAAGAAATAGGAAAATCTTAGGGTCGATTTAATTGAACCGGTCAAGGTCTTGAAATCTTCAAATGGATAAGAATCAGGGAGATCTTAGGGTCGATCTGACTGAACCAGAGAAGGCCTTTGACTGGATAAGAAACAGAAAAATCTTAGGGTCGATTTAACTGAACCGGTCAAGGTCTTGAAATATAGCTGAGAACTTAACTGGATCTTTCCTGAAAGGTAAAGGTCAGTCATATGCAAGGCATGATATGAATCAAGCGATGATGTTCTCAACATAAATGAGATTTGTAAGATATGATACGTATATGCATGCTATAATGTATGAAAATGTGATGTTTATGAATGTATGTTTTCGTCTAGGAAAATAAATCCTTGACGGGTTCCAGGAAGTCACTCCTGGGTTGATGTTGGAGAATAGATTTTGCTTCCGCTGGGGATGATAGTTGCAAGAATACTGGTAGGAGAAGATAACTCCGTTGGGGAATAAGCTTGGCGAATGGATTACTCTGCGGGGAGAAAAGTACTATAACGATCTTGCTGGGAAGCAATACTCTGTGGGGAGAGAGGTACTTCGTTGAGTTGTTGATAATAACTTGATGGGGATACCCTTGTTGTGTTGGAAGTGTTAATAGACTTCGCTGGGGATAAGAAGACTTCGTCGAGGACGCTCTTTCCGTGGCTTTTGGCTGAGGATAACCCAGTTATATCCTGGTAGGGAAATAACTCTTTGAATAAAGCCTGCGGGGACGCGTTCGTGCTCTGCAGGGGGGATAAACTTCCAGAATCTACTGGGGATAAGCTTACTGCTTGGGGAGATGGATTCCAACTTTCCTGGGGAAACTGGATTGGACTCTCCTGGGGAAGTTTCTGAGATGTATTGGGGAAATAACTCCACTGAATGTTTGATATACCGCCGTGGAACAATCTTTAGACCAAGATTACCGGGGATACTTGTTAAGAATGCATATATACTGCTGGGGAATGTTGAGATCTGCGGGAGGATACCCAACTTCCTTAAGTTTGATAATAGCTTTGCTTGGGGAGAGTGCACTGACTTGCTAGCTCACTCTCTGGGGAGTTGAGATATCTGGTTATGTTCTTCAGCTGAACCTACCTTGATACCCTGATGGACAGAACAATTAGATCGCTTAGACCACTTATTATTGCCCCTGTTTCTGAGGTGGGAGAAGAAGACCTGTGAGGTGCTGATAGTTGTTGAGGGTCAAACCTTCTTCCGGTAGGCAGATGACAAGATGACAGGACATAGTCGTACGTTTTGATCCCTAACTTTTTCCTGGACCGCCCTTTCGGGTTTTCAGTCCACCGGAATACCCATTTTTGCCCAAGCCGCCTTTTCAGGTTTTCGACTTGCCGGGTATACAGATTTTTCATTTTCATCCCTTATTTTGCCCGAACCCTTTTTGTTCGCCGGGGAGCCCTTATTTTTGCCTAGGTACGTCAACCTAGCGGGTCTTTTATCATGCGTAGTATCTTTTCGACTATGTTCATGTTCTGAGAATGCAGGGAGGTGCCCCTGGCTGCTTGTATTGCCATGTTACCAGAAGATGTCTGATCGAGCAAGATTCGTTGTTGGAATGCCCCAAGTGACTCAGGCGGAGATTTGCCCCAGGCTATTTGGCCTTTGAGAGATTCTCCGAATCTTGATTGGACTGCCCCAGATAATAGACCATGATTATATCATGCCCCTTGATTGAAAGTGCTTCTGTTCATTAGGCATTCGTCGTGCGAATTTCCCTGCTGTTCAAACAAATAGTCATATGCAAACAATGTTATATCAAAAATGCAAAGCTTATGTTTGTCTTGAAGATTTTGAAAATGCATTCTTTTTCATAAAACAGGTGAATGTTTGTAAAACGTGATGTCAACTCCGTATTTACCGTAAGCCTTAAGGAGTCAGGATACCTTTCGTAACAGTATGCTTTCGAACTAACCCATGCTTCAGCTAGGACTTTTGAGGGTTATAACGTGGCCTGGTTCATGGTTTAAGAAACAAAGGATAAAGGCTCAAATTTTATTTGTACCCACCCGCTCTTCATGATGTTCTCCAAACCTAAACTCAGTTGATCATATGTTAGACCTTGTTTGAGTCTTTGCTCTGATTTTCCGGTGATGGTTCGGATGTTGATAGTTTATTTTGAATAGGCAGTCATTTTTGTTATTGAGGGTTTGTAGGACCTCTTTCTTTTTGATTTTGCTATCCCTAAATTTTGCCTGAACTGCTTCTTTCGTGATTACAGTCAGCGGGATGCCCCAGTTTTGTAAGTCTCCTTCATAGGTTTTGACTTATTGGGTTTTTATTTTTGAGATACAATGACTGTCTATCCTTATGATTATTTGGAACCATCACTGTCTTTCTTTGTTTTGTAAGGACCTCTTTAGTGCCATTTGTTATGTACTTGAATCAACTGAGAGAACTACCCTGCCCCAGGTTATGATAAAGGGTTTTAATTTCCGAAAAGAAAAACTCCTACTTCTTTGGCCCAGAAGGGTTGACGAGGGATTATCTTCCTTATAACTCCAGTGTTTAGGGATTGAAACAATGCCTGTACCTCATCAGCGGGGTCTTGTTCAAAAGCATACTGCAGATTATGGTATCGTTTTTGTCATCCTCCCTCAAGAGGCTTAGCATTATTAATCGAACGTTGATCATCAGAAAAAATATGAAAATAATCTGCGTATAGTGAATACGAATATATTGCTTCAAGACAGACGTATGTGATGCTTTAATGAAATAACAACGTTTAACATGAGTAAATGTTTGAACAAAAGAAAATTACAACTTGAACATTCGAATGAACAAAAGTTTTCTAGTCTCAGGGCTTGTCACTTCAAATGGTGAGCCTTGGAGGGATGATAGAAAAACTCAGCCTGACCATCTTGTGTGAACTCCAGTGCTCCTTCATCAATCAGGTCCTGGATCTTGTTCTTCAGAGCCCAACACTCATTTGTGTCATGTCCTGGACTGGCAGAGTGGTAGGCACACCTTTTATTGGGATGATAGGTAGGAGATGATGTGTTGGGGTTCCGGGGATGGGCCCTTAACGTGATCAGATTCAATCTCAACAGGCGTTGTAAAGCTTGAAACAGCGACATGTTGAGCTGGGTGAATTGCCTCCTGGGCTTGTCTGCCTGAAGCTGGTGAGGTTGATGTTGAATTTGTGGCACTGAAGCCAATTGAGGAGCTCTCCCCTTATCTCCTTGTCTCAAAGATGGTTGAATGATGACTGGCTCTTTACCCTTAGATGTTTGCCCCAGTTGGTTATTCCGAAGCAGTTGGTTGACGAGAACCCCGAGCTCTTCTTGTCTTTGAGCTAAGCCTTGAATGATAGTCATCTGCCCCAGCATCTGGGCTTTCATTGTATCCATCTCGGCTTGCAGATGTTTCAGCCGTTCGTCCTCAACACTGTTCCTGACCAACGTCTCCATGAGAAGTGTTCTCAGCTCCTCCTGCCCCTTGGATAGATTCAGGAGGATTTCCCCGAACCGAATCTCTTGAGCAAGAAGGTCCTGGTTGTCTTGTTGGGAAGCCATTGCTGAAATGAACAGCGCATATGGTAAGTGACCTGTCAAAAGGGTACCTGCAATGCAATGATATGTATGAGATGTATGCAATATTTTCAAGGATCTCGCGGGGTAAACAAGAAAATTGTTAGAGCTTGAATCCGGTGGCTTGATTGAAGGAACTTCATGTTATCGAGAGTCCTTCTTCAAAGGGTCAAAGGCTCACCATATCCAGTGGGTCATAGCCCCTGACAATCTTGGCTCGGGGAACCTTCTTCAAGTGTCAAAGCTCACCATATCCAGTGGGTCATAGCCTCTGACAACCTTGGCTAGAGGAAAATAAATCCTCTTTTCCCCTTGCTAGATGTTTGATTCATTATGACCTGCATCACAAGCCCTTGAGATCCTTGAAATGGGTTAGTCCTTATGTAGGATGTATGCGATGGTATGATGTTATGCTATGCATGGAGTGATGTAAGTAGGCCCCGTAATGAGTCCCCCTTAAGGACTATAAACAAAACCTGCAAGAAACTCAGTACCCTGTTATGAGTCCTAATTAAGGACTATAAACAAAACCTGTAAGTAGCTAATGTGTCAGATAACAAGCATGTAAGTAGTCAAGTACGAAGGCACACAAGTCACACAAGAGAAACCCTTAGGGTTTAGGCCAGCATGGGGTCTGGGTATTACCCTCTTGAAGTTGGTGGGCTCAACCTGTCCTATTAGAAGTAACCGGGTTCTAAGGGTCCCAATATCACGGGATTGCTTTCATTGTTCATCGTTTCGATTTAGCCACTGAACTGGCGACCGAAATATTCCAGGAAAGCAACCCTCAATTGAGTGTAGTATCGAGTATCAACCAACCTCGGACTGCACCAAAGTCAGTTATCTCACTACCCTAAAGAGGCCAAGATAGTTCAATTAAGGTTCCTAAGGTCTGTTGATGCTTCACGACACCACGCGGAGGCCCCGTACTCTCCTTGACTGAACTCAAGGGTTACTGGTACACACCAAAGTGCCACATCAACGTAGCAGACTGTTTCAACCATGTTGGTATACCCCGCACAGTTCCCTCACAGCCTTGTTGCTACTTTCTAAGAAGGTATCCCCCAGATCCGGGTTAGGATCTATAGAACTCCCGAGATAGTCCCACAATAATAAAGCAAGCAAGTCAATACAATTGAAAACACAGTGATCTTAATCCTAAGGTACACCTCACTTTAAGTTAATTCCCCAGCAGAGTCGCCAGTTCTGTGATCGGTGGATCTGGAACTGACTGTTTAACGCTGGTTCGCGAAATGTCGCGGAAGCAAGAGTCGCCACCGTCTTTTATTTTCTCCAAATGGAAAGGACAAAAGCACAGAAAAATTCCTTGTAGAGATTGCTCTCGGTTCGGGAGGTAGATTATAGAAAGGGAAGGTGTTAGCACCCTTTCTATCCATGGTTATCCATGGGCTCTTAGATACTTGCTCATTGTGTTTTCAAAAATGGTTTGTTTGCTTTTCAATTGTGGGTTTTTAACAAAAGTTTCTTTGAAAATTTCAGTTCGACTCTTGTATCGATCCTCAAGAGTGTTTGAAAAGTTGCTTTCGAAAGCTTTTTGAAAAGTGTCGGTGTGAAAAGTATTTTGATTTGTTTTGAAGTTAGAGCAAGTATCAAGAGTCGTCTACCTACCCTAAGGAATTCGTCTGTGTAAATGTGCTTTAAAGTAGTGCCATCCCACCATTGAGAGGTAGGTAGCACCACCGTTGGAGGTGTTCGGGTCAATTCGAAGGTTCGGGACATGGTGATCACCAGAGCAATAGGAAGATACCTTAGAAGCTACCCTCATGCCAGGTTCCCGGATCATGAGGACTTACTAAAACATCCTCTACTCGACGATCACCTTTCGAGGGGCAAGGCAACAGTGAGGCGTACCCTAGGGGTGGTGTGTGATTTGTGTGTCATGTTCATTTATTTTTGTCTTATTCATGTCATGGGTGATCTAAGCGTTATTTTTATTTTGACATTCATTCTTGCATGCAAATTTATTGACAGTTAAAAAGATGCGGAAATTAAAAGTTCTACGCTATTACAAAGGCGCGGGTCCACATCGCCAAATTAAACCAGGACCCGATTTAAAATAAAACAAAGTGCGAGAAATATAAAATGTCTAATTTACACGGCTTTGGGAGAATTACATAAATATTATAAGAAAGGAAATAAAGTGTGCAAAACGAACTAATAATCGAAAGCGAGGGCGTTGGACCCTTTTTAATAAAATTAAAATTATGATTAACAAATTAATTAAATTGAAATAAAAAGAAAAGATTTTTTTTTTAGAGTTTTTTTTGTATTTATGGATTTTTATGAGGATTAAATGGAATTAAGAAAGTTAATTAACCCTAATTCTAGTTATTTTTAATTTATTAAGAAAAGCATTAAAATTTAATCTAAAGTTAACCTAATTAATTAATACAATTTTATTTACGAAAATAAATAATTAATTATTAGTGATGATAAAAGAAAAGAAAAAGATAAAAGTAATTAAAACCTAATTCTACAAATTTTAAGTTTATTAAGAAAATGTTAAAATTAATCCTAGAATAAAAAACTAATTAATTAATAAGACTTTATTTACAAAAAAATAACATTAAATGAAATATATTTTAATTTTTATGACTTTCTGATTTTTTTTTTTTTTTTTTTATGTTATGAAAATATTGATTTAAAGAATTAAATTAAAATTAATTAAAACAAATAAAAGTAGAAAAAATACAAAAAAAAGATGAAAGAGCAAACCAATGGGGGGGTTCTGTCCCCAAACTGGAGGTCTTTGGCTAGCAATCAGGCCCATTTGTCTCAAGGCCTTGTGGACTTCAGGTGATCGCGTGTGGACTCGTTGACCAACGCACATGGTACCCTTCAAACATTGGCCTTTGAATTGCCCTCAGTGGCCATGTGGCGCTCTTGGATTATGGAGCGCATGGTGAACCCTGAGGCTTGAAACTGCATAGGATTAAATTGAAACAAAATATATGAATAAAGTGAGGGGACCTGGGAATCGAACCCAGGTCCCAGAGTTTACCAATGCAAACCCTGACCAATGGAGCTGTTAACGCACTTTGTATAGTATATGAATCATAATTATTATAAGAAAAGACAAACGTTAGTGGTATGAGTCAGAAAAACGCGCGCTAGAATTCAAAGTGCTCAATCAGATGATGCCACATAATCTTCTTCTCCACTCGTTTGCGTTTTACCTGAAAAACAACAGTTAGATAGCGGGGGTTTTGAACCCCCACTAAATGGCAAGCATAAAAATAGCGAATAGAATATGGTGGCTCATAAATTGAGCGCGAATAGTGTGTTAAGTTCGTCCAAGCTTCCTGAGTTTAGCCATGGTACTGGGATGTCCTAATTTTACAGTATACAAAAATGCCCAATTTGGAGCTTGAGGAACCCTAGCGAGCTTCAATGGTGAAATCGCGTGTGATGCACAAAAACTCAATCAAAACATATGGTTAGCTTTAGAATGATCCAATGAATACAAATCCAACATTAAAAATTGCAAACCATGCATGAATTATGATACAAGAATACGAAAAAAAACATGAACAGGACGAGGTTGTTCTACCAATTCTTTGCGTTAGAGATGATGGTTTGGATCCAGAAACCTTCCTTGAAGTCTCAGGAATGCAATGGGATGGTTATTCTGTCTTGAAACCCTTTGTAATCGAGTTTTCAGTTTTGGAATTTTTCACAAAAAGTGCAATGTTCTTCTTCAGCTTTAGGCGCAGCTTAGAGGTTCCTTGGCATTAGGTTTTGATCACACTTATATGAGGATGGATTAGGGTTGAGTTTTTGATCCAAAAATCCTTGCATTGATGGAATGAATATTTGATTTTCATGCATATATTTTCAAATCTTTTCCATGCATATTTGATACCAATCATGTCCAAATCACCTTGATTCTTTCCATACCAGATAATGCACGAAATCTTGAAGTTATTCCATGCATAAAAAGATTTGAAAAGCTTGTTTTAGTATTTTTCACATATTTTATTTTATTAAATGAATTAATAATAATTAAAAATTCAAATAAATAAAAATGATGAATAAGCTCCCTTTGGGCCAAATGGTCGTGCATATGCTTTGGATGATGAATCTTGGAAGAAAATGTGGCCCATTAGCAATTTTAAGGCATTTGAAGCAAAGTTGACTTTTCAAAATACCCAAAAATTTCCCAACTTCCACAAGGCATATCTTGCTCAATTTTTAAGCTTTGATCATGTTCTTGGACATTTTGGAAAGGTCTTGAAGTCCTCTAACCAATGCCTTTGGTCCCATGTCATTTTGATTTACCAATCTCAAGTTATGGTCTTTGACTTAAAGTCCCTTTTTGTTGACTTTTGAAAATGACCTATAATGTTGAAATTGATAACTTTTTGTGAGAGCATTTCTTGGACTTGAAGTGTGAAGAGGAGTTGTAGGAAATGTCTTTCTCTTCAAAATGAGCTTTGGATGGAATTTTTCTGATAATCCATGTGGAAGTTATGCCTTGGTCAAGTTATAGTTGACTTTTTCAACTGTCCAAATATAGAAACTTTTGCATCTTGAGACTTTTTGAGCCATGCTTTGAGAATCATGATCAAGAATTGATCAAATGATGTTTGTGGCTTCAAAATGAGATGTTGACCAAAAATTTGAACTTTTTGACTGTCAAATGACCATTTTTCCCCTACAGTTGACTGTAGGGCAATTAGGGTTTTTGACTGTGCAATTTTATGCTGTGAGTCTTGAAACTTGACATGAGGATACTTGACAATGTTTATAGGCAAGTGGGACTTTATTGGACCCTTGGAAACTTCAATTACTTTGTCAAAACCAAAACCCTAGTTCTTGACTGTTAGGAGGCCCTTGAACTGTGCAACCCTTGGGGAATTTTGAAGCATGCTCTTTGCAATTTTGAAGAATATGGGAGGGCAAATTTTGGGGTACAACAATATGCATCTCACATTCATACATCATAACATATACATACAAAATGCATTTAGCATAATACCACATATTGTGAACATCATGCATACATCTGTATTTAACTAACCTCTCTTTCCCACAGGTACAACATCAAATTTTATTCTAAATCAACCAAAGATTTTTGCTGACACTTCTTCCAGTGTTTACCAACATTCCTCCAAATGGCATCTATAAGCCCATTCACAATTCATCTTCGAGTGCAAATTTCTGGGCACTCTAGTGTTCAATCATCTTCCACATTCAAGTCACGAATGACGGATCCGCCAATCTAACACTTCAGGTTTAAGAAGATTGAACAGGTGAAGATGTTGTACCCCAAAATTTTCCTCTCATTTCTTAAATAATCTCTCACAAGATCTCCTTTGGTTCAAGACTACACAATGGTTGATCAGCTCAAGACACCTCCTCTAGCACTGATGATTAAAAATTAGGGTTTGAGATTGCATAAGTACAATTGAACTTTTAATGCCTCATATGACTTTCATGGATCATTTTGGGCTCTCAATATTTCTCATGTCAATTTTCAAGTATTAGATCACATTTTTGCTCAGTCAATTGATCAGTTGACCTAAAATCAGCTGTATTGGGGAAAAAGTCAATTATGGTCAATTTACAGTCAAACTTCATAATTTTAGATCCATATCAACATTATGAACTCACATATGTCATTTGATAAAGTTTGGATCACAATTCCTCAAGAAATTTGATCAAATCATCAAAAGGGCAAAATGGTCAAAATTAGGGTTTTGACTAAGAAGGTGCAATTTCTGATTTTTGACCTAGCAAATGGTTGGTTGGTTTAAGTTATGATATTAAGGTTTCAAATGAATCATTTTGACCTAATGGCATGGCTCAAAACATCTATCAAGATTGATTGATTGACAGATGAATTTTCAGTCAATTGATCAAAAGTCAACTATACACTGAAAAGTCAAACTTTGACTTTTTAGTCAAAATCAAGTGTCAAAGATCACAATTCATCAAAACAAGTCAAAATATGAAACTTATTCATCAAGAAATCAAAAAGTCAAGATTTCATTTTGAAAAGTCAAAATTTCTAAACTTAGAAATTTTTCTAAGTGTTGAAAACTTCATCTTTTTCACAACTTTGAGCAAAATTTTCACCATGATGCAAGATGATTCAAAGGATTCAAAGGAAACTTCCAACATGAAAGTTGTAGATCTTAACGAGATCTAAAACATTTTAGAACACAACTTCTCCTAGAAATGCATGAATTTCAAGTTATGATTTTGTGAATACATGTTCATGAAACTTGGAAACTTAGTGAAATTTTGCCCTAGTTTAGGCAGGATTTTGACCTAACTTCATGGAAATTTTTCACATAGTTACAAGATGAATTTTTAAAAATGTCCAACATAGAGGTTGTAGAGGATGCTACAAGCTTTCCAAAATGTCTAAGAACTCATTGAGACCATGTTTGATCAAGGAGAATCAAAGACAAGAAGTTAGGGTTTTCAAACTTGAATTACAAGCCATTTCTTGATGAACACATGAACCAAATCCATGCTAGGCTGCATAATCTTTGCTTTGCAGGCCTCAAACTTGTTTTTCACTCCATAGTTAATGTTTTGCACAACTTCTAAAAGCTTTAATCCAAGCATTCAATGCATTTCCCATGCTTAATACCATTTTAGGAAGAAAGGTAACATTGCCATTTTGGAAAAGTGGATTTATGCATAAAGTGTACTCTTCTTGAGCCTCTAACTTCTTTGTTCAGCACACACTCAACATACAAAGTCAGATAAACATGTTTAAAGTTTGTAACCACTCTAGACAGCGTTGTACTATTCATTGGGACAATGTGTATCAAGCTTGCTTCAAAAATAAGAAAAGAGCCATAATATGTGATTTTTGAATTCTGATCAAGGACAAGTCTGCAAACTTGTTGCTTATAAATAGAGGCACTATTTGTAAGCTAGAACAAGAGCTTGAACACCCTAAAACACTCCCAAACTCCCTCAAATCTTAAATTGCCCAAAAACTCCATTATTGCACAATTTCTGACTTAGAACTTCAAACTTCCTTTCCCTCGTGTGTTCTTTGGCCTTTTAGTTTCTAAAGCTTCCTTACATCAAATACAAACCATCTTACACCCTGTTACACGACTGTAACATCATCTTCATCAACTTCCATAGCCAAAAACAGAGCATTGCAGTTGGACTTCTCCATACCATTCCAGCCACTCTCAACTCAAGCTAAGAATTGCATTAGCTTTCTAGAGACTCAAGGAATCTAACCTGATTATTGCAGCACCTTAAATCAAGCTCAAACTCATTTCACGATTTCCAGTTTTGAGGTATTTTTCTTTAACTTCTATCTTCTCATTTAGGAATTTTTAGGCTTGCATTTGTGAAGATAAATTGTAGACATCATTGCCCTGAAACTATACATGTCCATAGATTTCATTTATGTTGCTTGAGTAGGGAGAATTTTGAGTTTGAACCTCTAAAAATATTTAGGTCAGAATTTGGTACTGTTAGAAATTCATGCTCATCTTTGAGAATTAGTTTAAGTTATTTACATATTCAAAATCGTGAGGAATTTTCTAACAAGTTTGATGTTGGAAGTTTTGTGAATGGATGAGAAATGAATGAGTTACAGGTTCTCTGGCTGGAGGTTAAAGATAAAGTTCATTCAAGACTTGATTTATGTCATATATTTATTGTTTTGTTTATATCAACGGATGTATAGCCACCCAGTGGTAAAGTGTGCGCCTGTTAACCTTTGGGACCTGGCTTCGAGGCCTAGTGGTACCCTTTTGTTCATTTTTCATATTTTTCACTTTTTTTGTTCAGCTGCAGCGCCTGGGCTATTTGGTTGGGCCTTTCAATTTTTTTATTCTTCTAACCCCCTTGATTATGTTTACACCCCTGGCCCATTATTTTATTTTCTATTTTATTTATTTTCCCTTTATTTTTATTTTTATTCCATATTTTCTTTATTAGTTTTAATATTACTATTATTATTATCATTATTATTATTTTTATTAATAAAAAATCCAAAATATTTTTATTTATTATATACACTTCTACATTTTTTCTTTATAAAACAAAAAGACTAAAAACAGTTTCTTTTAATAAATTAATTCCTTTTTTTAAAATTAATGTTTAGATAATTAGTTTTAATTATTGTATTATTCTCTTGTAAATTAAAATTAATTTAGAGCTTAGGTTTTCTTTTAATTAATTAATTTTCATTATCATTTTATTAACTTAAAACTTTTTTCATAAAAAAAAACCTAAAAATACTTTTTAACCTAATTTCTTTTTTTAATTAGTTTAAATTTAATCTTGTTTATTTTTAACTAATCAGTTTTCTTAATTAGGTTAAAACCCTTTCATGAAAATCAAACAAAATCATTTATTTTTCCATTTTGCATTTGTATACTGTTTATTCAATTATTGTACATTTATTCAATATGTTTGTAATAGTTAATTAGATTTAATTTTCTTGCAAAATCCCCATTTGTAAATTTGTATACCCCCTCCCCTAATGATGTAATAGCTTAATATTTTTACTTTCCGCAATTTATCGCTTTATATAAATGCTAGTAATTAGGGTTTGTATGGAAAGATAAAATCAACAAGTTAGCAAACCCTAATTCAAGATAAACAAGCATATAAATCTAACAAATTTTCACACTTGCACCCTTAGGGTAATTCCACTTTGTTGCCTTACAAAAATGGCCATGTTATACATGTGGAGTATCTTAGCAAAAACAAATCAAAAATATAAGATCATAGTCCCTCGATGACGCTATCAATGTTGCTTTTCAAAAATGATCTTAGTCCCTTAAAGAAAAATTCTAAGATATCTCACAACATTGCTATCATGGTTATACGATGAACCACGCCCGTCCCTTTACATCCAAAGATAAGGCTTCTTAACAAATCAATGGTAAGATAGAAATATCAAAGGAAAAGAAGAAATGAACTAAGACTTTTGAGTAGGTAGATTGTTCCTAGTTGCTTGCTCAATTTCAAATCAACCACTCTTGCTTATTTTCAAAACAAACACCAACACTTTCAAAAACACTTTCAAAATATTTTTTAAACTTGAAATATTTTCAAAAGCTCAACACTTTGTATATGTTCTTACGAGCGAGAACTGTTACAAAGTTTGCCTAAACGAAGGTGCCTTTTCAAAATAGTCTCAAAAACCACACAAAGCACATTTTCAAAAAAAAGCAAGTGATCTAGCAAGCAACTAAGAGCCCATAGATAACTATGGATGAAAAGGGTGATAATACCTTCCCTTTTCATAATCTACCCCCCAAACTCAAGAAAAAATCTCAAAGGTCTTTCCTGTTCTTTTCAGCCTTTCCTTTTGGATAAAAGAAAAGTCGGTGGCGACTCTTGCTAACCGCAATATTTGCGATAAAACACAAAACACCCAAGTCAGTTTTCCCACCACATCACACCATCCAAAGGTGATTGTTGACAGAAACTAGACTAAGTCTAAGCTTGACTTCAACTAGAAAAGAATCAAATAAACCTTTGGCCGATTTAAAACTGAACCTAGCAGAAGTCTTGAATATTATTTAACTGGAAGGAATCAGAATAAATCTTGGAGTAATTTATCTAAACCAGAGAAAATGTCTACAGGAAAGAATCAAGATAATCCGTTGAGAGATTTAAACTGAACCAGCATAGGTCTGGAAAATAATCAGAATAAATCTTGGAGCGATTTATCTGAACCAAGGAAAATGTCTACGGGAAAGAATCAGGATAAACCGTTGAGAGATTTAAACTGAACCAACAGAGGCCTGGAAAAGAATCAGAATAAATCTTGGAGCGATTTATTTGAACTAGAGAGTATGTCTTCGAGAAAGAATCATGATAAACCATTGAGAGATTTAAACTGAACCGACAGAGGTCTTGAATATTCTTTAACTGGAAATAATCAAAATAAATCTTGGAGAGATTTATCTGAACCAGAGAAAATGTCAATGGGAAAGAATCAGGATAAACCATTGATATTTAAACTGAACCAGTAGAGACCTTGAATATTCTTTAACAAGAAAGAATCATAATAAATATTGGAGCGATTTATCTTAACCAGAGAAAAGTCCACGGGAAAGAATCAATATAAACTATTGAGAGATTTAAACTGAACTAGCGGAGATCTGAAGGAAGTATTCGTCATGCAGATAGTCACCCTGTCCTGTTTCAGGAATTGATCTACAATTGATTTGTTCACAGATAATTGCCTTATCTTGTTGAAAATTTGATGATAATTTTTGTATTGATTGATCTTTCCTAAAAAGGTAAAGAGTTAGTCGTATGTAATGCCATGATGTATGAAATGCATGGAATAATGATGTTTCTCAAAATAAATGAGATTGCGATACATGCATTTGTGTTATTGATGTTTATGATGCATGAATGTAAAGTATGCACATATTAGTTGTTCTACTGCAGTGTTGTTAGACTGGGGAAAATAAATCCCTGACTGCTGCTGGGGATGCGGGTTGTAAGCCTTCATATTTTGTTGAAATTGAAGTAATGATAGATGGATTTCTGTCATTAGAGAAGTAAACTCTGTTGGGGAACGGAAACATCATGCATTTTTTATGGACTCGGTGAAATCCTGCTGGGGAATTCCTGAGCAGCTGGGCGATTTTCACTGGGGAATCTTGGGAGTGGTAACTGGAAATCTCGCTCTGTCGGGGATATGAAAGCAACAAATACCATTAGTCTACATACTGGAGATACGACAATGATCCTGTAGCAGGATGTCCTTTCTTCTCCTCCGTTAGAGAAAGTGCCTGCGGGGATTTTATGGAATGGTCTATAGATATTATCTTGTTTCTTAAAGCCATTAGTAGTTGTCTTTCTATTCATTTTTTTCCTTTTTTATGCATTCATTTGTAAACAGTAACTACGTCAAAATGCATATGTCCAAAAGTAATCACTGCATGTTTTTGCAAACAAAACAGGAAAGTAAAAGAAAAACAGATAGTTTTGTACTTTTAAAGGAATATCTTTGTATTAACTCAAATAAGTATTTTTCGTACAAAGAGACGAACATCCTAGTAAGAGAATGTCGTTGTAAAAATGAAAATTTATACAAAGATAAGACAACTATGTTAAATAATCCCATGGGGTTCCCATTCTGCTATAGCCTTCATGTCTCTGAGCGTCTCATCCACTTGCTGCTTTGTTCGAAGCTGATTGGATTGATTACAACTGTTTGAGTTTGACGATTGATACTGATGATTTCCTGTAAGGTGATCCAACGGGACATAGTCATACGCTTTAAATTCCTAACTTTTTCCTGGACCATCCTTTTAGGTTTCCAGTCCACCGGGATACCCTTTTTTTTTGCCCAAGCCGCCTTTTTAGGTTTTCAGCTTGCCGAGTGTACAATTTTTTTTGTATTTATCCCTAATTTTTTCCTAGTCCAGTCAACCTAGCGGGTGTTTTTCATGCGTAGTATCTTTTAACTATGTCTGCGGTTACAGGGTGTGGAAGGTCGACGCCATCCATAGTGGTTAAGATCATTGGCCCACCAGAAAATATGTTTTTTTTATTACAAATGGTCCTTCGTATGTAGGAGTCCATTTGCCCCTGGGATCACCTTGTGGCAGTATGATACGCTTGATTACCAGGTCACCAACTTGATATACCTGACGTCTAACCTTCTTGTTAAAAGTTTTAATAATACGATTTTGGTAGATCTGGCCATGGAAGACAGCCGTAAGCCTCTTCTCATCAATCAAGTTCAACTGGTCAAGTCGAGCTTGAATCCATTCATCTTCATTAAACAATGCATCCTTTACTATTATCAGAGAAGGTATTTGGACTTCAATTGGCAGGACAACTTCCATGCCGTATACCAAAGAGAAAGGAGTTACCCCTTTTGATGTGCGCGTCGTGGTACGGTAACCGTGAAGAGAAAATGGTAACATCTCATGTCAGTCCTTATAGGGCATTGTCATTTTTTGTATGATCTTCTTGATGTTTTTATTAGCGGCTTCTACAACGCCATTCATCTTCGGCCGGTAAGGAGAAGAGTTATGATACTGGATCTTAAATTGCACGCATAATGCAGTGATCATAGTATTGTTGAGATTGGTACCATTATCTGTAATGATTCTATCCGGAATACCATACTAATAGATAAGATTCTGTTTGATGAATCGGGCCACAATGTTCTTGGTAACAGAAGCGAATGAAGATGCCTTGACCCACTTCATGAAGTAATCAATGGCAACCAAGATGAAGCGATGTCCATTAGAAGCTGTAGGTTTGATCTCTCCAATCATGTCAATGCCCCACATTGCGAATGTCCAAGGAGAAGTCAAGATGTTTAGAGGAACCTGAGGCGCATGTACTTTGTCAGCATAGATCTGACACTTGTGGCAGGTTCGTGAATGCTGATGACAATCTACTTCCATGGTGGACCAGTAGTATCCTGCCCGTAGGATATTTTTAGACAACATGTGTCCACTAGAATGGGTGCCAAAGGTGCCTTCATGTAAATCAGCCATGATCTTGTCTTCCTCACTCTTGTCTATGCACCAAAGCAAAGTGGAGTCGTGGTTGCGCTTATAGAGAACTCCGTTACTGAGGAAGAACTTAACAAAGAATCTTCTCAGGAATTTCTTGTTGTTGATTAAAACTCCCTCCGGATACTCTTGGGCCTCGAGGTATCTCTTAATTTCATGGAACCAAGGATTGTCCACTACTTCTTCAGTATCAATTTCGTGACAGTAAGCTGGTTCGTCCATCCGCTCAATAGTGATCTGAGGAGCCTCATTATCCCACCTGATTTTGAACATGGATGACATAGTGGCTAGCGCGTCCGCTAGTTGATTTTCCTCTCGTGGAAAATGCTCAAAGGTAATTTCCTCAAAATGTGGGATTAATGTAAACACATGTTCTTTGTAAGGGATGAGTTTAGGATGCTTCGTATCCCATTCTCCTTTGATCCGATTGATGACTAAGGTTGAATCTCCAAATACACTTAAGGACTTGATTCCCAAATCTATGGCAGCTTTGAGACCCATAATACACGCTTCATATTCCACCATTTTATTGGTACAGTTAAAACACAGTCTAGCAGTGAAGGGAGTATGACAACCTTCAGAGGATATGATTACAACACCGATTCCATTTCCGAGTGCGTTGGAAGCTCCATCGAAAACCATGATCCATCAGGATCCTTGTTCAGGTCCGTCATATGGTCTGAGTTCTTCACAATTGTTTACCACCATGATGTCTTTGTCCGGGAATTCGAAATTCATGGATTGATAGTCATCCACAGCCTGATGAGCTAGGTGATCGGCTAGCACACTTCCATTTATTTATTTCTGGGTAGTGTACTGAATGTCGTATTCAGTCAGGACCATCTTCTATCTTGTAATTCTTCCAAAGAGGGAAGGCTTCTTGAATATGTATTTAATTGGATCAATCTTGGATATCAATAAGGTAGTGTGAGTTAGCATATACTGTCTTAGCCGACGAACAGCCCATTCCAGAGCGCAACAAGTTTTCTCGAGCAGTGAATATCTGGTTTCACAGTCAGTAAACGTTTTGCTCAGGTAGTATATTGCATGCTCATTTCGGTCAGACTCGTCATGCTGCCCCAACACACACCCCATTGAGTTTTCCAAGAATGTTATATACATGATCAGAGGTCTTCCCTCAACTGGCGGCATCAAAATGGGAGGCTCTTGAAGGTACTCTTTGATCCTATCGAAGGAAGCCTGGCAGTCGTCGTTCCATTCCACCACTTGATCTTTCTTTAGTAATTTGAAGATTGGTTCACAAGTAGCGATTAGATGGGAAATGAACCTGGCGATGTAGTTTAGCCGTCCTAAGAATCCCCTAAATTCCTTCTCAGTGCAAGGAGAAGGCATTTCTTGTATTTCTTTTACCTTTGCAGGGTCCATTTCGATACCTTTACCGTTGACAACGAAGCCTAAGAGCTTGCCAGACCTCACTCCAAAAGTGCATTTATTTGGGTCCAGCCTTGGTTTGTATTTCTTTAGTCCTTCAAACAACTTTTGTAGATGGTCAAGATGTTCCTCTTCAGTTTGAGATCTAGCTATCATGTCATCCACATAGACTACTATCTCGTGATGGATCATATCATGAAACAGAGCTACCATGGCACGCTGATAGGTTGCCCCGGTGTTCTTCAGCCCAAATGGCATAACTTTGTAATAGAACGTGCCCCACTATGTGACAAAAGTATTTTTCTCCATGTCCTAATGTGCCATTTTGATCTGGTTGTATCCGAAGAAACCATCCATAAAGGAAAATACTTTATGTTGTGCGGTGTTGTCAACCAGAACATCAATGTGGGGAAGTGGGAAGTCATCCTTGGGGCTTGCCCTATTCAAGTCTCTGTAATCCACACACATACGTACCTTACTGTCCTTTTTAGGCACTGAAATAACATTGGCAACCCATTGTGGATAGGAGGTGACAACTAAGAATCTGGCGTTGAACTGCTTCATGACTTCAGTCTTGATTTTCTCTGAAATTTCTGACCGCATGCGATATACCTTCTGTTTTACTAGAGGGCGGTCTTCTTTTGTCGCTAGATGATGGACCACGATATCAGTGTCGAGTCCTGGCATGTCTTTGTATGACCAGGAAAAGACCTCAACATAGTCATGTATTAACTAAGTTAAGCGCTTCTTGACACTATGCTCCAGGTTGGCACCTACCTTGACTTCTTTCTTGTCCTCTTCAGTACCTAAGTTACATGTTTCAACCGACTCTTCATGGGGCTGTATGGTCCTTTCTTCATGTTGCAATAACCTAGCTAGTTCCCCTAGTACTTCACAATCTTCCTCACCTTCGTCTTCGGCTTGGTAGATTGGATTTTCAAAGTTACAATAGGCCATAGCAGAATCGTTACCCATGGGATCCTGAGTGGATGTGGATCTGCATTTTGATATGTGAGTGTGTGTAAGAGCATAACTATCTTTGATAAAATAAAAGGTAGAAAAAGAAAAACAAAGATCATAAAATTTGCATGCAAAAACGTCCATGATTTATTGATGACATATGAAGATGAAGTAACAACCCTCACAAATGGACCATTGTGCCTCGAGTAAGACACAAGGTTTTAAAGTCTAAAATTTTTAAATATTACAAGTCTGAAAAATTTAAAAGACAATTACTTTTGAATAAAAGTAATAGGGACAAATTCTTTGGCCTCCCAATTGTTGAGTCCTCCGCTTATGGTTGGAAAAATCCACTCGTCCATGTCACAACTGCTATCACTGCCTTCCAATGCATTGACTCCCTGATTGCTGAAGCGTAAAGATGGCCCCTAGCGCGAGAACATTGAACAGCTCTTTGGGCCTCCGCAGTAAAACCCAAACCAAATTTGTTAGATTTGTAGGGAATATCTGGAAGTTGACCCCAGATGGTACATCCACCTTCCTCAATTTATTCTCTAGCATCTTTCAGATAGGCTCTTTTCAATGGAGGTTTGGTAGCCTTCGGAGTCTTGGTAGTAGTCTTGGTTGCAGCAATCGTTTATGGGACCTCCTCAAAATTCTAACATGGGGTCTCAATAAACTCATCGTCCATTTCAACATACCTGAAAGAGTTTAGGTGGCTAACCATGTATTCCTCTTCCCTTTACAGTGATGATATTTCCCTTGATTGGGTACTTCAATATCTGATGTAGGGTAGAAGTGACGGCACCAGCGCCATGGATCCAGGGTCGACCCAATAGACAAGAATAGGAAGGACGGATATCCATCACATAGAAAGTTGAATCAAAAGTTTGAGTTCCAAATTTTATAGGGATGTCTACTTCTCCGTGCACTGTTCTTTTATAACCATCAAAGGCCCTCACCACAATGTTGCTAGGCTTTAATGTGAGTCCTTCGCAATCTAACCGGTCAAGAGAATTCTTGGATAAGACATTCAATGGCGAACCCATATCCACCAGAACATGGGTTAATGTAGTTCCCTTACACTCAATGGAAACATGCAAGGCATCATTGTGTTTCCTTCCTTTAGGAGTTAAATCAGCGTCAGAAAAACCTAGTCCATTATCAGCAGTTAGACTGGCCACACAATTCTCAAATTGATCAATGGAGGTCTCTTGAGGCACGTGGGCGGTCTTTAGAAATTTTACTAAGGCCTTGGCATGGGCCTAAGACACAAAAGTAAGGCCAACATTGATATTTTTGAGGGAGTCTTCCCCAACTGTTCCACGATGTTGTAGTCACTTTTCTTGATTATTTTTATTATCTCTTCCACCTCCTTGCTAGAAGCTTCAAGAATGACCTCTGGATGTGCCTTCTTCTGAACAAGCTCAAACAATACCTCCTTGCCCCTTGTCTCGGTAGCAGGGATAACAGTAGGATTGCCAACGAGAATGTCATTGGGAATGCTAGTAGGAGTGGTAGTGGGAATAATTACAGGAGTAGCAATGGTCTTTGGAGAGATCTCGGGGGAGAAAACTTTTCCACTTCTTGTTATCTTACTGGTCCCAACGATATTGTCGATGTCAGAATCAGTGCCTTTCACAACTTTGTCTTTGATAGCCAATAAATCTTGCTTGACGCCAAGGTAATAGACGTTAACCTCATAGTTCCAGGGAACAACTTTATCCGAAGAATATGGTATTGGCCCCGACATGGTGATGATTAGGGGAGTAGACTTTGGAACAGATGTAATCCTGACGGGTCTTTTGGTGGAGACCCTGGGAGGATTGTCGGAAATGGTGATTATTGAAACATCTTCAGAGGAATTTCTGGTAAGAGGAACTTTTTCAAACAGGATTTCTTTGTTAACCATCAAGCGCTGGACGCCCCTCTTCAGTAACAAACAACCATTTGGTAGAGACATACATAAGTGACAACTTTCATCACAGCCCAGAATCAGGCCAGCTTGCAATAGATTCTGTTTAACATTCAAAATGGGAGTAGTTAAATCATCCACGGAGGAAACAAAACATTCATCATCAACAGCGTTGACACCTTGACCATGTTTGGGCATTGGCACCATTATTACATTAGGTGTTTCTGGGGGGTCAAATTCAATCTCTTTCGCCTCAATAAGGTCTTGTACTTTATTCTTCAAGGCCCAACAATCATTTGTATCATGCCCAGGACTTTCAGAATGATAGGCACATCGAGCATTCGGGTTGTAGCAAGGAGAAGCAATATTGGGGTTCTTGGGAGCTTCCTTTAGAGTCACTAGATAAGACTTCAAAAGATGTGGCAAAACTTGGGACAAGGTCATGTTAATCTGGGTGAATCGTCTCATGAGCACCTCTGGACTATATTGATAGTTTCGCTGTTGATTTGATACAGGATTGGAAATCATAACAGCCCCTACCGTTGGGCGACATTCAATTTTGTTTTGATTCTTGTGGTCATAAGCAACGCTGACCTCTTTCTTTCTGGTAAAAGGGTTTCTTCATCATGCTCGAGGATACATCGCTTTGAATTTTTTCGCTCTTAATACTGGCTTCTACCCGCTTACCAGTCATGATTAGTTCAGTAAATCCAGCCGAAGAGCTTCCGATTAGATGGTTAAAGAATGGACCAGACAACGTGCCTATGAACATATCCACCAATTCTCTGTCAGATAAAGGGGGTTCGACTCTTCCCGCGAGATCCCTCCATTTTTGGGCATAAATTTTGAAACCTACACCAGTACCCATAGACATACCTTGCAGTTGTGTTCGAGTTGGAGCTAAGTCAGCATTATACTGGTATTTCTTGTAAAAAGCAGCAGCCAAATCTTCCCAATTGTGAATATTGGTTCCTTCTAGCTAATAGAACCAATCCAACTGCGTCCCTGACAAACTTTCTTGGAAGAAGTGTACCGATAGGTTCCTATCAGCAATATGGGGCTGAATCTTCCTGACGTATGACCTTAAATGCAGCTTAGGACAAGAGACACCGTCATATTTAGAGAAAGTGGGGACCTTGAATTTCTGTGGGATGACGACCCCTAAGACAAGTCCTAGCTATTCAAAATCCAACCGGGTACCCTCTGGATCTCCATAGCATTGAGGCGATCCTCCAACTACTTGTATTTATCATCAACTGGAGGATACTGTTCTTTAGAATAGTCAACCTCTTCCTCTTCTTTAGACTTCGGGTGGTCATTTCCTTCCTTGTTTTTTCCTTCTTTATTATCTCTTTCACACGACGAGGTTGTGAAATCTAGAGTTTTCCTGGCTGGTCCTTTGAACCTTCTTCCCAGATTCAAAACTGTCTGGTTTCTTCGTTTTCTTCTTCTTCTCTTTGATCATCAAAGTCTTCAAGTCTTCTTGTCCTTTAGCCAGAGCTAAGAATATTTGTTAGAATTGAGTGTTCTGCGCTTGAAGATATTTTAATGTCTCTTTAATATCCATCTCACTAAAATAAACAGTAGAAAGATAAGGGACCTATTGTAAGAAACCTGTTTGTGTTATGATGAATGAAAATGCATATGCGAATGATTTCAAGGAAATTAGAGATATAAATTTGTTAAGACAAAAAGGAAACACACGTTGTATTAGTAAATTCAAGTTCGAGTACATCATGCCTCTTTGGGTTTACAATGAAAGAAATACAAAAATTCCTAAGACAAAAAGGTTGAACGCATCCTCTTCGGTGCGATGCAGGAGTTCAAACTCCGCTCTTCATGAAGCCGCTTGGTGAGTTCCAAAACCTTCTTCTCGCTGGCGTAGAATTGGGCTTCAATAGTGTCTTGTTCTTACTTTAGCTGAATCCAATCCTTTTGCAAGTCTTCGAGAGAGGTACGCATGTTAGGATGAAGGACAGTATACGGGATATCTCCTTCAACAACAGACTCCATGATAACATGGAGGATGGAGGGGTAAGGCATTACGAAATTCTGAGCACGAGCTCGTACCCACTCAAGGTAAGGCTCAAGGGGAGTGTAATTTTTGTGTCCCAATGTCTTACTATCCACCTTGTTTACCATCCTGTAAGTTTGTATAAACCTCTAACGATAGCCTTGATCATCGCTCTCGTAGTTGAACACCATACCTTGGATGAGCGCATCATGTGGACCATCTCTTCGTGCGTACCCAAACTGACGCAAAGCTAAGCAAGGGTTATAAGTGATACCTCCCCTAATTCCAAGTAGAGGGACATTAGGGAATTCCCCATAATGGTGATGATGGTAATGTCCTCCAAGGACCGAGAACACTGTAGCAGTAGAAATGTTAAAGACTAAGCCATGGGATTGAATAGACTTGTACAAATCAAAATAAAATCGCCACCGCGCTTTATTGTTTCCAAAGGAATGAGAAAAGAGCTAATAACCCAAAAAGAGGGGGAAAGATTCATGGTAAGGGGGTTGGTTATGCAAAAAGAAGGTATTAGCACCCTAAACATGTACGGTACTCCGCAGGAACCTCTTTGTAAAATCTGTATATTTGGGCTATGAAATGTTATGTAAAAAAAGGATGGTGGAGGTGAGAAAAGAAATATATTTTTATGGTTTTTGCACCCGCCGCGGTTGCAAACCTTTAGTGCCTACGTACCACCTTCCGTGCAATAGGGGATCAATGTACACGTAGTTCCTCTTTAAAAAATTTTAAACACAAGTGTGTCGGTTAATTTTTATGAGATAAAACATCATCGTCATTGCCCGTGTGGAAAACATACCTACTACCCACAATCATGAAAAAGGAGAATTTGCATCATCTCAAAGTGGAGGACATGGCTTGGATTTTAAAATCAACAAGGCCTCACTCAACATCCATGTGGAAAATATCTCTCTTCACTACATATTGTAGAAGTATAGTTGTTTGTATCACTACAAGGATTGACAAGAGTTTAATCTTTTGAGAAAGGTTTTAAAATAAGAAAGGAAAAATGGCAAAAATTATTTGAAATGAGATTGATTGACTTTTAGTCTTCTCACAAAAAAATGATGTCAAAATATTATTAAGTTGATTGAAGTTTATTCATGAAAATGTTTTTGAAAATGCATGGACCTAAGTCTAAGTTTATTATGAAATTGGTTCAAGTTTCAAAACAAGAGGAGTTTTCAAAAGGAGGAAGAAGACTTTTGAAATTAAAGAAGATGGGAGGAGAAGAAGAGACTATCCTAAAAGCATAAGGTAAAAGCTAGGGATATGAACCATCTAACCAACAAGAAGCCAATACTTGACACTATGGGCCAAGATAGAATTCCCATTCTTTGGATTGAAACCAAGCAGGCAAATATACTAGACCTCTTGAAAGAACCAAACTTCGAGTGTATTAAGTCTTCACAAAAATTGGGCAGAGTAACGGCTGTATATGGGTGAATTCCATATTATTACAAACAAAGAGTGTAATCACAGTAACCTGCACACAAAACAAACAAACAACCCATTGCCTTGAGGTAAACCTCAAGAGCTCCAGACAAAATAATCAGATAAGGTCACAAGGTTTCCAATCATAGGCCAAGATTCCTAATCCTAAGTCCAAAAAGTCCAATGCTCCATAATGCCAGGGATAGTAACCAAATAGTCCAAGTATCATTAAATATTTTTAGGGTTTATGTTGATTATTAGGTGTTTTGAAAAAGCAAAGTAAAGCTCAAGTGAGCAAAAATAAAAAATGACAAGAAAGTAAATACTCAAATGAGCAAAGATGAAAATGGCATGAAATGTAAATGCTAAAAGTAAATAGTGCATAAAAATAAAAGGGGGGCATATAATAAAAATAAAAGATAAAGTCAATTATTAGTGATTAGTGGTTAGTTAGATGATCATTTTGAAACTTGCATTTGGAACTCATTAGAGGATTGGTAGAACCAAAGCCTCCAGACAACAAGTTGCATTTGCTTTTTGTCAAGTATATCATCCATTTGGAATCCTCATGCGTACCATTTAATGATCAACGATGTTTAAGTGATCCGCGTTAACCAAATGTGTTGTAGATCCATTAGAAGATTGGTAGAACCAAAGCCTCTACACAATGATTCTCAAGGTTATTGGATCAAAGAGATTAAATTAACATACTTGGGCTTACAAACATAAGTTTGGGCCACAAATGATCATTTATTCGAATCGGAAAAAAATTTAGCTCTATGTTAAGCAATCGTAAGTAGACTTATATATAAGTCACACCTATTTTGAGGCCGGTCAATAGAAATCTATGCACCATTTGTTTTGATACATGATATAGAGATCATGCTCCAATAACACTTAGTACAATAATAAAAGAGATGAGATAAATAGGGGTGAGAGAGAATATACAAACCTCTTTTGAATTAAATTTAATCAAACTATTATTAAAATCATTCATCCATTTTTGTAGAGTTAGACTCAACACCATGGATCCAATGATGTTAATAAAGTTCATGATCAAAAATTTAACCCAAGATCAGCCAGAAAATAGTCACAAAATAATATTACATTTAATATATACAAAAATGTTTAAAAAAATGTTTTAAAATAGAAATAAAAGAGAAAAATATCAACTATGTTCAAATTGATCAAGAAATAAAAAATAAGACCATAGAAAAATCAGAAAAGGACTCAAATGATTTTATAAATTTTTTGGTAATTTTTTAAAGTCAGAAACTATTTTTAAAATTAAAAGAAATGAGTAAAATAAACCAAAAATGATAAAGTATACCAAAGTCAGAAATAAAAAATTAAGTGAGGTCTC
Source organism: Vicia faba (assembly GCA_948472305.1). Taxonomy (NCBI): domain Eukaryota; kingdom Viridiplantae; phylum Streptophyta; class Magnoliopsida; order Fabales; family Fabaceae; genus Vicia; species Vicia faba. The sequence goes on from OX451738.1 coordinate 573,193,443, forward strand.
CAATATTTGTCACAATATCATTGGATCATTCCATTATTGTTTTAGAATTTAAAAATGCATAAAAGTATTTTTAAACATTTAAAACAATTCAAATAAAGTGAAAATTTATAAAAAATACCAAAACACAAAATTAAATTGTGAAAAAATAAAAATCAGAAAAAGAATAATAAAAAATATTATTCAGAATTTTTTCAGAATTTTTGGACTAAAAATGAATTTTCTATGATTTTTTGAAGTTTAAAACAATTAAATATAAAAATCAAAAAATAAAATAAAAACCAAAAAAATATGGGCCATCTGATCAATGTCAAAACACGTTAGTAAACAGATCAAGTGGACCTGGCACGCTGTGCATGTTATGACCTTTTGTGGATAATGCATTGAATCATTAATTAAATTAGATTTCAAAAAATACAAGTGGCGTGCCATCGTTGGTTGGAAGATGACACGTTGGTCATCTTTAACCTCCAACCAACATGAATTGCAGGTCTCTCAAACTGTAAAATCAGAAGCTCAGACCTATGTCATTCGCTTCGTCTCTTCAAGACAAAGACAACCACACCTTCACGACAAATTTATATAAATTGTAGCTCAAGCAATGGAAGGAAAGTTTTGAAAAGGGATTTGAAATTTCATGATCAAAACGTGTTTCCAGTAAAAAGCAAGTATTGCGACTAGAACCATGGCAATGAGAGCATCACAATGATATCAAAGTTTTGAAGAATTGATGAAGGAATCTACCTATTGAAGTTGAGTTGCAGAGCTCTGAAACTGGACTTCTATGGAGCAATATAGGGCACGATTCTTGAATGTAATTATATGGTTAGCTTCAGGGAAGATCAAGGAAGGTGAATTGATGAAAAAATTGGATTGAAAAAGGCTTGAGAATAGATTTCGAAGTTGCTGAATTTTGAGTTATGGAACAAGTTTGGCAGGGTGATTCTGGCTATCCAAGCTTGAGGAAATGAATGGGGGATGACCCTCTATTTATAGGGAATCAAATGGAATGTCCAAGCGTGTGAAATGATGAAGTTTGGAGGGAAATCGTGTGAAGTTGCAAACAAGAAAAGTGTGACTTCCAATTTGATCAAAACTCATCCAAACGCGCTCTTTGCTATGCTAATCACTTCTGGAAGTTCACTAAACGTGTTCAGAAGCAAAAACGCGTGGAAAACTAAGTGTTTAGAAGCTAAATCAAGGATTTCAAACTTCTGACTTGTTGAAAAATTCAGTTTCAAATTGCCAACTCTTGACCAATGGCATTCTCAGCTCAAGGGGTCTTAGGGCATGATTCTTGATGCTTTAGAAAGATGAGGCTACAAGCTTTGAAATGTGAAAAGAATGGAGACAAGTGGATGCTTGAGCTGAAAGTTGCAACGAGTCAAAGTTGGAAAAAATGTTGACTTTCCATACTTAGAAATATTTCAAGTTTTTCTTCAAACATGACTTATAATGTCTGGCATCCAAAAATAGCCTTCCACTTGGAATTCGCTCTTGACCAAAAAATATGGCATGAAATAGGCCTCTTGAATGAAATTTTGAGACTTGAACCATTCAAAATCTCCAAAAATTGAGAGAGTTATGAATTGTTGAAGGTGGCAAAAAATCATGAAATGACCTATAATATTTTATATCCTTAAAGCAACTTCCATCCATTTTCTCACTTTACACATAAAATAAGGCATAACGTTCACATCCTCAAGATAATTATGGAAAAATTATGGGCTCAGGTGATAAAAATTGACCAAGTTATGATCATTTGAAGTCATACACGGAAAATTGGGGATTCATCTGGAGGACTTGTAATCTTTATTCTTCATCAAGTTTCTTCCACATGAAAACTCCTTGGAACTTTTGAGGTGATTTGTTGATAACACTTTGAAGAGAAGGATGTCTTTGGAATCACTCAAAAAATACGAAAACATGAACAAGATATACTTCTTTGAAGTTCAAAACCCTAACTCCTATATCAAGAAACATGCCTTGAGGAACTTTGACAATTTTGAACATACTTCTTGTACCAACACAAATGCTTTGTAAATATAAGTTTTTGAGGATGATAATGAGAACTCATAGAAACCATAACCACTTCCATATCTTGAGAATTGAGAGAAATATGCATTTGTGACTAATGGGAACAAAGCTTTGTCCAAACATGACAACTTCTTCAATCAATCCCTTGTGCTTTTGAACCAAATTTGATAATCTTGAGATGTGGTGAACCAAAATAACCTTGCCATGCCATTTCTTCCAAAACAACTTCAATGGTGAGGGTTAAAATTTTCAAGCTTCATTAACTAGGGCATGAAAATAAACTCATGAACCCATGGATCAACTTGCTAAGCCATATTGCCTTTACCTACATTATTGATAGGTAAGACAAACCCAAATTTCATTTTGTTAATTAGAAAGAAAATCAAGACAAAACATTCATAATCACAAAAGAAAACAAGTCAAGGTGCTTGGTGATTCCTCAAAGAGCAAAGCTAAAGGTAGGGAGGAGAACCAAGAAACATAATGTGATCTTATTGTGATTGAATCAACATGTTATGATGAAGGGATCTTAGGGGAAAAATTAGGGTATAACAGCTGCCCTTATTTAAGTTTCTTCTATCCGGAGATACAAAGGTTAAAAATCTTCATGTCGACGCGATCGAAGATACTTAAATATAAAACAAATCCTATTTTCCCCCTAAGATGCCATGAAATGCTTATGAATATGAGTGCACATGGACAATTCTAAAGATACACAAGACACCATTGGGGATGTAACAAAAAATAAAGAAACAAGAGAGTAACCCTACCAGGAAAATAAATCAATTGTGGATCAAAAAGACCTGAATCAGAGAGGATGGTAAAATGGTCAAAGGAGACACCAACTTCCACTGGAGGTAAAGCTACCAACATTCACTGAATGTAGAGAGAAAAGAAATAACAACACCGGCGTTCACTGACGATGAGCTACAAACGTTCACTGAAGGTAGAAGGAAAAGAAATACCATAGCATCGCCGTTCACTGACGATGAACTACCAACATTCACCGAGGGTAGCAAAAAGATAACAATCATCAATGTTCACTGTCGATGACCTACCAACTTTCACTGAAGGTAGGAAGAGAATATATCATAGCACCGTCGTTCACTGACGATGAACTACCAACGTTCACTGAGGGTAGAAAAAAGATAACAATCACCAACTTTCACTGAAGGTGACCTACCAACTTTCACTGAAGGTAGAGAGAGTATATATCATAGCATCGCCGTTCACTGGCGATGAACTACCAACGTTCACTGAGGGTAGCAAAAAGATAACAAACACCAACTTTCACTGATGGTGATCTACCAACTTTCACTGAAGGTAGAGAGAAAATATATCATAGCATCGCTGTTCACTGACGATAAACTACCAACGTTCACTGAAGATATCAAAAAGATAATAATCACCAACTTTCACTGATGGTGATCTACCAACTTTCAATGAAGGTAGAAAGAGAAACTATATCATAGCATCTCCGTTCACTGACGATGAACTACCAATGTTCACTGAGGGTAGCAAAAAGATAACAAACACCAACTTTCACTGATGGTGATCTACCAACTTTCACTGAAGGTGACCTACCAACTTTCACTGAAGGTAGAGAGAGAATATATCATAGCACCGCCGTTCACTGACGATGAAATACCAACGTTCACTGAGGGTAGCAAAAAGATAATAATCATCAACGTTCACTTCTAGTGAACTACCAACTTTCACTAAAGGTAGAGAGAAACTATCATAGCACCGCCTTTCACTGACGATGAACTACCAACATTCACTGAGGGTAGCAAAAAGATAACAATCATCAATGTTCACTGCTGATGACCTACCAACTTTCACTGAAGGTAGGAAGAGAATATATCATAGCACCACTGTTCACTAACGATGAACTACCAACGTTCACTAAGGGTAGCAAAAAGATAACAATCACCAACTTTCACTGAAGGTGACCTACCAACTTTCACTGAAGGTAGAGAGAGAATATATCATAGCACCGCCATTCATTGATGATGAACTACCAACGTTCACTGAGGGTAGCAAAAAGATAACAAACACCAACTTTCACTGATGGTGATCTACCAACTTTCACTAAAGGTAGAGAGAAAATATATCATAGCATCGCTGTTCACTAACGATGAACTACCAACCTTCACTAAGGGTAGAAAAAAGATAACAACCATCAACGTTCACTGCCGATGACCTACCAACTTTCACTGAAGGTAGGGAGAAAGTATATCATAGCACCGCCATTCACTAACGATGAACTACCAATGTTCACTGAAGGTAGGAAAAAAAAACAAGTTTCTCTAAAATTCTGGCATTCCGCCTAGAACGGGTCTCAACTTCTTCTTTAACCGAGGCACTTTACCTGGAAAGGGTAAGCTGTCTCAAATAAAGAGACTTCCACTTACGAACTGTCTCTGCAAATTTGAAAAGTCTTGCTATCCACTAGCGTAAACTAACGACGGACTTCAAACTATCCACTCATAGAGGAGAAAGCAAAAAAAAGAAGTCATGTCGACTTTTACAGGGAAGCACAAGTTGCTCAAATAAAGAGACCTGCTACTTGTTGTCATGAAGGATTGTAAAAAGAGATGACTTTCTGGGGAGAACAGTATGGATTCTTGGGGAATGAAATATGACTTCCTGGGGAAATGCAACGATATTCCTGCTGAGGAGATAAAGTCTTCTTGTGCAAAATAAATGCAGAAACCAAAACTCGAAGCTTTCAGAAATCCAGAGTAAATAATATTGCCGAGAAACCAAAGATTTAAATCAGAAAGAAAATGGAATGAAACAATCAACCAAAATACATCCTTTGAGAAATAAACTCAAGAGGGAAAACCAAATCCGTCCAAACAAGGAGCTGTACAGGAAGGCTAAAGCAAAAATCTTCCACGAGGGATAACTCAGTGAGGAAATTGAAAGAATATACGCTTTCTGCTTAAGGCCAACACTCTATTGAAGAGAGGACAATGTAACTCTGCAAAACAAGGTGATATGTCAACAAAAATATTAACAAATGTTAATGAGCAATGATTTGCCAATTTTATCTATGCATGATGTATGTATGAATGTATGAGTGTTATCGTGCATATGCTGACAAAACAGATATACAACAATGGGAGTAACTAGGCAAAACCATCTCGAGCACAAACAACACTCGGCTAAATTACATCCAAGATGATCATTCTAAGAAAAAGTAAGCGCCAGCTGAGGAAACATAACCTACTTTCTGCTTCAGCTTTACTGGGGGAGAAACATAATCCGAAAGTAAACAAAACAAAGTGACATAATAGTATAGATACAGGGATAAAACATCCTTCTCCAAGCTTCACTGGGGAAACAAATGTTTTCAAGAGTAACACTTCTATTGGGTATTGCAAAACCAATCTCAAGTAAAGCAGACAGCCACCAAATCATCAAAACATTCACTGGGGAATTCAGGCCCACTTCATTGGGAAGGTTAACACCACATACTCAAAGGGAAAACCACAATACGTTCTTTACTAGAGAAACCAGAGACCTGCATTCTTTAAGGGTGATTATGGTACCAACTTCTCTGGAAAAATAAATTCCATTAGACCGAACGAAAACTTCACTGGAGAAATCTCATATTGAAACTTCACATCATGAAAACTCATAAAAGAGGATAAATTAATCCAAACTTGACTGAGGATACCGGAGTCACGAACTCAATACGGTGGATCCTCAATACAGTGGATCATCCTAAGTAAACCTTCCCGAGGGGAACAAAAACTTCTTAAAAAAAATGGAGTTTGTCCATTCCTGGGATCATCATTTTTGTTGTTGTTGTTGTTTTTTTTGCATCACAAATTCTAAACTAAAAGCAAATTGTAAATTCTTTTTGAAAAATTGATTTTGTTATTTAATCTTTTTACTTTGAAAGTTATTATCAATAATAAATAGTCTTTGCAAGCTAAACGAAGTAAGAAACACAAAGAATTGGGTAACAGCTCAAACTTTATTAATAGAATGGTAGTCTGCGAATGGCGAGACTCCTTAGATGATTACAAAGTTCGGAAAATGGTAATATATAATAGAAAAGATACATTGAGATACAATGACCACTATCCACTTTAATAATTTTTGAAATCCTGAGCAACAACTTTCGTTAAAGTATGATGAGGATTCGAGAAGATTGTTGCTTCAACGATCGGATCTTGCATGATGCAGTTACTTGCCAAGAAAGTCCCTAACTTTTTCCTAAGCTGCCCTTGCGGGTTTTCAACTTAGTGGGAAATTTATTCTGTTTATGTCTCTAACTTTTTCCTAGACCGCCCTTTCGGGTTTTCGGCCTACCGAGACACTCTTTTTTTGCCTAAGTTGCCCTTTCGGGTTTTCAACTTAGCGAGCTGTTCTTTTACTTATTTAGGCGAATTATTTTTTAACTGCATCAGCATTCATGGGACGTGGGAACTCCTCTCCATCCATAGTTTCAAGAATTAATGCACCGCCATAGAAGGCTTTCTTGACAACATATGGGCCTTCAAAGTTGGGAGTCCACTTGCCCCTAGAATCAGTGTTGAAAGAAATGATCTTCCTGAGCACGGGGTCGCCTTCTCTAAATTCACGAGGTTTAACCTTTTTATCAAAAGCTTTATTCATTCTTTTCTGATATAACTGTCTATGACACAAAGCTGTCATCCTTTTCTCTTCGATCAGATTCAATTGGTTAAACCGGTTTTAGACCCATTCAGCCTCTGTCAACTTGGTTTCCGTTATAACAAGCAAAGAGGGAATCTCAACCTCTACTGGGAGTACCGCTTCCATTCCATACACCAGGGAGAACGGGGTTGCTCCAGTTGAAGTGCGGACAAATGTTCGATATCCATGCAAAGTAAAAGGGAGCATTTCATGCCAATCCTTATAAGTAACAACCATTTTGTAGATAATCTTCTTGATATTCTTATTATAGCTTCAACAACCCCATTCATCTTTGGCCTATACGGAGAGGAATTATGATGGACAATATTAAATTCTTCGCACAGTTCTGTCATCATTTTATTATTCAAATTCGAGCCATTGTCGGTGATAATTCTGCTCAGCACACCATACCAACATATGAGATTATTCTTGATGAAGCGCAAAATCACCTGCTTAGTAACATTATCATATGAAGAAGCATCCACCAACTTGGTGAAGTAATCAATTGCTACCAAGATAAAACGATGTCCATTCGAAGCTTTGGTTCTATCATCCCAACCATGTCAATACCCCACACGGAGAAAGGCCACAGGGGGGGGGGAAATCACATTGAGAAGTGCCGGAGGTACATGGACTTTATCTGCATAAATATGGAATTTATGGCACTTCTTTGCAAATTTATAACAATCAGATTCCATTGTCGGTGATCCGCTGTCGCACACGGATCAAAAACAAGTATTTTATAAAATGCAGTATAGCGACAATGGCTCGAGTCATATCACAAGGATTCTTGATTTTATTATTAACTAATAAAAATCAAATGGGGGGTTGGTTTTAGGATCGATTCATAACACGAAATAAGTGATTAAAATAAGTGATTATAAAAATAAGTCGATCTACTGTTTTCAGGTTCCTGCTAATCATTGGTTTTTACCTTATCAATTCCCTAAGCGGCTTAGACCTCTATTCGATTTCAATACCAATTGACAAATGCAATAGATATAAAATAGATTGAATTCTCATTCAGAATTAAGCAAACAGATTCATATAATTGTGAATTAAGCAAACACGATATAGAACGCGATTTAACGACTAAGCGACATAAACAATAATTAAAGATTAGGAATACAATCATATGAATTTAATCAAGACATTCCATGAAATAATAGATTAAGCAAATACAATTTCATAAAATAGAATTGAAAGAGAAACGAAATTGAATTGATAAATTAAAAACCTCAAAGCATCGGAACGCGATTACAGTAGATCAACTCTGGATGATTAGTTCTTCATTCAAGCGTACAAGTCAAAGTTTTTTTTTTGAATAATGAAAAGATAAAAAACTAAATTACTATAGTGGCTGCTAGGTATAGCAAGGACAAGGATTTGGTTCATAACCCAACTTGGTCGAAAACATAACCCAGACCCAAAATAAATGACCCTAAACTTAAATATAAAATGCTGCAACTTCAACGAATTTTATGGCCCTACTACAGTTAGATTCATCTCTTGACTTCTGAATGAAAATCATAGCTCTTTCTCTTAGCTTTCCAACGACTGGTAGCACGCCTCATTCCGACTCATGTAGCTCAAGTTATGAATTTATTCGTGCAAACTGCTAATGCTGAAAATAAAGTGCCAAAATCAAATAAGAGTAGAAATAAACTAAAATAGAAAAACATTATAAAATATAAAAATAAGCTAAACAAATCATGGAAATGCATAAGTACAATCATGGAAGAATGTGCATCAAAATGCACTGATCAAATTCCCCCACACTTGAACTTTTGCACTCCGAGCAAAATAAAATCAAAAGAAACACAACAACATCATCAGCTACTCATTCTAGGCTACAAACTCTTCTTTGGTTAAGATTGCACCAATAGGTACTAATCTTGCATACTAAGGATATCGTAGGAACACTAATCTTGTCTCTTGAATATGCAAACCAATTTGAATCATATTATTATGCCAAAGCCTAACTTACTCATCCTCCTTTTTGCTCTTTTTCATTCAGGCGCAATCATATTAAGCCCGTTATCTCCACACACTCATAGCAAGGTGTCCGGTTAGTGACTCTGATCCTTTTTGCACAGGATTCTGGTACTTACGTGGCATAACCCTTTGCTTACTCGGTTGTAGTTTTGGGGGATCAGACCATAATCCTCCCTACCAAGTTCAGCACCAGAAACCGCTGAACCAACTAACAACGAGTCTTATTATCAAATTTTTTTGTAGGTTCTATGACCGTTAGGTTAAGTGACCGAGTGAGGGTCACCAAACTTAGAAGGCGCATTCCTTTTTCTTTCCTTTTTTTTCCAAATAAAACTTGAATCACTCACTTATTTTCATCGGCTTCCCTGTGTAAAGTGCGTGTGAGATGGTGTTGACTGCTGAAATAAACAACTCAAGAGCTATTAAAAGATGAGAATTCAAGGCTACATCATAATAAAAATTCAAATTAACTTCCATATGCATGAGACTTACATTGTTAAGACGATACCGATCTTGTGAACTTTTCCCAAGTCTCCACAACTAACCTCATATTAATCTATAACCTAAAACTTTCAAAAAGATGCATATTTTTTTATTATTTTTATAACTGAAAATAAAACAACAAAAAAAAGCAAATAAAACAAAACAAATAAATAATTCTCTCCCCACACATAAAACACACATTGTCCTCATTGAAAGAAACAAGCATAAAATAAGAGAGAGGAGAGAGAGAGGAACGAACACACCCGAGAAGTCAAGGCGGATAGATGATCGCATAAGTAGCCTTTCCCAACGAGAGCACATTTATAGTTTCCTCTTCCAACATGGGAATCTCATGTAATAGCTTGAGGCGGTGTCCTTTGACTTTGCAATTTTTATTAGTACCTTCACTTTTTATTCCTGGATCAAAGAATGTTCTTCTAAAAGTAAAAATGTCAAATGGGCACGTGAACATGATCTCATCTTTTACAACATCAAGGATCAAAAGGTTACGGGGCTGCCTCACTGCTTTTGATACATCTTCAAGTGAGATCCTATGCATGCACACGGACGGACTAATATCATAAATATCATCTAAGGTCCATCCAATTCCTTTCTTATGCTTCTTCAAAACTTGCAAAAATTTACTTTCTATTTGATTGGCGGACACTCTGGCTTCAACGGGAAACAATGCTCTACAATATCTGTATCTAGACCAGGAATATCTTGATAATATCCACATACTCTTTCATCAGCTCAATCAACCTGCTCTTCACATCAGGATGCAGCAATGCTCCAATCTTGACTTCCTTCGGATCTTCTTCTGAACCCAAATTGATCACTTCCAATGGCTCTTTATATGGATGAATAGTATTTTCCTCGTGCTCAAGCAACAGTGAGACATCTTTTGGAATCTCATCATAATCTTCTTCTTCGGCCCCATACACAGGACATTCAAAGTTGGGAGAGGTGATCGGGATTTTACTTATGTATCCAATGATTCAGACTGCAAGTGCATAGTCTTATCGTGTAGTTTTAAAAGATATCGAACCACAGAGACTGATGAATCGATCTACCGTCTTCTATTGTTACTTCGCAAATCTAAAGCTAATGAATATTTGATTGGGTTGTAGGGAAAACTAAATACTAAATTGAGTTGGATTTTTAATAATCAATGAGCTTAATTACCAGTATGCAATAGTCGTACCTCGGGAACTAGCGACCTGTTGGGCGTCTTTATATTTTCAAAACAACTTTCAGTAAAACTTATTTAGTTTAAAAACCCTCGTCTCACATTGTCATTTTGTTGATCTAGACTATGCAGTTAAGTCCTAACGTACGCTTCCGCCATCCCGCAGGAGTTAAAAACACTTTTTGAAAACTAAATAAAATCTTAATTAACTTTAAAGTGCTTCCGCTGTATTTTAAGCCAATGCCTAATTACTATTGTCCAGTTAAAAGATCTCAAACTTCCGCTTTGTTGACCCTAACCTCTATCTATTTTTTACTTCCGTAACAAAACAATTTAACTATTGAAAAATAGTAGCTTAGGCCAGAAAAGAAAGTTTCGTAGTAAAAATAATCCCAACTAAGTTACTCATTCCCTTGGTTGAGTGACTTTACATACCAGTATAGGATTTCTAGCCTAACATAATATTAAACCAAATCGCAGAATAATTTAAGGGACAAACAAAAATAAACATAATTATATTGATTAAAAAGCAATAAGAATTTGTAAACATAAACCTGGTAATAACTCTGAAGACAGAAGCACTCCTGCACAAATTGTAGACTTTGCTTCGATCGGAGAATATATCTAACCGTACAGAAGAAAATAATGCTGGAAAGGAATATAGAAATAGCTGGGAAAATAAAACAATGCTGAAGAGAATAATGCTAAAAAGAATAATGCTGGAAAGAATATTCGCTCAATAAAATCTCTAAATTTTCTTGCCAAAAAAGAAGAACCCTTTCTACTGTGGTCTAAGGCTCTATTTATAAGTCTTGCGTGATCAGTTGCTCTCGGAAATGTAGGAACAATTTACTTCATTCTTTGAGAAATAATAGGGCCATCAATCTGTCACGTTCCTTGGTACTTTGACTGAGTGGGTGAGAAAATGTAGGTAGTCGCTGGATTAATCCTTGAACGTGTTTCTTTCTGTTGGATGAGAAGAAAGTGGAGTAAGTGGCTTGTGACGTTTGTCACACTCAAGTGACGATAGTCACTTGGTCTTCTTGGCGCGTGACGTTCGACACGCCTCCTTGACGGTCGTCAAGGTCTTCTTCATTGTGGGCCACGTGCTCACATGTATAATGGGCTTTGGGCTCATTTCTCCTCCTTTGGCCTTTTTGCTAGTTTTGCACCTCTTTTTTTCTCATTTCTTCCAAAGTGTTCAGCTTAATGTATATCTGCAAAAATAGAAAAATACATGCATAATACTTATAAAATGATTTAATTTTAACTAAAGTATGAGAAATATTTGGTGTATATCAAGCCAGAAATATCACATATTTGTGTGTCATCAAACTCCCCCATACTTAAACTTTGCTTCTCCTCAAGCAAATGCTAAGTACGATGTTTTTCTAACCATGGTTATGACTCGGATCAACTAATATATAGCTGCGTTGTGTTTTTATCAGAAAATCGATGGCTTGATTCATGCTCCATTACTACGTCAATGACACTAGACAGTCCCATTTCACGTAAACTAGTTACAGGTCCTATCATAGCCTACCTCGAGTATTTGTCTTGTTTTGCCCTTTTCATTCTAGCGCAATCACATTAAGCCCTTTATCTTTACACGCACATAGCAGAACAATCGGTTAGTGGTTATGATCCTTTTAAACTTTATAGGTTTCTGGCACAGTAATGTGGCAACCTTTAATTCAATGGTTGGATGCGGGGGATCAGACTGTAATCTGCCCTACCGAGTTCAGTACCAGATGCTCCTGAACCATCCACCAAATGAATTTTCATGTTACTTTGTAAGGTTTACATCCTTTGGATTAGGCGATCGGGTAAGGATCGTCCAATTTAATTGGTGTGTTTCCTTGCAACATTTTGCTGAAATATTATATCATGCACTTATATTCATCGACTTCCTGCGTAGTTTGTGTTTAAGACGGTGCTGACTGCTAATATAAACTACTCAAGGTTACTATAAAGACTAAACTTAGGGTGTTGGGATAATAGGTACTTGAACTGATCTATCATACTCTGGGGTTGTATGGTGTCTAGACGGTAGAAATTTCGCTTAATCTTGCCCCAATTCCTGACGATTAGAGATCTTGCAGTCTATGTACTTTGTCGAGTGAGTCGGAATTTTTTTTTTATGGGCTCAAAAAGAAATGGGAGTCTTAAAGATCCCAAATTGCTTTAATAGATAACTTGATAAAATTTTTTTTATTGAAATAAAGATAACTGAAGGGAAATTACAAAGAAAAATAAAAATTACTAGGAAAAGGGAAAATACTTCCTCCCCCATACTTGAATCATACATTGTCCTCAATGTATTGATAGAAGAGGGAAAGGGGAGATGGAAACTGGGTAATCATTCTTCCTCCTCTTGTCTTTGGTATCGGCCACGTGTCCTCGCTCTTCGACGTTCTTTCCCACCGTGTCTGGAAGATTCGCCTCCATCTCTCTGGGATATGATATTATGCAAGTCGTCAACACGAAGTGTTAAGGCTCGCATATCTTCCGTTATTCCTGTGGTGAATTCCAGCATACTTTGATCATGCCTGCGAGTGTAGTCGTTTTGGTCTCTCTGCATTTGTTGCATGAGAGTCATCATCTCGATTTGGCGCGTCTCGAGGCTCTGGTGGCGTTAAGTGGACAGCTGGTTTTGCTGCATTATTGCGGAATAGATTGCGTCGATGGTGGCGGGATTGTTGGCTTGTTGTGGTTAGGGCTCTTGCTGCTCTAATTCTTCTTCGATTTCGTCAGCGGCAGCGTTGTTGGCCTCACCTTGATTTCCTTGCACATTTTCTCCGGGTTCTGGGGCGTTCAGGTTGTAAAGCCAGTTATCCGGATTACCCAAGTAAGTACGATCATGATTTGGCATGATCACGCTACGAACTCTTGCATTCTTAACCATTAGATAGTACCCTCCAGCTTCTCGTACTTTGATCAGGCAGCCGTCTCTACAGTTATCAATATCCATATAAACTGCTAGCAGCGGAGGTAGGCGTTGAATCCTTTCCCCCCAGTTCAGGTGAACTGCGATGGTGGTGACGATGCCTCTGATACAAAAAGGTGTGGTCCCGTCTCTTGTAACGAGGTTTTGAATGTGGGCCATCATTAAAGTAACGGGATTAAGACAGAGGTTTTGTGAGAAGGTACATTGAAGAGCATACAATTCTTTAGTGTTTACCTTGTTGTTGTTTGCCCTTCCAAATATTGTGTTTGCCATAACACGGTGTAAGAAGCGAATGTTCGGGTTGTGGATGTGAGAGGCGTACCGTGCTTCGGGATTGACATTTGGTTCGCCGATTATTCTCTCCCATAATGCGTATGCACTTTCATTCCAATCCAATTCCAGGGGAATACGATATTGCACATTATTCCCACAGGGAAAATGAAATATGTCGCTCAAAATTTCATGGTTGAGTGTGTACTCTCGGTTGAACATCCGAAATTGAGCGGCTCCCATTAGGTGTGCGTCTGCATCATCGCAAGTGTGATAGGCGTAGGAACTCAAGAATTCCAACTTGAGAGCTTCGTAAGTTGGTGTGTTCATCGTGCTAATAAAGCTTAGGCCAACTTTATTCAGCAAGCCTTGCATATGAGGTTGCAAGCCTAATTCTTGCAGGCAATTGTTGTCGACGAACCGCGTGGATGTTAGCCCCCGACGATGGAATTTTATGTACCTCTCTTTTTGAAACTCACCTGCTTCTCCTTGTCGGAGCACGAGATGTCGCATGTCGGGTTTGGGTTGGTTGGCCATGATTTTTGAACTTGATAGAAAAATGTATTTGTGGTAAAGAGATGGAAAGTGGGTGGTAATGATGAAACTAAGGATGGAAGAGAGGTTTATATAAATGGTTTTGTTGAGTAATAAATTTAATGGGGTTTATGGGAGAATGGAGTAAATGGGGTGGTGGGGGTTTTAAAACAAATTTTCGTGCATCAATGCTGTTCAACAGTCACGGGAAGTGAAAGCGTGGGGGACAAGCCCTGCCGCTCGTCACACGCTCTCTGACGCTCGGCAGAGTCAAAGAGACAATCCCTGACGTTCGTCACATGCATCCTGACGTTCATCAGGGTGAAGTGATGCGTGCATGTCTTTCTTTAACCTCTTTGACCGCATGTTGTAGCATGGTTCCACTAAATTAATTAATTCATTAACCTTGAGAAGTATTTTGCAAGGGGTATAGTAGGACATAGTAGAATTGGAAGGATGATATGGTAAATAAGAAGCAAATGAAAATAATAATAGAAATAAGAAACAAATGAAAATAATAATATAAATTAGAAACAAATGAAAATAATAATAGAAATTGCATAGTATAAAAATAAATAAATACTTTAAAATAAAATAAAAGATGGATATGAAATGAATAGATGAATAAATAATCGAAATTTTAGAGCCGAAAAGTAACAAATTATTCGAAAATATTGGTTATAAAACCATAATGAGTTTTGAGAATAATAATGAACCCCCCCCCCCCCCCCCCCATACTAAGAACAAACAGTGTCCTCACTAGGGCGGCACAGAAACAAAAACTATCAAGCATGAGGGCCTCCTGGAGGTGGTGCAGAAGCGTGCAGATGCTGATAGATGTGATCAAACTGCTCCGTGACGACGTCCATGAAATGAAAGAAGTCACGCTGAAGTGTGCTGACATTGTCTTTAACAGTGGCAAGCTCGCCTCGGAGTGTGGTAACATCTGTCTGCAGTGTCTGGATCGCATGTGCATGATATGGCATAGGGACTTCAACAACTATGGTAACAAGGGGTAGTGTAGGGTAATCCAATGGTGTATAATCATGGTAACTGGTGGGTGTGGATGGGTCGCTCTCCTCCCTCCCAGGGTCATGTTCGTATGTCTTCTCTAGGTGATATAGCCAATTTTTCTTGGTATAGACACTGGTATTATCAGGGCTAGGCAATTTGAAGGAATAGACAGGGTTATTTTGGACAAGCAGTTGAAAGTGAGGTGGGCTGAGGTTACCAATCAAAGATATGTTAAAACAAAAAGGGATGTCCATGGTATAGTATCTGGCGTACGGTGTAAGGCATGACAGAGATGACCGTAGGGACAGGGCCTCGTCTATCATAGTGACTAGCCCGCCGACACAGATGGGGCCATGGGTACACTGAGCTATAGCTGACATGTTGACGATCATAAATGATGCGCCAATGACTGGTCTGGACTGAAAAGCACAGTAAATGATGAACAACTCATCCCTAGAAACTGAGAGTCTATTAATAGGTTTTCCAAAAAAGGTGAAAGCTAAAATATGATGGAAATACCTAATCGCAGGGTTATGAATCTCAGTAGCATCAAGGTGGTCTGGGTCCTCAGGATATTGGCCCGCTATGTCCCTCCAAAAGTGATTAAGTTCAAAGTTAAGGTAGTCATCCGCCTGGGTTTCCATGTAGGCATCTAAAGAACTAGGGAATCCTAGCATCTCAGCTAGACTACAAACTGTAAACTGGTGGGTGAAACCAAACAATCTAAAGGACATCTGACCCCTACTACGCCCTAAGCCTTGTGTGGGTTTATAAATGAGGGAGCTTAAGAAATCCAAGGTGAGGCGTTGGTGTGTAGGGTGTTTATGGGCTAGGAACCCCTCCCATCCTATCTGGTTAAACAAGAAGTATACACTTTCCCGGATTCCTAAAGCTGTCAAGGTGGGATCATGCACATACGTGGTCATACTCATCTGGCGCTGAGCCAGAATCTCATATCGCCTCTGCTGGGCCTCCGTGGCAAAAATGATAGTATCCATGAATTTTAGCTTGTAGGTTCCTGTGAGTCAGTACTAAAATTTGTAAAAGAAAAATGCAAATAAGTAAAATATGTAGTGGGAGAAAGAAAGAAAAAGGAAAGAAAATTCGGAAAGTAAAAATCAAAATGCAGAAATAAAAATAAAATATAAAGAGATTTGAAAGAAAGAAAGTAAATTAAAAACCTGTGGGTTGCCTCCCACACAGCGCTTGTTTAATGTCGTTAGCTTGACAATGTTGTTAGACGTGAATTACTTTCCTAATTCGGGTGGCAGCTCTAATAGCGTTAAGCTCGCGGTGTAATCCTTATTTTCAACGCTGTAATAATGTTTTAGACGTTGGACATTTACTAAGAACGGGTTCATGGATTTTCCTTTAATCTCTATGGCACCACTGGGGAAAACTTTGGTCACTTCGAATGGTCCAGACAAGCGTGAATGGAGTTTCCCAGGAAAAAGTTTTAGACGAGAGTTGAATAGGAGAACTACATCTCCTTCGTTGAATTCCTTCCGTGAGATTCGTTTGTCATGCCCTTTTTTGGTTCTTTCTTTGTAGATCCTCGCGTTTTCATATGCGTCTAATCTTAGTTCTTCTAGTTCATTTATGTCGAGGATCCTTTTCTCTCCTGCCGCAGTGTAGCTTAGGTTTAAAGTTTTAATTGCCCAGTAGGCTTTATGTTCAATTTCCACTGGCAGGTGGCATGATTTTCCATAGATGAGTTTAAAGGGTGTTGTACCTATTGGCGTCTTGAACTCCGTCCTGTAGGCCCATAATGCTTCAGGTTGCTTAGCCGACCAATCCTTTCTTGACGTGGCAACATTTTTTTCCAATATTTGTTTTATTTCTCGATTTGAGACTTCCACTTGTCCGCTTGTCTGGGGGTGGTATGGTGTTGCGACGCGGTGTTTCACCCCATATTTGGTTAGGAGTTTATCAAAGATTCTTGATATGAAGTGGGAGACCGTCGCTTATAACTTGTTTGGGTACACCAAACCTTGGGAATATAATGGTTTTGAAGAGTTTAATCACGACTCTGGTGTCGTTTGTTGGAGAAGCTATTGCTTCAATCCATTTCGAAACATAATCTACAGCCACAAGTATATATTTGTTGCCGAATGAGGATGGAAATGGTCCCATGAAGTCTATTCCCCATACATCAAAGACTTCGACTTGTAGAATGCCAGTCTGAGGCATCTCATCACGTCTGGATATATTTCCGGTGCGTTGGCATCGGTCGTAGTTTAGGATGGCTATGTGCACATCTTTCCACAAATTTAGCCAGTAGAATCCGGACTGCAAAATTTTGGCACATGTCTTTGATGTGTTTGCATGGCCTCCGTAAGGGGCATCATGACAATGAGAAATAATTATTTCAATTTCGTTTTCCGGGACGCATCTTCGGAAAATACCGTCGGCACTTCTCTTGAATAGTAAAGGTTCATCCCAAAAGTAATGTTTCAAATCGTGAAAGAATTTTTTCTTCTGTTGATAAGTCATATCAGGGGGTAGGATTTTGGCAGCCAAGTAATTTGCTATGTCCGCATACCATGGTATGGTTTGGTTAGTTCGGACAGAGACCACAGTTTCTTTTATATTATTTATTTCGTCTTGGCTTTCTTGTGAATCACTGCTAACAGTTTGTGTGTCAAGTCCTAAAAGTAGTTGATTTGGATTTGATTCGGGCGGTTCTTTGCTGGCATCTCCTAAGTCCATCTGAGCTAATAGACGTTCATACAGGAAGTCATCGTTAATAGGTACTTCTTCTGTTGTCAGTTGTTCCATTCGGGATAAATGGTCAGCTACTATGTTCTCGGCACCTTTCTTGTCTTTAATTTCTAAATCAAACTCTTGTAGAAGCAGAATCCATCTCAAAAGTCTCGGCTTTGGATCTTGCTTGGTTAAGAGATATCTAATAGCTGCGTGGTCTGTATAGATGATTATTTTTGCGCCTACTAGGTAGGAGCAAAATTTGTCTAGTGCAAAGACTACGGCTAAAAGTTCTTTTTCCGTTGTTGCGTAATTCATCTGTGCAGGTTCCAAGGTTCTACTAGCATAGTATATCGCGTGAAGCTTCTTATCTCTTCGTTGTCCTAGGACTGCACCTACGGCGTAATCCCTTGCGCCGCACATGATTTCAAATGGAAGTCTCCAATCAGGTGGTTACATGATTGGTGCAGATACAAGAGTTGTTTTTAGTTGGTTAAACGCTTTTAGACATTTGTCATCGAAATCAAATTCAACGTCTTTAATAAGGAGGGTGGTTAGAGGTTTTGATATTTGCGAGAAATCTTTTATGAATCGTTGGTAGAAACCGGCGTGTCCTAAGAAACTGCGTATTTCTCTTACTGTTTTAGGGGGTTGCAAGTTTTCTATGACTTCGATCTTAGCTTTATCGACTTCAATCCCCTTTTCAGACACAGCGTGTCCTAGTACGATTCCTTGTTTGACCATAAAGTGGCACTTTTCCCAATTCAGAATGAGGTTAACTTTTACGCATCTCTCCAAAACTTTCTCCAAATTTATCAGACAATCTTCAAAACTCTCTCCACATACAGAGAAGTCGTCCATAAAGACCTCCATGATGTTGTCTATGAAATCAGCAAAGATTGCCATCATGCACCTCTGAAATGTGGCGGGAGCATTGCATAATCCAAACGACATTCGTTGGTAGGCGAAAGTTCCATAAGGACATGTGAATGTTGTTTTCTCTTGGTCATCGGGGTGAATAGGGATTTGAAAGAATCCTGAGTAACCGTCTAGATAACAGTAATGTGAGTGCTTAGCTAATCGTTCAAGCATTTGATCAATGAATGGTAGAGGGAAATGGTCCTTACGAGTGGCCTTATTTAGCTTCCTATAGTCAATACACATTTTATCTCCACTTATAGTTCGTTCCGCTACAGCTTTGCCTGCTTTGTTTGTTGTTACTGTTATACCACCTTTCTTTGGTACACAGTGGACTGGGCTTACCCATTGACTATCGGAGATTGGGTATATGATTCCTACGTTCAGAAGTTTTTTAACTTCATCTTTAACTACGGTGCTCCATATTGGGTTAATTCTTCGTTAATGTTCTCTAGAAGATTTGCTGTCATTTTCCAGCATAATACGATGCATGCAAATGGAAGGACTTATTCCTTTGAGATCTATAATGTTGTATCCTAAGGCGGATGGATATTTTCTTAAGACTTGTAATAATTTGTTTGTTTCGTGTTGTCCTAAGTTCGTGTTGAAAATTACAGGTCGTTTAACTCGGTGTCAAGGAATTCATATCTGAGGGTCTTAGGTAATGGCTTAAGATCCAATGCTGGTTGTCTTGGACAAGGAATGTGATCGGGTGTCAGAGCTAAGCATTCACTCAGATTGTCGTCTCGGTATTCAGGACACCATTCGTTATCTTCGAATATAAGAGGTATCAGAATCTTCATGGTTCCAGAACAAGGTATTGGTTCCCATTCAATTTCTCTTACGCATTTTTCCACGATGTCTACCAGATAACATGTGTCATCTATGGCAGGCACTTGTAAGAATTGTGTCAGAATAAATTCGACTTTCTCTTCACCTACTTCAAAGGTTAGTTTGCCCTTTTTTACATCTATGATAGCTCCAGTGGTGGATAAGAATGGTCTTCCTAAGATGATAGGTGTACTTTCGTCTTCTCTAATGTCCATGATTATGAAATCCGTAGGGATGTAGGATTGGCCTATCCATACATGAACGTTTTCTAAGATTCCTACTGGGTATTTGACGGAGCGATCCCTAATTGAACGAACATCTTTGTTGGTCTTAGTTCACCCATTTCCAGTTTGTTGCATATGGATAAAGGCATAACGCTAATACTAGCTCCTAAATCACATAGGGCTTTGTCTATGACAAACTTACCTATATGGCATGGTATAGAGAAACTTCCAGGGTCTTTCAGCTTAGGAGGCATCTTGTTTTGGATAATTACGCTACATTCTGCTGTAAGCGTTACTGTTTCGTTATCTTCTAGATTTTTCTTGTTAGATAAGATTTCCTTGAGGAATTTGGCATAGGAGGGCATTTGAGTTATAGCTTATGTGAAAGGAATTGTTATATTAAGTTGTTTCAGAAGTTCTACGAATTTTTTAAATTGCCCTACATTCTTAGGTTTGGCTAATCTACCAGGAAATGGGATCTGGGGTTTATAAGGCGGTGGAGGCACATAAAGTTTTTCTTTTTCTTTTTCTTTGGCCTCTCCTCCTTTATCTTCTTCGTCTACCTCTGGTTTCTCTGGTTGATTCTCCTTCTCAGTTGATGTTTTAGCCCTTTGATACATACTTTAATTTGACAGTCTGGGGTCGGGTGGTCCATCTAACTCGGTTCCACTCCTTAATATGATGGCATGAGCATGCCCCTTCGGGTTAGGTTGTGGTTGACCGGGAAATGTATCAGCCGGTGCAGCTGTAGGTGCTTGTTGTTGAGCCACTTGAGAGATTTGGGTTTCTAACATTTTATTGTGGGTGGCCAAAGCATCTATTTTGTTTGCTAATTGTTTTATCTGCTCATTAGTGTGTATGTTCTGATTTTGAACGTCTTTGTTTGTTTGCGCTTGGGTATCTATGAAGTTCTCCATCATCAGTTCTAAGTTTGATTTTCTAGGTGCACTGGGAGCATTTGCAGGAGCTTTCTGATATCCAGGTGGCATAGCAGGTGCTTGGTTTGGAGCATACAACGCATTGGGGTTTTTATATGAGAGATTTGGGTGATTTTTCCATCCAGGGTTATACGTGTTTGAGTAAGGGTTTCCTTGACCATAATTCACTTGGTCAGCTGGAGTTCCTGCCAAGATCTTACATCCAGTAACTAGATGTCCAGGTACTCCGTATATTTTGCAATTGGGAGTCATAGCAGCCACGGTGGCTGGAGGTATTGCGGTCAAATCATCTATCTTTAGGGTGAGGGAATCTACCTTAGCATGGACACTGTCTAGGTCGCTTATCTCATACATGCCTCCTTTTGTCGGTGCTTTCTCTATATTACCTTTGTCTGCGTGTCCTCTTTCACTTCCCCACTGATAGTGGTTTTAGGCCATACTTTCTATTAGAGCATAGGCAACGGTGTAGGATTTGTCCATAAGTGCACCACCTGCGGCAGCGTCTATTGTTAATCTTGTATTGTAAAGGAGACCATTATAGAAGGTGTGGATAATCAACCATTCTTCCAAGCCATGATGTGGGCATAGTCTCATTAGATCTTTGTATCTTTCCCAAGCATCGAAAAGGGATTCATTTTCCTTTTGTCTAAAATCGCTTATCTGAGATCTTAACATAGCTGTTTTGCTTGGCGAAAAATACCTTGCAAGAAAGACTTTCTTCAGCTCGTCCCATGTAGTGACTGAGTTTGCGGGTAGAGATTGGAGCCAAGCTCTTGCTCTGTCTCTTAGAGAGAAAGGGAAGAGACGAAGTCTTATTGCCTCTTGACTGACCCCATTGTTCTTGACTGTATCTGCATACTGTAGAAATATTGATAGATGAAGATTAGGGTCTTCCATTGACCCACCAGAGAATTGGTTCTGTTGCACAGTAGATAACAAAGAGGGTTTCAGTTCAAAGTTGTTAGCCTCGATTGGAGGGGCAGCAATGCTAGTGTGCGGTTCATCTTGTGAGGGAATGGCATAGGATTTGAGTGGGCGCGGAGCAGGATTCGCAGCCATTTCTTTGGTTGGTCGAGAAATAGGAGGTTCGAGTGATTGACGAGGTTGAGTGTTATGCAAGAGATGATACTCTTGAATGCGGCATCTAAGTCTGAGATAACTCTCGATATCATT
The DNA here is from genome assembly GCA_948472305.1 of Vicia faba. Lineage (NCBI taxonomy): Eukaryota > Viridiplantae > Streptophyta > Magnoliopsida > Fabales > Fabaceae > Vicia > Vicia faba. The sequence continues at coordinate 573,215,367 of OX451738.1, forward strand.
GATTTGTATGTATAACGGCTCGCCTTGCGAACGAGTGTTTGGCATACAAATAAGAAAAGAAAAGAAATAGAGAAGTTTTTGCTCTAGTCTCTACTGCGTAACAAAAGAGTAGCGATATCAACTTAAATCAGTCCCCGGCAACGGAGCCAAAAACTTGATCGGGATTTTACTTATGTATCCAATGATTCGGACTGCAAGTGCACAGTCTTATCATGTAGTTTTAAAAGATATCGAACCACAGAGACTGATGAATTGATCTACCGTCTTCTATTGTTACTTTGCAAATCTAAAGCTAATGAATATTTGATTGGGTTGTAGGGAAAACTAAATACTAAATTGAGTTGGATTTTTAATAATCAATGAGCTTAATTACCAGTATGCAATAGTCGTACCTCGGGAACTAGCGACCTGTTGGGCGTCTTTATATTTTCAAAACAGCTTTCAGTAAAACTTATTTAGTTTAAAAACCCTTGTCTCACACTGTCATTTTGTTGATCTAGGCTATGCAGTTAAGTCCTAACGTACGCTTCCGCCATCCCGCAGGAGTTAAAAACACTTTTTGAAAACTAAATAAAATCTTAATTAACTTTAAAGTGCTTCCGCTGTATTTTAAGCCAATGCCTAATTACTACTGTCCAGTTAAAAGATCTCAAACTTCTGCTTTGTTGACCCTAACCTCTATCTGTTTTTTACTTCCGTAACAAAACAATTTAACGATTGAAAAATAGTAACTTAGGCCAGAAAAGAAAGTTTCGTAGTAAAAATAATCCCAACTAAGTTACTCGTTCCCTTGGTTGAGTGACTTTACATACCGGTATAGGATTTCTAGCCTAACATAATATTAAACCAAATCGCAGAATAATTTAAGGGACAAACAAAAAATAAACATAATTATATTGATTAAAAAGCAATAAGAATTTGTAAACATAAACCTGGTAATAACTCTGAAGACATAAGCACTCCTGCACAAATTGTAGGCTTTGCTTCGATCGGAGAATATATCTAACCGTACAGAAGAAAATAATGCTGGAAAGGAATATAGAAATAGCTGGGGAAATAAAACAATGCTGAAGAGAATAATGCTGAAAAGAATAATGCTGGAAAGAATATTCGCTCAATAAAATCTCTAAAGTTTCTTGCCAAAAAAGAAGAACCCTTTCTACTGTGGTCTAAGGCTCTATTTATAAGTCTTGCATGATCAGTTGCTCTCGGAAATGTAGGAACAATTTACTTCCTTCTTTGAGAAATAATAGGGCCATCAATCTGTCACGTTCCTTGGTACTTTGACTGAGTGGGTGAGAAAATGTAGGTAGTCGCTGGATTAACCCTTGAACGCGTTTCTGTCCGTTGGATGAGAAGAAAGTGGAGTATGTGGCTTGTGACGTTCGTCACATTCAAGTGACGATAGTCACTTGGTCTTCTTGGCGCGTGACGTTCGGCACGCCTCCTTGACGGTCGTCAAGGTCTTCTTCATTGTGGGCCACGTGCTCACATGTATAATGGGCTTTGGGCTCATTTCTCCTCCTTTGGCCTTTTTGCTAGTTTTGCACCTCTTTTTTTCTCATTTCTTCCAAAGTGTTCAGCTTAATGTATATCTGCAAAAATAGAGAAATACCTGCATAATACTTATAAAATGATTTAATTTTAACTAAAGTATGAGAAATATTTGGTGTATATCAAGCCAGAAATATCACATATTTGTGTGTCATCAAGAGGGTGCTGGGTAATTTTATTCAACGGGTTTTTTAATTAATCTGCACATATGTTTTATGATTGCTTTTAGAAACTGACACATATAACAAGTGATTATGCAGATTGAATTTCAATTATTATTTATTTTGAAGAGTTTTTTCCGATTACCATTTGACAAGAAAGAGCAGAAAATAAAGACACAATTTGGGAAACAAAGATAACTTTTATTATTGATTTTAAAAGTTACAGCAAACAGATAAGCCCTACAACATTAATACTTCCACCTTGGGCAGAGTGAAAGCTTTTTCAAAAAGATTAACAAAACAAATTAATTTTGAAACATGTATGCAAGAGAGAACATCAATGGTGATCCAGTTATGAACCCTAACTCCGTGCGTCACATAATTCGGCATTTCCTACTCTGCTTCATCTTCCACAATGGCATTAATCCTTGAAACAATTAGATGAAGATAACTGCCTTTATGGAAGATGTCTTGATACTTGCTCGCAGCAGACTTCGGCTTCATGCTCTTACCTTTGTCATTCTTCAAAGAGAACCCCAAGTCGGCTCTGTTCTTGTTCACAGGTGTATCCATAATCTTCCCCCATACCTCGCTATGACCCTTTTGCATAACTTGCTGCGCATCCTTAAGCGAAACCATGGAATTCTCATTTCCTCTTATGTTGTCAATGGATAATGCATGGAACTGGGTTCCAAGAGCAGCTTCATCCACCTCTACGATGCTGAAAGAGGACAAATGAGATATCAATAATGCTTGTTCCCCATTTATGATTACTACTTTCCCTTCATGCACAAATTTCAGTTTCTGGTGTAAAGTTGAAGTGACAACCCCTGTCTCATGAATCCACGGTCGTCCCAACAAACATCTATAAGCAGGAACAATGTCCATGACCTGGAAAGTTATCTGAAACAAATGTGGTCCTGTATGAATAGACAAGTCCACTTCACCAATAACAGATTTCCTTGATCCATCAAACGCTTTCACAATGATGCTACTCAGGTGCATAGGCATTCCTTGATATTTCAACTTCATAAGAGTGCTCCTCGGTATAACATTCAAAGCGGATCCATTATCAATCAACACATTGGATAGTGAATCATTCTTGCAATTCATAGAGACGTGGAGGGCCAGGTTGTGATTCCTTCCTTCATCTGGCAATTCATCATCGCAGAAACTCAAGTTATTACGTGATGTAATGTTCCCTATTACGCTGATGAATTAGTCTATTGGCATATCACTCTCCATAAAAGCTTGGTCCAATACCCTCATCGAGGATTCTCTGTGAGCAGATGAGTTCATCAGTAAAGCCAAGATAGATATTTTTGAAGGAGTCTGCAGTAGCTGATCTACATTTTTGTAGTCTCTCATATTGATTATCTTAAAAATATCATCCACTTATTTATCTAATGTAGCCCCCACTAGTCTCACCCGTAGCCTTCTTGGGTTTAACATTCTCAACAATTTTCTTTCCAGCACTAACATCTCCTCGAACAACTGGGGCAAACACACGACCACTGCGGGTCACCCTGCTATTTTCAGCAATATTTCCAACATCAGGAATTGGATGGATGGGAACTTCCACTCTATCCTCTAAGATTGTAGCGTCGTATTTGTAGGGAACAACCTTATCTGACTTTTAGGGGATAGGACCCGGCAAACTAATCACCAATGGGGTAACAACTAGCTTGCTATAATATTCAACTTTAAGATGGGAGGGTGCCCCAAAACCAGGTACAATGACGTTTACCCTTTCTTAAACACAATCAGTCATTATTGAGTCATTTCTGGAAAACAAATCCTCATCTGAGGAGAAATACTCATCTGCATAGCCATACTCTTCATCCGACTCTTCTTCAGTCAAGCAAACCTCAATCAAATCTACTTCATGGTAATCATTTCTTTAACCTGTAACCTTGATAATTCCATTATCTAACAACAGATGAACACCCTTCTTCACGATTGAACATCCTCGGGAGTCCCGACAACAAATTCGGCAAGATCCATACTTGTGTTCTACCCGACCAGCCATATGGCAGAAAGTAGCATGCAATTGCACAAGATCCTCATTCATATACTCTACATCAAAAATTTTGAACTCTCCAGGGCATCCAGAAACCATATTCACCCCCTCTTCATACTCTTCCCCATGCCTGATTATGTGGATGAGGCCCTTATCCATTATCTCCTGCAAATCAACCTTTATCTTATCGCAACCTTGTATGTCTGTACTACAAATAGAACAACCGGAATGGTCATGTGTATAGTAGCTAAATTCACAGAGGTCTGCATGCATTTTCACCAAATCTCCTCTAACCAGATTAATATAAAAAATCCGGAAGTCGCCTGGACAACCGGCCACCATATTCACAGCATTTGCTCCTCCATGCTTGGGTAGAGGATTGTCTTTCACATTAGGACCTATGATACGGTGGGAAGAACTGACTGTTTTTTGGAATGCTGGTTTGCGTTTTGCGTTTGTTTTTGCAAAATGTCGCGGTAAGCAAGAGTCGCCACCGACTTTTATTTTATCCAATAAGGAAAGGAAAAAAGCACAGAAAAATTCCTTTTTTGAGATATTTCTCGGGTTCGGGGGGGTAGATTATAGAAAGGGAAGGTATTAGTATCATTTCTATCCATGGTTATCCATGGGCTCTTAGGTACTTGCTCAATTGTTTTCAAAATTGTTTTCATTGTGCTTATGGGTTTTGAAAAGTTTTTGTTTGAAAAAACTTCGATTTAACTCTTGCTTTTGTCCTCAAGAGTGTAATGAAGTGTTTTGAAAACTTTGTTCAAAAAGGAGTGTAAGTGTGAAAAATAAGTTTTGTTTTGAAAGAGCAAGTATCTAAGAGCTATCTACCTACTCGAAAAAGGAATCGTTCTATGCTAATTTCCTTTAGACAATGCTATCCCACTATTGATGAGTAGGTAGCACCGTCGTTGGAGTTTGAGGGTCAATTCGGATGAGGGACATACGGTCACTAAAGCAATGTTAGGACGCCTTAGCGGTAACCCTAATGTCTAAGATCATTTGTTTGAGGCAACAATATCCGAGGCACCCATTTCGAGGCGACTATGATCTTTTATACAAGAGGACGACCTCTAAAACGACCTATACTTAATGATCGTGTACAAAGGTAACCAAGTGGGGTGTACCCTAAGAGTGCGCATGTGCGAGTGTGTTATTTTCAGTTATTTTTATCTTTACACATGTTAAGGGTGATCTAATTTGATTTTAAGATTTAAACATTCAGTTTTGTCATGCAAACCCTATTATCAAACATCTAGCAGTTATATAATTTGCGAAATTAAAATGTGGAATTTAAATTACAAGGCGTTGGGTATTTACATCGCCAAAGACAAACCCCTTTTAAAAATAAAAATAAAGCGGTAAAAATAATTAAATGTCCTATTTAACTATTACAATCCGTAAGCAGATACATAATTGGATAAAAATAAATAAAGCGCGCAGGAAATTAAATCGAGTGCGAAATTTAGGGTTTTGACCCTTTTGAAAGAAAATTGTTTTTTTTGTGTTTTTATTTTAAGAAAAGAAATTAATTCCTAAATTAAATAACTAAATTAAATTAATAAGTTAATTAAATAAAAAATAAATTATTTTTGGAGTTTTTGATTATTTAAGAAAGAAATTAAAAATAATTTAATTAGTAGTTAAGACCTAATTAAATATAATTAATTTTATTTATTTACAAAATAGGTTAAAGTTTACTAGAATTAAAAACCTAATTAATTAATTAGTCTTTAAAAATGAATTCTAAAATTTTATTGGATAAAATATTTTTTTGATGACTTTTTGATAAAAAGGAAAAAAATGATTGGTTAGTAATTAATTGAAATTAAATAAAATAACTAAATTAAAAAGAAAATATAAAGACAAAGAGAGAATTGGGCCTGATTTTGGGTGGTGTGGAAAGCAATTCCTTGGCCCATTAGAAGTTGGCTCGTTTGACTTTTTGGATCTGGTACACACGCGTTGACTGACACCTTGGTGGACCTCCAATCACAGACCATCAGATCTGGCTATTGGCCATCTGGCGCTTGGATTAGTGAGGGAGTATGGTGATCCCTTGGCATGCGCGCATATTGGATTGGCTGAAAACAAATAATATTGAGAAAGATGGGGACCTGGGATTCGAACCCAGGTCGTGAAGGTATATCAAATTCTTGCTTGCCACTACGCCATGCTGTTTTAGTTGTTAGTATAATACAAAGAATTAATAATATAACAAAAGAAAACACGTTAGTGGAATTTGGTGCAAAATTCAAACTAACCAACAGAAGGGTGACAACGCATCATCCTCTTCATCAAAACCCTGTAAATTTTACCTGCGGATTTTTATCCGCAGCTAAAATCATAGCTTCGTTCCAAAATCGTTCTCAGGCCATGAAAATGATTTTCAAAGGCATGGTTATGTTCGGCTCGATCTCCTGGATGCAACCATATCCATCATGTAAACCAATTTTACCTGAAATGAAAAATCCCAAAACCACGAACCAAACCCTAGCAATGGTGGTTCTTCATACGGAGCATATAAATGAAATCAAATGATGCCAAAAGCTTGTAAATGTCCTTATGATCACAACTATGCTATTAGTTTGCTCAAATGATGCCAGAATAAATCAAATCGAATTCAAGAACAGGGGTGAGTTGCGTGAGACTTACAGTGTGTATGGAGGCCAGAGAATGCGTAGTTTGGATCGAGTTAGCTTGTGGAGACGACCAGCAATTGATTGAGACAAGTATCAAGTCCTGAAAACGCCTCTAACTTGGATTTCGATCTCCAACTTTTTTGTGAGTTTTTCAACTTTGGTTCTGCTTCTACAAGTGATTGTCAGCCCTTATTTTTGTGTGCTTTGCTTGCTTATGTATTACTCAGTGCATTAGGGTAAAAAACTTGGTCCAAATCTTCCCACAATGATGATTGCATATTTGATTTGATTCTCCATGAAAACCTTTCCAAATTTGATCCAAATCATATATTCTTGTAACCAATGCCTTTGATACGAATTTTATTGCAATGCTAGCTGTGATTAAAGCCTTAAACAAACATAAAATCATGAGTTATCAATGCCTTAGATTTTATATGATTTTATTTGATTTAAAATGAATAAATTCAAATAAAAATCAAATTAAATAATAAAAATGAGATATGGGCACATGGTTGAAGCTAGGGCACGTGGGAAATAATGCAAACTCAAATCAAGTGAAAAAGAATGGGCCCATTTGGCAAAATTTGAAGTTTTGGGGATAGTTGACTTTTGGCAATTTTGCAAAAAAGTCCAACTTCAACAATGCATAACTTCTTCAATTTTGAACTTTTGGGCATGTTCTTGGACTTTATAGAAAGCTTGAGATGTCCTATAATCAACCCCTTTTGGTATCATCTAATTTTGAAAATCCATGCTCAAGTTATAAGCTTTTACAAAAAAGGTATTTTTGTTGACTTTTCAAAATGACCTATAATGTACAAATTCATAACTTCTTTTGAGTGAATTTTTTGATCTTGGGGTATGAAGATGAATTGTAGGGAATTGCATCCTCTTCAAAATGAGCTTTGGATGGGTCATTTCGCATAAAGTATGAGAAAGTTATGCTTGGTCAAAGTTGAGTTGACTTTTCCTATAAAACCCTAATTTAGCAATTTTTGCCTTTTGATGAATTGTGAGCAATACTTGATGAATCATGATCAACCCTTGATCAAATGATGAAATATCCTTCAAAATGAGAATGTTGACAAAAAATCTTGAAGTTTGACTGTATGTAGGTCACAGTTGACTTTTGCCCTAACACAATCGATTTTTGGACCTTTGAGCAATTGACTGGGCAAACTTCCTCTGCAAGGCTTGAAAATTGACATGGATGATCTTGAGAACATATTAGGACATTGGTGATCACTTGGGGTCACTTGGACTCAAGGATCTTGATGCAACATGAAACCCTAATTTTAGATAGATTGCCTTAGGAGAGAGCTTGTCTGACCAACCCTTGAGCAACCTTGAGCAACTTGGAGATTTTTCTTGCCATGTTTTGAGAAATATGGAGGGAAAATTTTGGGGTACAACAGCTGCCCCTGTTCAATCTTCTTAAACCTGAGGATGTAGATTGGCTTTTGGTGCCTTTCGTGATCCGAAGGTGGAAGATGATTGAACACTAGAGTGCCCAGAAATTTGCACTCGCATGAAGTGGTATCAACCTTGTGATATAGGGAATGGGCTTAAAGATGCCATTTGGAGGAGTGTCGATCACATAAGAGATTCCTTAGCGAGAGCTTGCATACCTACTGTTGAGGAAATTCTGTTGGGGAAGTCTACATTTGTTGAGATTTAGGAACTTGTCTGTACTTCAAGTGAGAGAACATCTCTGCTGAGTTTTAAGAACTTGTCTGTAATTCAACTGGGGGGAAACATCTTCATCGAGATTTAAGAACTCGCCCGTAATTCGATTGAGAAAACTTCTCTGACGAGATTTAGGAACTGCCTGTAATTCAATGGAGGAACTTCGTCGAGATTTAGGACCTTGTCTGTAATTCAACCGAGGATAATTCTGTTGAGATTTAAGAACCTGTCAGTAATTCGACTTTAGGGAAACATCTTCATCGAGATTTAAGAACTCGCCCGTAATTCAACTGAGAAAACTCTGCTGAGATTTAGGAACTCGTCTGTAATTTGATGGAGGAATTTTGTCGAGATTTAGGACCTTGTCTGTACTTCAATGTCTCTGTTGAGTTTTAAGAACTTGTCAGTAATTCGACCTTAGGGAAACATCTTCATCAAGATTTAAGAACTTGCCCGTAATTCAAATGAGAAAACTCTGCTGAGATTTAGGAACTCGTCTGTAATTCGATGGAGGAACTTTGCCGAGATTTAGGACCTTGTCTGTACTTCAACGTCTCTGTTGAGTTTTAAGAACTGGTCAGTAATTCGACTGAGGGAAACATCTTCATCAAGATTTAAGAACTTGCCCGTATATCAACTGAGAAAACTCTGCTGAGATTTAGGAACTCGTCTGTAATTCGACGGAGGAATTTTGTCGAGATTTAGGACCTTGTTTGTACTTCAACGTCTCTGTTGAGTTTTAAGAACTGGTCAGTAATTCGACTTAGGGAAACATCTTCATCGAGATTTAAGAACTTGTCCGTAATTCAACTGAGAAACTCTTCTGAGATTTAGGAACTCGTCTGTATTTTTACGGAGGAACTTTGTCGAGATTTAGGACTTTGTCTGTAATTCAACCGAGGATAATTTCGTTGAGATTTAAGAACTTGTCCATACTTCGACTTAGGTAAAATCTTCAAAGCTTTGAATTTTATGAGAATTTAACTGCATCCTTCCTGAAAGGTAAAGGTTAGTTGTATGCAATGCATGATATATATCAAGCAATGATGTTCTCAAAATAAATGAGATTGTGTTGTATGATGCATATATGCATGTGTCATGATGTATGAAAATGTAATGTTTGAAGATGGGGAAAATAAATCCCGGATAGCTGCTGGAGAAAAGAGTTGAATTCTTCGTTTCCACTGGGGATGGCGAATGAAGATAATTGTGAGAATAAACTTGCAAGAGGGGATAACTCCGTTGGGGAATAAACTGATGCGAAGATTACTCTGTGGGGAAGAGATGTTCTGTAGAGGATTCCACTGAATAATTCCGCTGGGGATGAATTATCGTTGCTGGTGATACTGAATCATGTTGGGGGTTGAATTCCTATTTGTGAAAGGAATGAACTCCGCTAGGGATTATTTTTCAGTTGCGAGTTCACTGGGGATAACCTTTTAGACTCTAATGGGGATAGTCCTTTGAGCTCTGCTGGGGGCAATCTTCCAAAGTCTACCGGGGATGATTCTCCAAACTCCACTGGGGAAGCTCTTTCAGACTGCGTTGGGAAAAATTTCAGACTCCACTGGGGATATCTTGCATTCTGTCGGGGAATATCCTTATACTCCGCTGGGGAATATTAAGACCTTTCAGTGCTGATGGTAAATAAAACTCTTCTTGGGGATAATATTACCGATTCATCCACAGTTGCAAGTCTCATCTGGGGAGAGCTATCATTACTGTCTTTTCGTACTCTGCAGGGAGTGAATGCACCTTAGCCATATTTCTTCAGCTAAATCTACCTTTGTACCTAGTGGACAAAGCAACAGAATAGTTTGGACATTTCTCATTTGCCCCTGTTTCTGTTATTACGAGTAATCGTCTTTTGTTTTGCATGTAAATATTTATGAGCACCAATTAATGTCAAATGCATATATCAAAAATGAACATTGGACGTTCTTTGCAAAACAAAACAGAAAAAGGAAAAACAGTTTGAAATTTTTCTGAAAATGAATTGCATTGATTTTGAAGTTTGGCCTGTAAATAGGCGTTTTTGTACAGGAGGTTGTCGTCCTAGTAGGAGAACACCGCCGAACAAATAGAATTTATACAATTTTATGAAAAACAAAGAAAAACAGCTATGTGAATAATCCCACTGGGTTCCAACTCTGCCATTTCCTTTATATCCTCGAGCATCACATCACTTTGCTACTTGGTTGAAGGTAGATCAGATTGATTAGTGTCGTCCGAGCTTGATAGTCGATACCGACGTCTGGTTGCAAGGTGATTCAATGAGACATAGTGTTACGCTTTGATCCCTAATTTTTGCCATGACCGCCCTTTCGGGTTTTCAGTCCACAGGGATACCTTTTTTTACCCAAGCCTCCTTTTCAGGTTTTCAACTTGCCGGGTGTACAGATTTTTTTATTTTCATCCCTTATTTTTTCCTAAACCCTTTTGGTTCGCCGGGAAGCCCTTATTTTTGCCTAGGCCAGTCAACCTAGCGGGTCTTTAATTATGCGTAGTATATTTTCACTATGTCTGCATTGACGGGGTGAGGAAGGTCGTCACCATCCATGGTGATTAGAATCATAGCTCCTCATGAGAAAATGTTCTTAACCACAAATGGACCTTCGTAAGTAGGGGTCCATTTTCCCCTGGGATCACCTTGAGGTAAGATAATGCGCTTGATAACCAGGTCCCCAACTTGATACTCTTGTCGTCTAACTTTCTTGTTAAATGCCTTGATCATCCGCTTTTGATACGTTTGACCATGACAAATAGCAGTAAGTCTCTTTTTGTCGATTAGGTTCAGCTGATCAAGCCAGGTCTGAATCCAATCATCTTCGCTCAAACCTGCATCCTTCAGAATCCGAAGAGAGGGTATCTGAACTTCAATGGGCAAGACAGCCTCCATGCCATAAACCAAGGAATAGGGTGTTGCCCCTGTTGACGTCCGCGCTGAGGTACGGTACCCATGAAGAGCAAAAGGTAACATCTTGTGCCAGTCTTTGTATGTCACCATCATCTTCTGCATAATCTTCTTGATATTTTTATTAGCCGCTTCTACATCCCCATTCATCTTCGGCCGGCAAGGAGAAGAGTTACGATGTTGTATCTTGAACTGCTTGCAGAGCTCGGTGATCATCTTGTTATTGAGATTTGTACCATTGTTCGTAATGATCCTCTCTGGTACACCATACCGACAGATCAGGTTATGCCGAATGAACTGTGCCACGACATTCTTGGTCACTGTAGCAAAGGAAGCTGCTTCAACCCACTTCGTAAAGTAATCAATTGCTACCAGGATGAAATGATGCCCGTTGGATGTCGTAGGTCTGATCTCGCTGATCATGTCGATGCCCCATATTGCAAAAGGCCAAGGAGCTGTCAAGACGTTCAGAGGTACTGGAGGTATATGCACCTTATCAGCATAGACTTGGCACTTGTGACAGATCCGAGAATGCTGATAACAGTCGGCTTCCATTGTGGACCAAAAATATCCTGCCCAGAGGATTTTCTTTGCCATGGTGTGTCCACTGGAATGAGTCCCGAAAGTACCTTCATGTAACTCTGCCATGATCTTTTCTGCTTCGTTCTTATCCACACAACGCAGTAAGGTCGAATCATGGTTACGCTTGTAAAGAACACCATTGCTGATGAAAAACTTCGCCGCGAACCTCCTCTGAAACTTCATATCATTAACAGATGCACCTTCGGGGGACTCCTGAGCTTCAAGATACCTTTTCACCTCATGAAAACAGGGTTTATCCGTTGCCTCTTCAGTCTTAATATCACAACAATGTGCCGGTTCGTCCGATGTCTCAATGGTAATCCGGGGAGCCTCGTTGTCCCAATTGACTTTGAACATAGAAGACATCATAGCCAGCACGTCCGCTAACTGATTCTCCTCTCTAGGGAAGTGTTCAAAAGTTATCTCCTCGAAGTATGGAAGCAACGTCAACACATACTCTTTGTAAGGAATACGATTAGGGTGTTTCGTATCCCACTCGCCTTTGATCTGACTGATCACGAGAGCGGAATCTCCGAAAACACTTAGAAACTTAATCCTTAGTTCAATAGTTGCTCGAAGACCCATAATGCACGCTTCATACTCCGCCATGTTGTTGGTGCAGTTGAAACATAGTCGGGCGGTGAACGGAGTATGAGAGCCTTCAGGAGATATGATCACGGCACCAATGCCATTACCCAAAGCGTTTGAAGCTCCATCAAAGTACATAGACCATCGGGATCCTTCCTCAGGTCCTTCATCCGGTCCAGGTGTCTCACAGTCGGTCACTAACATGATGTTCTCATCTGGGAATTCGAAGTTCATAGACTGGTAATCACCCACTGCCTGATGTGCCAGATGATCTGCCAACACACTTCCCTTGATTGCCTTCTGGGTCGTATATTGGATGTCATACTCAGTCAAGATCATCTGCCATCTTGATATTCTTCCGGACAAGGTAGGCTTCTCGAAGATATACTTGATTGGATCCATCTTTGATATCAATAGAGTAGTGTGAGTCAGCATATACTGTCTCAGCCAGCGAGCAGCCCATGCCAAAGCGCAGCAAGTTTTCACGAGCAATGAGTATCGGGTCTCGCAGTCGGTAAACTTTTTGCTAAGGTAATAAATAGCATGCTCTTTTTGGCCAGACTCGTCATGCTTCCCCAACACGCACCCCATTGAGTTATCGAGTACTATCAAGTATAAGATCAAAGGTCTCCCTTCAACTGGAGGCATCAGAATGGGAGGCTCTTGAAGATACTTTTTGATCCTTTCGAAAGCGGCCGGACATTCATCGTTCCATCTTACTACTTGATCTTTCTTCAGTAGCTTGAAGATTGGCTCACAAGTAGCAGTCAGGTGTGAGATGAATCGGGCAATATAGTTTAGACGTACCAGAAAGCCTCTAACTTCTTTTTCTGTTCGGGGAGCTGGAATTTCCTGTATAGCCTTCACCTTTGCAGGATCCACTTGAATACCTTTATCACTTACGACGAAACCCAACAGTTTACCAGATCTCACCCCAAAGGTGCACTTGTTTGGGTTTAACCTCAGCTTGTACAACTTCAACCTGTCAAATAGCTTCTGAAGATGGTCCAAGTGTTCTTCCTCAGTCTGGGATCTTGAAATCATATCGTCAACATATACCTCAATCTCATGATGGATCATGTCGTGGAATAAAGCGACCATGGCACACTGATATGTTGCCCCAACATTCTTCAATCCGAAAGGCATGACTTTGTAGCAAAAGGTACCCCATTGAGTAACGAAGGTTGTCTTCTCCATATCTTCGGGAGCCATTTTAATCTGATTATAACCGGAGAAACCATCCATAAAGGAAAAGACCTTATGCTGTGCGGTGTTGTCAACTAGAACGTTGATATGAGGCAGAGGGAAATCATCCTTGGGGCTTTCCCTATTCAGATCCCTATAGTCAACACACATTCGAACTTTACCATCCTTCTTCGACACAGGAACCACGTTGGCCATCCACTGCGGGTAAGAAGTAACTGCTAGAAAACCGGCGTCAAACTGCTTCATAACTTCCGCCTTAATTTTCTCGGACATCTCTGGGCGCATTCAGCGGACTTTCTGTTTCACTGGAGGATAGTCTTCCTTGGTAGGCAATCGGTGAACCACAATGTCGGTATCCAACCTAGGCATATCCTCATAAGACCAGGCAAAGATCTCAACATAGTCACGCAGCATCTGGATCAACCATTGCTTAACACTAGCTTCCAGATTTGCACCGACCTTGACCTCTTTCTTGTCTACTTCTGTACCCAGATTCACTGTCTCCACTGGCTCTTCATGCGGATGTATAGCCCTCTCTTCCTGAAGTAACAGTCTAGCAAGTTCCCCAGGCACTTCGCAATCATCTTCACCTTCGTCTTCGGCTAAGTTGATTGGACTTTCAAAGTCATAACCGGCAGTAGCAGAGTCATTATCAGTGGGATCCAGAGTGGATGTAGACCTGTATATGTGAGTGTGTGTAAAATAGTTGTTTCACAATATAAAAAGAAAAACAAGGAGCGCAAAATTTGAAATGCAAGAATCTTCCAATGCTTTTATTAATGATATGTGGAAATGACACACATAAAGCCCTCACAAACAAAGCCACAGTGTCTCGGGTAAGGCACCAGGCCGTAAAGTTTAAAAATTGTCTGTTATAAATTCAAAACAAAAGTCTCATTACTGGGTAATAAAAGAAATTGGGATGAAGTCCTTTGCTGTCCAGTTGCTTAGACCACCATCAGTAGTAGGATAGATCCAACTGTCGAACTCAGATTCTTCAACATCGTCTTCAATGGAATTTACTCCTGAATTGCTGATAAACAGGGGAGGTCTTCCGATCCATGCATGTTGTACAGCCCTTTGAGCTTCTGCAGTGAAACCCAAACCAAACTTATTAGTCTTATGTGCAAAATCAGGGAGTTGGCCCCAATTCGCACACCCAATTCGGGCATCCTTGAAGGAAGCCATCTTCATTGGAGGATCTTCAGTAACAGTTTCAGCTGATGCCAGTGTCTGGGGAACCTCTTCAAAATGTTGAAATGGGGTCTCAATGAACTCCTCGTCCATCTCTACATACCAGAAAGAGTTGAGGTGGCTCACCATGTACTCTTCCTCTCCTCGTACCGTAACAATTTTCCCCTTTACTGGGTACTTTAGCATCTGGTGGAGTGTAGAAGTCACTGCCCCAGCCTTGTGGATCCATGGGCGACCCAGAAAACAAGAATAAGATGGCCGAATGTCCATCATATAGAATGTAGATGCGAAAATTTGAGAACCAACCTTCACTGGAATATCCACTTCTCCATGTACCATTCTCTTGGACCCGTCAAAGGCCCTAACAATAATGTTACTCGGCTTCAACTCTAAACCTTCACAGTCCAACCGGTCTAGAGCTTCTTGGGCAACATATTCAACGAAGATCCTGTATCCACCAATACATGAGCTAGAGTAATGCCCCTGCATTCAATGGAGACATGCAGGGCATCATTGTGATTCCTCCCCTTAGCAGGCAAGTCCGTGACGGAGAAACTCAACCCATTATCTGCTGTCAGACTAGCCCCACAATCTTTAAACTGATCAGCTGATGTCTCCTGCGGCACGTGCGCAGTCTTTAGGAAAGCAATCAGAGCCTTAGCATGGGCCTCTGAACACAATAATAAGGACAACATAGAGATCTTCGATGGGGTTTGCCCCAGCTATTCGACTATATTGTAGTTGCTTTTCTTGATGATCTTTAAGATTTCCTCTATCTCTTGCCTAGAGGCCTTAACAGTGATTTTCTTCGGTGCCTCCGTCCGGGCAGGCTCACCGTGGTCCCTTTGCTCCGAGTGTCAGATGACTCGGCAACAGGGGTAAGAATGGGAACTTGAACAGGAATAGTATCAGATGCACTAGCAAGCGTAATAATAACAGGCTTCCGAATAGTTGGTGGAGAGATCTCAGGGGAGAAAAGTCTTTCGCTGTGCGTGACTTTGGCAGGTCCAACAATATTGCTGACGTTAGTAGCAGCCTCTTCAGCACTCAAGTCTTGCTTAACTCCGTGATAATATACGTCAGCCCCGTAGTGCCATGGGACGACTTTATCTGATGTATAGGGGATAAGCCTAGGAACAGTGATGATCAAGGGAGCGATTCTCGGAACATATGTAATTCTAACAGGCTTTCTCGAGGAAGCCTTGGAAGAATTGTCGAAAATGGTGATTATAGAAACTTCTTCAGTAGGAACCAAAGGAACAAAAGTCTTCTCAAACATAATTTATTTATTATCCATCAGGCGTTGGACACCTAACTTCAAAATATGGCAACGGGTAGGTAAGACGGCACACAGATGGCAACCTTCGTCACAGCCCAGAAATAAACCGGCTAACAGAAGGTTCTTCTTTACAGTCATCAATGGAGTAACGATGTCTTTCACAGAAACCACAAACGAGTCTTCCTCTACAGCATTTTCTCCATGCTTGGGCATAGTAGCAGTCACAACATTAGGTCTTTCAGGCGCCTCGAACTCAATATCTTTAGCATCAATTAAATCATGTACCTTATTCTTCAGGACCCAACAATCATTCGTATCATGCCCCGGGCTATCAGAATGAAAATCACAGCGGGCGTTCGGATTGTACATCGGTGATGTTGTATTGGGATTCTTCGGGGCCTCCTTCGGAATCACCAAGTTAGTCTTCAATAACTGCGACAGAATCAGAGACAAAGTCATGTTGAGCTGAGTGAATTGTCTTCGTGGCCTCTCGGCCCTTGGCTGATTGTTGCATTGTGCGGCAACAGTTGGTATTGAAATAACAATCGCATTAACAGCTTGGCGGTGTTCAGGTCTATTATGGCTCTTTGAACTGTAAACTGCACTAGACTCCTTTTTAAAAGGCTTCTTTTCGGTACTTGATGAAGCACCTATTTGTATCTTTCCAGACTTGATACCAGCCTCAATTATTTCCTCGGTCATAATCAGCTCAGTAAACCTGGACGATGAACTTCCAATCAGATGGTTGAAATACGGACCAGACAAGGTCCCCAGAAACATATCCACTAACTCTCTGTCAGCCAGCGGGGGTTGTACTCTTCCAGCAAGGTCCCTCCATTTCTGAGCGTAGTCTTTGAAACCTTCGCTCATACCCATAGACATACCCTGAAGTTGGGTACGCGTGGGGGCGAGGTCGGCATTGTATTGGTATTGCTTGTAAAAAGCAGCAGCAAGATCTTCCCAATTACGGATACTAGCTCCTTCCAGCTGGTAAAACCATTCAAGCTGAGTCCCTGAGAGATTGTCTTAAAAGAAGTGGATCCAGAGGTTCTTATCAACAGTGTATGGCTGGATCTTTCTAACATACGAGCGGAGATGCAGCTTTGGGCAAGAAACCCCGTCGTATTTAGCAAAGGATGGTGCTTTAAACTTGTGGGGAATCACCACCCCAAATGACAAACCTAGATCACCAAAGTCCAACCTAAGGACCTTCTGAATCTCCATCGCACTTAACTGGTCTTCAAGTTGTTTATACCTATCCTCGGCAGGAGGATACTGGTCTTCGTCAAAGTCATTCTCGTGGTCAGATACCACAGGGCTAGGAACCCTCCTTTCTTCTTGGTTTTCTCCCCCTCCAGATGAGTGGGATAGATTGACTTCATATCGCAGCCTGTTTCCAAACCTGTGACCCATGTTCAGGAGGACTTTCTTCTTCTTCTTCTTCTTATCCTTCAAGATAAGGGTCTTCAGATCTTGCTGACCCTTAGCCAAATTCATGAACATTTACTGAAATTGAGCGTTTTGAGCTTGTAGAGCCTTGATAGCTTGATCGGTTGATGTTTCAGCAGACATGATGTGCTGCAATAAACAGCGAAGAAGATGAGAAAGCCTGTAAGGGTACCCGTTATGAGGTGCATGGAATGAAATGCGTATGATATGATTTCAAAGACTTTGGAGATTCAAATTCGTAAACCAAAACGAAACACACTTTTATTAGGTAAACTTGAAACAATGTCTGATAAATGCCTTTAAGGCGTTACATGAAAGAAATACTGAAAAATAAATCAAAGCTAGCAATAATCAAAAGACATCAGCGCTCCCATGGTCGTTTACCTTTGGTGCTGACATAGTCGTTGAGGATCTGCTCATTCTCCAGGTTCCTTGTCAACTTCAGGATCTTCCGTTCTTATTCGTGATACTTTTCTTTGTAAGTATCTCGTTCCTCTCTTAGCTGCATCCAAGACCTCTTTAATGCCCCAATGTCAGTAGGCATGTACGGGTGGAGGATGGTAGGTGGAACCCCTTCTTCATCAGCAACCTCAACAATCACAGGCAAGACAGCTTCGTACGACATTCCCAGCTTTTGAGCACGTATACGAACCCAACAGAGATATGGTTCCATTGGAAGAGAAGTCTTCACACCTAACTCGTGTGGATCAGACCTGTACACCCTATCCCAGGCTCGTATGAATCTGCGGCGATGCTCGTCACTATCCCCTTGGAAGTCAAAGACAATGCTTGGCATCAGCAACTCATGAGTTCCTTCCCTCCTAGCTCGCCCAAACTGACGTAAGGCCAAACACGGATTATAGCTGATCCCTCCATTGATTCCTAGCAGTGGAACATTGGGGTATTCTCCACAGCAATCAATAATAGCTACGTCTTCCATGTCCTTATTAGTCCAAATAATGTCCATGTGAGAAAGAGACATAATCCTGTAGGCCCAACCCATGCCTTGCTTGTTCTTCAAAACTGATTTGGGAAGGTGAGAAATAAACCACCTC
Organism: Vicia faba; assembly: GCA_948472305.1. Classification (NCBI taxonomy): domain Eukaryota; kingdom Viridiplantae; phylum Streptophyta; class Magnoliopsida; order Fabales; family Fabaceae; genus Vicia; species Vicia faba. The sequence continues at coordinate 573,233,703 of OX451738.1, forward strand.
GCCAGCAATGGTGCACAACACATAAGGGTTCCCCGTTTCCGAGCAGTACGGGCATAAAGAGAGTGCAGAATTTCACCCAAGAGAGTGGGTACCGGATTACGAGAAATGAAGATCTTCACCACATTCACGTCAACAAAGAAATCTGAGTTAGGAAACAACACCAAACCATATATGAGAAGAGCCAGAATGTCTTCAAATGCCTGAAAGTCTAGACTGTCCCAGAACTGATTAGCCCGATCAACCAAGAATTTAGCCAAGAAGCCTTTTGTCCCACTTCTAGTCTCCCAATTTGACATTACCCCAGCCTTTGTCAGATGGAGGGTTGAAGCAATGTCTTCTGGCCTAATGACTTTCTCCCAACATGTAAACAGGGTATGCTCTAGAATGGAGATACCCAGGAGATCAGAGAACTCTTCCAAGGTAGGGACCAACTGGTAGTCCGGAAAAGTAAAGCAGTGGTACACTGGATCAAAGAACTGGACTAATACACTCATCACCTGTTCATCCATCTTGGAGGTGACCAAACCCAGGAGGTGGCCATGTCTTTTGATAAAAGAGGAAGTATCTGGAATCTTTGCAACCAATTCCTTAAGCTGAGTGGGAATCTGGACAAAGTTGATCCGAATAGTGTTTCTACGCATATGTGCCATGACCTACAAAACAGAACAAAGATGAATCCCCTCTGTCTTTGAAATAGGTTAGTCCAATGCAATATGCATGCAATGTCATGATGCATGATGTTATGATAGAAACACATCACAAGTATTCAAGGATAGCAAACATGGTAAGGGCAAACAAGTCACACGGATAGCCCTTAGATTTCAGGATGGCAAGGAGTTTAGGTATTACCCTCTTTCAGTTTAGTTGGTTCAAGCCTGTCCTAGTAATAGTAACCGGGTTCTAGAGGATCTCAATATCACTGACTACCCTCGATCGATCATAATTCCAGTTTGGAAACCTTTTCTTGCGGCCGGAATCATCGCGAGAGTTTAGTCTCAATGAGTGTAGCATACTGCTACTGTTCTATGGCCAAGTTGGTCAATTATAGGTGCTAAGGTCAATTGGTGCTTAATGACCCCTTAGAAGACCGATATTCTCCTCATTGCGCCACAAGGGATATCGGTACAAACTAAAGTGCCACACCAACGTAGCTACTGCTTCAACTGTATCGGTCTACGTCGTACAGTTCCCTCACAGTTTATTGCTACTTGCCTAAAGGGTATCCCCCAGATCCGGGTTAGGATCTATAGTAACTCCGATTCAAACCCACAAAGATAAAGCATACAAGTCAAGCAATTGAAAACATTATGAACTATTCCTAAGGTACACCCCACTTATAAGTGTCCCCAGCAGAGTCGCCAGTTCTGTGATACGGTGGGAAGAACTGACTGTTTTTTGGAATGTTGGTTTGCGTTTTGCGTTTGTTTTCGCAAAATGTCGCGGTAAGCAAGAGTCGCCACCGACTTTTATTTTATCCAACAAGGAAAGGAAAAAAGCACATAAAAATTCTTTTTTCGAGATATTTCTCGGGTTCGGGGGTAGATTATAGAAAGGGAAGGTATTAGCACCTTTTCTATCCATTGTTATCCATGGGCTCTTAGGTACTTGCTCAATTGTTTTCAAAATTGTTTTCTTTGTGCTTGTGGGTTTTGAAAAGTTTTTGTTTGAAAAAACTTCGTTTTAACTCTTGCTTCTGTCCTCAAGAGTGTAATGAAGTGTTTTGAAAACTTTGTTCAAAAAGGAGTGTAAGTGTGAAAAATAAGTTTTGTCTTGAAAGAGCAAGTATCTAAGAGCTATCTACCTACTCGAAAAAGGAATCGTTCTATGCTAATTTCCTTTAGACAATGCTATCCCACTATTGATGAGTAGGTAGCACCGTCGTTGGAGTTTGAGGGTCAATTCGAATGCGGGACATACGGTCACTAAAGCAATGTTAGGACGCCTTAGCGGTAACCCTAATGTCTTAGATCATTTGTTTGAGGCAACAATATCTGAGGCAACCATTTCGAGGAGACTATGATCTTTTAGACAAGAGGGCGACCTCTAAAACGACCTATACTTAATGACTGTGTACGAAGGCAACCAAGTGGGGTGTACCCTAAGAGTGCGCATGTGAGAGTGTGTCATTTTCAGTTATTTTTATCTTTACACATGTTAAAGGTGATCTAATTTGATTTTAAGATTTAAACATTCAGTCTTGTCATGCAAACCCTATTCTCAAATATCTAGCAGTTATATAATTTGCGGAATTAAAATGCGGAATTTAAATTACAAGGCGTCAGGTATTTACATCGCCAAAGACAAACCCCTTTGAAAAATAAAATAAAGCGGTAAAAATAATTAAATGTCCTATTTAACTATTACAATCCGTAAGAAGATACATAATTGGATAAAAATAAATAAAGCGTGCGGGAAATTAAATCGAGTGCGAAATTTAGGGTTTTGACCCTTTCGAAAGATTTTTTTTTGTGTTTTTATTTTAAGAAGAGAAATTAATTCCTAAATTAAATAACTAAATTAAATTAATAAGTTAATTAAATAAAAAATACATTATTTTTGGAGTTTTTGATTATTTAAGAAAGAAATTAAAAATAATTTAATTAGTAGTTAAGACCTAATTAAATCTAATTAATTTTATTTATTTACAAAATAAGTTAAAGTTTACTAGAATTAAAAACATAATTAATTAATTAGTGTTTAAAAATGAATTCTAAAATTTTATTGGATAAAATATTTTTTGATGACTTTTTGATAAAAAGGAAAAACAATGATTGGTTAGTAATTAATTGAAATTAAATAAAATAACTAAATTAAAAAGAAAATATAAAGACAAAGAGAGAATTGGGTCTGATTTTGGGTGGTGTGGAAAGCAATTCCTTGGCCCATTAGAAGCTGGATCGTTTGACTTTTTAGATCTGGTACACGTGCGTTGACTGGCACCTTGGTGGACCTCCAAATAATGACCATCAGATCTGGCCATTGGCCATCTTGCGCTTGGATTAGTGAGGGAGTATGGTGATCCCTTGGCATGCGCGCATACTGGATTAGCTGAAAACAAATAATATTAAGAAAGAGGGGGACCTGGGATTCGAACCCAGGCCGTGAAGGTATATCAAATGCTTGCTTGCCACTACGCCATGTTGTTTTAGTTGTTAGTATAATACAAAGAATTAATAGTATAACAAAAGCAAACACGTTAGTGGAATTTGGCGCGGAATTCAAACGAACCAACAGAAGGGTGACAATGCATCATCCTCTTCATCAAAACCCTGTAAATTTTACCTACGGATTTTTATCCGCAGCTAAAATCATAGCTTCGTTCCAAAATTGTTCTCAGGCCATGAAAATGATTTTCAAAGGCATGGTTATGTTCGTCTCGATCTCCTAGATGCAACCATATCCATCATGTAAACCAATTTTACCTGAAACGAAATATCCCAAAACCACGAACCAAACCCTAGCAATGGTGGTTCTTCATACAGAGCATATAAATGAAATCAAATTATGCCAAAAGCTTGTAAATGTCCTTATGATCACAATTATGCTATTAGTTTGCTCAAATGATGCCAGAATAAATCAAATCGAATTCAAGAACAGGGGTGAGTTGCATGAGACTTACAGTGCGTATGGAGGCAAGAGAATGCGTAGTTTGGATCGAGTTAGCTTGTGGAGACGGCCAGCAATTGATTGAGACAAGTCTTAAGTCCTGAAAACGCCTCTGTTGTACCCCAAAATTTTCCCTCCCATTTTCTCCAAGATTTGTCAAGTCAAGGTCACAAAATTCCCCAAGGGTTGTGCAGCTCAACTGTCTCCTATACAGTCAAAACTAGGGTTTGTGTTCTGATCAAGAAATTGAAGGTTTCAGGAGCCCAATCAAGTCTCATATGCCTACAAATGTGGTCAAGCATCCTCATATCAAGTTTCAAGGCATTCAGCTCAAAATTGCACAGTCAAAACCCTAGGTTGCACTACAGTCAACTGTAGGGGCAAAATGGTCATTTGACAGTCCAAAGTTCAAATTTTTGGTCAATATATCATTTTGAAGCCACAAACATCATTTGATCAATGCTTGATCATGATTCTCAAAGTTTGGCTCAGAAATCATCAAAGATGCAAAAGTTGCTATATTTGGACAGTTGAAAAAGTCAACTGAAATTGACCAGGGCATAACTTTCACATGGATTATCAGAAAAATTCCATCCAAAGCTCATTTTGAAGAGAAAGACATTTCCTACAACTCATCTTCATACTTCAAGTCCAAGAAATGCTCTCACAAAAAGTTATCAATTTCAACATTATAGGTCATTTTCAAAAGTCAACAAAAAGGGACTTTAAGTCAAAGACCATAACTTGAGATTGGTAAATCAAAATGACATGGGACAAAAGGCATTGGTTAGAGGACTCAAAGACCTTTCCAAACTGTCCAAGAACATGTGAAAAGCTTAAAAATTGAGCAAGTTATGCCTTGTGGAAGTTGGGAAATATTTGGAAATTTTTAAAAGTCAACATTGATCCAAAAGGCCTAAATTTGCTAATGGGCCCATTTTTCTTCCAAGTTTCTTCATGCCAAGCCTATGCACGACCATTAGGCCCAAAAGGAAGTTTTTCTCCATTTTTATTTATTTATTTGGATTTTTTATCATTTATAATTCATTTAATTAAATAAATTGCATGAAAAATACAAACCTAATGAAAACAAATCTTTTTATGCATGATTTGGACTTAATATTTCGTGCACATGCTAATATAGAAGGTTTTGGCTTGATTGAAACCTAATTGACACAAAAACCATGAAAAAAGATTCAAAAAGATATTAAGGAAATCAAATATTGAAAACAATGAATTCATGAGATTTTGTTGATTTTTGTTGACCTAAAAGCCTCACTATATGATCAGGAACACAACCCTAAGCCAATAAGACTCTAAGCTGCGCCCAAACAAGCTATTGCACATTGAAATTTTTCCATAAAAACTCAAAACTGAATTCAGTATTGGAGGTGGTTTTAAGCTCTAATTCTTATTCCAAAAGCTTCAGTGGCAATTGCTGGACACATTCCAATCATTAGCATCAACTTAGACCCCAAGAATTGGTAACGAGACCTTTGACTGTACAGCAAAAAACTCTTAAACGCATATCATGTTCTAAGCATTTTTTGTGAAGTTTAATTGTTGATTCTTGTTCCTTGTTTGATTGTGAAGCTAACCGTTGCCTTCAATTTGATTTTCGTATCGTATATAAGGTTTTGCCATGATCGATTGCTAGGGTTTGCAGGTTCTTAGATTTGGGGCTTTCATAACAAAGCAAAATTAGAGCTCCAGATGACCACCAATGGACTCAGTGGTTGAAGACGAAGAGGATGGCCCCCTCGCGCTCAATTTATGAGCGTCGAGGGGCTATTCGTTATTTTCTGATAGAGGCCCTAAGAAAACACACACAAAACCGTTGCCTCTGTGTTCTATTTTGCAGGGATGGTGAGGAAGAAGAAGGCGTGTCAAACAATGATTGATCCATTCAAATTTCGCGCGAAATTCCAAAGTCATTGACGTTTTCTTTTTATAATATGTATTGTTTATTATATGTTAAATGAGATTCAAGTGCTTCAGTGGTAGGTACCTCTCTTGGCAATACCAAAGACCTGGGTTCGAACCCCAGGTCTGTGTAAGCTTCGTATTATTTTTCAATACTCAATCCTGTGCAGTGCCAACATGGAGGATGCATCATATACACTCAAAACTCACCATCCACGCGTCCATCAGAAGCAATCCAAGGGCCATGACCAAAGGTGTATCATAGATTCCAGTCAACGCGCAGCACTCTATCCAGGAAAGTCAACCAATTCAATGCAAATGGGCCAGAAATCATCAGGCCTGAACCTCCTAATTTGGGGCTACCCCCCCTTGGTTTGTATTTTTTCTATTTTTCTTCTTATATTATATTTTTGCTATTTCATTTATTTTATTTGTTTTAACATAATTAATTTATTTCCATAAAAAATATAAAAACATTCAAAAATCAGAAAAGACCAAATTGTAATAAATATTTTTATTTTAATTATTTTTATAGATAAATTGCATGTAAATAAATGTAGTTTTAATTAGGTTACAAGTTTAATGCTTTTTCATAATAAAAACACCAAAAATAGAATTTAGGTTTAATAACTTTTTATTTTCTTTTCAATTTTTCCCCTTTTTTAGAATAATAATATTTATCTATTTATTTTTTATAATTAAAATTGTACATAAAAAAAATTTAGATTTAAATTAGGTTTTAATTTAATTCTTTCATAATAAATAAAGAAAACATTAGAATTAGGGTTTGGACATTTTACTTTAATTATAATTAATCCTTTTTCTTATTTAATCTAAAAAATACAAAAATACCAACAAAAAAAAACATTCCTTTTAAATCTTTAATTTTAATTCCTCCTTAATTAATTTATTAACTTTAAATATTTTTGTAAAAGGGTCCAACGCCCATTGTTTTAATTTAATTGCGCATATTTACTTTATGTCGTTCATTATAATTATGTAAATCTCCCAAAGCCATGTAACTTTACTTTTCGCACTTTTATTTACTTCGCATTATTTACTTTTCTGCTAAATCGGGTCCGGTTTAATTTTGGCGATGTGGACCCGCGCCATTTGTAATAGCCTTAGATTTTATCTTTCCGCACTTTATAACTGTTAAATATGCATGCAAGAATGAATGGCCCTAATTAAAATCAAGCGTAGATCACAAATAAACATGACAAGACAAACGACTGAAACATGACACACAATTCGCACACACCACCCCTAGGGTACGCCTCACTGTTGCCTTTCGAAAGGTGGTCGTCGAGTAGAGGACGTCTTAGTAAGTCCTCATGATCCGGGAACCTGGCATGAGGGTAGCTTCTAAGGTGTCTTCCCATTGCTCTGGTGATCACCACGTCCCTAAACTCGAATTGACCCGAACACCTCCAACGGTGGTGCTACCTACCTCTCAATGGTGGGATGGCACTACTTTAAAGGACTTTTACACAGACGAATTCCTTAGGGTAGGTAGACGACTCATGGATACTTGCTCTCTTTAATTTCAAAATAAATCAAAAAAAATACTTTTCACACCAACACATTTTCAAAAGCTTTCAAAGCAAACTTTTCAAACACTCTGACGTATGAGTCGATCTGAAATTTTTCAAAGAAACTTTTTAAACCCACATTGAAAAGCAAACAAAACAATTTTGAAAACACAATGAGCAAGTATCTAAGAGCCCATGGATAACCATGGATAGAAAGGGTGCTAACACCTTCCCTTTCTATAACCTACCTCCCGAACCGAGAGCAATCTCTTTAAGGAATTTTTCTGTGCTTTTGTCCTTTCCATTTGGAGAAAATAAAAGACGGTGGCGACTCTTGCTTCCGCGACATTTCGCGAACCAGCGTTAAACAGTCAGTTCCAGATCCACCGATCACAGAACTGGCGACTCTGCTGGGGATACTTAAAGTGAGGTGTACCTTAGGGCTAGCTTATAACTATGTTTTCAATTGTTTTCCTTGTGTGCTTTAAATTGTGGGTTGCTTGGGAGTTCTATAGATCCTAAACCCGGATCGGGGGGATACCTTTCTTAGAAAGTAGCAACAAGGCTGTGAGGGAACTGTGCGGGGTATACCGACATGGTTGAAACAGTCTGCTACGTTGATGTGGCACTTTGGTGTGTACCGGTAACCCTTGAGTTCAGTCAAGGAGAGTACGGGGCCTCCGCGTGGTGTCGTGAAGCATCAACAGACCTTAGGAACCTTAATTGAACTATCTTGGCCTCTTTAGGGTAGTGAGATAACTGACTTTGGTGCAGTCCGAGGTTGGTTGATACTCGATACTACACCCAATTGAGGGTTGCTTTCCTGGAATATTTCGGTCGCCAGTTCAGTGGCTAAATCGAAACGATGAACAATGAAAGCAATCCCGTGATATTGGGAACCTTAGAACCCGGTTACTTTGATTAGGACAGGTTGAACCCACCAACTTCAAGAGGGTAATACCTAGACCCCATGCTGGCCTAAACCTTAAGGGCTCTTTTGTGTGACTTGTGTGCCTTCGTACTTGAGTATCTGCGTGCTTGTTACCTAACACTTGTTTCTTGCAGGTCTTGTTTATAGTCCTTAATTGGGACTCATAACAGGGTACCAAATTTCATGCAGGTCTTGTTTATAGTCCTTAACTAGGACTCATGACAGGGTTTACCAAATTTCTTGCAGGTGTTGTTTATAGTCCTTAACTGGGACTCATAACAGGGTTTACTAGATCTCTTGCAGGTTTTGTTTATAGTCCTTAATTGGGACTCATAACAAAGTATACTGAATTTCTTGCAGGGTCTGTTTATAGTCCTTAATAAGGGATCATAACAGGGTTTACCTACATCACCCCATGCATAGCATGACATCATACCATTGCATACATCCTAACCCATTTCAAGGATCTCAAGGGCTTGTGATGCATGTCATGATGAACAATTATCCCAGCAAGGGGCAAAGAGGATTTATTTTCCTCTAGCCAAGGTTGTCAGGGGCTATGACCCACTGGATATGGTGAGCCTTTGACCCTTGGAGAAGAATTCTCAACAACATGGGTTCCTTTCCACCAAGCTACAAATTCAAATGCTAATAAATTTTCTTGTTTATCCCGCGAGGTCCTTGAAAACATTACATGCATGTCATACATCTCATTGCATTGCAGGTATCCCTTTGACAGGTTGCTTATCCTTCCTCGCTGTTTATTTCAGCCGATTGCCATGAATCCTGAATCATCAGCCGAGCAGACCATCAAGGATCTCCAGGCTCAGAACGCCCAGTTCCAAGAGCTGATCATGAATTTGACTCAGGGGCAACAAGACCTGAAGGCTCTCCTCTTGAAGAAGGACAAGAAGAAGAAGAGGATTGTCTTGTTCAGCCCTAGACGCAGATCTGGGAATACACCGCAGACTGAAACTGAGAGGACAACCCCATCTGTGAGGGAAAGCAGTCACCATGAGAGAGAGGTGCCTAGTCCAGTGGTCTCCGACAATGAGACAGATTTCGACGACGAACAGTACCCTCCGGCTGAGGACAAGTACAAACAGTTGGAGGATAGGATGAAGGCTATGGAGGTGCAGCAGGCACCTGGGCTGGATCTTGGAGATTTGGGTCTGTCAACTGGTGTGGTTATTCCCCGGAAGTTCAAAGCAGCATCCTTTACTAAGTATGACGGGGCATCTTGCCCCAAGCTGCATCTAAGGTCCTATGTTCGGAAGATTCAGCCATATACGGTGGACAAGAATTTATGGATCCACTTCTTCCAGGAGAGTCTTTCAGGGACTCATCTCGAATGGTTCTATCAGCTGGATGGGACCAAAGTTCGTAACTGGGAGGAGTTGGCTACTGCTTTCTATAAGCAGTATCAATATAATGCCGACCTTGCCCCTACGCGTACCCAACTCCAGGGTATGTCGTTAGGATCAAGTGAAGGTTTTAAAGAATATGCGCAGAAATGGAGGGATCTTGCTGGAAGGGTACAACCACCTCTGACTGATCGGGAACTTGTGGACATGTTCTTGGGGACCTTGTCTGGTCCATTTTATAACCACCTGATTGGGAATTCATCTGCTGGATTCACAGATCTTATCTTGACTGGAGAGCGAATAGAAGCTGGTATCCGGTCTGGGAAAATTCAAGAGGCTGCACCTGCTGATAAAAAGCCTCATCATGGAAAGAAAGAATCCAATGTTGTGCACGGTAAAAAGAGCCGTCATGAGGCAGGGGCAATCCAGATTTCCAATCCCGGACCTGCTCAACAAGGACAAGGGCAGCAGCGCAAGGAGAAACGGCAGTATACCAAACTCAACATGTCGCTGGATCAGGCACTACAACAAATGTTGAATGCAGGGCTGATCACCTTAAGGGCTCCTCTTCGGAACCCGAACACTTCTGCTCCCAACTATCATCCTAACGATAGGTGCGCATATCATTCAGATAGCCCGGGGCATACTACAGACAACTGCTGGCCTCTCAAGAACAAGATCCAAGATATGATCGACGCTGGAGAGATTCAGTTTGAAGTGCCAGAGACTCCGAACATAGTCACTGCTCCGTTGCCCAATCATTGAAGCCTTTTGTTTATTTGAATATTTTGAGTTGTACTTTTCTTTGCTTATACAAACAATTAATGTCATAGCAAACTCTTTTATTCAATTAGTGCATCGCATATGTCTGTTTTGGAAATTAATACAATTATTTTCATTATGTTCAAATATCTTTTCATATTTTTTCTGATGTCAACTCTCGGTTAATAATTCTAAGCCCCTTGAGGGAGGATGACGAAAACGATACCACGATCTCTACAGTATGCTTTTGAACAGACCCAGCTTATGAGGTACAGGCATTGTTTCAATCCCTAAACACTGGAGTTATAAGGATGATAATCCCTCGTCAACCCCTTTGAGCCAAAGAAGTAGGAGTTTTTATTTTCGAAAATCAAAACCCTTAATCATAACCCGGGGCAGGGTAGTCTTCTCAGTTGATCCAAGTGCATGACGAATGGCACCGAAGAGATCTTTACAAAATGAACAAAGACAATGATGGTTCAGAACAATCAAAAGGATAGGCAGTCATCATCAAAATTCATAAATGAAAAGCCCAAAAAGTCTAAACCTACAAAGGGGACTTATGAAACTGGGGCATCCCGCTGACTGTAATTCCAAAAAAGGAAACAGTTCAAAAAAAAAAAGAAAGGGATAACAAAATCAAGAAAGAGGTCTCACAAACCCTCAACCAAAGCAAAAAATGATTGCCTATTCAAAAGAAATCATCAACATCTGAACCATTATTGGAACATCAAAGCAAAGACTCAAGCAAGGTCTAACGCACGATCAACTGAGTTTAGGTTTGGAGAACATCACGAAGAGCGGGTGGGTACAAATAAAATTTGAGCCTTTATCCTTTGTTTCTTAAACCGTGAACCAGGCCACGTTATAACCCTTAAAAGTCCTAGCTGAAGCATGGGTTAGTTCGAAAGCATACTGTTGCGAAAGGTATCCTGACTCCTTAAGGCCTACGGTAAATACCGAGTTGACATCATGTTTTACAAACAATCACATGTTTTATGAAAAAGAATGCATCTTCAAAATCTTCAAGACAGACATAAGCTTTGCATTTTTAACATAACTTTGTTTGCATATGACTTTTTGTTTGAACAGCAGGGAAATTCGCACGAGAAATACCTAGTGAACAAAAGCACTTCCAATCAAGGGGCACGGCATGACTATTGTCCATCATCTGGGGCAGTCCAATCAAGATTTGGAGAATCTCTCAAAAAAAGCCAACCAGCCTGGGGCAAATCTCTGCCTGAATCACTTGGGGGACTCCAGCAACGAATCTGGCCCGATCAGACACCTTCTGGTAATATGGCAACACAAACAGCCAGGGGCACCTCCCTGCATTCTAAGAACATGGACATAGTCGGAAAATACTACGCAAAATCAAAGACCCGCTAGGTTGACACACCTAGGCAAAAATAAGGGCTTCCCGGCGAACCAAAAGGGTTCGGGCAAAATGAAGGGATGAAATGAAAAAATCTGTACACCCGGCAAGTCGAAAACCTGAAAAGGCGGCTTGGGCAAAAATGGGTATCCCGGTGGATTGAAAACCCGAAAGGGCGATCCAGGCAAAAGTTAGGGATTAAAGCATACGACTATGTCCTGTCATCTTGCCACCTGCCTACCAGAAGAAGGTTTGTCCATCAACAACTATCAGCACCCCACAAGTGCCTCCCCCATAGAAACAGGGGCAATAATGGGTGGTCCAAGCAATCTGATTGTTCTATCCTCCAAGGTATCAGGGTAGGCTCCGCGGAAGAACATAACCAATACAGTTCAAAACTTCCCCAGGAGAGTCCAATCCAATTCCCCAGGAAAGTTGGAATACATACCCCCAAGCAATAAGCGTACCCCCAGTAGATTCTGGAAGCTTATCCCCTCGCAAGGCACGAACGCGTCGCCCGACTTGATTTAAAAAGTTATTTCCTTAACAGGATATAACTGGGTTATCCTCAGCCAAAAGCCACGGAAAGAACGTCGTCGCCGAAGTCTTCTTATCCCCAGCGAAGTCCATTCATACTTCCAATACAGCAAGGTATCCTCAGTGAGTCATCCTCAACAATTCAGCAAAAGCATCCCCCACAGAGTATTTCTTCCCAGCATGGTCGCTAGAATATCTTTTTCTCCCCGCAGAATCCTCCATTCGCCAAGTTTATTCCCCAACGGAGTTATTTTCGTCTATTGGAATTCTTGCAACTATTCTTCAACACCAGCCCAGGATACGACTTCCCGGCACCCGTCAAGGATTTATTTTCTTAGACAAACATACATTCATAAAACGTCACATACATCATTATAGCATGCATATGCATCATACTACACGAATCTCATTGATTTTGAAGACATACAGTTCATGCATCATGATTTTGCATCCAATTATGTCTCGCCTTTTCAGGAAAAAGATCAATACAAAAATGACTACTATCAACTATCGCAATTCATTCTAGATATAGTTTCAGATGTAAACCAGAGATGGTGACGTTCTGACGCTGCTTCCAGAATTCCTTCTAGATATAGTTTCAGATATGACCCAGATATGGTGACGTTCTGATACTGCTTCCAGATTTCCTTCTAGATATAGTTTCAGATATGATCCAGAGATGGTGACGTTCTGACGCTGCTTCCAGAATTCCTTCTAGATATAGTTTCAGATATGACCCAGATATGGTGACGTTCTGATGCTGCTTCCAGATTCCCTTCTAGATATAGTTTCAGATGTAAACCCAACGATGGTGACGTTCTGATACTGCTTCCAGAATTCCTTCTAGATATAGTTTCAGATGTAAACCCAGCGATGGTGACGTTCTGATACTGCTTCCAGATTTCCTTCCAGATATAGTTTCAGATGTAAACCAGATATGGTGACGTTCTGATACTGCTTCCAGAAGCCCTTTTTAGATGTTTCCCTCTCCGACGATGAGTGTGAGGTGATATTCTTCCTATGGTTCCCTCTCCAACGGTGTGTGAGGTAGTAATCCCTTTTTTAGATGTTTCCCTCTCCGACGGTGTGTGAGGTGACAATTCCTTTTCCTATGGTCCCCTCTCCAATGGTGTGTGAGGTGGTAAGCCCTTTTCAGATGTTTCCCTCGCCGACGATGAGTGTGAGGTGATCATTCCTTTCAGATTATAATAGCTTATGGTTTGCTTCCCGATGTTGCAAAGATGGTAATTCCCGCCAAGATTTTTCTCAACGAGCGTTGTTGAAGTTAAAATCATCCAAGGTTATCTTATCATTCATGCTAAGGCAGTAACCATCCCTGGTTCATTCATCAGCGTTTGAAGCTCCAGATTCAGCTCCTGTAACCAGTCAGGACATATCTATACCAAGCATCTAAAGTCAGCTCCTGCAACGTGTCAGGTACTCATTTTCTCTTTTGCAGGTATGCAGGCTCTCGCTAAGGAATCTCCTACGCGATCAATATCCAGATGGCATCTATAAGCCCATCATCCTATCCAGCAATCTCTGAATGGCATCTGTAATCCCATTCCCCCATCACTGCCACTATGTGAGCACAAATTTCTGGGCACTCTAGTGTCCAATCATCTTCTACCCTCGGATTACGAAAGGCACGTCAGCCAATCTGCATCCTCAGGTCTAAGAAGATTGAACAGGGGCAACTGTTGTACCCCAAAATTTGCCCTCCCATTTTCTCCAAGATTTGTCAAGTCAAGGTCACAAAATTCCCCAAGGGTTGTGCAGCTCAACTGTCTCCTATACAGTCAAAACTAGGGTTTGTGTTCTGATCAAGAAATTGAAGGTTTCAGGAGCCCAATCAAGTCTCATATGCCTACAAATGTGGTCAAGCATCCTCATATCAAGTTTCAAGGCATTCAGCTCAAAATTGCACAGTCAAAACCCTAGGTTGCACTACAGTCAACTGTAGGGGCAAAATGGTCATTTGACAGTCCAAAGTTCAAATTTTTGGTCAATATATCATTTTGAAGCCACAAACATCATTTGATCAATGCTTGATCATGATTCTCAAAGTTTGGCTCAGAAATCATCAAAGATGCAAAAGTTGCTATATTTGGACAGCTGAAAAAGTCAACTGAAATTGACCAGGGCATAACTTTCACATGGATTATCAGAAAAATTCCATCCAAAGCTCATTTTGAAGAGAAAGACATTTCCTACAACTCATCTTCATACTTCAAGTCCAAGAAATGCTCTCACAAAAAGTTATCAATTTCAACATTATAGGTCATTTTCAAAAGTCAACAAAAAGGGACTTTAAGTCAAAGACCATAACTTGAGATTGGTAAATCAAAATGACATGGGACCAAAGGCATTGGTTAGAGGACTCAAAGACCTTTCCAAAATGTCCAAGAACATGTGAAAAGCTTAAAAATTGAGCAAGTTATGCCTTGTGGAAGTTGGGAAATTTTTGGAAATTTTTAAAAGTCAACATTGATCCAAAAGGCCTAAATTTGCTAATGGGCCCATTTTTCTTCCAAGTTTCTTCATGCCAAGCCTATGCACGACCATTAGGCCCAAAAGGAAGTTTTTCTCCATTTTTATTTATTTATTTGGATTTTTTTATCATTTATAATTCATTTAATTAAATAAATTGCATGAAAAATACAAACCTAATGAAAACAAATCTTTTTATGCATGATTTGGACTTAATATTTCGTGCAAATGCTAATATAGAAGGTTTTGGCTTGATTGAAACCTAATTGACACAAAAACCATGAAAAAAGATTCAAAAAGATATTAAGGAAATCAAATATTGAAAACAATGAATTCATGAGATTTTGTTGATTTTTGTTGACCTAAAAGCCTCACTATATGATCAGGAACACAACCCTAAGCCAATAAGACTCTAAGCTGCGCCCAAACAAGCTATTGCACATTGAAATTTTTCCATAAAAACTCAAAACTGAATTCAGTATTGGAGGTGGTTTTAAGCTCTAATTCTTATTCCAAAAGCTTCAGTGGCAATTGCTGGACACATTCCAATCATTAGCATCAACTTAGACCCCAAGAATTGGTAACGAGACCTTTGACTGTACAGCAAAAAACTCTTAAACGCATATCATGTTCTAAGCATTTTTTGTGAAGTTTAATTGTTGATTCTTGTTCCTTGTTTGATTGTGAAGCTAACCGTTGCCTTCAATTTGATTTTCGTATCGTATATAAGGTTTTGCCATGATCGATTGCTAGGGTTTGCAGGTTCTTAGATTTGGGGCTTTCATAACAAAGCAAAATTAGAGCTCCAGATGACCACCAATGGACTCAGTGGTTGAAGACGAAGAGGATGGCCCCCTCGCGCTCAATTTATGAGCGTCGAGGGGCTATTCGTTATTTTCTGATAGAGGCCCTAAGAAAACACACACAAAACCGTTGCCTCTGTGTTCTATTTTGCAGGGATGGTGAGGAAGAAGAAGGCGTGTCAAACAATGATTGATCCATTCAAATTTCGCGCGAAATTCCAAAGTCATTGACGTTTTCTTTTTATAATATGTATTGTTTATTATATGTTAAATGAGATTCAAGTGCTTCAGTGGCAGGTACCTCTCTTGGCAATACCAAAGACCTGGGTTCGAACCCCAGGTCTGTGTAAGCTTCGTATTATTTTTCAATACTCAATCCTGTGCAGTGCCAACATGGAGGATGCATCATATACACTCAAAACTCACCATCCACGCGTCCATCAGAAGCAATCCAAGGGCCATGACCAAAGGTGTATCATAGATTCCAGTCAACGCGCAACACTCTATCCAGGAAAGTCAACCAATTCAATGCAAATGGGCCAGAAATCATCAGGCCTGAACCTCCTAATTTGGGGCTACCCCCCCTTGGTTTGTATTTTTTCTATTTTTCTTCTTATATTATATTTTTGCTATTTCATTTATTTTATTTGTTTTAACATAATTAATTTATTTCCATAAAAAATATAAAAACATTCAAAAATCAGAAAAGACCAAATTGTAATAAATATTTTTATTTTAATTATTTTTATAGATAAATTGCATGTAAATAAATGTAGTTTTAATTAGGTTACAAGTTTAATGCTTTTTCATAATAAAAACACCAAAAATAGAATTTAGGTTTAATAACTTTTTATTTTCTTTTCAATTTTTCCCCTTTTTTAGAATAATAATATTTATCTATTTATTTTTTATAATTAAAATTGTACATAAAAAAAATTTAGATTTAAATTAGGTTTTAATTTAATTCTTTCATAATAAATAAAGAAAACATTAGAATTAGGGTTTGGACATTTTACTTTAATTATAATTAATCCTTTTTCTTATTTAATCTAAAAAATACAAAAATACCAAAAAAAAAAAACATTCCTTTTAAATCTTTAATTTTAATTCCTCCTTAATTAATTTATTAACTTTAAATATTTTTGTAAAAGGGTCCAACGCCCATTGTTTTAATTTAATTGCGCATATTTACTTTATGTCGTTCATTATAATTATGTAAATCTCCCAAAGCCATGTAACTTTACTTTTCGCACTTTTATTTACTTCGCATTATTTACTTTTCTGCTAAATCGGGTCCGGTTTAATTTTGGCGATGTGGACCCGCGCCATTTGTAATAGCCTTAGATTTTATCTTTCCGCACTTTATAACTGTTAAATATGCATGCAAGAATGAATGGCCCTAATTAAAATCAAGCGTAGATCACAAATAAACATGACAAGACAAACGACTGAAACATGACACACAATTCGCACACACCACCCCTAGGGTACGCCTCACTGTTGCCTTTCGAAAGGTGGTCGTCGAGTAGAGGACGTCTTAGTAAGTCCTCATGATCCGGGAACCTGGCATGAGGGTAGCTTCTAAGGTGTCTTCCCATTGCTCTGGTGATCACCACGTCCCTAAACTCGAATTGACCCGAACACCTCCAACGGTGGTGCTACCTACCTCTCAATGGTGGGATGGCACTACTTTAAAGGACTTTTACACAGACGAATTCCTTAGGGTAGGTAGACGACTCATGGATACTTGCTCTCTTTAATTTCAAAACAAATAAAAAAAAATACTTTTCACACCAACACATTTTCAAAAGCTTTCAAAGCAAACTTTTCAAACACTCTGACGTATGAGTCGATCTGAAATTTTTCAAAGAAACTTTTTAAACCCACATTGAAAAGCAAACAAAACAATTTTGAAAACACAATGAGCAAGTATCTAAGAGCCCATGGATAACCATGGATAGAAAGGGTGCTAACACCTTCCCTTTCTATAACCTACCTCCCGAACCGAGAGCAATCTCTTTAAGGAATTTTTCTGTGCTTTTGTCCTTTCCATTTGGAGAAAATAAAAGACGGTGGCGACTCTTGCTTCCGCGACATTTCGCGAACCAGCGTTAAACAGTCAGTTCCAGATCCACCGATCACAGCCTCTAACTTGGATTTTGATCTCCAACTTTTTTGTGATTTTTTCAACTTTGGTTCTGCTTCTACAAGTGATTGACAGCCCTTATTTTCACGTGCTTTGCTTGCTTATGTATTACTCAGTGCATTAGGGTAAAAAACTTGGTCCAAATCTTCCCACAATGATGATTGCATATTTGATTTGATTCTCCATGAAAACCTTTCCAAATTTGATCCAAATCATATATTCTTGTAACCAATGCCTTTGATACGAATTTTATTGCAATGCTAGCTGTGATCAAAGCCTAAAACAAACAGAAAATCATGAGTGCCTTGGATTTTATATGATTTTATTTGATTTAAAATGAATAAATTCAAATAAAAATCAAATTAAATAATAAAAACGAGATATTGGCACATGGTTGAAGCTAAGGCACTTGGGAAATAATGCAAACTCAAATCAAGTGAAAAAGAATGGGCCCATTTGGCAAAATTTGAAGTTTTGGGGATAGTTGACTTTTGGCAATTTTGCAAAAAAGTCCAACTTCAACAATGCATAACTTCTTCATTTTGAACTTTTGGAGATGTTCTTGGACTTTCTAGAAATCTTTGGATGTCCTCTAATTAACCCTTTTTGTCTCATCTCATTTTGATATTCCATGCTCAAGTTATAAGCTTTGACAAAAAATGTGTTTTGTTGACTTTTCAAAATGACCTAAAATGTCCAAATTCATAACTTCTTGTGAATACATTTTTTAATCTTGGGGTATGAAGATGGATTGTAGGTAATTGCATCCTATTCAAAATGAGCTTTGGATGGGTCATTTCTCATAAAGCATGAGAAAGTTATGCTTGGTCAAAGTTGAGTTGACTTTTCTTGCAAAACCCTAATTTAGCAATTTTTGCCTTTTGATGAATTGTGAGCAATCCTTGATGAATCATGATCAAACCTTGATCAAATGATGAAATATCCTTAAAAATGAGAATTTTGACAAAAAATCTTGAAGTTTGACTGTATGTAGGTCACAGTTGACTTTTGCCCTAGCATAGTCAATTTTTGGACCTTTGAGCAATTGACTGGCAAACTTCCTCTGCAAGGCTTGAAACTTGACATGGATGATCTTGAGAACATATTAGGACATTGGTGAGAACTTGGGGTAATTTGGAATCAATGATCTTGATGCAACATGAAACCCTAATTTAAGATAGATTGCCTTAGGAGAGAGCTTGTCTGACCAACCCTTGAGCAACCTTATGCAACTTGGAGATTTTTCTTGCCATGTTTTGAGAAATATGGGAGGGAAAATTTTGGGGTACAACAGGACCCACGTCCTTGAAATATAGAATACCCGAATTTATCAATTTCTGCACCTCAGTCTTCAAAGGATAACAATTCTCAACATTATGCCCTGGTGCTCCCTGATAAAAAGCACATGTTTGGTCTGCCTTATAGTACCAAGGCAATGGTGATGGCACAACAGGAGGTGGTCGGGTCTGAGCCAACTTCTTCTAAATCAATGCTGGTAGTAACTCTATATATCTTATAGGAATAGGGTTATAACTCTCCCTTCTCTAATTATACCCTTGATTCCCCTGCTGGGATGGTCTCTGATAAGCAACGATAGTTGGAGCTGCACCCATAACTGGAGTAACTGAGGCGACTTGCTGATGACGCTGATAATTCCTTCTAGGAGTATTAACCCTCCTATCTTGTATAAAAGCATTTGCATCCCCTTCCTTTTTCTTGGTAAACCCATTAGGTGGCTTCTTCACACCTCCAGAGCTTCCACTTCTCGTTAAACGGCCCTCTCTTACAGCCTCTTATAAGCGGATACCCATTCCTACCATTTCAGTAAAGTCACATGGCGCACTTGCTACCATCCTCTCATAGTAGAAAGCACCCAGCGTTTTCAAGAAAATCTTAGTCATCTCTTTCTCTTCCATGGGAGGAATCACTTGGGCGGCTACCTCACGCCATCTTTGTGCATATTCTTTGAACGATTCCCTGTCTTTATGAACCATGGCCATGAGTTGATCATGGTCGGGCGTCATGTCCATGTTGTACTTGTATTGTCTGATAAATGCTTCTCCCAAGTCATTGAAAGTATGGATATTGACATTGTCCAAACTCATATACCACTTCAGCGCATCACCGGTTAAACTATCCTGAAAAAAGTGAATCAGCAGACGCTAATCATCAGTATGGGTAGACATTCTCCTTACATATATCACCAGATGAACACGAGGTCAAGTGTTACCCTTGTAGTTCTCAAACTCCGGGACCTTAAACTTAGCAGGTATCTTAACATTCGGGACCAAGCATTACTCATTCACATTCTTCCTAAATAGCTCTTTTCCCCTGAGGGCCTTTAACTCTCTTTGCATCTTGTCAAACTGCTCTTGAAAATCATCTATTCTATCATAAAGACCCAAGTCTTCACTCGGTGGAGGGAAAGGACGACACACATCATTGTTAACAAACGAAACCATGTTCATCGAAGGACGTGCAACAAGAGCAGCCTGCACCACAAGAGGTGTCGGAGTAACAATAGTCTGAACAATTGGAGTATCTTGAGGACTAAGATTGAAACCTTCAGGTGCAAAATTCTCTGGCATTCCCCATGGATAACCTTGAGGCATGCATTTTTGAATAACAGCTGGAGTAGCAGATACGTGAACAGTCGAAGCTTCAGTAGTTGCCCTTATTGGTTGAGGTTGGACACTCGGTGGCTGATTCTGAGCAGCCACCAGAGATTCCATCAGAGCAGTAAGATTGGCCATGCTGGCCTTCAAAGCAGAAACCTCTTCGCGCAACTCGTGATTCTCTTGTTCTAAGTTGTCCATCTTCTTTCTGAAATTAGCCCGAGTGTCGTAGTGGTGAGTCAGCTTGCTGAAAGAAGTAAAGAAGCTTGGTAAGACACCTGGATATGCATAACAAATGCAAGAAATATGTGCAATATGATGCATGATATGCAATGCACATGATTTTATTTTATTATTTAACATTTCAAGGGATTTAAAATTTATGGACATATTGCAAATATCAAAGTAATAACGCATCTGAAATACTGAAAATTTTTATTATAACAACTCCAAAATGGATTACAAGTTTCAATGATCCCGAGTACAAGATGAAAATAAAATATAAAACCTTGAGAAGTAAAGCTGATGGAGATCACTCTATACGCTGATGCTTCCTTGTGATCCTGGAAATCTGAGCCTTCAACCTCTGGTTTTCTTCCGCATATCTGGTGGCAACCTTCTTCCAATCACCTGAATCAGGGAGTGAGAAAATGGCATCTGACTGAGCCTTAGGAGAAAATAAATCCCCTTGACTCTCCATGGTCTCTACAACCCATCTCTCAAGGATCTCAATCTAGCCGTCTTTCTCCTTCAAATCCGTTCTATAGGAAATCTCTAAAGTTTGGCACTTATTCTTCCAAGCGTCCTTCTCCTGTTGCATCCTGACCAAAGCAAGCTGCAACTCTTCTAGATCATCTAATAGGGGCAGAGTGGTCTTCACAAATAGATCAGGCATAGGTATTTCCTGGGAATACAACATCTTCAACTGAATAGTTCTCGTTTGGACCCACTAAAGATATGGCTCCAAAGAAACAACACCCCTAGGTCCCAAATCCTTCCTACTCTTCTTATGAACGTGACGCCAGGCCTTCTCAATCTGCTCCCTAGCTTCCCTATGGTCATCTCCTTCCTTCATAAAGAAACTACTCAAATGAATACTATTGGGTTTATCCCTCATCGGATAACCGAGCTGTCGTCGTGCAAGAACAGAGTTATAGTTAATTCCACCCTTTCTACCAAGAAGAGGTACATTGGGGAAACTATCACAACTGTCAATAATCTTTATATCCTGGTAAGCTCGATGATACCAATCAATATCCGAGTGAGTAAATGCCATGATCTTAGGAGCCCAACGGAGTTCCTTCTTGACGTCCCAAAAAACATCAGACTGAGGCATATGAGAGATAAACCACCGGTACAACAGAGGCGTGCAACAGATAATCATCCCCCCATGGTAAGAATCCCAAAGATGAATAGAGTAACAAGCATCACCCAACAAGGTAGGAACTAGGTTTCCAATCATGAAGATCCTGATAGCATTAATGTCAACGAACTTGTCCACATTAGGAAATAAGAACAACCCGTAAGCAAGTAGAGCAAAGATGGCCTCAAAAGCGACTGTACTCTTCATCCTGGAAAAGTAGCAAGCTTTCTCCAATAAGAACTGAGCTGGTAATCCTCTAATCCATCCTTTAGTAGTCATATGGGCTTCCACCTCAGAACTCCCCAGATGAATCAAAGCAGCAATCTCATGTGGTTATGGCTCACCCTTCAAACCAGTAAAAGGAACACGATTGGTAACAGGTAAATCCAACAGATAAGAATACTCCTCTAGTGTAGGCATCAACTAATAGTCGGGAAAAGTAAAGAAATGATACATCGGATCATAGAACTGGACCAAGGTCGAGAGAATACCCTCCTTCATCTTCAGCCTCATGAGAGGAATTATGGATCCATACTTCTTTCGAAAATCTGCAAAACACTCAATCTCAGGAATTAGACTGATCAACTCATCTATCTTGGGATCCTTGAAACTGTACTTCTCGGTATTTTTCTTTCCAGAATCCATGGTTAAAAAGTACCTGAGATATTCATAAATGGTCAACTTTTAAATCCCTTAAAATAATATTTCTTCAAAATATGCTTATGAGTGCATGGATGCATGATGCAGCAATCACACATATAGGGTTCATAGGTTTAACGTCACGAGCATGAGATTGAAGCTACTACCCATAAGGTATGGTCTAAAAGTTATCACTTTTCGAACAAGGTTCCAGAGGTTCCCAGAGTCTACATCCTTCCTTCGGATATTACCAACTTCCCGATTAACTCAGTAATTAGTAATATTCTCAAGAAAAACTCGTCCGAGTGTAGTATCGCGTGACAACTATTTCCGGATTAATCCGTCATAGCTTACGCACTACACCTAAAAGGCCAAGATGGGTTTGGTATTCTACGGTACTCAATTTCAGCAGGCTCCCAGGTTGAAAGCAGTACGTCTTCCCGATTACTCGGTAAATGACACTACAGTCAAAGGGGCCTCCACTGAGTGGGGGATCTCATGGCTCCTTTTTTGGGATTACTCCCTCAAAGTTAACATGACTATACCGCCCGTCCTATCTTAAAGTTTGCCCAAGTCCAAGTATAGAACTTATGAGTAATCACCAAGCATCCTGAAAACCAGGAGAATCCAGACAAACATATATACAACATATAGCACATAAACAACAATAGCACATATACATATATAAACAAAGATAGGCTCAACCCACTTAGGGATGGACCAGCAAGAGGTCAATCTTTCCCCAGTGAAGTCGCCATTTTTTTGTAGTGGTAGAAATGTTTAAGACGGGGCCATGGGATTGACTAGACTTGTACAAATCAAAATAAAATCGCCACCACGCTTTATTGTTTCTAAAGGAATAGGAAAAGAGAGAATAACCCAAAAAGAGAGGGGAAAGATTCAAGGTAAGGGGGTTGGTTATACAAAGGGAAGGTATTAGCACCATAAACATCTATGGTACTCCGCAGGAACCTCTTTGTAAAATCTGTGTATTTTGGCTATGAAATATTGTGTTAAAAAAATAGATGGTGGAGGTGAGAAAAGAAATATATTTTTATGGTTTTTTCACCTACCGCGGTTGTAAACCTTTAGTTCCTACGTACCACCTTCTGTGCAATAGGGGATCAGGGTACACGTAGTTCCTCTTTAAAAAATTTTAAACACAAGTGTGTTGGTTAATTTTTATGAGATAAAACATCATCGTCATTGTCCGTGTGGAAAACATACCTAATACCCACAATCATGATAAAGGAGAATTTGTATCATCTCAAAGTGGAGGACATGGCTTAGATTTTAAAATCAACAATTCCTCACTCAACACCCAAGTGGAAAACATCTCTCTTCACTACATATTATAGAAGTATAGTTGTTTGCATCACTACAAGGATTGACAAGAGTCTAATCTTTTGAGAAAGGTTTTAAAATAAGAAAGCCAAAGTGGCAAAAATGATTTGAAATGAGATTTATTGACTTTTAGTCTTCTCACAAAAAAATGATGTCCAAATATTATTAAGTTGATTGAAGTTTATTCATTAAAATGATTTTGAAAATGCATGAACCTAAGTCCAAGTTTACTATGAAAGTGGTTCAAGTTTCAAAACAAGAGGAGTTTTCAAAAGGAGGAAGAAGATTTTTGAAATTAAAGAAGATGGGAGGAGAAGAAGAGACTATCCTAAAAGCATAAGGTAAAAGCTAGGGATATGGACCATCTAACCAACATGAAGCCAATACTTGACACTATGAGTCAAGATAGAATTCTCATTCTTTGGATTGAAACCAAGCAAGCAAAGATACTAGACCTCTTGAAAGAACCAAACTTCGAGTGTATTAAGTCTTCACAAAAATTGGGCAGAGTAACAACTGTATACGGGTGAATTCTAGATTACAAACAAAGACTGTAATCACAATAACCTGCACACAAAACAAACAAACAACCCAATTCCTTTAAGGTAAACCTCAAGAGTTCCAGACAAAATAATCAGATAAGGTCACAAGGTCTCCAATCATAGGCCAAGATTCCTAATCCTAAGTCCAAAAAGTCCAATGCTCCATAATGCCAAGGATAGTAACCAAATAGTCCAAGTATCATTAAAGATTTTTGGGGTTTATGTTGATTATTAGGTGTTTTGAAAAAGAAAAGTAAAGCTCAAGTGAGCAAAAATAAAAAATGACAAGAAAGTAAATACTCAAATGAGCAAAGATGAAAATGGCATGAAATGTAAATGCTAAAAGTTATTAGTGCATAAAAATAAAAGGGGGCATATAATAAAAATAAAGGATAAAGTCAATTATTAGTGATTAGTGGTTAGTTGGATGATCATCTTGAAACTTGAATTTGGAACTCATTAGAGGATTGGTAGAACCAAAGCCTCCATACAACAAGTTACATTTGCTTTTTGTCAAGTATATCATCCATTTGGAATCCTCATGAGTACCATTTAATGATCAACGATGTTTAAGTGATCCGTGTTGACCAAAGGTGATGTAGATCCATTAGAGGATTGGTAGAAACAAAGCCTCCATACAATGAATCTCAAGGTTATTGGATCCAAGAGATCAAATTAACATACTTGGGCTTGCAAACATAAGTTTGGGCCACAAATGATCATTTATTCGAATCAGGATAAAATTTAGCGCTATGTTAAGCAATTGTAAATGGACTTATATAGAAGTCACACCTATTTTGAGGCCGGTTAATAGCAATCTATGCACCATTTGTTTTGAGACATGATATAGAGATCATGCTCCAATAACACTTAGTGCAATAAGAAAAGGAATGAGATAAAGAGGGGTGAGAGAGAATATACAAACCACTTTTGAATTAAATTTAATCAAACTATTCATCCATTTTTGTGGAGTTAGACTCAACACTATGGATCCAATGATGTTAATAAAGTTCAAGATCAAAAATTTAACCCAAGATCAGCCAGAAAATAGTCACAAAATAATATTACATTTAATATATACAAAAAGATTTAAAAAATGTTTTAAAATAGAAATAAAAGAGAAAAATATTAACTATGTTCAAATTGATCAAGAAATAAAAAGTAAGACCATAGAAAAATCAGAAAAGGACTCAAATGATTTTATAAATTTTTTGGTAATTTTTTAAAGTCAGAAACTATTTTTAAAATTAAAAGAAATGAGTAAAATAAACCAAAAATAATAAAAATAAAAAAGTCAGAAATAAAAAAATAAGCGAGGTCACCAATATTGTCACAATATCATTGGATCATTCCATAATTTTTTTAGAATTTAAAAATGCATAAAAGTATTTTTAAACATTTAAAACAATTCAAATAAAGTGAAAATTTATAAAAAATACCAAAACACAAAATTAAACTGTGAAAAAATAAAAGTCAGAAAGAGAATAATCAAAAATATTTATCAGAATTTTTTTCAGAATTTTCGGACTAAAAATGAAATTTTCTATGATTTTTTGAAGTTTAAAACAATTAAATATAAAAATCATAAAAGAAAATAAAAACCAAAAAAAATATGGGCCATCTGATCAATGTTAAAACGCGTTAGTAAACAAATCAAGTGGACCTGGTGCGCTGTGCATGTTATGGACTTTAGTGGATAATGCATTGAATCATTAATTAAATCAGTTTTCAAAAAATACAAGTGGCGTGCCATCATTGATTAGAAGATGACACGTTGGTCATCTTCAACCTCTAGCCAACGTGTATTGCAGGTCTCTCAGACTGTAAAATCAGAAGCTCATACCTATGTCATTCGCTTCGTCTCTTCAAGATGAAGACAACCACACGTTTGCGACAAATTTATATAAATTGTAGCTCAAGAAATTTGGAAGGAAAGTTTTGAAAATGGATTTGAAATTTCATGGTTAAAATGTGTTTCTAGTAAAAAGCAAGTGTTGCGACTAGAACCAGGGCAATGAGAGCATCACAATGATAATAAAGTTTTGAAGAATTGATGAAGGAATCTACCTATTGAAATTGAGTTGCAGAGCTTTGAAACTGGACTTATATGGAGCAATATAGGGCACGATTCTTAAATGTAATTATATGGTTAGCTTCAGAGAAGATCAAGGAAGGTGAATTGATGGAAAAATTAGATTGAAAAAGGCTTGAGAATAGATTTCGAAGTTGCTGAATTTTGAGTTATGGAACAAGTTTGTCAGGGTGATTCTGGCTATCCAAGCTTGAAGAAATGAATGGGGGATGACCCTATATTTATAGGGAATCAAATGGAATGTCCAAGCGTGTGAAATGATGAAGTTTGGAGGGAAATCGTGTGAAGTTGCAAACAAGAAAAGTGTGACTTCTAATTTGATTAAAACTCATCCAAAAATGCGCGTTTTGCTATGCTAATCACTTCTAGAAGTTCACTAAACATGTTCAGAAGAAAAAAAGCGTGGAAAACTAAGTGTTTAGAAGCCAAATCAAGGATTTCAAACTTCTGACTTGGTGAAAAATTCAATTTCAAATTGGCAACTTCTGACCAATGGCATTCTCAACTCAAGGGGTCTTAGGGCATGATTCTTGATGCTTTAGAAAGATGAGGCTACAAGCTTTGTAATGTGAAAAGAATGGAGACAAATGGATGCTTGAGATGAAAGTTGTAACAAGTCAAAGTTGGAAAAAATGTTGACTTTCCATACTTAGAAATATTTCATGTTTTTCTTCAAACATGACTTATAATGTCTTGCATCCAAACATAGCCTTCCACTTGGAATTTGCTCTTAACCAAAAAAGATGGCATGAAATAGACCTCTTGAATGACATTTTCGGACTTGAACCATTCAAAATATCCAAAAATTGAAAGAGTTATGAATTGTTGAAGTTGGCAAAAAATCATGAAATGACCTATAATCTTTTTTATCCTTAAAGCAACTTCCATCCATTTTCTCACTTTGAACATAAAAGAAGGCATAAATTTCACATCCTCAAGATCATTGTGGAAAAATAATGGGCTTAAGGTGATACAAATTGACCAAGTTATGATCATTTGAAGTAACATATGGAAAATTGGGGATTCATCTGGAGGACTTGTAATCTTTCCTCTTCATCAAGTTTCTTCCACATGAAAACTCCTTGGAACTTTTGAAGTGATTTGTTGATAAAACTTTGAAGATAAGGATGTATTTGGACTCACTAAAAAAATACCAAAAGATGAGCAAGATATACTTCTTTGAATTTCAAAACCATAGCTCCTAGATCAAGAAACATGCCTTGAGGTACTTGATAATTTTGAACAAACTTCTTGTACCAACATAAATGCTTTGTAAACATAAGTTGTTGAGGATGATAATGATAACTCATAGAAACCACAACCACTTCCATATCTTGAGAATTGAAATAAATATGCATTTGTGACCAATGGGAACAAAGCTTTGTCCAAACATGACAACTTCTTAAATCAATCCCATGTGCTTTTGAACCAAATTTGTTAATCTTGAGATGTGGTGAACCAAAATAACCTTGCCATGCCATTTCTTCCAAAACAACTACAATGGTGAGGTTTGAACTTCTCAAGCTTCATTAACTAGGGCGTGGAAATAAACTCATGAACCCATGGATCAACTTGCTAAGCCACATTTCCTTTACCTACATTATTAACAGGTGAGACAAACCCAAATTGCAGTTTGTTAATTAGAAAGAAAATCAATACAAAAAATTCATGATCACAAAAGAAAACAAGTCAAGGTGCTTGGTGATTCCTCAAAGAGCAAAGCTAAAGATAAGGAGGAGAACTAAGAAACCTAATGTGATCTTATTGTGATTGAATCAACATGGTATGATGAAGGGATCTTAGGAGCAAAAATTGGGGTACAACAAACACCAGTGAATATCCGAATGTGTGAGTGACATCAACCTATTTGACCATCTCAAGCTTTGCTCATTCTTTACAACGGATCGAGGGAGATGCGAAACAAACCACCTAGCCAACAAAGGAGTAAAACACACGAGGGCTCCTCTTCTCTTCATGGTGCGAGAGTGGAGAGGGTTTGGAAATAGTACCATCCCATATATGAGAAGAGGCAAAATATCTTCAAAATCTTGTAAATCCAGAGTGTTCCAACAGTCTTGAGCTTTTTCAAACAAGAATTTGGCTAGGAACCCTTTGACACCACTTCTTGTTTCCCAATTAGATGTGACGTGGGATTGTTGCAAGTGTAAAGCTCAGGCAACCTCTTCAGGGCTTGGGTCTCTTTTAGTACCATTTAAAGGTAGTTGATTGAGAATAGGAATTCCTAAGAGTTGAGAGAATTCTTCCATAGTAGGTACAAGCTGGTAATCGTGGAAGGTAAAGCACTGGTGCAAAGGGTCAAAGAACTGGAAAAATACCTTCATCATATCTTCATCAAAGCTTGAGGTAAACAAGTTGAGAAGTCGTCCATGTATTTTGGTGAACGGAGAATTCTCAGGGACCCTTGATGCTAACTCCTTGAGCTGAAAAGGTACTCGTACAAGGTTGACTTAGATTGTATTCCTGCGAGTGGGAGTCATGTCCTACAAAACATAACAAAGATGAATCTTGAAATCCTTGAAATGGTTAGTCTAAAATGCTATGTTGTGATGTCATGATGTTATGTACAAGCATATGAAAAAGTTAAATCAAGAAAACTCTTAGGTTTAGGCTTGCATGAGATTTATAGGTAAGTACCCTCTTGAAGTTTAGTTGGTTCAACCTATCCTAGAAAGTAAACGGGTTATAGGGAATCTCAATATCACTGATCTTTCTTCATCGGGCATTATTTCAGCGCAAGCCTCTTTATTGGCGACTGAAATATCCCAAAAGTCCGATCTCAATGAGCGTAATATCGAGTATCAACCAACTTCAGACTGCACCAAAGCCGGCTACCTCACTACTTCCTAATGGTCAAGTTGTTCATGTAAACGTTCTAAAGTCAGTTAGTGCTTCATGACACCATACAACGGCCCCGTATTCTCATTGACTACTCAAGGGATACTGGTACCATCAAATGTGTCACACTAACATAGGTATTGCTTAGACCATGTCGGTATACCCCGCACAATTTCCATTACTTATTGCTACTTACCTAAAAAGGTGCCCCAGATCCGGGTAGAGGATCAAAACAAACCCAAATAAGGAACCATAATATAAAGCAAACAAATCAAACAATAAAAAGAAAGTAAAGGTGATCTAGCCATAAGGTAACCCCACATTTAAGAATTCCCCAATAGAGTCTCCATTTCTATAATACGGTGAGAGAACTGACTTGGGTGTTTTTGTTTGATCGCATTTGTTGCGGATAGCAAGAGTCGCCACCAACTTTTATTTTATCCAAAAGGAAAGGTTGAAAAGAACAGGAAAGACCTTTCGAGATTGTTTCTTGAGTTCGGGGGGTAGTTTATGAAAAGGGAAGGTGTTAGAATCCTTTTCATCCATAATTATCTACGGGCTCTTAGCTGCTTTCTAGATCACTTACTTTTTGTTTGAAAATGTGTTTGTGGTGCGGGTTTTGAAAGTATTTTGAAAAGGAATGTCTTTGTAATGGTTCTCGTCTCTATAAGAACGCGTACAAAGTGATTTGTCTTTTGAAAAATGTTTCAAAGTGAAATTGCGGGTGTATGAAATGTTTTTGTTATGAGCAAGCGAGCAACTAGGAGCAACCTAACTACTCAAAAGGTCTTAAATGTTATTTTCCTCCTCCTTTAGATGTTGCTATCTTACCATTGATTTGATAAGAAGCCCCATCATTGGATGTGAAGGAACGGGCTTGGGACACTTGTATAGTTATGGAAGGCAACCTATGGGAAGTTTTAGCAATGTCGTTTAGGGACTAGATCGTTTACCGAAGGAAACATTGAGGGACATCGAGGGACTACGATCTTTTATCGAGGGTCTTTGCTAAAACGGCCATATTCAAGGGATATGGCTATTCTTCCGAGGCAATATATGGAATTACCCTAGGGGTGCATGTGTGTGAGTAGTGTGTTTGATTGCATGCATTTTGTCTTTTGAACTTTTGGTTATCTACTTGTTGTTTTTATCTTTCCATACATCCTAGTTACTAGCATTTATACAAAAATAATAAAATGAAGAAAGATAAAATCCTACACTATTACAACCATTCTGAATATCATGAAAATGTAAAGGCAAAAATAAAATAAAAGCAAGAAAAATAGGTCTTTCGATTTAGGCAGAAATACCCTTCGATTATGCATTTTTTGGCTTCCTTCGATTTGGGGTCTGGAGTCAGTGGAGTCATGCCCTTCGATTTTCCTTTCTGGCTCCTTCGACTGGGGGTTGGAATCAGTGTAGGCGTGCCTTTCGTCTGGGCCTGGAAGTCAGCATGGTTCTGTCCTTCGTT
Source organism: Vicia faba (assembly GCA_948472305.1). Lineage (NCBI taxonomy): Eukaryota > Viridiplantae > Streptophyta > Magnoliopsida > Fabales > Fabaceae > Vicia > Vicia faba. The sequence continues at coordinate 573,264,094 of OX451738.1, forward strand.
TGAGGCTTGTAGGCAACAAGGTTCTGTCATTCGTTTGATGCCTGGGGTCAGCAAGGTACATGCTTTGCCACAGGCTCCTTGATGACTCCTCCGACTGTAAGCATGTTGGACCCTCAGATTGTGATTCGAAAGGTTTGTGCAGTTAGCCAATCAAAGGGTATAATAAACCTGTCTTAAATTCTTAAAATGCAACATTCAAGTGTAACTATAGGCCAGAGATTAGCACAAAAATCATTGGGTCTCAAAGTCCAAAGCCTAACTAGTCTGAGTTGAGATTTTAGTGTATGGGCAGTCAGAATCGAAAGCTAAAACATGGTCAAGCTCCCTAAATAAAATATCTACATTTTCCTTTATTGGCATGTGAACATGATGTTAAAATAGGATAGATTCAAGTTTGAAGGGAACTTACCTCTTGAAGTTCTTAAATTGAAAGAAATCGCAAGTGCCTTCCTTGGTGGAGAATGGGAGTTCGTTGGGACCTTCCTGAGACTAATCCAATTACCACTTTGTGCAAGCAGTCACTGAATCGAAGGAGGTTGTGGGAGTGGATCGAAGGATCTTTTTATAACAAGTAATGTAATGACTCAAAGGGCTATTGTATTGTAGTTGGGGAAGTGGGTCGAAGGCTAGTTTGATGGTCACTTGGAGGGTGAATCGAACGTTCTCACTTAGTGTACAAAAGGGAGTTGAGTTTTTCAGAAGTGTTTGAAAGAAAATGTTGGGAAGTGTTTGAGAATTTTTGAGAATTTTCACAAGTGTTTTCTCACAATCCTTCAGGAGCCCCCAACATGTGTGGTGATGTATCTTATTTATAGACGGCCTGGGTTGATGTTTTAGGAGGGAAAACAAAAGATTTAAACAAAAAAGCTATGTTGTATTTGTAGCTTTCGAGGGGCAGTGTTTGTATGCCATTTTGGTGCAAGGAATAAGGCAGTGTTGCAGGACTGCTGTGCAGCAATTTTGGAGTTTTATGGCCAGTGTATCAGGCCTGAATCTGGCAGCGCATGAGACTTGGTCAACAAGTACCTTTGGCATCTCAACCTTTTGTCTTGACCCCCTAGCTTTTTCCTTCGACCAGACTCTTCAGCAATCACTTATTTTTTCAAATCGAAGTGTCCTTCGAATGACTTATGTGGGTATCCTTTGAAGAGGGTCAAATAAGTGTCTTTCGACCAGACCCTTCATGGGTTCCTTCGAATGGTCCAAATACATTCTCTTGGGATGGGTCAGCAAAACATGTCATTCGATTGGGACATCTATAAATGTATGGCAAGTCTTTCGAATGCGCCATCATGGTACTTCTTTCGCATGAGACAATGGCATATTGCAGAATTTGTGTGTTGAAGGAAGCCATTTCCAAGAGGGATATTGCCCACTCATATTTGTCTGCAAAGGGGCCATGTGGCCAAACTAAAGAGTGTATGCATGAGGTCCCTGCCTTGCAACCTTATGCAAATATGCTCAAACAAAAGTTTGTAAAGAGGGAGTCACATGCCCAAACGAAAGGCATAACAAAGAGTTTATGCTGAAGGATTTGCACACCCCAAACGAAAGATGCATACAGGGGATGAAAGGCTCAATCAAAGCTTGCAATACTGGGAAAGCCATTGCCCCAAATGAGGGAGGATTGGAGGAGGTAAGATGTGTAATCGAAAGAGGGAAGAAGAGAGGCTTTGGCCTCCTGAACGAAGGACATCATCAGGAGGATTTTTTCCTTGTGAATTGAAGCTATTTGATGGGAAGTGTTGTCCTGTCGAAGCTTGTAACAAGTTGCTTCAAAGGGTGACTTTGGCCTTGTGCATGTTAACATGGTAGGAAATTCTGCCTTGTAAGTCTTGGCTAACACGCAGGGAAGATGCTATGTGGCCAAACGAAAGATTTGCACAAACGTTCACACGAAGTCTAGTGCTTAAACGAAACAGGAAATGAACTTGCCAAAATGAGTCCAATGCCTCAATCGAAGCATGAAATGAACTTGCACCAAAGGATTCCAGCGCCCAAACGAAAGATGCAACCAAAGCCAAAGTGTCCAATCGAAAGATACAAAATCAAAAAGAACTTGCTTTTCCTTTAATTTTATCAAAAAGAGCATTTTCACCCGATTTGTCTTTTTAGCAATTTCCTCTTTAATTTTGATGCTGAAAAGTACAAATATATTTGTGTAAGCTTGAATTTGTTGGAGCCTTTTGTGAGAAATGTCTTGAGAAATGACAGGGCAAATTTTGGGGTACAACACTATGGAATTTATAGTTGACATTGGCAAAAGGTCTTGTACATGTAATTTCTGGGAGTTGGTGGGGATTCATTTTAGGTATGTTGTTGTAGCAACTTTAGGTTTTAGGCAACAAAATCCTAAGGAATTTGTTGATGACTGTTACTCTAGAGAGAAATATGCACTCTGTTATGGTTTTGCTGTGAGTCCAATTAATGCTCAGGAAATGTGGCCTGAAGGTCCAGGCATACCCAAAAAGTTAAGGATTAGGGAGAGTGGGGGAGATGATGCTAGAAAGAGGTTTCCATGTGTCTTATAGGTGTACAAAGTGTGACCAGTTTGGTCACAATGTCCAGTCATGTTAAAGCACAACACATGATCCAAATGGGCTGAAGAGAAAGGTATCATTAGTGATCTTGACTTATTTTGTATGGCTTCTATGTATATGATTTGATAATAATTGTCTTGTATTTTGGTAGAAAAAGGTCAAGGATAGTACATCTATTCCACAATCATTTTCTGCAACAACTCCAACTGATGCAACAATTCCAATTGATGCAACAATTCTAACTGATGCAAATCAACCAATAGATACAACAAAACCAACCGACTACTTTGGTGACATCTATGATGATCTCATTTTAAGCCTACAATAGATCAACACAACATATGCACCTAGTGCAGAGGTTATAGCTGACAAAAAGCCCAAAACAAAGGGTAAAGAGGTCAAGTCAATAAAGAAGAGGTCAAATGAAAGAATTAAACTCAATTGGTTTCAAAAACCAATCACATGGCCTGGTTCAAACCCAGACCAACCTATGTATCTGACATAAGAAGATGGAGGCATTTTGACACAAGAAGGAAGTGGTTCTCAGTGCGCAAAGAAGAAAATTAGGAAGTAGTCTGTTATGTAATGTATTAATGATTTCAAGATATGACTTATGTATTTTGTTATGGATTATGTCTTATGTATTGACTTATGTATTTTGTTATGGCTTATTCCTTATGTAATGACTTATGCATTTTGTTATAGCTTATGCCCCTATGTAATGACTTCTGCCTTATGTTATGGATAACTCCTTATGAAGTTTTAATCTAATGTTGTTGACCACTTTTATTGAATGACATAAAAAGGCTCACTTGCATATATCAACTCAAAAAGAGCAATGTGATTTACAACATCGTATCATAAGAGACGTCAAACTTCATAATACAGTAATGATACATAAACCAAACCTCTTAATACATTGTTGTAACTTAAACCAACACATTACACTTCCTATTATATATAGTTGTACAATACTGCAAACATAAACCAAGACATCCAAATTACCATTTTCAATTGGAAATTTGTCCTCTTTCTAACAACAATCTTCAGCTTGGCTTTTTCTACCTTATTCGCCGTCATTTCAAATTTCACCCCTACCACATCACATTTTTTGCAACTAGCTTCATTCTTTGTGAATACATTCATGGAGTGAGCAACCTCATCATCCAAAATAAACAGACCACAACAATTCCTCATCTGCATACACAAACAACACTAATGGCATAACAAATGAATGAAATTCGCGAAACTCATAGATTCAAGCACTTACCCATGCACTCCGACAATTCAAAACTTCGTATTACAGTTTCATATATTATTCGCAATCCACATCTTCATCGGACGACGATAGATGCACCTGGGGACCGTGGAAATCTCAAAGGAATTGTTGCTTTCACCATTGTTACTTTCAGCCATTTTACCGTTTTAGGGTTTCGAGAAACTAAAACGAATGAATGCGCGATAGAAGAAGAAGTATCAAATGGAAGAAGCAATTTTGGAGAAAAATAGGAACGTGCAGATTTATGAAGAAGAAGAACATGGAACCCTAGTAATGAAATTGTCCAATGTGGCAAAGCACAACACAGTCAACCATCTTGACTTGGCCATGTAGGCTAGTTATATAGAATCTTGGTTTAAATTTGACAACAAATTCCATCTTAAATTATTGAGAGAGGATCAAATTTTTTTTCTTAAGGGAGGATATATCAAAACAAACTTATATGACAAAGGATAAAATATATTTAATTCAACAAATATATATATATATATATATATATATATATATATATATATATATATATATATATATATATATATATATATATATATATATATATATATATATATATATATATATATATATATATATATATATATATATATATATATATATATATATATATATATATATTATTTCTTGTTTATAGTTTATAAAAAATAATATCTGAGGTCCTGTGCAATGGGCCAGGTTGCACGGGACAAAATTTGGCCCTGGTGTGGAGTAGTTATAAGTTAATAGGAATGCTTGCAGTAAAAATGTGTACATCTATGACAAGTGGTTAATGCAACTAGACAACACTAGCTTAGATATGTTGGACAATTTTATTTTTTTCCTAGTAACCTTGAATCATAATGCATGTTCAGATTACTACATTATAGCAAGTGCGAAGTGTGTGAATGAATCACGTTGGAAAAGTATGTATAGAGAAAGCTAATTAATATTATGTTAGGTGAAAGCTTAATTGATTGATAGGGCCAAGTTTGATTTAATGTGTTTTAAATTGGACACGGGTAGGAAACTTATGTATTCTGTGTTTTATGTTGGATTAGGTTGGGAGACACTAGCCACTCTAATTATATAAGGGGGTTATTTTTTCTATTAGGTGTTTATTGTGTCTACTGCATAATTGTTCTATCAAAATAATATTTAGTTTATCATTCTATCTAGTAGTCGCTTAAATACCAAAGATCTATCAAATTTTAAAATAGTAAAAACTTAAGAAATGTTGTTTGGTAGTAGTTTTTGGCACATTCAAGTTGGTTTCAATAATGCTTCACATAGTTCGTTAATCCTTCAATTATATCTTAAATTTAACTTTGAAATGTTGTGTATCTTTAATTATATGTTGCTTGTGGGATTTCTAATTCTTGTATCAATTTTATGTACTCTTTGTACATTATGTTGTTAATAATATATTTGCCTTTAAAAAAAGATAGCGAATGATTTTGTTTTTCTTGGATTTTTATAAGAACTGTCTTGGCTGATTTTGTTTACTTGTATTTTGTTTCTATTTTCTTATGCATTAAGGTATCAATGAAGATGATGAAGAGGACGACGATGTAAGTGATGAATTTCAAGAGGACGATGCATGTGATGAGGATGACATAAGGAATGAATTTTAAGAAGATGACGCAGATAATGAACTTCAAGGTGATAATTGAGATGAAAATGAGTTCTACAAACTTAAATTAGTTAGAAGATGTTTTTTCAGGTTTGTACTTAAGCATTAAATTTAAAAGAAATTATATATTTTGTCATTTTGCTAGACATACACTTCTAAAAATTAAAATTATAGTATTAAATAATGTTAGACATTTTGTGTCTATTATGTGTATTTGAGTTAATATCTGAAGATTTTACTAACACAATTTTTATGGTGGATACAATTTATGTTTGAAATTCTTATTTGAATTGTTTATTTTATGAGAAAAAAAATAGTAAAAAATATTCCATGTAAATTCTAGATACATTTATCTAGTGCTCACACTATTTCACTTTTAGAAAACAATTTGAAATTGTAGCTAGATATGACAGTATTTGAAAACCGTTGCCGCAAACTATTCTCACTCGTCCACTTTTAAGGAATGTTTTGTAGTCGTTCAAGTCATAACAATATTTTAAAAACACAACCTAAGATGTCTCAGAAAAACATTCTATTTTTCTAGAGTTTAGGGGATGTTTTAGGAAAGTGTGGCCAAAGAGTGATAAAAATGTTACCTTAAATGATAAGCAACAATCGCACATAGGACGACTAGAAATCATCCCTTATTCGTTTAGGCAACATTTTTCATAGTTCTGGTAACAATATGCAATTGTTGTTAAAGAGGAAAAATATTGTAGTGACATCTATATTGTTAAAAAATAATATTAAAGCAACTTAATCATGATAAAATTATTCTGTATTTATTTTGTAATCAATTTATCATTACTAGAAAGGGTATATATAATATATAAGAGTTTACCTGATTTCCTTAATCAGAGTATAGTTATTGGTAAGTTAATTATTCCATATTTATTTTGTAATCAATTTGTAATTATTAGCTTATTTGTAATTATGTTCTATTGAGGAAATCATGTCAACTCTTATGTAATATATATACCCTTTCTAGTAATGAGAAATACAAATAAAATTCATTTGTATTACATCATGGTATCAACCCTAAAAAGTTCTTAACATACATTTCCTCTCCTCAAAACTGCCTCCGTTCTTCCTCCCTCTGCATTGCCACCACCATTTTTCCATCATATTGTTCATTTGCGCCCCTTCCCTTCCTCCCTCCACCTACACTTCTGTCGAATCCCCTCATTGCGTCCCGCTACCCATGCCTAGACACCGCCTTAGCATCGATTTTCAATTCGTGTCGGCCTCACATGTGGCCATTGTTCACTTTCGTCCTCTCCACCTGCAAGATGTCTTCATCCTCTAATGATGAAAGCAAAAATGTTGACTCCTCATTCCAAGGTAGAAACCTTGACACCACCTCCCACATCCTCTTCCAAGACAAAATTTCATCCCGCTCTCGCTGTTTCCAACATTAAGAATAATATCCCTATTGTTATTAGCATGGAAATTGATCGTTGCAACACATGGGCAAAGCTATTTCATATTCATTCCTTCACTCAGCGGATCCTATATCATATTGTGCCTTCAGATAACAAGCATTTGTCGTCTATAACTGACCCCACTTATGAACAAAGGGCCACCATGGATGCAACCATGTTTTAGTGGATCTATTCCACTATTTTCGTTAACTTGCTAACCATTACTATGGAACCTGGCTCCACGACTTTAGCTGCCTGGACACATTTGACTGACCTCTTCCAAGATAATCAGAACACGTGTATTGTCACTCTTAAGTAGAAATTCTCTAGTGTTCCCATGTAGACTTTTCCAAATGTCTTTACATATTATTAACGTTTAAAGACATTTTATGACCAATTTCGGGATGTCGGTGCTTGTGTGAACAATAACCATCTGGCCTTCAGCTCATCTCCAGCCTTACTGATGCCTACCAGGGTTTTTCCACCTTGATTCAATAGAGAAATTCTCCCATCTCCTTTCATTAGGACCATTCCATGCTCATATTGGAAGAAGTCTGTTTAGCTAAGATGATGCCCACTGAGTCTCGTGCCACTTATCTTACCACCTAGTATCGTCCTTCTAGTGACTCATCCCAGAGCACCAACTGCCACGGTGGAAACTGCTCCCATTCTCACAATAGTCAAAATCGAGGTGGTAACCTTCATAACTGTGGCGGTCCTCGTAGTGGTAACACACAAGGTTCTCCTCCTTGGAAGAAACATCATCTACAATATTAATAATCCCTTTCCAACAGTTAGGTTGGACTCTGCCACTAAGGGCCATGCCTCTGTTCCCATATCCCACTTCTCAGTGGACTCACCCTTATGCTCCTTCCCATCAACAGGACATTCTAGGCCAGGGTTCTTAGGATTACGCTACCACGACTTTACCAACATCCAATAACATTGTAGTTGTTATGCACACCATATCTCTCACTCCTCTGGATGACACATGGTACATGCACATGAGTGCCTCTTCCCACATAGAGGTGTCACAAGGTAATCTCTCGTCTTATTCTAATTTGAGTCACTTAAATTAGAAATTGTTTGTTGGTAGAGGAAAAGGTATTTCAATTTAGGGCTCAGAACACATAACCCTACCCACTTCCCATAAACACAAGCCTTTTAACCTTACCCATGTTTTTGCACACACCATAAATTATAAAAAAATTGATTTTTGTGCGACAACTCACTACTGACAATAAAATTTCTATTTCTTTTGATCTCTTTTGATTCTCGGTCAATGAATTTCAAGGATTCGACTCATGAGATATGATATCCTTGGTGATCTCTATCCAGTTACTACTTCCTATCCTTTTTCTAATCTTGCTTACAGTCTTTGGCATAATCGTCTAGGGCATCCCAGTTCTTTAGTTTTGTAGTTTCTTCATAGTAATAAGTTCATTAGTTATGAACATTTGAATTCTATGATAATTTTAACTTCTTGTGTGTTTAGCAAACATGTTAGGTTTCCTTTTTCTTCATTCAATAATGCTAATGTGATGCCCTTTGATATTTTACATAGTGATTTATGGACATCACCAATTTTGAGTTCAGCTGGTCATCGTTATTATGTTTTGTTTTTGCATGATCTTTCTAATTTTTTGTGGATGTTTCCTCTAACAAATAAATCTCAAGTTTTTGAAATGTTTAATTCTCTCTCAAATCAATTTTGCACACAATTTTCTCAAACTGTCAATTTTTTTCAATGTGTAGGCAAGAATATGACAATATACCTTTTCATAATTATTGTGTTGATATTGGTCTAATTTTTTGCTTCGCTTTCCATCACACTTCATCACAAAATGGTAAGGCGGGTTGCAAAATATGCATCATTAACAACATTATTCGCACTCTTCTCGCTCATGCATCCGTTCCTCCCTCATTTTAGCATCATGCACTTCAAATGGCTGCATATCTTCTTAACATTCTTCCCCAAAAAACTATGTCTAATCTCTCTCCTACCCAACTTCTATATCACCGTGATCCCTCTTATAAACATTTTAACATGTTTGGTTATCTTTGTTAACCATTGTTTCCCTCTACTATCATTAACAAGGTACAACCCCGCTCGAATCTATGTTTTTTCTTAGGATATCCCCTTAATCACAAAGGTTATAAATGTTTTGATTTGTCACAATTAAAAATCATCATCTCACGACATGTCATTTTTTATGAGATTCAGTTTCCCTTTTCCTGTCTGTCCTCCAAACCCGCCCCTACATACAACTATTTCACTGATGCTTTACACCATTCTCTTATACATCAGTGGACTCATCCGTATTAACAGTCTCCACTAGATGACCTTCTCAGACAGTCACATATACCTTACCCTTACCATATATTACCAGCCTCCCTAGCCACTCCATTTCATCCTCTTCGAATCATCTGGATACCTCTTCCTCACCTACACCATCATCCCAGTCCGCACCTCCTACCCCGACCATTGTAAGAACGAGAAGTGTTTCTACATATGGCCTTAAGATTTTGATGATAAATTTACATGGTATCATAAAGAGCAATTGTATACTATAATTGTTTCGTTCTAGTGTGTAGTTGCTGCTATAATTTTCTAACTCTGGTATCAAGGCGTGTGACGCCATCAGGTTCTGAACATAAACACTATTAGAAGAAAACATTTGGTCACATGTTACAGTTCAAGTCAAGATTCTGGAATTCGTATTATGCAACGATTCTTAGAAACGTAAGTACAAGAGGTTCTGATTGTGACTTTGTGGTTAAGCTTTTGAGGCCTTCTAATTCTTTACTTATGTATATTCAGAGTTCTGAAGATTATGAAGACGAGCTTCTGCTAAACAAGTTCTGATGATCTAAAGAAAAATAAGTTCTTACGACCAAGTGCTGAAGACTCTGAAGATAAGGTTATGATGGGACAAGCTCTGAAGACTCCAAGACTTAGGTTCTAAGACTTAAGAGTGAATCTTCTACAAAAAATCTTCAAACATTCAAATTATCTAAATCCTATAAAGGTTAGAAGAAGTTCGAAATATTTAATGTGTGATGGTGTACAAAAGTTACAAAAAATACTCTTTGAGCTCTACCCTTTTGGGTGGCGTAAGGATAGTCCTTTTGTACTGTATTATCATACACTCTCATTATGACCGTTGGGAATAAACAAATGTTTTCCATATTATCTTTCTACCCTTAATGGATCTATTTCTACAAGCTAAGTAGAAAAACACCTATTGAAAATAAGATTAAAGTTAAACATTGTAAAGTGACAGACAATGAATAGTATCACTCTGTACTGTCCAAACTCTTACACCTAATTCTATCTGTTGGAAACTAATTGTTGATACATGAAAGGATTTTTTAATCCTCACAATGTATCTCTCTCAAGGTTATAAAATAAGATCAAATATTTGAAGTAAAGGCTTTTGGCCATCAAGCTGAAAGATGCTGAAGCTGTTAAAGCTGCAATGCTAACCATGTTGAAGACTGTGATACGGTAGCAGAACTGACTGTTAATATTGGTTTGCATTTTGTATTCGCAAATGTCGTGGTAAGCAAGAGTCGTCGTCGACTTTTCTTTTATCCAACAAAGGAAAGGGTGAAAAGAACAGAAAAGACATTTTTCGAGATTTTCTGAGTAAGGGGGTAGATTATGGAAAGGGAAGGTGTTAACACCCTTTCTGTAACACCCCGTTTTCAATTAATTGATTTATTTGAATTTGGGAAATTATTTTATTAGGATTAATAAAATAAAAGAATTATTTATTTTGGAGTATTTGAGGAAAATAAAAGAAATAAGGAATATTGGGATTTTTATGTTATTGGGCTTAGATGTTGTTAGTAAAGAGTGGGGGTGCAGAGAAATAAAGTTATGTTTGGGACTTAGACCATTTTCTCGTTTTTGGTTTTCACGTAAGAACAGAAGTTGGAATTTGGGAAAATAGAGCTCTGAAGGTACGAGGAACGGAGAACGAAGAACACCGCCCAAGAACTCAAAGCTGCTAATTGATAAGGTAAGGGGGGTTTATACTCGATTTATATTTGTTTATGGGTTTATGTACGGTTGATTCGGGTAATTGTAGGAAAATCCCAATTGTTAGATGTTTCTAGGGATCGATAACCGTAGGACTGAACCTTGTTAGAAAAGGGTTAGGTTCCCAATTTTTATGAATCGATTAAGAGTTTTAGGTCCCAAATGAGGAATTGGGAGTATATATCATGATCGTGAATTTACCTTGGAAGTTGTAGGGATAACCTCAGTGTCAGTAGATTTCCCCAAAGGGACGGTTAATCCCCGGTTAAGGTTACTATAATGATTGTTGGTATTTTGGATATAGTGGTGTTGTTGTGAATTGTACAAACCTGATGTCGCTAGGTACTGAAATGCGCGTTTTGGCGGACGTTTCCCCGCGTTTGGACTGCTGTTTCTGAGCTGCTGCAGGTTCAGGAAAATCCTGTACGCGCTCAGCAACACGGGCCGTGTTGCACAACACGGGTGCCCGTGTTGCTCTTCTATGCTGGGAGGTGGTGTGCTCTGGTTGCACGACACGGGCCGTGTTGCACAACACGGGTACCCGTGTCAGATCCCCTGTACTGATAAAAATAAAATGTGCGTTTTTCTGGACGTGCTGCACAACACGGGCCGTGTTGCACAACACGGGTGCCCGTGTTGCTCTGCTGTGATGATTTTCTGAATTTTTGGTTTCAGTGTTTTGATGTTGGATTTTTATTGCCATGCTTTTAGATATGTTATCGAGCATGAATTATGATATAATTGATGTGATTGGTTGATGTTTGAATAGTATGCTGAGTGATTACATGCTATTCGTAACTTGATATGATTGATGTTTAAATGGTATGCTGAGTGGTTACATGCTATTTCATATCACGTTATGTTTGATATTGTTGATGTGCATGATATGTTGATCGATGTTCATAGTATGCTGAGTGTTACATACTTACATATCATGTTGCATTTGTTAATTCCCATTGTGTGGAATTAACATGGTGGCCAATATACGTGTCCGCGATTTAATGGAACGTTGAGGTGGTAGCCGTGTCCGCGATATAATGGAACGGTGAGTTATCCGTGACCCGAGATTTAATGGGGCGGTGAAGTGGTACCACATGCATGGGTGTGTTGCATTACTCGAATATAACATGAATGTATGATTTTTCCAATGTTATATTTGATTGTTTGTATGCACGTATGATTTGATAAATGGTTGATGATGTTTGATGAATATTTGCAAATATGAAAGGCAATATGTCATGGATATATGAATTGTAAAGGTTGTGTAAATTATGAAATATGCTAATTATTGGGTGATGCTTATGATTTCATGAATTGATTGTTATGAACGTATAACCAAATGTATATTTGAGAAGCTCACCCTTACTGTTGAATATTTCAGATTTAGGAGCTTCGCTCAGGTGCTTGGCGAAGGCTTATCGTGTCTAGTTTAGTTTCGTTTTAGTATGTCCGGGTCATGCTCTGATAGTTGTAACTCCGGGAACGTTTGGTTGTCGAGCTGCTTTAGTCAGACTCGTTTATTTTCTTTTAATTGTTATAATATGACGTTGGCTTTTCCAGGTGTTAATCCCTGATGATTTTGGAAAATATTATAACATTTGATTTTATTAAATAAATTATTCCGCTGTGTAGACATGTATGAGTTACCACTAAAATTATGCATGACCGGAATTTATTTTATTAAAAGAGAATTGTAGCATTCCTCGATTTTTACATGTACTCTGAGTGTATAAATTTAATTAATCGCGAAAATTATATGCGGGGTTTTAGAGGGTGTTACAATAGTGGTATCAGAGCATAGTCGGTCGTTGTGACCAGAGTCTTGAGTCAGTCATTCCTTTTCGTATGCGACTAGTGCAAGGTAACACTGTCGATACTGTATTCTGATGTGGAGTATGTTTTAATTCTCAGGAATATGGCTGGAGGTAACGGACGAAATGATGCTGCACTCGCTGAGGCTTTGGGGATGTTAGCTGGTGTACTTGCTGGAAACCCAACTGGAGGCGTGATTGGTGCTGATAGGCAATTGGGAAATTTCCAAAGGAACAATCCTCCGTTGTTCAAAGGTACACATGACCCTGAAGGTGCTCAGAAGTGGCTGAAGGAAATCGAAAGGATTTTCCGTGTGATTGATTGTGCTGAAGATCTGAAAGTCAGATATGGTACGCATATGTTGGCAGAAGAGGCCGACGACTGGTGGGTTGCCACAAGGACTGAAATGGTTCAGGATGGAGAGGCACTGACTTGGGCTAACTTCAGAAGGGCTTTTCTGAGGAGGTACTTTCCTGAAGATGTTCGGGGAAGAAAGGAAATTGAATTTTTGGAGCTTAAGCAGGGCAATCTGACTGTTAGTGAATATGCTACTAAGTTCACTGAGCTGGCAAAGTATTATGCACACTACAACAATGATGAGGCTGGAGAATTCTCTAAATGTATCAAATTTGAGAATGGTCTCCGAGATGAGATTAAGCAGGGAATCAGGTACCAGCGTATTCGTAGATTTTCTGATCTGGTGGATTGTAGCAGAATCTTGGAAGAAGATATTACCAAGAATAGGTCGTCTCACTCTCGTGGGGCTGTTGACAAAAGAGGGAAGCAACATATGGACCGTGGCAAGCCATATGGTAGAGATAACCAGAGATCAGGCGGTTGGAAAAGGCCTAGTGGAGGAGATTCTAAGGCTCCTATCAGATGCTACAGGTGTGGTGAGTCTGGTCATCACATTCGAGATTGCAAGAGTGATGAGAAGAAGTGCTATAAATGTGGAAAGGCTGGTCATCTGTCTATTGATTGCAAAGGGAAGTCTGTTACTTGTTACAATTGTGGCGAAGAAGGTCACATTCGTCCGCAGTGTCCCAAGCCTAGGAAGGATCAGTCAGGTGGAAAAGTGTTCGCTTTGTCTGGATCTGAGACTACTCCAGAGGATCGATTGATTAAAGGTACGTGTTTTATTCATGGCACACCTTTAGTGGCAATTATTGATACTGGTGCAACTCATTCTTTCATTTCTTTGGATGGTGCTGAGAGGTTGAAACTGGACATATCTGGTATGCGAGGTAGCATGGTTGTTGATACTCCTGCATCGGGTTCAGTGACAACTTCACTTGTATGTAGGAATTGTCCTATTGAGATTTTTGGTAGAGGTTTCGGTATGGATTTAGTGTGCCTACCGCTTGAACAAATTGATATTATCCTTGGGATGAACTGGTTGGAATTTAACCGGGTTCATCTGAACTGCTTTGCTAAGACGGTGATTTTCCCAGAAGCAGTTGGTGTCGAGAATTTGACTATGACTGCTAGGCAGGTACAAGAAGCAATGGAAGACGGTGCCAATGTGTTTATGTTACTTGCTTCGTTAGATGCAACAGGAAAGGTCAGGAGTAGTGAATCGCCAGTGGTGTGTGATTTTCCAGAAGTCTTTCCTGATGATGTTGGCGAGTTACCTCCTGAGAGAGAAGTGGAATTTTCTATAGATTTAATTCCTGGTACGAGACCGGTGTCGATGGCGCCATATCGTATGTCTGCGTCTGAATTGGCTGAATTGAAGAGTCAGTTGGAAGATTTACTGGAGAAGAAGTTTATTCGTCCAAGTGTTTCGCCTTGGGGTGCTCCGGTATTGTTGGTTAAGAAGAAAGAAGGTTCTATGAGACTGTGTGTTGATTACAGGCAATTGAACAAGGTAACCATTAAGAATCGGTACCCGTTACCGAGGATTGATGATTTAATGGATCAGTTAATTGGAGCCAGTGTATTCAGTAAGATTGATTTGAGATCTGGATATCATCAGATTCGTGTGAAAGCGGAAGATATTCAAAAGACTGCTTTTCGAACGAGGTATGGACATTATGAATATTCTGTTATGCCGTTCGGAGTTACTAATGCACCTGGTGTTTTCATGGAATATATGAACAGGATTTTTCACCCATATCTGGATAAGTTTGTTGTGGTTTTTATTGATGACATTCTGATTTATTCCAAGAATGACAAAGAGCATGCGGAACATCTCAGAATTGTGTTAGAGTTGTTGAAAGATAGGAAGTTGTATGCTAAGTTGTCCAAATGTGAGTTCTGGCTGAATGAAGTTAGTTTTCTTGGACATGTGATTTCTAAGAATGGTATTGCAGTGGATCCTACAAAAGTAGAAGCGGTATCTCAGTGGGAAGCGCCGAAGACTGTTTCTGAAATTAGAAGTTTTCTTGGTCTTGCAGGTTATTACAGAAAATTTATCGAAGGATTCTCAAAGTTAGCATTGCCGTTGACGAAATTGACTCGTAAAGGACAAGCGTTTATTTGGGATTCTGATTGTGAGAAAGGTTTCCAAGAATTGAAGCGGAGATTGACTAGTGCTCCTATTCTGATTTTGCCGAATCCGGTAGAATCTTTTGTGGTCTATTGTGATGCATCTCTGTTGGGTTTAGGTGGTGTTTTAATGCAGAATCAGCAGGTAGTTGCGTATGCTTCGAGACAGTTGAAGGTTCATGAAAGGAACTATCCTACTCATGACTTAGAACTGGCGGCAGTTGTGTTTGTCTTGAAATTGTGGAGACATTATCTGTATGGTTCGAGATTCGAAGTGTATAGTGATCATAAGAGTTTGAAGTATCTTTTCGATCAGAGAGAGCTCAATATGAGGCAAAGAAGGTGGTTAGAATTCCTCAAAGATTATGATTTTGGTTTGAATTACCATCCTGGTAAGGCAAATGTAGTTGCAGATGCTTTGAGCAGGAAGTCCTTGCATATGTCTATGATGATGGTTCGTGAATTGGATTTAATTGAACAATTCCGAGATTTGAGTTTAATTTGTGAAAGTACTCCGAAGTGTGTTCGTTTGGGTATGTTGAAACTTACTAGTGGTATTCTAGAAGAGATCAGGATCGGGCAGAAATCCGATGTTAATTTAGTTGATAAATTGACATTGATCAACCAAGGTCAAGGTGGCGAGTTTAGAATTGATGAAAATGATGTTATGAGATTTGGCGATAGAGTTTGTGTTCCGGATGTTGCAGAAATCAAGAAGAGTATATTAGAGGAAGGACATCGCAGTGGGATGAGTATTCATTCGGGTGCCACGAAAATGTATCATGATTTGAAGAAATTGTTTTGGTGGCCGGGAATGAAAAAGGAAATAGCTGAATTTGTGTATGCATGTTTAATCTGTCAGAAATCGAAGATTGAGCATCAAAAGCCATCTGGGTTTATGCAACCGATGTTTATTCCAGAATGGAAGTGGGATAGTATTTCTATGGATTTTGTATCTGGGTTGCCGAGGACTCCTATGAATTGTGAAGCAATATGGGTCGTTGTGGATAGGTTGACTAAGTCTGCTCATTTTATACCGGTGCGAATGGATTACTCGATGGAGAGATTGGCACAGTTATATATTGAGAAAATAGTGAGTTTGCATGGAGTTCCTTCTAGTATTGTGTCAGATAGAGATCCGAGGTTCACTTCGAAATTTTGGGAAGGATTGCAGAAGGCTTTGGGTACTAAATTGAGATTGAGTTCAGCTTACCATCCTCAGACTGATGGACAGACGGAGAGGACGATTCAATCGTTGGAAGATTTATTGCGTGCTTGTGTTTTAGAGAAAGGTGGAGCTTGGGATAGCTATTTGCCATTGATTGAATTTACTTATAACAATAGTTACCATTCGAGTATTGGTATGGCTCCGTTTGAGGCATTGTATGGTAGACGGTGTAGGACGCCTTTATGTTGGTATGAATCTGGAGAGAGTTCGGTAATTGGGCCAGAGATTGTTCAGCAGACTACCGAAAAGATCAAATTGATTCAAGAGAAGATGAGAGCTTCTCAGAGTCGTCAGAAAAGTTATCATGATAAGAGGAGAAAGAATTTAGAATTCAGTGCTGGAGATCATGTGTTTATGAGAGTTACTCCGATGACGGGTATTGGTCGAGCGTTGAAATCTAAGAAGTTGACTCCGCGTTTTATTGGTCCGTTTCAGATTACGGAAAAAGTTGGAGAAGTTGCTTATCGTATTGCTTTACCTCCGAGACTTGCGAATTTGCACGATGTTTTTCATGTTTCTCAGTTGAGGAGATACATTCCAGACCCATCTCATGTAATCCAAATAGATGATGTACAGGTAAGAGATAACCTGACAGTAGAAGCATTGCCTATGAGGATAGAAGATCGGGAAGTGAAACAGTTAAGAGGTAAAGAGATAGCATTAGTGAAGGTTGCTTGGGGAGGTCCAGCAGATGGAAATATCACTTGGGAGCTGGAGAGCCAGATGAAAGAGGCTTATCCGGAGCTGTTCGTCTAAGGTATGTTTTCGAGGACGAAAACTCTTTTAGTGGGGGAGAGTTGTAACACCCCGTTTTCAATTAATTGATTTATTTGAATTTGGGAAATTATTTTATTAGGATTAATAAAATAAAAGAATTATTTATTTTGGAGTATTTGAGGAAAATAAAAGAAATAAGGAATATTGGGATTTTTATGTTATTGGGCTTAGATGTTGTTAGTAAAGAGTGGGGGTGCAGAGAAATAAAGTTATGTTTGGGACTTAGACCATTTTCTCGTTTTTGGTTTTCACGTAAGAACAGAAGTTGGAATTTGGGAAAATAGAGCTCTGAAGGTACGAGGAACGGAGAACGAAGAACACCGCCCAAGAACTCAAAGCTGCTAATTGATAAGGTAAGGGGGGTTTATACTCGATTTATATTTGTTTATGGGTTTATGTACGGTTGATTCGGGTAATTGTAGGAAAATCCCAATTGTTAGATGTTTCTAGGGATCGATAATCGTAGGACTGAACCTTGTTAGAAAAGGGTTAGGTTCCCAATTTTTATGAATCGATTAAGAGTTTTAGGTCCCAAATGAGGAATTGGGAGTATATATCATGATCGTGAATTTACCTTGGAAGTTGTAGGGATAACCTCAGTGTCAGTAGATTTCCCCAAAGGGACGGTTAATCCCCGGTTAAGGTTACTATAATGATTGTTGGTATTTTGGATATAGTGGTGTTGTTGTGAATTGTACAAACCTGATGTCGCTAGGTACTGAAATGCGCGTTTTGGCGGACGTTTCCCCGCGTTTGGACTGCTGTTTCTGAGCTGCTGCAGGTTCAGGAAAATCCTGTACGCGCTCAGCAACACAGGCCGTGTTGCACAACACGGGTGCCCGTGTTGCTCTTCTGTGCTGGGAGGTGGTGTGCTCTGGTTGCACGACACGGGCCGTGTTGCACAACACGGGTACCCGTGTCAGATCCCCTGTACTGATAAAAATAAAATGTGCGTTTTTCTGGACGTGCTGCACAACACGGGCCGTGTTGCACAACACGGGTGCCCGTGTTGCTCTGCTGTGATGATTTTCTGAATTTTTGGTTTCAGTGTTTTGATGTTGGATTTTTATTGCCATGCTTTTAGATATGTTATCGAGCATGAATTATGATATAATTGATGTGATTGGTTGATGTTTGAATAGTATGCTGAGTGATTACATGCTATTCGTAACTTGATATGATTGATGTTTAAATGGTATGCTGAGTGGTTACATGCTATTTCATATCACGTTATGTTTGATATTGTTGATGTGCATGATATGTTGATCGATGTTCATAGTATGCTGAGTGTTACATACTTACATATCATGTTGCATTTGTTAATTCCCATTGTGTGGAATTAACATGGTGGCCAATATACGTGTCCGCGATTTAATGGAACGTTGAGGTGGTAGCCGTGTCCGCGATATAATGGAACAGTGAGTTATCCGTGACCCGAGATTTAATGGGGCGGTGAAGTGGTACCACATGCATGGGTGTGTTGCATTACTCGAATATAACATGAATGGATGATTTTTCCAATGTTATATTTGATTGTTTGTATGCACGTATGATTTGATAAATGGTTGATGATGTTTGATGAATATTTGCAAATATGAAAGGCAATATGTCATGGATATATGAATTGTAAAGGTTGTGTAAATTATGAAATATGCTAATTATTGGGTGATGCTTATGATTTCATGAATTGATTGTTATGAACGTATAACCAAATGTATATTTGAGAAGCTCACCCTTACTGTTGAATATTTCAGATTGAGGAGCTTCGCTCAGGTGCTTGGCGAAGGCTTATCGTGTCTAGTTTAGTTTCGTTTTAGTATGTCCGGGTCATGCTCTGATAGTTGTAACTCCGGGAACGTTTGGTTGTCGAGCTGCTTTAGTCAGACTCGTTTATTTTCTTTTAATTGTTATAATATGACGTTGGCTTTTCCAGGTGTTAATCCCTGATGATTTTGGAAAATATTATAACATTTGATTTTATTAAATAAATTATTCCGCTGTGTAGACATGTATGAGTTACCACTAAAATTATGCATGACCGGAATTTATTTTATTAAAAGAGAATTGTAGCATTCCTCGATTTTTACATGTACTCTGAGTGTATAAATTTAATTAATCGCGAAAATTATATGCGGGGTTTTAGAGGGTGTTACACTTTCCATCCATGGTTTTCCATAGGCTCTTAGGTACTTTCTCATTTTGAAAACTGCTTTCGTGTTGTGTGTTTTGAAAGAGTTTGTTTGCTTTATGATAACTCATGTATCATTCCTCAAGAGTGTTGATAAAGTGTTTTGAAAATGTTTGAAAGTGTGGTGTGAAAAGTTGTTTTTGAGCAAGTACTTAACAACTATCTACCTACTCAAAAATGGCTGTTCTTTTCCTCCTTTCCTTTAGATAGTACTATCCTACTATTAGTGAGTAGGTAGCCCTATCGTTGGATGTTGAGGGACTATCAAAGGAACGTTTACGGTCACTAAGGAAATTGGGCAAGAACTCTTAGTAATTATCCTAAAGTTCTAAGATCACTCTTTTAACCAAGGCAACAGTTGAAAGGGTCATCGAGGGACTTGTGATCTCTTAAACTCAAGGGCAATCACTAAAAATTCTCATGTTTCGAGAATTGTGACCGTTTTCGAAGGCAACTGAAGTGGGAGATACCTTAGGGGTGAGTATATGCAATTGTGCGTGATTCAGATATACTATCTTTGAATTAGGTTATGCTATATTCAATTAGTCGTTACCTTTCCATACAATCCTATTAATTAAGCAGTTAATAATGCGGAAAATAAATTGCAGAAAATAAAATTCCTAAGCTATTACAAGGCCTTGGGGCAGTTACATAATTAGATGCGGAAATTTAAACCTAATTAAAATTATTACAAACCGGGGAATAGTTACATAATTAAAAAATACGAGAAAGTAACTTAACAAAATAAAGAGGCAAAAAAATGTTAAAATCAGGAAAATGGAGGTTGGGAGGATTAGGGTTAGTAGAAAAAGAAAATATTTAAAAATTAATGGCAAAAGATTCGAAATTGATTAATGTAAGAAAAAAAGAAATTTGATTGAATTAATTTAAGAAGAAAAAAAAAGATTTGATTAAATTATCCTAAGTCTAATTAATTTTAATTGGCAAAAATATCTAAACCTAATTAATATTAATTACAAAAAATATATTTAAATCTAATTATCTTTAATTACAAGAAATAAAATTAATTGATAATTTATTTACAAGAAAAATTAATTAAAAAATATTTTTTTTGTGTTTTTGATATAAAAGAAATTAAATTAAACATGTGAATAAACCTAATTCTAGCTAATTTTAATTAAGGAAATAAGTAAAATAATTAAATTAATTGCCAAAAACTAAATTAATTAGAAAAAACCCTAAGCCTATTTTTTGTGTTTTTTTATGATTTTATGATTAAAATAAAAAAACTGATTTTAAAAAAAATAAAATAAAATAAAGAAATTGAAAAACCAAAAAAAGGGATAGAATGAGCCTGCTATTGTTTTCAGTCTGGGGGTTGTGAATGGCAATTTGCTAGGCCCAGCTCAAAGGAGCCCAATGTCCTTGCGTGAGATCCAGTAGAGACTGTGTTTGAGGGTCCATGGTGGGGTCACACGCTGGAGGCGCTGGATCCAAGTCAACTGAGATCATATGGTGTTGACCTGATGACCTATGATACGCGTGGGTAGACTACTGCACTGAATCTACAAGTAACTTGTTAGAAAAAATAAAATTCCAGACCTGGGTATTGAACCCAGGTCTTCCCCTTCACAACACGCTACCTTTGCCATCCGTGCCAACTATTAATTCGTGAATATAAATCAAACAAAATAATATAATGTGAAAACATGGCAATTATTCAAGCAAAAAGAAAATGCACGCATATTTGAACTGGCCAGTGGGGCTGCGCCATGCAGTCATCTTCTCCACTCACCCGTCGTGTTAGCTTCTGCACTTTTACCTACGGACGTTGTCAGTCACTACAACACCTGCAACTTCCAAAATCCATAGCACGCAATATAAATTAAATCTAAAGCCATAGATCAATTAGGCTTGATCCCCTAAGCATGATGATACTCATCTTTGGGCCCAATTTTGCCTGTACCTGAAAACCCTAAAACAAAGGTCCAAACCCTAATAATGGAAGATCATCATACATTCTTTAAAATATGCAATTAATGATTCAAATACATTCTAAACATTCATACAAACAGGAAGCCATGATCAAAACACATTTATAACGCATGTCTGGCCATAATCGTTTTTGAAGAATAAAACTCAAACCGTGATTGTATTGGTCGCGATTCTGGGAGCTTTGATGCTTGGAAACAATTCAGTTAGCTTCAGGATTCCTCCAGGAATAGATTACAACCCTCAGAACCTCTTGAATCCCTCTGCAACTCCAAATCCTATTGTCACTTTTCTTTGAAATTTCAAGCTTGTGAACAGGGTCTTTTTTGCAGCATCTGCGCGTCCTTTAGGTCTGGAATGTTCATACATATATATTATATCATATTAGGTAAACAAATATGGATTGAATCTTGAAGATTGGATGGAAAAGATTTGATTTGCATCTTGGAATTTTATGTTTCTAATTTTGGCCAAAACTTGCTCCTCTCTCTCCAACCAGCTTTCACATGAATTCTTGACTTAATCTTCTGATTTTAGGCTCATGATATGATCATAAAACAAATCTTTTGGATTTAATTCATCATTTTACTATTTTATTTGATTTATTAATATTTAAATGAATGAAAATTCAAATAAATAAAAATAAATCTCATAAAAATAAAATAATGGATTTAAATGTCTTTAATAAGTCCATGGATATGTTTGAGATCCAAAACCCACGCCCATTAGTTCAAAAGATCCAATTTGCTCACATTGACTTTTATGCATTTTTCAAAAATTGGTCAACTTTAGCAATTCATATCTCTCTTAATTTTAACCCTATGAGGGTGTTCTTTGAGTTTTTAGAGATCTTAGGATGTCCTATAAATAATCCTTTTGGTTTCATCACAATTGGATTTTCCATGTTCATGTAAGGAGCTTTGGAAAAAATGACTTTTTGTTGACTTTTAAGATGACCTATAATGTCTGAGCTTGTATATTTTAACTGGGGCATTTCTTGAACTTGATGGATGAAGAGAAGTTATAGGGAATTGGACTCTCTTCAAAATAAGCTTTGGTCGAAATTTGTTTGATAAAGTATGAAAAAGTTATGCCTGGTCAAAGTTTGGTTGACTTTTCCTATAAAAACCCTAATTAACAATTTTTGACTTTTGATGAATTAGGAGAGTTTATTGAGGAGTCATGATCAACCCTTGATCAAATGATGGATATTAATTCAAAATGTTGATTTTGACCAAAAATCTTGAAGTTTGATTGTATATAGGTCACAATTGACTTTTGACCTAGTATAGTTGATTTTCAAGCATTTGAGCAGTTCACTAAGCAAACATGTTGTGCAAGGCATGGAATTTGGCAGGGATGATCTTAAGGACATATTTGGGCCATGGAAAACATTTGGGACCCTTGGGACTCACACATCTTGCTGAAAATTGAAACCCTAGTTAGAGGTTTATTGTCTTAGGAGGAGAATTTGTCTGGTCAACTCTTAGTCATCCTTGGACAAGTTGGGGACTTCAATGGGCATGTCTTGAGTAAAAATGAGAGGGAAAATTTTGGGGTACAACTACTGCCCCTGTTCATTCTTCTTAAACCTGAGGATTTAGATTGGCTTGTCTGCCTTTCATGATCTGAAGGTGGAAGAGGATTGAACACTAGAGTGCCCAGAAATTTGCACTCACATGAAGTAACACTGTTGGTTGATGCTAATCGGGAATGGGCTTACATATGCCATTTGGAGTAGATGACTGAGAGTCTTCGGAGATGGGCTTAAAGATTTCATCAGAATTAGATGACTGAGAGTCATAAATGGTCCCTTTATGGGGATTCCTGTTCCTGTTGTCTGAGGAGGAGTCCACTGAGGGATGTTGATTTCTGTTGTTTTCCTGTTTGAGGAAAACTCTGGGGAATAGAGTCTAGGAACTTCAGTTGTCCATGACTCTACTGAGGGGTTATCTCTGGATTGGAGAGATGAAAGTTTGTTATTTTCTGGTTGAAATCCAGGCTATTAACTACTATCTGGAAATGTATAAGAAGAAACCTGTGTAGGGATGTTTCAGGATGAGTTCGTGTAAGACTTCATCTGGAAGTGTATGAGAAGGAACCTGGTGTAGCGGTATAAATGTTTAAGACTAAGCCATTGTATTGACTAGACTTGCACAAATCAAAATAAAAGTCGCCACCGCGCTTTATTATTTCCAAAGGAATGGGAAAAGAGCGAATAACCCAAAAAGAGGGGGAAATATTCAAGGTAAGGGGGTTGGTTATGCAAAGGGAAGGTATTAGCACCTAAACATCTACGGCACTCCGCATGACCCTCTTTGTAAAATCTGTATATTTTGGCTATAAAATATTGTATAAAATAGATGGTGGAGGTGAGAAAAGAAATACATTTTTTTATGATTTTTGCACCCGCCGCGGTTGCGAATCTTTAGTGCCTACGTACAACCTTCCGTGCAATAGGGGACCAGGGTACACATATTTCCTCTTTTGAAAAATTTAAAACATAATTGTGTTGGTTAATTTTATGAGATAATACATTATCGTCATTGTCCGTGTGGAAAACATACTTACTACCCACAATCATGAGAAAGGAGAATTTGCATCATCTCAAAGTGGAGGATATGGCTTAGATTTTAAAATCAATAATGCCTCACTCAACACCCATGTGGAAAATATATCTCTTCACTATATATTATAAAAGTATAGTTGTTTGCATCACTACAAGGATTGACAAGAGTCTAATCTTTTGATAAAGATTTTAAAATAGAAAGCCAAAGGGGAAAATGGTTTGAAATTAGATTGATTGACTTTTAGCCTTCTCACAAAAAATGTCAAGATATTATTAAGTTGATTGAATTTTATTTATGAAAATGTTTTGAAAAAAAGCATGGACATAAGTCCAAGTTTATTATGAAAGTGGTTCAAGTTTAGAAATAAGAAGAGTTTTCAAAAGTAGGAAGAAGATTTTTGAAATTAAAGAAGATGGGAGGAGAAGAAGAGACTATCCTAAAGCATAAGGTAAAAGCTAGGGATAAGAACCATCTAACCAATAAGAAGCCAATACTTAACATTATGAGTAAAGATAGAATTCTTATTCTTTGGAATGAAACCAAGCAAGCAAAGATACTAGACCTCTTGAGAGAACCAAACTTCAAGTGTATTAAGTCTTCACAAAAATTGGGCAGAGTAACGGCTGTTTACAGGTGAATTCCATATTACAAACAAAGTATGTAATCAAAATAACCTGCACACAAAACAAACAAACAACCCAATGTCTTGAGGTAAGCCTCAATAACTCCAGACAAAATATTAATTAAGGTCACAAGGTCTCCAATATAGGCCAAGGTTTCTAATCCTAAGTTCAAGAAGTCCAATACTCCATAATGCCAAGGATAGTAACCAAATAGTCCAAGTATCATTAGAGATTTTTATGGTTCTGTTGATTATTAGGTATCTTCAAAAAGAAAAGCTCAAGTGAGCAAAGATGAAAATAGCATGAAATGTAAATGCTAAAAGTAAATGATGCATAAAAGAGCATAAAATGAAAATACAAAATAAAGTCAATTATTAGTAATTAGTGGTTAGTTGGATGACCATCTTGAAACTTGCATTTGGAACTCATTAGAGGATTGGTAGAACCAAAGCCTCCACACAACAAATTACATTTGCTTTTTGTCAAGTATATCATCCATTTTGGAATCCTCAACAGTACCATTTAATGATCAACGATGTTTAAGTGATCTGCGTTGACCAAAAGTGATGTAGTTCCATTAGAGGATTGGTAGAACCAAAGCTTCCACACAATGAATCTCAAGGTTATTAGATCAAAGAGATCAAATTAACATACTTTGACTTGCAAAAATAGGTTTGGGTCACGAATGATCATTTATTCGAATCGGGACAAAATTTAGAGCTATGTTAAGCAATCGTAAGTCGGCTTATATAGAAGTCAAACCTATTTTAAGGCCGGTCAATAGCAATCTATGCACCATTTGTTTTGAGACGTGATATAGAGATCATGCTCCAATAACACTTAGTGCAATAAGAATGAGATAAGATGAACAGGGGTGGAAAAGAATATACAAACCACATTTGAATTAAAATTTAATCAAACTATTATTAAAATCATTCATCTATTTTTATGAAGTTAGACTCAACACCATGGATCCAATGATGTTAATAAAGTTCATGATAAAAATTCAACCCAAGATCAGCCAGAAAATAATCACAAAATAATATTATATTTAATATATACATTAAAAAGGATTTTAAAATGTTTTAAAATAGAAATGAAAGAGAAAAATATTAACTATGTTCAAATTGGTTTATAAAAATGAAATAAGGTTATAGAAAAATCAGAAATAAACTCAAATATTTTTATAAAATTTTTGGTAATTATTTAAAGTCAAAAACTATTTTTTTAAATTAAAAGAAATGAGTAAAATAAACTAAAAATGGTAAAAAAATAACAAAGTCAGAAATAAAAAATAAATGAGGTCTCTAATATTTATCACAATATCATTGGATCATTCCATAATTTTTCAGAATTTAAAAATGCATAAAATTATTTTTAGACATTTAAAATAATTCAAATAAAGTGAAAATTTATTAAAAAAAATCAAAACACAATAAAATTATGAAAAAATAATAATCAGAAATAGAAAAATCAAAAATATTTTTCATAATTTTTTCAGATTTTTTGGACTTAAAATGAATTTTCTATGATCTTTTGAAGTTTAAAACAATTAAAATAAAAATAAGAAAATAAAATGTCAAACCAAAAAAATATGGGCCATCTGATCATTGTCAAAATGCGTTAGTAAACAGATCAAGTGGACCTGACGCCCTGTGCATGTTATGGACTTTAGTGAATAAAATATTGGATCATTAATTAAATCAGAAATTCAAAAAGAACAAATGGCACGCCATCATTGGTTGGAAGATGACACGTTGTTCATCTTCAATCTCCAGCCAATCCCAAAACCAGGTCACTCAAAATGTAAAATTAGTGCACGAGACCTATTCCATTCGCTTCGTCTCTTCAAGACGAAGATAACCACACCTTTGCGACAAATTTATATAAATTGTAGCTCAAGCAATTTGGAAAGATAGTTTTTAAAAGGAATTTGAAATTTCATGGTCAAACTGAGTTTCCAGATAAAATTAAATGTTGCGACTAGAACCAGGACAATGAGAGCTTCACAATGATATCAAAGTTTTGAAGAATTGATGAAGGAATCTACCTATTGAGGTTGAGTTGCAGAGCTCTGAAACTGGACTTCTATGAATCAATATAGGTCACGATTCTTGAAGGTAATTGTATGGTTAGCTTCAGAGAAGATCAAGGAAGGTGAATTGATAGAAAAAAAATGGATTGAAAAAGGCTTGAACACTGATTTCGAATTTGCAGAAAAAAGAGTTATAGAATGAGTTTGCAGGGTTATTTTGGCTGTTCAAGCTTGAGGAAATGAATGGGGATGGCCCTCTATTTATAGGGAATCAAATGGAATGTTCAAGCGTGTGAAATGATGTAGTTTGGAGGAAAATCATGTGAAGTTGCAAACAAGAAAAGCGTGACTTCTATTTTGATCAAAACTCATCCAAAACGCATGTTTTACTATGCTAATCACTTCTGGAAGTTCACTAAACATGTTTAGAAGAAAAACGCGTAGAAAAAATGTGTTTAAAAGCTAAATCAAGGATTTAAAATTCTGAGTTTTGAAGAAATTTCAGTTTCAAGTTACCAAGTTGAAATCAATGGCATTCTCAACTCAAGGGGTCTTAGGGACTGATTCTTGATGCTTTAGAAAGATGAGGTTACAATATTTGCAATGGGAAAAGAATGGAATCAAATGGATGTTTGAGCTGAAAGTTGTAATGAGTCAAAGCTGGGAAAAAGAGGTTGAGTTTCCATACTTAGAAATATTTCGAGTTTTTCTTCAAAAGTGACTTATAATATTTTGCATCCAAACATGGCCTTCCTCTTAGAATTTACTCTTGACCAAAAAATATGGAATGAAATAGACCTCTTGAATGACATTTTAAAACTTGAACCGTTCAAAATGTCCAAAAATTGAGAGAGTTATGAAATGTTGAAGTTGCCAAAAAATCATGAAATGACCTATAATCTTTTGTATCCTTATGGAATCTTTCATCCATTTTATCACTTTTCACATAAAAAAAGGAATAAATTTCACATACTCAAGATCATTATGGAAAAAGAGTGGGCTCAAGGTGATAAAAATTGACTAAGTTATGATTATTTGAAGTCACACATGGGAAACTGGGGGGTCATTTAGAGGACTTGTAATCTTTCTTCATTATCAAGTTTCTTCCACATGAAAACTCCTTGAAAATTTTGAAGTGATTTGTTAATAACCCTTTTAAGATAAGGATGTTTTTGGAATCACTCAAATATACCAAAATATGAGCAAAATATACTTCTTTGAAGTTCAAAACCCTAGCTCCTAGATCAAGAAAATGCTTTGAGTAACTTTGACAATTTTAAACAACCTTCTTCTACCAACACTTTTTCTTTATATATAGGAGTTGTTGATCATGATAATAAGAACTCATAGAAACAAAAACCACTTCCATATCTTTAGAATTGAGAGAAATATGCACTTGTGACCAATGGGAACAAGGCCTTGTCCAACCATGACAATTTTTTCAATCAACCCCTTGTACTTTTGAATCAATCTTGATAACTTTGAAATATGGTGTACCAAAATAAACCTTGCCATGCAATTTATTCCAAAACAACTTCAATGGTGAGGTTTGAATTTCTCAAGCTATATTGACTAGGGAATAAAAATAAACTCATGAACCCATGGATCAAATTGCTAAGCCACATTGCCTTTACCTACATTATTAACAAGTAAGACAAACCAAAATTGCATTTTATTAATTAAAAGTAAAGTCAAAACAAAACATGCATGATCACAAAATAAAAAAAAGTCAAGGTGCTTGGTGATTCTTCAAAGAGCAGAGCTAAAGATAGGGAGGAGAACCAAAAGTCTTAATATGATCTTGTTGTGATTGAATCAATATGGTATGATGGAGGGATCTTAGGGGAAACAATTGGGGTACAACAGATGCCCTTATTTAAGTTTCTTCTATCCGGAGATACAAAGGTTAAAAATCTTCGTGTCGACGTGATGGAAGATACTTAAATATAAAACAAACCCTATTTTTGGCCCTAAGATGCCATGCAATGCTTATGAGTATGAATGCATATGAACAATTTCAAAGGGACGCAAAACACCACTGGGGATGTAGCAAAGGAAATTAGGATCAAAAGAAAAACCCGACCAAGAAAATAAATCACTGGTGAATCAAAAGACCCGACTCATAGAGGATGGTAGAAGACCAAAGGATACACAAAGTTTTACTGAAGCCGAAACTACCGACGTTCACTGAAGGTAGAAAGAGAAAAGAATAACAACACCGACGTTTACTGACGGTGAGATACCAACATTCATTGAAGGTAGAGAGACAAACATCGACGTTCACTGACGATGAACTACCAACTTTCACTGAAGGTAGAGGGAAAAGATATATCATAACACCGATGTTCACTGGCGGTGAACTACCAACGTTCAATGAAGGTAGAAAAAAGATAACAATCACCACTTTCACTGATGGTGACCTACCAACTTTCACTGAAGGTAGAGAGAAAAGGAATATCATAGCACCGACGTTCAATGACGGTGAACTACCAACATTCACTGAAGGTAGAAAAAAGATAACAATCACCAACTTTCACTAATGGTGAACTACCAACTTTCACTGAAGGTAGAGAGAAAATATATCATAGCACCGATGTTCACTGGCAATGAACTACCAACATTCACTGAAGGCAGCAAAAAGATAACAATCACCAACTTTCACTAATAGTGACCTACCAACTTTCACTGAAGGTAGAGAGAAAATATATCATAGCACCGCCATTCACTGACAATGAACTACCAACATTCATTGAAAGTAGCAAAAAGATAACAATCACCAACTTTCACTGATGGTGAACTACCAAATTTCACTAAAGGTAGAGAGAAAATATATCATAGCACCAACGTTCACTGACAGTGAACTACCAACATTCATTGAAGGTAGCAAAAAGATAACAATCACCAACTTTCACTGATGGTGACCTACCAACTTTCACTGAAGGTAGAGAGAAAATATATCATAGCACCAACGTTCACTGACGGTGAACTACGAATGTTCACTGAAGGTAGCAAAAATATAACAATCACCAACTTTCACTGAAGGTAGAGAAAAAATATATCATAGCACCGACGTTCACTGAAGGTGAACTACCAACGTTCACTGAAGGAAGCAAAAAGATAACAATCATCAACTTTCACTGATGGTGAACTACCAACTTTCACTGAAGGTAGAGAGAAAATATATCATAGCACCGCCATTCACTGACAATGAACTACCAATGTTCACTGAAGGCAACAAAAAGATAACAAGTTTTCCCCAAAATCATGGCGTTTCACCTAGAAAGGGTCTCAACTTCTTCTTTAACTGAGGCACTCTGCCTGGAAAGGGTAATATATAAGCTGTCTCAAATAAAGAGACTACAACTTGCAAAGTTTTCAAAATGGGTTGTCTCTGCCATATTGAAAGACTTGCCATCCACTGGAGTAATTTGACAACAAACTACAAACTACCCGCTCATAGAGAAGATAAAAAAAAGTAACGTCGACTTTTACATGGAAGTATCAGTTTCTCAAATAAAGAGAACCGCTACTTGCTGTTATAGGAAGGATTGTAAAAATGACTTTCTGGGGAAAACAAAATGGCTTCCTGGGGAAAGAGATATGAATTCCTGGGGAATGAATCATGATTTCCTGGGGAGTGAATCATGACTTCCTGGGGAGATGCTAACATATTCCTGCTGAGGAGATAAAGCCTTCTTGTGCAAAATAAATGTACATTTTCAAACCAAAGCTCGAAGCTTACAGAGATCAAAAGTAATAATATCGATGGGAAATAAAGATTCAAACCAGAAATAAACTGGAGTAAAACGGTCAACCAAAAACATCCCTTGAGAAATAAACTCAAGAGGGAAACCCAATCTATTCAGACAAAGAGCTGTACAGGAAGGATAAAGCAGAAAATCTTCCACGAGGGATAACTCAGTGGGGAAATTGAAAGAATATGCACTTTCTGCTTAAGGCCAACACTCTATTGGAGAGAGAAAAACACAACTCTGCAAAACAGGGTAATATGTCAACAAAATATCAACAAATGTGAATGAGCAATGATTTGCTAAATTTAACCATGCATGATGTATGTATGAATGTATGAGTGTTATCGTGTATATGCTGACAAAACAGGCATATAACATTGGGGATAAACAAACAAAACCAACTCGGGCATAAACAACACTTGGCTAAATCACATCAAAGATGAACATTCCATACGAAAATAAGCACCAACTGAGGAACCAAAATCCTATTCCGCGGCTTAACGTCACTGGGAAGGAACATAATCCGGAAGTAATCAAATCAAAGCGAAAAAGTTGTACAGATACAGGGATATAACATCCTTCTCTAGGCTTCACCAAGGAATAGCACGCAGACTTCAATGAGAAAACAAATTATTTCACGGTCCGCACTTCTACAGGGGATTGCAATACTGATTTCAAATAAGGAAGATGGAAACAAAATCGGAAAAATATCAACTAAGAATTCCGAGCTGACTTCATTGGGGAAACATCATACATACTTCACTAGGGGAGATTGTGCCTCATTATCGAGATATCAACTGAGGACCTCGTGCTGACTTCATTGGGGAGGCCAACACCACATCAAAGAGGGGAAACTAAGATATGTTCTTCACTGGGGAAACCAGAGATATGTTCTTCAATATTGAGAGTAAGTATTGCACCAACTTCTCTGGTGAAAAAGTATGAAACCTCATGGGGACAACAACTTGGAGAGTTAAGAAGTCAAACATTACAGCAAGAAATCAATCTTATGGGGATATTAAATCAAACCCAGCACTTGGCGGGTGAAAACCTAAAAACTGACAAATGCCTCAACCCTTCTTAAATAAAACATTGGCCTTGCCTGATTATCGAGCAATCAAACAAAATGCAAGTACTGCCGAAAGGAAGATGCTTCGTAAATGAGCCAAATCTCAACATGCATGGGGAGAAAATTCTTTTATTAAGTAGTAAAGCCTTCACTGAGGAATGTTGGATTGGGTCTTCATATCATGCAAACTTTTAACAAAAGATGCCCTAGGATAGCCTACCTGGGGAATCAAGAAGTCAACATTATATAAAGAGGTTAAACACATGGGGATTTTAAATCAAACCCAACACTTGGCAGGTGAAAACCTAAAAGGTTGACAACTGCCTCAACAGTTCTTAGAAAATATACTGCCCTGGTCTAGTTTCCTGGGAAATAAATACCAATAATAATGCCAAAACTGCAGAAAGAGCGACATTTTGCCAATAGTTCCATCTCAGTACACCAAGGGAAGAAGACCTTTTGTTATATGAGGGAAAACTTCACTGGGAAACCTGGGATAGAGGCCTCAGACCATGCAAACCCAAAATCAAAAAAATGAACCAAGACATGACTGGGGACACTGGGATCACAAACCCAATACTGCACCTTACGCCAATTGGTATCGTCTTTAATATACAAAAATCACACGCATACCAGCGAAAACAACCTGAGAAAACCTTCCCAGGGGAAACAAAACTTCTCAAAAGTACTGGAGTTCTTCCATTCATGGGACCACCACTTTTGTTTTCCCCTTGAATCACAAAATCTAAAGTAAAATTAAGTTGTAAATTCTTTTTGAAAAATAATTTTGTTATTAAATCTTTTTTCTTTGAAAATTATTATCAATAATAAATGGAGTCTTTATAAGCTGAATAAAATAAGAATTACAAAGAATTGGGTAAAATCTCAAATTTTATTGATAGAATGGTAGTCTACGAATGGTGAGACTCCATAGATAATTACAAAGTTCGTAAAATGGTAATATATAATGGAAAATATACATTGAGATACAATGACCACTATTCCCTCTAACAACTTTGAAATTCTGAGCAGCAACTTCCGTTGAAGTATGGTGAGGATCCAAGAATATTGTTGCTTCAATGATCAAGTCTTGTCTGATGCAGTTACTTGCCAAGAAAGTCCCTAACTTTTGCCTAAGCTGCCCTTGCGGGTTTTTAACTTAGCGGGAAATTTTATTCTGTTTATGTCTCTAATTTTTGCCTAGACCTCCCTTTTGGGTTTTCGGCCTACCGAGACGCTCCTTTTTGCCTAAGCCGCCCTTTCGGGTTTTCAACTTAGCGAGCTGTTCTTTTATTTCTTTAGGCGAAGTATTTCTTGACTGCATCGGCATTCATGGGACATGGGAACTCCTCTCCATCCATAGTTTCAAGAATTAATGCACCGCCAGAGAAGGCTTTCTTGACAACATATGGGCCTTCAAAATTGGTAGTCCACTTGCCCCTAGAATCAGCATTAAAAGACATGATCTTCCTGAGCACGAGGCCGCCTTCTTTGAATTCACGAGGTTTGACCTTCTTATCAAAAGCTCCCTTCATTCTCTTCTGATATAACTGCCCATGACACAAAGCCGTCATTCTTTTCGATCAAATTCAATTGGTCAAACCTGTTCTGGACCCATTAAGCCTCTGACAACTTGGTTTCCATTATCACACACAAAGAGGGAATCTCAACCTCGATTGGGAGCACCACTTCCATTCCATACACAAAGCAGAACGGGGTTTCTCCTATTGAAGTGAGGACAAATGTCTGATATCCATGTAAAGCAAAAGGGAGCATTTCATGCCAATCTTTATAAGTGACAGCCATCTTCTGGATGATCTTCTTGATATTCTTATTAGCAGCTTCAACAACCCCATTCATCTTTGGCCTGTACGGAGATGAATTATGATGGACTATCTTGAATTCTTCACAAAGCTTTTTCATCATCTTGTTGTTCAGATTCGAGCCATTATCGATGATAATTCTGCTCAGCATACCATACTGACATATGAGGTTATTCTTAATGAAGTTCACTACCACCTGCTTAGTAACATTAGCATATGAAGCAGCTTCCACTCATTTTGTGAAGTAATCAATTGCTACCAAGATAAAACGGTGTCCATTTGAATCTTTGGGTTCTATCATTCCAATCATGTCAATACCCCACATAGAGAAAGGCCACGAGGAAGAAATAACATTGAGAAGTGTCGAAGGCACATCAATCTTGTCCGCATAAATCTGACATTTATTGCACTTCTTTGCAAATTTGTAACATTCAGATTCCATTGTCAGCCAATAGTAACCTGCCCTTAGCATCTTTTTAGCCATTGAATGTCCATTGGCATGAGTTCCAAATGAACCTTCATGAATCTCATGCATCAACATGTTTGCTTCGTGTCTATCCATGCATCTTAGCAGGACCATGTCATAATTTCTCTTGTACACCACATTTTCACTGAGGAAGAAGCTTCTAGCCAATCTTCTCAATGTATTTCTATCTTTATTCGAGGCACCAACCGAGTATTCCTGAGTCTGGAGAAAATGCTTGATATCATAATACCAAGGTTTCTCATCTACTACCTCTTCTGTTGTAAACACATGAGCGGGCATATCCAGCCGCCGAACTATAATTCGAGGTATATCATTCCAAGTATTCACTTAATACATAGAAGCCAGAGTTTCCAGAGCACCGCCATTTGATTTTCGTCTCTAGGGATGTGATGGAATTAAACTTTATTAAAGAAGGGTAACAATCTTCTAGCATAATCTTTGTAAGGGATCAAGTCGGGGTGATCAGTATCCCACTCTCCTTTAATCTGATTTATTACCAAAGTTGAATCTCCATATACATCTAGAATTTTAATTCTGAGATCAATAGCTTCCTCGAGACCCATGATGCAAGCCTCATATTCTGCCATATTATTAGTACAATCAAATGTCAACCTTGCAGTAAAAGGGATGTGTGATCCATGTGGAGTGACAATCACAACACCAATTCCTTTACCATAAGCATTCACAACTCTATTAAATATTATACTCCAACGAGATTCAGGATCAGGACTTTCCTCAGGCAATGGTTCATCATAATATTTCACTTTCAGAAACATCACATCCTCATCGGGGAAATCAAACATCACAGACTGATAATCATCAACTGGTTGGTGAGCAAGATAATCTACCAACACGCTGCTTTTAATAGCTTTTTGAGTGCGGTATTCAATGTTATATTCAGATAACAGCATCTGCCAACAAGCAATTCTCCCAGTAAGAGTAGGTTTTTCAAAAATGTATTTGAGTGGATCCATTTTGGAGATCAACCAAGTAGTGTGATTCAACATATACTGCCACAAATGTTTTGTCGCCCAGGCCAGAGCACAACATGTATTTTCAAGCCTGGAATATCGCGACTCATAATCAGTAAAATTTTTACTGAGATAATAAATTGTGTACTCTTTCTTCCCTATTTCATCTTGTTGTCCCAAATTACAGCCCATAGAATTATCTAACACTGTCAGATACATAATCAATGGTCTTCCTTCAATAGGAGGGAGCAAGATAGGAGGTTCAAGCAGATATTCTTTAATACTTTCAAATGCCCTTTGGCAGTCATCTGTCCACACACAACGTTGATCTTTCTTTAACAACTTAAAGATCGGTTCACACGTTGCAGTCATGTGGGAAATGAATATGGAAATATAATTCAAACGCCCGAGGAACCCTCTAACTTGCTTTTCAGTTCTCGGCGCTGGCATTTCTTGAATTTATTTGACTTTATCAGGGTCAACTTCAATCCCTCTCTGGCTAACAATGAAACCCAACAATTTCCCTGACCGAACACTGAAGGTACATTTATTTGGATTCAAGCGAAGACGATACTTCCTCAAATGCTGAAACAACTTAAACAAATCTTCTACATGCCCTTCTTCAGTCTGGGATTTAGCAATCATATCATTAACATATAACTCAATTTCCTTATGCATCAGATCATGGAATAGGGTTGTCATAGCCCTCTAGTACGTTGCACCAGCGTTCTTCAACCCGAAGGGAATCACTGTGTAACAAAATGTTCCCCGGGTTGTGATAAATGTTGTTTTTTCCATGTCCTCAGGAGCCATCCTTATTTTATTATACCCAGAAAATCCGTCCATGAACGAGAAAACTTTTAATTTTTCTGTGCTATCCACTAACATATCAATGTGTGGCAATGGAAAATCATCTTTTGGACTAGCTTTATTTAGATATCTGTAATCTACGCACATGTGAACTTTTCTGTCTTTCTTAGGTACTGGGAAAATATTGGAAATCCATTAAGGGTATACTGATCTCACAAGAAAACTGGTATTAATCTGCTTTAGAACTTCTTCTTTGATCTTCACTTCCATATCTGGGTGAGTTCTTCGCAATTTCTGTTTGATTGGCGGGCACTCTAGGTTCAGCAGAAAACGGTGTTCTACAATGTATGTATCTAGACCAGGCATATCTTGGTAAGACCAAGCAAAAATATCCACATACTCTTTCAACATATCAATCAAACTGCTCTTCACATCAGGATGCATCAATGCTCCGATCTTGACTTCCTTCAGATCTTATTCTAAACCCAAATTGATTACTTCCAATGGCTCTTTGTATGGCTGAATGGCATTTTCCTCGCGCTCAAGCAACCGTGAGACCTCTTCTAGAATCTCATCATAGTCTTCTTCTTCGGACCCATAAACAGTTTGGTACGGTGGGACAACTGACTTGAGGTTTTGCGTTTGTGTTCACAAATGTTTCAGTTTAGCAAGAGTCGCCACCTACTTTTTATTTTATCCTAAGGAAAGGTCAAAAAGCACAAGAAAGACCTTTGAGACGTTTTCTTGGGTTCGGGGAGTAGATTATAGAAAGGGAAGGTATTAGCACCCTTTCTATCCATGGTTATCCATGGGCTCTTAGTTACTTATTTAGATCACTTGCTTTGCTTTTCAATTGTTTGAAATAGTGCTCTTCAATTGTTTGAAATGGTGCTTTGTGTGTGGTTTTGAAAGATGTTTTGAAAAGAGGCCATCATTGTGGCAACCTTTGTAATGATTCTTGTTTGAATGTATACAAATGTGTTTTTGTTCTTTTGAAAAGTTTTCAATGTTTGAAAGTTGGATTTTGAAATTGTGTTGTGAAGTGTATTTGAAAATAGAAAGTATGTTTTTTACAAGCTTTTGATCAAGTAACTAAGAGTTATCTACCCTTTTTTACTCAAAGATCTTTCTTATGTTTTTAACCCTTTTAACAGTGTTGTTTCACCATTGTATTTGGTGAACAACCTTGTGTTAGGATGTTAAACGGGACAGGCGTGGGTCATCGTGTAGACCATGATAGCAATTGTGTCAAGTATTTTTGGCAATTTTCTTGAGGGACTTGATCATTTTGTTTAGGCAACTCAGATAGCGTCATCGAGGGACTATGATCTTTTGTTTTATTTTTGTTTTTCCAAAGTACTTGACATGCATACCATGGCCCATTTTTGAAGGCAACAAGTGGATTGTAACCCTAGGGGTGCAAGTGTGCATTGTGTTTGTTTTTCGTGCATTTTTGTCTTTGATTAGGTCAAACTATTTGTTGGTTTTTGATTTTGCATACAAACCCTAATTCTAATCATGGCATAATTGAAAGCTTAAAGGTGCGAGAATTTAAATTCTACACTATTACAACATGATATAGGGAGGGGGGTACAAATTTGAATAGGGGATTATTTTGCAAGAAATTAAACCCTAAATTATTACAACCAAATTGAATTTACAAGGCATAATATTTAAATGTACAATATTTAAATAAAATACAATAAATAAATATTATATAAAATGTATTATGCAAAAAAAAGTTTTTTTTATGTATTCATGTATGCAAAAAGTATTTTTAATGTAAAAGGTATAAAGAAATAAATAAAGATTAATTTCATTTGTTTTTAGGGCAAAAACCCTAATTCTTTAAGAAAATAAATATAATGTATTATTTATGTACAAAAATATATTAACATGTATAAAAATAAAATATATCCAAAAAAGGTATTTTTTTAGTATAAGTAATAATAAAAATAAAATATGATATTTTTGTGTTTTATTTCTATGTTTTTTTAATAAAATAAAGTATATATGTATATATATATATATATATATATATATATATATATATATATATATATATATATATATATATATATATATATATATATATATATATATATATATATATATATATATATATATATATATATATATATATATATATATATATATATATATATATATATATATATATATATATATATATATATATATATATATATATATATATATATATATATATATATATATATATATATATATATATATATATATATATATATATATATATATATATATATATATATATATATATATATATATATATATATATATATATATATATATATATATATATATATATATATATATATATATATATATATATATATATATATATATATATATATATATATATATATATATATATATATATATATATATATATATATATATATATATATATATATATATATATATATATATATATATATATATATATATATATATATATATATTAAATATATTAAGTGTGTAAAAATAAAATAAAATATTTACAAAAATACAATATATTCAAGAAAATTATTTTTGGTGTGAATAAAAATAGAAATGGAAATAAAAGTATTATTTGCATTATTTTTAAATTTAAACAAAAATAATATAAAAGCATATAAAATGTTTTAATGCTAGTAATAATTGAAATAAATACCAAATAAATGTAAAAATTATAAAAAATATTTTTGGAGCATTTTTTATATTTAAAAATAAAATATCAAAGTCATAAATAAAATAAAAATGCAACAATAATAAAAATACAAAGAAATGGGTCCGGGGGTGTGAAACTGAAAACGGGGGTGTGAAAAGCAGGAAATAGCCAGGCCCAACCCAACTACTTCATCTTCTTCCTCTGTTCAAACAAAATACGCGCCATCTGTGTACAAACTGCCAACTCCTGGAAACGTGATCCTTTGACAAAACTCAAAACATGAAACTTGTAGATCATCAAACAACGATTTCAACCATATAAAACATTAAATCTAACTCTCAAAGACCAGAGAGAATTTTTCTGGCCCTAATTTCTAACCTAGATTTTTCAGAAAGTTCATGGATGAAATTCTCATAGCACGATTAATATAAATGAAAACTAAGCACATGTATGGTTTCAGGGCAATGAGTACAACATCTTTCATTCACAAACCTAAGTCTAAATGTTCCTAAATAGAGAGATAGAAGTTCATGAAATACCTATTTCAGTTGAGTTCGGGCTGGACAATGCAACAACTTTCAATGGGGCCTGAGGTTCTTTTGAGCTTACTTGATGTCCCCTGATCCTTTCTCAATGCTTAGTTTGTTTTCAAGTGGCCTGAATCGTGCTACAAAACTCAACCTGCAAAGCTTCCAAACAAAAATGGTGATGTGTGTTAATGGAGTTACAACAACTTGTGAATGGTCTGGATAACTTAGGTATATTGATTGGAATGTGTTTGAAGTGATTTTGGATAAAACGCACGAGAGGATTTGATTGTGGCTTGTGATTTGCAGAACTGACCCTGTTTTGCAAGAAAATGTGGTTTTTGAGTATGAGGAGGTTTGAGAGGTCAAGGGCTCGTGCTTCTGGCTTGCTAGGGTATGCAAAACTTGTTTGAAAACTTTGCTTCAGTTCAATATATCAGATGTGTGTGTTATGAGCTTTTTGGCCATTTGACTTGTTTTGAAAGTAAATATGTGAAGTGACCAAGCTAGGGCCTGTACAGGCTAGTTACAAGCATGCTCAAGTTGGTGTACTATGCCTGAGATTAGGGAACTTGTTTGCTGTAAGGAAAAAAGTCCAAGGCTCAAGAAAATGCAATTTGACATAAAGTGGCCTTTATGAAAATGGAAGTATGACCTTTATGCTCAAAATGGAAATGTTCATTGTACAATGCTCTCTTGATTAAAACAATGCTAATGTCCAATGTATTTGCATTCAATTTTGGAGTGTAAATTGGTTTAGAGGCCTGTAATCATGTACTAAGCTAGTTTGGTCAGATTTGCAACTTGGTATGAACATGTATTGGCCATGGTTACAAAGTGAGTTTTTGCCAACTTCAAGCATTCGATTCTCCCTAACCACAAAGGTGTTTGAGGAGTTCCTTGACAATTTGGAAAGCTTGCAACATGTAATATAATCCATCTTTGAAATGAAACTTAAGAATCCAAGTGGAACTATGTGAAAAATGGCCAAGAAGATGGGTCAAAATCCTGCCTAAACTAGGGCAAAATTTCTCTAAGTTAAAAGTTTTAGGTACCCTTGTTCCAAAAATCATAACTTCAGATCCAAGCCTCTTTTGAGAAAACTTTGTGAATAAAAGTTGTAGACTTTGTGATGGACTACAACTTTAATGTTGTAAGTTTTGTTTGAATCCATTTGCATCTTGGTGAAAAAATGGGACAAAGTTAGGAAAAAATAAGAAAATTTTATAACTTAGAAAATTTCTAAGTTATGAATTTTTTCCATTTTAAACCCTAATTTGTAATTTTGGGTTTCTTAATGAACAAGTTTCATAATTTGACATGTCTTGATGAAAAATGACCCTTGACACTTGATTTTGACCAAAAAGTCAAAGTTTGACTTTTCAGTATACAATTAAATTTTGATCAGTTGACTGAAAAATTCATCTGTCAATCCTATGCATTTGAGATCTTTTGAACTTGTTGAATGGTTCAAGATAATGTCATTGAGTCCTTGAGTCCATGGTTGAGCTTGATTTGCCATTGGTTAGGTCAAACAGTCAAAAATTGCCTTTGTACAGTCAAAACCCTAAAAATGACCATTTTGCCCTTTTGGTGATCTGATCAAATTTCTTGTGGAATTGTGATCCAAACTTGATCAAATGGTTCATATGAGTTCATAATGTTGATGTGGGTCAAATTTAATGAGATTTGACTGTCAATTGGCCATAGTTGATTTTCCCCCCAATATAGTTGATTTCTAGGTCAACTGTCCAATTGACTGGGCAAAAATTTGATTCAAGGCTTGAAACTTGGTATGGATAAACTTGTGAGTCCAATATGAAGTATGAAAGTCACTTTGGGCATTGTGGGTCAAAACATCCCTGTGCAAACTCAAACCCTAATTTAGGTCAACAGTGCAAGGAGGTGTCTTGAGCAGAGGAAACCCTAGCTTGATCTTGAGTTCCAAGAGTCTTGTGATGAGAAATGTTGATGAAATGAGAGGGAAAATTTTGGGGTACAACAGTTGCCCCTGTTCAATCTTCTTGAACCTGAAGAGTTAGATTGGTAAGTTTGCCTTTCGCGACTCGAAGGTAAAAGAGGATTGGACACTAGAGTGCCCGTAAATTTGCACTCGTAAAAAATATAGCTGAGGAAATGGGCTTAAAGATGCCATTTGGAGATGGTAAAATCTCGCTGGAGATAGGCTTAAAGATGCCATCCAATAATGTTTGTTGAATTGCAATGTTGTAGGTCAGAAAATGAGCATCAAAATGGTATCCGTGTCTGGAATGAATTTGAACTGTATCTGGAGGCTGAGTCTGTATGAGAAAAAGAATGACGTCCTTGTCTGGAACGTATCTGAGCTGTAACTGTATTTGAACTTTGAATGAATATCAGAATTACTGCCATGTCTAAAGTGTATCTGTATTGTAAATGGGTAACAGAGAAACATCTGTATGGAGCAACTGTGTGCTGGGGATAAGTGCTGAATGAGTGACAGAATGGCAACCTTGTCTGGAGCGTATCTGGACTGTATCTGAAGTTGAGATCTGTATGAGTAGAAGAATGACTTCCGTGTCTAGAGTGTATTTTAGGCTTTAACTGGGATCTGAATAAGTGACAGAATGACTTCCGTGGCGACTGCATTGGGGAGAATCAAACTTCTGGTGTAAGGGCCAGAATGGCATCCGTGTCTGGAGCGCATCTGAACTTGTAGCTGATAGTTAAATCTGAATGAGAAATAGAATGGCTGCCGTGTCTGGAGCGTATCTAGTCTGTATCGGATTGCTGAAGTCTGAATGAGTAGTAGAATGACCGCCGTGCCTGGGGTGTATCCGTACTGTACTTTGACTTGAAATTATGAATGAGTAATAGAATGACCGCCGTGTCTGGGGTGTATCCATACTGTATCAGAAAAATTGTTAATGATAGCCTTTTAATCTTATCCTGAAAAGGGTAAAATTTTAGCTAAAACACAAAGTTATGTTGCATGATATGTATGATGCAATGAACTATGTTTCCTCAATGTTTATGATATATGAATGTAATGGATCGGCATGTAAGCTGAGTGGCTGTCTTGCTGAGGAAAATAAATCCTTGATAACTGGAGATAATGAAATCTTTGACTTCTACAGGGGAAAGTAAATCCTTGACCAATGCTAAGGATTCAAGAAAAAACTTTGATTGTTGAAGATGAGAAGTCCTTGCTGACTGCTTGGGGATTAAAGATCTCTGATTGTTTGAGAAGGAGAAATCCTGGGACCACTGCTGGAGATTGAAAATCCTTGGTGATTTGTGGGGATTAACAAGGCCTTTGACAACTTCTGCAGGGAATGAGAATCCTTCATAACTTTCCTGGGAAGTAAGGAAAACTCTGGAAATCTTTACTGGGGAGTTAAAACCTGGGAGGCTTCTGCTTGGAGAAAAGAGACCGAGAATCTTCGATCTTGCTGAGAGAAAACTCTGTGGGGCGAATGTTTACTCGGCCGGTGAAAATCAGGAGCTTTGGGTTGTATGCCAAACTACTGGGGAAAGCATCCTAGTTGGGGATAAGCCAAGAAGTTAATTGTTATCTGCTTGGTTCTCAAACTTTTAAGATAGCCTGCTGGGGAAATTGGGGGAAGTTGAACAGTTCCCACCGGGGGTTGATAGTTGGAAATTTGACTCCGCTGGGGAAGAAGGTTTAGAATATTCTGGCTCCGCTAGGGATAGGTATTTCAGGATTTTCGGGCTCCACTAAGGGATCAGGAGTTTGAACTCTGATGGGAATTTTGAAACTTAACTCAGCTGGGGAATCAAGTTTAGAATGCACTGGCTCCGCTGGGGATCTTGAAGCTTAACTCCGCTGGGGAAATATACTCTAAATTTTTAGCCTTGTTGAGGATCTGAATGATGTATTGTAGGGGATTTCTTCTGGAATGGCACAAAGATATCTTCCTACACCTTCAATCTAATCAGTAATTATCCTTTCTCAATTTCGTTTTATTTGTAAGCAGTGATTATATTCAAATGCATATGCCTATTTAACAAAACTTTGGACATTTCAAATAAAACATAAGTGTAAAAAGAAAGAAAGGCAAACAAATTTCTGCACTTTGAAATATCTTTGTATTAACTTTTGTAAGTATCTTTGTATTAAGGAGACAGACATCCTAGTAAGAGAATGTTGTCGTAAAAATTGAGAAAATTTTTATACAAAAGAAAGATGGCTATGTGTAATAATTCCATGGGGTTCCCATTCTGCTATAGCCTTCGCAACTCTGAATATCTTGTCCATTCGCTGCTTCGTCCTCCGATGACTGGATTGATCAGAAGCTTGGAGCTTGTTGGTGAAGAGATTGTTCTTAAAGTGATCCGACGAGGCATAGTCATACGCTTTAATTCCCTAACTTTTGCCTGGACCGCCCTTTCGGGTTTTCGATCCACCGGGAAACCCTTTTTTGCCCAAGTCTCCCTTTCGGGTTTTCAACTTTCCGGTTGTATAGATTTTTGTTTATCCCTAATTTTTGCCTGAACCGCCCTTTCGCGTTTTCGATTCACCGGGATGCCCATTTTTGCCCAAGCCGCCCTTTCGGGTTTTCGACTTGTCGCATCGTTTTATGCGTAGTATCTTTTGACTATGTCTGCATTCGCAGGGTGCGGCAAGTCGTCGCCGTCCATGGTGGTCAGAATCATTTCCCCACCAGAAAATATGCTCTTGATCACAAATGATACTTCTTAAGTAGGAGTCCACTTTCCCCTGGGATCACTTTGCGGCAAGATGATCCGCTTGATTACAAGATCTCTGACTCGATATTCCTGACGCCTAACTTTCTTGTTGAAAGCCTTGGTCATCCATTTTTGATACGTCTGACCATGACAAACAGCAGTAAGTTGTTTCTCATCGATCAAGTTAAGTTGATCAAGCCGGGTCTGAATCCAATCGTCTTCACTCAAATCGGCATCCTTCATAATCCTTAAGGAAGGAATTTGAACCTCCATAGGTAAAACAGCTTCCATGCCATATACCAACAAAAATGGAGTTACCCCTGTTGAAGTACGTGCCGTGGTACGATATCCATGCAGAGTAAATGGTAACATCTCATGTCAGTCCTTGTAGGTGACTGTCATCTTTTGAATGATCTTCTTGATATTTTTGTTCGTGGCTTCAACAGCAATGTTCATCTTTGGCCGATAGGGAGATGAATTATGATGATAAATCTTGAACTGTTCACATAGAGCGGTGATCATAGTGTTGTTCAAATTTGTACCGTTATCTGTGATAATCCTGTTGGGGATACCATACCGGCATATGAGGTTCTGCTTAATGAAGCGGGAAACCACATTCTTTGTAACCGAGGCGCAGGAAGCTACTTCGACCCATTTGGTGAAGTAATCAATAACCACTAGGATGAAGCAATGTCCATTGGATGCCGTAGGCTTGATCTCTCCAATCATGTCAATGCCCCACATTGCGAATGGCCAAGGAGTTGTTAGAACGTTGAGAGGAACATGAGGATCATGTACTTTGTCGACATAGACTTGACATTTGTGGCAAGTACAGGAATGTTGATGACAATCAGCTTCTATGGTAGACCAGTAGTAGCCTGCCCTTAGAATATTCTTAGCCATCGTATGTCCGCTTAAATGGGTGCCAAATGT
The DNA here is from genome assembly GCA_948472305.1 of Vicia faba. NCBI lineage: Eukaryota > Viridiplantae > Streptophyta > Magnoliopsida > Fabales > Fabaceae > Vicia > Vicia faba. The sequence continues at coordinate 573,308,426 of OX451738.1, forward strand.
GCCACTATGTATCTTGGTCATGATCAACTCTGCTTCAACCTTGTCCATACAACGAAGTAGAATACAATCATGGCTGTGCTTATAAAGGATGTCATTGCTTAGGAAGAACTTGGCAGCAAATCTCCTTAAGAACTTTTTGTCATTGACGGAAGCTCCTTCAGGGTATTCTCGAGTCTGGAGATACCTTTTGATTTCATGGAACCAAGGTTGTTCCACTACTTCTTCGGTGTTAATCTCGTGACAGTGTGCAGGTTCGTTCATTCGCTCGGTGGTAATTTGGGGAGCCTCGTTATCCCAGTTGAGTTTAAACATGGAAGACATTGTAGCTAGAGCATCGGCTAACTGATTTTCTTCTCGCGTGAAGTGCTCGAAGGTAATCTGCTCGAAATGAGGCAACAATATCAAGACATGTTCTTTGTATGGGATAAGATTAGGATGTTTGGTGTCCCACTCTCCTTTGACTTGACTGATAACCAAATTCGAGTCCCCAAATATGACCAAAGATTTGATTCCCAAGTCTATAGCAGCCTTGAGACCAAAGATGCAAGCTTCATATTCAGCCTTGTTGTTGGTACAGCTGAAGCAAAGTCGGGCAGTGAAAGGTGTATGGAAACCTTCCGGAGAAATGAGTGCCGCACCGATACCGTTGCCAAGTGCATTTGAAGCACCATCAAAGTACAGGGTCCATCGGGATCCTTGTTCAGGTCCGTCATATGGTCCGTTACCTTCAATGTTGTCCAATGTCATGATGTCCTCATCCGGGAAATCGAATCTCATAGATTGGTAATCTTCGACGGCTTGATGAGCTAGATGGTCAGCTAGTACACTCCCCTTTATAGCTTTTTGGGTAGTATACTGGATATCATACTCAGTCAGGATCATTTGCCATCTAACGATTCTTCCAGATAAAGCAGGCTTCTCGAAGATATACTTGATCAGATCCATCTTGGAAATCAGCAGAGTGGTATAAGTCAACATATTCTGCCTTAGCCGGCGAGCAGCCCATACCAAAGCGCAACAAGTTTTCTCGAGCAGTGAGTAGCGAGTCTCACAGTCGGTAATCTTTTTTCTAAGGTAATAAATGGCATGCTCTTTTCGGCCAGACTCGTCATGTTGGCCCAGTACGCACCCCATTGAGTTATCCAAAACAGTCAAATACATGATTAACGGCCTTCCTTCGACGGGTGGCATCAGAATAGGAGGTTCCAATAAATACTCCTTGATCTTATCAAAAGCAACTTGACAATCATTGTTCCATTCAACTACCTGATCTTTCTTCAGCAGCTTGAAGATTGGCTCACAGGTAGATGTCAAGTGAGAGATGAACCTCGCAATATAGTTTAAGTGTCCCAAGAATCCTCTAACCTCCTTTTCTATGCGGGGGGCAGGCATTTCTTGTATAGCTTTTACTTTAGCTGGATCAACCTCAATGCCTTTGTTGCTGACAATAAATCCCAAAAGTTTACCAGACCTAACTCCAAAAGTGCACTTGCTTGGGTTCAGTCTGAGCTTATATTCCTTCAACCTGGCAAACATCTTTTTCAAATGATCAAGGTGTTCTTCTTCCGTCTGTGATCGAGCTATCATGTAGTCTACGTAAACTTCGATCTCATGATGTATCATATCATGAAACAAAGCTACCGTGGCGCGTTGATAGGTTGCCCCTGCATTCTTAAGTCCGAATGGCATCACTTTGTAGCAGAAGGTACCCCATTGCGTGACAAAAGTAGTTTTCTCCATGTCCTAGGGGGCCATTTTGATCTGGTTGTATCCTGAGAATCCGTCCATGAAGGACAATACTTTGTGTTGAGCTGTGTTGTCAACCAAGATGTCGATATGTGGCAGCGGAAAATCATCCTTGGGGCTAGCCCTGTTTAAATCCCGATAGTCCACACACATTCTGACTTTGCCGTCCTTCTTAGGCACGGGCACAATGTTAGCAACCCATTGCGGATAGGAAGTAACAGCCAGAAAACCATCGTTGAATTGCTTCATTACCTCAACTTTCATCTTCTCAGACATGTCGGGCCTCATTCGGCGGACCTTTTGCTTGATCGGTGGATAGTCTTCTCTTGTAGGGAGACGGTGGACCATGATATCTGTGTCTAGTCCCGACATGTCTTCATAAGACCAGGCGAAGATTTCAACATATCCGTTCAACAACTGCACTAAGCGCTCCTTGACACCTGGTTCCAGGTTGGCACCCACTTTTACCTCTTTCTTGTCTTCATCTGTTCCCAAGTTGATGGTTTCTAGCAACTCTTCATGAGGCAGAATAGCCCTCTCTTCTTGTTGAAAAAGTCTGGCTAACTCTCCCGGCACTTCACAGTCTTCGCCAACTTCGTACTCAGCATGATTGACCAAATCTTCAGAGTTACCGAAGGCTAAAGCAGAATAGTCACCCATGGAATCCATAGTGGATGGGTACCTGCATTTGTGAGTGTAGGTGTGTGTAAGGGATAGCCATCCTTAAACAAAACAAAATTCAAAAGGAAAAAAATGAACACAACAGTTTATAGATGAAGACGTCCAATGATTCATTAAAACATGGCATATGATAATGAAGAAAATCAAGCCCTTACAAATGGACCTACATGCCCCGGGCAAGGCATGAGGTGAAAATAGTGTACGAATTGTTTAGTTATTACAGACCAAAATAAGAAATTGTTCAAAGATAAATTTACTGGTTGATGAAAGTGATGGGAATAAAATCCTTTGCTTCCCATTTGCTTAAACCCCCTTCGACGATTGGAAAGATCCAATCTTCGAAGTTGTTCTCTTCATCCTCATCTTCTACAGCATTAACTCCATGGTGGGTGATTTTGACGGGTGGTCCTCCAGCCTTGGAGTGACGCATAGCCTTTTGTCCTGCAGCAGTAAACCCTAACCCAAACTTGTCCGTCTTATGGGGAAAATCAGGCAGCTGCCCCCACACTGTGCTCTTTCCTTCTTTGATTACCGCCTCTATGTCCTTGAGAGATGCCATCCTAGATACATGCTTGGGAATGATAGGCACCTCAACCATTATCTTCGCAACTGCGACCTCAGGAGAAACTTCTTCAAAATGTTGGAAAGGCATTTCGATGAACTCTCCATCCAACTCCACATAGCGGAAGGAGTTGAGGTGACTTATCATGTACTCTTCCTCGCCGTGCACCGTTATAATCTTACCCTTAACAGGATATTTCAGCATTTGGTGTAAAGATGAGGTAATTACCCCAGCATAATGGATCCACGGTCTTCCTAACAAACACGAATATGAAGGACGAACGTCCATCACATAAAAGGTGGAGTTGAAAACTTCTGTGCCTACTTTGATAGGAATGTCAACCTCTCCGTGAACCATTCTTTTGGACCCATCAAAGGCCCTAACAACGATGTTACTGGGTTTGAGGGTCAATCCTTCGCAGTCCAAACGGTCCAACGCTTTCTTCGGCAGCACATTCAAGGAAGAATCAGTATCAACTAAGACATGGGAGAGGGTGGTTCCCCTGCATTCAATTGAGACATGTAGCGCATCATTGTGTTTCCTTCCTTTGGGAGTCAAATCAGCATCGGAAAAGCCAAGGCCATTATCAACAGTAAGACTGGCCACACACTCCTGAAACTGGTCAGCCGAAGTTTCTTGGGGCACGTGTGCCGTCTTTAAAAATTTGATTAAGGCCTTAGCATGGGCCTCAGAGCAGAGTAGAAGAGCTAACATGGATATTTTAGAAGGGGTCTGCCCTAGCTGTTCCACGACGTCGAAATCGCTCATTTTGATTATTTTCAAGATTTCCTCCATTTCTTTCTGGGTGGTTTCGCGGATAACCACAGTATGAGCCTTCGTCCTGACAGGCGCTTATAGTATCCCCTTACCGTTATCGGTATTATCAACAGACGGTCTTACTTCAGGAGTATCCAATTCTTCAATTATCGGGTCTTGCACAGATGACTTAACAGGTACAGAAGTTTCGAGGGTCCGAAAACTGCTCGGGGGGGAGCAATCTCCGGAGAAAAAATCCGGTCGCTGCAGGTTATCTTGCTTGTTCCCGCAATGTTCCCTATATCAGGGATTTCCTCTTCAAAATTCTCTTGGACTGCTTCAATCTGTTTGATGCCATGATAGAAGATTTCTCCTCCGTAGTTCCATGGTATCGTTTTGCTAGATTGATACGGGACAGGCCCCGACATGGTGATTTTTAATGGTACAAACGCAGGATCAAGTGTAATCTTGACATGCCTTTTACGAGCCTTGGGAAGATTGTCGGAAATAGTTATAATTGCAATATCATTGGTTGAAGTAGCAAAAGTAGCAGGAGTAACAAGAGTGAAGGTATCAACAGGGGTCTTTTGGAAGAGTATCTCTTGGGTATCCATCAGGCGTTGGATACCTGATTTCAACATTGGGCAATCAGCTCGTATGTTCAAACAAAAGTAGTAGTCTTTTCCACATCCTGGGAATATCCCGGCTCTCATCAAATTCTCTTTAATCACTAGTAACGGAGTCAAAAGGTCAGCAACATCGGTAACATGAAGGTCTTCCATAACGACATGAACATTATGATCGTGCTTGGGCATCGGAGCAGAAATCACATTCGGCTTTTCGGGCGCATCGAATTCTACTTCCTTGGCGACAATCAGGTCTTGGATTTTGTTCTTAAGCGCCCAACAATTGTTGGTATCATGCCCTGCACTGTCAGGGTGGTAAGCACACTTGGCATTGGAGTGGTAGTATGAAGAGGAGGTATTAGGGTTCTTTGGCGCTTCCTTCAAACTGGTAAGATTCAGTTTTAACAAATGAGGGAGTACTTGAGCTGGTGTCATGTTGATTTGGGTGAACTGCCGTTGTGGCCTTTCTACCCGTTGTTTATTAGGTCTTGACTGATTGCCGCGAGGTTGATCATTTGAAGAGTTTTGAATCATCACAGCCCCTACAGTTGGCCGGCGCTCGGTTCTTCCTTGACTTTTCTGAGAATAAACAGCATAGGCTTCTTTCTTAGCTGGGAAGGTTTTCTTAACAGCAATGGACGTGGAGGTATCTTTCTGAATCTTACCACTTTTAATACCGGCCTCAACCCTTTCGTCGGTCAAAATTAGTTCGGTAAATCCCGCGGAAGAACTCCTGATTAAATGATTGAAGAAAGGGCCAAACATGGTCCCTAAAAACATGTCAACTAGCTCCCTATCCGATAATGATGGCTGCACCCTTCCAGCCAGATCACGCCACTTCTGGGCATACTCTTTAAATCCTTCATTGGAAGCCATCCCCATACTTTGTAGCTGAGTATGAGTGGGCACCAAATCAGTGTTGTATTGGTATTGACGGTAAAAAGCAGCAGCTAAGTCTCCCAGTTATGAACCTCAAACCTCTTAAGTTGATAGAACCAGTCCAATTGTGTGCCTGACAAACTGTCTTGGAAAAAGTGTACCCAGAGGTCTTTATCAGATGAGTGGGGTTGGATCTTTCTGACATAGGATCTCAGATGCATCTTTGGGTAGGACAGACCATCATACTTAGCAAATGTTGGTACTTTGAACTTGGGAGGAATGATGATCCCAGCGACCAACCCTAGTTCTTCAAAATCTAAACCAGATACCCTTTGCAACTCCATGGCAGCCAATCGATCCTCAAGATTTTTATATTTATCATCCGCCGGGGGATATTGCTGTTCGGAGTAGTCTTCGTCTTCTTCCTCTTCCTCCTCTTCAACTTCAGACTCAGAAGGTCCCGCAGCTCATTTTCCTTTACCAGCCCCTTCATCTGATGTTGAGGGGAACTCAAAAACTTTTCTAGCATTGCTTTCAAACCTTCTTCCAAAAGTGGATACTCCGGGCCTTTTCTTCTTTTTCTCTTTATTTTTCTCCAACAGTGCTTTGAGGTCCTCCTGACCCTTTGCTAAGGTCATGAGGAGTTGATGGAATTGAGAATTATGTGCTTGCAGATCCTTAACCGTCTGCTCCAAATCCATCTTGCTAAAATAAACAGCAGAAAGATAAGGAAACCTGGTGTGAAGACCTGTTTATGCATATGATGAATGGTATGTTATTCATGTAATGCATTCAAGGATTCAGAAATTCAAATTTGTTGTAAACAAAAAGGAACACACGTCATATTAAGAAGAAATTGTTAGTACATAAGTGCCCCATGGGCAAAATATTACAAAAACTCTTAATGTAAAAAGACATTGCGCATCCTCTTTGGTGCGATGTAAGTGTTGAGAGTTTCCTCCTCATGAAGTTGGCGGGTAAGCTCCAAAATCTTCTTCTCACTAGCATAGAAGCTGGCTTCAAAAGTATTCCGTTCTTCCTTGAGTTGGATCCAACTCTTTTGCATTTCTTCCCATGATGTTGGCATGTCAGGTTGTAGGAGGGTGTATGGAACCTCTCCTTCCATAACATGCTCTTTGATCAAGGGGAGAATGTGAGGGTATGGCATCATAAGATTCTGGGCGTGGATTCGTACCCACTTGAGATAAGGCTCAAGGGGGATGGAATTCTTGTGCCCCAGTGTCTTACTATCCACTTTGTTGGGCATCCTCCAAGCTCTGATGAACCTTTGTCGAAGTCCTTGCGCATCGTTGTCGAAGTCAAAAACTAGGTCAGGAATCAGCATGTCATGAGGGCCATCCCTCAGAGCATATCCAAACTGTCTTAGAGCTAAACAAGGGTTGTAGGTAATGACTCCCCTAATGCCAAGTAGTGGGACATTAGGGAATTCCCCACAACGATCAATGATGATGACATTTTCTCTGGACCGAGAACACCAATGAACATCAGAATGTGTGAGGGTCATCAACCGTTGTAACCACCTTGAACCCTGCTCATTCTTCAAAACTGATTGTGGAAGGTGAGAAATAAACCACCTTGCTAGGAGAGGAGTACAACACATGAGAACACCTCTTTTCCTCATTGTTCGTGTGTAAAATGAGTGTAGGATGTCCCCAAGCAATATAGGTACAGGATTCTGGGATATGAAAATCTTGACAGCATTCACATCTATAAGTTGATCAGGGTTTGGGAACAGGACCAACCCATAGATAAGGAGTGCGACAATCTCTTCAAAGGCTTGTAGATCAAGAGAATTCTAGCAGTCTTGTGCCTTCTCAAACAGAAACTTTGCCAAGAAACCCTTGACACCACTCCTGGTTTCCCAATGTCCCTTGATGTCAGATGGTTGCAAGTGTAATGCTTGAGCAACATCTTCAGGCTTTGGTTCTTTTTCCGTACCGTTGTAGGGTAGTTGATGAAGAATAGGAATTCTCAGGAGTTGAGAAAATTCCTCCAAAGTAGGTACTAGTTGGTAATCATGGAATGTGAAACAGTGGTGTAGGGGGTCAAAGAACTAGAAGAGAACTTTCACCATGTCTTCTTCAATGTTGGAGTTGACCAAGCTGAGAAGTCTACCACGTCTTTCACTGAAGAGAGAATTCTCTGGAATCCTGAAAGTGAGTTCCTTGAGTTGAGGAGGGATTCTCACAAGTTTGACTTGAATTATTTTCCTGCGAAGAGATTCCATGACCTACAAAACAAGAACAAAGATGAAGATCCAAACCCTTGAAATGGTTAGTGGATGCATATGATGCTATATAATGTTCATGATGTATGCACAAGCACATGTACAAGCAAGTTACACAAAACCCTAGTTTCAGGCTTGCATGAGGTTTCATAGGTAAATACCCTCTTGAGTTTAGTTGGCTCAAACCTGTCCTATAAATAGTAATCGGGTTCTAAGGAGCTCAATATCACTGGATTGTTTTCTATGTTCATTGTTTTGGTTTAGCCACTTAACTAGCGACCAAAATATTCCAAGAAAACAACCCTCAATGAGTGTAGTATCGAGTATCTACCAACTTCGGACTGCACCAAAGCCGGTCATCTCACTACCCCTAATAAAAGGCCAAGATGGTCACGTAAGGTTCTAAGAGTTCATTAGTGCTTTATGACATCACTCAGCAGCCCCGTATTCTCTTTGATTGACTCAAAGGCTACCGGTACTCACAAATATGTCGCACTAATATAGCTATTGCTTCAACCATGTCGGTATATCCCGCACAGTTTCCACAACGTATTGCTATTTACCTATGAATGTTTCCCAAATCCGGGTAGAGGATTTCAAGCCCAAACAAGAGAAACAAATGTAAAGCAATCAAAGCAAACAATATAATCATGCAAAGGGTGATCTAATCCCTAAGGTTACTCCACTTTTAAATTTTTCCCCAGCAGAGTCGCCAGTTCTGTGATATGGTAGGAGAACTGATTTGAGTTTTGCGTTTGTGTTCGCAAATGTTTCGGTTTAGCAAGAGTCGCCACCTACTTTTTATTTTATCCTAAGGAAAGGTCAAAAAGCATAGGAAAGACCTTTGAGATGTTTTCTTGGGTTCGGGGAGTAGATTGTAGAAAGGGAAGGTATTAGCACCCTTTCTATCCATGGTTATCCATGGGCTCTTAGTTACTTGTTTAGATCACTTGCTTTGCTTTTCAATTGTTTGAAATGGTGCTCTTCAATTGTTTGAAATGGTTCTTTGTGTATGGTTTTGAAAGATGTTTTGAAAATAGGCCATCGTTGTGGCAACCTTTGTAATAATTCTTGTTTGAATGTATACAAAGGTGTTTTTATTCTTTTGAAAAGTTTTCAGTGTTTGAAAGTTGGATTTTGAAATTGTGTTGTGAAGTGTGTTTGAAAATAGAAAGTATGTTTTTTGCAAGATTTTGATCAAGTAACTAAGAGTTATCTACCCTTTTTTACTCAAAGATCTTTCTTATGTTTTTAACCCTTTTAATAGTGTTGTTTCACCATTGTATTTGGTGAACAACCTTGTGTTAGGATGTTAAACGGGACAGGCGCGGGTCATCGTATAGACCATGATAGCAATTGTGTCAAGTATTTTTGGCAATTTTCTTGAGGGACTTGATCATTTTGTTTAGGCAACTCAGATAGCGTCATCGAGGGACTATGATCTTTTGTTTTGTTTTTGTTTTGCCAAAGTACTTGACATGTATACCATGGCCCATTTTTGAAGGCAACAAGTGGATTGTAACCCTAGGGGTGCAAGTGTACATTGTGTTTGTTTTTCATGCATTTTTGTCTTTGATTAGGTCAAACTATTTGTTGGTTTTTGATTTTGCATACAAACCCTAATTCTAATCATGGCATAATTGAAAGCTTAAAGGTGCGAGAATTTAAATTCTACACTATTACAACATGATATAGGGAGGGGGTACAAATTTGAATAGGGGGTTATTTTGCAAGAAATTAAACCCTAAATTATTACAACCAAATTGAATTTGCAAGGCATAATATTTAAATGTACAATATTTAAATAAAATACAATAAATAAATATTATATAAAATGTATTATGCAAAAAAAAAGATTTTTTTTATGTATTCATGTATGCAAAAAATATTTTTAATGTAAAAGGTATAAAGAAATAAATAAAGATTAATTTCATTTGTTTTTAGGGCAAAAACCCTAATTCTTTAAGAAAATAAATATAATGTATTATTTATGTACAAAAATATATTAACATGTATAAAAATGAAATATATCCAAAAAACGTATTTTTTAGTATAAGTAATAATAAAAATAAAATATAATATTTTTGTGTTTTATTTCTAAGTTTTTTTAATAAAATAAAGTATATAATTTTTGTGTTATATATATATATATATATATATATATATATATATATATATATATATATATATATATATATATATATATATATATATATATATATATATATATATATTATATATTAAATATATTAAGTGTGTACAAATAAAATAAAATATTTACAAAAATGCAATATATTCAAGAAAATTATTTTTGGTGTGAATAAAAATAGAAATGGAAATAAAAGTATTATTTGCATTATTTTAAAATTTAAACAAAAATAATATAAAAGCATATAAAATGTTTTAATGCTAGTAATAATTGAAATAAATACCAAATAAATGTAAAAATTATAAAAAAATATTTTTGGAGCATTTTTTATATTTAAAAATAAAATATCAAAGTCAGAAATAAAATAAAAATGCAAAAATAATAAAAATACAAAGAAATGGGCCAGGGGGTGTGAAACTGAAAATGGGGGTGTGAAAAGCAGGAGATAGCCAGGCCCAGCCCAGCTACTTCATCTTCTTCCTCTGTTCAAATAAAATACGCGCCATCTGTGTACAAACATCCAACTACTAGAAACATGATCCTTTGACAAAACTCAAAACATGAAACTTGTAGAGCATTAAACAACGATTTCAACCATATAAAACATTAAATCTAACTCTCAAAGACCAGAGAGAATTTCTCTGGCCCTAATTTCTAACCTAGATTTTTCAGAAAGTTCATGGATGAAATTCTCATAGCACGATTAATATAAATGAAAACTAAGCACATGTATGGTTTCAGGGCAATGAGTACAATATCTTTCATTCACAAACCTAAGTCTAAATGTTCCTAAATAGAGAGATAGAAGTTCATGAAATACCTGTTTCAGTTGAGTTCGAGCTGGACAATGCAGAAACTTTCAATGGGGCCTGAGGTTCTTTTGAGCTTGCTTGATGTCCCCTGAACCTTTCCCAATGCTTAGTTTGTTTTGAAGTAGCCTGAATCGTGCTACAGAACTCAACCTGCAAAGCTTCCAAATAAAATTGGTGATGTATGTTAATGGAGTTACATCAACTTGTGAATGGTCTGGATAGCTTAGGTATATTGATTGGAATGTGTTTGAAGTGATTTTGGACAAAACGCACGAGAGGATTTGATTGTGGCTTGTGATTTGCAGAACTGACCCTGTTTTGCAAGAAAATGTGGTTTTTGAGTATGGGGAGGTTTGAGAGGTCAAGGGATCATGCTTCTGGCTTGCTAGGGTATGCAAAACTTGTTTGAAAACTTTGCTTCAGTTCAATATATCAGATGTGTGTGTTATGAGCTTTTTGCCCATTTGACTTGTTTTGAAAGCAAATATGTGAAGTGATCAAGCTAGGGCCTGTACAGGCTAGTTACAAGCATGCTCAAGTTGGTGTACTATGCCTGAGATTAGGGAATTGTTTGCTGCAAGGAAAAAAGTCCAAGGCTCAAGAAAATGCAATTTGACATAAAGTGGCCTTTATGAAAATGGAAGTATGACCTTTATGCTCAAAATGGAAATGTTCATTGTACAATGCTCTCTTGATCAAAACAATGCCAATGTCCAATGTATTCGCATTCAATTTTGGAGTGTAAATTGGTTTAGAGGCCTGTAATCATGTACTAATCTAGTTTGGTCAGATTTGCAACTTGGTATGAACATGTATTGGCCATGGTTACAAAGTGAGTTTTTGCCAACTTCAAGCATTCGATTCTCCCTAACCACAAAGGTGTTTGAGGAGTTCTTGGACAATTTGGAAAGCTTGCAACATGTAATATAATCCATCTTTGAAATGAAACTTAAGAATACAATAGGAACTATGTGAAAAATTGCCAAGAAGATGGGTCAAAATCCTGCCTAAACTAGGGCAAAATTTCTCTAAGTTAAAAGTTTTAGGTACCCTTGTTCCAAAATTCATAACTTGAGATCCAAGCCTCTTTTGAGAAAACTTTGTGAATAAAAGTTGTAGACTTTGTGATGGACTAGAACTTTCATGTTGTAAGTTTTGTTTGAATCCATTTGCATCTTGGTGAAAAAATGGGACAAAGTTAGGAAAAAATAAGAAAATTTTATAACTTAGAAAATTTCTAAGTTATGAAAATTTTCCATTTTAAACCCTAATTTGTAATTTTGTGTTTCTTAATGAACAAGTTTCATAATTTGACATGTCTTGATGAAAAATGACCCTTGGCACTTGATTTTGACCAAAAAGTCAAAGTTTGACTTTTCAGTATACAATTAAATTTTGATCAGTTGACTGAAAAATTCATTTGTCAATCCTATGCATTTGAGATCTTTTGAACTTGTTGAATGGTTCAAGATAATGTAATTGAGTCCTTGAGTCCATGGTTGAGCTTGATTTGCCATTGGTTAGGTCAAACAGTCAAAAATTGCCTTTGTACAGTCAAAACCCTAAAAATGACCATTTTGCCCTTTTGGTGATCTGATCAAATTTCTTGTGGAATTGTGATCCAAACTTGATCAAATGGTTCATATGAGTTCATCATGTTGATGTGGGTCATATTTCATGAGATTTGACTGTCAATTGGCCACAGTTGATTTTTCCCCAATACAGTTGATTTCTAGGTCAATTGTCCAATTGACTGGGCAAAAATTTGATTCAAGGCTTGAAACTTGGTATGGACAAACTTGTGAGTCCAATATGAAGTATGAAAGTCACTTTGGGCATTGTGGGTCAAAACATCCCTGTGCAAACTCAAACCCTAATTTAGGTCAACAGTGCAATGAGGTGTCTTGAGCAAAGCAAACCCTAGCTTGATCTTGAGTTCCAAGGGTCTTGTGATGAGAAATGTTGATGAAATGAGAGGGAAAATTTTGGGGTACAACACACAGGACATTCAAAGTTGAGAGAGGGTGCAAGGTCATTGTATTCAACGAGTTTTTTAATTAATCTGCACATATGATTTATGATTGCTTTTAGAAACTGACACATATAACAAGTGATCATGCATATTGAATTTCAGTTATTATTTATTTTGAAAGGTTTTTTTTTCTTCTGATTACCATTTTCCAAAAAAAATAAAAAAAATAAAAAACACAATTTGGGAATCAAAGACAACTTTTATTATTGATTTTAAAAATCAAAGCAAACATATAAGCCCATACAATATCAATACCTTCACCTTGGGAAGAGTGAAGATTTTTAAAAATAATAACAAAACAAATTACTTTGAAACATGTATGAAGAGATAACATCAATGGTGATCCAGTTTTGAACCCTAACTCTGTGCGTCACATAATTTGGCATTTCTGGCTCTACTTCATCTTTCACAATGGCATTAATCCCAGAAACAATTGGATGAACATAACCCTTGCTACAAAAGATGTCTTGATACTTTCCTGCAATAGACTTAGGCTTCATGCTCTTACCTTTATCATTCTTCATAGAGAACCCCAAGCCAGCTCTATTCTTGTTTACAGGTGGATCAACAATTTATCCCCATACTTCACTATGGCCATTACGCACAACCTGCTGAGCGTCCTTAAATGAAGCCATAAAATTCTCATTTCCTCTTATATTATCAATGGATAAAGCTTGGAACCGGGTTCCAACAGCAACTTCATCCGCCTCCACAATGCTGAAAGAGGACAAATAAGATATCAATAATGTCTGTTCTCCATTTATAATTACCACTTTTCCTTCTCGCACAAACTTCAACTTCTGGTGTAAAGTCAAAGTGACAGCCCCTACCTCATGTATCCACGACCGTACCAACAAAAAGCTATAAGCGGGTACAATATCCATGACCTGGAAAGTAATCTGAAACAAATGTGGGCCTATATGAATAAGCAAGTCCACTTCACCAATAACAAATTTCCTTGATCCATCAAACTCTTTCACAATAATGCCACTTGGGCGCATGGGCGTTCCTTGATATTTCAACTTCATAAAAGTGCTCCTCAGTATAACATTTAATGCGGATCCATTATCAATCAGCATATTGGATAATGAATCATTCTTGCAGTTCATAGAGATGTGGAGGGCCAGATTGTGATTCCTTCCTTCATCGGATAGTTCATCGTCGTAGAAACTCAGGTTATTACATGTTGTAAGGTTCCCTACCACACCGTTGAATTGATCTACTGGCATATCACTTTCCACAAAAGCTTGGTCCAATACCCTCATAAAAGATTCTCTGTGAGCAGAGGAGTTCATCAATAAAGTCAAGATAGATATTTTTGAAGGAGTCTGCAGTAGCTGATCTACAATTCTGTAGTCACTCATCTTGATTATCTTCAAAATATCATCCACTTCCTTTTCTAGCGTAGCCCCACTAGATTCACCCACTGCCTTCTTGGGTTCAACATTTTCAACAATTTTCTTTCCAGTACTAACATCCCCACGAACAACTGGTGAAAATACACGACCACTGCGGGTCGCTCTTCTAGTCTCAGAAATATTTCCAACATTAGGCATTGGCTGGATGGGAACTTCCACACCATCCTCTAAAATTGTAGCATTATATTTGTAGGGTACAACCTTATCTGACTTGTAGGGGACAGGACCCGGAAAACTAATCACCAATGGAGTAATAGCTGGCTTGCTATGATATTCAACTTCAAAATGGGTAGGTGCACCAAAGCAAGGTACAATAACATTTAATCCCTCTTCAACATAATCAGTCATCATAAAGTCATCTCTAGAAAACATATCTTCATCTGAGGAGAAGAACTCATTCGCAGAGGCATACTCATCATCCGACTCTTCTTCAGCCAAACATAACCCAATCACATCAACTTCGTGGTAATCATCCCTTTGGATTGTAACCTTGATAGTTCCATTATCTAATAACATCTGAACACCTTTCTTTACAATTGAACATCCTCGGGAGTCCCGACAGCAAATTCGGCAAGATCCATACTTATGTTCTACCTGACCGGCCATGTGGCGGAAAGTAGCATGCAATTGTACAAGATCCTCATTCATATATTCCACATCAAAGATTCTAAACTCTCCAAGACATCTAGAAACCATGTTTACTCCCTCTTCATACTCCTCCCTAGGCCTGATTATGTGGATGAGGCCCTCATCCATCATCTCCTGCAAATCAGCCTTTATCTTGTCACAACCCTGAATATCCAACTGAAAATAGCACAACCACCATGGTCATACGTATAGTAGATAAATTCACAGAGTCTTGCATGCATTTTCACCAAATCCCCTCTAACCAATTTAATATCAAAAATCCAGCAGTCGCCTGGACAACCAGCCACCATGTTCACAACATTGTCTCCTCCATACTTTGGTAAAGGATTATCTTTCACATTATGGCCAACATCCTTGAAAGATAAGATACCAGACTTCACTAATTTTTGTACTTCAGTCTTCAAAGGATAGCAATTCTCAACATTGTGCCCTGGTGCTCCCTAGTGAAAAGCACATGTTTGGTCTGCCTTGTAATACGAAGGCAACAGTGATTGTACAGCGGGAGGTGGTCTGGTCTGAACCAACTTCTTCTGAATTAATGCTGGGAGTAATTCTGTATAGATCATAGGGATAAGGTCATAACTCTCCCTTCTATGATTATACCCTTGATTCCCCTGATGGGATGGTCTCTGGTAAGCAATGGTGATTAGAGTTACACCAACAACTGGAGTTACTGAGGCGACTTGTTAATGACGCTGATAATTTCTTCTAGGAGGATTAACCCTCCTCTCTTGCATAACAACATTTGTATCTCCTTCCTTCTTTTTGGAAAACCCACGGGATGACTTCTTTGTACTTCTAGAACTTTCACTTTTTTTAAACGGCCCTCTCTTACAGCCTCTTCTAAACGGATACCCATGCTGTGATCGGTGGATCTGGAACTGACTGTTTAACGCTGGTTCGCGAAATTTCGCGGAAGCAAGAGTCGCCACCGTCTTTTATTTTCTCCAAATGGAAAGGACAAAAGCACAGAAAAATTCCTTATAGAGATTGCTCTCGGTTCGGGAGGTAGATTTATAGAAAGGGAAGGTGTTAGCACCCTTTCTATCCATGGTTATCCATGGGCTCTTAGATACTTGCTCATTTGTGTTTTCAAAATTGTTTGTTTGCTTTTCAACTGTGGGTTTAAAAAAAGTTTCTTTGAAAGTTTCAGATCGACTCTTGTATCAGTCCTCAAGAGTGTTTGAAAAGTTGTTTTGAAATCTTTTTGAAAAGTGTCGGTGTGAAAAGAGTTTTTGATTTGTTTTGAATTAGAGCAAGCATCTACGAGTCATCTACCTACCCTAAGGAATTCGTCTGTGTAAATGTCCTTAAAGTAGTGCCATCCCACCATTGAGAGGTAGGTAGCACCACCGTTGGAGGTGTTCGGGTCAATTCGAGGGTTCGGGACAGTGTGGTCACCAGAGCAATAGGAAGACACCTTAGAAGCTACCCTCACGCCATGTTCATGGACATGAGGACTTACTAAAACGTCCTCTACTCGACGACCACTTTTCGAGGGGCAAGGCAACAGTGAGGCGTACCCTAGGGGTGGTGTGTGATTTGTGTGTCATTTTCAGTTATATTTGTCTTGTTCGTGCATTGGTGATCTACGCTTTGTTTTTATTTTTGGCATTCATTCTTTCATGCAAATTATTAACAGTTAAAAGATGCGAGAAGGTAAAAGTCCTACGCTATTACAAAGGCGCGGGTCTACATCGCCAAATTAATCCAAGACCCGATTTGAATAAAATAAAATGCGGAAAGATAAATGTCCTAATTAATCTATTACAAGGCTTTGGGATAAATACATGAAATTTATATAAAAAGGGAATAAAAGTAAATGCGAAAAGAAATAAAATCGGGAATGCGAGGGCGTTGGACCCTTTTAAAGAAATTGAATTGAAATTATGAAATTAATTAAATTTAAATAAAAGAAAGAATTTTTTTTGGAGTTTTTGTATTTATGGAGTTTAATGAGAAAATTAAATTGGAATTAAAAAGTTAATTAAAACCCTAGTTCTAAATTGTTTTTTTTATTTATTAAAAAAATATTCTTATTTTGACCTAATTTACATTAATTATTTACATGGCATATTTATTTATAAAAATAATTAATATTTAATAATGGCAAAAGAAAAGAAAAAGAATAAAAGTATTTAAAACCCTAATTCTACATTTTTTAGTTTATATAAAAAACATTAAAATTAAACCTAGAATTAAAACTGAATTAGTTGTTAAATTTAATTACAAAATAATATTAATAAATATTAACAAAGTATATTTTTTTTTCATTGTTTTATGATTTTCTGATTTTTTTTTTATATTTTATGAAAATTAATTTTGATGAATTAACTGAAATAAATAAAACAAAATAAATAGAAAAAATAAAAATAAAGCAAATAAAATGCAAACCAATGGGGGGGTGTTGACCCCAATTTTAGAGGTAAATTGCCAGCAATTTGGCCCATTTGATGAAGGCTATTTTGACTTTTCTGACCACGTGCACATGCGTTGACTGGAGTGTTCCCTGGACATTAGTTCTTGGCCACTGGATGGGCGCTCAGGACCACCTGGCAAGCCGTTGGTGAGGGTACATGATAGATCCCTGGAAGACATGCTGCGTAGGAACAAGTTAAGGAAAAAAATATGAAAGATGCAAAGGGGACCTGGGAATCGAACCCAGGTCCCAACATTTACCCACTACACATCCAGCCATCTGAGCTACGCGCGCACTTTGTATTGGAATTGGCCAGCGAACAACATAACATGACACAACGCTTAGTGATGTCCATCGCGCGAAAATTCAAACGCGCCTATGATCAGTGGACACGTCCTCCATCTTCTTCATGTTTCCTGTAAATAAAAAAGAGATAGCGGGGGTTTTAAACCCCCACTAAATAGTATATGTGAAAATAGCGAATAGGACACCGTTGCTCATAAATTGAGCGCGACATGTGGACTGAATTCGTGTGAAGCTTCTGATTCTAATGGCATAAGTCTTGTTGGCCAATTTTTCCCCAAGCGTAAAGCCCCAATTCATGGTTCCTGAAACCCTAAAAAACAGCCATGGCAATTCTCTACACAAGCAATGTTAATTCAATTCAATGATACCATGAGTTTCAGTGAGTCCATATTAGTGTAAAATAAGCATTAGAATGTATGAATATGGCATGGAAAGGCAAATACGATTATGCAAAATATCAAGAACAGGGCGGCTTCGTTCTACCCGTTCTTTGTGTATGGAGATGTGATTTTGGTCCAGAAAGTTTCCTTGATGCCTTGGCAAGCTATTGGAATGCTTATTTCGCTTTGAATTGCACTGGAACTGTGTTTTCAGTTTTGAAGTTTTTTCACAAAAATGCAAAGTGTGTATTCAGGTTTGGGCGCAGCTTCAAGGTCTTCAGCATTAGGGTTATCATGTGTACATATATGTGAATGTTTTAGGTCAACAAAACAAGCCCAATATCCATGGAATCAATGCTTTTGAATTTTGTGATTTTACATAATCTTTTTCAATCTTTTTATCATGAAACCTAGCCAATTTGCATGGAATCTTTCTTCTTTGGGCATGCACGAAATCCTTAGGCCTTGATGAGAGATTACACTGCACAAAAAGATTTGAAAACCTTATTTTAGTATTTTTCTTGTAATTAATTTTGATTAAATGAATTAAATAGATTAAATATTCAATTAATTAATTAAAAATAAGAAAATAACTCCCCTTTGGTTCAATGGGTCGTGCATAGCTTTTGGATGATGATTCTTGGAAGAATTTGTGGCCCATTAGCAATTTTGAGGCATTTGAAGTAAAGTTGACTTTTCAAAATTCCCAAACATTTCCCAACTTCCACAAGACATATCTTGCTCAATTTTTAAGCTTTGATCATGTTCTTGGACATTTTGGAAAGGTCTTGAAGTCCTCTAACCAATGCCTTTTGTCCCATGTCATTTTGATTTACCAATCTCAAGTTATGGTCTTTGACTTAAAGTCCCTTTTTGTTGACTTTTGAAAATGACCTATAATGTTGAAATTGATAACCTTTTGTGAGAGCATTTCTTGGACTTGAAGTGTGAATAGGAGTTGTAGGAAATGTATTTCTCTTCAAAATGAGCTTTGGATGGAATTTTTCTGATAAACCATGTGGAAGTTATGCCCTGGTCAAGTTACAGTTGACTTTTTCAACTGTCCAAATATGGAAACTTTTGCATCTTGAGACTTTTTGAGCCATGCCTTGAAAATCATGATCAAGAATTGATCAAATGATGTTTGTGGCTTCAAAATAAGATGTTGACCAAAAATTTGAACTTTTGACTGTCAAATGACCATTTTACCCCTATAGTTGACTGCTGAGCAATTAGGGCA
Source organism: Vicia faba (assembly GCA_948472305.1). Taxonomy (NCBI): domain Eukaryota; kingdom Viridiplantae; phylum Streptophyta; class Magnoliopsida; order Fabales; family Fabaceae; genus Vicia; species Vicia faba. The sequence continues at coordinate 573,327,328 of OX451738.1, forward strand.
TTTGACTGTGCAATTTTATGCTGTAAGTCTTGAAACTTGGCATATGGATGCTTGACCATGTTTATAGGCATGTGGGACTTGTTTGGACCCTTGGAAACCTCAACTTCTTTGTTAGAATCAAAACCCTAGTTTTTGACTGTTAGGAGACCCTTGAACTGTGCAACCCTTGGGGAGATTTTGAAGCATGCTCTTTGCAAATCTTGAAGAAAATGGGAGGGCAAATTTTGGAGTACAACAGTTGCCCCTGTTCAATCTTCTTAGACCTGAGGATGTAGATTGGCTGACGTGCCTTTCGTAATCCGAAGGTGGAAGATGATTGAACACTAGAGTGCCCAGAAATTTGCGCTCACATAGTAGTGTGATGGTGGGAATGGGCTTATAGACGCCATTTGGAGATTGATGGATAGGATGATGGGCTTATAGATGCCATGCTGAGAGGTGATGGATAGGTGGATGGGCTTATAGATGCCATCTGGATGTCCATCGCATAAGAGATTCCTTAGCGAGAACTTGCGTACCTGAAAAAGAAAGATGATTACCTGGCCTGTTACAGGAGCTGGTCTTCAAACTCTTTGTATAGATGCGCTGACTGGTTACAGGAATTGGGTCTGGAGCTTCAAAAGGTTATGAATGAACCAGGGATGGTTACTACCTCAACGGGACGATGAGAGAACCTTGGACGATTACTACCTCAAAAGGAACGCTGAGAGAACCTTGGATGATTACTACCTCAACAGGAACGCTGAGAGAATCATAGGCGACTTCAACCTCAACAGTAACGCTGAGAGAATCTTGGGCGACTTCAACCTCAACAGTAACGCTGAGAGAATCTTGGACGACTTCAACCTCAACAGGAACGTTGAGAGAATCTTGGATGATTACTACCTCAACAGGAACGCTGAGTGAATCTTGGATGTCTTCTACTGGGATAAGAATCAGGGAGATCTTAGGGTCGATCTGACTGAACCAGAGAAGGCCTTTGACTGGATAAGAATCAGGAAAATCTTAGGGTCGATTTAACTGAACTGGACAAGGTCTTGAAATCTTCAACTGGATAAGAATCAGGGAGATCTTAGGGTCGATCTGACTGAACCAGAGAAGGCCTTTGACTGGATAAGAATCAGGAAAATCTTAGGGTCGATTTAACTGAACCGGACAAGGTCTTTAAATCTTCAACTGGATAAGAATCAGGGAGATCTTAGGGTCGATCTGACTGAACCAGAGAAGGCCTTTGACTGGATAAGAATCAGGAAAATCTTAGGGTCGATTTAACTGAACCGGACAAGGTCTTTAAATCTTCAACTGGATAAGAATCAGGGAGATCTTAGGGTCGATCTGACTGAACCAGAGAAGGCCTTTGACTGGATAAGAATCAGGAAACTCTTAGGGTCGATTTAACTGAACCAGACTAAAGCTTTGGAATCTTCAACTGGATAAGAATCAGGGAGATCTTAGGGTCGATCTGACTGAACCAGAGAAGGCCTTTGACTGGATAAGAATCAGGAAAATCTTAGGGTCGATTTAACTGAACTAGACTAAAGTTTTGAAATATAGCTGAGAACTTAACTGGATCTTTCCTAAAAGGTAGAAGTCAGTCATATGCAATGCATGATATGGATCAAAAAATGAGATTGTGAGATATGATGCGTATATGCATGCTATAATGTATGGAAATGCGATGTTTATGAATGTATGTTTTTCGTCTAGGAAAGTAAATCCTTGACGGGTGCCGGGAAGTCACATCCTGGGCTGTTGTTTGAAGAGAGTTCTTCGTTTCCGCTGGGGATGATAGTTGCAAGAATACCGGTAGGAGAAGATAACTCCGTTGGGGATTAAACTTTGGCGAATAGAGCACTCTGCGGGGAGAAAATTATTCTAGCGACCTTGCTGGGGAACAATACTCTGTGGAGAGAGAGGTACTTTGCTGGAATGTTGATGGTAACTTCGCTGGGGATACCGTTGTTGTGTTGGAAGTGTTAATAGACTTTGCTGGGGATAAGAAGACTTCACCGAGAACGATCTTTCTGTGGCTTTTGGCTGAGGGTAACCCAGTTATATCCTGGTAGGGAAATAACCTTTGAATAAAGCCGGGAGACGCGTTCGTGCTCTGCGGGGGAGAAGCTTCCAGAATCTACTGGGGATAAGCTTACTGCTTGGGGAGATGGATTCCAACTTTCCTGGGGAAACTGGATTGGACTCTCCTGGGAAATTAATTTGATATGCTGGGGAAGTGGCTCCCTTGAATGTTTGATATACCGCCGGGGAACAATCTTTAGGTTAAGACTGCCAGGGATGCTTGTTAAGAATGCCTGTATATTGCTGGGGAATGTTGAGATCTGCTGGAGGATACCCAACTTCCTTAAGGCTGATTGTATAACTTTGCTTGGGGAGAGTGCACTGACTTGCTGACTCACTCTCTGGGGATTTAAGATATACTGGTTATGTTCTTTAGCTGAACCTACCTTGGTACCTTGATGGACTGAGCAACTAGATCGCTTAGACAACTCTTTATTGCCCCTGTTTCTAATGTTACCTGTAATTGATCCTTTGTTTCATATGCAAATATTTATGGGTTAGCAATTAGTGTCAATGCATATATCACAAATTGAACCTTGGACGTTCTTCGCAAAACAAAACAGAAAAAGGAAAAACAAAAGGCAATTTGTAGCTGAAAAGTGATTTTATATTGATTTTTGAATTGCCTGTAAATAGGCGTTTATGTACAAGAGGCTGACGTCCTAGTAAGAGGACGCCGCCGAACAAAAGAGTTTATACAATTTGTACAAAGGAAAATAAAACAGCTGTGTGAAATGAATGATCCCACTGGGTTCCAACTCTGCTATCGCCTTTATATCTTCGAGCGTCTCATCACTTGATGACCTAGTCGACGATGAAGCTGGTTGATCGATGCCGTCTGAACTTGATGTAGATACCGGATTCTGGATGCAAAGTGATCCGATGAGACATAGTATTACGCTTTATCCCTAACTTTTGCCTGAACCGCCCTTTCGGGTTTTCGTTCCACCGGGATACCCATTTTTTCCCAAGCCGCCCTTTCAGGTTTTCGACTTGCCGGGTGTACAGATTTTTTTATTTCATCCCTTCATTTTGCCCGAACCCTTTTGGTTCGCCAGGAAGCCCTAATTTTTGCCTAGGTATGTCAACCTAGCGGGTCTTTTTTTCATGCGTAGTATCTTTTTACTATGTTTGCATTGGCGGGATGAGGAAGGTCGTCACCATCCATGTTGGTTAGAATCATGGCTCCTCCTGAGAACACATGTTTAACCACAAATGGCCCTTCATACGTAGGGGTCCATTTTCCCCTTGGATCACTCTGAGGAAGGATGATACGCTTGATTACCAAATCCCCAACTTGATACTCTTGTGGTCTGACCTTTTTGTTAAATGCCCTGATCATCCGTTTCTGATACGTCTGACCATGACAGATAGCAGCAAGTCTTTTTTCATCAATAAGGTTTACCTGATCAAGTCGTGTCTGGATCCAATCATCTTCACTCAGATCTGCATCCTTCATTATCCGGAGTGAGGGTATCTACACTTCGATTGGTAAGACTGCCTCCATACCGTAAACCAAGGAAAAAGGAGTTGCCCCAGTTGACGTCCTGGCTGAGGTACGGTACCCATGTAGAGCGAACGGTAACATCTTGTGCCAATCTTTATAAGTCACTGTCATCTTCTGCACGATTTTCTTAATGTTCTTATTTGTTGCTTCTATAGCCCCATTCATCTTCGGTTTGTAAGGAGAAGAGTTGTGGTGCTGTATCTTAAACTGCTCGCAGAGCTCAGTGATCATCTTGTTATTAAGATTGGTACCGTTGTCTATAATGATCCTTTCTGGGACGCCGTATCGGCAGATCAGATTATGCCGAATGAACCGTGCCACGACGTTCTTGGTTACTGTGGCGTAGGAAGCTGCCTCAACCCACTTTGTAAAATAATCGATTGCTACCAGGATGAAGCGAGGCCCGTTGGACGCTGTAGGTTTAATCTCACCGATCATATCTATGCCCCACATTGCAAACGACCAAGGTGCTGTCAAGACATTCAGAGGAACTAGAGGAACATGCACCTTGTCTGCATATATCTGGCATTTGTGACATGTCCGAGAATGTTGGTAGCAGTCAGCTTCCATTGTGGACAAGAAATACCCTGCCCGAAGGATTTTCTTTGCCATAGTGTGTCCACTGGAATGTGTTCCGAAGGTCCCTTCATGTAGCTCTTCCATGATCCTTTCTGCTTCAGTCTTATCCACACAACGCAGTAAGGTCGAATCCTTGTTTCGCTTATACAGAATGTCGTTGCTGAGGAAAAACTTGGCTGCGAATCTCCTTAGAAACTTCTTATCATTGACAGATGCACCTTCAGGGTATTCCTGAGCTTCCAAGTATCTCTTCACCTCATGGTACCAAGGCTTCTCAGTCACCAATTCAGTCTCGAGATCGCAACAGTATGCCGGTTCATCCAGTTTCCAGATGATGATCCGGGGAGCCTCATTGTCCCATTTGACTTTGAACATGGAAGACATCGTAGCTAACGCGTCCGCCAACTGATTCTCCTCTCTTGGGAAATGTTCAAAGGTTATCTCTGTGAAGTGGGGGATCAAGGTCAACACACATTCTCTGTAAGGAATAAGATTTGGATGTTTCGTATCCCACTCCCCTTTGATCTGATTGATCACGAGAGCGGAATCTCCGAAGACACTCAGAAACTTGATCCTTAAGTCGATCGCAGCTTGGAGACCCATGATGCATGCCTCATACTCTGCCATGTTGTTGGTGCAGTTGAAACATAGCCGGGCAGTGAGTGGAGTATGAGTGCCTTGGGGGGATATGATCACAGCGCCGATACCGTTACCCAAATCATTGGAGGCTCCGTCAAAGTGCATAGACCATCGGGATCCTTCCTCAGGTCCTTCATCCGGTCCAGGTACTTCACAATCAGTCACTATCATGATGCTCTCGTCTGGAAACTCGAAGTTCATTGACTGATAGTCGTCTACTGCTTGATGTGCCAAGTGGTCTGCCAATACACTTCCTTTGATAGCTTTCTGAGTTGTGTACTGGATGTCGTATTCTGTCAAGATCATTTGCCATCTTGCTATTCTCCCAGACAGAGCAGGCTTTTCAAATATGTACTTTATAGGATCCATCTTTGAGATCAACAAAGTAGTGTGAGTCAGCATATACTGTCTCAGCCGGCGAGCAGCCCATACCAAAGCGCAACAAGTTTTCTCGAGCAGTGAGTATCGGGTCTCACAGTCGGTAAACTTTTTGCTAAGGTAATAAATGGCATGCTCTTTTCGGCCAGACTCGTCATGCTGCCCCAGCACACACCCCATTGAGTTGTCAAGTACTGTCAGGTATAGTATCAGAGGTCTCCCTTCAACCGGTGGCATAAGGATGGGTGGCTCTTGGAGATACTCTTTGATTCTGTCAAACGCGGCCTGACATTCATCATTCCAACGTACTACCTGATCTTTCTTCAGCAGCTTGAAGATTGGTTCACAAGTAGCAGTTAGGTGCGAGATGAACCGAGCAATGTAATTTAGGCGTCCTAAAAAGCCTCTGACCTCTTTCTCTGTCTTAGGAACTGGCATCTCTTGAATAGCTTTAACCTTGGCAGGGTCCACTTGAATACCCTTATCACTTACAACGAAGCCTAGCAACTTTCTAGATCTTACCCCGAAGGTGCACTTTTTCGGGTTCAACCTCAGCTTGTACAGTTTCAGACGGTCAAACAATTTCTGTAGATGATCTAGGTGTTCTTCCTCAGTCTGGGATCTTGCGATCATGTCGTCAACATACACTTCTATCTCATGATGGATCATGTCATGAAATAAAGCAACCATGGCACGTTGGTAGGTTGCCCCAGCATTTTTCAGTCCAAAAGGCATGACCTTGTAGCAGAAGGTGCCCCACTGAGTGACAAAGGTAGTCTTTTCCATGTCTTCCGGAGCCATCTTGATCTGATTATAACCTGAGAAACCATCCATGAACGAGAACACCTTGTGCTGAGCAGTATTGTCAACAAGGACATCAATGTGAGGTAGAGGGAAGTCATCTTTGGGGCTGGCCCTGTTCAGATCCCTATAGTCGACACACATTCTGACCTTACCGTCCTTCTTTGGTACCGGCACTACATTAGCGACCCACTGAGGGTAAGAAGTCACTGCAAGGAACCCAGCATCAAACTGTTTCATAACCTCGGCTTTGATCTTCTCATACATCTCTGGACGCATACGGCGGACCTTTTGCTTGACCGGAGGGTAGTCTTCCTTGGTAGGCAAATGATGGACCACAATGTCGGTATCCAACCCGGGCATGTCTTCGTAGGACCAGGAAAAGATTTCCACATAATCATGTAACATCTGAGTCAACCGTTGCTTCACGCTGAGCTCTAGGTTGGCACCAATCTTGACTTCTTTCCTATCTGTCTCGGTACCCAGATTTATTGTTTCCACAGGCTCTTCATGTGGTTGAATTGCCCTCTCTTCCTGGAGTAACAGTCTTGCAAGCTCGCCAGGCACTTCGCAATCATCTTCACCTTCGTCTTCGGCTAAGTTGATCGGATTTTCGAAGTCATAACTGGCAGTAGCAGAGTCGTTACCAGTGAGATCCAGAGTGGATTGAAACCTGTATGAGTGAGTGTGTGTAAATACAAATGTTTTGCAATATAATGAAAGGAAAGACAGAAAAGGAGCATAAGATTTGAAATGCGAGAAAACGTCCAAGGTCTTTATTCATGATATATGAAATGACAATTAATATACCCTCACAAATGAAGCCACGGTGCCCCGGGTAAGACACCGGGCCATAGAGTTTTAATTGTTTATTACAAATAACAAAAACAAAGGAGTTTATTACTGCGTAACAAAAGTAACAGGAGTATGATCTTTAGCAATCCAATTGGTCAATCCACCGTCAGTCGTCGGGTAGATCCAGCTGTCGAACTCTGATTCTTCCACCTCATCTTCATCCCCAACAGCATTCACTCTTGGATTAGTGATGAGCACCAGAGGTCTTCTGGTCTTTGCCTTGCGCACAGCCTTCTGACCCTCTGCAGTAAAACCCAGTCCAAACTTGTCAGTTTTAGGTGTAAAATCAGGGAGCCTGCCCCAGTTAGCACATTCACCTTTCTTGATTACAGCCCGGGCATCCTTCAAGGAAGCCATCTTCAATGGAAAGTCCTCTTCAACCACTGTTTCCGCTGCTGCCAATGTTGGAGGTACCTCTTCAAAATGCTGAAAGGGGGTTTCAATAAACTCCCCGTCCATCTCAATATACCTGAAGGAATTCAAATGGCTTACCATATACTCCTCCTCTCCCTGCACAATGACAATCTTCCCTCTGACGGGGTACTTGAGCTTCTGGTGTAGGGTAGAGGTCACTGCCCCAGCTTTGTGGATCCAAGGTCGACCCAGTAGACAAGAATACGATGGACGGATGTCCATCACATAGAAAGTAGAGTCGAATACTTGGGAACCCACACGAATAGGAATGTCTACCTCTCCATGGACCATCCTCTTAGAACCGTCAAAGGCTCTGACAATGATGTTGCTAGGTTTCAGCTCCAGGCCCTCACAATCCAACCGGTCTAAGGCCTTTTTGGGTAGCACATTCAGGGAAGAACCAGTGTCTACCAACACGTGCGCAAGAGTAGTGCCCCTGCATTCAATAGAGACATGCAGGGCGTCATTGTGGTCCTTTCCCTTAGCAGTAAGGTCAACGTCCGAGAAACCCAAACCATTGTCGGCTGTCAAATTGGCTACGCAATCAGTAAACTGGATTGCAGATGTCTCCTGTGGCACATGGGCCGTCTTGAGAAATGAAATCAGGGCCTTAGCATGGGCCTCTGAGCACAGCAGCAAGGAGAGCATGGAGATCTTAGAGGGTGTATGCCCCAGCTGCTCAACAACATTAAAGTCACTCTTCTTGATTATTTTCAGAATTTCCTCCATCTCTTGTTGGGAGGCCTCAGCATTCACAGATTTTGGCGCCTCCATCCGGGCAGGCTCATCTTCAATCCCTTTGCCCCGAGCATTAGATGACTCGGCAGCAGGGGAAGCAACTTGATCAGAAACGGGAACAGGTACACTTGCAGGTGTTATAGTGAGGGGTCTTCGAATAGCTGGTGGCGCAATTTCAGGCGAGAAGAGCCTGCCACTGCGAGTTACTTTGGCTGGACCAGTGATATTGCTGACGCTGGTACCAGTGTTGAACTCTTGCTTTATTCCATGTACATACACATCTGCCCCATAGTGCCATGGGACAGCCTTATCAGATTCATAGGGGAGAGGCCCCGGAACAGTAATCACAATGGGTGCGACAGTCATGATTTTAACCGGCTTCCTTGGGAGAGCCTTGATCGGATTATTAAAAATGGTAACAACAGATACTTCTTCCACCAGAACAAACTGAACAGCAGTCTTCTTGAAGAGAATCTCTTTGCTGTCCATCAGGCTTTGGATGCCCAACTTCAGCAAAGGACAACCAGAAAGGGAAACAGCACAGAAAAGGAAACCTTCACTACAACCCGGAAATAAACCGGCCAGCAGTAGGTTCCTCTTAACAGTCATCAGAGGAGTAGCTACATCATTCACAGAAACGGCATACACATCTTCATCAACGGCATTCACTCCATGCTGGGGCATAAGAGCAGTCACCACATTTGGCCTCTCAGGCGCCTCAAATTGTATCTCTTTTGCGTCAATAAGATCTTGCACCTTATTCCTTAAGGCCCAGCAATCATCAGTGGAATGTCCTGGGCTATCGGAATGATAAGCACAGCGGGCATTTGGATTGTACTTCGGAGAGGCAGTATTCACAACTTTCGGGGCCTCTCTAACAGTCACCAAATTGGTGGATAGCAACTGCGGCAAGATCTGCGACAAAGTCATACTCAGCCGGGTAAACTCTCTTCTAGGTCTTTCAGCCCTTTGTGGATTGGTTTGCCGAGGAGCGGCAGCAGGCTTGGCAATCATCACCGTGTTGACAGATTGGCGGCGCTCAGGTTTATCATGTCTTTTAGGCCCATATACAGCACTGGCCTCCTTCTTAAAGGGCTTCTTCTCAGAACTTGCAGATGCACCCTTCTGAATTTTGCCGGATTTCATTCCAGCCTCTATTCTCTCTCTAGTCAGAATAAGATCGGTGAACCCTGCAGACGAATTACCGATAAGATGATTGAAAAATGGCCCAGATAGGGTCCCCAAGAACATATCCACCAGCTCACGGTCAGTTAACGGAGGCTGCACCCTGCCAGCCAGATCCCTCCACTTCTGTGCATACTCTTTAAAACCTTCGCTTGACCCTAGCGACATCCCCTGGAGTTGGGTACGTGTAGGAGCAAGGTCGGCATTATATTGATACTGCTTGTAAAAAGCAGTAGCCATATCCTCCCAGTTACGAACTTTGGTCCCATCCAGCTGATAGAACCATTCGAGATGAGTCCCTGAAAGACTCTCCTGGAAGAAGTGGATCCATAAGTTCTTGTCCACTGAGTACGGTTGAATCTTCCGCACATAAGATCTGAGGTGTAGCTTGGGACAAGACGCCCCGTCATACTTGGTGAAAGATGGTGCCTTAAACTTGTGAGGAATGATCACACCAGTAGATAAGCCCAAGTCTCCGAAATCTAGCCCAGGCACTTATTGGATCTCCATGGCGTTCAGTCTGTCCTCCAACTACTTATACCGGTCTTCAGCAGGAGGATACTGTTCCTCATTAAAGTCAGTCTCGTTGTCAGAGACTACTGGACTTGAAGCCTTTCCCCCCTGGGGACTGCCTTTGCCTACAGAAGAACCAGCTTCTTCATTCTGCAGAGTGTTGCCAAACCTTCGGCCCGAGTTGAAAAGAACAGTTCTCTTCTTCTTCTTCTTCTTCTTCTCCTTCTTCAGGAGTAAGGCCTTCAGCTCTTCTTGGCCTTGAGCCAAACCCATGATCAGCTCCTGAAATTACGCGTTCTGCGCCTGAAGGGCCTTGATAGACATCTCGGTTGATGATGAGTAAGGGTTTATGATGCTGAAATAAACAGCGAAGAACAGTAAGCAACCTGAAAAGAAGAATACCTGCTATGCACATGATGAATGGAATGCGTATGATTTATGTTTTCAAAGACAATCGGGAATCAACTTTGTAAACAAAAAGGAACACACTTCATTAGATTCAACTTTGAAACTTAAATTGTTCAACAGGTTGCCCTTAGGCGTTACGTAAAATGGAAATACTGAAAAGGGAAATAAAACTGTAAAAGAACATCTAGAGCTCCTCATTGATCCCAGGGTCTCCTCTTCTCAGTACGAATGTAGTCGTTCAGAGCTCGCTCATTCTCCAACTGCTTTGTCAGCTTCTGGATCTTCAATTCCTGCTCGTTGAACTTTTCCCGGTAAGAATCCCGTTCTTCTCGCAGTTGCGACCAAGACCTCTTTAATGTCTCATAATCAGTAGGTATCTAAGGAGGGAGGACAGTTGGAGGAGCCCCCTCTTTGTCAGGATACTCAAGAATGATGGGTCTGACAGCTTCATATGGCATACCTAACTTCTGAGCACGGATGCGAACCCATTTGTAGTAGGCTTCCATAGGTAGAGAAGTCTTTGGTCCTAACTCTTGTGGGTCAGCTTTGTGAACTCTGTCCCAAGCCTTGATGAACCTACGACGCAGCTCGTCACTATCCACCTGAAACTCAAAACTGACGTGAGGCACCAACATCTCATGAGGCCCTGCTCTTCTGGCCCTTCCAAATTGATGGAGCGCTAGACATGGATTGTAAGAGATTCCTCCTTGAGTACCAATCAAAGGAACATTAGGATATTCCCCGCAACGATCAATAACAGCTATCTCATCCAAACCTCTGAAAGTCCAAATGATGTCCTTATCAATGAGAGACATTAACCTGTGAGCCCAACCTCTTCCTTCTTGGTTCTTCAGCACGAACTTAGGGAGGTGCGAAATAAACCACCTCACCAACAAAGGGATACAACACCATAGAGTTCCTCGTCTTCGGGCAGTACAAGCATAAAGTTGTTGCAGGATGTCACCCAAGAGAGTGGGCACAGGATTTTGAGACATGAAGATCCTTATGGCAGTGACATTGATGAAGTTGTCAGGATTAGGAAACAAGACTAGCCCATAGATTAAGAGGGCTAGGATGTCTTCATATGCCCTAAAGTCCAAATCATTCCAGAAACTGTTAGCTTTACCAATCAGAAACATGGCCAAGAAACCCTTAACTCCGCTTCTAGTCACCCAGTTGTCCATTACTTCTTGATATGTCAAGGGAAGAGCTGCAGCAACCTCCTCAAGCTTGAGAGTCTTTTCCCAACCAGTGAAGGGAGTCTGATCCAAGATAGGGATGCCAAGAAAATCAGAGAACTCTTCCAGGGTAGGGATCAGCTTGAAGTCTTGAAAGGTGAAGCACTGGTATAGAGGGTCATAGAACTGGGTCAGGACACTCATCAACTGTTGATCCCGCTTTGCAGTGACTAAACTGAGAAGAGAACCATGCCTCTGGATGAAGGAAGTGGTATTTGGAATCCTGCTAACCAACTCTTCAAGCAACTCAGGTGGGTGAACAAAGTTGAACCGGATAGTATTCCTTCGCACAGGCATCATGATGTCCTACAAAACAGAGCAAAGGTGAAACCCTCTTGTCTTTGAAATGGTCAGTCCTTATGCGGGATGCATGCAATGCTCATGATGTTATGATGTTATGATAAAGCACACCACAAATATTTACAAAGGCAAACATGATAAGGCACACAAGTCACACAAGACAATCCCTTAAAGTTTAGGCCAGCATGAGGTCTAGGTATTACCCTCTTTCAGTTTGTTGGTTCATACCTGTCCTATCAAAAGTAACCGGGTTCTTAGAGGATCCCAATATCATTGACTACCCTCAATCGGTCATAACTCCAGCATCGCAATCTTTTCTTGCAGCCAAAACCATCACGAGAGTTTAGCCTCAATGGGCGTAGCATACTGCTACTGTTCTAATGGCAAAGTTGTGTCATTTAAGGTTCTAAGGTCTGTTGGTGCTTAATGACTCCTCAGAAGACCCATATTCTCCTCGTTACAACACAAGGGATATCGGTACAGACCAAGGTGCCACACCAACGTAGCCACTGCTTCACCCATGTCAGTCTACGCCGGACAGGTCGCTCACAGCTTATGCTACCTAACAGGGTATCCCAAGATCCGGGTTAGGATCTATGTAACTCCCATGCAACCCACAATTTAAAGCAAACAAGTCAATACAATTGAAAACACAGTTATGAACTATCCTAAGGTACACCTCACTTTAAAAGGATCCCCAGTAGAGTCGCCAGTTCTGTGATCGGTGGATCTGGAACTGACTGTTTAACGCTGGTTCGCGAAATGTCGCGGAAGCAAGAGTCGCCACCGTCTTTTATTTTCTCCAAATGGAAAGGACAAAAGCATAGAAAAATTCCTTATAGAGATTGCTCTCGGTTCGGGAGGTAGATTTATAGAAAGGGAAGGTGTTAGCACCCTTTCTATCCATGGTTATCCATGGGCTCTTAGATACTTGCTCATTTGTGTTTTCAAAATTGTTTGTTTGCTTTTCAACTGTGGGTTTAAAAAAAGTTTCTTTGAAAGTTTCAGATCGACTCTTGTATCAGTCCTCAAGAGTGTTTGAAAAGTTGTTTTGAAATCTTTTTGAAAAGTGTCGGTGTGAAAAGAGTTTTTGATTTGTTTTGAATTAGAGCAAGCATCTACGAGTCATCTACCTACCCTAAGGAATTCGTCTGTGTAAATGTCCTTAAAGTAGTGCCATCCCACCATTGAGAGGTAGGTAGCACCACCGTTGGAGGTGTTCGGGTCAATTCGAGGGTTCGGGACAGTGTGGTCACCAGAGCAATAGGAAGACACCTTAGAAGCTACCCTCACGCCATGTTCATGGACATGAGGACTTACTAAAACGTCCTCTACTCGACGACCACTTTTCGAGGGGCAAGGCAACAGTGAGGCGTACCCTAGGGGTGGTGTGTGATTTGTGTGTCATTTTCAGTTATATTTGTCTTGTTCGTGCATTGGTGATCTACGCTTTGTTTTTATTTTTGGCATTCATTCTTTCATGCAAATTATTAACAGTTAAAAGATGCGAGAAGGTAAAAGTCCTACGCTATTACAAAGGCGCGGGTCTACATCGCCAAATTAATCCAAGACCCGATTTGAATAAAATAAAATGCGGAAAGATAAATGTCCTAATTAATCTATTACAAGGCTTTGGGATAAATACATGAAATTTATATAAAAAGGGAATAAAAGTAAATGCGAAAAGAAATAAAATCGGGAATGCGAGGGCGTTGGACCCTTTTAAAGAAATTGAATTGAAATTATGAAATTAATTAAATTTAAATAAAAGAAAGAATTTTTTTTGGAGTTTTTGTATTTATGGAGTTTAATGAGAAAATTAAATTGGAATTAAAAAGTTAATTAAAACCCTAGTTCTAAATTGTTTTTTTTATTTATTAAAAAAATATTCTTATTTTGACCTAATTTACATTAATTATTTACATGGCATATTTATTTATAAAAATAATTAATATTTAATAATGGCAAAAGAAAAGAAAAAGAATAAAAGTATTTAAAACCCTAATTCTACATTTTTTAGTTTATATAAAAAACATTAAAATTAAACATAGAATTAAAACTAAATTAGTTGTTAAATTTATTTACAAAATAATATTAATTAATATTAACAAAGTATATTTTTTTTCATTGTTTTATGATTTTCTGATTTTTTTTTATATTTTATGAAAATTAATTTTGATGAATTAACTGAAATAAATAAAACAAAATAAATAGAAAAAATAAAAAGAAAGCAAATAAAATGCAAACCAATGGGGGGGTGTTGACCCCAATTTTGGAGGTAAATTGCCAGCAATTTGGCCCATTTGATGAAGGCCATTTTGACTTTTCTGACCACGTGCACATGCGTTGACTGGAGTGTTCCCTGGACATTAGTTCTTGGCCACTGGATGGGCGCTCAGGACCACCTGGCAAGCCGTTGGTGAGGGTACATGATGGATCCCTGGAAGACATGCTGCGTAGGAACAAGTTAAGGAAAAAAATATGAAAGATGCAAAGGGGACCTGGGAATCGAACCTAGGTCCCAACGTTTACCCACTACACATCCAGCCATCTGAGCTACGCGCGCACTTTGTATTGGAATTGGCCAGCGAACAACATAACATGACACAATGCTTAGTGATGTCCATCGCGCGAAAATTCAAACGCGCCTATGATCAGTGGACACGTCCTCCATCTTCTTCATGTTTCCTGTAAATAAAAAAGAGATAGCGGGGGTTTTAAACCCCCACTAAATAGTATATGTGAAAATATCGAATAGGACACCGTTGCTCATAAATTGAGCGCGACATGTGGACTGAATTCGTGTGAAGCTTCTGATTCTAATGACATAAGTCTTGTTGGCCAATTTTTCCCCAAGCGTAAAGCCCCAATTCATGGTTCCTGAAACCCTAAAAAACAGCCATGGCAATTCTCTATACAAGCAATGTTAATTCAATTCAATGATACCATGAGTTTCAGTGAGTCCATATTAGTGTAAAATAAGCATTAGAATGTATGAATATGGCATGGAAAGGCAAATACGATAATGCAAAATATCAAGAACAAGGCGGCTTCGTTCTACCCGTTCTTTGTGTATGGAGATGTGATTTTGGTCCAGAAAGTTTCCTTGATGCCTTGGCAAGCTATTGGAATGCTTATTTCGCTTTGAATTGCACTGGAACTGTGTTTTCAGTTTTGAAGTTTTTTCACAAAAATGCAAAGTGTGTATTCAGGTTTGGGCGCAGCTTCAAGGTCTTCAGCATTAGGGTTATCATGTGTACATATATGTGAATGTTTTAGGTCAACAAAACAAGCCCAATATCCATGGAATCAATGCTTTTGAATTTTGTGATTTTACATAATCTTTTTCAATCTTTTTATCATGAAACCTAGCCAATTTGCATGGAATATTTCTTCTTTGGGCATGCACGAAATCCTTAGGCCTTGATGAGAGATTATACTGCACAAAAAGATTTGAAAACCTTATTTTAGTATTTTTCTTGTAATTAATTTTGATTAAATGAATTAAATAGATTAAATATTCAATTAATTAATTAAAAATAAGAAAATAACTCCACTTTGGGTCAATGGGTCGTGCATAGCTTTTGGATGATGATTCTTGGAAGAATTTGTGGCCCATTAGCAATTTTGAGGCATTTGAAGTAAAGTTGACTTTTCAAAATTCCCAAAAATTTGCCAACTTCCACAAGACATATCTTGCTCAATTTTTAAGCTTTGATCATGTTCTTGGACATTTTGGAAAGGTCTTGAAGTCCTCTAACCAATTCCTTTGGTCCCATGTCATTTTGATTTACCAATCTCAAGTTATGGTCTTTGACTTAAAGTCCCTTTTTGTTGACTTTTGAAAATGACCTATAATGTTGAAATTGATAACTTTTTGTGAGAGCATTTCTTGGACTTGAAGTGTGAAGAGGAGTTGTAGGAAACGTCTTTCTCTTCAAAATGATCTTTGGATGGAATTTTTCTGATAAACCATGTGGAAGTTATGCCCTGGTCAAGTTACAGTTGACTTTTTCAACTGTCCAAATATGGAAACTTTTGCATCTTGAGACTTTTTGAGCCATGCCTTGAAAATCATGATCAAGAATTGATCAAATGATGTTTGTGGCTTCAAAATAAGATGTTGACCAAAAATTTGAACTTTTGACTGTCAAATGACCATTTTACCCCTACAGTTGACTACTGAGCAATTAGGGCATTTGACTGTGCAATTTTGTGCTGTAAGTCTTGAAACTTGGCATATGGATGCTTGACCATGTTTATAGGCATGTGGGACTTGTTTGGACCCTTGGAAACCTCAACTTCTTTGTCAGAATCAAAACCCTAGTTTTTGACTGTTAGGAGACCCTTGAACTGTGCAACCCTTGGGGAGATTTTGAAGCATGCTCTTTGCAAATCTTGAAGAAAATGGGAGGGAAAATTTTGGGGTACAACACATGCCCACTATTTCAGTAAAGTCACTTGGTGCACTCGCCACCATCCTCTCGTAGTAGAAAGCACCTAGAGTCTTCGGGAAAATCTTAGTCATCTCCTTCTCTTCCATGGGAGGAATCACTTGGGCGACTACCTCACACCATCTCTGTGCATATTCTTTGAATGATTCCCTATCCTTCTGGACCATGGCCTTGAGTTGATCACGGTTAGGCGCCATGTCCACGTTGTATTTGTATTGTCTGATAAATGCTTCTCCTAAGTCATTGAAAGTATGGATATTGACGCTGTCCAAACTCATATACCACTTCAACGCAACACCAGTCAAACTATCCTGAAAAAAGTGAATCAACAGACATTGATCATCAATATGGGTAGACATTCTTCTTACATACATCACAAGATGAGCACGAGGACAAGTGTTGCCCTTGTACTTATCGAATTCTGGGACTTTAAACTTCACAGGTATCTTGACATTCGGGACCAAACATAAATCATTCACATTCTGCCCGAACAATTCCTTTCCCATGAGGGCCTTCATTTCCCTCTGCATCTTGTCAAACTGTTCTTGAAAATCATCCATTCTATCATAGAGACCCAAGTCTTCACTTGGTGGAGGAAAAGGACAACACATATCATCATTAACAAATGGGACCATATTCACCGAAGGATGTGCAGCAGGAGCAACATGCACCACAAGAGGTGTAGGAGTAACAATAGTCTGAATAACTGGAGTATATTGAGGACAAAGATTGAAACCTTCAGGCGCAAAGTTCTCTGGCATTCCCCACGGATAACCTTAAGGCATGCGATTCTGAATAACAGTTGGAGTAGCAGACACAGGCACAGTTAGAGCTTCAGTAGTAACCCTTGTCTATTGAGTCTGAACACTCGGTGGCTGATTTTGAGCAGCCACCAGAGATTCCATTAGAGCAGTAAGATTAGCCATTTCGGCCTTCAGAGCAGAAAATTCCTCGCGTAGCTCGTGTTTCTCTTGTTCTAAGTTGTCCATCTTCCTTCTGAAATTAGCTCGAGTATGGTAGTGGTGAGAAAACTTGCTATTGAAGTAAAGAAGCTTGGTAAGACACCTGGATATGCAAAGAAATGTAAGAAACATGTGCAATATGATGCATGATATGCAATGCACATGATTTATTTTATTATTAATATTTTAAGGGACTTAAGTATTTATAGACACATTGCAAATATCAAAGTAATAACACATTTGAAATACTGAAATGTTTTATTATAATAACTTTAAAATAGGTTACAAGTTTTAATAATGCCAAGTACAAGATGAAAATAAAGTCTAAAACCCTAAGAGGTAAAGTTGATGGATATCACTCTATACGCTGGCGCTTCCCTATAAGCCTGGCAATCTGAGCCTTCAACCTTTGGTTTTCTTTCGCATACCTGGTGGCAACCTCCTTCCAATATCCTGAATCAGGAAGTGAGCAACTAGCATCTGACTGAGGCTTAGGAGAAAATAAATCCCTTTGCCTCTCCATGGTCTCTACAGCTCGACTATCAAGAATCTCAATCAAGTCGTCTTTCACCTTCAAATCTGCTATATAGGAAATCTCTAAAGTTTGGAACTTATTCTTCCAAACATCCTTTTCCTGCTGCATCTTGACCAAAGCAAGTCATAGCTCTTCCACATCATCCAATAAGGGAGGAGTGGTCTTTACAAACAAATCAGGCATAGGTGTTTCCTTGGAATACGACATCTTTAAGTGAATAGCTCTCGTTTGGACCCACTGAAGATAAGGCTCCAACCCACTGAAGATAAGGCTCCAAAGAAAGAACCCCCTAGGTCCTAGATCTTTCCTACTCTTCCTATGAATGTGACGCCAGGCCTTTGCAATCTGCTCCCTAGCTTCCGTATGGTCTTCTCCCTCCTTCATGAAGAAACTACTCAGATGAATACTATTTGGTTTATCCCTCATCGGATAACCAAGTTGTCGTCGTGCAAGAACAGGGTTGTAGTTAATTCCTCCCTTTGTACCAAGAAGAGGTACATTGGGGAAACTATGACAACTGTCGACAATCTCTATATCCTGGTAAGCTCGATGATACCAATAAATATCTGAGTGAGTAAGTTCCATGATCTTATGAGCCCAACGGGGTTCCTTCCTGACATCCCAGAAAGCATCAGACTGAGGCATATGAGAAAGAAACCACCGGTACAACAGAGGCGTGCAACAGATAATCATCCCCCCATGATAAGAATTCTGAAGATGAATAGAGTAATAATCATCACCCAACAATGTAGGAACTGGGTTTCCAATCATAAAGATCCTGATAGCATTAATGTCAACAAACTTATCCACATTAGGAAATAAAAACAACCCGTAAGCAAGTAGAGCAAATATGGCCTCAAAAGCGACTGTACTCTTCATCCTGGAAAAGTAGAGAGCTTTCCCCAATAAGAACTGAGCTGGTAATCCTCTAATCCCTTCTTTAGTAGTCATATGGGCTTCAACCTCATACTTCCCCAGATGGATCAAAGCAACAATCTTGTGTGGTTTTGGCTCACCTTCCAAACCAGTAAAAGGAACACGATCAGTAATAGGTAAATCCAACATATAAAAATATTCCTCTAGTGTAGGAATCAACTGATAGTCAGGGAAAGTAAAGCAATGATACATCAGATCATAGAACTGGACCAAGTTCGAGAGAATACCCTCCTTCATCCTAAGTTTCATGATAGGAATGATGGATCCATACTTCTTCTGAAAATCTGCAAAGCATTCAATCTCGGGAATTAGACTGATCAACTAATCTATCTTGGGATCTTTGAAACTGTATTTTCCGCTCTTTCTTTTTCCAGAATCCATGATCAAAAGGTACCTGAGATGTTCACAAATGGTCAACTTTCAAGTCCCTTGAAATGAAATTTCTTCAAAACATGCTTATGAGTGCATGGATGCATGATACAACAATCACATACAAGATTACACACATAGGATTCATAGGTTCAACGTCACGATAATGAGGTCGAAGGTACTACCCATAAGGTATGGTCTAAAAGTTATCACCTGTCGAACAAGGTTCTAGAGGTTCCCAGAGTCTACATCCTTCCTTCGGATATTACCAACTTCCCAATTAACTCGGTAATTAGTAATATTCTCAAGAAAAACTCGTCCGAGCATAGTATCGCGTGACAGCTATTTCTGAATTACTCCGTCATTGCTTCCGCGCTACACCTAAAAGGCCAAGATGGGTTATGTGTTCTACGGTCCTCAGCTTTAGCAGGCTCCCAGGTCGAAAGAAGTACGTCTTCCCAATTACTCGGTAAACGACACTACAGTGAAAGGGGCCTCCACTGAGTGGGGGATCTCATGCCTCCTTTTTTGGGACTACTCCCTCAAAGTTAACATGACTATACCGCCCGTCTTATCTGAAAGTTTTCCCAAGTCCGGGTATAGGACTTATAAGTAATCACCAAGCACCCTGAAAACCAGGAAAATCCAGACAAACATATATACAACATATAACACATAAAAAAATATCACATATACAGATATAAACAAAGATAGGTTTAACCCACTTATGGATGGACCAGCAAGAGGTCAATCTGTCCCCAGTAAAGTCTCCATTTTTTTCTGTAGCGATGGAAATATTTAAGACTAAGCCATTGGATTGACTAGACTTACACAAATCAAAATAAAAATCGCCACCGCGCTTTATTGTTTCCAAAGGGATGTGAAAAGAGCGAATAACCCAAAAAGAGGGGGAAAGATTCAATGTAAGGGGGTTGGTTATGCAAAGGGAAGGTATTAGCACCCTAAACATCTATGGTACTCCACAGGAACTTCTTTGTAAAATCTGTATATTTTAGCTATAAAATGTTGTATAAAATAGATGGTGGAGGTGAGAAAAGAAATACATTTTTTATGACTTTTGCACCCGCCGCGGTTGCGAATCTTTAGTGCCTACGTGCCACCATCCGTGCAATAGGGGATCAGGGTACACGTAGTTCCTCTTTTGAAAATTTTAAAACATAATTGTGTTGGCTAATTTTATGAGATAAGACATCATCGTCATTGTCCGTGTGGAAAACATACTTACTACCCACAATCATGAGAAAGGAGAATTTGCATCATCTCAAAGTGGAGGATATGGCTTGGATTTTAAAATCATCAATGCCTCACTCAACACCCAAGTGGAAAATATCTCTCTTCACTATACATTGTAGAAGTATAGTTGTTTGCATCACTACAAGGATTGACAAGAGTCTAATCTTTTGAGAAAGGTTTTAAAATAGAAAGCCAAAGTGGAAAAATGGTTTGAAATGGGGTTGATTGACTTTTAGTCTTCTCACAAAAAATGTCAAGATATTATTAAGTTGATTGAATTTTATTTATGAAAATGTTTTGAAAAAAAGCATGGACATAAGTCCAAGTTTATTATGAAAGTGGTTCAAGTTTAGAAATAAGAAGAGTTTTCAAAAGGAGGAAGAAGATTTTTGAAATTAAAGAAGATGGGAGGAGAAGAAGAGACTACCCTAAAGCATAAGGTAAAAGCTAGGGATAAGAACCATCTAACCAACAAGAATCCAATACTTGACATTATGAGTCAAGATAGAACTCCCATTCTTTGGATTGAAACCAAGCAAGCAAAGATACTACACCTCTTGAGAGAACCAAACTTCAAGTGTATTAAGTCTTCACAAAAATTGGGCAGAGTAACGGTTGTATATGGGTGAATTCCAGATTACAAACAAAGTATTTAATCACAATAACCTGCACACAAAATAAATAAACAACCCAATGTGTTGAGGTAAACCTCAAGAACTCCAGACAAAATATTAATTAAGGTCACAAGGTCTCCAACATAGGCCAAGGTTTCTAATCCTAAGTCCAAGAAGTCCAATACTCCATAATGCAAATGATAGTAACCAAATAGTCCAAGTATCATTAGAGATTTTTATGGTTCATGTTGATTATTTTGTATCTTGAAAAATAAAAGCTCAAGTGAGCAAAGATGAAAATAACATGAAATATAAATGGTAAAAGTAAATGGTGCATAAAAGAGCATAAAATAAAAATACAAAATAAAGTCAATTATTAGTAATTAGGGGTTAGTTGGATGACCATATTGAAACTTGCATTTGGAACTTATTAGAGGATAGGTAGAACCAAAGCCTCCACCAACAAGTTGCATTTGCTTTTTGTCAAGTATATCATCCATTTTGGAATCCTCAACAGTACCATTTAATGATCAACGATATTTAACTGATCTGCATTGACCAAAAGTGATGTAGATCCATTAGAGGATTGGTATAACCAAAGCCTCCACACAATGAATCTCAAGGTTATTGGATTAAAGAGATCAAATTAACATACTTGGGCTTGCAAACATAGGTTTGGGCCACAAATGATAATTTATTCGAATCGGGACAAAATTTAGCGCTATGTTAAGCAATCGTAAGTGGACTTATATAGAAGTCACACCTATTTTGAGGCCGGTCAATAGCAATCTATGCACCATTTGTTTTGAGACATGATATAGAGATCATGCTTCAATAACACTTAGTGCAATAAGAATGGGATAAGATGAAGAGGGGTGGAAAAGAATATACAAACCACATTTGAATTAAAATTTAATCAAACTATTATTAAAATCATTCATCCATTTTTATGGAGTTAGACTCAACACCATGGATCCAATGTTGTTAATAAAGTTCATGATAAAATTCAACTCAAGATCAGCCAGAAAATAATCACAAAATAATATTATATTTAATATATACATTAAAAAGGATTTTAAAATGTTTTAAAATAGAAATAAAAGAGAAAAATATTAATTATGTTCAAATTGGTTTATAAAAAATAAATAAGGCTATAGAAAAATAAAAAATAAACTCAAATATATTTATAAAATTTTTGGTAGTTTTTAAATCAGAAACTATTTTTTTAAAATTAAAAGAAATGAGTAAAATAAACCAAAAATGGTAAAAAATAACAAAGTCAGAAATAAAAAATAAATGAGGTCACCAATATTTGTCACAATATCATTGGATCATTCCATAATTTTTTCATAATTTAAAAATGCATAAAAGTATTTTTAAATATTTAAAACAATTCAAATAAAGTGAAAATTTATAAAAAAATATCAAAACACAAAATAAAATTATGAACAAATAAAAATCAGAAAGAGAAAAATCAAAAATATTTTTCATAATTTGTTCAGATTTTTTGGACTTAAAATGAAATTTCTATGATTTTTTGAAGTTTAAAACAATTAAAATCAAAATCAAAAAATAAAATATCAAACCAAAAAAATATGTGCCATCTGATCATTGTTAAAATGCGTTAGTAAACAGATCAAGTGGACCTGGCGCATTGTGCATGTTATGGACTTTAGTGAATAAAACACTAGATCATTAATTAAATCAGAAATTCAAAAAGAACAAATGGCACGCCATCATTGGTTGGAAGATGACACGTTGGTCATCTTCAACCTCCAGCAAGTCCCAAAACCAGGTCACTCAAACTGTAAAATTAGAGCACGAGACCTATGCCATTTGTTTCGTCTCTTCAAGACGAAGACAACCACACCTTCGCGACAAATTTATATAAACTGTAGCTCAAGCAATTTGGAAATAAAGTTTTGAAAATGAATTTGAAATTCATGGTCAAAACGTGTTTCCAGATAAAAGTAAGTGTTGCGACTAGAACCAGGGCAATGAGAGCTTCACAATGATATCAAAGTTTGGAAGAATTGATGAAGGAATCTACCTATTGAAGTTGAGTTGCAGAGCTCTGAAACTGGACTTCTACGAATCAATATAGGTCATGATTCTTGAAGGTAATTGTATGGTTAGCTTCAGGGAATATCAAGGAAGGTGAATTGATAGAAAAAATGGATTGAAAAAGGCTTAAACACTGATTTCGAAGTTGCAAAAAAGTGAGTTATGGAATGAGTTTGGCAGGGTGAATTTGGCTGTTCAAGCTTGACGAAATGAATGGGGGATGACCCTCTATTTATTGGGAATCAAATGGAATGTTCAAGAGTGTGAAATGATGAAGTTTGGAGGGAAATCGTGTGAAGTTGCAAACAAGAAAAGTGTGACTTCTATTTTGATCAAAACTCATCCAAAACGCGCGTTTTGCTATGCTAATCACTTCTAGAAGTTCACTAAACATGTTTAGAAGCAAAAACACGTAGAAAAAAATGTGTTTAGAAGCTAAATCAAGGATTTCAAATTCTGACTTTTGAAGAAACTTCAGTTTCAAGTTATCAAGTTCAAATCAATGGCATTCTCAACTCAATGGGTCTTATGGCCTGATTCTTGATGCTTTAGAAAGATGAGGTTACAAGCTTTACAATGGGAAAAGAATGGAATCAAATGGATGTTTGAGCTGAAATTTGCAATGAGTCAAAGTTGGGAAAAAGAGGTTGACTTTCCATACTTAGAAATATTTCAAGTTTTTCTTCAAAAGTGACCTATAATGTTTTGCATCCAAACATGGCCTTCCTCTTGGAATTTTATCTTGACCAAAAAATATGGAATGAAATATACCTATTGAATGACATTTTGAAACTTGAACCATTCAAAATCTCCAAAAATTGAGAGAGTTATGAATTGTTGAAGTTGACAAAAAATCATGAAATGACCTATAATATTTTGTATCCTTAGGGCATCTTTCATCCATTTTCTCACTTTACACATAAAAGAAGGAATAAAGTTCATATCCTCAAGATCATTATGGAAAACGAGTAGGCTCAAGGTGATAAAAATTGACCAAGTTATGATCATTTGAAGTCACACATGGGAAATTTAGGGTTCATCTGAAGGACTTGTAATCTTTCTTCATCATCAAGTTTCTTCCACATGAAAACTCCTTGAAACTTTTGAAGTGATTTGTTAATAACCCTTTGAAGAGAAGGATGTTTTTTGAATCACTCAAAAATACCAAAAGATGAGCAAGATATACTTTTTACAGTTCAAAACCCTAACTCCTAGATCAAGAAAATGCTTTGAGGAACTTTGACAATTTTAAACAACCTTCTTGTACCAACACTTTTGATTTATAGATAGGAGTTGTTGAGGATGATAATAATTACTCATAGAAACCAAAACCACTTCCATATCTTGAGAATTGAGAGAAATATGCACTTGTGACCAATGGGAACAAGGCCTTATCCAACCATGAAAACTTATTCAATCAACCCCTTGTACTTTTGAATCAATCTTGATAAATTTGAAATATGGTGAACCAAAATAAAAATTTCCATTCCATTTCTTCCAAGACAACTTCAATCGCGAGGTTTGAATTTTTAAAGCTTTGTTGACTGGGGCATGAAAATAAACTCATGAACCCATGGATCAAATTGTTAAGCCACATTTCCTTTACCTAAATTATTAATAAGTAAGAAAAACCAACATTGCATTTTATTTATTAAAAGGAAATTCAAAACAAAACATGTATGATCACAAAAGAAAAACAAGTCAAGGTGCTTGGTGGTTCCTCAAAGAGCAGAGCTAAAGATAGGGAGGAGAACTAAAAGCCCTAATATGATCTTGTTGTGATTGAATCAATATGGTATGATGGATGGATCTTAGGGGCAAAAATTGGGGTACAACACCTGGGTAGGGATGTTTTAGGAGATATATGAGAGGGAGCCTAGGTAGGGCAGCTTCAGGATGAGTCCGGGTAAAACTGCATCTGTAAATTGTAAGAAGGAACCTGAGTTGGGTTGCCTCAAGATGAGTCAGTGTAAAACTGCATTTGGAAATTCAAGAGAAGGAACCTGGGTAGGGTTGCCTCAGGATGAGTCTATGTAAAACTGCATCTTGAAATTCAAGAGAAGGAACCTGGGTAGGGTTGCCTCAGGATGAGTATGTGTAAAACTGTATCTGGAAATTCAATAGAAGGAACCTGGGTAGGGTTGCCTCATGAAGAGCCCGTATAAAGTTGTATTTGGAATTCAGAAGAAACCCGTGTAAGATTTCTTCATGATGAGCCCGTGTAAAGCTGTATTTGGAAGTCAGAAGAAACCCGTGTAAGATTTCTTCATGTTGAGCATGTGTAAAGCTGTATTTGGAAGTCAGAAGAAACCCATGTAAGATTGCTTCATGTTGAGCCCGTGTAAAGTTGTATTTGGAAGTCAGAAGAAACCCATGTAAGATTTATTCATGTTGAGCCCGTGTAAAGTTGTATTTGGAAGTCAGAAGAAACCCGTGTAAGATTGCTTCATGATGAGCCCGTGTAAAGTTGTATTTGTTTGCATAGATAATTACTCTGTTTTGTTTCAGGAACTAATCCTGGACCTGTTGAAAATTGTTGATGATAAATATCTGTTGATTTATCTTTCCTAAAAAGGTAAAGCGTTAGTTGTATGCAATGTCACGATGTATGAAATGCATTGTGTAATGGTGTTCTCAAAATAAATGAGATTGGGTTGTATGCATTTGTACTGCAGATGCTATGACATTTGTAGAATGATGTATGTATGCAATATATGAATGTATCAGTTGTTCTATTACAACGCTGTCGAATTAGGGAAAATAAATCCCTGATTGCAGTTGGCGATGAAGAATGTAGGTCTTCAGATTTTGTTGAAGCTGAACTGCTGGGAGATGATCTTCCGTTGTTAGAGAAATAAACTCTGTTGGGGAAGGAAAGCTTTGTGCACTGCCTGAGGATTTTGTGAAATCCTATTGGGGAATCCTGAGAAGTTTGATGACTTTACTGGGGAAAACCTGATGTCAGAGCAGTAGTTGGAAATTCCTATTCTGCCGGGGATGCAAGAACACCTGACATCACTAAGTTGTAAGCTGAGGATATGGCGGCGACTTTTTATTAAAATGCCCTTGCCCCTATACCTGCTGGAGAAAGTATCCAGATATTTTATGGATGGTTTGAGTGTCACCCCAACTCCTGGGGTGCTTGGTAAATGTTGATCAAGATGATAAGTCTTCTACTGATAAATAAATGACAAGATGACGGGACATAGTCGTACATTTTTAATTCCTAACTTTTTCCCGGACCTCCCTTTTGTGTTTTCAGTCCACTGGGATACCATTTTTTGCTCAAGCCACCTTTTCAGGTTTTCGCCTTGCCGGGTGTACAATTTTTTTGTATATATCCCTAATTTTTCCCGAACTCTTTTGGTTCGCCGGGATGCCCTTAATTTTGCCTAGGCCTGTCAACCTAGAAGGTCTTTTTAATGCGTAGTATTTTCTGACTATGTCCACGCTCATAGGATATGGATAATTGTCACAGTATATGAAAACAAGTGTTGTATAAATGCCAAAAAATGTTTATGTGATCGCATGTTCCCTTTCATACGTGGGAGCCTGTGTGGGGCTACTTCAGGATGAATCTGGTGCACCTGGTGTTTGATTAAGTTTCTGATAGTCTTGAATTTCCTAGGTATGTTTTCTAAGAACTGTCATGGAAGGATTCGAAGACATGATACTAACACCATCTAATACTACTGGCACAGACAAGCAATTTGGTGGTACCAAAGATTCAAATTTCAGTGACTTTCTGCTGGAATCCCCGATCAATATAACAGTCCCCGAGTGATTTAGATGGAGATCTGCCCCTGGCTATTCAGCATTTTTGGAGAGATTCTTTGCATATTGGCTTGACTTCCCCAGATTAATTATCCACCATGTCATGCCCCTTGATTATGAAAGGCTTGTTATTGGGAATGTTTTTCCCGTCTGAGGTGATTTTTTCCATTGTGGGGGTCTTCGTTCACTGAATATTCGTTGTGTGAATTTCTCTGCCATTTAAACAATTAACCATATGCAAACAATGTCATTTAAAGAATGCAAAGCTTATGTCTGTCTTGAAATTTTTTGAAAATGCTTTTTTGTAGTAAAACAAAATTTGCAAGAATGTGGGATCAACTCATGATTTATAGCAAACCTTACAGGAGTCAGGATACCTTTGTAACACTATGCTCTCGAACTAACCCATGCTTCAACTAGGACTTTTAAGGGTTGTAATGTGTCCTGGTTCACGGTTTAAGAAACAAAGGATAAAGGCTCAAAATTTATTTGTACCCACCCGTTCTTCGTGATGTTCTTCAGTCCTATGCTCAATTAATTGTGCATTTTGAATCCCAGTTGAGTTCTGGAATGTTGGCCTCAATATTCCGGTGATGGTTCACAAATTGAACGTTTGTTTGAGAAGGAAGTCATTTTTGTGACCTTTTCTTTTTGTTGAGGATTTGTAGGACCTCTTTTTTTTTTTGCTATCCCTGTCTTTTTCCTGAACTATTTCTTTTATGATTACAGCCAGCGGGATGCCCCAATTTTTTTCTTAAGTCTCCTTCATAGGTTTTGACTTAATGGGATTTTATTTTGATAGATAATGACTGTCTGTTCTTAATGATTATGTGGAACCATCACCATCTTCTACACTATTTGTCGTGTATGAAGGGAAAGCTTGTGAATGAATGCACATCTGAATTAACTGAGAAAACGACCCTGCCCCAGGTTATGATTAAGGGTTTTAATTTGTGTGAAAATAAAACTCCCACTTCTTAGGCTCAAAGGGGTTGACTAGGGATTATCTTCCTTATAACTCCATTGTTTAGGATTTGGTAAAATTCCTGTACATCGTCAGCGGGGTTTGTTCAAAAGCATACTGTAGAGATTGTGGTATCGTTCTCGTCATCCTCCCTCTAAAGGCTTAGAGCTTTTAATCAAGAGTTGAATATCACAAAAAGGAAGTAAGAAAGAAGTTTAAGCATAATGAAACAAATTAATTCAAGACAAGCATGTGCAACGCATTAATGAAATAACAAAGTTTGACATGACAATAATTGTTTGAACAAACAAAGAAAATACAACTTGAGAATTCAAATGAACAAAAATGCTCTCAATCCTGGCCATGATTTGGCATAGGAGCAGATATCACGTTGGGAGTCTCAGGAGGGTCGAACTCAATCTCCTTGGCGTCAATCATATTTTGAATCTTGTATTTCAGTGCCCAACAATCGTTAGTATCGTGCCCAGGACTACCAGAATAATAGACTCACCTTGCATCAAGATTTTAGTTAGGAGAATAAGTCTTAGGGTTTGGATGAGGTCCTATAAACGTAATTAAATTCATCCTAAACATATGTTTTAATGCTTGATACAATGGCATGTTGATCTTGGTAAACTGTATCTTAGGCTCGTCTTGCCTTCGCTGATTACCCCGTTTTTATGGTTGTTGCACACGTGCTGAATTAGAGAACAATACTGCCCCTACAGATTGGTAGCAGTCTGCCTTATTATGACCCTTATGGACATACAAAACATTGGCATCCCTCTTACCAGCAAATGGCTTCTTCTCAACATTAGAAGATGCAGCCATCAGGATCTTCCCACTCTTGATACAACTTTTGATCCTTTCTCCAGTAAGAACCATCTTTGTGAACCTGGATGAGGAACTCCCAATTAGAAGATTAAAGAACGGGCCTGTCAGAGTGCCCATGAACATGTCTACCATTTCCCGATCATTCAGAGGAGGTTGTACCCTGCCAGCTAGATCCCTCCATTTCTGCGCATATTCCTTGAACCCTTCTCTTGAGCTCATGGACATATTCTGTAGTTGCACTCGAGTTGGTTCCAGGTCAGTGTTGTATTGGTATTGCTTGTAGAAAGCAGTAGCCAAGTCTTCCCAGGCATGGATGTCAGTTCCTTCTAGTTGATAGAACCAATCCAGTTGAGTGTCAGCCATACTTTCTTAGAAGAAATGGACCCATAGCTTCCGGTCAGTAGTGTGAGGCTGGATCTTTTTGACATATGACCTCATGTGAAACTTGGGACAGGAAACACCATCATATTTTGCAAAGATATGGACCTTGAACTTAGGTGGGATGACCACCCCTGGAAGCAAACCTAATTCTTTAAAATCCAGACCAGGCACCCTTTGGATCTCCATGGCATTGAGCCGATCCTCCATCCATTTGTATTTATCGTTAGCAGGAGGATATTGCTCCTCAGAATAGTCAGGTTCATCTTTTTTAGACGCTGGATTGTTGTCTCCTTCCTCTGATTCCTTATCATCTTCCTCTTTATTATCCCCCTCCTTTGATAGGGTTGCAAAATCTAGAGCTCGGTTAGCTGGTCTTCTTCTTCCCACACTCAAAACAAGAACTGGTTTCTTTTCCTTCTTAGTCTTCTCTTTGACGATCAGAGATTTCAGGTCTTCTTACCCCTGGGTCAGAGCCAGGAACATTTGTTGGAACTGAGCGTTTTGAGCTTGAAGGTCTTTGATTGTTTGTTCAAGAGCCATTTACTTTTGCTGAAATAAACAGCGAAGAGATAAGAAACCTTCCTGGGGAATACCTGTTATGAAATGACATGTATGATATGCAAATGTTTTCAAGGATCTCATGGGTTAAACAAGAAAATGTCAGAAGTTAAATTTTGCAGTGTTGATTGAAGAACTTGGCATCATTGAAATTCCTTCTACGAGAGTCAAGCTCACCATATCGAGTGGGTCATAGCCCCTGACCCAAGTTGTCGTGTTCTGGTCTTTTGAAGGCATTTGGTTAGAGGAAAATAAATCCCTTTACCCCTTGCTAGACATCTGCTTTATCATAACCTGCATCACAGACCCTTGAGATCCTCGAAATGGTTAAGGAGATGCTATGGTATGATGATATGATGTGCATGCCTTGCGTCAAGAAAAAATATAAGGTGATGAAGACAAATATGTCTTGCAAGAAAACCATTTTACTGGATAATGACTCTAAACAAATCCTACAAGGAATTCAAGTTGTTAGATAGATGACGGCAAACAAGTCACACAAATAGCCTTAGGTCCAGGCTTGCATGAGGTTTGTAGGTAAGTACCCTCTTGAAGTTTAGTTGGCTCAACCTGTCTTAGAAAGGTAATCGGGTTCTAAGGAGTATCAATATCAATGATCTTTCTTTATCGAGTATTATTTCAGCTTAGCAATCTTTTCTTACGGCCGAAACATCTCGAAAGTCCAATCTTAATGAGTGTAGCATCGAGTATCAACCAATCCCCAGATTTACACCGCGGCCGGTTATCTCACTACTTTCTAATGGCCAAGTTTGTTAAACTAAGGTTCTAAGGTCTGTTAGTGCTTCACGGCACCATGCGGCAGCCTAGTATTCTCCTCGATTCAACACAAGGGATACTAGAACCAACCAAAGTGTCACACCAACACAACTATCACTTCAACCATATCGATCTACGTCGTACATTCTCCACGATATATTGCTATTTACCTAAAAGATGCCCCCAGATCAGGGTGTAGGATCTATAGTAACAAACCAAACAACCCTCCAAAGATAAAGCATACAAAGCACAAAAAAGCAGTTAAATAATGAACTAACTCTAAGGTAACCTCACTTTTTACTTATCCCCACCAGATTCGCCAGTTCTATGATACGGTGGAAGAACCTACTATTAATACTGGTTTTCATTTTGTATTCGCAAATGTCGCGGTAAGCAAGAGTCGCCACCAACTTTTCTTTTATCCAACAAAGGAAAGGGTGAAAAGAACATAAAAAGACCTTTTTCGAGATTTTCTGAGTAAGGGGGTAGATCATGGAAAGGGAAAGTGTTAGCACCCTTTCCATCCGTGGTTTTCAATGGGCTCTTAGGTACTTGCTCATTTTGAAAACAGCTTTCGTGTTTGTGTGTTTTGGAAAAGTTGGTTTGCTTTATGAAAACTCTTGTATCAGTCCTCAAGAGTGTTGATAAAGCGTTTTACAAATGTTTGAAAGTGTGGTGTGAAAAGTTGTTTTTGAGAAAGTACTTAACAACTATCTACCTACTCTAAAAAAGGTTGTTCTTTTCCTCCTTTCCTTTATATAGTACTATCCTACTATTAGTGAGTAGGTAGCCCTATCGTTGGATGTTGAGGGACTATCGAAGGGATGTTTACGATCACTAAGGCAACTGGACAAGAACTTAGTAATTGTCCTAAAGCTCTAAGATCACTTTTTTAACTGTGGCAACAGTCAAAAGGGTCATCGAGGGACTTGTGATTTCTTAAACTCAAGGACAGTCACTAAAAATTCTCACGTTTCGAGAATTGTGACCTTTTTCGAAGGCAACCGAAGTGGGAGATACCCTAGGGGTGAGTATGTGCAATTGTGCTTGATTCAGATATATTATCTTTGAATTAGGTTATGCTATGTTCAATTAGTCGTTATCTTTCCATACAATCCTATTAATCAAAGCAGTTAATAGTGCAGAAAATAAAATTCCTAAGCTATTAAAAGGCCTTGGGGAAGTTACATGATTAGATGCGGAAATTTAAATCTAATTAAAATTATTACAAACCGGGGAACAATTACATAATTAAAAAATATGAGAAAGTAACTTAACAAAATAAAGAGGCAAGAAAATGTTAGAATCAGGAGAATGGAGGTTGGGAGGATTAGGGTTAGTAGAAAAAGGAAATATTTAAAAATTAATGGCAAAAGATTCGAAATTGATTAATTTAAGAAAAAAATAAATTTGATTGAATTAATTTAAGAAGAAAAAAAAAAAGATTTGATTAAATTATCCTAAGTCTAATTAATTTTAATTGGCAAAAATATCTAAACCTAATTAATGTTAATTACAAAAAATATATTTAAATCTAATTATCTTTAATTGCAAGAAATAAAATTAATTGATGATTTATTTACAAGAAAAATTAATTAAAACATATTTATTTTTGTGTTTTTTATATAAAAGAAATTAAATTAAATTAAATATGTGAATAAACCTAATTCTAGCTAATTTTAATTACGGAAATAAGTAAAATAATTAAATTAATTTCCAAAAATTAAATTAATTAGAAAAAACCCTAAGTCTATTTTTTGTGATTTTTTATGATTTTATGATTAAAATAAAAAACTGATTTTAAAATAAATAAAATAAAATAAAGAAATTGAAAAAAAGGGATAAAATGGGCATGTTATTGTTTACAGTCTGGGGGGTGTGAGTGGCGATTTGCTAGGCCCAGATCAAAGGAGCCCAATGTCCTTGCGTGAGATCCAGTAGAAAGTGTGTTTGAGGGTCCATGGTGGGGTCACACGCTGGAGGCACTAGATCCAAGTTAACCGAGATCAGATGGTGTTGACCTGATGGCCTATGATACGCGTGGGTAGATTGCTGCACTAAATCTACAAGAAACTTTTTTAGAAAAAATAAAATTCCAGACCTGGGTATCGAACCCAGGTCCTTCCCTTCACAACGTGCTGCCTTTGCAATCCGTGCCAACTGTTAATTCGTGAATATAAATTAAACAAAATAATATAATGTGAAAACATGGCAATTATTCAAGCAAAAAGAAAATGCACGCATATTTGAACTGGCCAGTGGGGCTGCACCACACAATCATCTTCTCCATTCATCCATCGTGTTGGCTTCTGTACTTTTACCTACGGAAGTTGTCCGTCACTATAGCACCTGCAACTTCCAAAATCCTCAGCATAAAATATAAATTAAATCTAAAGCCATAGATCAATTATGCTTGATCCCCTAAGCATGATGGTAGTCATCTTTGGGCCAAATTTTGCCTGTACTTGAAAACCCTAAAAACAAAGGTCCAAACCCTAATAATGGCAGATCATCATACGTTCATCAAAACTTGCAATTAATGATTCAAATACATTCTAAACATTCATTCAAACATGAATGCATGATCAAAACACATTTATAACGCATGTATGGCCATAATCGTTTTTGAAGAATAAAACTCAAACCATGATTGTATTGGTCGCGGTTCTGGGAGCTTTGATGCTTGGAAATGATGCAGTTAGCTTCAGGATGCCTCAAAGAATAGATTTCAACCCTCAGAACTTCTTGAATCCCTCTGCAACTCCAAATCTGATTGTCACTTTTCTTTGAATTTTCAAGCTTGTGAACATGGTCTTTTTTGCAGCAGTTGCGCGTCCTTTAGGTCTGGAATGCTTATGCATATATAGTATATCATATTAGGTAAACAAATATGGATTGAATCTTGAAGATTGGATGGAAAAGATTTTATTTGCATCTTGGAATTTTATGTTTCTAATTTTGGCCAAAACTTGCTCCTCTCTCTCCAATCAGCTTTCACACGAATTCTTGACTTAATCTTCTGATTTTAGGCTCATGATATGATCATAAAAAAAATCTTTTGGATTTAATTCATCATTTTACTATTTTATTTTATTTATTAATATTTAAATGAATGAAAATTTCAATAAATAAAAATAAATCTCATAAAAATAATATAATGGATTTAAATGTCTTGAATAAGTCCATGGATATGTTTGAGATCCAAAACCCACGTCCATTAGTTCAAAAGATCCAATTTGCTCACATTGACTTTTGTGTATTTTTCAAAAATTGGTCAACTTTAGCAATGCATATTGTTGTACCCTAAAATTTTCCCTCCCATGTTTCTCAAAAACATTTCAAGAAATATCCTCAAGTTGCTCAAGGTAGTCCAAGGGTTGGCCTGACAAGCTCTCTCCTAAGGCAGTCTGCCCCAAATTAGGGTTTCATGTTGCATCAAGATAATTGAGTCTAAGTGGTCCCAAATGCTCAACATTGTCTTGATATGTTCTCAAGATCATCCATGTCAAGTTTCAAGCCTTGCAGAGGAAGTTTGCCCAGTCAATTTCTCAAAAGCTTGAAAATCGACTGTGCTAGGGCAAAAATCAACTGTGGCCCACATACAGTCAAACTTCAAGATTTTTGGTCAACATCCTCATTTTGAAGTATATTTCATCATTTGATCAAGGGTTGATCATGATTCATCAAGGATTGCTCATAATTCATCAAGACTCAAAAGTTGCTAAATTAGGGTTTTGTAGGAAAAGTCAACTCAACTTTGACCAAGCATAACTTTCTCATACTTTATGAGAAATGACCCATCCAAACTCATTTTGAAGAGGATGCAATTCCCTACAATCCATCTTCAGCTCCCAAGTTCAAAATATGCACTCACAAGAAGTTATGAATTTGGACATTATAGGTCATTTTGAAAAGTCAACAAAAACACTTTTTTTGTCAAAGCTTCATACATGAGCATGGAATATCAAATTAATATGAGACCAAAATGGTTGCTTATAGGACATCTCAATATTTCTAAAAAGTCCAAGAACACCTCCAAAGGTTCAAAATTACGGAAGTTATGCATTGGTGAAGTTGACCTTTTTTGCGAAATTGCCAAAAGTCAACTATCCCTAAAACTTCAAATTTTGCCAAATGGGCCCAATCTTTTTCACTTGTTTTGAGTTGGCAACATAGCCCATGATATATATCCTTTTCCACTTGTCCATATCTTATTTTTATTATTTATTTTGATTTTTATTTGAACTAATTCAATTTAAATCAAAATAAATCAAATAAAATCCAAAACATTGATGACAAGAGATTTTATGATTGTTTCAGGTCTTATTACACAGCTAGCATCATTCAAATTCCTGCAAGGCATTAGAGTGAACCAAAAGATTGAAAAAGCCATGTTTGGAAAGCTCTTAAAAGTGAATCAAATCAAATCAAAAATCATTGAAGAAGAAAGATTTGGACCAGTTTTGCAACCCTAATGCATTCACTCATACATATAGAATGAGGCCAGACCTAAAAAAGAGTTAGAAACAGGCGTGAGAGAAAGAACTAGATTTGAAAAAATCAAGGAAAACTGTGAGATCGAATTGGCACTTAGAGGCATCCTCAAGGCTCGTTACCTATCCCAATCGCTTCCTGGGACTCTCTAGAAGCTAAAGCAATCAAGAACCAGTCCATTCCAGTCCCAAATTACTCTGTAAGTCGTTCACGACATACCCCTATTCTTGAGTTCGAATCTCCCGATTTATGCATTGTTAGGTTGAAATAATTATACGTTCTTGATCACAATCATGTTTGAAAGCTCTCTGTATTCTTTAATTGCGTTGTTATGGCCTGTACAGGATTTCACCATTGTTAGGTTTTAGAGCTTCGAATTAGGGTTTTTGATTTCAGGAACAATTGGCCTTCGTAATTGGTACCATTGTGATCAGGAGGATGAAATGACCTCAACCATGGCCTTAGATATTATTTCCATGGCCTATGAAAGATTTTGGGAACGTACAAGCCTGTAGCAACGGACGTTGTCCGTGGGTATAGGTCCTCAAGCTTTTAGCCACGGAGAGAGGAAAAAGACAATGAGTTGTCATTCAATCATTGGCCCATTCAAAACTTTCTGCGCGCATTTTTTTATCCTCCACTAACGCTTGATTTTTATATATTATTATTGTTATATATTATATGTACCACAAGGAACAAGTGGTGCAGTGGTAGTGAAGGTATGGATATTGCTTCAGGACCTGGGTTCGAATCCCAGGTCCCCCACTTTTCTCTATGCTATTTTCTTTCAGGCAATTCAGTGTGTGCGCCAACCAGAAGAACCACCATAGGTCTTCATCATCAATCATGCCAAGTGGTTGGATGGCCAGATCTGATGGCCATCTAGGAGGGAACACCATGAGCCAACGTCAGCGTGCCACATTGGATTCCAAAAGTCAAACGGATTTCACACAGTTGGGCCCAGGAATCTTCTTTCCACACCTCCTAAAAATGTTGTTTCAGGCCCAATCTCTATCTTTTTCTATATTTTATCTTATTTCATTTATTTATTTTACTTTATTTAATTTAATTACTAACCAAAAATAATTTTCTTTTTATCAAAAAATCACCAAAATATTTTTTATGTCCAATTAAAATTAGAATATTATTTTTTTAGTAATAAATTAATTTAATTAGGTTTGATTAATTAGACAATTTTAATTTCCTTTTGTAAATAATTAAAATCAATTAGAATAAATAGGATTTATACTAACTTAATTACATTTTATTTTTATCCTAAAATAACAAAAACCAAAAAAATATGTCATTTAATTATTTTCATTAATTAATTTAATAACTAATTAATTTAACATCTTTTTTTAAAACCTAATTTCTTTTCTTTAAAAAATATTAAAAACAACAAAAAAACAATTTTCTCTTTTAATTAGGTTAGGAGGGTAAAAACCCTTAGTTTCTCGTTGATCTAATTTTTTAATCGCGCGCTTTATTATTTTGTCCAATTATTGTATCTGCTCCCGGTTTGTAATAATTTAATTAGGACATTTATTCATTTATCGCCATTATTTTCAAAGGGTTTGTTTTTCGCTATGTAAATATTCGAAGCCTTGTAATAGCGTAGTTTAATTTCCGCATTTTAAATTCCGCAAACTATTAACTGTTAGATGTTTGGTAATAGGGTTTGCATGACAAGAATGTATGACTGAATTTAAAACAGTTAGATCACCCTAAATGTGCAAAGATAAATAAATCTGAAACTGAATCACTCGCACATGCGCACTCCTAGGGTACACTCCCGCTTGGTTTCCTTCGTTAAAACGGTCATTGAGTATAGGTTGTTTTAGAGGTGGTCCTCTTGTCTAAAAGATCATAGTTGCCTCGGAAAGGTTGCCTCAGACATTGTTGCCTCGGATAAATGATCTAAGACATTAGGGTTGCTACTAAGACGTCCTAACATTGCTTTAGTGACCGTACGTCCCTTTCAAATTGGCCCTCAAACTCCAACGACGGTGCTACCTACTCACTAATAGTGGGATAGCGTTGTCTAAAGGAAACGAACATAGAACGATTCTTTTTTCGACTAGGTAGATTAGTTCTTAAGTACTTGCTCAATCCAAACAAATTTTTCACACTTACACTCCTTTACAAACAAAGTTTTCAAAAACACTTCATTACACTCATGAAGACAGAAGTAAGAGTTAAAGCGAAGTTTAAAACAAAAAAACTTTTCAAAACCCACAAGCACAAAGAAAACAATTTTGAAAATGATGAGAAAGTACCTAAGAGCCCGTAGATAACTACAGATAGAAAGTGTGCTAATACCTTCCCTTTCTATAATCTACCCCCGTACCCAGAAATATCTCAAAAAAGGAATTATTCTGTGCTTTTTTCCTTTCCTTGTTGGATAAAATAAAATTCGGTGGTGACTCTTGCTTACCGTGACATTTTGCAAACATAAACGCAAAATGCAAACCAGCAAATTCCTTAAAAAATAAGGGAAACCACATCCCGGTTCTGGCCACCGTATCACACATATCTCTCTCAATTTTAACTCTATGAGGGTGTTCTTTGACTTTTTAGAGAGCTTAAGATGTCCTCTAAACAACCTTTTGGGTTTAATCTCCATTGTATTTTCCATATTTATGTAAGGAGCTTTGGAAAAGATGACTTTTTGTTGACTTTTAAGATGACTTATAATGTCTGAACTTGTATCTTTTAACTGGGGAATTTCTTGAACTTGAGGGATGAAGAGAAGTTATAGGGAATTGGATTCTCTTCAAAATGAACTTTGGTGGAATTTTTTTTATAAAGCATGAGAAAGTTATGCCTGGTCAAAGTTTGGTTGACTTTTCCTATAGAAACCCTAATTAGCATTTTTTGACTTTTGATGAATTGAGAGCAT
The DNA here is from genome assembly GCA_948472305.1 of Vicia faba. NCBI lineage: Eukaryota > Viridiplantae > Streptophyta > Magnoliopsida > Fabales > Fabaceae > Vicia > Vicia faba. The sequence continues at coordinate 573,364,828 of OX451738.1, forward strand.
TTCTTTAGGAATCATGATCAACCATTGATCAAATTATGGATATTACTTCAAAATGTTGATGTTGACCAAAAATCTTGAAGTTTGACTGTATATAGGTCACAGTTGACTTTTGACCTAGTATAGTTGATTTTCAAGCATTTAAGTAGTTGACTGAGCAAACTTATTGTGCAAGGCATGAAATTTGACAGGGATGATCTTGAGGACATATGTGGGCCATGGAAAACATTTGGGACCCTTGGGACTCACATATCTTGCTGAAAATCGAAACCCTAGTTAGAGGTTTATTGTCTTAGGAGGAGAATTTGTCTGGTCAACTCTTAGTCATCCTTAGGCATGTTGGGGACTCAATAGGCATGTCTTGAGTAAACATGAGAGGGAATGTTTTGGGGTGTAACAAATACCACTACACATAAATGATAGAAAAGAAAGAAATATAAAGAAAAATAAATCTACAAGATGCTACACAAACTATCATCATATACATCTTGGTAGATCTCAGAAGAAGCAATGGGTTATTGCTTGTAACTTGCTCAACAAGAAGATGAAGAATAAGAACACTACAAGATGCTAACTGTGATATGGTGGCAGAACCGACTGTTATACTGGTTTTGCATTTGTATTCGCAAATTTTGCAGTAAGCAAGAGTTGCCACCAACTTTTCTTTTATCCAACAAAGGAAAGGGTGAAAAGAACAGAAAAAGACCTTACGAGAGTTTTCTAAGTAAGGGGGGTAGATTATGGAAAGGGAAGCTGTTAGAACCCTTTCCATCCATAGTTATCTACAGACTCTTAGATGCTTAGCTCTTTTGAAAAATACCTTGTGCTTTGTGTGTGTTTTGAAAAGTATTTTTAAATGCCTTAGTGCGGCAATTTACTTTATGATAACTCTTGTATCAGTCCTCAAGAGTGTTGATAAAGCATTTGAAAATGTTTTTGAAAGTGTTTTATGTATGTGTAAAAGTTTTTTTTAGTCAACATCTAAGAACTATCTACTTATACTCGAAAGGTTCGTTCTTTTCCTCTGTGATCGGTGGGAATGAGAACTGACTGTTTTGGAATGCTGGTTCGCGTTTGCGTTTGTTTTCGCAAAATGTCGTGGTAAGCAAGAGTCGCCACCGTCTTTTATTTTATCCAACAAGGAAAGGACAAAAGCACAGAAATATTCCTTTTCGAGATGTTTCTCGGGTTCGGGAGGTAGATTATAGAAAGGGAAGGTGTTAGCACCCTTTCTATCCGTGGTTACCCACGGGCTCTTAGGTACTTGCTCACTATGTTTTCAAAAGTTTACTTTTCTTTGTGTTTGTGGGTTTTGAAAAGAGTTTTGTTTTTTGAAGAGAGTGTAAGTGCGAAAAGTTTTGTTTTGTTTTTTTAAAAGGAGCTGGTACTTAAGAACGTCTACCTACTCAAAAAAGAATTAAACTGTGCAAATGTCCTCTAGACAGTGCTATCCCACTATTGAGGAGTAGGTATCACCATCGTTGGAGTTTTCGGGTCAATTCGATTAAAGGGACGTGTGGTCACTAAAGCAATGTTAGGACGCCTTAGTGGTAACCCTAATGTCTTAGATCATTTTTCCGAGGCAACCGTTTCGAGGAAACTTATGATCTTTGGAAAAAAGGGAGACCCCTAAAACATCCTATACTCAATGACCATGTTCGAGGCAACCAAGTGAGGTGTACCTAAGGGTGGCATGTGCGAGTGTGTTGTTTTTCAGTTTATATTATCTTTGCATGTCATGGTGAGCTACTGTTGATTTTAAGTTAAGAGTTAATCTTGTCATGCATAGCCTAGTTAGCATACATCTAAACAGTTAATATATGTACAGGAATTTAAAGTGCGGGAATTGTAACTCCTACGCTATTACAAGGCTTCGGGGAGGGGGATTATTTACATGTCCAAAATTGAGGGAATAAAGCAGTAAAGCGTAAAAATCTTAGTTAAGCTATTACAAACCAGTAAGCAGTTACAATAAAATAAACGCGCGTGAATCTGAAAAAACCTCTAAAAATCCTAAGAATAAAAATCTTTTTGTTGTTTTATTTTATTTTGGGAAAATGATCTAAATCTACTTAATTTTAGTTTCGGAAAAATGTTAAGATAATTAAAAGATTAATTAACAAAGTTAATTTAATAGAAAAGAAAAATAGCCTAATGTTTTTATGGTTTTTTTATTTTAATGTTAATTAAAAAGATAAAAAGATGTCAATGAAAACAAAAACAAAATACAAGGGGGATCCTTCGATCCAGGGAAAAAAAAGGAGTTTCGACCCAGGGAGGGAATGGAAGCTTCGATCTAGAGAGGGTCATGGTCCTTTCGATTGGGCCAGACAGTAAGTCGTGAGTAGCCTTCGATCCAGGGAAGAGGATTGTCTTTTGATCATGGAGGTCATGGCTTTCGATCCAGGAATGAGATGCCTCCTTCGATCCAACATGCTAATGGGTTCGATCCAGAGAAGGTGTCTCCTTCGATCTGGGGTGTTATACCTGTAAAAGTATGTTAGCGAAATAAAATGCAGGGCCTGGGTATCGAACCCCAGGCCCTTCGATCCTGCACTTGTTGGGTCTCTTCAGGCTAAATCTGCAGCAAATGTTAGCAAACGAAGAACATGACCTGGGTGCCAAACCCATGCCTCTTGATCCTGTCTAGGATAGAAAATCGAAGGTAACAACCAGTATGGATATACTATGCAAATATGGGGTTGGATAGTTTACCCTTTCTTACCAGCAGATTGGACTTTTAATTTGGGCGCTTCCTGGATGTAGGCACCTTCGATCTGGTCACTTCTTGGATGTAGGCACTTTTGATTTGGGGCTTATGGGCGTGGATGATTTTGTTGAAGGGTTGCTTTAGACTGGATCACTTCTGAAAATGTTGACAACCTGTGGTGGGCAGCGTCTCCAAATCCTCCCTGTTTTTTTCCTCTATTTTTTCTGTGTGTTTTTTCGTAGAGTTTTTGTGTTTTCTCTATAATTTTTGTAATGATTTTTGTTCGTCCCCTGCACTGCATGCTGGCCACTGTATTTATAGGAGTGTGGGGGTCTAGTAACGGCAAGAGACAACCCATTAAACAAGCCTTTAAAGCCATGAGACAAGAATCAGACACATTAAATAATTTCCTTTTTTGAAATATTCATGTCTCTTGAATGAACCTGGACACTTTTGAATTTCGAATGCCTTCAGACCCTACTCTTCCATTGGTCTTGATTTGCCTCCTTCGAATGGACTTCTTATGTACCCTTCGAATGGGCCTTCTGAATGCTTCTTCGAATGGTCTTGAGTTGCACAGAATCACTCTGGTCGAATCATCTCTTTAGGAACAGAAAAGGCAAGAATCTGGCCTTTAACTCAGGAATTAAATCCATAATCAGTATTTAATTATTTCTATATTTGCAAGGGAAACATGTCATTTTCCCACGTTCAGTGTACCTGGACATGTTTTTTGAGTGCTCTCTTGATGGCTTTGTTAACAGGCCAATCGAAAGGCTTTGTTAACAGGCCAATCGAAAGGTGATGTTCATGCTAATCGAATGACATGGTTAACATGCATGTCGAAGCTGCCTTGACACAATGCTAAATCGAAGGATCCCTTGGCATGCCAATCGAAGGACTTGACATAATGCCAATCAAAGTGCTCATCTAGAATGCCAATCGAAGTTCTTGTCCATGCCATTCGAAATGCTCCTTCAGAATACCAATCGAAGGGTCTTTCGGAATGCCAATCGAAGGGTCTTTCAGAATGCCAATCGAAAGGTACTTAAAGCACCACTCAAAAATTTTCTTTTTCCTTAGGCAAGGGTTTGTGATCAACCATGCAGGGGGGAGACTTTGGAAAACATGAGAGGGCAAATTTTGGGGTGCAACAGTTTCCCCTGTTCAATTTTCTTAAACCTGAGGATATAGATTGGCTTTCGAGCCTTTCGTGATCCGAAGGTGGAAGATAATTGAACACTAGAGTGCCTAGAAATTTGCACTCGCATGGTGTAGTATCAGCATTGTGGTGTCGGGAATGGGCTTACAGATGCCATTTGGAGAGATGATGGATAGTTGTTGGAGATGGGCTTAAAGATGCCATCCAGAAATGATTGTTGGACTGTATTTGAATGAGTGATACAATTACATCTGAATCTGGATCGTATCTGGACTGTTATTTGAAGGTCTCTGATTTCCTGTCATTAACTGGAAGAAATAAATCTAACCAGAGGAGGTTTTTAGTTTCCTGTTTTAACTGGAAGGAATAAATCTAACCAGAGAAGGTCTTTTTTGATAATGATGTGTGATGAAGGAATCTGAGACAATTGCTACTCCAAACAGATGATAAAGGAATCTTGGACGATTACTACCTCAGTAGGATGATGAAGGAATCTTGGATGACTACTACAACAGCAGGATGATGAAGGAATCTTGGATGATTACTACCTCAACAGGATGATGAAGGAATCTTGGATGACTTCTACCTCAGCAGGATGATGAAGGAATCTTGGACGATTACTACCTCAGCAGGATGATGAAGGAATCTTGGATGACTTCTACGTCAGCAGGATGATGAAGGAATCTTGGACGATTACTACCTCAGCAGGATGATGAAGGAATCTTGGACGATTACTACCTCAGCAGGATGATGAAGGAATCTTGGACGATTACTACCTCAGCAGGATGGTGAAGGAATCTTGGACGATTACTACCTCAGCAGGATGATGAAGGAATCTTGGACGATTACTACCTCAACAGGATGATGAAGGAATCTTGGACGATTACTACCTCAGCGGGATGATGAAGGAATCTTGGACGATTACTACCTCAGCGGGATGATGAAGGAATCTTGGACGATTACTACCTCAGCAGGATGGTGAAGGAATCTTGGACGATTACTACCTCAGCAGGATGCTGAAGGAATATTGGACGATTACTACCTCAGCAGGATGATGAAAGAATCTTCGGTGACTACTATAACAGCAGGATGATGAAGGAATCTTGGATGATTACTACCTTAGCAGGATGATGAAGGAATCTTGGATGACTACTACAACAACAGGATGATGAAGGAATCTTGGACGATTACTACCTCAGCAGGATGATGAATGAATCTTTGACGACTGCTACTCCAAAAGGTAATGACTTTTATTTGTCGATCGATCTTTCCTGAAAAGGTAAAGAGTTAGTTGTATGCAATGTCATAAAGTATGCATTGCGTAATGATGTTCTCAAAATAAATGAGATTCATGTTATATGTATTTTGTATGCATATGCTATGAATGTTATTGAAATGTAATTTTGTCTTGGAGAATAAATTCTTGACAAGTGTTAGGGAGTTATTAAATCCTGGACTGCTGTTGAAGAGGAGGTATGTCTTCAAACTTTGCTTGGAACGTTTCCACTGAGGATCCTTGTTTTGTTGAGGAGAACTCTGTTGGGGAAAGTTGTGAACTCTGTGGAGAGTATTAATTCATTCTTGGGGAACAAATTCAGGAGTCTCGGTTGTCTGTTGCTCTACTAGGGAGTCAGAGTTAAACTGACATCTGATCGGGTCCAGGTTTCGCAGTAACTTGCTGGGGATTATAGAGTAGTCTACTGGGGAAGAGGAGTTATGGTCCTTTGATTTGTAGTAGTCGGAGAAGCAAACTCAAGCTGGGGAATCCTGGTGCTGTTGGGGAAATAAACCCTGTCCTCAGTCTGCTAGAGAGGTGACACCTTCGTTGGGGGAAGTCCTCGAGGATTCTTGAGATTGATTCAGCTGGGGAAAGGTTTTCAGAGATTAAACCCTTGCTGGGAGTCATCCTATGAGAAGGATTTTAGGGAGATTTGTCATTGCCCCTAGTAGCAAGTGTTTGTGACATTGCCAGAAAATGTTTAATTGTACGTAACCGTTCACTGAGATTGATGTTCAATTCCCCAAGTGACAGAGATGGAGACTTGCCCCTGGTTACTTTGCACTTCTTAAGAGATTTCTTGAAATCTTGACTGGACTGCCCCAGGTGTGTTGGATAGTGACATGTCAAGTCCCCTTGTTGATAGGAGATTTGTCAATGGAAGTGTCATCCTTTTTGAAGTGATCTTGTTCACTGAGAGGGCTTTCGTTCATCAGACATTCGTTGTGTGAATTTCTCCACTGTCAAACAAATAGCCAAATGCAAACAGTGATATTCAAATAATGCAAAGTTTATGCTTGTCTCGAAGTTTTGAAAAATGCGTTTTTTAGCAGAAAACTTTTTATAAGACAAATTCAACACAAGATTTAGGGCAAAGCCTTACAGGAGTCAGGATACCTTTTGTAACAGTATGCTTTCGAACTAACCCATGCTTCAATTATGACTTTTGAAGGGTTGTAACGTGGCTTGGTTCACGATTTAAGAAACACAGGATAAAGGCTCAAAGTATATTTGTACCCACCCGCTCTTCGTGATGTTCTTCAATCCTAAACTCAGTTAATTGTGCATTTGAACTCCAAATGAGTCTGGAACGACGTTTTTGGTGATGGTTCACACAAGTTGAATTTGTTGGAAGGCAGTCATTTTTGCAACATTTTTTTATGTTGTTAAGGATTTGTAGCAACCTCGTTCTTTTGATTTGTTATCCCTAACTTTTGCCTGACTGTTTCTTTTTTCGAGATTACAGTCAGCGGGATGCCTCATCTTTCTTAAGCCTCCTTTATAGGTTTTGGCTCAGTGGGCTTTTCTCTTTTGAGAGATTGATTTCCTATGAGATAAGGAACCACCACTGTCTTTTGATTCCAGAGGAATGCTTTTGATGTCGTTCATTGTATTATGAACTGAGAGTTTTGCGACTTCAGTGCGCATCTTTTGAATTAACTGAGAGACTACCCTGCCCCAGATTTAAATTAAAGGTTTCAGTTTGTGTTTAAAACAGAAAACTCCTACTTATTTGGCTCGAAGGGGTTTACTAGGGATTATCTTCCTTATAACTCCAGTGTTTAGGATTTGAAAGAAACGCATGTACATCGTCAGCAAGGTCTGTCCAAAAGCATACTGTATGAGATTATGGCATTGTTTCGTCATCCTCCCTCTAAAGGCTTGTAACTTTTAGCAAGATTTGAATGTCATAAAGTGAGTAAAAAGCATAGTTAAAATGTAATTAAAATGATTGGATCAAATCAAGACAAACATATGCAATGCATTAACGAAACAAAGTTTGGCATTAATAGATAATTGTTTGAATAACAAAGAGATTACAACTTGAAAATTCAAATGAACAAAAGCTTTCTCAATGATTTGGCGTGAGATCAGTGATCAAACTTGATCTCCTTATCATCAATCAAGTCTTGGATCTTGTTCTTTAAAGTCCAACAGTCGTTGGTGTCATGTCCTGGACTGTCAGAATGGTAGGCACATCTCACACTCGGATTATACTTAGAAGAGGAAGTATCAGGATTTTGAGGGGGATCCTTTAGCGTGATTAGCTTCAACTTCAGAAAATGTTATAACGCTTGATACAAAGGCATGTTGATGTTAGTATACTGCCTTTCTTGATACCTTACCCTACACCTATTGCTCTGTCTTTGTTGAACAGGCGTGGGATCAGAGATCAGGGTCGCCCCTACCTGTTGATCATGACGACTCTTTTGACCATACATAGCATTGGACTCTTTCTTCCCATTGTAGGGCTTTTTCTGAGCATCAGAAGGTGTAGTTTCTTGAATCTTCCCACTTTTGATGCCAGCTTCGACCCTTTCGCCGGTCAATATTAGCTCGGTGAATCCGGATGAAGAGCTTCCGATCAAGTGTTTGAAATAGGGACCAGACAAAGTCCCAAGAAACATATCCACCAACTCCCTATCAGACAGAGGGGGTTGGACTCTTCCAGAAAGATCTCTCCACTTCTGAGCGTAGTCCTTAAAGCCTTCGCCTGTACCCATAGACATACCCTAAAGCTGAGTACGCGTGGGAGCAAGGTCGGCATTATACTGGAATTGCTTGTAAAAAGCAGCAGCAAGGTCCTCCCAATTGCGGATGTTAGCTCCTTCCAGTTGACAGAACCATTCAAGTTGAGTCTCTGACAGACTATCTTGAAAGAAATGAACCCAGAGATTCTTATCAGCAGTGTAAGGCTGGATCTTCCTCACATATGACCGGAGGTGCAGCTTTGGACAAGAAGCTCCATCGTACTTGGCAAAGGCAGGTGCCTTGAATTTATGGGGAATCACCACCCCAGAGGATAGACCTAGATCTCCGAAGTCCAGACCGGGCACCTTCTGTATTTCCATGGCGTTCAAACGGTCTTCCAGTTGTTTGTACTTAACCTCAGCAGGAGGATACTGTTCTTCATCATAGTCCGTCTCGTTGTCGGAGACTATAGGGCTAGGAGCCCTCCTTTCTTGTGGACTATCTTTCCCTTCAGATGGGGTGGTCAGATCAACTTCGTTCTGCAGCCCGTTTCCAAACCTGCGTCCAGTATTGAACAGGATGGTCCTCTTTTTCTTCTTCTTCCTCTCTTTCAGAATCAGGGTCTTCAGGTCCTGCTGACCCTTAGCTAGGCTCATGACCAACTCTTGAAATTGGGCATTCTGGGCCTGGAGGGCCTTGATAGCTTGCTCAGTGGAAGGTTCAGTAGACATGATGATTGCTGAAATAAACATCAAAGAAAATAAGAGACCTGTACTGGGAGACCTGTTATGCAATGATATGTATGATATATGTATGCAATGTTTTCAAGGATCTCGCGGGGTAAACAAGAAACGGTTAGAATTTGAATCTGATAGCTTGATTGAAGGAACTTCATGTTGCTGAGAGTCCTTCTTCAAGAGTCAAGCTCACCATATCGAGTGGGTCATAGCCCCTGACTCAAGTTATCATGCTTGGATTTCTAGACAACCTTGGCTAGAGGAAAATAAATCCCCTTTGCCCCTTGCTAGACTTTTGACTTACCATAACCTGCATCACAGACCCTTGAGATCCTTGAAATGGTTAAAGAAATGCTATGGTATGATGTTATGATGTTATGTTATGCGTTTAAGCAAAAGGGTGAGGTGATGTCAGTAAACCCTGCAATAAGTCCAAATTATTGGATAAGGACTGTAAACAAAACCTGCAAGGAACCCATGTTGTCAGATAACAAGAATGTGCAAGTAGTTCAAGTTTGAAGGCACACAAGTCACACAAAAGAGCCCTTAGATTTCAGGCTTGCATGAGGTTTAGGTATTACCCTCTTGAGTTTAGTTGGCTCAAAACCCGTCCTATAAATAGTAACCGGGTTCTAAGGAGCTCAATATCACTGGATTATTTTCTACGTTCATTGTTTTGGTTTAGCCACTTACTGGCGACCAAAATATTCCAAGAAAACAATCCTCAATGAGTGTAGTATCGAGTATCTACCAACTTCAGACTGCACCAAAGTCGGTCATCTCACTACCCCTAAAAAAGGCCAAGATGGTCAAGTAAGGTTCTAGGTCATTAGTGCTTAGTGACATCACTCAGCGGCCCCGTATTCTCTTTGATTGACTCAAAGGCTACCGGTACTCACAAATATGTCGCACTAATATAGCTATTGCTTCAACCGTGTCGGTATACCCCACACAGTTTCCACAATGTGTTGCTATCTATGAATGTTTCCCAAATCCAGGTGGAGGATTTCAAACCCAAACAATAGAACCAAAATTAAAGCATACAAAGCATACAATTGAAAACACAAGTGATCTAATCCTAAGGTACACCTAACTTATAAATACTTCCCCAGCAGAGTCGCCAGTTCTGTGATCGGTGGGAATGAGAATTGACTGTTTTGGAATGCTGGTTCGCGTTTGCGTTTGATTTGCAAAATGTCGCGGTAAGCAAGAGTCGCCACCGTCTTTTATTTTATCCAACAAGGAAAGGACAAAAGCACAGAAAAATTCTTTTTCGATATGTTTCTCGGGTTCGGGAGGTAGATTATAGAAAGGGAAGGTGTTAGCACCATTTCTATCCGTGGTTATCCACGGGCTCTTAGGTACTTGCTCACTATGTTTTCAAAAGTTTGCTTTTCTTTGTGTTTGTGGGTTTTGAAAAGAGTTTTGTTTTTTGAAGAGAGTGTAAGTGCGAAAAGTTTTATTTTGTTTTTTTAAAAGGAGCAAGTACTTAAGAACGTCTACCTACTCAAAAAGGAATTAAACTGTGCAAATGTCCTTTAGACAGTGCTATCCCACTATTGAGGAGTAGGTAGCACCGTTGTTGGAGTTTTCGGGTCAATTCGATTAAAGGGACGTGTGGTCACTAAAGCAATGTTAGGACGCCTTAGTGGTAACCCTAATGTCTTAGATCATTTTTCCGAGGCAACCGTTTCGAGGCAACTTATGATCTTTGGACAAAAGGGCGACCCCTAAAACATCCTATACTCAATGACCACGTTCGAGGCAACCAAGTGAGGTGTACCTAAGGGTGGCATGTGCGAGTGTGTTGTTTTTCAGTTTATATTATCTTTACATGTCATGGTGAGCTACTGTTGATTTTAAGTTAAGAGTTAATCTTGTCATGCATAGCCTAGTTAGCATACATCTAAACAGTTAATATATGTACAGGAATTTAAAGTGCGGGAATTGTAACTCCTACGCTATTACAAGGCTTCGGGGAGGGGGATTATTTACATGTCCAAAATTGGGGGAATAAACCAGTAAAGCGTAAAAATCTTAGTTAAGCTATTACAAACCAATAAGAAGTTACAATAAAATAAACGCGCGTGAATATGAAAAATCCTCTAAAAATCCTAAGAATAAAAATCTTTTTGTTGTTTTATTTTATTTTGGGAAAATGATCTAAATCTACTTAATTTTAGTTTCGGAAAAATGTTAAGATAATTAAAAGATTAATTAACAAAGTTAATTTAATAGAAAAGAAAACTAGCCTAATGTTTTTATGGTTTTTTTATTTATTTTAATGTTAATTAAAAAGATAAAAAGATGTCAATGAAAACAACAATAAAATACAAGGGGGATCCTTCGATCCAGGGAAAAAAAGGAGTTTCGACCCAGGGAGGGAATGGAAGCTTCGATCCAGAGAGGGTCGTGGTCCTTTCGGTTGGGCCATACAGTAAGGCGTGATTAGCCTTCGATCCAGGGAAGAGGATTGTCTTTTGATCATGGAGGTCATGGCTTTCGATCCAGGAATGAGATGCCTCCTTCGATCCAACATGCTAATGGGTTCGATCCAGAGAAGGTGTCTCCTTCGATCTGGGGTGTTATACCTGCAAAAGTATGTTAGCGAAATAAAATGCAGGGCCTGGGTATCGAACCCGAGGCCCTTTGATCCTGCACTTGTTGGGTCTCTTCAGGCTAAATCTGCAGCAAATGTTAGCAAACGAAGAACATGACCTGGGTGCCAAACCCAGGCCTCTTGATCCTGTCTAGGATAGAAAATCGAAGGTAACAACCAGTATGGATATACTATGCAAATATGAGGTTGGATAGTTTACCCTTTCTTACCAGCAGATTGGACTTTTAATTTGGGCGCTTCCTGGATGTAGGCACCTTCGATCTGGGCACTTCCATGATGTAGGCACTTTTGATTTGGGGCTTATGGGCGTGGATGCTTTTTTTGAAGGGTTGCTTTGGCCTGGATCACTTCTGAAAATGTTGACAACCTTTGGTGGGCAGCGTCTCCAAATCCTCCCTGTTTTTTTTCTCTATTTTTTCTGTGTGTTTTTCCGTAGAGTTTTTGTGTTTTCTCTATAATTTTTGTAATGTTTTTTGTTCGTCCCCTGCACTGCATGCTGGCCACTGTATTTATAGGAGTGTGGGGGTCTAGTAACGGCAAGAGACAACCCATTAAACAGGCCTTTAAATCCATGAGACAAGAATCAGACACATTAAATAATTTCCTTTTTTGAAATATTCATGTCTCTTGAATGAACTTGGACACTTTTGAATTTCGAATGCCTTCAGGCCCTACTCTTCGATTGGTCTTGATTTGCCTCCTTCGAATGGACTTCTTATGTACCCTTCGAACGGGCCTTCTGAATGCTTCTTCGAATGGTCTTGAGTTGCACAGAATCACTCTGGTCGAATCAGCTCTTTAGGAACAGAAAAGTCAAGAATCTGGCCTTTAACTCAGGAATTAAATCCACAATCAACATTTACTTATTTCTGTATTTGCAAGGGAAACATGCCATTTTTCCACGTTCAGTGTACCTGGACATGTTTTTTGAGTGCTCTCTTGATGGCTTTGTTAACATGCCAATCGAAAGGCTTTGTTAACAGGCTAATCGAAAGGTGTTGTTCATGCTAATCAAAGGACATGGTTAACATGCCTGTCGAAGCTGCCTTGACACAATGCTAAATCGAAGGATCCCTTGGCATGCCAATCGAAGGACTTGACATAATGCCAATCGAAGTGCTCTTCCAGAATGCCAATCGAAGTGCTTGTACATACCAGTCTAAATGCTCCTTCAGAATACCAATCGAAGGGTCTTTCAGAATGCCAATCGAAGGGTCTTTCAGAATGCCAATCGAAAGGTACTTAAAGCACCACTCAAAAATTTTCTTTTTCCTTAGGCAAGGGTTTGTGATCAACCATGCAGGGGGGGAGACTTTGGAAAACATGAGAGGGAAAATTTTGGGGTGCAACATCCTCCTTTCCTTTAGACAGCACTATCCTACTATTAGTGAGTAGGTAGCCCTGTCGTTAGATGTTTGAGGGACATTCGATGGGATGTTTTATAGTCACAAAGGAAACTGGGCAAGAAACCTTAGTAACTACCCTAGGGTTTTAAGATCATTGTTTACCGAGGCAACGTCGAGAGGGTCATCAAGGGACTTATGATCTTTGAACCAGAGGGTAGCCACTAAAATCTCTCACATTTCGAGATTTGTGACTATTTTCCGAAGGCAACTAAAGTGGGAGTACCCTAGAGGTGTATATGTGCAAGTGTTCTTGTTTCAGTTATTTTTGTCTTTGATGTTAGGTTTGCTAACATTGCGTTTAATTCTTTCCATACAATCCTATTAACATACATCTAAAAGTTAATATATATAGTAATTAAAAGTGCAGAAATATAAAACCTAGCTGTTACAAGGCTTCAGGGAGGGGGATTATGTACATATCCAAAAACTTGGGAGAGAAATGAAAAACATAAAATAAATTCCTAATTTTAACTATTACAAACCCATGAGCAAGTACATTAATATGAAAATAAAGAAAGTAAAAATGCACGCGAATTGAAAATAACGTCTAATCCTAAATGGAAGGAAATCTTTTGTTTGTTTTGTTTTGTTGCATGAAGAAAATTTAATTTCAAATAAGTCCTAATTCTATTAATTTTAAAATTAAGAAAATGGTTTAAATAAAAATTAGTTAATTTACAAATTAACAAGAATACTAACCTAATGTTTTTTTTTGTGACTTTATTTGTTTTTTACTGATTAAACAAATTAAAACAAGTAAACAAAAAAAAATATGAATGGGTTTAATAGAAAAAAAAGGCATGGAGTGAAATTTGATGGGCCCAAATGAGATAAAGCCCAGATCTGTCCTTGGATTCAGTGGGGAGACACCCAGGAGAGTCCATGGTGAGGTTGTGTGCTCAGGGCGTTGGATCTGAATCATATATGCATTTGATGGTCTGGACTTGATAGTGTATGGTGAGCATGCATAGCGTTGAATTTGCATAAAAGGTTAGAAAAAAAACATTGCAAGGCCTAGGTATCGAACCCAGGTCTTTTCGACTGCACACCTCCTTTTTCACCATCTGGGCTGGATTTAAGATTCGAAGGAATCCAATTCACATGCCTTAGTAAAGGTATACTGTCATTTTAGACTTTACATGCAACACACTAAACATCATAAATGTTATGCAGCCTGAATATACAATCGAAATTAAATTACATATGAATTAAATATTAGATCGAAGGTTTTTTACCAATGGGGTACGTGTTTTAGATTGAAGAGGTCTTCAGAGGTTGCTTCGATTCTGACAATCTTGTTGGAACTTTAGAAGTTTTTTGGAGTTTTTGTAAGGCAACGTGCGTGTGTGGCAAAAAAGGCTTTCGTTTAGCAACGCGTCCGTAACTTCGATTAATACTCTAAATGATGCAGTCTGTCCCTTCTTTGCTGGCAGCGTCTCTGCAAGAATATTTTTGTGGCAAGTGCTTCCTCCTCTTTTTTCGTCCCCTTGGAAATGTGGTGTTAGCCTTGTATTTATAGGAGTGTGGGGAGAGAAAGTATGGCAATAGACAACCATTAACCAGGTTTTGAAGGAAAAATTAGACAAATTAAAGGATTGCCTTTTTTGATGAATTCCTACCCCTTTGAGCTTTGGCATGAACCTGGACATGATTCACTTCTTGACCCCTTCGAATTCCTCCACGCCTTGCTCTTCGATTGGTTCTGAGTTACTTCCTTCGACTGGATCCTGGACCCACCATTGTGGCTTCTTCGATTGAGCTACTATCTGCCTTAGTAGCTTGATCTGAAGATTTTCAACTAGCCCAGTCGAAAACTCCTTTCTGGCCAGTCGAAGCTTATTTTGTTAACTCATTCGAATGTAATTATGCAAGAGGCTTGGGTTTGGTAGCATGCATGACTTTGGCCAGACTCATCAGAAGACAAAACAAAACATGTCTTCACCCATTGTGTATTTTTTTACTGGACAAAATGTATGCCCTTTGAAGGAACCATTTGTGTATCCCACATACACCCCTTGTGCATTCTTCAAATGGGCCACCAATGTGTGTTCATAATGTAGCAATCCTGTGCTTGTGAAACAGAGGTAGGCATGAAGATGAAACCTTTTCTTTGTGCACTGAAGGTAAGCATAAAGGGAGTATTTTCCTAGTGGATTGAGGAAAATATGAAGAAGCCTTTGCCATTATGAATCAAAGGCCAGCATGAAGAAACCTTTACCCAGTGGATCAAAGGCAATCATGAAGAGGCCTTTTCCTTGTGGATCGAAGGCAAGTTGAAGAAGAGTATTTTGCCTTGTCTGCTGTAGGCACGCACAGAGGAAGTCATTTCCTTGTGGGTTGAAGCACACATGGAAGAAGCTCTTGCCTTTTGAATTGAAAGCATGTAGGAAGTCCTTTGTCTGGTAAATTGAAGGCAAGTCTAGAGAAGCCCTTTGCCTTGTGAATCAAAGGCAAGAATGAAGCAGCCTTTGCCTAATGGATCCAAGGTAAGTCAGAAGAAGCCTTTGCCTTGTGAATCCAAGGAAAGCATGAAGAGTCCGATTGCCTTGTGAATCAAAACAAACATGCAGGAGGACATTGCTCAATCGAAGTAAGCATATAGGAGGTTATTGCTTGTGAATCAAAGCAAAACTGTACGGGGCTACTGCTGGTGAATCGAATCAACCCTGTAGGGGGCCATATGCCAAAATGAAACCTATGGACCAAAGCTTGTTCGAAGGGGACCCAACGCTCAATCGAAGCTGGTGTACCAAAGCTTGATCGAAGGATTTCAGATGCCCAATCGAAGACTTTAAAGTCAAAGCTAACTTGAAGGATTTCAGATGCCCAATCGAAGACTTTGAAATCAAGGCTAACTTGAAGGATTTCAGATGCCCAATCGAAGACTTTGAAATCAAGGCTAACTTGAAGGATTTCAGATGTCCAATCAAAGAGTTTGAAATAAAGGATACTTGCTCCTCTTTGATTTGATGCATGAAAGCCAAAAATCTAATTTGTATTTGTGTGAACTTGGACTTTTGAAAATCCTTGTGAGAAAATGTCTTGAGAAAAAGGGAGGGAAAATTTTGGGGTACAACAGCTGCCCCTGTTCAATCTTCTTAAACCTGAAGATTTAGATTGGCTTGTTTTCCTTTCATGATCTGAAGATAGAAGATGATTTAACACTAGAGTGCCCAGAAATTTTCACTCGCATGATGTGATGGTTGGATGTGTAGGTAATGGGCTTAAAGATGCCATTTGCAAAAGATGACTGAGAGTTTTTGGAGATGGGCTTAAAGATGCCACCCAAAGCAGGTGTTGACTTCATAAGAGGTCTCTTTGTTGGGAACTCCCGTTCCTGCTGTTTGAGGAGGAGTTTGCTGGGGAAGGTTGATTTCTGTTGTTCTCCTGCTTGAGGAAAACTCTGTGGGGAATATAGTCTAGGAACTTCAGTTGTCCAAGGCTCTACTGAGGAGTTCTCTCTGGACTGGAGAGATGAAAGTTTTCTATTTTCTGGTTGAACTCCATGTTTCACAGTAATTTGTCGGGGAGAATGAAATTAACTGCTATCTGGAAATGTATTAGAAGAAACCTGTGTAGGATCGCTTCAGGATGAGTTTGTGTTAGACTGCACCTGGAAATTCATAAGGAATTCATGTAAGATTGCTTCAAGAGGAGTCCGTGTTAGACTGTGTTGTACCCCAAAATTTGCCTTCCCATTTCCTCAACATTTTCTCACCAACAAGACCCTTGGAGCTCAAGATCCAGCTAGGGTTTCCTCTGCTCAAGACTTCTCCTTCCACTGTTGACCCAAATTAGGGTTTGTGTTTGCACAAAGATGTTTTGACCTAAAATGCCTAAGATGACTTTCATGCTTCATATTGGACTCCTAAGTTTATCCCTACCAAGTTTCAAGCCTTGATTCCAACCTTTGCCCAGTCAATTGGACAGTTGACCTAGAAATCAGCTGTATTGGGGAAAAAGTCAATTGTGGTCAATTGACAGTCAAACCTCATGATTTTTGACCCACATCAACATATTGAACCCATATAAACCATTTGGTCAAGTTTGGATCACAATTCCACAAGAAATTTGATCAGATCACCAAAAGGGCAAAATGGTCATTTTTAGGGTTTTGACTGCACAAAGGCAATTTTTGACTGATTGACCTAGCCAATGACAAACCAAGCTCATATATGGACTCAAGGATCCCATGGAATTGTCTTGACATGTTCAAAAAGTTCAAAAGATCCCAATTGCACAAGATTGACAGATGAATTTTCCAGCCAATTGATCAATTTTTAACTGTATACTGAAAAGTCAAACTTTGACTTTTTGGTCAAAATCAAGTGTCAAGATTCATTTTTCATCAAAACATGTCAAAACATGAAACTTGTTCATCAAGGAATCAAAAATCACAAATTAGGGTTTGAAATGAAGAATTTTCATAACTTAGAATTTTTCTAAGTTATGAAAATCCCTAATTTTTTCCTAACTTGGTCCCACTTTTTCACCAAGATGCATTTGGATTCAAACAAAAGTCAAAACATGAAAGTTGTAGTCCATTTCAAAATCTACAACTTTGATTCACAAAGTTTCCTCAAAAGAAGCTTGTAGCTCAAGTTATGATTTTTGGAACAAGGGTGCAAAACATTCTTAACTTAGAAAAATTTTGACCTATTCTAGGCAGGATTTTTGCCTAACTTCATTGCAACTTTTCACATGCTTCCACTTGGAATTTCAACTTGCATTACAAAGATGGATTGTAGTATACATTCCAAGATTTCCAAAATGTCCAAGAACTCATCAAACAACCTTGTGCTTAGGGAGAATCGAATTTGGAAATATAGGCAAAACTCACTTTGCTCATGGCCAATTTTCATGTTCATACACTTAGGCATTTTTGACCTCAGCTTGCACTCCTAGATTACAGGCCTCAAATCTCATTTACACTCATAAATTCAATGCTAATCCATTATGCCAAGACATTATTTTGCTCATTTGGTCATTACATGGAAGTTTAAGCCATAAATGGAAAAAGCATTTTATCTATTCTTGAAAAGATTAACTTTATGTCAAATTTGCAATCCAAGTAGTACAAGGCAAATCTCTTTGGCACAAGTTTTTGAGCTAATTCCACTGATCAAGGGCAAGTTTTGCAGCAAATTAGGGGGGTCTAGAGGAGCCTGTACCAACACTTGGCATTTTGACTTACATTACAAGAAACTTGGCATTTTGTAACACCAACACACATTGCTGCAACCACAAGCTTAGACAAACTTCTTGAGCATCTTCCAAACATCCAACCTGACCTGAAACATGAGCCTATCACCTTCAATATCTCCCCATTCACAGAAACACCATAAAACTGCAAAAACAGGGCATAAGTTGCAGTTTGAATCCCATAGCTCAATCCACTCGTGCATTTTCATCCAAACCAGTTCAAACACATTCCTTACCATCCATACAAACTGTCCCAAGCATTGGAAGCAGACTGTAACACCTCTAACCAGTTTTGCCATTTTCACTTTTCTCTCTTGCAGGTTGACTTCTGCAGCTTGATATAGCAAGATTCAAAGCACACCAAGCATTGGAATAGCATCCCTGGACATCAAGCAAGCTATACAAATCATTACCTTGCCTTGAAAGTACCTCCATTGCCAAGCACGATCCAAGCTGAATAGGTAAGTTCATGGATCTCTATCTCTCAATCTAGGAAGAGTTAGGCTTAGATTTATGAATGAAAAATGTCATGCTCATGGCCCTGAAACTATACATATCTTCACTTTCCATTTATATTGCATTTGTTGAGAGTATTTTGAATCTGAACATTGATAAAAACTTAGGTCAAGAATTAGGGATGGAGAAATTCTCTCTCATTTCTGAGAGTTAGGTTAAGTTTTTTATATGTCTGGATTCGTGGTTCAATGCTTGACATTTTTCATGTTATGAGTTTGTGCTGAAAATCAAAGAATCAAGAGATAGCAAGCAGGGAAGAAAAGGCGCGCTTTTTCAAATGTTGTTGTCTGAAGGTTGAAGACAACCTTTCATGGGCTGGGCCTGTGATTTTTCTTCTTTTTACACCACATTATCACATATGCACCCCCTTGGCCCATTGCATTTTATTTTTATTATTTTTGACTTTTGATTTTTGTTTCTGATTCATTTATTTTATTTAAGCATTAAAAAATATTAAAATTATTTTTCTCACATTTTTACATTTTTATTTGATATTTATTTGATTTTATTTAGTTTTGTACATAAAATAAACATAATACTTTTATTTAAGATAACTAAAAATAATGCAAATATTTTTACTTTCTGATTTTATTTTATTTTACCCTTTTGAAAACATTTTATAAAAAAAACAAACCTTTTTTTTGTAAATATTAAATATTTCATTTTTATACATAATTAATATACTTAGTAAATAATATTAATATTTATATGTTTATTAGTATATTTAGGTTAAAAACATAAAAAATAATACATTTTCATTTTTTACTAATATTTAACTTAAAAATCATTTTTGACAATATACCTTCTTTTTATTTATTTTTTACACATAATTAACAAATATTGTATATAATAATTAATACCTCTTATTTAGCAAAATTAGGGTTTTTTGCCCTAAACATAAAAATATTCAAAAATTAACTTTTCTTTTATTTATTTTTATTTTATTTGTGAATAAAAATATACACTTACACAAAAATACCTTCACATATACATTGTTCTATTCTTATACATCTTTACATTTATATTTGCGCAATTCAATTTGGTTGTAAATATTGGGTACTATCCTCCTATGAAGTCTCATCCCCATTTGAATATTTTGTACCCCCACTCCCATGATCATTGTGTAATAACTTAGGACCTTTTAAATTTCGCACTTTAAATGCTTTCTAAATATGCCATGTTAGAATTAGGGTTTTGTATGCAAATAAAAAACAACAAATAGTTTGACCTAAATTCAAGATAAACAAGCATGAAAATGAACAAACACCAATCACACTTTCACCCCCTAGGTATCTTTGGCAAAAACAAAACAATCAAATGATCATAGTCCCTCGATGACGCTTTCGAAAGTTGCCTAAAAAATGATCAAGTCCCTTAAAGGAGAAATTGACCAAAGATACTTGGCACCATTGCAATCATGGTCTAAACGATGACCCGCGCCTGTCCCGTTCACATCCTAACGCAAGATTGTCCACCAAATACAATGGTGGAACAAAATTGTTAAAAGGGTTAAAACATAGCAAAAATATTTGAGTAAATTTCTTGGTTACTTGCCAACTTGCAAAACAAAAACACTTGCCTATTTTTCAAAACCACACATTACTACACTTTCAAAACAAACTTTCAAAAACATTGAAAACCTTTTAAAAAGACCTACACCTTTGTATACATCCCAACATGGATCATTAAAAAGGTTGCCACCACATTGGCCTCTTTTCAAAACATTTTCAAACCCACACACAAAGCACCATTTCAAACAATTGAAAATCAAGGCAAGTTGATCTAAGCAAGTAACTAAGAGCCCATGGATAACCATGGATAGAAAGGGTGCTAATACCTTCCCTTTCTATAATCTACTCCCCGAACCCAAGAAAACATCTCAAATGTTTTTGCTGTGCTTTTTAACCTTTCCTTAGGATAAAATAAAAAGTCGGTGGCGACTCTTGATCAACCGAAACATTTGCGAAAACAAACGCAAAACCTCAAGTCAGTTCTCCCACCGTATCACAGAACTGGCGACTCTGCTGGGGAGAACTTAAAAGTGGAGTAACCTTAGGGCTTAGATCACCTTTGTTTTCAATTGTTTGCTTTGTTTGCTTTTATATTTGTGGGCTTTGCATCGGAGTTTCATAGATCCTAACCCGGATCTGGGGAATACCCTTTTGGGTAGCATAATCTGTGAGGGACCTGTCCGGCGTAGACCGATATGGGTGAAGCAGTGGCTACGTTGGTGTGTCACCTTGGTCTGTACCGATATCCCTTGTGTTGCAACGAGGAGAATATGGGTCTTCTAAGGATTCATTAAGCACCAACCGACCTTAGAACCCTAAATTGACCAAACTTGGCCATAGAACAGTAGCAGTATGCTACACTCATTGAGGCTAAACTCTCGCGATGGTTCTGGCCGAAAGAAAAGATTGCGATGCTGGAGTTATGACCGATTGAGGGTAGTCAATGATTTGAGATCCTCTAGAACCCGATTACTTTTGATAGGACAGGTTTTAACCAACGAAACTAAAAGAGGGTAATACCTAAACTTCATGCTGGCCTAAAACCTAAGGGTTGTCTTGTGTGACTTGTGTGCCTTATCATGCTTGCCTTTGTGAATACTTGTGGTGTGCTTCATCATAGCATCATACCATCATACCATTGCATGCATCCTGTATAAGGACTGACCCATTTCAAAGACAAAAAAGTTTCATCTTTGCTCTGTTTTGTAGGACATCATGATGCCCGTGCGTAGGAATACTATCCGGCTCAACTTTGTTCAACCACCAACTTTGCTCAAGGATTTGGTTGATAGGATTCCAAACACTACTTCCTTCATCAAGAGGCATGGTTCTCTCCTTGGTTTGATCACTTCAAAGTGGGACCAACAACTGATAAGTGTCCTGACCCAGTTTTATGATCCCCTGTATCATTGCTTTACCTTTCAAGACTTCCAGCTGGTCTCTACCCTGGAAGAATTCTCTGATTTGCTTGGTATCCCTGTTTTGGAGAAAACTCCATTCACTGGTTGGGAGAAGAATCTTAGGCCTGAAGAGGTTGCTGCAGTCCTTCCCTTGACCAAAGAAGAGGTATTGGCTAACTGGGAAACTAGAAGTGGAGTTAAGGGCTTTTTGGTTAAATTTCTGGTTGGCAATACTAATGATTTCTGGAATGACTTAGACTTCAAGGCGTACGAAGACATTCTAGCTCTTTTAATCTATGGCCTGGTATTGTTTCCAAATCCTGACACCTTTATCAGTATATATGCCATAAGGATCTTCATGTCTCGGAATCCTGTACCCACTCTTTTGGGTGATATCCTGCAACAACTCTATGCTCGTACTGCCCGAAGACGGGGAACTCCGTGGTGTTGTGCTCCTTTTCTAGTGAGGTGGTTTATTTTGCACCTTCCTAAGTTCGTGCTGAAGAATGAAGAAGGAAAGGGTTGGGCTCATAGGTTAATGTCTCTCACTGATAATGACATCGCTTGGACTCTCAGAGGTTTGGATGAGGTAGCTGTTATTGATCGTTGCGGAGAATACCCTAATGTTCCACTGATCGGCACCCAGGGAGGAATCTCTTATAATCCATGTTTAACTCTCTGTCAGTTTGGAAGAGCCAGAAGAGTAGGGCCTCATGAGATGTTGGTTCCTCACTTCCATTTTAAATTTCAAGTAGACAGTGACAAACTACGCCATGGATTCATTAAGGATTGGGACAGAATTCACAAAGCTGACCCACATGAGTTGGGACCAAAGACTTCTCTACCAATGGAACCCTATTGCAGATGGGTCCGCATCCGTGCTCAGAAGTTAGGTATGCCATACGAAGCTGTCAGACCTATCATTCTTGAATCTCCTGATGAAGACGGGGTTCCTCCAATTGTCCTCCCTCCTCAGATACCCACTGATGTTGATACACTGAAGAGATCTTGGGCACAGCTAAAGGAAGAACGGGATTTTTATCAGGAAAAGTTCAACGAACAGGAAAGAAAGATCCAGAAGCTGACTAAGCAATTGGAGGAAGAGCGGATCCTGAATGACTATATCCATACTGAGAGGAGGAGGCCATGGGAGCACTGATGGGCTTTGAATGTTTCCTTTTACAGCTTTTATTTCCTTTTCAGTATTTTCATTCCTATAATGCCTAAGGGCAAGTTTTTGAACAATTTAAAGTTTAAATCTAATGAAGTGTGTTTCCCTTTTGTCTACAAAGTTGAATCTCATTTGTCTTGGAAAACATAAATCATACGCATCTCATTGCATCATATGCATAACAGGTACCCTTTTTCCAAAGGTTGCTTAATCTTCTTCGCTGTTTATTTGAACAATCATCATGAATCCTGAATCATCCAACGAACAAGCTATCAAGGCCCTCCAGGCCCAGAACGCCCAGTTTCAAGAGCTGGTCATGAGCTTAGCCCAAGGTCAACAAGAGTTGAAGACTCTGCTCCTGAAGAAGAAGAAGAAGAAGAGGACTGCGTTGTTCAACACTGGACGCAGGTTTGGGAATACACTCCATAATGAGGCTGATCAGGCTACTTCCTCTGCAGAGAAAGACAGTCCCCAAGGGGGAAGGGCTCCTAGTCTTGCAGTCTCCGACAACGAGACGGATTACAATGACGAACAGTACCCTCCTGCTGCAGACAGATACAAACAACTAGAGGACCATTTAAGTGCCATGGAGATTCAAAATGTGCCAGGGTTGGATTTCGGAGATTTAGGTTTATCTTCTGGGGTGGTGATCCCACACAAGTTCAAGGCGCCTGCCTTTGCGAAGTACGACGGGGCTTCCTGTCCTAAGCTGCATCTCAAATCATATGTAAGGAAGATCTAACCTTACACTGCAGACAAGAACCTATGGATCCATTTCTTTCAGGATAGCCTTTCGGGGTCTCAACTCGAATGGTTCTATCAGTTAGATGGAGCCAGTATCCGAAACTGGGAGGACTTGGCTACTGCGTTTTATAGACAGTATCAGTACAATTCTGACCTCGCTCCCACGCGTACCCAACTTCAGGGTATGTCACTGGGAACGGGCGAAGGATTCAAGGAGTATGCGCAAAAGTGGAGAGACTTGGCTGGCAGGGTGCAGCCTCCTTTGACTGACCGTGAACTTGTTGACATGTTTCTAGGGACCCTGTCTGGTCCATTCTTCAATCATCTGATTGGTAATTCTTCTGCTGGGTTTACAAATTTGATCTTGACTGGTGAAAGGATAGAAGATGGTATCAAGTCAGGGAAGATACAGAAAGGTGCCTCCGCGAGTACTGAGAAGAAGCCTTTCAAGAAGGAAGCTAATGTTTTTTATGGTCCTAGAAGACAAGTTAAGCCGGAACGCCGCCAAGCTGTCAATGCATTGGTCATTTCAAAGCCTGTTGCTGCTCCTCCGCAGTATAATCAACAAAGGGGTGAGAGGCCTAAAAGGCAGTACACTCGGCTTAACATGACCCTGTCTCAGATTTTGCCGCAACTACTGTCAACCAATCTGGTAACTGTCAAGGAAGCTCCGAAGGTGGTGAATACAACTTCTCCAAAATACAACCCCAACGCCTGTTGCGCTTATCACTCTGATAGCCCCGGACATACTACGAACGATTGCTGGGCTTTGAGGAATAAGGTTCAAGACCTTATAGATGCTAAGGAAATACAGTTTGAGGCGCCTGAAAGACCCAATGTTGTGACTGCTCCCATGCCCCAGCATGGAGTGAGTGCTGTGGAAGAAGACCGATATGTAGCCTCCATGGAAGAGATTATTACTCTGTTATCAACTGTTAAAAGGAATCTGTTTCTAGCCGGTTTATTTCCGGGATGTGATGAAGATTGCCTTCTATGTGCTGTTTCGCCTTTTGGTTGTCCTTTGCTGAAATCAGGTATCCAAAGCCTGATGGATAGCAAGGAAATCTTGTTTGAGAAGATTGTCGTTCATGATGTCTCTACCGAAGAAGTTTCTATTGTCACTATTTTCAACAAACCTCCCAAGGCTCCTTCAAAGAAGCCTGTCAAAATTATGTCCACTCAGAAAGTTGCTCCCATCATCATTATAGTTCCGGGGCCTCTCCCTTATACATCCGACAAAGCTGTCCCGTGGCACTATGGGGAAGATGTTTATGTGCTTGGAGTGAAGCAAGAATTTGATACAAGTACCGATGTCAGTAGCATCACCGGACCTGCCAAGATTACTCGCAGTGGTAGGCTGTTTTCACCAGATATTTCACCACCAGTTATTCAGAAACCTCTTATCATCACACCCGCAAGTGTGCATGTTTCCCTTCCAAATCAAGTTCCTATGTCTACCCCTGCCGCCGAGTCCTCTAATGCTCGGGGCAAAGGGGTTGTTGCTGATTTGCCTGCCTGGACGGAGGCACCGAAGACGACCGCTGTTGAAGCCTCCCAGCAAGAGATGGAGGAGATCCTCAAAATTATCAAGAAAAGTGATTTCAATGTTGTTGAGCAGTTGGGGCACACCCCATCAAAAATTTCTATGCTATCACTGTTATTGTGTTCAGAGGCCTACGCCAAAGCCCTGATCTCCTTCCTAAAAACAGCTCATGTGCCACAAGAAACATCTGCTGATCAATTTACTGATTGTGTGGCCAACTTGACTGCTGATAACGGGTTGGGATTTTCTGACGCCGATCTGACTGCAAAAGGAAAGAACCATAATGATGCCCTGCATGTCTCTATTGAATGCAGGGGCACTACTCTGGCCCATGTGTTGGTGGACACCGGTTCTTCATTGAATGTATTGCCCAAGAAGGCCCTAGACAGATTGGATTGTGAGGGTCTGGAACTCAAGCCCAGTAACATTGTTGTCCGAGCCTTTGACGGTTCGAAGAGGATGGTACATGGCGAGGTTGACATTCCAATCAGGGTTGGTTCCCAAGTTTTTGATTCTACTTTCTATGTGATGGATATCCGTCCATCCTATTCTTGTTTATTGGGTCGTCCATGGATCCATAAGGCTGGAGCGGTGACCTCCACACTACATCAAAAGCTTAAGTACCCAGTCAGAGGAAAGATTGTTACAGTCCAAGAGGAAGAAGAGTATATGGTCAGCCACTTGAAGTTGTTCCGATACATAGAAATGGATGGGGAATTCATTGAAACCCCCTTTCAGCACTTTGAAGAGGTGCCTCAGACGTTGGCGTCAGCTGAAACTGTGATTGAATACCCTCCCTTGAAGATGGCTTCCTTGAAGGATGCCCGAGATGTGATTGAGAAAGGCGAGTGCGCAAACTGGGGTCGACTTCCTGACTTCACTCCGAAGACTGAAAAGTTTGGGCTGGGCTTCACTGTAGAGGCTCAGAGGGCTGTTCGCAAAGCAAGGATCGGAAAACCTCCGGTGTTCATCACCAACCCAGGAGTGAATGCTATTGAGGACGATGTAGAGGAAGCCGAATTTAACAGCTGGATCTACCCAACAACCGACAATGGACCGAGCAACTGGACTGCCAAGGACTTTACACCTATTACTTTTGTCACTCAGTAATGAACTCTTTTGTCTTCAATTTGTAACAAACAATATGTTGAAACTTTTATGGCTCGGTATCCTACCCGGGGCACCGTGGCTCCATTTGTGAGGGCTTTTGTATGACATTTTCTTATATCATTAATCAAAACATTGGATGTTTGTTGCATTTCAAATCTTGTGCTCCATTTCTTTCTTTATCATACATTGCAAAAAAGCTATATTTACACACACTCACTTATACAGGTTCCAATCCACTCTGGATCTCACTGGTAACGACTCTGCTACTGCCAGTTATGACTTCGAAAATCCGATCAACTTAGCCGAAGACGAGGGTGAAGATGATTGCGAAGTGCCTGGTGAACTCGCAAGACTGCTACTCCAGGAAGAGAGGGCCATTCAGCCGCATGAAGAGCCAGTGGAAACGGTAAATCTGGGTACTGAGACAGATAGAAAGGAAGTCAAGATTGGTGCCAATCTAGAGCTCAGTGTGAAACAACGGTTGATTCAGATGCTGCATGACTACATGGAAATCTTTGATTGGTCTTACGAAGACATGCCTGGTTTGGATGCCGACATTGTGGTTCATCACCTGCCTACCAAGGAAGACTGCCCTCCGGTAAAACAGAAGGTCCGCCGCATGCGCCCAGAGATGTCCGAGAAAATCAAAGCTGAGGTTATGAAACAATTTGATGCCGGGTTTCTAGCAGTGACTTCTTACCCTCAGTGGGTTGCCAACGTGGTTCCAGTGCCAAAGAAAGATGGTAAAGTCCGAATGTGTGTTGATTACAGGGATTTGAACAGGGCCAGCCCTAAGGATGATTTCCCTCTGCCTCATATCGACGTTC
Organism: Vicia faba; assembly: GCA_948472305.1. NCBI lineage: Eukaryota > Viridiplantae > Streptophyta > Magnoliopsida > Fabales > Fabaceae > Vicia > Vicia faba. The sequence continues at coordinate 573,391,454 of OX451738.1, forward strand.
TGGTTGATAATACTGCTCAGCATAAAGTTTTCTCCTTCATGGACGGCTTCTCCAGTTATAATCAGATCAAGATGGCTCCTGAAGACATGGAGAAGACCACTTTCGTTACTCAGTGGGGCACTTTTTGCTACAAGGTCATGCCATTTGGATTGAAAAATGCTGGGGCAACCTACCAACGTGCCATGGTTGCTTTATTTCATGATATGATCCATCACGAGATAGAAGTGTACGTCGACGATATGATTGCAAGGTCTCAAACTGAGGAGGAACACCTTGACCATCTACGGAAGCTGTTTGACCGTCTGAAGTTGTACAAGCTGAGGTTGAACCCAAACAAATGCACCTTTAGGGTGAGGTCTGGAAAATTGCTGGGTTCCATTGTAAGCGACAAAGGTATTCAAGTGGACCCTGCCAAGGTGAAATCCATACAAGAGATGCCGACTCCCAAGACAGAGAAATAAGTCAGAGGCTTTCTAGGACATCTGAACTACATTGCCCGATTCATCTTGCATCTAACTGCTACCTGTGAACCAATCTTCAAGCTGCTAAATAAAGATCAAGTAGTACGTTGGAACGATGAATGTCAGGCCGCTTTTGAAAAGATAAAAGAGTATCTCCAAGAACCACCCATCCTCATGCCACCAGTGGAAGGGAGACCTCTAATACTATACTTGACAGTGCTTGACAACTCAATGGGGTGTGTGCTGGGGCAGCATGACGAGTCTGGCCGAAAAGAGCACACTATTTATTACCTGAGCAAAAAGTTTACCGACTGTGAGACTCGGTACTCACTGCTCGAGAAAACTTGTTGCGCTCTGGTATGGGCTGCTCGCCGGCTGAGATAGTATATGTTGACTCACACTACTCTGTTGATTTCAAAAATGGATCCAATCAAGTACATATTCGAAAAGCCTGCTCTGTCTGGAACAATAACAAGATGGCAAATGATCTTGACGGAATATGACATCCAGTACACAACTCAAAAAGCAATCAAAGGAAGTGTATTGGCAGACCATTTGGCACACCAACCTGTGGACGATTACCAATCGTTGAACTTCGAATTTCCAGATGAAGATATCATGGTAGTAACTGATTGTGAAGTACCTGGACCGAATGAAAGACCCGAGGAAGGATCCCGATGGTCTATGCATTTTGACGGAGCCTCGAACGCTTTGGGTAACGGCATCGGCGCTGTGATCATATCTCCTAAAGACACTCATACTCCACTCATCGCACGGTTATGTTTCAACTGCACCAACAACATGGCGGAGTATGAGGCATGTATCATGGGTCTTCAAGCTGCAATCGACTTAAGGATCAAGTTTCTGAGTGTCTTCGGAGATTCCGCTCTCGTGATCAATCAGGTCAAAGGCGAGTGGGATACGAAACACCCAAATCTTATTCCTTACAAGGAGTATGTGCTGACATTGCTTCCCCACTTCGAAGAGATAACTTTTGAACACTTCCCAAGAGAGGAGAATTAGTTGGCGGACGCGTTAGCTATGATGTCTTCAATGTTCAAAGTCAAATGGGACAACGAAGCGCCCCAGATCATTATCTGGAAATTGGACGAACCTGCATATTGCTGTGATCTTGAGGCCGAAGAGGTAACAGAGAAACCCTGGTATCATGAAGTGAAGAGGTACTTGGAAGCTCAAGAATACCCCGAAGGTGCATCTGTTAACAACAAGAAGTTCCTGAGAAGGTTCGCGGCAAAGTTCTTCCTCAGCAACGGCATTCTGTACAAGCGAAACCATGACTCAACCCTACTGCGTTGTATGGATAAGACTGAAGCAGAAAAGATCATGGCAGAGCTTCATGAAGGTACATTCGAAACGCATTCCAGTGGACATACCATGGCAAAGAAAATCCTTCGGGCAGGATATTTCTGGTCCACAATGGAAGCCGACTGTTACCAACATTCTCGAACTTGTCATAAATGCCAGATCTATGCTGACAAGGTGCATATTCCTCCGGTTCCTCTGAACGTCCTGACGGCACCTTGGCCTTTTGCAATGTGGGGCGTCGATATGATCGGCGAAATCAGGCCGACGACATCCAACGGGCATCGTTTCATCTTGGTACCGATTGATTACTTCACGAAATGGGTTGAGGCAGCTTCCTACGCCACTGTAACCAAGAGCGTCGTGGCACGATTCATTCGGCACAACCTGATCTGTTGATACGGTGTACTTGAGAGGATCATTACGGATAATGGTACCAATCTTAACAACAAGATGATCACTGAGCTCTGCGAGCAATTCAAGATACAACACCACAACTCTTCTCCTTACCGGCCGAAGATGAATGGGGCTGTAGAAGCGGAAAATAAGAATATTAAGAAGATTGTGCAGAAGATGACAGTGACCTATAAGGATTGGCACGAGATGTTACCATTTACTCTCCATGGGTACCGCACCTCAGCACGGACGTCAACAGGGGAAACTCCCTTTTCCTTGGTCTATGGCATGGAGGCAGTCTTGCCTATTGAAGTACAAATACCCTCTCTCCGGATAATGAAGGATGCAGACTTGAGCGAAGATGACTAGATCCAGACTCGACTTGATCAATTAAATCTAATTGACGAAAAGAGGCTCACTGCTATTTGTCATGGTCAGACGTACCAAAAACGGATGATCAGGGCATTTAACAAGAAAGTCAGACGACAAGAGTATCAAGTCGGAGACTTGGTAATCAAGCGCATCATTATCCCTCAAAGTGATCCCAGGGGAAAATGGACCCCTACGTACGAAGGGCCATTTGTGGTTAAACATATCTTCTCGGGAGGAGCTATGATTCTAACCACCATGGATGGTGACGACCTTCCTCACCCCGGCAATGCAGACATAGTAAAAAGATACTACGCATGAACTAAGGACCCGCTAGGTTGACACACCTAGGAAAAAATAAGGGCTTCCCGGCGAACCAAAAGGGTTCGGGAAAAAATAAGGGATGAAATGAAAAAAATTTGTACACCCGGCAAGTCGAAAACCTGAAAAGGCGACTTGGGCAAAAATGGGTATCCCGATGGATTGAAAACCCGAAAGGGCGGTCCAGGCAAAAGTTAGGGATAAAGCGTAATACTATGTCTCATTGGATCACCTTGCATCCAGAATTCGGCATCAACTATCATGGCTCAGACTTCGGCATCGATCAATCAACTTCACCTTCAACTAAGCAGCAAAATGATGAGACGCTTAAAGACATAAAGGCGATAGCAGAGTTGGAACCCAGCGGGATTAGTTTTCACATAGCTGTTTTGTTTCCTTTTTCAAAATTGTATAAACTCTATGTTATTCGGCGGCGTTCTCTTACTAGGACGTCAGCCTCCTGTACATAAACGCCTATTTTACAGGCAAAATTCAAAATCAATACAAATTCAATTTTTCAGGCAAATTATCCATGGTTTTTCCTTTTTTCTGTTTTGTTCTGCAAAGAACGTCCAATGCTCATTTTTGATATATGCATTTGACATTAAATTGCTAGATCATAAATGTTTACATACGAAACAAATGATTAATGACAGGTGACCTCAAAAACAGGGGGCAATTTTGAAGTGACCAAGCGGTCTAGTTGCTTTGTCCGCCAAGGTACCAAGGTAGGTTCAGCTGAAGAACATGACCAAGCTACCCCAACAATCCCCAGCGGAGTATAGACATCCCTCAACAAGCACCCCAGTACAGTCTAAAAAATTTTCCCCAGGAGAGTGGAATCCATATCCCCAGTAGATCCTGGAAGCTTATCCCCTGCAGAGTACGAACGACTCCCCCCGACTTTATTCAGAAGTTATTTCTCATCAGGGCTTATAACTGGGTTATCCTCAGCTGATTACCACGGAAAGTCCGTCCTCGGCGAAGTTCTTCCTACCCCCAGCGGAGTTCATCAAATTCTCCGACATAATTTATCAGCAGAATCCCCAGCGGAGCTCTCATCAAAGCCTCAGTGAACTATCTCTTCCCACAGAGTAATTCCCCTCAGAGTAATCTCTCCAACAAGTTTATGCCCCGACAGAGTCATCTTCTCCTATCGGTTTATCCTTGCAACCATAATCCCCAGCGGAAACGAAGAACTCTTCTCTTCAACATCAACCCAGGATTTGATTCCCCGGCCAGTCGTCAAGGATTTATTTTCCTAGACGAAAATACATTCATAGACGTTTCATATTTCATACATCCTATTTACATACATGACAAAGTGCATACAACACTAACTCATTTTGAGCATCATGACATCATGCATCTCATACATCATGACATTGCATACCACTGATATTTTGCCTTTTCAGGAAAAAGATCAATCCAAAAGATGATTACTATCAAATATCACAAATCCAGATTCGATTCCTGTATTTAGCCAGGGCACATCTGTGAGTGATTGATTGTAGATTCGATACCTGTATCTAGCCAGGGCATATCTGCATGAAGAGTTTGAAGGTCAACCCCTGTACTAAGCCAGGAAATTATCTTTCATTCTCAGGTCAGAGGTTTACACCTGTATCCAGCCAGGAAAGGCATCTCTACCAACCTTTTACAATTCCAGATTCGATACCTGTATCCAGCCAGGGCATATCTGTAGACAACAATTCCAGATTCGATACCTGTATCCAGCCAGGGCACATATGAAGACGACCAATTCCAGATTCGATACCTGTATCCATCCAGGGCACATCTGAAGACGACCAATTCCAGATTCGATACCTGTATCCAGCCAGGGCTCAACAACATTTTCCAGATTCGATTCCTGTATCCAGCCAAGGCACATCTGTGAGCAACCAATTGTAGATTCGATACCTGTATCCAGCCAGGGCATATCTGCATGAAGAGAATGAAGATCAACACCTGTAACAAGCCAGGAAACATCTTCCTTTCTCAAAGTACGCAAGTTCTCGCTAAGTAATCTCCTACGCGATCAACACTTCCAAATGGCATCTATAAGCCCATTCCCGACAAGGTTCTGTCACGTCTCCAAATGGCATCTATAAGCCCATTCCCGCCGTCACATTGCTGATACTCCAACATGCGAGTGCAAATTTCCGGGCACTCTAGTGTCCAATCTCCTTTTACCCTCGAGTCGCGAAAGGCAAACTTGCCAATCTAACTCTTCAGGTTCAAGAAGATTGAACAGGGGAAACTGTTGTACCCCAAAATTTTCCCTCCCATTTCCTCAACATTTTCTCACCAACAAGACCCTTGGAGCTCAAGATCCAGCTAGGGTTTTCTCTGCTCAAGACTTCTCCTTGCACTGTTGACCCAAATTAGGGTTTGTGTTTGCACAAAGATGTTTTGACCTAAAATGCCTAAGATGACTTTCATGCTTCATATTGGACTCCTAAGTTTATCCCTACCAAGTTTCAAGCCTTGATTCCAACCTTTGCCCAGTCAATTGGACAGTTGACCTAGAAATCAGCTGTATTGGGGAAAAAGTCAATTGTGGTCAATTGACAGTCAAACCTCATTATTTTTGACCCACATCAACATATTGAACTCATATAAACCATTTGGTCAAGTTTGGATCACAATTCCACAAGAAATTTGATCAGATCACCAAAAGGGCAAAATGGTCATTTTTAGGGTTTTGACTGCACAAAGGCAATTTTTGACTGATTGACCTAGCCAATGACAAACCAAGCTCATATATGGACTCAAGGATCCCATGTAATTGTCTTTACATGTTCAAAAAGTTCAAAAGATCCCAATTGCACAAGATTGACAGATGAATTTTCCAGCCAATTGATCAATTTTTAACTGTATACTGAAAAGTCAAACTTTGACTTTTTGGTCAAAATCAAGTGTCAAGATTCATTTTTCATCAAAACATGTCAAAACATGAAACTTGTTCATCAAGGAATCAAAAATCACAAATTAGGGTTTGAAATGAAGAATTTTCATAACTTAGAAAAATTCTAAGTTATGAAAATCCCTAATTTTTTCCTAACTTGGTCCCACTTTTTCACCAAGATGCATTTGGATTCAAACAAAAGTCAAAACATGAAAGTTGTAGTCCATTGCAAAATCTACAACTTTGATTCACAAAGTTTCCTCAAAAGAAGCTTGTAGCTCATGTTATGATTTTTGGAACAAGGGTGCAAAACATTCTTAACTTAGAAAAATTTTGACCTATTCTAGGCAGGATTTTTGCCTAACTTCATGGCAAGTTTTCACATGCTTCCACTTGGAATTTCAACTTGCATTACAAATGTGGATTGTAGTACACATTCCAAGATTTCCAAAATGTCCAAGAACTCATCAAACAACCTTGTGATTAGGGAGAATCGAATTTGGCAATATAGGTAAAACTCACTTTGCTCATGGCCAATTTTCATGTTCATACACTTAGGCATTTTTGAACTCAGCTTGCACTCCTAGATTATAGGCCTCAAATCTCATTTACACTCATAAATTCAATGCTAATCCATTGTGCCAAGACATTATTTTTCTCATTTGGTCATTACATGGAAGTTTAAGCCATAAATGGAAAAAGCATTTTATCTATTCTTGAAAAGATTAACTTTATGTCAAATTTGCAATCCAAGTAGTACAAGGCAAATCTCTTTCGCACAAGTTTTTGAGTTAATTCCACTGATCAAGGGCAAGTTTTGCAGCACATTAGGGGGGCCTAGAGGAGCCTGTACCAGCACTTGGCATTTTGACTTACATTACAAGAAACTTGGCATTTTGTAACACCAACACACATTGCTGCAACCACAAGATTAGACAAACTTCTTGAGCATCTTCCAAACATCCAACCCGACCTGAAACACGAGCCTATCACCTTCAATATCTCCCCATTCACAGAAACACCATAAAACTGCAAAAACAGGGCATAAGTTGCAGTTTGAATCCCATAGCTCAATCCACTCGTGCATTTTCATCCAAACCAGTTCAAACACATTCCTTACCATCCATACAAACTGTCCCAAGCATTGGAAGCAGACTGTAACACCTCTAACCAGTTTTGCCATTTTCACTTTTCTCTCTTGCAGGTTGACTTCTGCAGCTTGATATAGCAAGATTCAAAGCACACCAAGCATTGGAATAGCATCCCTGGACATCAAGCAAGCTATACAAATCATTACCTTGCCTTGAAAGTACCCCCATTGCAAAGCACGATCCAAGCTGAACAGGTAAGTTCATGGATCTCTATCTCTCAATCTAGGAAGAGTTAGGCTTAGATTTATGAATGAAAAATGTCATGCTCATGGCCCTGAAACTATACATATCTTCACTTTCCATTTATATTGCATATGTTGAGAGTATTTTGAATCTGAACATTGATAAAAACTTAGGTCAAGAATTAGGGATGGAGAAATTCTCTCTCATTTCTGAGAGTTAGGTTAAGTTTTTTATATGTCTGGATTCGTGGTTCAATGCTTGACCATTTTCATGTTATGAGTTTGTGCTGAAAATCAAAGAATCAAGAGATAGCAAGCAGGGAAGAAAAGGCGCGTTTTTTCAAATGTTGTTGTCTGAAGGTTGAAGACAACCTTTCATGGGCTGGGCCTGTGATTTTTCTTCTTTTTACACCACATTATCACATATGCACCCCCTTGGCCCATTGCATTTTATTTTTATTATTTTTGACTTTTGATTTTTGTTTCTGATTCATTTATTTTATTTAAGCATTAAAAATATTAAAATTATTTTTCTCACATTTTTACATTTTTATTTGATATTTATTTGATTTTATTTAGTTTTTTACATAAAATAAACATAATACTTTTATTTAAGATAACTAAAAATAATGCAAATAATTTTACTTTCTGATTTTATTTTATTTTACCCTTTTGAAAACATTTTATAAAAAAATATACCTTTTTTTTTTGTAAATATTAAATATTTCATTTTTATACATAATTAATATACTTAGTAAATAATATTAATATTTATATGTTTATTAGTATATTAGGTTAAAAACATAAAAAATAATACATTTTCATTTTTTACTAATATTTAACTTAAAAATCATTTTTGACAATATACCTTCTTTTTATTTATTTTTTACACATGATTAACAAATATTGTATATAATACTTAATAAATAATTAATACCTCTTATTAAGCAAAATTAGGGTTTTTTGCCCTAAACATAAAAATATTCAAAAATTAACTTTTCTTTTATTTATTTATATTTTATTTGTGAATAAAAATATACACTTACACAAAAATACCTTCACATATACATTGTTCTATTCTTATACATCTTTACATTTATATTTGTGCAATTCAATTTGGTTGTAAATATTGGGTACTATCCTTCTATGAAGTCTCATCCCCATTTGAATATTTTGTACCCCCACTCCCATGATCATTGTGTAATAACTTAGGACCTTTTAAATTTCGCACTTTAAATGCTTTCTAAATATGCCATGTTAGAATTAGGGTTTTGTATGCAAATCAAAAACAACAAATAGTTTGACCTAAATTCAAGATAAACAAGCATGAAAATGAACAAACACCAATCACACTTTCACCCCCTAGGGTACTCCACTTGTTGCCTTCAATAATGGGCCATATTGCATGTTAGGTATCTTTGGCAAAAACAAAACAATCAAATGATCATAGTCCCTCGATGACGCTTTCGAAAGTTGCCTAAAAAATGATCAAGTCCCTTAAAGGAGAAATTGCCCAAAGATATTTGGCACCATTGCAATCATGGTCTAAACGATGACCCGCGCCTGTCCCGTTCACATCCTAACGCAAGATTGTCCACCAAATACAATGGTGGAACAAAATTGTTAAAAGGGTTAAAACATAGCAAAAATCTTTGAGTAAATTTAGGAGTGGACAACTCTTGGTTACTTGCCAACTTGCAAAACAAAAACACTTGCCTATTTTTCAAAACCACACATTACTACACTTTCAAAACAAACTTTCAAAAACATTGAAAACCTTTTCAAAAGACCTACACCTTTGTATACATCCCAACATGGATCATTACAAAGGTTGCCACCACATTGGCCTCTTTTCAAAACATTTTCAAACCCACACACAAAGCACCATTTCAAACAATTTAAAATCAAGGCAAGTTGATCTAAGCAAGTAACTAAGAGCCCAAGGATAACCATGGATAGAAAGGGTGCTAATACCTTCCCTTTCTATAATCTACTCCCCGAACCCAAGAAAACATCTCAAAGGTTTTTGCTGTGCTTTTTAACCTTTCCTTAGGATAAAATAAAAACTCGGTGGCGACTCTTGCTCAACCGAAACATTTGCGAAAACAAACGCAAAACCTTAAGTCAGTTCTCCCACTGTATCACAGACTGCATCTGGAGATTAGGAGAAGAAACCCGTGTAAGGTTGCTTCAGGATGAATCCGTGTTAGACTGCATCTGGAGATCATAAGAAGAAACCCATGTAAGATTGATTCAGGATGAGTTCGTTCAATAGGGGATCAGGGTACACGTAGTTCCTCTTTTAAAAATTTAAAACACAAATGTGTTGGTTAATTTTATGAGATAAAACATCATCGTCACTGTTCGTGTGGAAAATATACCTACTACCCACAATTATGAGAAAGGAGAATTTACATCATCTCAAAGTGGAGGATATGACCTGGATCTTAAAACCAACAATACCTCACTCAACACCCAAGTGGAAAATATCTCTCTTCACTACATATTGTAGAAGTATAGTTGTTTGCATCACTACAAGGATTGACAAGAGTTCAATCTTTTGAGGAAAGTTTAAAGATAAAAGCTAAAGTGGCAAAATGGTTTGAAATAAGATTGATTGACTTTTAGTCTTCTCACAAAAAATGTCAAGGAATTATTAAGTTGATTGGAGTTTATTTATGAAAATGTTTTAAAAATGCATGGACATAAGTCCAAGTTTATTATGAAAGTGGTTCAAGTTTAAAAATGCATGGACATAAAGGTCACCAATATTTGTCACAATATCATTGGATCACTCCATAATTTTTTCAGAATTTAAAAATGTATAAAAGTATTTTTAAACATTTAAAACAATTCAAATAAAGTGTAAATTTATAAAAATTACCAAAACACAAAATTAAATTGTGAAAAAAATAAAAATCAGAAAGAGAATAATCAAAATATTTTAACATAATTTTTTTCAGATTTTTGGACTTAAAATGAATTTTCTATGATTTTTTGAAATTTAAAACAATTAAAATATAAATATCAGAAAAAAATAAAAGTAAAAATATGTGGACCATTGGATGATAGTCAAACGTGTTAGTAATCAAATCCAAGGGATCTGGTGCGCTGTGCATATCCTGTTCATTAGTGTATAAAGTACATAATCAAATATAAATCAGATTTTCAAAAATAACAAGTGGCGTGCCATCATTGGTTGGAAGATGACACGTAGGTCATCTTCAACCTCTAACCAACGTGATTTTCAGGTCTCTCAAACTGTAAAATCAGAAGCTCAGACCTATGATGTTCGCTTCGTCTCTTCAAGACGAAGACAACCACACCCTCGCGCCAAATTTATCTAAATTGTAGCTCAAGCAATTTGGAATAAAAGTTTTGAAAAGGGATTTGAAATTTCATGGTAAAAACATATTTCCAGTAAAAGGTAAATGTTGCAACTAGAACCAGGGTAATGAGAGCAACACAATGATATCAGAGTTTTGAGGAATTGATGAAGGAATCTACCTATTGAAATTGAGTTGCAGAGCTCTGAAACTGGACTTCTATGGAGCAGTATATGGCACGATTCTTGAATGTAATTATGTGGTTATCTTCAGGGAAGACCAATTAAGGTGAATTGATAGAAAAATTGAATTGAAAAAGGCTTGAGAATGGATTTTGAAGTTAATGAATTCTGAGTTATGGAACAAGTTTGGCAGGGTGATTCTGGCTATCCAAGCTTGAGAAAATAAATGGGGAATGACCCTCTATTTATAGGGAATCAAATGGAATGTTCAAGCGTGTGAAATGATGAAGTTTGGAGGGAAATCGTGTGAAGTTGCAAACAAGAAAAGTGTGATTTCAAACTTGATCAAAACTCATCTAAAACGCGCGTTTTGTTGTGCCAATCCATTCTGGAACTTCACTAAAAACGTTTAGAGGCAAAAACGCGTGGAAAACGTGTGATTAGAAGCCAAAACAAAGATTTCAAAATCTGACTTTTGAGGAAACTTCAGTTCTAAGTTACCAATTTCAAAATCATGGCATTCTCAACTCAAGGGGTCTTAGGGCATGATTCTTGATGCTTTAGAAATATGAGGTTACAAGCTTTGCAATGGAAAAAGAATGGAATCAAGTGGATGCTTGAGTCGAAAGTTGTGTTGATTCAAAGTTGGAGAAAAAGAATTGACTTTCCATACTTAGAAATATTTCAAATTCTTCTTCAAAAATGACATATAATGTCTTGCATCCAAACATGGCCTTCCACATGGAATTTGCTCTTGACCAAAAAATATGGAATGAAGTAGATCCCTTGAATGACATTTTTAAGCTTGAACCATTCAAAATCTCCAAAAATTGAGAGAGTTATGAATTGTTGAAGTTGGAAAAAAAATCATGAAATGACTTATAATCTTTTGCATCCTTAAGGCAACTTCCATCCATTTTCTAACTTTTCACATAAAAGAAGGCATAAAGTCCAAACCTTCAAGATCATTATGGAAAAAGAATGGGATCAAGGTGATAAAAATTAACCAAGTTATGATCATTTGAAGTCACACATGGAAAATTGGGGATTCATCTGGAGGACTTGTAATCTTTCTTCCTCATTAAGTCTCTTCCTCATGACAACTCCTTGAAAATTTTGAATTGATTTGTTGATAACCCTTTGAAGAGAAAGATGTCTTTAGAATCACTCAAAAATACCAAGAGATGAGCAAGATATATTCCTTTCAAGTTCAAAACCCTAGCTCCTTAGATCAAGATAATGCTTTGAGGAACTTTGACAATTTTGAACAAACTTCTTGTACCAACACACATAATTTGTAAATAGAAGTTGTTGAGGATGATAATGAGAACTAATAGCCACCAAAAACACTTCCATATCTTGAACATTGAGAGAAATATGCACTTGTGACCAAATGGAATAAAATCTTGTCCAACCATGACAACTTCTCCAATCAATCCCTTGTGCTTTTCAACCAAATTTGATAACCTTGAAATGTGATGAACCAAAATAACCTTGCCATTCCAATTCTTCCAAAACCAATCCAATGGTGAGGTTTGAACTTCTCAAGCTTTATTGACTAGGGCATGGAAATAAACTCATGAACCCATGGGGTAACTTGTTAAATCCCATTGCCTTTACCTACATGGATAACAAGCAAGAAAAACCAACATTGTATTTTATTTAGTTAAAAGAAAGAAATCAAGACAAAAACAATATTCATGATCATAAAAGAACATAAGTCGAGGTTCTTGGTGATTCCTCAAAATGGCAAAGCTAAATATAGGGAGGGGAACCAATAATCCTAGTGTGATCTTGTTGTGAATGAATCAACATGGTATGATGAAGGGGTCTTAGGGGGAAAAATTAGGTTACAACATCTTCCCTTATTTAAGTTTCTTCTATTCGGAGATACGAAGGTTAAAAATCTTCGTGTCGACGCGATCGAAGATACTTAAATATAAAACAAACCCTATTTTTGGCCCTAATATGCCATGCAAATGTTTATGATCATAAATGCAGATGGACAATTCTAAAGGGATGCAAATAACCACTGGGGATGTGACAAAATAATGAAACAAGGGAGAAACCCCACCAGGAAAATAAATCACTGGTGGATTAAAAGACCTGAATGAAAGAAGATGGTAGAATGGTCAAAGGATACACCAACTTCTACCAAAGGCGAAGCTACCGACGTTTACTGAAGGCATAGAGAAAGATAACAAACATCGACGTTCACTGCCGATGTCCTACCAACTTTCACTGAAGGTAGAGAGAAAAGAAATATCATAGCACCGCCATTCACTGATGATGAACTACCAACTTTCACTGAGGGTAGCAAAAAGATAACAAACATCGACGTTCACTACCGATGTCCTACCAACTTTCACTGAATGTAGAAAGAGAATATATCATAGCATCGCTGTTCACTGACAATGAACTACCAACATTCACTGAGGGTAGCAAAAAGATAACAAACATCGATGTTCACTACCGATGTCCTACCAACTTTCACTGAAGGTAGAAAGAGAATATACATAGACCCGCTGTTCACTGATGATGAACTACCAACATTCAGTGAAGGTAGCAAAAAGATAAAAAGTTTCCCCAAGATTCTGGCGTTTCACCTAGAACGGGTCTCAACTTCTTCTTTAACCAAGGCACTCCACCTGGAAAGGATAATATATAAGCTGTCTCAAATAAAGAGACTTCCACTTGCAAAGATTTCACAACGATTTGTTTCTGTGATATTGAAAGTCTTGCCATTTGTTGGCGTAATCTGACGACAAACTGCGAACTATTCACTCAAAGAGGAGATAGCAAAAAAAGTTACGTCTACTTTTACGGGGAAGAACAAGTTACTCAAATAAAGAGACCTGCTACTTGTTGTCATGGAGGATTGTAAAAAGAAATAACTTTCTGGGGAGAGAAATATGACTTCCTGGAGAAAGAAATACGAATTCCTGGGGGAAGAAATATGACTTCCTGGAGAGATGCTACGATAGTCCTGTTGAGGAGATAAAGTCTTCTGGTGCAAAATAAATGCACCAACCAAAATTTGAAGTTTTCAGAAATCCAAAGTAAATAATATTGTTGTGGAACCACATATTCAAACTAGAAATAAACTGGAATGAAACGGTCAACCAAAATACATCCTTTGAGAAATAAACTCAAGAGGGAAAACCAAATCCATCCAATCCAGGAGCTGTACAGGAAGGCTAAAGCAAAAATCTTCCAATAGGGACAACTCAATGGGGAAATTGAAAGAATATATGCTTTCTGCTTAAGGCCAACACTCTATTAAAGAGAGGACAACGTAACTCTGCAAAACAGGATGATATATCAACAAAAATATTAACAAATGTCAATGAACAATGATTTGCTAATTTTAGCTATGCATGATGTATGTATGAATGTATGAGTATTATCGTGCGTATGCTGACAAAACAGATATACAACATTGGGAATAACCAGGCAAAACCACCTCGGGCACTAACAAAAATGGGCTAAACTTCATCCAAGATGATCATTCCAAGAAAAAGTAAATGCCAAATGAGGAAACAAAACCTACTGGCTGCTTTAGCTTTACTGGGGAGCGACATAATCCGGAAGTAAGCAAAACAAAGTGACAGAATAGTACAGATACAGGGATAGAACATCCTTCTTCAGGCTTCACCGAGGAAACAAGTGTTTTTAAAAGTAACATTCCTACTGGAGATTGCAAAACCAATCTCAAGTAAAGCAGACTGACACCAAAACATCAAAACATTCACTAGGGAATTCAGGCCTACTTCATTGGGGAGGTTAACACCATATCCATAAAGGGAAAACCACAATACATCCTTCACTTAGAGAAACCAAAGACCTACATTCTTCAAGAGTGGTTATGATACCAACTTCTCTGGAAAAAGAACTTCTATTAGGACAAACGAAAACTTCACTGGAGAAAATGCGGATTGAAATTCACATCATGAAAACTCAGAAAAGAGGAGAAATGAATCCAAACTTGACCGAGGATACCGGAATCATAAACCCAATACGGCGAAAACATCCCGAGTAAACCTTCCCGAGGGGAACAAAAACTTCTCAAAACAACTGGAGTTTTTCCATTCCTGGGATCACCATTTTGGTTTTCATTATTTCATTACAACTCTCAAAGTAAAAGCAGATTGTAAAATCTTTTTTTTGAAAAATCAATTTTGTTATTTAATCTTTTTTTGCTTTGAAAGTTATTATCAATAATAAATGGAGTCTTTGCAAGTTAAATAAAATAAGAAATACACAAAATTGGGTAAAAGCTCAAATTTTATTAATAGAATGGTAGTACGCGAATGGCGAGACTCCATAGATGATTACAAAGTTTTAAAAATGGTAATATATAATCGAAAAGATACATTGAGATATAATGACCACTATCCCCTCTAACAACTTTTTAAATCCTGAGCAGCAGCTTCTGTTGAAGTATGGTGAGGATCCGAGAAGATTGTTGCTTCAACGATCAAGTCTTGTCTGACGTAGTTACTTGCCAAGAAAGTCCCTAACTTTTTCCTAAGCTTCCCTTGCGGGTTTTCAACTTAGCGGGAAACTTATTCTGTTTAGGTCTATAATTTTTGCCTAGACCGCCCTTTCGGGTGTTTAACCTACCAATACGCTCCTTTTTTTCCTAAGCCTCCCTTTCAGGTTTTCAACTTAGCAAGTTGTTCTTTTATTTCTTTAGGCGAATTATTTCTTGACTGCGTCAACATTCATGGGACGCGGGAACTCCCCGCCATCCATAGTTTCAAGAATTAATATACCGTCAGAGAAGGCTTTCTTGACAACATATGGGCCTTCAAAATTGGGAGTCCACTTTCCCCTAGAATCAGCGTTGAAAGACATGATCTTCCTGAGCACGAGGTCGCCTTCTCTGAATTCACGAGGTTTGACCTTTTTATCAAAAGCTTTCTTCATTCTTTTCTGATATAACTGTCCATGACATAAAGTTGTCATCCTCTTCTCCTCAATCAAATTCAATTGGTCAAACCTGTTCTGGACCCATTCAACATCTGTCAATTTGGTTTCCATTATCACACACAAAGAGGGAATCTCAACCTCGACAGGGAGTACAACTCCATTTCATACACCAGGGAGAACGGGGTTGCTCCTGTTGAAGTGCAAACAGATGTTCGATATCCATGTAGAGAAAAAGGGAGCATTTCATGCCAATCCTTATAAATAACAACCATTTTCTAGATAATTCTCTTGATATTCTTATTAGCAGCTTCGACAATCCCATTCATCTTTGGCCTGTATGGAGATGAATTGTGATGGACAATCTTGAATTCTTTGCGCAGTTCTGTCATCATCTTGTTGTTCAAATTTGAGCCATTATCAATGATGATTCTTCTCGGCACACCATACCGACATATAAGGTTATTGTTAATGAAGCGTACAACCACCTGCTTAGTAACATTGGCATATGAAGCAGCCTCCACCAACTTGGTGAAGTAACAAAATGCTACCAAGATAAAACGGTGTCTGTTCGAAGCTTTGGGTTCTATCATCCCAATCATGTTAATACCCCACATAGAGAAAGGCCACGGGGAGGAAATCACATTGAGAAGTGTTGGAGGCACATGGACCTTGTCTGCATAAATCTGGCATTTATGGCAGTACTTTGCAAATTTATAATAGTCAGACTCCATTGTCAGCCAATAGTAACCTTCCCTTATCATCTTTTTAGCTATCAAATGTCCATTGGAATGAGTGCCAAATGAACCTTCATGAATCTCATGCATCAACATGTCTTCTTCGTGTCTATCCACGCATCTGTGCAAGACCATGTCATAATTTCTTTTGTACAACACATTTTCACTGAGGAAGAAACTGCCTGCCAATCTTCTTAATTTCTTTCTATCTTTATTCGACGCACCAATCGGGTATTCCTGAGTCTGAAGAAAATGTGTGATATCATAATACCAAGGTTTTTCATCTGCTACCTCCTCTGCTGTAAACACATGAGCGGGCCTATCCATTTGTCGAACCGTAATTCAGGGTATATCATTCAGAGTATTCACTTGGTACATAGAAGCCAGAGTTTCCAGAGCATCCGCCATTTGATTTTCATCTCTAGGAATGTGATGGAATTCAACTTTATTGAAGAAGGGTAATAATCTTCTAGCATAATCTTTGTAAGGGATCAAGTCGGGGTGACGAGTATCCCACTCTCCTTTAATATGATTTATTACCAAAGTTGAATCACCATACACATCTAGAATTTTAATTCTGAGATCAATAGCTTCTTCGAGACCCATGATGCAAGCCTCGTATTTGGCCATATTATTAGTATAGTCAAATGTTAACCTTGCAGTAAAAGGAATGTGCGATCCATGAGCAGTGACAATCACAACACCAATTCCTTTACCATAAGCCTTCATAGCTCCATCAAATATCATACTACAACGATATTCAGAGTCAGGACCTTCATCAGGTGATGGTTCATCATAATATTTAACTTTCAAGAACATCACATCCTCATCGGGGAATTCATATTCTACAGACTGGTGATCCTCCACTGGTTGTTGAGCAAGATAATCTGCCAACACACTGCTTTTAATAGCTTTTTGAGTGCGGTATTCAATATCATATTCAGATAACATCATCTTCCAGCGGGAAATTCTCCCAATAAGAGCATACTTTTCAATAATTTACTTGATCGGATCCATTTTAGAGATCAACCAAGTAGTGTGATTCAACATATACTGCCGCAAACGCTTTGCCGCCCAGGCCAAAGCACAACATATTTTTCCAGCATGGAATACTGTGACTCACAATCAGTGAATTTTTTATTGAGGTAATAAATGGAGAACTCCTTCTTCCCTGTTTCATCTTGTTGTCCCAGAATACAACCCATGGATTCATCTAACACTGTCAGATACATAATCAACGGTCTTCCTTCTATAGGAGGGAGCAAGATAGGAGGTTCAAGCAGATATTCTTTAATACTTTCAAATGCCCTTTGGCAATCATCCGTCCATATACAACCTTGATCTTTCTTTAACAACTTAAAGATTGGTTCACATGTTACAGTCATGTGGGAGATGAATCTGGAAATATAATTCAAACGCCTGAGGAAACCTCTGACTTGCTTTTCAGTTCTTGGTGATGGCATCTCTTGAATCGCCTTGACTTTATCAGGGTCAACTTTAATTCCTTTCTGGCAAACAATGAAACCCAACAATTTCCCTGATCAAACACCGAAGGTACACTTATTTGGATTCAAGCGGAGACGATACTTCCTCAAAAGCTGAAACAACTTCAACAAATCTTCTACATGCCCTTCCTCAGTCTGGGATTTGGAAATCATATCATTAACATATACTTCGATTTCCTTGTGCATCAGATCATGGAATAGGGTTGTCATAGCCCTCTGGTACATTTCACCGGCGTTCTTCAACCCTAAGGGCATCACTCTGTAACAGAATGTTCCCCAGGGTGTGATAAACATTGTTTTTTCCATGTCCTCTGGAGCCATTCTTATTTGATTGTACCTGGAAAATCCGTCCATGAACGAGAATACCTTAAATTTGGTTGTGCTATCCACTAACATATCAATGTGTGGAAATGGAAAATTATCTTTTGAACTAGCTTTATTTAGATCTCTGTAATCTATGCACATGCGGCCCTTTCCGTCATTTTTCGGTACTGGGACAATATTGGCAATCCATTGAGGATACACTGACGTCACACGAAAACAAGCATTAATCTTCTTTAGAACCTCCTCTTTGCTTTTTTACTACCATATTTGGGTGAGTTCTTCTCAACTTTTGTATAATTGGCAGACACTCTGGATTCAACGGCAAACGATGCTCTACAATATCTGTATCTAGACCAGGCATATCTTGATAAGACCAAGCAAAAATATCCACATACTCTTTCAAAAGCTCAATCAACCTGCTCTTCACATGAGGATGCAACAATGCTCCAATCTTAACTTTCTTCTGATCTTCTTCTGAACCCAAATTGATCACTTCCAATAGCTCTTTATATGGCTGAATAGTATTTTCCTCGTCCTCAAGCAACCGTGAGACCTCTTATGGAATCTCATCATAATCTTCTTCTTCAGCCCCATACATAAGGCATTCAAAGTTGGGAGATGGTGCAGGGTCATTGTATTCAATGGGTTTTTTAATTAATCTGCACATATGATTTATGATTGCATTTAGAAACTGACACATATAACAAGTGATCATGCATATTGAATTTCAGTTATTATTTATTTTGAAAGGTTTTTTCCGATTACCATTTTCCAAGAAAAAGCAGAAAATAAAGGCATAATTTGGGAAACAAAGACAACTTTTATTATTGATTTTAAAAGTCACAGCAAACAGATAAGCCCTACAACATTAATACTTCCACCTTGGGCAGAGTGAAAGCTTTTTCAAAAAGATTAACAAATCAAATTACTTTGAAACATGTATGCAAGAGGGAACATCAATGTTGATCTAGTTCTGAACCCTAACTCCGTGCGTCACATAATTCGGCATTTCCTGCTCTGCTTCATCTTCCACAATGGCGTTAATTCTAGAAACAGTCGAATGAAGATAACCCCCACTACGGAAAATGTCTTGATACATGCCTGCAGCAGACTTCGGCTTCATGCCCTTACCTTTGTCATTCTTCGAAGAGAATCCCAAGCCAGTTCTATTCTTGTTCACAGGTGGATCCACAATTCGTCCCCAAACTTCATTATGACCATTACGCACAACCTGCTGCGCCTCCTTCAACGAAACCATGGAATTCTCATTTTCTCTTATGTTGTCAATGGATAAGGCTTGGAACTGGGTTCCAACAACAACTTCATCCGCCTCTATAATGCTGGAAGAGGACAAATGAGATATCAACAATGCCTGCTCCCCATTTATGATCACTACTTTCCCTTCACGTACAAACTTCAGCTTCTGGTGTAAAGTTGAAGTGACATCCCCTGCCTCATGTATCCACAGTTGTCCTAGAAAATAGCTATAAGCGGGAATAATGTCCATGACCTGGAAAGTTATATGAAACAAGTGTGGTCCTATATGAATAGGCAAGTCCACTTCAGCAATAACAGATTTCCTTGACCCATCAAACGCTTTCACAATGATGCCACTCGGGCGCATAGGTGTTCCTTGGTATTTCAACTTCATAAGTGTACTCCTCGGTATAACATTCAATGCAAATCCATTATCAATCAACACATTGGATAGTGAATCATTCTTGCAGTTCATAGAGATGTGGAGGGCCAAGTTGTGATTCCTTTCTTCATCTAGTAATTCATCATCGCAGAAACTCAAGTTATTACATGTAGTAATGTTTCCTATTACACTACTGAATTGGTCTATTGGCATATCACTCTCCACAAAAGCTTGGTCCAGTACCCTCATCAAGGATTCTCTGTGAGCAGAGGAGTTCATCAATAAAGCTAAGATAGATATTTTTGAAGGAGTATGCAGTATCTGATCTATAATTCTATAGTCGATCATCTTAATTATCTTCGAAATATCATCCACTTCTTTCTCTAACGTAGCTCCACTAGTCTCACCCGTAGCCTTCTTAGGTTCGTCACTCTCAGAAATTTTCTTTCCAACACCAACATCTCTTCGAACAACTGGTGCAAACACACGACCGCTGCGGGTCACCCTGCTATTTTTAGCTATATTTCCAACATCAGACATTGGCTGTATGGGAAATTGCACTCCATCCTCTAAGATTGTAGTGTTGTATTTGTAAGGCAGAACCTTATCTGACTTGTAGGGGATATGACCCAGCAAACTAATCACCAATGGGGTAATAACTGGCTTGCTATAATACTCAACTTCAAAATGGGCGGGTGCACCAAAACAAGGCACGATGACATTTACCCCTTCTTCAACACAATCAGTCATCAATAAGTCATTTATGGAAAACAAATCTTTGTCTGAAGAGAAATACTCATCTGCGGAGGCATACTCTTCATCTGACTCTTCTTCAGTCAAACAAACTTCAACCATATCAAATTCATGGTAATCATCCCTCTGACTTGTGACCTTGATAGTTCCATTGTCTAACAACAACTGAACGCCCTTCTTCATGATTGAACATCCTCCGGGGTCTCGAAAGCAAACTCGGCAAGATCCATATTGGTGTTCCACCTGACTAGCCGTATGGCAGAAGGTAGCATGCAACTGTACGAGGTCCTCATTCATATACTCTACATCAAAAATTCAGAATTCTCCAGGACATCCAGAAACCATATTCACTTCCTCTTCATACTCTGCTCTAGGTCTGATTATGTGGATTAGGCCCTCATCCATCATCTTCTGTAAATCAGCCTTTATCTTATAGCAGCCATGTATGTCTGTACTACAAATAGCACAACCGACATGGTCATGTGTATAGTAGCTAAATTCACAGAGGTCTGCATGCATTTTCACCAAATCTCCTCTAACCAGACTAATATCAAAAATCCGGAAGTCACCTTGACAACCGGCTACCATATTCACAGCATTTACTCCCCCATGCTTGGGTAGAGGATTATCTTTCACATTAGGTCCCACGTCCTTGAAAGATAGAATACCAAATTCACCAATTTCTGTACCTCAGTCTTCAACGGATAATAATTCTAAACATTATGCCCTTGTGCTCCCTGATGAAAAGCACATGTTTGGTATGCCTTGTAATACCAAGGCAATGGTGATGGTACGACAGGAGGTGGTCGGGTCTGAACCAACTTCTTCTGAATCAATGCCGGTAGTAATTTTGTATAGCTCATGGGAATAGGGTCACAACTCTCCCTTCTTTGATTATACCCTTGATTCCTTTGCTGGGACGGTCTCTGGTAAGCAACAGTAGTTGGAGCGACATTCATAATAGGAGTAACTTAGGCGACTTGCTGATGACGCTAATAATTCCTTCTAGGAAAGTTTACCCTCCTCACTTGTATAACAACATTTGCATCTCCTTCTTTCTTCTTGGTAAACCCATAATATGGCTTCTTCGCACCTCCAGATCCTTCACTCTTCGTTAAACGGCCTTCTCTTACAGCCTTTTCTAAGCGGATACCCATTCCAACCATTTCAGTAAAGTCACTTGGTGCACTTGCTACCATCCTCTCGTAGTAGAAAGCACCCAGCGTCTTCAATAAAATCTTAGTCATATCCTTCTCTTCCATGGGAGGAATCACCTGGGCGGCTACCTCACGCCATCTCTGTTCATATTCTTTGAATGATTCCCTATCTTTCTGAACCATGGCCCTGAGTTGATTACGGTCAGGTGCCATGTACACGTTGTACTTGTATTGTTTGATGAATTCTTCTCCCAAATCATTAAAAGTATGGATATTGGCGTTGTCCAAACTCATATACCACTTCAGCGTAACACTGGTCAAACTATCCTGAAAAAAGTGAATCAACAGACGATGATCATCAGTATGGGTAGTCATTCTCCTTATGTACATCACCGGATGAGCACAAGGGCAAGTGTTTCCCTTATACTTCTCAAACTCTGAGACTTTAAACTTAGCAAGTATCTTAACATTCAGGACCAAGCATAACTCATTCACATTCTGCCCAAATAGCTCTTTTCCCCTGAGTGCCTTCATCTCTCTTTGCATCTTGTCAAACTGCTCTTGAAAATCATCCATTCTGTCATAAAGACCCAAATCTTCACTCGGTGGAGGGAAAGGACGACACACATCATCATTAACAAACGGAACCATACTCACTGAAGGAAGTGCAGCAGGAACATGCACCACAGGAGGTGCAGGAGTAAAAATAGTCTGAACAACTGGAGTATCTTGAGGACCAAGATTGAAACCTTTAGGTGCAAAATTCTCTGGCATTCCCCATGGATAACCTTGGGGCATGCAATTCTGAACAACAACTGGAGTAGCAGATATGGGAACAGTCGGAGCTTCAGTAGTTGCCCTTGTTGGTTGAGGTTGAACACTCGGTGGCTGATTCTGAGCAGTCACCAGAGCTTCCATCAGAGTAGTCAGATTGGCCATGCGGCCTTCAAAGCAAAAACTTCCTCGTGCAACTCGCGCTTCTCTTGTTCTAAGTTGTCCATCTTTTTTCTAAAATTAGCCCGAGTGTTGTAGTGATGAGTCAGCTTGCTGAACGAAGTAAAGAAGCTTGGTAAGAAACCTGGATATGCATAACAAATGCAAGAAAAAATGTGAAATATGATGCATGATATGTAATGCACATGATTATTTTTACTTTGTTATTTAATATTTCAAGGGATTTATAGATTTATAGACACATTGCAAATATCAGAGTAATAACACGTTTGAAATACTGAAAATTTATTATAATATCTTCAAAATGGATTACAAGTTTCAATGATCCCAAGTACAAGATAAAAATAAAATCTAAAACCCTGAGAAATAGAACTGATGGAGATCACTCTATATGCTAGCGCTTCCCCGTGAGCCTGGCAATCTGAGCCTTCAACTTCTGGTTTTCTTCCGCATGTCTGATGTCAACCTCCTTCCAATCATCTGAATCAGGAAGTGAGTAAGCAACACCTGATTGAGGCTTAGGAGAAAATAATTCACCTTTCCTCTCCATAGACTCTACCGCTCGACTCTCAAGGATCTCAATCAAGTCGTCTTTCTCCTTCAAGTATGCTTTATAGGAACTCTCTAAAGTTTAGAACTTGTTCTTCCAAGCATCCTTTTCCTGTTGCATCCTAACCAAAGCAAGTTGCAGCTCTTCTAGATCATCTAATAAGGGAGGAGTGGTCTTCATAAATAGATCAGGCATGGGTGTCTCCCGGGTATACGACATCTTTAACTGAATAGCTCTCGATTAGACTCACTGAAGATATGGCTCTAAAGAAACATCACCCCTAGGTCCCAAATCCTTCCTACTCTTCTTATGAATGTGACGCCAGACCTTCGCAATCTGCTCCCTAGCTTCCCTATGGTCTTCTCCTTCCTTCATAAAGAAACTACTCAAATGAATACTATTCGGTTTATCCCTCATCGGATAACCAAGCTGTCACCGTGCAAGAACAGGGTTATAGTTAATTCCTCCCTTTGTACCAAGAAGAGGTACATTGGGGAAACTACCACAAATATCAAGAATATCTATATCCTGGTAAGCTCGATGATACTAATCAATATCTGAGTGAGTAAGTGCCATGATTTTAGGAGCTTAATTGGGTTCCTTCTTGACATCCCAAAAAGCATCAGACTGAGGCATATGAAAGATAAACCACTGGTACAACAGAGGCGTGCAACAGATAATCATCCCCCCATGATAAGAATTCCGAAGATGAGTAGAGTAATAAGCATCACCTAACAATGTAGGAACTGGGTTTCCAATCATGAAGATCCTGATAGCATTAATGTCAACAAACTTGTCCATATTAGGAAATAAAAACAATCAGTAAGCAAGTAGAGCAAAGATGGCCTCAAAATCAATTGTAATCTTTATTCTGGAAAAGTAACGAGCTTTATCCAATAAGAACTGAGCTATTAATCCTCTAATTCCTCCTTTAGTAGTCATATGGGCTTCCACCTCAGATTTCCCCAGATGAATCAAAGCAGCAATCTCATGTGGTTTTGGCTTACCCTCCAAACCCGTAAAAGGAACACGATCGGTAACAGGTAAGTCTAATAGATAAGAATACTCCTCCAGTGCGGGCATCAACTGATAGTTGGGTAAAGTAAAGTAATGATACATCGGATCATAGAACTGGACCAAGATCGAGAGAATACCCTCCTTAATCTTCAGCTTCATGAGAGGAATTATGGATCCATACTTCTTCCAAAAATATGCAGAACACTCGATCTCAGGAATTATACTGATCAACTCATCTATCTTAGGATCCTTGAAACTGTATTTCCCTGTCTTTCTCTTTCCAGAATCCATGGTTAGAAAGTACCTGAGATATTCACAAATGGTCAAACTTTAAATCCCTTGAAATATGGTTTCTTCAAAAGATGCTTATGAGTGCATTGATGTATGATGCAACAATCACATACAAGACAACACAAATAGGGTTCATAGGTTCAACGTCACGAGCATGAGGTCGGAGGTACTACGCATAAGGTGTCGGTCTAAAAGTTATCACCTGCCGAACAAGGTTCTAGAGGTTCCCAGAGTCTACATCCTTCCTTCGGATATTACCAACTTAACGATCAACTCTGTAATTAGTAATATTCTCAAGAAAGACTCATCCGAGCGTAGTATCACGTGACAAATATTTCCGGATTACTCCGTCATAGTTTCCGCACTACACCTAAAAGGCCAAGATGGGTTTGGTATTCTACGGTCCTCAGTTTCAGCAGGCTCCCAGGTTGAAAGCAGTACATTTTCCCGATTACTCGGTAAACGACACTACAGTTAAAGGGGCCTCCACTGAGTCGAGGATCTCATTCCTCCTTTTTTGGGATTACTCCCTCAAAGTTAACATGACTATACCGCCCATCCTATTTTAAAGTTTTCCCAAGTCCGGGTATACGACTTATGAGTAATCACCAAGCACCCTAAAAACTAGGAAAATCCAGACAAACATATATACAACATATAACACAAAAAACAGTAATAACACATATACATATATAAACAAAGATAGGCTTAACCCACTTAG
This sequence comes from Vicia faba, assembly GCA_948472305.1. NCBI lineage: Eukaryota > Viridiplantae > Streptophyta > Magnoliopsida > Fabales > Fabaceae > Vicia > Vicia faba. Next base: position 573,416,650 of record OX451738.1, read on the forward strand.
GGATGAACCAGCAAGAGGTTAATCTTTCCTAAGTGAAGTCGCTATTTTTCTGTAGCGGTAGAAATGTTTAAGACTAAGCCATTGGGTTGACTAGACTTTATACAAATCAAAATAAAAATCGCCACCGCGCTTTATTGTTTCCAAAGGAATGGGAAAAGAGCGAATAACCCAAAAAGAATGGGAAAGATTCAAGGTAAGGGGGTTGGTTATGCAAATGGAAGGTATTAGCACCCTAAACATCTACGGTACTCCGCAGGAACCTCTTTGTGAAATCTGTATATTTTGGCTATGAAAAATGTTGTATAAAAATGGATGGTGGAGGTGAGAAAAGAAATATATTCTTTTTATAATTTTTCCACCTGCCGCGGTTGCGAACCTTTAGTGCCTACTTACCATCTTTTCGTGCAATAGGTGATCAGGGTACACGTAGTTCCTCTTTTAAAAATTTAAAACACAAATGTGTTGGTTAATTTTAGGAGATAAAACATCATCATCATTGTCCGTGTGGAAAATATACCTACTACCCACAATTATGAGAAAGGAGAATATGCATCTTCTCAAAGTGGAGGATATGGCCTGGATCTTAAAATCAACAATACCTCACTCAACACCCAAGTGGAAAATATCTCTCTTCACTATATATTGTAGATGTATAGTTATTTGCATCACTACAAGGATTGACAAGAGTTCAATCTTTTGAGAAAAGTTTAAATATAAAAGCCAAAGTGGCAAAATTGTTTGAAATGAGATTGATTGACTTTTAGTCTTCTCACAAAAAATGTCAAGGTATTATTAAGTTGATTGGAGTTTATTTATGAAAATGTTTTAAAAATGCATGGACATAAGTCCAATTTTATTATGAAAGTGGTTCAAGTTTAAAAACAAGAAGAGTTTTCAAAAGGAGGAATAAGATTTTTAAAATTAAAGAAGATGGGAGGAGAAGAAGGGACTATCCTAAAGAAAAAGGTAAAAGCTAGGGATAAGAACCATCTAACCAACAAGAAGCCAATACTTGACATTATGAGCCAAGATAGAATTCCCATTCCTTGGATTGAAACCAATCAAGCAAAAAAAATACTAGACCTCTTGAGAGAACCAAACTTCAAGTGTATTAAGTCTTCATAAAAATTGGGCAGAGTAACGGCTGTATACGGGTGAATCCCAGATTACAAACAAAGGGTGTAATCGCAAAAACCTGCACACAAAAACAAACAAGAAACCCAATGTCTTGAGGTAAACCTCAAGAGCTCCAGACAAAATAATCAGATAAGATCACAAGGTATCCAAGATAGGCCAAGGTTTCTAATCCTAAGTCCAAGAAAAAAAGTCTCATGTTCCATAATGCCAAGGATAGTAACCAAATAGTCAAAGTACCATTAAAGATTTTTATGGTTTATGTTGATTATTAAGTATCTTAAAAAAAGAAAAGAAAAGCTCAAGTGAGCAAAGTAAAAATGACAAGAAAGTAAATGCTCAAATGAGCAAAGATGAAAATGGCATGAAATGTAAATGCTAAAAGTAAATGGTACATAAAGCCTAAAAAAAAGAAGCATAAAGTAAAACAAGTAAATAATTAGTGGTTAGTTGGATGACCATCTTGAAGCTTGCATTTGGAACTCATTAGAGGATTGGTAGAACCAAAGCCTCCACACAATAAGTTACATTTGCTTTTTGTCAAGTATATCATCCATTTGGAATTCTCACAAGTTCCATTTAATGATCAACGGTGTTTAAGTGATCTGCGTTGACCAAAGGTGTTGTAGATCCATTAGAGGATTGGTAGAACCAAAGCCTCCACACAATGAATCTCAAGGTTATTGGATCGAAGAGATTAAATTAACATACTTGGGCTTGCAAACATAAGTTTGGGCCACGAATGATCATTTATTCGAATCGGGACACAATTTAGCACAATGTTAAGCAATCGTAAGTGGACTTATATAGAAGTCGCACCTATTTTTAGGCCAGTCAATAGCAATCTACGCACCATTTAACATTTAGTGCAATAAGAAGGGGATGAGATGAAGAGGGATGCGAGAGAATATACAAACCACTTTTGAATTAAATTTAATCAGACTATTATTAAAATCATTCATCCATTTTTGTGGAGTTAAACTCAACACCATGCATCCAATGATGTTAATAAAGTTCATGATCCAAAATTTAACCCAAGATCATCCAGAAAATAGTCACAAAATAATATTATATTTTAATATATACAAAAGGGTTTAAAAATAATGTTTAAAAATAGAAAATAAAGAGAAAAATATCAACTATGTTCAAATTAATCAAGAAAATAAAAAGTAAGACCATAGAAAAATCAGAAAAAGGCTCAAATAATTTTACAAATTTTTTGATAATTTTTTAAAGTCTGAAACTATTTTTAAAATTAAAAGAAATGAGTAAAATAATCCATAAATGATAAAAAATAGTAAAGTCAGAAACAAAAATAAAATAAGGTCACCAATATTTGTCACAATATCATTGGATCACTCCATAATTTTTTCAGAATTAAAAAATGTATAAAAGTATTTTTAAACATTTAAAACAATTCAAATAAAGTATAAATTTATAAAAAATACCAAAACACAAAATTAAATTGTGAAAAAATAAAAATCAGAAAGAGAATAATCAAAATATCTTTTCATAATGTTTTCAGATATTTTGGACTTAAAATGAATTTTCTATGATTTTTTGAAATTTAAAACAATTAAAATATAAAAATCAGAAAAGAAAATAAAAGTAAAAATATGTGGACCATTGGATGAGAGTCAAAACACGTTAGTAATCAAATCCAAGGGATCTGGTGCGCTGTGCATATCATGGTCATTAGTGAATAAAGTACATAATCAAATATAAATTAGATTTTTAAAAATAACAAGTGGCGTGCCATCATTGGTTGGAAGATGACATGTAGGTCATCTTCAATCTCCAGCCAACGTGATTTGCAGGTATCTCAAACTGTAAAATCAGAAGCTCAGGCCTATGTCGTTCGCTTTGTCTCTTCAAGACGAAGATAACCACAACCTCGCGCCAAATTTATATAAGTTGTAGTTCAAGCAATTTGGAAGGAAAGTTTTGAAAAGGGATTTGAAATTTCATGGTCAAAACGTGTTTCCAGTAAAAGGTAAGTGTTGCGACTAGAACCAGGTCAATGAGAGCAACATAATGATATCAGAGTTTTGAAGAATTGATGAAGGAATCTACCTATTGAAGTTGAGTTTCAGATCTCTAAAACTGGACTTCTATGGAGAAGTATAGGGCACGATTCTTGAATGTAATTATGTGGTTAGCTTCAGGGAAGATCAAGGAAGGTTAATTGATTGAAAAATTGGATTGAAAAAGGCTTGAGAATAGATTTTGAAGTTACTTAATTCTGAGTTGTGGAACAAGTTCGGCATGGTGATTCTGGCTATCCAAGCTTGAGAAAATGAATGGGGAATGACCCTCTATTTATAGGGAATCAAATCGAATGTTCAAGCGTGTGAAATGATGAAGTTTGGAGCGAAATTGTGTGAAGTTGCAAACAAGAAAAGTGTGACTTCAAACTTGATCAAAACTCATCCAAAACATGCGTTTTGTTGTGCTAATCCATTCTGGAAGTTCACTAAACATGTTTAGAGGTAAAAACGGATGGAAAACTTGTGATTATAAGCCAAAACAAAGATTTCAAAATCTGACTAGTGAGGAAACTCCAGTTCCAAGTTACTAATTTCAAAATCATGGCATTCTCAACTCAAGGGGTCTTAGGGCATGATTCTTGATGCTTTATAAAGATGAGGTTACAAGCTTTGCAATGGAATCAAGTGGATGCTTGAGATGAAATTTGTGTTGAGTCAAAGTTGGAGAAAAAGAGTTGACTTTCCATACTTAGAAATATTTCAAGTTCTTCTTCAAAAATGACCTATAATGTCTTGCATCCAAACATGGCCTCCACTTGGAATTTGATCTTGACCAAAACAGATGGCATGAAGTAGATCTCTTGAATGACATTTTGAAACTTGAACCATTCAAAATCACCAAAAATTGAGAGAGTTATGAATTGTTGAAGTTGGAAAAAATCATGAAATGACCTATAATATTTGCATCCATAAGGCAACTTCCATCCATTTTCTCACTTTGCACATAAAAGAAGGTATAAAGTTCACACCTTCAAGATCATTATGGAAAAAGAATGGGCTCAAGGTGATAAAAATTGACCAAGTTATGATCATTTGAAGTCACACATGGAAAATTGGGGATTCATCTAGAGGACTTGTAATCTTTATTCCTCATTAAGTCTCTTCCTCATGACAACTCCTTGAAACTTTTGAAGTGATTTGTTGATAACCCTTTGAATAGAAATATGTATTTGGAACCACTCAAAAATACCAAGAGATGAGCAAGATATATTCCTTTGAAGTTCAAAACCCTAGCTCCTTAGATCAAGAGAATGCTTTGAGGAACTTTGACAATTTTGAACATACTTCTTGTACCAAAACACATGATTTGTAAATATAAGTTGTTTGGGATGATAATGATAATTTATAGCCACCAAAACCACTTACATATCTTGAACATTGATAGTAATATGCACTTGTGACCAAATGGAATAAAATCTTGTCCAACCAGGACAACTTCTCCAATCAATACCTTGTGCTTTTCAACCAAATTTGATATCCTTGAAATGTGATGAACCAAAACAACCATGCCATGCCAATTCTTACAAAACCAATCCAATGGTGAGGTTTGAACTTCTCAAGCTTTATTTACTAGAGCATTGAAATAAACTCATGAACCCATGGGGTAACTTGTTAAATCCCATTGCCTTTACCTACATGGATAACAAGCAAGACAAACCAACATTGTATTTTATTTAGTTAAAAGAAAGAAATCAAGACAAAAACAATATTCTCGATCACAAAAGAACATAAGTCAAGGTGCTTGTTGTGAATGAATCAACATGGTATGATGAAGGGATCTTAGGGAAATTTTTTGGGATACAACATCTGGTTTTGGGAATTGATCTACAATCAGTTGTTTACAGATAACTGTCCTGTCTTGTTTCAGGTATTAATTCGGAACTTGCTTTTGTAGGTCGTTGAGATAGTTGTCCTAACTGGTTTCAGGTATTAATATTTGACCTTAGAAAAATACATAGTTTTCCTGGCTTCTTACAGGTATTAATCTTCAATCTGCTCATGTAGATAGTTTTTCTGGCTTATTAAAGGTATTAATCTACAATCTGCTCATGTAGATAGTTTTCCTGGTTTGTTACATGTATTAATCTACAATCGGTCGTCGACAGATAGTTGTCCTAGCTTGTTACAGGTATTAATATGGAACTCATTTTTATCGGTTGTTGAGATGGTTGTCCTGGCTGGTTTCTGATATTAATCTCTGACCTTAGAAAGAAAGATAGTTTTCCTGTCTTGTCACGGGTATTAATCTTTAATTTGCTCATGTAGATAGTTTTCCTGGCTTGTTACAGGTATTAATCTATAATCGGTTGTCCACAGATGGTTGTCCTGGCTTGTTACAAGTATTAATATGGAACTTGATTTTGTCGGTCATTGAGATAGTTGTTCTGGCTGGTACTAGGTATTAATCTTTGACCTTAGAAAGGAAGATAATTTTCCTGGCCTGTTACAAGTATTAATCTTCAATCTTCTCATGTAGATAGTTTTCATGTCTGGTTCTAGGTATTAATCTGCAATCAGTCGTTCACAGATAGTTGTCCTGGCTTGTTACAGGTATTAATCTAGGACTTGTTTTTGTTGGTCATATGGATAGTTTCCCCGTCTGTTTCCGGGCATTAATTAGTGGCCTGCTGTATTTGATGGTAAACTCGTCTTGCTCCAAGAGTTCATACCACTTGGTCATGTAGATAGTTTCCCCGTCTAGTTTCGGGAATTAATCTTTGACCTGCTGTATAAGTTGATAGTGTTTGTCTTTCTGCTAATTTGACCTGAAAAGGTAAAACCAGTTTCATGCGATGTCATGATGTATTAATTGCATGATGCTCTAAAAATAAATGAGATTGTGATATATGCATTTGTGCTGCATATGCTATGATGTTTGTAAAATGATGCATGAATGCAATGTATGAATGTATTCAGCTGTTCTGTTGCAGTGCTGCAGAATTAGGGAAAATAAATCCCCGATTATTGCTGGGAATGAAGAATGTAGGTCTTCAAATATGTTTAACTTAAATGTTGGGAGATAGATTTATGTTGTAATAGAAATAAACTCTGTTGGGGGAGGAAAACTCCGTGCATTGTTTGGGGATTTTGTGATATCCTGCTGGGGAATCCTGAAAAGCTTGGCGACTTCACTGGGGAATTTTTCTTCGGAGCAGTAAATGGAGATTTTTTGCTCTGTCGGGGATATAAGAACACCTGACCTCATTAGGATGTATGTTGAGAATATGGTAGTGATCTTATAGTAGGATGCCCCTGCCTCTGTACCTGCTGAAGAAAGTTTCTGCGGGGATTTTGTGGATGGCCCTTAGACATTATCCCGTTTCTTAAAGCCATTAGTAACTGTCTTTCTGTTTTTTATACGAGTATTTGTAAACAGTAATCACATTCAAATGAATATGTTAAAAAATAATCATTTGAAGTTTTCGCAAACAAAATAGAAAAAATAAAAAACAAATAGTTTTGCACTTTCAAAGAGATAGTTTTGTATTAATTTGAATGAGCGTTTTTTGTACAGGGAAACAAATATCCTAGTAAGAGAATGCCATCGTAAGAATAAAAACTATACAAAAATAGTATACAAATGAAAACATCTATGTGAAATGATCCCAATGGGTTCCCATTATGCTATTACATTAATGTCTTTGAGCATCTCATCTCTTTCGTAGTTTGTCCGAAGTTGGCTGGATTGATTAGTACCATTTGAGCTTGATAGATGATACTGAAAATTGGCTGTAAAGTGATCCAGCGGGACATAGTTATACGCTTTAAATCCTTAACTTGTGAAAGACCACCCTTTCGGGTTTTCAGTCTACCGGGATACCCTTTTTTGCCCAAACCGCCTTTTCAGGTTTTCGACTTGTCGGGTGTAAAGATTTTTTCATATGTATATCCCTAATTTTTTCCCGAACCCTTTTGGTTCGCCGGGATGCCCTAATTTTTTCCTAGGCTAGTTGACCCAGCGGGTCTTTGTTTATGCATAGTATCTTTTAACTATGTCCGCGTTTACAGGGTGCGGAAGGTCGTCACCGTCCATAGTGGTTAAGATCATGGCCCCACCAAAAATTTTGTTCTTGATCACAAATAGCCCTTCGTATGTGGGAGTCCATTTTCCCCTGGGATCACTTTGAGGAAGTATGATGCGCTTGATTACCAAGTCACCAATCTGATATACCTGATGTCTGACCTTCTTGTCAAGAGCTTTGATCATACGTTTTTGGTATATCTGACCCTGACAGACAGTCGCGAGCCTCTTCTCGTCAATCAGGTTTAACTAGTCAAGTCGAGTCTGAATCCATTCGTCTTCATTCGACCTACATCTTTCATGATCCTCAAGGAAGGGATCTGGATCTCAATGGGCAGGACAACTTCCATACCATATACCAAAGAGAAAGGAGTTTCCCCTGTTGATGTGCGCATTATGGTGCGGTAACCATGAAGAGCAAATGGTAACATCTCATGCCAATATTTTTATGTCACTGTCATCTTCTGTATGATTCTCTTGATGTTTTTGTTAGCAGATTTTATAACGCCATTCATCTTCGGCCGATAGGGAGAATAGTTATGATGCTGAATCTTGAATTGCATGCAGAGCTCGATGATCATAGTGTTGTTGAGATTGGTACCATTATCTGTAATGATTCTTTCTGGAATACCATACTGACAGATAATGTTATGTATGATAAATCGAGCCACAACGTTCTTGGTAAAAAAAGCAAATGAAGTTGCCTCAACCCACTTCGCGAAGTAATCAATGGCAACCAGGATGAAGTGGTGCCCATTGGAAGCTGTAGGTCTGATCTCTCGAATCTTGTCGATGCCCCACATTGCGAATGGCCAAGGAGCAATCAAGACGTTCAGAGGAACCGAAGGCATGTGTACCTTTTCAGCATAGATCTGACATTTGTGACAAGTCCGTGAATATTGATAACAGTATGCTTCCATAGTGGACTAGTAGTATCCTGCCCGTAGGATATTTTTAGCCATCGTATATCCACTAGAATGAGGGCCAAAGGTACCTTCGTGCAAGTTAACCATAATCTTTTCTGCCTCACTCTTGTCTACACACTAAAGAAAGGTAGAGTCGTGATTACGCTTGTAGAGGATCCCGTTACTGAGAAAGAACTTAGCAGAGAACCTTCTTAGGAACTTCTTATCATTGACCGAAGCTCCTTCAGGATATTCTTGGCATTCAAGATATCTTTTGACTTCAAGGAACCAAGGCTTGTCCGCTACTTCTTCAGTACCAATCTCGTGACAGTATGCTTGCTCGTCCATCCTCTTAAAGGTGATCTGAGGAGCCTCATTATCCCACCTGACCTTAAACATGGATGACATTGTAGCTAGCGCGTCTGCTACTTGATTTTCCTCTCCTGAAAAATGCTCAAAGGTAATTTCTTCAAAGTATGGGATTAGTGTCAACACATGCTCTTTGTACAGGGTGATATTAGGATGCTTTGTGTCCCATTCTCCTTTGATCTGGATGATTACCAAAGTCGAGTCTCCAAACACATTTAAGAACTTGATCCTTAAATTGATTACAACTTTGAGACCCATGATACATGCCTCATACTCAACCATATTATTGGTATAGTTGAAACATATCCTGGCAGTGAAAGGAGTATGACAACCTTCAGGAGATATGATCATAACGTCGATGCCATTGCCAAGAGCGTTGGAAGATCCGTCAAAAACCATGGTCCATCGGGATCCTTTTTCAGGCCCTTCATCCGGTCTAGGTTCTTCGTAATCAGTTACTAACATGATGTTCTCATCCGGGAACTCAAAATTCATGGTTTGGTAGTCATCCACAGCCTGATGAAAAAAATGATTAGGTAGTACACTTCCCTCAATTTCTTTCTAGGTTATGTACTGAATGTCGTATTCAATCAGGATCATTTTCCATCTTGTTATTCTTCCAGAGAGAGCGGGCTTCTCAAAGATGTACTTGAAAGGATCCATTTTAGATATCAATAAGGTAGTGTAAGTCAGCATATACTGTCTTTGTCGGAGAGCAGCCCATGCCAAAGCACAACAAGTTTTCTTGAGTAGTGAGTATCTTGTTTCACAGTCGGTAAACATTTTGCTAAGGTAGTATATTGCATGCTCTTTTCAACCAGACTCGTCGTGCTGCCCCAACACACACCCCGTTGAGTTCTCTAATACCTTTAAGAACATGATCAGAGGTCTTCCTTCAACTAGAGGTATCAGAACTGGAGGCTCTTGAAGTTATTCCTTGATTCTGTCAAAGACATTCTGGAAACCGTTATTCCATTTCACTGCTTGATCTTTCTTCAGTAATTTGAAGATTTGCTCACAAGTAGCGGTCAGATGTGAAATGAATCTGGAAATATAGTTTAGGCGTCCCAAGAATCCCCTAACTTCCTTCTCAGTACGAGGAACCGACATTTCTTGTATAACTTTGACTTTTGTAAGATCCACTTCAATGCCTTTGCCACTGACTTCGAAACCTAAGAGCTTATCGGATCTTACCTTGAAAGTGCATTTATTCTGGTTTAGCCTTAATTTGTACTTCTTTAGCTTGTCAAATAGCTTTTGTAGATGATCAAGGTGTTCCTATTCAGTATGAGACCTGGCTTTCATATCATCAACGTAGACCTCTATCTCGTGATGGATCATATCATGAAACAAAGCTACCATGGCGCGCTAATAGGTTGCCCCGACATTCTTTAGCCCAAATGGCATAACTTTGTAGCAGAAAGTGCCCCACTGTGTGACGAAGGTCGTCTTATCCATGTCCTTAGGTGCCATTTTGATTTGATTGTATCCGGAGAAACCATCCATGAAGGAGAATACTTTATGTTGTATGGTGTTATCAACTAGAACATCAATATGGGGAAGAGGAAAGTCATCCTTAGGGCTTTCCCTGTTCAGGTCTCTGTAATCCATACACATACATACCTTACCGTCCTTCATATGTACTGGAACAACATTAGTGACCCATTGTGGATAAGACGTGACAACTAAGAAACCGACATTGAATTGTTTCATGACTTCAGCCTTGATCTTTTCTGACATATCCGACCGTATAATACGAACTTTCTGTTTCACTGGAGGGAAATCCTCTTTTATAGGCAGGCGATGAACCATAATATCCATGGAAAGTCTCGGCATGTCTTTGTATGACCAGGAAAAAACCTCAACATATTCATGTAGCATCTGTATTAACTGCTATTTGACATTGGTCTCCAAGTTAGCGCCTACCTTGACTTTTTTTATGTTCTCTTCAGTACCCAAGTTCACTGTATCAACTGGATCCTCATGAGGCTGTACTGCCCTTTATTTCTGTTGTAATAGTATGGCAAGCTCTCCTGGTACCTCACAATCTTCCTCACCTTCGTCCTCGGCTTGGTTGATCGGATTTTTAAAACCATAATAAGCAATAGCAGAACCGTTATCAATGGGATCTAGAGTGGATGTGGATCTGCAGTTTGATATGTAAGTGTGTGTAAGAGCATAGCTGTTTTAATAAAGTAAAAAGTAGAAAAGAAAGGCAAAGAGCGCAAAATTTGTATGTAAAAACGTCCAATGTTTTATTGATGACATATGATAATGATACATGATAACCCTCACAAAATAACCATTGTGCCTCGGGTAAGACACAAGGTTTTAGAGCTTGTATTATTCATTTATTACATATCCAAAAACAAAAGAAGGACAATTACTCCTGAATAAAAGTAATAGGCAGAGTCTTTAGCCTCCCAGTTGGTGAGTCCTCCACTGACTGTAGGGAAGATCCACTAGTCCATGTCACAGTCACTATCATTGTCCTCTAAAGCATTAACCCCATGATTGTTGATGCGTAAGGGTGGTCCTTCGGCACGAGCACGACGAACAGCCCTCTGAGCTCCTGATGTAAAACCAAACCAATTTTATCATATTTGTAGGGAATATCTGAAAGTTGGCCCCAAATTGTACACCCACCTTCTTCAACAATTTCCCTGGTGTCTTTTAGAGAAGCTATCTTCAGCGGAGGCCTGGTAGTCTTTGGAATAGTGGCAGAGGTTTTGGTTGCAGCAACGGTCTATGGAACCTCCTCAAAGTTCTGACAGGGGGTCTCAATGAACTCGTCGTCCATTTCAACGTACCTGAAAGAGTTCAGGTGGCTCACCATGTACTCCTCCTCCCCATGAACTATGATAATTTTCCCATTGACTGGCTACTTTAGCGTCTGATGTAAGGTGGAAGTCACGGCACCAGCCCCATGGATCCATGGTTGACCCAATAAACAGGAGTAAGATGGGCGGATGTCCATCACATAGAAAGTGGAATTAAAAGTCTGAGTGACCACTTTGATGGGGATGTCCACCTCTCCATGCACCATTCTTTTAGAACCGTCGAAGGCTCTCACCACAATGTTACTAGGCTTCAGAGGCAATCCTTCGCAATCTAACCTATCAAGGGCCTTCTTGGGTAGAACATTCAGTGACGAGCCTGTATCCACTAGAACATGGGCCAAAGTAGTGCCCCTGCACTCGATAGAGACGTGCAGGGCATCATTATGTTTCCTTCCTCTGGGAGTCCGATCAACATTAGAGAAACCTAGCCCATTGTCAACAGTCAAACTGGCCACACAGTCTTCAAATTGATCAACGGAGGTTTCTTGTGGCACGTGAACAGTCTTGAGAAATTTCACTAAAGCCTTGGCATGGGCTTTAGAGCATAATAGCAGGGCCAACATTGAGATCTTGGAAGGGGTCTTTCCTAGTTGTTCAACCACATTGCAGTCGCTCTTCTTGAATATTTTTATGATTTTTTCCATTTCCTTCTTAGAAGCCTCAGGGATGGCTTCTGGGTGCGCCTTTTCCTGGACAAGCTCAACCAATATCTCTTTTCCCCGAGTCTCGTCCGACTCGGTGGCAGGGCTAGCAGCAGGGCTAGCAGCAGAAGTAGTCATACGAATACTGGCAAGAGTAACAACAGAGATGATTACAGGAGTAACAATAGTTTTAGGAGGAGAGATCTCGGGGGAGAAAACTCTTCTGCTTCTTGTTATCTTACTGGTCCTGGCAATATTACTATTGTCAGGATCAGAGTCTTCGGCATCTTCATCTTTAGAAATCAGCAAATCTTACTTGACACAATGGTAATAGATGCCAGCCCCATAGTTCTCGGGAACAACCTTATCTGAGGAATATGGTATAGGTCCAGGGAAAGTAATTATCAATGGATCAATTTTCAGAACAAATGTAATCCTGATAGGTCTTTTAGAGGAGACCTTGGGAGGATTAGCGGAAATGGTAATGATAGAAACATCTTCACACAGAGTACTTGTAACTGGAGTCTTCTCAAACATGATTTCTTTATCATCCATCAGGCACTGAACGACTTCCTTCAACAAATGGCAACCATTAGGTAAGGACAAGCACAAGTAGAAACCTTCTCCACAACCCAGAAATAAACCGACCTATAAGAGATTCTTCTTAATAGTCAGGAGTGAAGTAGCTAGTTCATCCATACAAGCAACAAACACATCATCATCATCAATAGCATTGACACCAAAACTGTGTTTGGGCATAGGGGCAGTAATAACATTAGGATTCTCAATAGCGTTTAATTCAATCTCCTTTGCTTCACTCAAATCCTGCACTTTATTCTTCAAAGCCCAACAGTCGTTTGTATCATAGCTTGAACTTTCAGAATGGTAAGCACACCGAGCATTTCATTATAGTGAGGAGATGTAGTGTTAGGATTTTTGGGAGCCTCTTTCAGGGTAACCAAATTGGATTTCAGCAGGTGTGGTAAAACTTGAGATAGGGTCATGTTGATCCGGGTAAACTGTCTTTTTGGCTTATCTGTTCAGAACTAATTATTCTGTTGCCAGTTTGATGCAGAATTGGAAATCATAACATCCCCTACTGTCGGACGATGCTCAGTTTTGTTAAGATTCCTTTGGTCATAAGCAGCACTGACCACGTTCTTCCCCGTGAAAGGTTTCTTTGCAGTGCTGGAGGATGCATTCCTCTGTATCTTACCACTTTTAATGTGATCCTGTACTCGTTCACTCGTCAAGATCAATTCCGTAAACCCAGCAGAAGAACTTCCAATGAGGTGGTTAAAGAATGGGTCGGTTAATGTGCCTAAGAACATGTCCACTAGCTCCCTATCAGACAATGGAGGCTGGACTCTTCCCGCAAGGTCTCTCCATTTTTAGGCATAGTCCTTAAAACCATCACTGGAACCCATAGACATGCTTTGTAACTGTGTACGAGTCGGGGCAAGGTCAGCATTATATTGGTACTGCTTATAGAAAGCAGCAGCCAGATCTTCCCAATTACGCGCATTGGTTCTTTCTAGTTGATAGAACCATTCCAGATGAGTACCTGCCAAACTTTCCTGGAAGAAGTGTACCCACAAATCCCTATCAGTAGTGTGGGGTTGAATTTTCCTGACATACGACCTTAAATGCAGCTTAGGGCAGGAGACACTGTCGTATTTAGAAAATGTAGGGACCTTGAACTTTAGAGGGATGACCATCCCTGAGACCAGTCCTATCTCTCCAAAGTCTAACCCGGGAACCCTTTAGATATCCATGGCATTGAGCTGATCTTCCAGCTGTTTGTATTTGTCATTAGTAGGAGGATACCGCTCTTCAGAATAGTCAGGTTCATCTTCCTCAGACTCCCTTGTACTGTGGTCTTCTTCTCTTGTCTCTCCATCCTGATTGTCTCTCTCTCTCTTGATGGAGTTGCGAGCTCTGAAACATGCTTCACCAGTCCTTTGAACCTTCTTCCTAAATTCAAAACACCCACTGGCCTATTTTTCTTCTTCTTGTCCTTCAGAATCAGAGCTTTCAAGTCTTCTTGTCCCTTAGCCACATTCAGGAACATTTCTTGGAATTGGGCATTCTGTGCCTGAACCTCCTTAACTGTTTGTTCAAGAGCCATTGCTGAAATAAACAATGAAGAATATAAGAAACCTGTCCTGAAACATGTTTATGCAATGATATGTATGGTATATGTATGCAATGTTTTCAAGTACTCCGGGAAATTTAAATTTGTGAACCAAAATGAAATAAATATTTTATTAGTAGAATTCAAAATACAATTGCCTTTTTTGGATTACAATTAATAAATTCTAAAATCTAAGACATCAGCTTTCCCATGGGCGCTTCCTCTTCATGCCGAGATAGACATTAAGACTTTTCTCTTCATGAAGTTGCTTCGTAAGTTCCAACACTTTCTTCTTATTGACATGGAAATGATCTCTAAAGGTATCTCGTTCTTTCTTCAACTGAATCCAGGATCTCTGCATCTCTTCAAGATCAGTGGGCATGTCAGGATGGAGAACTGTATAAGGAATATCCCCTTCGGAAATGGGCTCCACAACCACTGGTAAGATGGCTATATACGACATTATGAGGTTCTGAGCGCAAGCTCGTACCCATTTGAGATAAGGGTCCATAGGGATGGAAGTCTTAGGCCCCAAAGTCCTGGTATCAAATCTGTTTACCATGCCCCAAGCTCGTATAAACCTCTGACGATACCCTTGAGAATCTTCCTCGTAATTAAACATAATGCCCTGGATAAGCATATCATGGGGACCATCCCTTTGAGCATAACCAAATTGTTGTAAGGCTAGAGAAGGATTATAAGTTATGCCTCCCATAATTCAAAGTAGTGAGACACTAAGGAATTCCCCGCAGCGGTCAATAACAAAAATATCTCCCATAGATCGGGAATTCCAAAGGATATCCGAGTGAGAAAGTGACATTATCCTTCGCGACGAAGCCATACCTTCTTCATTCTTTAATACTGATTTAGGGAGGTAGAAACAAACCACCTAGACAGCAATGGCACGCAACACATAAGAATCCCTTTTCTCTTCATGGTGCGAGTGTGGAGGGTATGCAAGATGTCTCTGAGTAGAGTAGGCACAGGGTTACGAGAGAGGAAAACCTTGATAGCATTCATATCTATGAGAAAGTATAGATTAGGGAACAACACTAAACCATAGACTAGAAGGGCCAGAACCTCCTCAAAAGCTTGGAAATTCAAATCATCCCAAAATTGGTGAGCCTTCTCGTATAGAAACTTTATTAGAAAACCCTTAACACCACTTCTTGTTTCCCAGTTGGATACAATGTCGGACCGTTTCAGATGTAAAGCTGCTGCAATGATCTCTGGCTTGGGAGCTTCTTCTAAATCGGTGAAAGGAATCTGATCAAGAATAGGTATACCCAATATTTGAGAGAACTCTTTCATGGTGGGCACCAACTAGTAATTTGGAAAAGTGAAGCAATGGTGCTTAGGGTAAAAGAATTGAAAGAGTACACTCATCATCTTCTCATTAAAACCCGAGGTAACCAGACTAAGAAGTCGATCATAGTTCTTGGTAAATGAGGAAGTCTCGGGAATCCTTGATACTAGCTCTTTGAGTTGGAGAGGTATTCTCACGAAGCTGATCCGGATAGTATTTCTACGAGTGGAAGCCATGATCTGTAAGACAGAACAAAGATAAATTCCCTTGGTCCTTGAAATGGTTAGTGTAATGAAAAATGGATGATATGATGCATGATGTCATGTTTAGGCAAATTAAACACACACAAACAAAACACACAAGACCTTAGGTTCAGACTTGCATGGGGTTTATAGGTAAGTACCCTCATGAAGTTTAGTTGGTTCAACCTGTCCTAGAAATAGTAACTAGGTTCTAAGGAGTCTCAATATCACTGATCTTTCTTTATCGAGCATTATCTCAGCTTAGCAATCTTTTATTGCGGCCGAAACATCTCGAAAGTCCGACCTCAATGAGTGTAGCATTGAGTATCAACCAATCTCTAGCTTTATACCAAGGCCGACTATCTCACTACTTTCTAATGGCCAAGTTTGTTCAACTAAGGTTCTAAGGTTCGTTAGTGCTTCATGACACCACATGGCGGCTCCGTATTCTCCTCGATTGAACACAAGGGATACCGGTACCAACCAAAGTGTCACACTAACACAGCTATCGCTTCAACCATATCAGTCTACACCGTACAATCTTCACGATCTATTGTTGTTTACCTAAAAAGATGCCCTCAGATCCAGGTGTAGGATCTAAGTAATAACCCAAACAACCCTCCAAGGATAAAGCATACAAAGCATAAAAAGAAATTTTAATAATGAACTAACTCTAAGGTAAACCCCAATTTTTATATATCCCCAACAAAGTCGCCAATTCTGTGATACAGTAGCACACCCGACTGTTATATACTGGTTTTTGCATTTTGTGTTTGCAAATATTGCGGTAAGCAAGAGTCTCCACCTACTTTTATTTTATCCAAATTAAGGAAAGGGTGAAAAGAACAGAAAAATACATTTTTCGAGATTATTCTGAGTAACGGGGTAGATTATGAAAAGGGAAGGTGTTAGCACCCTTTCCATCCATAATTATCTACGGGCTCTTAGAGGTTTTCTCATTTTGAAATACCTTTATTCTTTGTGTGTTTTGAAATTTTTTAGAAAATGCCTTAGTGCGGTGATTTTCTTTGCGTTTAACTCTTGTATCAGTCCTCAAGAGTGTTAACAAAGCAAATGTTTTGAAAATTGTTTTTGAAAAGTAGTATTGGTGTAAGTGCAAAAATGTTTTTGAGCAAACTTCTAACATCTATCTACTATTATACTCGAAAAAGGTCATTCTTTTCCTCCTATCCTTTAGACAGCGCTATCCTACTATTAGTAAGTACGTAGCACTATCGTTGGATGTATTAGGGACATTCGAAAGGGACATTACAGTCACGAAAGAAACTTGTGGAGACGCTTTAGCAATTAGGGACTAGATCATTTACCGAGAAGGCAACTGTAGGGTCATCGAGGGACTATGATCTTTTTGATTTGCGGGTCTTTGATAAAGCGTTCCTGCCTCATGACTGTTTTATTTATAAATGAAACCAAAGTTGGGAACCCTAGAGGTATATGTGTGCAATTGATTCAATTCAGTTATTTTTGTCTTTTTGTTAAGTTTGCTAGCATTTTTTGTTTATTAGTCTTATCATACACGCCTAATTACTAGAAGTTAATATATATTACAGAATATTAAAGTGCAGGAATTTAAATCTATGCTATTACAATGCTTTGGGGAGGGGATTTACATTATACAAGAATGAGGGGGATAAAACAGTAAATGTCCTAGTTTTAATCTATTACATCCAGTGAGCAGGTACATTAATAATAAAAATGAGAAAATAAATAAACGCGCGTGATATTGAAAATAACATCTACAAATATCCTAAGAAATAAAAATATTTTTGTTTTGTTTTTATGTATAAAAGAAAATAAAGCCTAAATATTTTTAATTTTAATTTTAAGAAAGATGTTAAAATAACTTAATTAATTTATTTACAAAATTAACTTAATTAGAAAAGACACTAGCCTAATGTTTTTTGTGATTTTTGATTTAAGATTAATTTAAATAAAAAGGATCAATAAAGAAAAAACAAAAAGAACAAAAATAAAATATGAAGGAGTGAGGGGATCCTTCGATCCAGGGAGAATCATGGCTTTGATTCAGATGAAAAAAATTGCCTTCGATCCAGAGGAAGGTGGCTTTCGACCTAGAGGAAAAAGGGTAGCCTTCGAATCATGGAAGGATATTTTTCCTTCAACCTAGTGAGAGATAATTATCTTTCGATCCAGGGGTGGATGCTATGCGGGCACTGAATCAACAAAGGTATGTTAGCCAAAATGAAAAGCGTAACCTGGGTGCCAAGCCCAGGTCCTTTGGTTCTGTATGCATTAGCCTTATTTATGTTGGATATGCAACAAGCGTTAGAAGCAAAACAAAGGCAGACCTGGGGTCAAACCCAGGCCTTTAGTCTTGAACAAAAAAATGAATGAAACTACAAATGTTGACGTGTCATGCAAATATAAAGATTGATCTTTTTACCAATTCTTACCAATGATTAATGGATGAATATGTGATGATGGGTGTGGGTACCCTTGTTTGATTCTTGTTTCGATTTGGCTTCTGGATGTGGGTGCCCTTTGTTTAAGGGTTGCTTTGATATGGATCACTTATGAGATTCTTTGATAACTTTGGTGGGTTTATGGGGCAGTGTATCTCCAATGTGTGTGTAACTCACCATTTAGCTTGAAAGCACTCTGCTTATATAGAGTAGAAGGGAGGGGACAAGAAGACAATAGTTTAAACTTCCATAAACAAATGTTTTCAAGGCCATGAATGAAGTTCTTTAACATTACAAAAGTCATGGAAACCTGTCCCTTTTTAAATTTAAATGTGTGTGGACATTTTGGCTCCTTCGAATACCCTCTAGTGTTGCTCTTCGACTGGCCTTAAGTTGCGTCTCTCAAGTGGACCTCTTGTGTAGACTTTGACTTGGCTCAAGTTGCCTCTTTCGACTGGACCTCTTGTGTAGCCTTCGACCGGGCCTTCTGCATGCTTCTTCAAATGTACTTCTTGTGTATCCTACGACTGGCTCTAGTATTACTTCCTTCGAATGGGTGTTTAGATGGTCCTTTTGGTGTACCCTTCGAATGGGCCTTTGGTGTGTTGAAGTGTGTACAATTGTTTCATAGGGGGTCAGTGCCCAGTCAAAAATGGCACAAAGGAAGCCTATGCCTTGTGGATGCTAGCATGAAGCAAGTCAAGGCAGGCGTAAAGGAGGTCATTGCCCAGGCGAAGCTGGCACAAAGGTGGCCAGTGCCATGTGGTCGAAGGCAACTTTTTTTCCTGTCGCATCAAAAGAAGCTTTTTTCCTGGTGGATTGAAGTCAACCCTGAAGGAGTCTTGGCCTTGTGTGCTGAAGGAAAGCTGAAGAGGCATACGTGCACTGGTGACACGCTGAGGGGTCTTTTTCCCAGTGGGAGCTTTGTGAATCGAAGTCCAGTTTGGATAAGTTCTTGCTTTGTACGCTGAAAGCACGCCTAAAGGGATAATTTGCCTAGTAGAAAGAGGAAACAAGCTTGCTCCAAGGAAAACAAATGCCCAATCGAAGCATGGATGCATCTTGCACGCAGGTAGCCATTGGATTTGTGAGTCCAACCATCATGCAAGGACAATGGTGCGGTCGAAGGAGCACTGACAAGAAGCCCTTCCCCTTTGGATCGAAGGAGGCTGTTTTAAAGGGAAAACATGCCCAATCGAAGTTGGTATGCAGCAAACAAGCAAAAGACTAAAGCTTCAATCGAAGCTTGGAAATTTGAGGCAAACTTGGAGGAGGTTAGATGCTCAATCGAAGCCTGTTCAAATACCAATCAAAAGGCCTTTTAACACCCCAATCGAAGGATTTTGTCAAAATGCCAATCGAAGACTCATTGTTTATTTAAAAAAAAATTATCTTTCCTTTAGTCAAATGCTTGTGATCACCATGTAAGAGAAAGATCTTGGGAAAATATGAGAGGGAAAATTTTGGGGTACAACAAGTTTCATTTAGTTTTTTGAATCACATCAATTGAGCCATTATTGAGGAAGATATAGTTAATCAAAGTGAAGATCTCAAAGTTGCATATCTGGAAAGCCATGCATGTCCATGCACGCGCGCACCATGACTTGCCAGACTTCATTTTTTCAAATTTCTCACTAAAATATCTCTCACTTCCAAGCATGAATTTTAATAATTCAAATCTATATAGTGATCCACATTGAAAGAGCTTTCGAAAGGCCTCTTAAGCAAGGAAATTGCACGAGAAAATTAGGAGAAAATTGGAGAAGAAAGTGAGTTGATCAATATGTTTGGCCTGCGATCAGTTTGTTATCCCATGTGCCTATATAATCCATGTCATCATTCCTACTTCATTCATTTCTTTCAAAAATGACTGTAAGTTCATTTAAAGATAACATAAAATGCAGCAAGCTTCAACATTGTCTTCGACGGCTCCAAACTACGAAAGACTTCCATACCCTTGCAAAGCTTTTTCAACATACTTCATCCCTCTATATAAACTCCTCTTCATTCTCGTTTCAAGGACCTTGATTGATATTCACAACAAATATCTGAAAAACTATCTGATTTACCCCAAAATTTTCCCTCTCATTTCTCAAGTAATCTCTTACAAGATCTCCTTAGGTCAAGACTGCACAGGGTTGATCAGCTTAAGACACCTCCTCAAGCATTGATGACTGAAAATTAGGGTTTGAGATTGCACAAGGAAAAATGGACTTTTAATGCCCCATATGACTTTCAGAGATCATTTTGGACCCTCAAGATTGCTCATGTCAAGTTTCAAGTCTTGGATCACATTTTTGCTCAGTCAATTGATCAGTTGACCTAAAATCAGTTGTATTGGGGATAAAGTCAAGGTGGTCAATTTACAGGAAAAATTCATTATTTTTGATCCATATCAACATTATGAACTCATATATGTCATTTGATCAAGTTTGGGTTACAATTCCTCAAGAAATTTGATCAGATCACCAAAAGGGAAAAATGGTCAAAATTAGGGTTTTGATTCAGAAGGTGCAATTTCTGATTTTTGACCTAGAAAATGACTTATTGGTTTAAGTTATGATCTCAAGGATTCAAATGAATCATTTTGACCTAATGGCATGGCTCAAAACATCTCTCAAGATTAATTGATTGATAGATAAATTTCAGTCAACTGATGAAAAGTCAATTGTACATTGAAAAGTCAAACTTTGACTTTTTGGTCAAAATCAAGTATCAAAATCACACTTCATCAAGACATGTCAAAATATGAAATTTGTTCATCAAGAAATCAAAAAGTCAAGATTTCATTTTGAAAAGTCAAAATTTCTAAACTTAGAAATTTTTCTAAGTGTTGGAAAATTCATATTTTTTCATAACTTTGAGCTAAATTTTCACCATGATGCAAGATGATTCAAAGGAAACTTCAAACATGAAAATTTTAGATCTAAATGAGATATAAAACATTTTAGAACACGACTTTTTCTATAAATACATGGATTTCAAGTTATGGTTTTAAGAAGACATGTTCATGAAACTTGGAAACTTAGTGGAATTTTGACCTAACTTCATGGCAATTTTTCACATAGTTCCAAGATGAATTTAAAAAATGTCAAACATAGAGGCTGTATAGGATTTTAAAAGCTTTCCAAAATTTACAATAAGTAATTGATATCATACTTGATCAAGGGGAATCGAAGGCAAGAATTTAGTGTTTTCAAACTTGAATTACAAGTCATTTCTTGATGAACACATGAATCAAATCCATGCTAGGCTGCATAATATTTGCTTTTCAGGCCTCAAACTTGTTTTTCACTCCATAATTAATGTTTAGCGCAGCTGCTAGAAGTTTTAATCCAAGCATTCGATGCATTTCCCATGCTTAATACCTTTTTTGGAAGAAAAGCAACATTGCCATTTTGGAAAAGCGGCTTTATGCACAAAGTACACTCTTCTTGAGGCTCTAACTTCTTGTTATGAACACACACAATGCTCAGAATCAACATGTTTAAAGCTTGTAACCACTCTAGATAGCTTTGTACTTGTGCATTGGAACCATATTTCTCAAGCTTTCTTCAAAATCAAGCAAAAAGCCACAAACATGTGATTTTAAATTCTGATCAAAGATAAGTCTCCAAAATTGTTTCTTATATATAGAGACGCTATTTGTGAGCTAGAACACAGGCATTAACACTCTGAAACTCTCCCAAACTCCCTCAAACCAGAAATTGCCCAAAAAATCCATTGTTGCACAGTTTCTGACCTTGAACTTGTAACTCATATTTCCCTCGTGCATTTCTTGGCCTTTTGTTTCCTAAAGCTCCTATACATCAAGTATAACCTATCCCTGATCCTGTTTCATCACTGTAACACCATTTGCATCAAACTCCATAAACAAAAAAACAGAGTCTGCACATTGACTTCTCCAAGCCATTCCAGCCATCCATTACTCAAGGTAATCATTACATTAGCTTCTTGGGAACTTGAAGAAGCTAACCTGATCATTTCAGCACCTTGAATGAAGCTCAAAATCATTTCACGATTTCAATTTTTGAGGTACATTTCTGAACTTCTATCTTTTCATTTAAGCATTTTTAGGCTTGCATTTGTGAAGATAAAATGTAGACATCATTGCCCTGAAACTGTACATGTCCATAGATTTCATTTATATTGATTGAGCTTAGAGAATTTTAGGTTTAAATCTCTGAAAATAATTAGGTCAGAATTTGGTACTTTTATAAATTCTCATTCATCTTTGATTTATAGCTTATGATATTTATATGGTTGGATTCATATGGAAAAATGGAGCAACTTTCATGTTTGCATATTTTATTTTTGTTGAGAAATGGTGAAGTTACAGATGTTCAGGCTGGAGGTTGAAGATGAAGTCATATTCAGGACTTGATTTGTGTTATATGTTTATTATTTCACCAATGTTACCGAGTGTACAGCCACCCCAGTGGAAAAGGTAGTGCGCGTTTGTGTTAGAGGTTAGGGGTTCAACACCCAGCGCCCGGGCCCTTATTGTTGGGCCTTCCATTTTTTGATTCTTCTAATCTCCTGCCTTACTTTTGCACACCTAGCCCAACCTTTTCTTTTTTATTATTATTATTTCATTTTTATATTTTCCTTTCTTATTTTATTTTATTTTCAGTTTTCTTTTATTATTTTTTATTATTACTATTATTATTATTATTATTATTATTATTATTATTATTATTATTATTATTATTTTAATTAATAAAAAATCCTAAAATATTTTATTTATTATTTTTACACTTATATATTTGCTTTATAAAACAGAAAAGAATAAAAATATTTTCTTAAACAAATTAATTTCTTTTTCTTAAATAATAAATATTTAGATTTAGGTTTAATTATTATTTTTATTTTTATTATTTAAAATTAATTTAGAACTTAGGTTTCTTTTAATTAATTAGACTTCATTGTATTTTCATTAAGTTAAAACCTTTCACAAAAATCCTAAAAATCCTTTTTAACTTAATTTCTTTCTCGAATTAGTTTAAGTTTAATTTTATTTAATTTTAATTAATCATTTTCTCTAATTAGGTCAAAACTAAACCCTTTCATAAAAACCAAACAAAAATCATTTCTTTTTCCATTTATATTCTTGCATTTTTATTTTCAATTCTTGTAAATTATTCAATATGGTTGTAATAGATATTTAGGTTTAATATTCTTGCAAATCCCCATTTGTAAATTTATATACCCCCTTCCCTAATAATGTAATATCATAGTAATTTTACTTTCCGTAATTTATCACTTTATATAAATGCTAGTAATTAGGGTTTGTATGGAAAGATAAAATCAACAAGTTAGCAAACCTTAATTCAAGACAAAATAATGCATGTAAATCAAACACACTTGCACACTTGCACCCTTAGGGTAATCTCACTTTTTTGCCTTACAAAAACTGGTCATGTTATGCATGTGAGATGTCTTAGCAAAAAGCAATCAAAAATACAAGATCATAGTCCCTCGATGACGCTATCAATGTTGCCTTTCAAAATGATCTCAGTCCCTCAAAGAGAAATGCTAAGACATCTTACAACATTGTTATCATGACTATACGATGACCCACGCCCGTCCATTTACATCCAAAGATAAGGCTTCTTACTAAATCAATGGTAAGATAGCAATATCAAAGGAAAGGAAGAAATGAACTAATACTTTTGAGTAGGTAGATTGTTCCTAGTTGCTTTCTCACTTTCAAATCAAACACCCTTTCTTTTTTTCAAAACAAACACCAACACTTTCAAAACACTTTCAAAACCTTTTCCAAACATGAAATATTTTTAAAAGCTCAATACTTTGTATACGCTCTTACGAATGAGAACTATTACAATGTTTTCCTAAACAAAGGCGCCTTTTCAAAATACTTTCAAAAACCACACAAAGCACATTTTCAAACAAAAGCAAGTGATCTAGCAAGCAACTAAGAGACCATAGATAACTATGGATGAGAAGGCTGCTAACACCTTCCCTTTTCATAATCTACCTCCCCCCCCCCCGAACTCAAGAAATAATATCAAAGGTCTTTCCTGTTCTTTTCAGCCTTTCCTTTTGGATAAAAGAAAAGTCGGTGGAGACTCTTGCTAACCGCAACATTTGTGATAAAACGAAAAACCCCCAAGTCAGTTCTCCCACCGTATCACATAACTGGCGACTCTGCTGGGGATAAACTTAAAAGTGGGGTTACCTTAAGGCTAGATCACTTTTGTTTTCTTTCATTATTTGACTTGCTTGCTTTACATTTTGGTTCCATGTTTGGGCTTGTTCTATGCGGGGTATACCGACATGGTCTAAGCAATAGTTACGTTAGTGTGACACATTTATGGGTACCGGTAGCCCTTGAGTATTCAAGGAGAATACGGGGCCGTTGTGTGGTGTCATGAAGCACTAACTGACTTTAGAACCTTTACTTGACCAACTAGGCCATTAGGATATAGTGAGATAACCGACTTTGGTGTAGTCCGAAGTTGGTTGATACTCAATACTACACTCATTGAGGTTTGACTTTTCAGGATATTTCGGTCGCCGTGAAAGAGGCTTGCGCTGAAACAATGCTCGAGAAGACAAATCAGTGATATTGAGATCCCTTAGAACTGGATTACTATTTCTAGAACAGGTTTGGGCCAACTAAACTTCAAGATGGTACTTACCTATGAGACTCCATGCAAGCCTAAACCTAAGGACTTGTTTGTCTTGTTTGTATATACTTACTTGTACATGACATCATAACATCATACTCATTCTCACTAACCATTTCAAGGATTTTTGGGATTTATTTTTGTTCTGTTTTATAGGACATGGCTTCTATCCGCAGGAATACTATCCAAGTCGATCTCATAAGAATTCCTCCTCAACTAAAAGAGTTAGCATTAAGGGTTCCTGAGAATTCTCCATTCACCGAAAGACATGGTCGCCTCCTAAACTTGGTTACCTCCAACACTAATGAAGACATGATGAAGGTGCTTTTCCAATTCTTTGATCCTCTATACTATTGCTTCACTTTTCCCGATTATCAGCTTGTACCAACTCTGGAAGAATTCTCTCAACTCTTGAGGATTCCCATTCTCAATCAACTACCCTTCAAAGGTACGGAAAGAGATCCAAAACCTGAAGAGATTGCCCAAGCATTACACTTGCAACAATCTGATATCACAACTAATTGGGAAACAAGGAGTGGCGTCAAAGGTTTCTTAGCCAAGTTCTTGTTCGATAAAGCTCAAGATTGTTGGAACTCTTTGGACATATAAGCTTTTGAAGAAATCTTGGCCCTTCTCATCTATGGGATGGTTTTGTTTCCAAACCCTGACCAACTCATAGATGTAAATGCTGTCAAAATCTTCATGTCTTGCAATCCAGTGCCTACTTTATTGGGAGATATCCTACATTCTTTTGACTCTCGCACTATGAGGAAGAGAGGGATCCTCATGTGCTGCACTCCTCTCTTGGAAAGATGGTTTATTTCGTATCTTTCCCGATATGTATTAAATAACGATCAAGGTTTGAGGTGGTCCCATAGGATGATGACGCTCAGACATTCGGATGTTCATTGGTGTTCCCGATCCTTGGAGAACATTACTATCGTTGACTGTTGTGAGGAGTTCCCTAATGTTCCTTTGCTTGGCATTAGGGGAGGTATCACTTACAACCTTTTCTTAGCTTTACGACAGTTTGGTTACGCCCGAAGGGATGATCCGCATGATATGCTCATCCAAGGAGTGGTATTCGACTACGAAAGCGACGATCAAAGCTACCGCCAGAGGTTTATCCAAGCTTGGAGGATGGTAAGCAAGGTGGACAGTAAGACGTTGGGACACAAGAATTCCATTCCCCTCGAGCCTTACCTTATGTGGGTACGAGCTCGTGCTCAAAAACTTGTGATGCCTTATCCCTCCATCTTACCAGTTATCATGGAACTTGTGGTTGAATGAGATGTCCTATACACTATCCTCCATCCCAACATGCCTACTTCTCTTGAAGACTTGCAAAAGGGTTGGATTCAGCTGAAGGAAGAACGAGATATCTTCGAAGCTCAATTCTATGCTAGCGAGAAGAGGGTCTTGGAGCTTACAAAGCAGCTACATGAAGAGCAAAGTGTGAACGCCTACCTTGCACTGAAGAGAATGCGTTCAGTCTTTTTATCTTAGAAAGTTATTTTGTAAGCCCAAGAGGCAGGTTATAATCTTTTGAAATAATTAATGAAAATTGAAATTTTTTCATTCTTTTGTCTATATAAATTTTAAATTTCATAAATCCTTGAAATCATTTGCATATACATCTTCCATGCATCATAACATGATAGGTTTTCACATAACAGGTTTCCTTATCTTTCTGCTGTTTATTTCAGCAAGATGGATCTAGAGAAAACTGTGAAGGATCTTCAGGCACAAAACTCTCAATTCCAAGAAACTCTACGGGCCCTAGCCAAGGGGAAATACGATATATTGGCATTGCTGGCAGTTAAGAAGAAACCCAAGAAGAGAGCCCTGGTCAACATGGGCAGAAGGTTCAAAGAGTTGGTTCGTCAGATCCCGGTAGTGGAAGACTCATCTGAAGAAGGTGAGAATCAGATTGGTGAGGTTAAGAGTACCCAGGCTGACTGTGTTAATGATCAAGCATCTGATGATGATTATTTTGACGAGCAGTATCCACCCGCCGATGTCAAGTAGAAATATTTAGAAGACAGATTAAAGGTTGGTGAAATCTAAGTCATTCCCGGTTTAGATTTTGATGATTTGGGTTTGATCTCTAGGGTTGTTATTCCCCACAAATTCAAAATATCAGTCTTGGCAAAGTACGATGGAGTTTCTTGTCCAAAACTTCACCTGAAATCTTATGTGCGCAAGATACAGCCGTACACTACTGATAAGAAACTATGGGTTCACTTTTTCCAAGAAAGCTTGGTCGGAACGCAACTAGAATGGTTCTACCAGTTGGATGGTTCCTGTATTAATACTTGGGAAGACTTAGCTACCGCTTTCTACCATCAGTACCAATATAATACCGACTTGGCACCGACAAGAGTTCATTTGTAAGATATGACAATGGGGAAGAATGAAGGATTTAAAGAATATGCACAAAAGTGGAGAGACCTAGCCAGTAGGGTTCAACCACCTTTGACTGATAGGGAGCACATTGATATGTTTATGGGCACTTTATATGGTCCATTCTTTAACCTGTTGGTTGGCTGTTCTTCTTCCGGATTCACCGAGCTAATTTTAACCGGTGAAAGAGTTGAAAGTGGCATCAAAAGCGAAAAGATTCCCATGGCATGTGCTTCCACTTCCAATCCGGTAAAGAAACCTTTTGCTGCAAAGAAGGAAATCAATCCTTTGTACGGGGCAAGGGCCCATACCAAGAAGAATGACCATCCATCTGTTAATGTTGTCCGAATCCCCAATCCAAATCATACTCAAAAACCATATGCAAATCATCAACTGTTTGAAACTCCGAGAAGACAATTTACGAGGTTAGGCATGTCACTGCCTCAAGCCTTACAACACTTGCTCAAGGCTAATTTTGTGACATTACGCAATCCTCCTGCCAACCCAGATACCTCTTCACTAAAGTATAATCCGAATGCCAAATGTTCTTACCACTCAAGTAGCCTCGAGCATGAGACTGACCAATGTTGGGCCTTGAAGAATAAAATTCAGGATTTGGTCGATAACCAGACTGTTGAATTTGATCCTCCTCCAACTCCGAATGTAATCACCGCGCTTATGCCAAAACATGACAAGGGTGTCAATGAAGTTAACAATGTGGGTGATTCAGATGATGAAGCTTCATTTGAAGATTGGATGTATCCTACTACAACGGAGTTGAAGAATTAGCATGCAAAGGACTTCATGCTCATCTCCTTCACTGAGGAGTAATCTACTTGTTTATTGCTTTTTATTGAATTCAATAACATTTTGTCTGTAATATTTAACAATGACTTTTAAGCCATGTGCCTGGCCCGGGGCACTTCGGTCCATTTGTCAAGAGTTTTATTTATGTTCATATAATCATATGATCATTCAATACAAATCATTGGACTCTTTTTGCATTCAAATCTTTGTATTCATTGTATTTCTTTTCCTTCAAATACATTTTCCAAAATAGCCATGTATCTTACACGCACACACACACACACACACACTCTTGCAGGTCCTCGTCAACTATGGATCTTATTGCCAATGACTCTAATATTGCCGACTATGACTTCGAATGTCCAATTAACTAAGCTGAAGACGAAGGCGGGGAAGATTATGAAATACCGGGAGAACTAGCCAGACTTCTATTACAAGAGGAAAAATCTACTCAGCCGCACGAAGAGTCAGTTGAAGTCATCAATCTGGGTACTGAGGCAGACAAGAAGGAAATCAAGATCGGTGCTAACTTAGAAGACAGTGTCAAGAGCAGGTTGGTTAAAATGTTGCATGATTATGTGGAAGTATTTGCTTGGTCTTATGAAGATATGCCAGGGTTGGATACCGACATCATAGTTCATCGTCTGCCGACAAAGGAAGACTGTCCTCCTGTCAAACAAAAAGTCAGTCGCATGAGGCCTGATATGTATGAGAAGATAAAAGCTGAAGTGATGAAACAATTTGATGCAGGGTTTCTAGCTGTGACATCCTATCCCTAATGGGTTGCCAATGTGGTGCCAGTGCCACAGAAACACGGAAAAGTTCACATGTGCATAGACTATAGGGATCTGAATAGGGAAAGCCCCAAGGATGACTTCCCTCTACCACACATTGACATCTTGGTCGATAATACTGCTCAGCATAAAGTCTTCTCTTTCATGGATGGCTTCTCTGGCTATAATCAGATAAGGATGGCTCCTGAAGACATGTAGAAGACTACTTTTGTTACGCAGTGGGGCACCTTTTGCTACACGGTCATGCCGTTCGGATTGAAGAATGCAGGGGCAACATATCAAAGGGCTACGGTAGCTTTGTTTCATGATATGATTCATCATGAGATAAAGGTCTATGTGGGTGATATGATTTCCAGATCACAAACTAAAGAGGAATATCTCGATCACTTGTACAAACTATTCGAAAGGCTGAAAAATTACAAGTTGAGGTTAAACCCTAACAAGTGCACATTTGGAGTTCGATCTGGAAAGCTTCTAGGTTTTGTTGTCAGCAATAAAGGCATTGAAGTTGATCCTTCCAAGGTAAAGGACATCCAAGAAATGCCAGTCCCCCACTCTGAAAAGGAAGTTAGAGGATTATTGGGTCGTCTCAATTACATCGCCCACTTTATATCTCACTTGACTGCTACTTGTGAGCCAATCTTCAAAATCTTGAAGAAAGATCAGGTGGTCAGATTGAATGATGAATGCCAAGTTGCCTTTGACAAAATCAAAGAATATCTACAAGAGCCTCCTATTTTCATGCCTCCAGTCAAAGAAAGACCCTTGATCATGTGCTTGACAGTACTAGAGAACTCTATGGGGTGTGTTTTGGGCCAACATGATGAGTCTGGCCAAAAAGAGCATCCTATTTATTACCTGAGAAAAAAATTTACCGACTGTGAAACCAGATATTCACTGCTCAAGAAAACTTGTTGCGCTCTTGCATGGGCTGCTCACCGGCTAAGACAGTATATGTTGACTCATACCACTCTGTTGATTTCTAAGATGGACCCAATCAAGTACATCTTCGAGAAACCTGCCCTCTCCAGACGAATAGCCATATGGAAAATGATTTTAACTGAGTACGACATTCAATACACAACATAAAATGCCATCAAATGAAGCGTACTAGCAGATCATTTGGCCTATCAAGCTGTTGATGATTATCAGTCCATGAACTTTGAATTCCCAGATGAGAACATCATGTTGGTCACCGATTGTGTGAAACCTGGACTGTATGACGGACCTGAACAAGGACCCTGATGGACTATGGTCTTCGACGAGGCTTCCAACGCCTTGGGTAACAGAATTGGTGATGTGATCATCTCCCCTGAAGGTTTCCACACTCCTTTCACTGCCAGACTATGCTTCGATTGCACTAACAATATGGCCGAGTACGAAGCGTGCATTTTGGGTCTGAAAGCTGCCATTGACTTGAGGATTAAGCATTTAAAAGTGTTTGGGGATTCCACTCGAGTGATTAGCCAAATAAAAGGATATTGGAACACTAAGCATCTAATAACATCCCTTACAAAGAACTTGTGCTATCCTTGATTCCTCACTTTGAAGAGATCATATTTGAACACTTCCCTAGGGAAGAAAATCAGTTGGCTGACACCTTGGCAACCATGTCTTCAATGTTCAAGGTTAGATGGGACAATGAAGCCCCTATGATTACGATTGAGCGGTTCGACGAACCTGCACACTGCTATGAGCTTGACACTGACAGAAAATCCTTGGTACCATGAGGTGATGAGATATCTTGAAGCACAAGAGTATCTCGAGGGAGCATCCATCAATGACAGAAAGTTCTAACGAAGATTTTCAGATAAATTCTTCTTAAGTAACGGAATCTTGTACAAGCACAACCATGACTCTACTCTACTTTGATGTATGGACAAGAAGGAGGCATAGGAAATTGTGGAAGACATGCACGATGGTCTCTTTGGCACTCACTCAATCGAACATACGATGGCCAAGAAAATTCTGAGAGCTGGTTACTATTTGTTAATAATGGAGACTGATTGCCATCAACACTCTAGAACTTACCATAAATGCCAAATCTATGCTAACAAGGTCCATGTGCCTATGATCCCTTTGAATGTCATGACTGCTCTATGGCCATTTGCAATGTGGGTCATTGACATGATTGGAGAAATCAAGCCCAACGCTTCCAACGGACATCACTTCATTCTTGTCGCTATCGACTATTTCACCAAATGGGTTGAAGCTGCCTCTTTTGCCTCGGTCACCAAGATTGTGGTATCCAGATTCATCAAACATAACCTCATCTGCCACTATGGCATCCCCGAAAGGATCATCACCAATAATGGGACTAACCTAAACAATGTTATGATTACTGAAATTTGCACTCAGTTAAAGATCAAGCATCACAATTCTTCTCCATATAGACCCAAAATGAATGGCGCAGTCGAAGCGGCCAACAAACACATTAAGAAGATTGTGCAAAAAATAGTAGTAAACTATAAAGATTGACATGAGATGTTACCGTTTTCTCTTCACGGCTACCGCACTTCAGCTAGGACATCAACTGGGGTAACTCCCTTTTCCTTAGTCTATGGCATGGAAGTTGTTTTCCCAGTGGAAGTTAATATTCCCTCACTAAGGATTATGAATGAGGCAGGCTTAGGCAAAGACGAGTGGATTCAGACAAGGTTGGATCAATTGAACTTGATCGACGAAAAGCGACTGGTTGTTGTTTGTCATGGTCAGACGTACCAAAAATGTATGGTCAAGGCTTTCAACAAAAAGATCAAGCCTAGAGTATATCAAACTAGTGACTTGGTGATAAAGCGCATCATTCTGCCACAAGGCGACCCCAGAGGAAAATGGACTCCCACCTACGAAGGGCCATTTTTGTCAAGAGAGTTTTCTCTGGCGGTGCCATAATGCTGACTACCATGGATGGTGAAGACTTCCCACATCTTATAAACGCGGACATAGTTAAAAAATACTACGCATAAGAGACCCGCTAGGTTGACACACCTAGGCAAAAACAAGGGCATCCCGGCAAACCAAATGGTTTGGGAAAAAGTTAGGGATATATGAAAAAGACTGTACATCCGGCAAGTTGAAAACCCGAAAGAGCGACTTGGGAAAAAATGGGTATCCTGGTGGGCTGAAAATCCGAAAGGGCAGTCCATGCAAAAATTAAGGATTGAAAGCATATGACTATGTCCCTTGGAATCACCACAGTCAACTTTATCACCAAGGTCCATGTTCAAACGGTCAAAGATCAATCCAATCAACTTCTATCAACGGCAAGGAGCATTCGAAGACATTGGGGCAATAATAGAGTTGGAATGTAATGAGATCATTTCACATGGCTATTTGTTTTGTTTTCAATCTTTGTTTTCCTCTTACTAGGATCTCCGTCTCTTTGTACAAAAAATGCATATTCACGGGAAAAATATCGATACAAATATACTTTTAAGTGCAAACTTTTTGTCTTTGTTTTGAATGCAAACTTGTGCAATGACTAAAATTGAACGAATATATGCATATGAACATAATAAAAACTATTTGGCACATGTGTCCTGCTAAGCAGCAGCCAACACATTTTTAATGTATATGGAATATCCCCATAAAGTTATTTCGCTAGCATTATCCCCCACAAAGACGGCTACAATAAACCAATCTTAAACAAAGTTACCCACAAAGTCTCTTTGCATGGGTTAATCACCAATCAGAGTCTCAATCTCTTGGCAGCTCTTTCCCCAGCTAAGTTGATCCTACAAGTAGAAGCCTTGTGGATCTCTTCCTCAAAGAACTCACATCATCAACAGTTCGTCAAGTATTCATCAACAGGGATTATTTCCCCAACAGGGTTTATTTCCCTAACATACAACAATTAGCAAATTCCCCCGGCATAGTGTATCTTCCCCATCTGAGTCTGTTATCCCCAACTGAGTATATCCTCCCAAAGCTGAGGCTGTCCTCCCCGACTGAGTCTACACTCTCCAGCTTGAGTTTTCCTTTCAGACTATTACAAATCATAGGGCCACAATCCCTTATCCCCAGTAAAGTCATCAACAAAACCTTTACTATCTCCAGAAGATACTATGAAGACTGGACTCGACCAGATATTAGTACAACTTTCAAACTAATATGAAGCCTGGACCCGACCAGATTATAGTCAACTTCTCAAGTCACTATAGAGCCTGGATCCAACCAGACAATAGTGTAACCTTTCAACTAACTATGAAGACTGGACACGATCAGATAATAGTTAACTTTGCGAGATACTTTGAAACCTGGACCCGACTAGATAATAGTTTAACTCTTCAAGATATAGAAGAACCTGGACTTAACAAGACCACAATTTAACTTCTTTTCCCCATTAGAGTTTTCCCGTAACCTAACAAGTTACTGTGAAGCCTAGATCCGACCAAATATCAGTGTTCAATTTCATATTTTCAAGAAAGTTATTGTGAAGCTGGATCCGACCAGATAGAAATTCCCCTAAGAAGTTTGTTGTGAAACCTGGAATCCGACCAGATAACAACAAAGTTCCAAGCAAGTTACTGTAAATTCTGGACCCGACCAGATATCAGTTTAACTCTATCTCTTCAGACAAGTTTATTGCAAAGCCTAGACCCAACCAGATAGCAACTAACTTCATCAAACTCAAAATCTGTGAAGCCTGGATCCGACCAGATATCAGTTTTCAATTTTGTCTATTCAAGCAAGTTATTATGAAGCATGGACCCGACCAGATAACAACTAGCTACAATGTCAACAAGACACTATGAAGCCTGGACCCGACCAAATAATAGTATAACTTTTCAAAAATCTATGAAGTCTGGACCCGACCAAATAGTAGTTACCACTTCAAGTTACTATAAAGCCTGGACCCGACCAGATATCATTTCAACTTCATCCTTTCTAGCCAGTTACTATGAAGCCTGAATTCCACCAGATAACAGTTAACTTCCTTATCCCCAGCAAGTTGTTGTAAAGCCTGGAATCCGACCAGATAACAGTTAACTTCCTTATCCCCATCAAGTTGTTGTGAAGCCTGGAATCCTACCAGATAATAGTTAACTTCACTCTCCCCATGAAATCTTCTGCGAAGCCTGGAACCCGACCAAATATCAATCAATTTATTCTTCCCCAGTAATTTACCGTGAAGCCTGGATCCGACTAGATAGCAGTTGACTTCCTATCCTCAGCAAGTTGTGAAGCCTGGATCCGACCAGATAACAACTGGAATTCAAGAGATATTCCCCAGCGGAAGCATTCTTTCAACCAAGTTTGAAGATATGTATACTCTTCATCCCCCAACAGCGATCAGGGATTCAAATTCCTAGGAATTCCTCAGCAGCAGTCAGAGATTTATTTTCCTGGACAAATATGCGTCCCACATTCATACATCATAGCATATACATACAAAATGCATTTAGCATAGTACCACATCTTATGAACATCATGCATACATCTGCATTTAACTAACCCTTCTTTCCCACAGGTAAAACATCAAGTTTTAGTCTAAATCGACCAAAGATTTGTGTTGATACTTCTTCTAGTGTTTACCAACATTCCTCCAAATGGCATCTATAAACCCATTCCCAATCCATCTTCGAGTGTAAATATCTGGGCACTCTAGTGTTCAATCATCTTCCACCTTCAAGTCACGAATGGCGGATCCTCCAATCTAACTCTTTAGGTTTAAGAAGATTGAACACGGGAATATTTTATACCCCAAAAGTTTCCCTCTCATTTCTCAAGTAATCTCTCACAAGATCTCCTTTGGTTCAGGACTGCACAAGGGTTGATTAGCTCAAGACACCTCCTCAAGCACTAATGACTGAAAATTAGGGTTTGAGATTGCACAAGGACAAATGGACTTTTAATGACCCATATTACTTTCATGGATCATTTTGGACCCTCAATATTTCCCATGTCAAGTTTCAAGTCTTGGATCACATTTTTGCTCAGTCAATTGATCAGTTGACCTAAAATCAGCTATATTGGGGAAAAAGTCAATTATGGTCAATTTACAGTCAAAAATCATAATTTTTTATCCATATCAACATTATGAACTCATATATGTCATTTGATCAAGTTTGGATCACAATTCCTCAAGAAATTTGATCAGATCATCAAAAGGGAAAAATGGTAAAATTAGGGTTTTGCTTGAGAAGGTGCAATTTCTGATTTTTGACCTAGCAAATGACTTATTGGTTTAAGTTATGACCTTAAGGATTCAAATGAATCATTTTGACTTAATGGCATGGCTCAAAACATCTCCCAAGATTAATTGATTGACAGATGAATTTCAGTCAACTGATGAAAAGTCAATTGTACATTGAAAAGTCAAACTTTGACTTTTTGGTCAAAATCAAGTATCAAAATCACAATTCATCAAGACATGTCAAAATATGAAAATTGTTCATCAAGAAATCAAAAAGTCAATATTTCATTTTGAAAAGTCAAAATTTCTAAACTTAGAAATTTTTCTAAGTGTTGGAAAATTCATATTTTTTCTTAACTTTGAGCCAAATTTTCACCATGATGCAAGATGATTCAAAGGAAACTTCCAAAATGAAAATTATAGATATCAATGAGATCTAAAACATTGTAGAACACAACTTTTTTTATAAATGCATGGAGTTCAAGTTATTATTTTAAGAAGACATCATCATGAAACTTGGAAACTTAGTGAAATTTTACCCTAGTTTAGGCAAGATTTTAAACTAACTTCATGGTAATTTTTCACATAGTTCCAAGATGAATTTTCAAAAATTTCCAATATATAGGTTGTATAGGATGTTACAAGCTTTCCAAAATGTCCAAGAAGTTATTGAGATCATACTTGAGCAAGGAGAATCGAAGGCAAGAAGTTAGGGTTTTCAAACTTGAATTACAAGTCATTTCTTGATGAACACATGAACCAAATCCATGCTAGGCTGCATAATATTTGCTTTGTAGGACTCAAACTTCTTTGTCACTCCATAATTAATGTTTTGCACAGCTTCTAGAAGCTTTAATCCAAGAATTCAATGCATTGCCCATGCTTAATACCATTTTAGGTAGAAAGGCAACATTGCCATTTTGGAAAAGTGGCTTTATGCACAAAGTCCACTCTTCTTGAGCCTCTAAATTATTATTCTGAACACACACAACATGTATGCTTAGAAGCAACAGGTTTAAAGCTTGTAACCATTCTAGATAGCTTTGTACTTGTGTATTAGAACCACATTTCTCAAGCTTTCTTCAAAATCAAATAAAAATCCATAAACATGTGATTTTGAATTTTGATCAAAGACAAGTCTCTGAACTTGTTGCTTATATATAAAGGCACTATTTGTGAGCTAGAACACGGGCATTAACACTCTGAAACTCTCCCAAACTCCCTCAAACCAGAAATTACCCAAAAACTCCATTGTTGCACAGTTTCTGACCTTGAACTTGTAACTCATATTTCCCTCGTGCGTTTCTTGGCCTTTTGTTTCCTAAATCTCCTATACATCAAATATAACCTATCCCTGACCCTGTTTCATCACTGTAACACCATTTGCATTAAACTCCATAACCAAAAAAAGAGTCTGCACATTGACTTCTCCAAGCCATTCTAGCCATCCATTGCTCAAGCTAATTATTGCATTAGCTTCCTGGGAACTTGAGGAAGCTAACCTGATCATTGCAGCACCTTGAATCAAGCTCAAACTCATTTCACGATTTCCATTTTTGAGGTACATTTTCTCAACATCTATCTTTTCATTTAGGAATTGTTAGGCTTGCATTTGTGAAGATAAAATATAGACATCATTGCTCTAAAAATGTACATGTCCATAGATTTCATTTATATTGATTGAGCTTAGTGAGTTTTAGGTTTAAATCTCTGAAAATAATTAGGTCAGAATTTGGTACTTTTATAAATGCTCGTTCATCTTTGATTTATAGCTTATGATATTTATATGGTTAGATTCGTATGGAAAAATGGAGCAACTTTCATGTTTGCATATTTCACTTTTGTTGAGAAATGGTGAAGTTACAGATGTTCTGGCTGGAGGTTGAAGATGAAGTCATATTCAGGACTTGATTTGTGTTATATTTTTATTATTTCACCAATGCTATCGAATGTATAGCCACCCCAGTGACAAAGGTAGCGCATGTTTGTGTTAGAGGTCAGGGGTTCAACACCCAACGCTACCTTTTGGGCAATTTTTCAGCATTTTTCATTCTTTTTTGTTTCAGCAGCAGTGCCTGGGCCCTTATTGTTGGGCCTTCCATTTTTTGATTCTTCTAACCCCCTGCCTTACTTTTGCACACCTAGCCTAACCTTTTATTTTTTATTATTATTTCATTTTTATATTTTTCTTTCTTATTTTATTTTATTTTCAGTTTTATTTTATTATTTATTATTATTATTATTATTATTATTATTTTTATTAATAAAAAATCCAAAAAAATTTTATTTATTATTTTTACACTTATTTATTTTCCTTATAAAACAAAAAAAGAACAAAAATATTTTTCTTAAACAAATTAATTTCTTTTTCTTAAATAATAAATATTTAGATTTAGGTTTAATTATTATTTTTCTTTTTATTATTTAAAATTAATTTAGAACTTAGGTTTCTTTTAATTAATTAATCTTCATTGTATTTTCATTAAGTTAAAAACTTTCACAAAAACCCTAAAAATCCTTTTTAACTTAATTTCTTTCTCTAATTAGTTTAGTTTTATTTTATTTAATTGTAATTAATCATTTTCTCTAATTAGGTCAAAACTAAACCCTTTCATAAAAACCGAACAAAATCATTTCTTTTTCCATTTATATTCTTGCATTTTTATTTTCAATTCTTGTATATTATTCAATATGGTTGTAATAGATAATTAGCTTTAATTTTCTTGCAAATCCTCATTTGTAAATTTGTATACCCCCTCCCCTAATAATGTAATAGCGTAGTAATTTTACTTTCCGCAATTTATCGCTTTATATAAATGCTAGTAATTAGGGTTTGTAATGAAAGATAAAATCAACAAGTTAGCAAACCTTAATTCAAGACAAAACAATGCATGTAAATCAAACACACTTGCACACTTTCACCCTTAGGGTAATCCCACTTTGTTGCCTTACAAAAATGGCCATGTTATACATGTGAGATGTCTTAGCAAAAAGCAATCAAAAATACATGATCATAGTCCCTCGATGACGCTATCAATGTTTCCTTTCAAAATAATCTTAGTCCCTCAAAGCGAAATGCTAAGAAATCTCACAACATTGCTATCATGACTATACGATGACCCACGCTCATCCCTTTATATCCAAAGATAAGGCTTCTTACCAAATCAGTGGTAAGATAGCAATATCAAAGGAAAGGAAGAAATTAACTAAGACTTTTGAGTAGGTAGATTGTTCCTAGTTGCTTTCTCACTTTCAAATCAAACACCCTTGCTTATTTTTAAAACAAACACCAACACTTTCAAAATCTTTTCCAAACATGAAATATTCTCAAAAGCTCAACACTTTGTATACGTTCTTACGAACGAGAACTATTACAAAGTTTTCCTAAACGGAGGCGCCTTTTCAAAATACTT
The DNA here is from genome assembly GCA_948472305.1 of Vicia faba. Classification (NCBI taxonomy): domain Eukaryota; kingdom Viridiplantae; phylum Streptophyta; class Magnoliopsida; order Fabales; family Fabaceae; genus Vicia; species Vicia faba. The sequence goes on from OX451738.1 coordinate 573,454,937, forward strand.
TCAAAAACCACACAAAGCACGTTTTCAAACAAAATGAAGTGATCTAGCAAGCAACTAAGAGCCCATAGATAACTATGTATGAAAAGGGTGCTAACACCTTCCCTTTTCATAATCTACCCCCCCCCCCCGAACTCAAGAAATAATCTCAAAGGTATTTCCTGTTCTTTTCAGCCTTTCCTTTTGGATAAAAGAAAAGTCGGTGGCGACTCTTGCTAACCGCAACATTAGCGATAAAATGCAAAACCCCCCAAGTCAGTTCTCCCACCGTATCACACTATCTTCAAAGCTCGATCCTCTCTCTCTCAAAAAAACAGAATCTTCTTGTGCAACTTTTCTCTCGAGTGCTTTGCTCAAAGCTTTAATTCTTGCACAGTTACACATCATTGAAGCTTTAAGGAGAAGAATCATCAAGTTTCTCACTAAGTTTAGAGGCACCTTGTGAATTTATTTTTCACAAATTGTGATAAGCATCATTGAACTCAAACTCGCGATTTAGTTTGCATTCTTGTTGAAGATCATGTGCATCATGAATTAGCTGGCCATATCTTATATCTGAGGTATATCTCTTGTGTATTATTGTTGAAAATCATGCTCTGCAAGTTTCTTGGAACTTTGATTGAAATAATTCTTTCATGCTCAGATCTCTGTTTAATCTTTCATTATTTGCGAAACTTATGTTCATCACGTTTTTCCTTGCATTTTCATAATGAACTTTGATGTTTGGATCAAGTGATTTGGTTAAGAAATGAATGAGATGCGTGGATCTGAACTTGGCTTGATGAATTCTGTTTTTACAAGTTCAAAATATATTGATTTCAGTGACTTTCGCGCGTGATTTTCTCCATGCATCATGAATCATTTTTGAAAATTCTTGATCCTACATTAATCTACTTCATGAGATCTTTAATTTGATTACAAATTCATGCGTTTTCATCAAGAATTGAAGGAGATATCATGATTTGAATCCAGCATGAAAAACCGATTAACATGTGTTAGGGCATGGTTCAGTGGTAGGGACGATGATGTGGCTCGCTCCAATTGAACATGTTTTGATTTTCTTTTACAGTGCATTTTGGGTTTAACATGTGTAATAAGTTTGGTTTCTTTTTGAATTTTTAATACATTTTTAATTTATTTCTTATTTTTGTTTTAATATTTTCTCTCTCATCCAAAAAAAGTTTTCAAAAAAATATATTAGACTCTATTTTTACATTATGAATTTTATTTATTTATTTTAATCATTTTTAGAACATTAAATAAATCAATAAGTTCAATTAGGGTTTTTATCATCTTTTAAGTTCTAGAATTTTATTTTCCAAGTTTTACTAATATAAAAAATCCACAAAAAATAAACTAAGTTTCAATTTGAAACTACTTCATAAAAATAATTTTTGTTTTATTTTATAAAATTTTGTGACAAGTAAATAAACTCAACCAATAGTTATATCTTTTTTTTACCTTTTTTTGTTACATTGTGCAAATAATTTTTGTTTGATATCTTTTTTCTATTGATAAAATTCCACAAAAAGTATACTTTCTAACCCTTAGGTATTAAACCAATTTTCTATAAATTGAATTTACATTTCAATTTCCCTATTTTTTCAAATTTTAGAAACTAATGATAGTTTTTGGACTTTCTTTTTGCTTAAGCTAGAAGAGACATTTTAAAACCTAACTTCCTATACTTGAAAAAATCAAAGAAAAAATGATTAATTTCCTTTGATACTTTAAAATCACAAAAATTATTTTTGTTGAATTTTAACTTTTGATTTTGCATTTTTTTCACAAATATTATACTAAAACTCTCTAGTTTGACCCTTTTATTAACTAGTCTCAGTAGTTCCTAATCATTTCTAACCCCTCAATTAAATCCAAGGAATATTAATCATGTTTTTGACATTACAAGTCTTTAGAAAGTTAGGTTTTAATTGGCTCAATTTTTATAAGTTTTTCTTCTTCTTTGTAAACTAATTTTGATTACAGAACATATTAGGGTTTCACCTTGACCATTTGCTTGTGTTTAGAAGTTTAGGGCTTGATTTTATCTTTCTTCAACACCTTTATCTCCCAACGAATCTTGGTTACTTCTTATCGACCTCTCTTGGTGTTTTTAAGATCTTCATACTTTGTTTTGATTGATAGAGTTGATTGATCTTGATCTGCTATCCCTTTTCCCTCCTCTTTTAGACTCACTTCTTGTATGCTCCCCTTAAGTTTTCAATTCACTCTACTCGAAATGTGGATTGTATAGACCTTAAGCTTATATCCATGTATTCTAACATAGGGTAGAGATTTCCCTTTTCAAAACTCAACTTTAGGATCAATCATTGTATGATAACATTATGGATTAGATTTAGGTTAGACTCCCTTAGTTGTTTTTCTTTATTTTGCATCCTTGCATTTAAAACAAAAACTTCTTTTTCTGGAAAACTTCTAAAACACTTAAAAATTACTGATAAGAATCATACCTTTGTTGAGCATGGGAGATGATAAGTGGGTTTCTTCTCGATCTTATTGCTTTTCCATTCTAAGCTTTGGTGTGGTTCAAATCTCAAAGACTTATTTCATGAATAAGTGGAGAAATGTCTAATATCTCTCTCTTGAGATCAACTAGTTGTCATCCACAACAAAAAACCAACCAATACAAACTCTTTTTGACTTCGGGATTTTCTTTCAAAACTTTTTCAAAAGAACATGTTAATTCACTGCTGTGTTGACGCGTAAGTCTCCAAAGGTCGAGTTGTGACAGAAGGCAGAATTAATATTATTCATTAAAAAAATACAAGCCAAAAAAACTTTTGAAGTCGAACTACGACTACTCTGATTCCTTAAAAGGGATACGTAGGCATTAGGGTAGGGCCCGAACGAGCACAACTTTTATTTTCCCTACATTAATTTCTCTTTTCTTTTGCATGTATTCCCCCTTTGCATTTTATTTTAGCTTTTAAGCTTTAGCCATAGACTTTACACACCCATAGATCAGAACAAACATAAGTGGATCATATGGGGAACCACAGACGTTTGGGGTGCTAATACCTTCCCCTCACGTAACCGACTTCCTTACTTGATCTCTGTGGTTACAAGACTGTGATTTCATCCATTCAGGTTTTCTCAATGTTTACCTTTCTCATCCTATGGGATAAAAGACGTTCAATGGAGACTTCATTGAATTTTATCTTTTGATGATTTTCCGCCGATTTTTTCAACTGGCAACTTCACTGGGGAGAGATTGACCTATTGCTGGTCCATCCTTAGCAAGTCAGTCCTAGCTTGTGTTTGTCTTCTTTTCTTGGGCGTTTATGTGTTTATTACTTTCCAGCTTTACTTGTCTATATGCATTGATTACATGCTTTCATGCATTGTACTTTACTATCTCCTATACTCTGGATACTACTGTTATGTTATTTCTTTGTGGTGTTGGGATGATACTTCTTGAGGTAAAAGGCCTAGTACCCAGAACAAAGTGTACTAGGACACTAGGAATAGAGTGGGGGCATGATGGCTATAGGATGTGGTCCTATTAGTGAAGTCATGTCATATACCATACTCGTATGAGCTTCAAATGAAGGTACTTTCATCATGCACGTCTGTGTTGCGATGATTTTACTTTCAGGAGGACCCGTGATTTCTGAGTTACCCTTGACTTATCCTGACCTAGTCTTCACCCGTGAGTGGGAAGGTTGATTCCTTATAGGTACAGTCAGTGACTTTGACTATATTGGTAACTCTGGTTCTGAAGGTGACTTTGGATCAGTTGGTGACTTTGATTATGTTGGTGACTCCCTTTCTGTTGGTACTTTGGTTGATGACTATTATTGGTGACTGTCTAAAACCTTTGAACTTACGATTATATATAGCATAACAGCAGTGCCTGGTATATTGGAAACCCTGGTCCTATCATGTTGCATCATAGAATATTTACTTCTCAAAAATATATGTTGTATAAAAAGATTAACTTGCATATGCATTGTCATTTCCAGGATTTTCTGAGTCTTCTTTTTCTCTAAGAATGGCAAACAACATTGATGTCGTCATAAGGACTAAGTGGGATAACTTCAGCTACCAGTTTCGTTTAAGTGTTTGGCCCTTTCTTGAAGAACTCAGAGATCTCATGAATTGTCAACAAATGGGTGTTTTTGGTGAAAGATATGGGAATCTTCTATCTTTGTTGGATTCTCGGGTTGATGATAAGGCTATTCAGACTTTGCTATAGTTTTATGATCCAGAGTCTCACATTTCAGGATTATCAGTTGGAACCCACTCTTGAGGAGTATTCTCATCTTCTCCACATTAGAGTTACTAATGACATTCCCTTCTTCCAGGTCCCCGTTGAACCTGTCTATGAGGCTATTGCTAAGGTTCTTTATTTGAACCTTAGTGATGTAAAAGGAAAATGGATACATAATAAAGTCACTTGCGGTCTTCTGGTAGATTTCATGGCAGGAAAGGTTAAAGAAATGGCGAACAAGGGACATTGGGATACTTATTATGCATTGTTGGCTTCTACCATTTATGGGGTTGTTCTCTTCCCCGAGATTTAGGAGATAGTGGACTTGGCTGCTTTGTGCGTCTTCATGAATAAAAATCCTATACCTACCTTATTACCTGACACTTACCATATCGTTCACTCTAGGTATAGGATGAAGGGAGTAGTGGTATGTTGTGTGCCGATGCTTTACAAATGGTTCATGGCACAATTACCTACAAAGGGACCATTCAAGGAAGACCCTCGTTCTTGGGCATCCAAAGTGATGACACTTACCTCATTTGATATTCAGTGGTACAAACTCAAGGTTGATAGTACTGAGGTAATTGTTAACTGTGCGGGTTTCTCTAATGTTCCACTCATAGGAACAAAAGGGATCATTAATTACAATCCAGTACTCACTCTTCACTAGTTAGGCTATGCCATGAGGTGTCCACCCACAGCTAAAGAAGTGGAACCCGTGTACTGTAAAAAGGGAGAAAACCTTGCATTGTTGAAAAAAACAGAGGTTGCTTGGGCTCACATTGGTAGGAAAGGAAAAGAGTTCTTTAGGTTAAATGAGGTGTTAGCTTTTGATCCTTATGTGGATTGGGTGAAAGAAAGAGTTAAAATTCTTATGTTGCCTTTCGAAAAAGAGATATCCTTGTACCCTCAACCCAATAAACTACAACACGATGTGCCTAAAGAACGCTTTTATCAATTATAGTTGGAAAATAGGGATCTTCGTCAAAATCTTGAAGACAAGGAAATGGAAATATACTTCTTGACAGAAAAGAAGAGAGAATTAAATCATCAACTAAAAGAATATGAAGGTGAAGGTTGTTCTGAAAGTAGGAAGAACAAAATAACATCTGGGACATAAGACTTTTTTGTATCTACAGAAGAGTATCAGATTTCCCTTACTGACACAGATAAGAATCATCAAGAGACCATGAAATTCCAAACGGCCAACAATAGAAATAATGCAAAAGCCAAAGAGTTGGGAAACAAATTCAAAGGTGCTATGATAGAGCTGGAAGCAAAAGAAGATCAGATGACTGCACTAATGAAAGAAAATGCTAGACTCAGAGAAAAAATAAAAGAAATGGAAGATGCGCCCGTACCCATACCTTTGCCGATATGCAAGGAGTGTGGTCACTTCTTAGAGCATTGTGTATTTGGAGGGATAACTATTTCAGAAAGATGTGGTGACTGATAGCTTCGCATGTGGACGAGATCATGAAAATACAAGGAAGTTATTCATAGAAACCAAAAAGTGGAGTGAAGATTACTTCCGACAAGGAGGACCATTATACTACACAGAGATCAGAAATCCCGACATTGATTGTCGCTTTCCTTTGATCTCGTTTGATCACCACCAGTCTTGTTGGATGGGATCATTTATATTTCATTATGTATTTTGGATCATTCTTGTACGAATTGACTTTTGATCATATGGATCACTTTTAATGAAGCCATTTGTCGTTGATTATATCTCTTGTCGATTGTTGATTATCTCCCTTATCATGTTTGTTTAATATTCATAGGGGTTGAAAAAACTTTTGGATACCATGGAAATGATAAAACATTTCATGCATGGTCATTCATTCATATCATATCATAACAGGTGGTTCCCACAGGTTTCTCATCTTCCGTTTTCTTTTCGAAAATTGCTACTACAAACCAGCACCGCTACAACACTAGGAGTACTTCTAGAAATCAAATGGAACAAATTCAGGCAGATGTTGTTGCCATGGGAACCAGAATGGATACTCGGGTTGACCAATTGATGGAGATCATTCAAAACATGGCTCGTCAGCAAGAGGAAATGAGGGCTATGATTATGAGGCCTGCTGAAGAATTGAATAATGGTGGTGAAACTTTTAATACAATCTACCAGGGGTCGTCGTCAACAATCCTAATGATGCTTTGGGTACTTAGAATGTGATTGTGAATCCAGGAGGTGCTCGGAATGGGAATCTGGATTTGAATGTCGGTTTGAATATTCAGAAAGGTCAGCCTACAAATCTCAGCAGTCCTGCAAATAACCAAGGTATCCCTTTAGTTCAAGTTATGGGGAATCCTCTTCCACCTACTCATATTCGTCAGAGTGTTGAACAAACCATTATACTGTCGAGGCTTGTTCGTATTCCTGCTAGGCCTGTGGAAGAAGATAACTGGGAAGACTGGATGTCTAATGCTGATGAACCAACAAAATCTGACAAGAAATTTATATGCTTGAAGAGCGGATGCGCAAGTTTGAAAGTCAAGGTGTGATAGGCTTTGACATGTCTGATTTGGGCTTAGTGCCTGGGGTGAAAATTCCCCCAAAGTTCAAGGTTCCTGATTACGTGAAATAAAAAGGTACTTCTTATCCAAAGACCCATATTAAGTCTTTCTACTGGAAGATGTCTGCATATTCTGATGATGAGAAGCTGTTGATGCACTTCTTTCAAGACAACTTAGCAGGTGGCCCACTCGAGTGGTACATGCAGTTGGAGAGTAGTCACATCCATACATGGAGAGAATTAGTTAAGGCTTTTGATATGCACTATCAGTATAACAATGATATGGGTCCCACAAGAACCCAATTGCAGAATTTATCCTAGAAGCGATATGAGTCTTTCAAAGAGTGTGCTCAAAGGTGGAGAGAGACGGTTGCGATGGTTCAACCACCTATATTAGAGCGGGATCTGGTGGAAATGTTTAGTAGTACATTACAGGGTCATCACTACACAACTTGCAGTACATCAGGTACTTTTGCCGAGATGGTCACACATGGAGAACAAATTGAAATCAGAATAAGTTAGGAAAGATCCAAGATGTTGTTGCTGACAATAATGCTGGTAATACTAAGAAGTCTTTTGGTGGTCACCAAAAGAAAAAGGAGGGTGAATCGATCGCGGTCTATTCTCAAAGAGGGAAAGGTAGATATCAGGGTTCAAATCATCATATTGTTGTTATAACAATAACGATTGTCGCACCTCATAGACAAGCTTATGAGACTAAGTATGGAAAACAACAAGGCAAAAGGCATCCTCATAGGAAACTTGGCGCACTTCCGATGTCTTGTTCCGAGTTGTTACCTCAGTTTATCAAGTTGAAGCTAATCTAGTTACACCCTTAGAAGGTTAATCCAGAAAGGGTGCCATACAACTTTTACGCTAATGCTCGATGCGATTTCCACTCTGGCGGGAAGGTGCATACTATTGAGAATTTATATGCTTTCAAACATAAAGTCCAAGATCTATTAGACTCTCAGGCCATTACCTTCGGACTGGCGCCCAATATTATAAACCAGCCTTTGCCACCTCATGGCGGTGCCACTGTTGGTGCCATCCTGGAAGATGAAGATCTAAATTTAATTATGGATGTTAATCAATTAACTACACCTCTCTCGTTTGTGAAAGAGAAGTTGTCGAGTAAAGGTGTATTCTTGGTCTATGGGATGGATTGTGATGTTTGCTTGAAATAACCAGAGGATTCTTCATTGTTGAAGAAAGCCGTCCAGGATTTGATTACCTAGGGAGTTATGCAATTTGATCGCGTAGTTGTTGAGACTAAAGTGGGTAAGGATCATGTTGATGTGATAACAATTCCTGTCCATGCAAAAACCACTCAAGTACCTGTTAGAATTGTGGTACCTGCCAGAAAGCCACCTATAACTATCACCATGCCCGGACCAATAATGTATGACAGCGAAAAAGAAATTCCTTGGTATTATGGTCGTGATTGTTAACAACAAGAGCAGAAGATTGTTACTCAGAAATCCGAAAAGGGCGAGTTCGAAAAAGAGGAACCTTAGATTCATGACATCATTGGAGAAAGTAGGATTACCCGCAGTGGTCGGATTTTCTCTCCGCGAGGACAACCTGAAAGTAGCGCAAACTTCGCAACTAAAGCCAGGGGCAAGCAGACCATGGTCAATGGTGATAAACCGGGGAAAAATCCCCCTATTCCTGCTTTGGATGCTGAAATGGCTAAGGATGTAGCCGAGTTGATGAGGTACATCAAGAAAAGTGACTATATGATCATTGATCAATTAAGTCAGATGCCCTCAAAGAGATATCGATAAATCAATTTGAAGGGATTGTGAATAACACTTCTACGAGTAATGGGCTGGGTTTTACAGACTTTGATTTACCCCCAGAGGGGAGGAAGCACAATAAAGCACTGCATATTACCATGGAAATTACAAAAAATACCTCATCCCATGTGCTGGTTGATACGAGTTCCTCTCTCAATGTCTTCCCCATGTTCTCTCTCTTGAAGCTTGATTACAATGGGCTGTTATTGAGGCCAACTGATTTGATTGTTAAGGCCTTTGATGGGTCAAAGAGAATAGTGTTCGGGGAGGTTGACTTGCCAATCAAGATAGATCCTTAGGTGTTTGAAGTCACTTTCTTTATCATGGACATTAATCCTTTCTATTTCTGTTTGTTGGGTCGTCCATGGATCCATGGGGCTGGCGTTGTCACCTCTATCTGCACCAAAAGTTGAAGTTCCTGTTGAAAGGGAAGGTCGTCATCTTTTATGGAGAACAGGATTACATTATCAGTTATTTGAGTAACTTTCGCTATGTTGAGGTGGAGGGAGAAATCCATGAGACTCTATGTCAAGCTTTTGAAACTGTGCGGGTTATCAAGGCTCCCCAATAGGGAGGATAAGAAGTCTAAGGTCTCTATGTCATCTTATCGTCAGGCACAAATGATTTTTCCATCAGGTCATCCAGAAGGCTGGGGAAGAGTGTTAGATCTCCCTACTCAGACATATAAGAAAGGTTTAGGATTCGTGATTGGTGATAGCGTGTCAACTGCTACTCCTCCCAAGGTTCAAGGTATTCCCTCACCAATTCAGTTTGTCAGTGGTGGGGTTATCCATGAAGAATCTCATGATGTGAGTGAAGATGGTGATAGTGATTGTGATATGGATAAGTGGGTTCGTCCTACCGTGCCGGGTAAAAAGCTTGCAAACTGGTTTGCTGAGGACGTCATTGAAGTCACCCATTATGAAGAGTAATTTTTCTTTTATTTGTTATCATGCAATAATCCCTACATCCTTCCTAAGACGTAGTGGACATGTTGTAAGGCCACAATGTTTTCATTGCAAATTTATCATCAATAAAGAACGTCTTTTACATTCAAATGCTTCGCTCCTTGTCCTTTTTTTTGGCAACATGTGAGTTTTCATTTTTCTTTTTTAAATCTAAAATTAAAAATAAAAATAAAAATAATCATGCTGATTATGTCCTCCGTTAATCCCGTAAAAATGTCGAGAATGATTCTGCTATGGCTCTTTATGACTTTGAAAATACGATATATCAAGATGAAGAAGAAGTTGAGGAAGACTGTGAACTTCCTGAAGAGTTGGCTAGATTATTAAGGCAAGAAGAAAAGGTCATTAAGCCACACCAAGAGACTACAAAGTTAATCAAATTAGGTACCGAAGAGGTCCGAAGAGAAGTCAAGATTAAGGCCGCTTTAGAAGACAATGTCAAGAGAAGATTGATTGAAATTATCTGTGAGTATGCAGATATCTTCGCTTGGTCTTATGAGGATATGCCTGGGCTGGATACAGATATTGTTGTGCACAAACTGCCTCTTAGAGAAGAATGTCCTCCTGTTAAACAAAAACTTTGCAGAACTCACCAAGAGATGTCTAAGAAGATCAAAGAGGAGGTTCAAAAACAGTTTGATGCTGGTTTTTTGAAACTGACTTCTTATCCGCCGTGGATCGCAAATATTGTATAGGTACCGAAGACAGATGGGAAAGTTAAAATGTGTGTGGGTTATAGGGACTTGAACAGAGAAAGCCCTAAATATGATTTCTCTCTATCACATATTGATATTCTGGTTGACAATACTGCTCGAGCTAAAGTGTTTTCCTTCATGGATAGTTTTTCTGGATATAATTAGATCAAGATGGCACCAGAGGACATGGAGAAAACTACTTTCATCACACCTTGGGGAACATTTTGTTACAAAGTGATTCCCTTTGGTTTGAAAATGCAGGGGCAACTTATCAACGTGCAATGGTCACTCTCTTTCATGACATGATACATAAAGAGGTTGAGGTTTGTGTTGATGGTATGATTGCCAAGTCCCAGACAAAAGAGGAACATCTTGTCCACCTGTTGAAATTATTTGAAAGATTAAGGAAGTTTAGACTGAGGTTAAATCCTAATAAGTGCACCTTTGGGGTGAGGTCAGAAAAATTACTGGGCTTTATCGTAAGCGAAAAAGGAATTGAGGTTGATCCTAGAAAGGTAAAAGCTATACAAGAAATTCCTGTACCAAAAACAGAGAAAGAGGTTCGTGGTTTTCTCGAGAGATTGAACTACATTTCTAGATTCATTTCTCACCTTACATCCACTTGTGAATCAATCCTTAAATTTTTAAAAAAAGGATCAAATGGACAGGTGGAATAATAACTGCCAATAGGCATTTGATAGAATCAAAGAATATTTGCAAGAACCTCTAATTATTTCGCTTCTAATGGAAGGTAGTCCCCTAATAATGTATCTGACAATATTAGAGAATTCAATGGGGTGTGTATTGGGGAAACATGACGAGTCTGGTCGAAAATAGCATTCAATATACTACCTTAGAAATAGTTTACCGACTGTGAAATAAGATACTCACTGCTCGAGAAAACTTGTTGCGCTTTGTCATGGGCTGCTCGCCGACTAAGACAGTATATGTTGATTCATACTACTTTGTTGATCTCTAAGATGGATCCAATCAAGTACATCTTTGAAAATCCATCTCTCGTGGGAAGAATAGCCCGTTGGCAGATGATTTTGACAGAGTATGACATCCAATATCCTATCCAAAAAGCTATCAAAGGTAGTGTGTTTGCTGACCATCTTGCCCATCAGCCTATACAAGATGACTATCAGCCGGTGAAGTTTGAATTTCCTAATGAAGACATCATGTACATATGAGATTATAACATCCTAGGCCTAGAAGAACTACCCGAACCAGGATCGCGATGGACGATGGTGTTCGATGGTGCCTCCAATGCGTTTGGAAATGGTGTCAGTGTTGTGATTACTTCTCCTGAAGGTTTCCATACTGTAATATGGTGGGAGAACTGACTTGGATGTTTTGCGTTTTGTCGCAATTGTTATGGATAGCAAGAGTCGTCACCCACTTTTATTTTATCCAATAAAGGAAGGGGTGAAAGTAACAGGAAAGACCTTTGAGATATTTTTCTTGAGTTCGGGGGGTAGGTTATAAAAAGGGAAGGTGTTAGAAACCATTTCACCCGTATTTATCTACGGGCTCTTAGTTGCTTGCTAGATCACTTGATAATTTCTTTGTTTGAAATGTGTTTGTGGTGGGTTTTGAAAGTATTTTTGAAAAGCTCCTTCGTTTAAGCAAACTTTGTAATGATTCTCATCTCTATAAGAATGCATACAAAATGTTGTACTTTTGAAAATATTTCAATGTTTGAAAGTGTTTGGTGTGTTAAAAAATGTGTTTTTTTGAAGATGATTGTGAACAAGAAACTAAAAATGTTCTACCTACTCAAAAGTCTTTTGTTCATTTCTCTCTTCCTTTGATATTGCTATCTCACCATTGATTGGTAAGTAGTATTATCTTTGGATGTAAAGGGACGGGCATGAGTCATCGAATAGTCATGAATATCAATGTTGTGAGATATCTTAGCATTTCTCTTGAGGGACTAAGATCATTTGTAAGGCAACATTCGTAGCATCATCGAGGGACTATGATCTTGTATTTTGATTTGTCTTGGCTAAGATGTCTCACATGCATAACATGACCATTTTTAAGGCAACAAGTGGAGTTAACTCTAGAGGTGCAAGTATGCAAGTGTTTTGTATTTCATGCTTGTTTTGTCTTTAATTAGGGTTTTCTAGTGTTGATTTTATCTTTTCATACAAACCCTAATTTACTAGCATTTATATAAAAGCGATAAATTGCAAAAAGTAAATATCCTACGCTATTATATCATTTTGGGGATGGGGTATACATATTTACAAATGGGGATTGCAAGAATTTAAATTCTAATTATCTATTACAACCATATTGAATATTTACAAGAATTAAATGTACAAGAATGAATGAATGTACAAGGATATAAATGGAATAGGAAATGGATTTTATTTGGATTTTTGTTAACAAAAATAGTTTTAACCTAATTAACTTAAAAGGAAATAATAAACTAAAATAAGAAAATTAAAATTAAGTTAAATAAAGAGATTAATTCATTAAAGAAAATAAGTTATTTAGGGTTTTGTTTGTGAAAAGTTTTAATTAAGTTAAACTAGTATAAAAATTAATTAGTTAAAAGAAAAACAAGGTTCTAAGTTAATTTGTTTTGAGGAAAAAATAAATTAATTTGTTTTAAGAAAATATTTTTAATGTGTGAAAATAATAATCCAAATCCTAAATTCTAATTAATTTACAAGTTAATTATCAAAGATAAAATAATAGGTGATTAAAGTAAATTAATTTTTATGTCAAAAAATAATTTAATTAAATAAAAAACTAAATCTATTTTTTAATGATTTTTGGTATTAAGTAAAATAATTAAAAGGAAATAATGGTATAAAAATAAAAAATAGAATGGGCCATGTGATAAAAGTTAGCAGGGGCGGAAGGTCAGCAAAAACAAAAGGCCCATCAAAGGAGGCCCATGCGCTGGCTGAAACAAACAAAAATGAGAAAAATTTATGAAAATTGCAAAATGGCAGCGCTGGGGCTTGAACCCACGCCTTCTACATAATACGCGCATTGCCTTACCACTGGGGTGGATATACATCTGGTGTTTAATACCAAACCATTGTATTATATTTTAAGACACTTCCTGAAGACAACTTCATCTTCAACATCACGCCTGCCCGAACTCCTGCATCTCATTCATCTCTCAACCAAAATGAATAATGTGAACATGAAACTTGTGGAAAATTCCATCATGATTCTAGAAATGTAAAGCATTAAAACTATGAATCCAAGACAAGCATGGATTTTGAACAATACCAAATTTAAACTAAATTTTTTAGAAAGTTCAGGTCCAAAATTCTCTCTACTTAGGTCATATAAATGAAATCTATGGATATGTACAGTTTCAGGAAAATGATATCTACATTTTATCTTTGAAAATACAAGCCTAACAATGCCTAAATAATGAGATGAAAAGTTAGAAAACTCACCTTGCAGCTGGAGATCGTGTTTTGAGTTAGAGATGCTTTCAAAGTGTTTTGATGATTGGGTTAGCTTCCTTGAACCTTCGAGAAGCTATATCAAAGCTTACTTTGTGCTGAAAGTTCTTGAATAAAGCTGGAGAAGTCAATGTGCAATGCCCTGTTTTTGAAAATGGAGGATGGTACAAATGGCATTACAATTTGAAAACAGGGGTTTGGATAGCTTCTATATACGTATTAGAAGCTTTGTGGATGGTTTGTCCAATAAACGCATGAGGGGATTTGGAGATTGGATTCAAAAATCAGAAATGACAAGTTTTTATACTTGTGTGGCAATTTCTGGTTTTGGGGAGTTTGAGGGCTTGTAAAATTGTGTGTTATCTTGAAAATGATGTCTGAATTTATAGAGGAAAGGTTTGGAAGATTGGAGAAGCCAGATGTACAAGATCACATGGTTGTGGATTTTGACTTGTTTTTAAAGTTATCTTGATAAACACCTTCCCAAGGCATGGTACAAAGCTATATAGAGTGGTTTCAAACTTCAAACATGTCCCTCTGACTTTGTAGAGGAAGCTTGTGTAGAAGGAACAAGTTATAGGCTCAATACAAATTGACTTTGTGATTAAAGTCACTTTTCAAGAATGGCAATGTTGCTTTCATCCAAAAATGGATGAATCTTTTGGACAATAGCTCTAATGCTTGGATTATGGATCTAGAAATTGTGTAAATCATTAATTATGGAGTGAAAAACAAGTTTGAGGCCTTCAAACAAAGATTATGCAGCCTAAGGTTGATTTAGTTCATGTTTATCTTAAAAATCTGCCTTATAAAACAAGAATGGAATCCTAACTTCATCTCTTCGATTCTCCTTGCTCAAACATGATCTCAAGGAGTTCTTGGACGTTTTAGAAAGCTTGTAACATTCTATACAATCCATATTTGAATTACTTTTGAAAAATCCAATTGGAACTATGTTCAATTTAGCCACAAAATTTAAGTCAAAATCTTGACTAAAAATGCTCAAAATTTTACTAAGTGTTTTAGTTTCATGGGCATGTCTTCATAGATTAATAACATGAAATCCAAGAATTTCTAGAAAAAGTCTTGCCCTAAAAAGTTTTAGATATCATTGATATCTACAAATTTCATGTTAGAAGTTTTCCTTGAATCATCTTGCATCATGGTGAAAATTTGGAACAAAGTTATAAAAAAAGTTGATTTTCCAACACTTTGAAAAATTTCTAAGTCTTTGAAATTTTGACTTTTCAAAAATGAATTTTGACTTTTTGATTTCTTGATGAAAAATATTCATATTTTTACATGTCTTGATGAAATATGATTTTTGAAACTTGATTTTTGATCAAAAAGTCAAAGTTTGACTTTTCAGTGTATCAGTTGACTTTTCATCACTTAACTGAATTTCTACTATGAATCAATTGATCTTTGGAACTGTTTTGAACCATACCATTAGGTCAAAAAGATTCATTTGGATTCTTGATATCATGTATCAAACCAACAAGTCATGTATTTGGTCAACAGTGGAAAATTAAGCCTCTTTAGTTAAAACCCTAATTTTGACCATTTTGCCCTTTTGGTGATCTGATCAAATTTCTTGAGGAATTTTGATCCAAACTTACTCAATTGACATATATGAATTCAAAATGTTGAAATGGATAAAAAATTATGAAATTTGACCATATTTGACTTTTTCCCCAATACATTTTATTTTAGGTCAATTGACAGAGCAAAAATGTGATCCAAAGCTTGACACTTGACATGAGAAATCTTGGGAGTCCAAAATGATACATGAAAGTCATATGAAGCATTAAAAGTCGAACTATCCTTGTACAAACTCAAACCCTAATTTTGAGTCATCAGTGCTCGAGGAAGTGTCTTGAGCTGATCAAACCTTGTGTAGTCTTGAATAAATGGAGATCTTGTGAGAGAATTCTTGAGAAATTGAGAGAGGACATTTTGGGGTACAACACATATTCCCTTCATTGTCAGGATTTACTTTGATTGTACAAACAATATGGCTGAGTATGAAGCTTGTATCTTTGGGTTAGAAGCTGCTATTGATTTACGAATCAAAATCTTGGAAGTATATGGGGACTCTGCTCTTACGATTAATCAAATCAATGGAGAATGGAAGACGCATCACCCAAATTTGATTCCATCGTGATCATGTATTAAAACTGACCCCTTATTTTGAAGAGATTACTTTCAATCATATTCCAAGAGAAGAGAATAACTTGGCGGACACCTTGGCTACTCTATGATCCATGTTTAAAGTTAGATGGGTAAATGAATCCCCCTCTATCACCATCCTGAGGTTGGATGACCCGACGTTTTGTTTTAAAATAAGATAGGGTGTCGTTGATGAGAAACCATGGTTTTATGATATCAAGAGATATCTTAAGATGAAAGAATATCCAGAGGATGCTTCTATCACTGATAATAAGAATCTACAGAAATATGCAGCTAAGTTTTTCGTCGATGGGGATGTTTTGTACAAGAGAAACTATGATTATGTTTTGCTCAGATGCATGGATAGAAACAAAGCAAACATGATTATAGAAGAAATTCACGAATGTTCCTTTGGAATGCATTCCAGCGGCATACTATTGCTAAGAAAATCTTGAGAGCTTGTTATTATTGGTCAACAATGGAAAACGATTGCTACAATCATTCTAGTGGCTGTTATAAGTGTCAGGTCTATGTTGATAAGATGCATGTGCCTCCCAATCCTCTAAATGTCCTAACTTCACCTTGGCCCTTCGTAATGTGGGGTATTGATATGATTTGTTGAATTGAACTGATTTTTTCCAACGGGAACCACTTCATTCTGGTGGCCATTGACTACTTCACTAAGTGGGTAGAAGCAGCATCTTATGCCAACGTCACTAAACAGGTGGTTGCTCGTTTCATCAAGCATACTATCATTTTTTGATACGGGATTCTCGAGAAGATTATTACCGACAATGGGTCTAATATCAACAATAAGATGATGAAAGAGCTGTGTCAAAGCTTTAAGATAAAGCATCACAATTCTTCTCCTTACCAGCCTAAGATAAATGGCGCAGTTGAGGCAGCTAATAAGAATATCAAGATTATGCAGAAAATGGTTGTCACCTATAAGGATTGGCACGAGATGTTGCCATTTGCTTTGCATGGTTATCCTACCACTGCGCGCACTTCAACATGGGCAACCCCCTTATCGCTTGTTTATGGCATGGAAGCAGTCTTGCCTGTGGAAGTGGAGATTCCTTCTCTATGGGTAATGACAGATACACAATTGGGTGAGGCTGAAAGGGTTCAGAATAGATTTGATTAGCTGAATCTCATTGACGAAAAGAGATTGACACCAGGCTTTGCAACAACTTTCTAGGGATAAAGAAGTTAATTGTTATTTGGTCGGATTCCAGGATTTTTAGCAACTCGCTGGGATAGTGGCAAACTCTACTAGGGAAGAGGAGTTTTAATAGTGATTTGTAAGAATTAAACAGTTATCTGGTCGGGTCCAGGTTTCAGCAACTCGAACTGTTAACTGGTCGTGTCCAGGAATTGCAGTACATAGAAAAGTTAAGTTACTATCTTGTCGGGTCTAGGCTCTAGCCACTTGAAATTGAGGTTTACTGTTATCCGGTCGGGTCCAGGTTTCAGTAACTCGAACTGTTAACTGGTCGGGTCCAGGCTCTACAGTTGAAGGAGTTAAACTATTATTTGGTTGGGTATAGGCTTTAGAAACTAAATTTGAGATTTACTGTTATCTAGACGGGTCCAGGTTTCAGAAATTGGAGTTGTTATCTGGTCGGGTCCAAACTTCAGAATTTTAAATGGTTAACTGGTATCTGGTCGGGTCCAGGCTTGAATTGTTGACTGTTCATGTCCAGGCTTAAGCAATTTGAGAAGTTAAACTAATATTTGGTCGGGTCCAGGCTTTAGTATCTTGGAATTGAGATTTACTTTTATCTGATCGGGTCCAGGCTTCACAGTAAGTTGAGAGTAGGATGAAGTTAACTGTTATCTGGCCGAGTTCTAGGCTTTACAGCAACTTTCAGAGATAATAGTGACTCTGTTGGCGACTTCACTAGGGATTAGGGGTTGTGGTCCCTTGATTTGTAATAGTCTATGAGGCGAACTCACGTTTGGGAATCTGTAGGTTGTTGGGGAAATAAACCCTGTCGAAGAGGATATTTGACAAACTGCTAGGGAGGATATTTTTTAGGAAGAATTCCATAAGGCTTCCTTTTAAGACCAACTCAGTTGGGGAGAGGATCTTCTGGAGATTGAAACTCTGGTTGGAGATTTTATGAATCCAAATTTGTGGGGATGATTGTTATACCCCAAAATTTTCCCTCCCTTTTTCACAAGAAATCACAACCACAGGGTTTTCTCTGATTTTGAGATTGACTCAAGAATCGGTCAAACAGACTTTTCTTTATCAGTCAATCCAGAATTAGGGTTTTCGCTCGCATTTCTCAGAAGGAACTGAATCCTCAGAAATTCAGTTAACTGTTACATTATTTTCACGCTTGTTCAAGATTACTGTTTGTTTCTCAAAACCCAATTATCTGGAATAAGAGCTGAGACTTTTGTTTGGAACATTAAGGCATCTGCTTGATTATTTGGAGTAAAAGGTTTACCGTTTATTGGAATGCTTTGTTGCTTGATTAAGTGGAGTGAAAGGTTTACCGTTTATTGGAATGCTTTGTTTGTTTAAACTGTACAATGTGTGTGTTAATTGGAATGCCATGCGTATTGTGAGTAATGCAAGGTTACGAGACTGCAAAAGTTTGTTGATTATTTATTTTATCTGAATTAAAATTATTGGGATACAGTTCCAATTATTTTGATTTAAGAGTCTTAAATAATTAAATAAACAATGCAAGAAAAGATTGGAAGATATTTGATAAAGACTTTTTTTTTTATTTTAAATATTGTTACAAAATTTATCGGAATATTGTAAATTTACAACTTACAGTATTTACAATAATAGTTTTTACAATAAATGAAAAATAATAAACCTAAGCCTAATCTCCTAAAATATTTGGTTTCTACTTCTTCTGCTATTCTCCAAGATGCATCCACCTGAAAAGAGAAGAAAGAAAAGAAAATCAGCACAAGGATTTTCAAATGAAGAGAAGAAAAAAAAGGGGTCATCATTAAAATTGGCCGTCTAGAATCAGATTGCCTATTGTCGTCACGCTTTATTTTTCTCTCTGCAAATCACAAGAAGATCGCTCTTCTCGGTTCACAGAGAGAAAAATAAAATATATAAAATGCAAGCATGTCAAACTAGATGCAAAAACAAGGTTCAAATACAAAAGTTCCAAGCTGCATTAACCAAGCAAACTGAACTACAAACTGAGTTCCAAACTGCATTAACCAAGCAAAATGTATTACAAACTAAGTCACAAATTCAAAGGGACAAACAGGCGCAAAAACTTCCAAGGTAAGTCAAGCAAATGAATAACACAGCAGCAAGTAAATCCCATATTCAGCTACAATACAAAATTTCCCAAAACCAAGTTACAAGACAAATTGGATAAATATGGTAATGCAGCATGAAAACAGCAATACAGCAGACAAAAAGCAAGATAGCAGGAAGTAATTTGCTTGACAAGTCAAAACTTGTCAAAGGTGCTTTCATCATTTTCTAGACAGCCCAATTTTTCAGAATAAAATATAATAAGTAATTAAAAATGCTTATGGAGAGAGAGAAAGAGAGAACCTCGGTGAGAGTTTTGCAGTTTTGGAAAAAGGCAGGTGTTTCAAGTAATAAAAGAAACACAAAAGATATAAAAGAGCAAGCCTGCATAACAGTCAAGGAGGAAAAAAAAACTAACAACAAGCGCAAGCCTGCCTCCAAAATCACAAACCTGCATTACAAACTTGTAACCCTGCATAACCCAAAGCAAACCTGCCTGTCCTAAAAACCACCAACAAACATACAGCCTGCCTTACAAACACAACTCACCACAAGCCTTGTTAAAAAACACAAACAAGCGAGCAAGATTTCCTTCCAAAAGCAAACAGCAAGCCTGCCTTCCCAAAACTCAACAACCTGCAAGTCAAAAAACTTGCAAAACCAAAGCAAACTGCAAAGCCAAAGCATTACAAACTGCAAAACTGTAAAGCTACAGACCTGCCTGCATAACCTGCAAAACTGCTTCTCAAGCAAACCAAACAAACCTGCTTACCAAAAACTTCTCAACCTACAGTCAAAAAACACTCAAACCTGCTTACCAACTCAAACAAAGCCAAGTTCCAGTTTGTGTCCATCCATAAAAGTCAGAAGTACACATTTAGAAACAACAAAAATCTCAGAGGTATTGTTCATCATTGACAAAACCAGAAAGAGGAGGAGTTTAGAAACAACCACAATAGTTTCAGAATTTCTTCATCATTAACAACAAGGAGAGAGGAAGAGTTTAGAGGCAAAACAACAAAAAAGTTTCAGAATATAGTTATATCATATACGAATTATCAAGCCAACAAAAACATATCAAAAAGGAAGAATTTCAGAAGTACATCCTTCATCATCAACAAGAAACAAAACCAAGTCAACAAAGAGACAAATCTCAGAACATCATCATCATTGATATCAAAACCACAAGGAAAGAGGAAGAGAAAATCAGAAGCCATTCAAATGGGTTTCAGAGGAAACAATAGTTTTCAGATTTATCATCATCAAACAACATAATCAAAAGAACAACAAATACCAGAAGCCAAAGCGTAACCATCATTTTCCTCTGCCCTAAGCCTCCAAGGAGCGCCTCCATTTCATCACATCTCTCTCCTTCCGTTTTCAACTCAGAAAAATGCCAAAGGTATAGTCTCTTTCCCTCAAATTATCGCTGCATCTCACATATAAATGTCAAAGATTAAAACATTGCAAACGATAAACATGCAAGAATTAAATGTTGAAACTGTAAAATACCTAAAGGGATAACGAATCGTACCGTTCCTCTAAAAACTTTGGATCACGGTGAAGGGATAAGAAGTGAGAGGAGACACTCCGGTGGCAAGGGCGTAGAAGGGCCTTTAAATCAGAACCATGGCCTGAGAAAGAAAGGAAGAGGCAGAAGAGAGTGAAGAAGGAGGCGCCGCTGTAAAACCAAAAATGCAAACCCTAAGTTCTGAACGAAACCCTAAAAATTGTCAATGCTTCAATTGGGCCTTCGCCCCAACAACAAAACGCTTAAGCCCATATCCTTGCTAAACGCACACCCCCTCCCCTGATTCTTGTTCTTTTTCATCTTCTTATCTTGGGCCTAAATCCCATTTTGGCCCATTCTCCTAAAATTTCTTTCATTAACTTAACAAACATTACTACTTAATCTTAATTAGTTTGTTTTCTTTTTAGTTAATAATACTAATTAAATTCTGTTTATTTTCTTTTGAGTTAATTATTTCTTTATTAATCTTGATTAACATAATTAAAATAACAAAAAATAGTTAGTTTGATTTAATTAATTTTGTTTTCATTTAATAAAATACAAGATGATAGATTTTCTTTCTTTTAAACCTTTTCCTTTACATAATTCATAAAATATACATAAAATAAAAATAAATACTTAAGTCTTTATTAGATTAAATTTTATTTGATCATTTGTAAATAACCACATGCATCTCATAATACTTTTTACTCTCTTTATTTTTACATTTTGTTACAATTTGTTAATATTTGAATTGCGTCAATTCGATTTGGTTGTAACCCATAATATTTGGGACATTATTATGATAAGACTCATCCCCATTTGTAAATAATTTGTACCCCCATTCCCGGATACTCTTCTGTAATAGCTTAGAATTTAATTCCCGCACTTTATACTTTTTAAATATGCCATGATTAGAGATTAGGGTTTGTATGTGAAAGTCTAAAATCGGTCGCTAGATGACCTAATACAAAGACAAATGCATGAGAATCAATACACAGTTCACACTTGCACCTCTAGGGTAACCTCGCTTGTTGCCTCGGAAAATGCAATCATGTCCCTCGAGTATGAGAAACTCTAGCAAATGCCCCTTTCGATAAACAAAGATCGTAGTCCCTCGATGACCCACGATGTTGCCTTCGATAAAACGATCTCGTCCCTTACAAAATTGCTAGAGCGTCTCATAAGTTGCTTTCAATGATTGTATACGATGACCCGCGCCTGTCCCGTTTAACATCCTAACACAAGGTTGTTCATCAAATACAATGGTGAAACAACACTGTTAAAAGGGTTAAAAACATAAGAAAGATATTTGAGTAAAATAGGGTAGACAACTCTTAGTTACTTGATCCAAAGCTTGCAAAACATCCTTGCCATTTTCAAACACACTTCATAACACAACTTCAAAATAATTTCAAAACAACTTTCAAAACATTGAATTATCTTTTCAAAAAGACACACACCTTTGTATATATTCAAAAAAGAATCATTACAAAGGTTGCCTAGACAAGGCATCTTTTTTCAAAACATTTTCAAAACCACACACACAAAGCACCATTTCAAACAATTGAAAAGCAAAGGCAAGTGATCTAAAAACAAGTAACTAAGAGCCCATGGATAACCATGGATGAAAAGGATGCTAGCACCTTCCCTTTTCATAATCTACCCCCCGAACCCAAGAAAACATCTCAAAGGTCTTTCCTGTGCTTTTTGACCTTTCCTTAGGATAAAATAAAAAGTCGGCGGCGACTCTTTCTAAACCGAACAAGTGCGAACACAAACGCAAAACTTCAAGTCAGTTCTCCCACCGTATCAAAGAACTGGCGACTCTAATGGGGATATTTCTAAAAGTGGGGTTACCTTAGAGTTTTTAGATCACCTTTGCATGATTATCTTGTTTGCCTTGATTGCTTTACATTTGGTTCTTTTGTTTGGGCTTGAAATCCTCCACCCGGATTTGGGAAACATTCATAGGTAAATAGCAATACATTATGGAAACTGTGCGGGGTATACCGACACGGTTGAAGCAATAGCTATATTAGTGCGACATATTTGTGGGTACCGGTAGCCTTTGAGTCAATCAAAGAGAATACGGGGCCTCTGAGTGATGTCATAAAGCACTAATGAACTCTGAGAACCTTACTTGACCATCTTGGCCTTTTTTAGGGGTAGTGAGATGACCGACTTTGGTGCAGTCCGAAGTTGGTAGATACTCGATACTACACTCATTGAGGGTTGTTTTTTTGGAATATTTCGGTCGCCAGTTAAGTGGCTAAACTGAAACAATGAACACAGAAAATAATCCAGTGATATTGAGCTCCTTAGAACCCGGTTACTATTTATAGGACATGTTGAGCCAACAAACTTCAAGAGGGTACTTACCTATGAAACCCCATGCAAGCCTGAAACTAGGATCTTGTGTAATTTGCTTGTGCATACATCATGAACATCATGAAGCATCATTTGCATCCACTAACCATTTCAAGGGTTTGGGTCTTCATCTTTGTTCCTGTTTTGTAGGTCATGGAATCTCTTCGCAGGAAAACAATTCAAGTCAACCTTGTGAGAATCCCTCCTCAACTCAAGGAGCTTACTTCCAGGATTCCGGAGAATTCTCTCTTCAGTGAAAGACATGGCAGACTTCTCAACTTGGTCAACTCCAACATTGAAGAAGACATGGTGAAAGTCCTCTTCTAGTTCTTTGACCCCCTACACCACTATTTCACATTCCCTGATTACCAACTAGTACCTACTTTGGAGGAATTTTCTCAACTCCTGAGGATTCCTATTCTTCATCAACTACCCTACAACGGTACGGAAAAAGAACCAAAGCCTGAAGATGTTGCTCAAGCTTTACACTTGCAACCATCTGATATCAAAGGACATTGGGAAACCAGAAGTTGTGTCAAGGCTTTCTTGGCAAAGTTTCTGTTTGAGAAGGCACAAGACTGCTGGAATTCTCTAGATCTACAAGCCTTTGAGGAGATTGTAGCACTACTCATCTATGGGTTGGTCTTGTTCCCAAACCCTGATCAACTTATGGATTTTTCAGGTATTAATCTACAACCGGTTGTTCACATATAGTTGTCATGTCTTGTTTCATGTATTAATCTGGAACCCTCTTTTTGTTGTCGGTAGAGATAGTTTCCCTGGCTTGTTTCCGAAATTAATCTCTGACCTATTTGAAAGAAAGATAGTTTCCCCGGCTAGTTTCGGGAGTTAATCTTAAATCTACTTATGTAGATAGTTGTCCTGTCTTATTTCAGGTATTAATCTACAATCTTCCCATGTAGATAGTTGTCCTGGATTATTTCAGATATTAATCTATAATCGGTTGTTCACAGATAGTTGTCTTGTCTTGTTTCAGGTATTAATCTGGAACCCGCTTTTTGTTGGCCATAAAGATAGTTGCCCTGGCTTGTTTCGGGAATAAATCTCTGACCTATTTGAAAGAAAGATAGTTTCCCTGACTTATTTCGGGAGTTAATCTTCAATCTGCTCATGTAGATAGTTGTCCTGGCTTGTTTCAAGTATTAATCTATAATCAGTTGTTCACAGATAGTTGTCGTGTCTTGTTTCAGGTATTAATCTGGAACCTGCTTTTAGTTGGCCGTAGAGATAGTTGCCCAGGCTTGTTTCAGGAATTAATCTCTGACCTATTCGAAAGAAAGATAGTTTCCCCAGCTTGTTTCGGTTGTTAATCTATAATCTGCTCATGTAGATAGTTGTCCTGGCTTGTTTCAGGTCTTAATCTAAAATCGGTTGTTCACTGATAGTTGTCCTATCTTGTTTTAGGTATTAAAATGGAATTCGCTTTTTGTTGGTCGTATAGATATTTGCCCTGGCTTATTTCTGGAATTAGTCACTGACCTATTTGAAAGAAAGATAGTTTCCTTGGCTTGTTTCAGGAGTTAATCTTCAATCTGCTCAATGTGATAGCTGTCCTGGCTTGTTTCATGTATTAATAAACAATCGGCTGTTCACATATAGTTGTCCTGTCTTGTTTGAGGTATTAATCTAGAACCCGCTATTTATTGGTCGTAGAGATAGTTTCCCTGGCTTGTTTCAGGAATTAATCTCTGACCTATTTGAAAGAAAGATAGTTTCCCCGGCATTTTTCGAGAGTTAATCTTCAATATACTTATGTAGATAGTTGTCCTGTCTTATTTCAGGTATTAATCTACTAACTACCCATGTAGATAGTTGTCCTGGCTTGTTTCAGGTATTAATCTACAATCGGTTGTTCACAGATAGTTGTCCTGTCTTGTTTAAAGTATTAATCTGGAACCCGCTTTTTGTTGGCCGTAGAGATAGTTGCCATGGATTGTTTCGGGAATTAATCTCTGACCTATTTGAAAGAAAGATAGTTTCCCCGACTTATTTCGGGAGTTAATCTTCAATCTGCTCATGTAGATAGTTGTCCTCGCTTGTTGCAAGTATTAATCTATAATCGGTTGTTCACAGATAGTTGTCGTGTCTTGTTTCAGGTATTAATCTGGAACCCTCTTTTTGTTGGCCGTAGAGATAGTTGCCCAGGATTGTTTCAGGAATTAATCTCTGACCTATTTGAAAGAAAGATAGTTTCCCCAGCATGTTTCGGGAGTTAATCTATAATCTGCTCATGTAAATAGTTGTCCTGGCTTGTTTCAGGTCTTAATCTACAATCGGTTGTTCACTGATAGTTGTCCTATCTTGTTTTAGTTATTAAAATGGAATTCGCTTTTTGTTGGTCGTATAGATATTTGCCCTGGCTTGTTTCTGGAATTAGTCACTGACCTATTTGAAAGAAAGATAGTTTCCTTGGCTTGTTTCGGGAGTTAATCTTCAATCTGCTCAATGTGATAGTTGTCCTGGCTTGTTTCATGTATTAATAAACAATCGGCTGTTCACATATAGTTGTCCTGTCTTGTTTGAGGTATTAATCTGGAACCCTCTTTTTATTGGTCGTAGAGATAGTTTCCCTGGCTTGTTTCAGGAATTAATCTCTGACCTATTAGAAAGAAAGATAGTTTCCCCGACATTTTTCGGGAGTTAATCTTCAATATACTTATGTAGATAGTTGTCCTGTCTTATTTCAGGTATTAATCTACTAACTGCCCATGTAGATAGTTGTCCTGGCTTGTTTCAAGTATTAATCTACAATCGGTTGTTCACAGATAGTTGTACTGTCTTGTTTAAGGTATTAATCTGGAACCCTCTTTTTGTTGGCCGTAGAGATAGTTGCCATGGATTGTTTCGGGAATTAATCTCTGACCTATTTGAAAGAAAGATAGTTTCCCCGACTTATTTCGGGAGTTAATCTTCAATCTGCTCATGTAGATAGTTGTCCTGGCTTGTTTCAAGTATTAATCTATAATCGGTTATTCACAGATAGTTGTCGTGTCTTGTTTCAGGTATTAATCTGGAACCCTCTTTTTGTTGGCCTTAGAGATAGTTGCCCAGGATTGTTTCAGGAATTAATCTCTGACCTATTTGAAAGAAAGATAGTTTCCCCAGCTTGTTTCGGGAGTTAATCTATAATCTGCTCATGTAAATAGTTGTCCTGGCTTGTTTCAGGTCTTAATCTACAATATGTTGTTCACTGATAGTTGTCCTATCTTGTTTTAGGTATTAAAATGGAATTCGCTTTTTGTTGGTCGTATAGATATTTGCCCTGGCTTGTTTCTGGAATTATTCACTGACCTATTTGAAAGAAAGATAGTTTCCTTGGCTTGTTTCAGGAGTTAATCTTCAATCTGCTCAATGTGATAGTTGTCCTGGCTTGTTTCATGTATTAATAAACAATCGGCTGTTCACATATAGTTGTCCTGTCTTGTTTGAGGTATTAATCTGGAACCCGCTTTTTATTGGTCATAGAGATAGTTTCCCTGGCTTGTTTCAGGAATTAATCTCTGACCTATTTGAAAGAAAGATAGTTTCCCTGGCATTTTTCGGGAGTTAATCTTCAATATACTTATGTAGATAGTTGTTCTGTCTTATTTCAGGTATTAATCTACAATCTTCCCATGTAGATAGTGGTCCTAGCTTGTTTCAGGTATTAATCTACAATCGGTTGTTCAAAGATAGTTGTCCTGTCTTGTTTAAGGTATTAATCTGGAACCCGCTTTTTGTTGGCCGTAGAGATAGTTGCCATGGCTTGTTTCGGGAATTAATCTCTGACCTATTTGAAAGAAAGATAGTTTCCCCGGCTTTGTTCGGGAATTAATCTTCAATCTGCTCATGTAGATAGTTGTCCTGGCTTGTTTCTGGTATTAGTCTATAATCAGCTGCTCACATATAGCAGTCCTGTCTTGTTTCAGGTATTAATTTGGAACTCACTTTTTCTTGTCGATAGAGATAGTTTCTCTGACTTGTTTCAGAAATTAATCTGTGACCTATTTGAAAGAAAGATAGTTTCCTCGGCTTGTTTTGGGAGTTAATCTTTAATCTACTTATTTAGATAGTTGTCCTGTCTTATTTCAGGTATTAATCTACAATCTGCCCATGTAAATAGTTGTCCTGGCTTGTTTCAGGTATTAATCTACAATTAGTTATTCCCAGATAGTTGTCATGTCTGGTTTCAGTTATTAATCTGGAACCCTCTTTTTGTTGGCCGTAGAGATAGTTTCACTGGCTTGTTTCGTGAATAAATCTCTGACCTTTTTGAAAGAAAGATAGTTTCCCTGACATATTTTGGGAGTTAATCTTCAATCTGCTCATGTAGATAGTTGTCCTGGCTTGTTTCAGGTATTAATCTATAATCGGTTGTTCACAGATAGTTGTCCTGTCTTGTTTCAGGTATTAATCTGGAACCCGCTTTTTGTTGGCCATAGAGATAGTTTCACTGGCTTGTTTCGTGAATAAATCTCTGACCTTTTTGAAAGAAAGATAGTTTCCCTGACATATTTTGGGAGTTAATCTTCAATCTGATCATGTAGATAGTTGTCCTGGCTTGTTTCAGGTATTAATCTATAATCGGTTGTTCACAGATAGATGTCCTGTCTTGTTTCAGGTATTAATCTGGAACCCGCTTTTTGTTGGCCGTAGAGATAGTTGCCCTGGCTTTTTCAGGAATTAATATCTGACCTATTTTTAAGAAAGATAGTTTCCCCGACTTGTTTCAGGAGTTAATCTATAATCTGCCAATGTAGATAGTTGTTCTGGCCTGTTTCATGTATTAATCTACAATCGGTTGTTCACAGAGAGTTGTCCTGTCTTGTTTCAGGTATTAATCTGGAACCTTCTTTTTATTGGTCGTAGAGATAATTTCCCTGGCTTGTTTCAGGAATTAATCTCTGACCTATTTGAAAGAAATATAGTGTTGTACCCCAAAACTTTCCCTCTCATTTTATCAAGATTTCCCCTCACAAGACTTCTTGGACTCAAGACCAGATTAGGGTTTTCTCAACTCTGGACACCTCCTTGCACTGATGATCTGAAATTAGGGTTTGAGTTTGCACAAGGATTTTTTGGACTTCCAATGCCTCATGTGACTTTCATACTTCATGTTGGACCTCTAAGATTTCCCATACCAAGTTTCAAGCCTTGAATCACATTTTGGACCAGTCAATTGGACAGTTGACCTAAAAATCAGCTGTATTGGGGGAAAAGCCAAATGTGGCCAATTTGCAGTCAAACCTCATAATTTTTTATCCATATCAACATTATAGACTCATATGAACCATTTGATCAAGTTTGGATCACAACTCCTCAAGGAATTTGATCAGATCATCAAAAGGGCAAAATGGTCATTTTTAGGGTTTTGACTGTAGAAGGGCAATTCTTGATTTTTCACTTAGCCAATGGAAAATTGGATTCAAGCATGGTTTCAAGGACTCAATGGAATCATCTTTACCTAATCACAAGGTTCAAAAGATCTCAAATGCATTGGATTGACAGATGAATTTTCCAGCCAACTAATCAAAAATCAACTGTACACTGAAAAGTCAAATTTTGACTTTTTGGTCAAAATCAAGTGCCAAGGGTCATTTTTCATCAAGATGTGTCAAAACATGAAACTTGTTGACCAAGAAACCTAATTTTGAAAATTAGGGTTTAAGTTTGAAAATTTTCCTAACTTTTCCCAACTTTTTCACCATGATGCAATTGGATACAAAGAAAACTTCTAACATGAAAGTTGTAGTCCTCCACAAAATATACATCTTTGATTCACAAAGTTTTCCCAAAATATGCTTGGATCTCAAGTTATGATTTTGTGAATAGGGGTCCATGAAACTTTTAACTTAGTGAAATTTTGCCCTAGTTTAGGCAGATTTTTGACCTAATTTCATGGTAACTTTTCACCTAGTTCCATTTGGAATCTCAAAATTCATTTCAAATATGGATTGTAGAGCATGTTACAAGCTTTCTAAAATGTCCAAGAAATATCCAAGATCATTTATGGTTAGGGAGAATTGAAGGAATGAAAATGGAAAATTCTCACTTTTGTCCTAGGCATTTTGCACCATGTTACAACTTGCAAATCAGTTTGAATCATGCTTGTACTTGTTTTACAGGTCTTAATCCTTTCCACACTCCTTAATTTAATGCAAATACAATGGTCAATGGCATTTTTATGATCTTTTAAGCTTTGTACAAGGGTTTAATCAAAAAATGGCAAAAAGGTTACAATGCTATTTTGATAAAGCATGTTTTTTGCAATTTTGTTTTCCTTGAGCATTGGACCTGATCTCTTTGTGCAAACAAGATCCATAAACATCAGGAAAAGTGTACCAACTCTTCTCAGGCTTTGAGCTAGCCTATACAGGCTTTGGCTTTGTCAACTCACCTTTTGCTTCAAAAACAAGTAAGGTTGCAAAAAGTCCACAACTCTTGTATCTGATAAAACCAAGTCTTGATATCATATAAAACAACTTCAGGGTAACCGGCGTAGGCGGAATACATCTGAAAAGCGCTTCATTGAGATTAACATGTCATTATCTCAAGTGCTGCAACGCTTGTTGGAAGTCAAGCTGATTGTATTAAGGGACCCCCTCGGAATCCCAACACAGACTTTCCAGGGTACAATCCAAATGCAAGATGTGTGTATCACTCCAACAGTCCTGGACATGACACTGATAGCTGTTGGGCATTGAGAAACAAAATTCAAGATCTGATTAAAGAAACAACGTTGGAGTTCACATAAGATGGCCAGATGAAAATCTTCTGCTGAGGGCTCTCCACCTAAAATGACAAGTTCGAACAAAGAGGCTTCTGTTCATTTTGAATTTCCAATTGTAATTTCTTTTGTTATTCAAACAATTATCTATTGATGTCAAACTCTGTTTCATTAATGCATTGCATATGTTTGTCTTGAATTCATCTTTTCATTTTCATTATATTTAAAACTATGCTTTTTATTCTTCTTATGACACAAACCTTTAAAGGGAGGATGACGAAAACAATGCCTTAATCTACTACAGGATGCTTTTGGACAGACCTTGTTGACGATGTACAGGAGTTTCTTTCAAACCCTAAATACTGGAGTTATAAGGAAGATAATCCCTAGTCAACCCCTTCGAGCTAAAGAAGTAGAAGTTTCCTGTTTTAACACAAATTGAAACCTTTAATCAAAACCTGGGGCAGGGTAGCCTCTCAGTTAATTCAAATGTGCGTTTAGTCGTAAACTCTCATCTCGTAATACAACGAACAACATCGGAAACATTCCTCTGGAATCAAAATACAATGATGGTTCCCAATCGCATATGCAGTCATTAGCTCTCAAGAGAGAAGCCCACTAAGTCAAAACCTACGAAGGAGACTTAAAGAAAAAAACTGGGGCATCCCGCTGACTGTAATAGTCAGGCAAAATTTAGGGGATAAAAAATCAAAAGAAAGAGGTCACTACAAATCCTTAACGAAATAATGTTGCAAAAAGGACTGCCTTCCAACAAATTTAACTTGTTTGAACCATCACTAAAAAGGTCATTACATACTCAATTGGATTTCAAAACGCACAATTAACTGAGTTTAGGACTGAAGAACATCACGAAGAGCGGGTGGGTACAAATATACTTTGAGCCTTTATCCTTTGTTTCTTAAACCGTGAACCAAGCCACATTACAACCTTTCAAAAGTCCTAATTTAAACATGGGTTAGTTTGAAAGCATACTGTTACAAAGGGTATCCTGACTCCTGTAAGGCCTTGCTCTAAATCTTGAGTTGAATTTTTCTTACAAAAGCTTTCTGCTAAAAAACGCATTTTCAAAATTTCAAGACAAGCATAAACTTTGCATTATTTGAATATCATTGTTTGCATATGGCTATTTGTTTGACAGCAAAGAAATTCACACAGTGAATATCCGATGAACGAAAGCTCTCTCAGTGAACAAAATCACTTCAAGTGGGATGACACTTCCGTTGCAAAAATCTCCTATCAACAAAGGGACATGACATGTCATTGTCCAGTACACCTGGGGCAGTCCAGTCAAGATTTCAAGAAATCTCTCAAAGTGCAGAGTAATCAGGGGCAAGTCTCTGTCCCCGTCACTTGGGGCATTGAACGTCAATCCCAATAAAGGGTTTCATACATTCAAACATTTCCTGGAAAAGTCATAAACACTCGCTACTAGGGGCAATGACAAATCTCCTCAAAATCCTTCTCATAAGATGACTCCTAGCCAGAGTTTCAGTCTTTGATAACCTCTACCCAGCTAAGTCGACCTCAAGAATCCCTGAGGATTTTTTCCCCATTGAAGTCGCCAACGAAAACGAAGAATTCAACTCTTTTCTCCAGCACATATTCCGGATTTATTTTCCCCAGTGAGAGATCATCTTGAAAACATTACATATCCGTACATCAGGAGATTATACAACGCAATCTCATTTATTTTGAGAACATCATTGTTTGATATATGTCATGTAACTAACCTTTACCTTTCAGGAAAGATGCGATCAAATTCTCACAAAATTCAAGCTATGAAGCCTGGACCACGACCAGATAGTAGTTCATCCAACTTTCCTCTTCAACAGAGATGATTCCTCAGCAGAATAACGGATGATCGAAGTTCCCAAAATTCAACAGAGATGATTCCTCAACAGAATAACGGACGATCGAAGTTCCCAAAATTCAACATAGATGATTCCTCAACAAAATAACGGACGATCGAAGTTCCCAAAATTCAACAAAGATGATTCCTCAATAGAATAACAGACGATCGAAGTTCCCAAAATTTAACAGAGATGATTCCTCAACAGAATAAAGGATGGCCGAAGTTCCTAAAATTCAACAGAGATGGTACCCCAATAGAATAAAGGACGACTGAAGCTCCTAAAAATCTATTCCTCTTAAGACAAAGACCAACGTTTCCCAACCGAGTCCTCCTCAAACAACGAGACAGTAATCCCCAGGGGAAACATTCTAAGCAAAGTTTTAAGACACACATACTCTTAAACAGCAGTCTAGGATTTAACGGTTCCCCGTTATCTATTGAAGATATTCCAAGACTTTCGTCTGGTTCAGTTAAATCGATTCTAAGATTTTTCTGATTCTTATCCAGTCAAAGTTAATTCAAGACCTTCTCTGGTTCAGTCAGATTGACACTAAGATCTCCCTGATTCTTATTCCAGTTGAAGATATTCCAAGATTTCTACTGTTTCAGATAAATCTCTCAACGGTTTATTCTGATTCATTTCCAGATTTCTACTATTTCAGATAAATCTCTCAACGGTTTATTCTGATTCATTTCCAGATTTTTTACTGTTACAGATAAATCTCTCAGCGGTTTATTCCGATTCATTCTCTATTCAGATCCAATTCAAACTTTCCGTCAACAATCACCTTTGGATGGCATCTCTAAGCCCATTTCCATACACAATCAAATCAGCATGTCATTACGATCCCCAACGGAGCCAAAACTTTGAACTACCAATCCCCAGCGGAGCCGAAACTTCAAGCTATCAACACACAGTGGAACTCATCCAGTTTCTCCAGCAAGTTGTCTTAAAATCTGAGAATCAACCAGATAACAGTTAACTTTTGTTTTATCCCCAACCTAGGATAATTCCCCAGTAGATTGGAATATAACCCAAACTCCTGATATCCCCAACAGAATGAAGATTCTCATTCTTGACTCCCTAGTAGATTGGCATAAAACCCAAACTCCTGATACCCCCGAAAGAATGAAGATTCTCATTCTTGACTCCCCAGTAGATTGACATACAACCCAAACTCCTGATATCCCCAACAGAATGAAGATTCTCATTCTTTACTCCCCAATAGATTGACATACAACCCAAACTCCTGATATCCCCAACAGAATTAAGATTCTCATTCTTGACTCCCCAGTAGATTGGAATACAACCCAAACTCCTGATGTCCCCAAAAGAATGAAGATTCTCATTCTTGATTCCCCAGTGAAGATGCAAGATTCTTCATTACTCCCCAGCATGAATTTATCAGAATTTTTAATCCCCTACAGATCGAAGATTCTCATTCTTGACTCCCCAGCGTGAAGTCCCCAGGATTCAAGTTCCCCAGGAGATTAAAGATTCTCATTCTTGGTTCCCCGCAGAAATCATCAGAGTTTTCCCTATTCCCCAGCCGAATTTTGTCAATATTCCAACTTCAAGACATGAAGGATTCTCACATCCCCACAGAGGCTGTCAGGAATTTTCCATCCCCAACAGTCGCCAAGGATTTCTCATCCTCAGAAATAAAAGATTTTGAATCTCCAGTAGCATTCAAGGATTTATTTTCCTCAGCAATACAGCAAATCAGCTTACATGCACATACATTACGTTCATATATCATAAACATTGATAAAACACATTTATTATATCATACATTTCATGCAACATAACTCTGTGTTTCAGCTAACATTTTACCCTTTTCAGGATAAGATTAACAGCTATCTTTAACAAATATTCAAAGATTTCAGATATAGTACAGATACACTCTAGATACGGAAGTCATTCTGTTACTCATTCAGATCTCTTATTCATGATACAGTAAAGATACACTCCAGACACGGAAGTCATTCTATTACTCATTCAGAATTTAAAGTCAAGATACAGTTCTGATACGCTCCAGACACGGATGCTATTTTGTCACTCATTCAGACTTCAATAATCAGATACATATTAGATACGCTCCAGATACGGAAGCCATTCTATTTCTCATTCAGATTCAACTATCATTTTCATGTTCAGATACACTCCAGACACGGAAGTCATTTTGTCACTTATTTAGATCCCAATTACAGTTCAGATACACTCCAGACACGGAAGTCATTCTGCTACTCATACAGATCTCAACTTTAGATACAGTCGAGATACGCTCCAGACACAGTTGCCATTCTGTCACTTATTCTGACTTTTCCCCAACCCAGAGATGCTCCAGACACGAATGCCATTTTATCGCTCATTCAGATTTCAGTTTCAGATACAATACAGATACACTCCAGACGCAAAAGTCATTCTGTTATTCATCCAGATTCAAATACAGTTACATCTCAGATACGCTCCAAACACAGGCGCCATTCCGTTGCTCATACAGATTCAATCTCCAGATACAACTCAAATACGTTCCAGATACGGATACGATTCTGATACTTATTCTTCTGACTTACAACATACAATTAAACAAACATCCTTGGATGGCGTCTTTAAGCCCATCTCCTACAAAATTCTATCACATCTCCAAATGGCATCTTTAAGCCAATTTCCTCAAATGATTTGACGAGTGCAAATTTACGGGCACTCTAGTGTCCAATCATCTTTTACCTTCGAGTCACGAATGGAAAACTCACCAATCTAACTCTTCAGGTTCAAGAAGATTGAACAGGGGCAGCTGTTGTACCCCAAAATTTTCCCTCTCATTTTATCAAGATTTCCCCTCACAAGACTTCTTGGACTCAAGACCAGATTATGGTTTGCTCAGCTCAGGACACCTCCTTGCACTGATGACCTGAAATTAGGGTTTGAGTTTGCACAAGGATTTTTGGACTTCCAATGCCTCATGTGACTTTCATACTTCATGTTGGACCTCTAAGATTTCCCATACCAAGTTTCAAGCCTTGAATCACATTTTGGACTAGTCAATTGGACAGTTGACCTAAAAATCAGCTGTATTGGGGAAAAAGCCAACTGGGGCCAATTTGCAGTCAAACCTCATAATTTTTTATCCACATCAACATTATAGACTCATATTAACCATTTGATCAAGCTTGGATCACAACTCCTCAAGGAATTTGATCAGATCATCAAAAGGTTAAAATGGTCATTTTTAGGGTTTTGACTGTAGAAGGGCAATTCCTGATTTTTCACTTAGCCAATGGCAAATTGGGTTCAAGCATGGTTTCAAGGACTCAATGGCACCATCTTGACCTAATCACAAGGTTCAAAAGATCTAAAATGCATTGGATTGACAGATGAATTTTCCAGCCAACTGATCAAAAATCAACTTTACACTGAAAAGTCAAACTTTGACTTTTTGGTCAAAATCAAGTGCCAAGGGTCATTTTTCATCAATATGTGTCAAAACATGAAACTTGTTGACCAAGAAATCTAATTTTGAAAATTAGGGTTTAAGTTTGAAATTTTTCATAACTTAGAAATTTTCTAAGTTATGAAAATTTCTTATTTTTTCCCAACTTTTCCCAACTTTTTCACCATGATGCAATTGGATTCAAAGAAAACTTCCAACATGAAAGTTGTAGTACTCCATAAAATATACAACTTTTATTCATAATGTTTTCCCAAAAGATGCTTGGATCTCAAGTTATGATTTTGTGAATAGGGGTCTATGAAACTTTTAACTTAGTGAAATTTTTCCCTAGTTTAGGCAGATTTTTGACCTAACTTCATGGCAACTTTTCACCTAGTTCCAATTGGAATCTCAAAATGCATTTCAAATATGGGTTTTAGATAATGTTACAAGATTTCCAAAATGTCCAAGAACTCTCCAAGATCATTTATGGTTAGGGAGAATCGAAGGAATGAAAATGGAAAATTCTCACTTTTCTGGAAGGCATTTTGCACCATGTTACAACTTGCAAATCAGTTTGAATCATGCTTGTACTTGTTTTACAGGTCTTAATCCTTTCTACACTCCTTAATTTAATGCAAATACAATGGTCAATGGCATTGTTCTGATATTTGAAGCTTTGTACAAGGGTTTAATCCAAAAATGGCAAAAAGGTTACAATGCTATTTTGATAAAGCATGCTTTTTGAAATTTTGTTTTCCTTGAGAATTGGACACGAGCTCTTTGTGCAAACAAGATCCATAAACATCAGGAAAAGTGTACCAACTCTTCTCAGGCTTTGAGCTAGCCTGTACAGGCTTTGGCTTTGTCAACTCACCTTTTGCTTCAAAAGCAAGTAAGCTTGCAAAAAGTCCACAACTCTTGTATCTAATAAAACCAAGTCTTGATATCATTTAAAACAACTTAAGCATATTGTAACAAGCCTAATACACGATCTCATAGCATTGCAAACACCCTTAAACACAGAAATCACCATTTCTGCCCAAAACATGGCCATCTCTGCAAATCACATTCCAAAACCAAATTGGCTCGTGCGTTTTGTCTTGAATCACTTCAAACACATTCCATACATCACACCTAAGTTGTCCAGACCTTTCTCAAGCAACTGTAACCTCGTTTTCACACTTCACCATTTTCATTTTGAAGCTTTGCAGGTTGACTTCTACAGGGACATTCAGGCAAGTTTAAGACAAGCTAAGCATTGGGAAAGGTTTAGGGAAGTTCAAGCAAGCTCACAAGTACTTCAGGCCTCACTCAAAGTTGCTACATTGCCATAACCAAACTCAACTGAACAAGGTAATTTTCAGAGTTCTATCTCCCTATTTAGGCATCATTAGGCTTAGGTTTGTGAAGCAAAAATGTAGTCCTTAATGTCCTTGAGTTGTACATATGCGTAGATTTCATTTATAATAACTGAGCTAGGAGAATTTGGATAATGAACATGCTAAAAAAACTAGGTCAGAATTTAGGGCCATTAAAATTCTCTCTGATCTTTGAGAGTTAGGTCAAGTTTTTTATATCATTGAAATCGTGACTAAAAATGCTACAAGTTTCATGTTGTAAGTTTTGGATTTCATGCAAGCATGAGCAAGAACCGATTTTGAATTACAGGGCGCACGCGTGTTTGTTCAAAGGTTATGGACGAAGTGGAGTCTCGGCCTGGCGCTTGGGCTTGTTGTTGTTTGCACCCTCCATTTTGTTTTTTGCACCCCCTTGGCCCATTTTCTTTATTTTGTACATTTTCTTATTTCTTTTATATTTTTTGACTTTTATTATTTTTTTCTTGAACATTAAAAAACCCAAAAAATATTTTCTTAATTTTTTCATTTTTATTTTATTATTTTTATTATTTTTTTGGACATAAAAATAGTTTATTAAATAACAATATACTTTATTTACTTAAATAAAATTGTAAATAATATTAAAATACTTAAATATTTTATTTTATTATATTATACATATAAAATATTATTTTCGCACATATTTTAATTTTTAACATTTTTATACATATTATTATTATTTTTCTTGAATAAAAATAAATAATATAGACTATTTTCTATTAAACCAAAAATTAGGGTTTTCACCCTTTCAAAAATAATCATTTTTTATTTTTTGTATTTTTAGGACATAAATAAATTTATTTTACATATATAAAATAAATACAAAAACATTTGTGCATATTTATCTTTTATTCCATATTTAAATACTTGTTTATTTATTTATTGTTGTATAAATTCAATTGGGTTGTAATAGTAAATTAGGGTTTTATTTTGTGCAAATCTCCCCATATTCAAACTTGTATTCCTCTCCCCATAATATTGTTGTAATAGCTTAGATTCACATTACACAATTTATCGTATTATATGCATAATAGTAAATTAGGGTTTTATATGCAAAGACCAAAAATCAAAACAAATACCATGACCTTATACAAGACAAAAATGCATGAAAAATGACAACACATTGCACACAAGCACCCCTAGGGTTTCATCCACTTTGTTGCCTTAAAATGGCCATGGTATGCATGCTAGGTATCTTGGAAAAACAAAAACAAAACAAAAAGATCATAGTCCCTCGATGATGCTATCTTGGTTGCCTAAACAAAAATGATCTAGTCCCTCAAAAAACTTGCTAAGATACTTGGCACCATTGCTATCATAGTCA
Organism: Vicia faba; assembly: GCA_948472305.1. Lineage (NCBI taxonomy): Eukaryota > Viridiplantae > Streptophyta > Magnoliopsida > Fabales > Fabaceae > Vicia > Vicia faba. The sequence goes on from OX451738.1 coordinate 573,492,640, forward strand.
TACAATGACCCACGTCTGTCTCGTTTAACATCCAAAGATAGGGTTGTTTACCAAATAGAATGGTAAAACAACAATATAAAAGGAATAAAAATGTATAGGAAAGACTTTTGATTAGGGTAGACAACTACTAGTTACTTGATCAATTTGCAAACATCTTTGCTATTTTCAAACTATCACACACACAATTTCAAAACAATTTCCAAACAACTTTCAAACATTGAAACATTTTTCAAAAGACAAACACCTTTGTATACATTCAAACAAGAATCATTACAAAGGTTGCCTAAACAAAGGCCTCTTTTCAAAATACTTTCCAAACCACACAAAAAAGCACCATTTCAAACAATTGAAAAGCAAAAGCAAGTGATCCAAAATAAGTAACTAAGAGCCCATGGAAAACCATGGATGAAAAGGGTGCTAGCACCTTCCGTTTTCATAATCTACCCCCCGAACCCAAAAAAAATCTCAAAGGTCTTTCCTGTGCTTTTTTACCTTTCCTTTTGGATAAAATAAAAGTCGGTGGCGACTCTTGCTAAACCGCAACATTTGCAAACAGAAACGCAAAACCTCAAGTAAGTTCTCCCACTGCATCACAGAACTGGCGATCTGCTGTGGAATTTTTCTAAAAGTGGGGTTACTTTAGGGTTTTAGATCACCTTTACATGCTTATCTTGCTTGACTTGTATGCTTTACACTTTGGTTCGATTGTTTGGGTTTGAATCCTCTACCCGGATTTTGGGAAAACATTCATAGGTAAATAGCAATACATTGTGGAAGCTGTGCGGGGTATACCGATATGGTCTAAGCAGTAGCTATGTTAGTGCGACATATTTGTGGATACCGCTAGCATTTGAGTCAATCAAAGAGAATACGGGGCCGCTGAGTGATGTCATGAAGCACTAATGGAATTTTAGAACCTTTACTTGACCAACTTGGCCTTTTTAGGGGTAGTGAGATAATCGGCTTTGGTGCAGTCTGAAGTTGGTAGATACTTGATACTACACTCATTGAGGGTTATTTTCTTGGAATATTTCGATCGCCAGTAAAGTGGCTAAACTGAAACAATGAACACAGAAAATAATCCAGTGATATTGAGCTCCATAGAACCCGGTTACTATTATAGGACAGGTTGAGCCAACTAAACTTCAAGAGGGTACTTACCTATGAAACCCCATGCAAGCCTAAACTAGGAACTTGTGTGATTTGTTTGTACATATAGACTTGTGCATAACATCATGAACATCATGAACATCATGAAGCATCATATGCATCCACTAACCATTTCAAGGATTTTGGATCTTCATCTTTGTTCCTGTTTTGTAGGTAATGGATTCACTTCGCAGGAAAACAATCCAAGTCAACCATGTGAGAATTCCTCCTCAACTCAAGGAGCTAGCGTCAAGGATTCCTGAGAATTCTCCATTCACCGAGAGGCATGGTCGTCTTCTCAACTTAGTCACTGCCAACACTGAGGAGGCTATGCTAAAAGTTCTCTTCCAGTTCTTTGACCCGTTGCATCATTGCTTCACATTTCCTGATTACCAACTTGTGCCTACTTTGGAGGAATTTTCTCAACTCTTGAAGATTCCTATTCTCAATCAACTACCCTTCAACGGTACGGAAATAGATCCAAAGCCTGAAGATATTGCTCAAGCCCTACACTTGCAACCATCTAATATCATAGGCCATTGGGAAACTAGATGTGGTGTCAAAGGTTTCTTGTCAAAGTTCTTATTTGAGAAGGCCCAAAGCTGCTGAAATTCATTGGACTTACAAGCTTTTGAGGAGATTGTAGCTCTTCTCATCTATGGGATGGTCTTGTTCCCTAACCCTGACCAACTCATGGATGTCAGTGCTGTCAAAATTTTCATGGCTCGCAACCCGATGCCTACATTGCTTGGAGATATCCTCCACTCTTTTCACACTCGTACAATGAGGAAACAAGGTGTTCTCATGTGTTGCACTCCTCTACTGGCAAGACGGTTTATTTCTCATCTTCCCTAATCAGTTTTGAAGAATGAGCAAGGTTTGAGGTGGTCACAACGGTTGATGACCCTTACACATTTAGATATTCATTGGTGTTCTTGATCAAAAGAGAATGTCATCATCATTGATTGTTATGGAGAATTTCCTAATGTCCCCCTACTAGGCATTAGGGGAGGCATCACCTATAACCCTTGCTTGGCTCTGAGACAGTTTGGGTATGCCCGAAAGGATGGCCCACATGACATGCTGATTCCATACTTGGTTTTTGACTTCGACAACGATGATCAAGGACTTCGACAAAGGTTCATCCGAGCTTGGAGGATGCCCAACAAGGTGGACAGTAAGACCTTGGGACACAAGAATTCCATCCCCCTTGAGCCTTACCTCAAGTGGGTACGAACCCGCGCCCAAAGTCTTATGATGCATTATCCCTACATGTATCCTGTGATCATAGAGCCTGTTATGGAAGGAGAGGTTCCATACACCCTCCTACATCCTGACATGCCGACATCACAAGAAGATTTACAAAGGATTTGGATACAGCTCAAGGGAGAATGCGATACTTTTGAAGCCCAATTCTACGCCAGTGAGAAGAAGGCTTTGGAACTTACTCGTCAACTTCACGAAGAGCAGACTCTAAACACCTACATTGCACCAAAGAGGATGCGCAACGTCTTTTTACCTTAGAATTTTGTATTATTTTTCCCATGGGGCATTGATGTACTAACAAATTCTATCTTATTAATATGACGTGTGTTCCTTTTTGTTTACAACAAATTTGAATTTCTGAATCCTTGAATGCATTACATGAATACGTATCATTCATCATATGCATAAACAGGTCTTCACACCAGGTCTCCTTATCTTCCTACTGTTTATTTGAGTAGAAATGGCTCTAGAGAAGACTATGAAGGACATCCAGGCTCAAAACGCTCAACTTCAAGAGTTGTTATTGAACCTATCCAAGGGACAGGAAGAGGTGAAATCTCTCCTCACTAGGGGCATGATCACGGGGAATCCCGAGGGCAACAAAGATGATAAGTTTTAGCTGCTACGAACTGAGATAGCCATAATGAAAATCCAAATGATGGGACAATTGGTGGGCCAGATGGCTCTCATCCAAAACTTGGCACGAGGACAGGAGGAGCTGAGAGTCCTCATCAACAAGCTTCATCAAGACGAATGTAACCAAATGGGGCAAACCATTAGGGTTGAGGATCAAGTCATCATCCAATCTCCCTTGAGACAAGAAGCCGAGAGAAGACCTCCCCAGTTTGCTTCAGGGTCACAAGCCCAACAACAACCTCGCCAATGTCAACGGGGTAACCGACGTAGGAGGAATACATCTGAAAAGCACTTCATTGAGATTAACATGTCATTATCTCAAGTGCTTCAACGCTTGTTGGAAGTCAAGCTGATTGTATTAAGGGACCCCCCTCGGAATCCCAACACAGCCTTTCCAGGGTACAATCCAAATGCAAGATGAGCGTATCACTCCAATAGTCCTGGACATGACACCGATAGCTGTTGGGCATTGAGAAACAAAATTCAAGATCTGATTAAAGAAACAACGCTGGAGTTCACACAAGATGGCCAGATGAAAATCTTCTGCTGAGGTCTCTCCACCTAAAATGACAAGTTCAAACAAAGAGGCTTTTGTTCATTTTGAATTTCCAATTGTAATTTCTTTTGTTATTCAAACAATTATCTATTGATGTCAAACTCTGTTTCATTAATGCATTGCATATGTTTGTCTTGAATTCATATTTTCATTTTCATTATATTTAAAACTATGCTTTTTATTCTTCTTATGACACAAACCTTTAGAGGGAGGATGACGAAAACCATGCCTTAATCTCATACAGTATGCTTTTGGACAGACCTTGTTGATGATGTACAGGAGATTCTTTTAAACCCTAAATACTGGAGTTATAAGGAAGATAATCCCTAGTCAACCCCTTCGATCTAAAGAAGTAAAAGTTTCCTGTTTTAACACAAATTGAAACCTTTAATCAAAACCTGGGGCAGGGTAGCCTCTCAGTTAATTCAAATGCGCGTTTAGTCGCAAACTCTCATCTCGTAATATAACGAATAACATCGGAAACATTCCTCTGGAATCAAAAGACAATGATGGTTCCCAATCGCATAGGAAGTCATTAGCTCTCAAGAGAGAAGCCCACTAAGTCAAAACCTACGAAGGAGACTTAAAGAAAAAAATTGGGGCATTCCGCTGACTGTAATAGTCAGGCAAAAATTAGGGGATAACAAATCAAAAGAAAGAGGTCACTACAAATCCTTAACAAAATAATGTTGCAAAAATGACTGCCTTCCAACAAATTTAACTTGTTTGAACCATCACTAAAAAGGTCATTCTAGACTCAATTGGAGTTCAAAACGCACAATTAACTGAGTTTAGGACTGAAGAACATCACGAAGAGCGGGTGGGTACAAATATACTTTGAGCCTTTATCCTTTGTTTCTTAAACCGTGAACCAAGCCACGTTACAACCTTTCAAAAGTCCTAATTGAAGCATGGGTTAGTTTGAAAGCATACTCTTACAAAAGGTATCCTGACTCCTGTAAGGCTTTGCTCTAAATCTTGAGTTGAATTTTTCTTACAAAAGTTTTTTGCTAAAAAACGCATTTTCAATATTTCAAGACAAGTATAAACTTTGCATTATTTGAATATCACTGTTTGCATATGGCTATTTGTTTGACAGCGAAGAAATTCACACAGTGAATATCCGATGAATGAAAGATCTCTCAGTGAATAAAATCACTTCAAGTGGGATGACACTTCCATTGCAAAAATCTCCTATCAACAAGGGGACATGACATGTCATTGTCTAGTACACCTGGGGCAGTCCAATCAAGATTTCAAGAAATCTCTCAAAGTGCAGAGTAACCAGGGGCAAGTCTCCATCCCCGTCACTTGGGGCATTGAACGTCAATCCCAACAAAGGGTTGCATACAGTCAAACATTTCCTGGCAAAGTCATAAACACTCGCTACTAGGGGAAATGAAAAATCTCCACAAAATCCTTCTCATAAGATGACTCCCAACCAGAGTTTCAGTCTTTGATAACCTCTTCCCAGCTAAGTCGACCTCAAGAATCCCTGGGGATTTTTCCCCATTGAAGTCGCCAACGGAAACGAAGAATTCAACTCTTTTCTCCAGCACCAATTCGGGATTTATTTTCCCCAGCGAGACATCATCTTGAAAACATTACATATTCGTACATCAGGACATTATACAACACAATCTCATTTATTTTGAGAACATTATTGTTTGGTATATGTCATGCAACTAACCTTTACCTTTCAGGAAAGATGCGATCAAATTCTCACAAAATTCAAGCTATGAAGCCTGAACCACGACCAGATAGTAGTTCATCCAACTTTCCTCTATAACAGAGATGATTCCTCAACAGAATAACGGACGATCGAAGTTCCCAAAATTCAACAGAGATGATTCCTAAACAGAATAACGGACGATCGAAGTTCCCAAAATTCAATAGAGATGATTCCTCAACACAATAACAGACGATCGAAGTTCCCAAAATTTTAACAGAGATGATTCCTCAACAGAATAACGAACGATCGAAGTTCCTAAAATTCAACAAAGATGATTCCTTAACAGAATAACAGACGACCGAAGTTCCTAAAATTCAACAGAGATGGTACCCCAATAGAATAACGGACGACTGAAACTCCTAATATTCCTCTCAATACAAAGACTAACATTTCCCAACGGAGTCCTCCTCAAACAACGATATAGGAATACCCAGTGGAAACATTCTAAGCAAAGTTTGAAGACACACATACTCTTCAACAGCAGTCCAGGATTTAATGGTTCCCCGGCATCTGTTGAAGATATTCCAAGACTTTTGTCTGGTTTAGTTAAATCGATTCTAAGATTTTTCTGATTCTTATCCAGTCAACATTAATTCAAGACCTTCTCTGGTTCAGTCAGATCGACACTAAGATCTCCCTGATTCTTATTCCAGTTGAAGATATTCCAAGATTTCTATTGTTTCAGATAAATCTCTCAACGGTTTATTCTGATTCATTTCCAGATTTCTATTGTTTCAGATAAATCTCTCAACGGTTTATTCTGATTCATTTCCATATTTTTTACTGTTACAGATAAATCTCTCAGTGGTTTATTCTGATTCATTCTTTGTTCAGATCCAGTTCAAACTTTCCGTCAACAATCACCTTTGGATGGCATCTCTAAGCCCATTTCCATACACAATCAAATCAGCATGTCATTAAGATCCCAAGCGGAGCCAAAACTTTAAACTATCAATCCCCAGCAGAGCTGAAACTTCAACCTATCCACCCACAGTGGAACTCATCCAGTTTCTCCAGCAAGTTGTCTTAAAATCTGAGAATCAACCAGATAACGGTTAACTTTTGTTTTATCCCCAACCTAGGATAATTCCCCAGTAGATTGGAATACAACCCAAACTCCTGATATCCCCAACATAATGAAGATTCTCATTCTTGACTCCCCAGTAGATTGGAATACAACCCAAACTCCTGATATCCCCAACAGAATGAAGATTCTCATTCTTGACTCCCCAGTAGATTGGCATACAACCCAAACTCCTGATATCCCCAACATAATGAAGATTCTCATTCTTGACTCCCTAGTAGATTGACATACAACCCAAACTCCTGATATCCCCAACAGAATGAATATTCTCATTCTTGACTACCCAGTAGATTGGCATACAACACGAACTCTTGATATCCGCAACAGAATGAAGATTATCATTCTTGACTCCCCAGTAGATTGGCATACAACCCAAAGTCCTGATATCCCCAACAGAATGAAGATTTTCATTCTTGACTCCCCAGTAGATTGGAATACAATCCAAACTCCCGATATCCCCAACAGAATGAATATTCTCATTCTTGACTCCCCAATAGATTAACATACAACCCAAACTCCTGATATCCCCAACATAATGAAGATTCTCATTCTTGACTCCCCAGTAGATTGGCATACAACCCAAACTCCTGATATCCCCAACAGAATAAAGATTCTCATTCTTGACTCCCCAGTAGATTGGCATACAATCCAAACTCCTGATATCCCCAACAGAATGAAGGTTCGCATTCTTGACTCCCTAGTATTTAGGCATACAACCCAAACTCCTGATATCCCCAACAGAATGAAGATTCTCATTCTTGACTCCCCGGTAGATTGGCATACAACCCAAACTCCTGATATCCCCAACAGAATGAAGATTCTCATTCTTGACTCTCCAGTAGATTGACATACAACCCAAACTCCTGATATCCCCAACAGAATGAAGATTCTAATTCTTGACTCCCCAGTAGATTGGCATACAACCGAAACTCCTGATATCCCCAACAGAATGAAAATTCTTATTCTTGATTCCCCAGTGAAGTTGTCGGAGTTTTCATTACTCCCCAGCATGAATTTGTCAGAATTTTTAATCCCCTGCAGATCCAAGATTCTCATTCTTGACTCCCCAACGTGAAGTCCCCAAAGATTCAAGTTCCCCAGGAGATTGAATATTCTCATTCTTGGTTCCTCGCAGAAATCATCAGAGTTTTCCCTATTCCCCAGCCGAATTTTGTCAATACTCCAACTTCAAGACATGAAGGATTCTCACATCCCCACAGAGGTTCTCAGGAATTTTCCATCCCCAACAGTCACCAAGGATTTCTCATCCTCAGCAATCAAAGATTTTGAATCTCCAACAGCGTTCAAGGATTTATTTACCTCAGCAATACAGCAAATCAGCTTACATGCGCATACATTACGTTCATATATCATAAACATTGATAAAACACATTTATTGCATCATACATTTCATGCAACATAACTATGTGTTTCAGCTAACATTTTACCCTTTTCAAGATAAGATTAACAGCTATCTTTAACAAATATTCAAAGATTTCAGATACAGTACGGATACACTCCAAATATGGAAGTCATTTTGTTACTCATTCAGATCTCTTATTCATGATACAGTAAAGATACACTCCAGACACGGAAGTCATTCTATTACTCATTCAGAATTTCAAGTCAAGATACAGTTCAGATACGCTCCAGACACGGATGCCATTCTGTCACTCATTCAGACTTCAACAATCAGATACAGATTAGATACGCTCTAGATACAGAAGCAATTCTATTTCTCATTCAAATTCAACTATCAATTTCAACTTTAGATACACTCCAGACACAGAAGTCATTCTGTCACTTATTTAGATCCCAGTTACAGTTCAGATACACTCTAGACACGGAAGTCATTCTGCTACTCATACAGTTCTCAACTTCAGATACAGTCCATATACTTGCCTTTGTCTTGTTTCAGGTATTAATCTGGAACCAGCTTTTTGTTGGCCGTAAAGATATTTGCCCTGGCTTGTTTCAGGAATTAATCTGACCTATTTAAAAGAAAGATAGTTTCCCCAGCTTCGTTCGGGAATTAATCTTCAATCTGCTCATGTAGATAGTTATCCTCGCTTGTTTCAGGTATTAGTCTACAATCTGCTATTCACATATAGTTGTCCTGTCATGTTTCAGGTATTAATCTGGAACCCACTTTTTATTGTCGGTAGAGATAGTTTCTCTGGCTTGTTTCAGAAATTAATCTCTGACCTATTTGATAGAAAGATAGTTTCCTCGGCTTGTTTCGGGAGTTAATCTTCAATATACTTATGTAGATAATTGTCTTGTCTTATTTCAGGTATTAATCTACAATTTGTCCAAGTAGATAGTTGTTCTGGCTTGTTTCAGGTATTAATCTATAATCGGTTGTTCCCAGATAGTTGTCCTGTCTTGTTTCAGGTATTAATCTGGAACCCACTTTTTGTTGGCCGTAGAGATAGTTGCACTGGCTTGTTTCGGGAATAAATCTCCGACCTTTTTGAAAGAAAGATAGTTTCCCTGACATATTTCGGGAGTTAATCTTTAATCTGCTCAGGTAGATAGTTGTCCTGGCTTGTTTCAGGTATTAATCTATAATCGGTTGTTCACAGATAGTTATCCTGTCTTGTTTCAGGTATTAATCTGGAATCCGCTTTTTGTTGGCCGTAGAGATAGTTGCCTTGGTTTGTTTAAGTAATTAATCTCTGACCTATTTGAAAGAAAGATAGTTTCCCCGGCTTGTTTCGGGAGTTAATCTATAATATGCTCAGGTAGATAGTTGTCCTGGCTTGTTTCAGGTATTAATCTACAATCGGTTGTTCAAAGATAGTTGTCCTGTCTTGTTTTAGGTATTAATCTGGAACCTGCTTTTTGTTGGTTGTAGAGATAATTGCCCTGGCTTGTTTCAGGAATTTATCTCTGACCTATTTGAAAGAAAGATAGTTTCCCCGACTTGTTTCGGGAGTTAATCTTCCATCTTCTCATGTATATAGTTGTCCTTGCTTATTTCAGGTATTAATCTATAATCGGTTGTTCACAGAATGTTGTCCTGTCTTGTTTCAGGTATTTTTTCTGGAACTCGTTTTTTGTAGGTCATAGAGATAGTTTCCCTTGCTTGTTTCAGGAATTAATATTTGACCTATTTGAAAGAAAGATAGTCTCCCCGACTTTTTTCGAGATTTAATCTTCAATCTACTCATGTAGATAGTTGTCCTGGCTTATTTCAAGTATTAATCTACAATCAATTATTCACAGATAGTTATCTTGTCTTGTTTCAGGTATTAATCTGGAAACTAATTTTTGTTGGCCGTAGAGATAGTTTCCCTGGCTTGTTTCAGGAATTAATCACTGGCCTATTTGAAAGAAAGATAGTTTCCCTGGCTTGTTTCGTGAGTTAATCTTCAATATGCTCATGTAGATAGTTGTCCTGGCTTGTTTCAGGTATTAATCTGGAACCCGCTTTTTGTTGGTCGTAGAGATAGTTTCCCTGTCTTGTTTTGTGAGTTAATCTTCAATCTGCTCACGTAGATAGTTGTCCTGGCTTATTTCAGGTATTAATCTAGAATCGGATGTTCACATATAGTTATCCTGTCTTGTTTCAGGTATTAATCTGGAACCCGCTTTTTGTTGGTCGTAGAGATAGTTTCCCTGGCTTGTTTTAGGAATTAATCTCTGACCTATTTGAAAGAAAGATAGTTTCCCCGGCATGTTTCGGGAGTTAATCTTCAATCTACATATGTAGATAGTTGTCCTGTCTTATTTCAGGTATTAAGTTACAATATGCCCATGTAGATAATGGTCCTAGCTTGTTTCAGGTATTAATCTACAATCGGTTGTTCACAGATAGTTGTCCTGTCTTGTTTAAGTTTTTAATCTGGAACCCGCTTTTTGTTAGCCGTAGTGATAGTTGACCTGGCTTGTTTCGGGAATTAATCTCTGACCTATTTGAAAGAAAGATAGTTTCTCCGACTTATTTCAGGAGTTAATCTTCAATCTTCTAATGTAGATAGTTGTCCTGGCTTGTTTCATGTATTAATCTATAATCGGTTATTCACAGATAGTTGTCCTGTCTTGTTTCAGGTATTAATATGGAACCCGCATTTTGTTGGCCGTAGAGATATTTGCCCTGGCTTATTTAAGGAATTAATATATGACTTATTTGAAAGAGAGATAGTTTCCCCGGCTTTGTTCAGGAGTTAATCTTCAATCTGCTCATGTTGATAGTTGTCCTGGCTTGTTTCAGGTATTAGTCTATAATCAGTTGTTCAGATATAGTTGTCCTGTCTTGTTTCAGGTATTAATCTGGAACCCGCTTTTTCTTGTCGGTAGAAATAGTTTCTCTGGCTTGTTTCAGAAATTAAACTCTGACCTATTTGAAAGAAAGATAGTTTTCTAGGCTTGTTTCGGGAGTTAATCTTCAATCTACTTATGTAGATAGTTGTCCTGACTTATTTCAGGTATTAATCAACAATCTGCCCATGTAGATAGTTGTCCTGGCTTGTTTCAAGTATTAATCTACAATTGGTTGTTCACAAATAGTTGCCCTGTCTTGTTTCAGGTATTAATCTGGAACCCGCTTTTTGTTGTCTGTAGAGATATTTGCACTGGCTTGTTTCGGGAATAAATATCTTACCTTTTTGAAACAAAGATAGTTTCCCTGACATATTTCGGGAATTAATATTCAATCTTCTCATGTAGATAGTGGTCCTGGCTTGTTTCAGATATTAATCTATAATATGTTGTTCACGGATAGTTGTCCTGTCTTGTTTTAGGTATTAATCTGGAACCCGCTTTTTGTTGGCCGTAGAGATAGTTTCCCTGGCTTGTTTCAGGAATTAATCTTTGACCTATTTGAAAGAAAGATGGTTTCACCGGCTTGTTTCGGGAGTTAATCTATAATCTTCTCATGTAGATAGTTGTCCATGCTTGTTTCAGGTATTAATCTATAATCAGTTGTTCACAGATAGTTGTCCTGTCTTGTTTCACGTATTAATCTGGAACCTGCTTTTTGTTGGTCGTAGAGATAATTGCCCTGGGTTGATTCAGGAATTAATCTATGACCTATTTAAAAGAAAGATAGTTTCCCCGACTTGTTTCGGAAGTTAATCTTCCATCTGCTCATGTAGATAGTTGTCTTGGCTTATTTCAGGTATTAATCTATAATCGGTTGTTCACAGATAGTTGTCCTATCTTGTTCCAGGTATTAATCTGGAACCCATTTTTTGTAGGTCATAGAGATAGTTTCCCTGGCTTGTTTCAGGAACTAATCTTTGACCTATTTGAAAGAAAGATAATTTCCCCAGCTTTTTTTCGAGATTTAATCTTCAATCTGTTCATGTAGATAGTTGTCCTTGCTTATTTCACGTATTAATCTACAATCAATTGTTCACAGATAGTTGTCCTGTCTTGTTTTTGGTTTTAATATTGAACCCTCTTTTTGTTTGCCGTAGAGATAGTTGCCCTGGCTTGTTTCAGGAGTGAATCTTCAATCTACTCATGTAGATAGTTGTCCTGGCTTGTTTCAGGTCTTAATCTACAATCGGTTGTTCACAGATAGTTGTCCTGTCTTGTTTCAGGGATTAATATGAAACCCGCTTTTTGTTGGTCGTATAGATAATTACCCTGGCTTGTTTCAGGAATTAATCTCTGACCTATTTGAAAGAAAGATAGTTTCCTCGACTTGTTTCGGAAGTTAATCTTCCATCATCTCATGTAGATAGTTGTCCTGGCTTATTTCAGGTATTAATCTATAATCGGTTGTTCACAGAATGTTGTCCTGTCTTGTTTCAGCTATTAATCTGGAACCCGTTTTTTGTAGGTCATAGAGATAGTTTCCCTGGCTTGTTTCAGGAGTTAATCTCTGACCTATTTGAAAGAAAGATAGTTTCCCCGGCTTGTTTCGGGAGTTAATCTATAATCTGTTCATGTAGATATTTGTCCTGGCTTGTTTCAGATATTAATCTACAATTGGTTGTTCACAGATAGTTGTACTTTCTTGTTTCAGGTATTAATCTGGAACCTGCTTTTTGTTGGTCGTAGAGATAATTGCTCTGGCTTGTTTCAGGAATTAATCTCTGACCTATTTGAAAGAAAGATAGTTTCCCCGGCTAATTTTGGGAGTTAATATTCAATCTACTTATGTAGATAGTTGTCCTGTCTTATTTCAGGTATTAATCTACAATCTGCCCATGTACATAGTTGTCATGGCTTGTTTCAGGTATTAATCTAGAACCCACTTCTTGTTGGCCGTAGAGATAGTTGCCCTGGCTTGTTTTGGGAATAAATCTCTGACCTATTTGAAAGAAAGATAGTTTCCCCGACTTATTTCGGGAGTTAGTCTTCAATCTGCTCATATAGATAGTTGTCTTGGCTTGTTTCAGGTATTAATCTATAATCGGTTGTTCACAGATAGTTGTCCTGTCTTGTTTCAGGTATTAATCTGGAACCCGCTTTTTTTTGGCCGTAGAGATAATTGCCCTGGCTTGTTTCAGGAATTAATCTCTGACCTATTTGGAAGAAAGATAGTTTCCCCAGCTTGTTTCGACAGTTAATCTATAATCTTCTCATGTAGATAGTTGTTCTGGCTTGTTTCAGGTATTAATCTATAATCGGTTGTTGACAGATAGTTGTCCTGTCTTGTTTCAGGTATTAATATGGAACCCGCTTTTTGTTGGTCGTATAGATAGTTGCCCTGGCTTGTTTCAGGAATTAATCTATGACCTATTTGAAAGAAAGATAGTTTCCCCGACTTGTTTCAGGAGTTAATCTTCCATCTGCTCATGTAGATAGTTGTCCTGGCTTATTTCAGGTATTAATCTACAATCAGTTGTTCACAGAATGTTGTCCTGTCTTGTTTCAGGTATTAATCTAGAACCCGTTTTTTGTAAGTCATAAAGATAGTTTCCATGGCTTGTTTCAGGAATTAATATTTGACCTATTTGAAAGAAAGATAGTTTCCCTGGCTTTTCATCGAGATTTAATCTTCAATCTGCTCATGTAGATAGTTGTCCTGGCTTGTTTCAGGTATTAGTCTACAATCAGCTGTTCATAGATAGTTATCCTGTCTTGTTTCAGGTATTACTCTGGAACCCGCTTTTTCTTGTCGGTAGAGATAGTTTCTCTGGCTTGTTTCGGAAATTAATCTCTGACCTATTTGAAAGAAAGATAGTTTTCTCGACTTGTTTCGGGAGTTAATCTTCAATCTACTTATGTAGATAGTTGTACTGTCTTATTTAAGGTATTAATCTACAATCTGCCTATCTAGATAGTTGTCCTGGCTTGTTTCAGGTATTAATCTACAATCGGTTGTACACAGATAGTTGTCCTGTCTTGTTTCAGGTATTAATCTGGAACCCGCTTTTTGTTGGTCGTAGAGATATTTGCACTGGCATGTTTCGGTAATAAATCTCTTACCTTTTTGAAAGAAAAATAGTTTCCCTGACATATTTCGGGAGTTAATCTTCAATCTGCTCATGTAGATAGTGGTCCTGGCTTATTTCAGGTATTAATCTATAATCGGTTGTTCACAGATAGTTGTCCTGTCTTGTTTCAGGTATTAATCTGGAACCCGCTTTTTGTTGGCTGTAGAGATAGTTGCCCTGACTTCTTTCATGTATTAATCTCTGACCTATTTGAAAGGAAGATAGTTTCCCCAACTTGTTTTTGGAGTTAATCTATAATCTGCTTAAGTAGATAGTTGTCCTGGCTTGTTTCAGGTATTAATCTACAATCGGTTGTTCACAGATAGTTGTCCTGTCTTGTTTCAGGGATTAATATGAAACTCACTTTTTGTTGGTCGTATAGATAATTGCCCTGGCTTGTTTCAGGAATTAATCTCTTACCTATTTGAAAGAGAGATAGTTTCCCCGACTTGTTTCGGAAGTTAATCTTCCATCTGCTCATGTAGATAGTTAACCTGGCTGATTTCTAGTATTAATCTATAATCGGTTGTTCACAGAATGTTGTCCTATCTTGTTTCAGGTATTAATCTGGAACCCGTTTTTTGTAAGTCATAAAGATAGTTTCCATGGCTTGTTTCAGGAATTAATATTTGACCTATTTGAAAGAAAGATAGTTTCCCTGGCTTTTCATCGAGATTTAATCTTCAATCTGCTCATGTAGATAGTTGTCCTGGCTTGTTTCAGGTATTAGTCTACAATCAGCTGTTTATAGATAGTTGTCCTGTCTTGTTTCAGGTATTACTCTGGAACCCGCTTTTTCTTGTCGGTAGAGATAGTTTCTCTGGCTTGTTTCGGAAATTAATCTTTGACCTATTTGAAAGAAAGATAGTTTTCTCGACTTGTTTCGGGAGTTAATCTTCAATCTACTTATGTAGATAGTTGTACTGTCTTATTTAAGGTATTAATCTACAATCTGCCTATCTAGATAGTTGTCCTGGCTTGTTTCAGGTATTAATCTACAATCGGTTGTACACAGATAGTTGTCCTGTCTTGTTTCAGGTATTAATCTGGAACCCGCTTTTTGTTGGTCGTAGAGATAGTTGCCCTGACTTATTTCAGGTATTAATCTCTGACCTATTTGAAAGAAAGATAGTTTCCCCAACTTGTTTTGGGAGTTAATCTATAATCTGCTTAAGTAGATAGTTGTCCTGGCTTGTTTCTGGTATTAATCTACAATCGGTTGTTCACAGATAGTTGTCCTGTCTTGTTTCAGGGATTAATATGAAACCCACTTTTTGTTGGTCGTATAGATAATTGCCCTGGCTTGTTTCAGGAATTAATCTCTTACCTATTTGAAAGAAAGATAGTTTCCCCGACTTGTTTCGGAAGTTAATCTTCCATCTGCTCATGTAGATAGTTAACCTGGCTGATTTCTAGTATTAATCTATAATCGGTTGTTCACAGAATGTTGTCCTATCTTGTTTCAGGTATTAATATGGAACCCGTTTTTTGTAGGTCATAGAGATAGTTTCCTTGGCTTGTTTCAGGAATTAATCTTTGACCTATTTGAAAGAAAGATAATTTCCCCGGCTTTTTTTTGAGATTTAATCTTCAATTTGTTCATGTAGATAGTTGTCCTGGCTTATTTCAGGTATTAATCTATAATCAATTGTTCACAGATAGTTGCCCTGTCTTGTTTTAGGTATTAATATGGAACCCTCTTTTTGTTGGCCGTAGAGATAGTTTCCCTGGCTTGTTTCAGGAATTAATATCTGACCTATTTGAAAGAAAGATAGTTTCCCCGGCTTGTTTCAGGAGTTAATCTTCAATCTGCTCATGTAGATAGTTGTCCTGGCTTGTTTCATGTATTAATCTACAATCGACTGTTAACATATAGTTGTCCTGTCTTCTTTCAGGTATTAATCCGGAACCCGCTTTTTGTTGTCGGTAGAGATAGTTTCCCTTGCTTGTTTTAGGAATTAATCTCTGACCTATTTGAAAGAAAGATAGTTTCCCCGACTTATTTCGGGAATTAATCTTCAATCTACTTATGTAGATAGTTGTCCTGTCTTATTTCAGGTATTAATCTAAAATCTTCCCATGTACATAGTTGTCCTGGCTTGTTTCAGGTATTAATCTACCATCGGTTATTCACAGATAGTTGTCCTTTCTTGTTTCAGGAATTAATCTAGAACCCACTTTTGGTTGGCCGTAGAGATAGTTGTCGTGGCTTGTTTTGGGAATAAATCTCTGACCTATTTGAAAGAAAGATAGTTTCCCCGACTTATTTCGGGAGTTAATCTTCAATCTGCTCATGTAGATAGTTGTCCTGGCTTGTTTCAGGTATTAATCTATAATCGGTTGTTCACAGATAGTTGTCCTGTCTTGTTTTAGGTATTAATCTGGAACCCGCTTTTTGTTGGCCGTAAAATAGTTGCCCTGACTTATTTCTGGTATTAATCTCTGACCTATTTGAAAGAAAGATAGTTTCCCCAACTTGTTTTGGGAGGTAATCTATAATCTGCTTAAGTAGATAGTTGTCCTGGCTTGTTTCAGGTATTAATCTACAATCGGTTGTTCACAGATAGTTGTCCTGTCTTGTTTCAGGGATTAATATGAAACCCACTTTTTGTTGGTCGTATAGATAATTGCCCTGGCTTGTTTCAGGAATTAATCTCTTACCTATTTGAAAGAAAGATAGTTTCCCCGACTTGTTTCGGAAGTTAATCTTCCATCTGCTCATGTAGATAGTTAACCTGGCTGATTTCTAGTATTAATCTATAATCGGTTGTTCACAGAATGTTGTCCTATCTTGTTTCAGGTATTAATCTGGAACCCGTTTTTTGTAGGTCATAGAGATAGTTTCCTTGGCTTGTTTCAGGAATTAATCTTTGACCTATTTGAAAGAAAGATAATTTCCCCGGCTTTTTTTTGAGATTTAATCTTCAATTTGTTCATGTAGATAGTTGTCCTGGCTTATTTCAGGTATTAATCTACAATCAATTGTTCACAGATAGTTGCCCTGTCTTGTTTTAGGTATTAATATGGAACCCTCTTTTTGTTGGCCGTAGAGATAGTTTCCATGGCTTGTTTCAGGAATTAATCTCTGACCTATTTGAAAGAAAGATAGTTTCCCCGGCTTGTTTCAGGAGTTAATCTTCAATCTGCTCATGTAGATAGTTGTCCTGGCTTGTTTCATGTATTAATCTACAATCGACTGTTAACATATAGTTGTCCTGTCTTCTTTCAGGTATAAATCCGGAACCCGCTTTTTGTTGTCGGTAGAGATAGTTTCCCTTGCTTGTTTTAGGAATTAATCTCTGACCTATTTGAAAGAAAGATAGTTTCCCCGACTTATTTCGGGAATTAATCTTCAATCTACTTATGTAGATAGTTGTCCTGTCTTATTTCTGGTATTAATCTAAAATCTTCCCATGTACATAGTTGTCCTGGCTTGTTTTAGGTATTAATCTACCATCGGTTATTCACAGATAGTTGTCCTTTCTTGTTTCAGGAATTAATCTAGAACCCACTTTTGGTTGGCCGTAGAGATAGTTGTCGTGGCTTGTTTTGGGAATAAATCTCTGACCTATTTGAAAGAAAGATAGTTTCCCCGACTTATTTCGGGAGTTAATCTTCAATCTGCTCATGTAGATAGTTGTCCTGGCTTGTTTCAGGTATTAATCTATAATCGGTTGTTCACAGATAGTTGTCCTGTCTTGTTTCAGGTATTAATCTGGAACCCGCTTTTTGTTGGTCGTAGAGATAGTTGCCCTGACTTATTTCAGGTATTAATCTCTGACCTATTTGAAAGAAAGATAGTTTCCCCAACTTGTTTTGGGAGTTAATCTATAATCTGCTTAAGTAGATAGTTGTCCTGGCTTGTTTCTGGTATTAATCTACAATCGGTTGTTCACAGATAGTTGTCCTGTCTTGTTTCAGGGATTAATATGAAACCCACTTTTTGTTGGTCGTATAGATAATTGCCCTGGCTTGTTTCAGGAATTAATCTCTTACCTATTTGAAAGAAAGATAGTTTCCCCGACTTGTTTCGGAAGTTAATCTTCCATCTGCTCATGTAGATAGTTAACCTGGCTGATTTCTAGTATTAATCTATAATCGGTTGTTCACAGAATGTTGTCCTATCTTGTTTCAGGTATTAATATGGAACCCGTTTTTTGTAGGTCATAGAGATAGTTTCCTTGGCTTGTTTCAGGAATTAATCTTTGACCTATTTGAAAGAAAGATAATTTCCCCGGCTTTTTTTTGAGATTTAATCTTCAATTTGTTCATGTAGATAGTTGTCCTGGCTTATTTTAGGTATTAATCTACAATCAATTGTTCACAGATAGTTGCCCTGTCTTGTTTTAGGTATTAATATGGAACCCTCTTTTTGTTGGCCGTAGAGATAGTTTCCCTGGCTTGTTTCAGGAATTAATATCTGACCTATTTGAAAGAAAGATAGTTTCCCCGGCTTGTTTCAGGAGTTAATCTTCAATCTGCTCATGTAGATAGTTGTCCTGGCTTGTTTCATGTATTAATCTACAATCGACTGTTAACATATAGTTGTCCTGTCTTCTTTCTGGTATTAATCCGGAACCCGCTTTTTGTTGTAGGTAGAGATAGTTTCCCTTGCTTGTTTTAGGAATTAATCTCTGACCTATTTGAAAGAAAGATAGTTTCCCCGACTTATTTCGGGAATTAATCTTCAATCTACTTATGTAGATAGTTGTCCTGTCTTATTTCTGGTATTAATCTAAAATCTTCCCATGTACATAGTTGTCCTGGCTTGTTTTAGGTATTAATCTACCATCGGTTATTCACAGATAGTTGTCCTTTCTTGTTTCAGGAATTAATCTAGAACCCACTTTTGGTTGGCCGTAGAGATAGTTGTCGTGGCTTGTTTTGGGAATAAATCTCTGACCTATTTGAAAGAAAGATAGTTTCCCCGACTTATTTCGGGAGTTAATCTTCAATCTGCTCATGTAGATAGTTGTCCTGGCTTGTTTCAGGTATTAATCTATAATCGGTTGTTCACAGATAGTTGTCCTGTCTTGTTTCAGGTATTAATCTGGAACCCGCTTTTTGTTGGTCGTAGAGATAGTTGCCCTGACTTATTTCAGGTATTAATCTCTGACCTATTTGAAAGAAAGATAGTTTCCCCAACTTGTTTTGGGAGTTAATCTATAATCTGCTTAAGTAGATAGTTGTCCTGGCTTGTTTCAGGTATTAATCTACAATCGGTTGTTCACAGATAGTTGTCCTGTCTTGTTTCAGGGATTAATATGAAACCCACTTTTTGTTGGTCGTATAGATAATTGCCCTGGCTTGTTTCAGGAATTAATCTCTTACCTATTTGAAAGAAAGATAGTTTCCCTGACTTGTTTTGGAAGTTAATCTTCCATCTGCTCATGTAGATAGTTAACCTGGCTGATTTCTAGTATTAATCTATAATCGGTTGTTCACAGAATGTTGTCCTATCTTGTTTCAGGTATTAATCTGGAACCCGTTTTTTGTAGGTCATAGAGATAGTTTCCTTGGCTTGTTTCAGGAATTAATCTTTGACCTATTTGAAAGAAAGATAATTTCCCCGACTTTTTTTTGAGATTTAATCTTCAATTTGTTCATGTAGATAGTTGTCCTGGCTTATTTCAGGTATTAATCTACAATCAATTGTTCACAGATAGTTGCCCTGTCTTGTTTTAGGTATTAATATGGAACCCTCTTTTTGTTGGCCGTAGAGATAGTTTCCATGGCTTGTTTCAGGAATTAATCTCTGACCTATTTGAAAGAAAGATAGTTTCCCCGGCTTGTTTCAGGAGTTAATCTTCAATCTGCTCATGTAGATAGTTGTCCTGGCTTGTTTCATGTATTAATCTACAATCGACTGTTAACATATAGTTGTCCTGTCTTCTTTCAGGTATAAATCTGGAACCCGCTTTTTGTTGTCGGTAGAGATAGTTTCCCTGGCTTGTTTCAGGAATTAATCTCTGACCTATTTGAAAGAAAGATAGTTTCCCCGACTTATTTCGGGAATTAATCTTCAATCTACTTATGTAGATAGTTGTCCAGTCTTATTTCAGGTATTAATCTAAAATCTTCCCATGTACATAGTTGTCCTGGCTTGTTTCAGGTATTAATCTACCATCGGTTATTCACAGATAGTTGTCCTTTCTTGTTTCAGGAATTAATCTAGAACCCACTTTTGGTTGGCCGTAGAGATAGTTGTCGTGGCTTGTTTTGGGAAAAAATCTCTGACCTATTTGAAAGAAAGATAGTTTCCCCGACTTATTTCGGGAGTTAATCTTCAATCTGCTCATGTAGATAGTTGTCCTGGCTTGTTTCAGGTATTAATCTATAATCGGTTGTTCACAGATAGTTGTCTTGTCTTGTTTCAGGTATTAATCTGGAACCCGCTTTTTGTTGGCCGTAGAGATAGTTGCCCTGACTTATTTCAGGTATTAATCTCTGACCTATTTGAAATAAAGATAGTTTCCCTAACCTGTTTTGGGAGTTAATCTATAATCTGCTTAAGTAGATAGTTGTCCTGGCTTGTTTCAGGTATTAATCTACAATCGGTTGTTTACAGATAGTTGTCCTGTCTTGTTTCAGGGATTAATATGAAACCCACTTTTTAGTGGTCGTATAGATAATTGCCCTGGCTTGTTTCAGGAATTAATCTCTGACCTATTTTAAAGAAAGATAGTTTCCCCGACTTGTTTCGGAAGTTAATCTTCCATCTGCTCATGTAGATAGTTAACCTGGCTGATTTCTGGTATTAATCTATAATCGGTTGTTCACAGAATGTTGTCCTATCTTGTTTCAGGTATTAATCTGGAACCCGTTTTTTGTAGGTCATAGAGATAGTTTCCTTGGCTTGTTTCAAGAATTAATCTTTGACCTATTTGAAAGAAAGATAATTCCCCAGGCTTTTTTTTGAGATTTAATCTTCAATTTGTTCATGTAGATAGTTGTCCTGGCTTATTTCAGGTATTAATCTATAATCAATTGTTCACAGATAGTTGCCCTGTCTTGTTTTAGGTATTAATATGGAACCCTCTTTTTGTTGGCCGTAGAGATAGTTTCCCTGGCTTGTTTCAGGAATTAATCTATGACCTATTAGAAAGAAAGATAGTTTCCCTGGCTTGTTTCAGGAGTTAATCTTCAATCTGCTCATGTAGATAGTTGTCCTGGCATTTTTCAGGTATTAATCTACAATCGATTGTTAACATATAGTTGTCCTGTCTTGTTTTAGGTATTAATCTGGAACCCGCATTTTATTGTCGGTAGAGATAGTTTCCCTGGCTTGTTTCATGAATTAATCTCTGACCTATTTGAAAGAAAGATAGTTTCCCCGGCTTATTTTGGGAGTTAATATTCAATCTACTTATGTAAATAGTTGTCCTGTCTTATTTCAGGTATTAATCTACAATTTGCCCATGTACATAGTTGTCCTAGCTTGTTTCGGGTATTAATCTATAATCGGTTATTCACAGATAGTTGTCCTGTCTTGTTCCATGTATTAATCTAGAACCCACTTCTTATTGGCCGTAGAGATAGTTTCCCTGGCTTGTTTTGGGAATAAATCTGACCTAATTGAAAGAAAGATAGTTTCCCCGACTTATTTCGGGAGTTAGTCTTCAATCTTCTCATGTAGATAGTTGTCTTGGCTTATTTCAGGTATTAATCTATAATCGGTTGTTCACAGATAGTTGTCCTGTCTTGTTTCAGGTATTAATCTGGAACCCACTTTTTGTTGGCCGTAGAGATAGTTTCCCTGGCTTGTTTCAGGAATTAATCTCTGGCCTATTTGAAAGAAAGATAGTTTCCCCAGCTTGTTTCGGCAGTTAATCTATAATCTTATCATGTAGATAGTTGTTCTGGATTGTTTCAGGTATTAATCTACAATCGGTTGTTCACAGATAGTTGTCCTGTCTTGTTTCAGGTATTAATATGGAACCCGCTTTTTGTTGGTCGTATAGATAGTTGCCCTGGCTTGTTTCAGGAATTAATCTCTGACCTATTTGAAAGAAAGATAGTTTCCCCGACTTGTTTCAGGAGTTAATCTTCCATCTGCTCATGTAGATAGTTGTCCGGGTTTATTTCAGGTATTAATCTATAATCAGTTGTTCACAGAATGTTGTCCTGTCTTGTTTTAGGTATTAATCTGGAACCCGTTTTTTGTAGGTCATAAAGATAGTTTCCATGGCTTGTTTCAGGAATTAATATTTGACCTATTTGAAAGAAAGATAGTTTCCCTGGATTTTCATCGAGATTTAATCTTCAATCTGCTCATGTAGATAGTTGTCCTGGCTTGTTTCAAGTATTAGTCTACAATCAGCTGTTCATAGATAGTTGTCCTGTCTATTTTCAGGTATTAATCTAGAACCCGCTTTTTCTTGTCGGTAGAGATAGTTTCTCTGGCTTGTTTCGGAAATTAATCTCTGACCTATATGAAAGAAAGATAGTTTTCTCGGCTTGTTTCGGGAGTTAATCTTCAATCTACTTATGTAGATAGTTGTCCTGTCTTATTTCAGGTATTAATCTACAATCTGCCCATCTAGATAGTTGTCCTGGCTTGTTTTAGGTAATAATCTACAATCGGTTGTTCACAGATAGTTGTCCTGTCTTGTTTCAGGTATTAATCTGGAACCCGCTTTTTGTTGGCCGTAGAGATATTTGCACTGGCTTGTTTCGGTAATAATTCTCTTACCTTTTTGAAAGAAAAATAGTTTCCCTGACATATTTCGGGAGTTAATCTTCAATCTGCTCATGTGGATAGTGGTCCTGGCTTATTTCAGATATTAATCTATAATGGGTTGTTCACAGATAGTTGTCCTGTCTTGTTTCAGGTATTAATCTGGAACCTGCTTTTTGTTGGCCGTAGAGATAGTTGCCCTGGCTTGTTTCAGGAATTAATCTCTGACCTATTTGAAAGAAAGATAGTTTACCCGACTTGTTTCAGGAGTTAATCTTCAATCTGCTCATGTAGATAGTTGTCCTGGCTTGTTTCAGGTATTAATCTATAATCGACTGTTAACATATAGTTGTCCTGTCTTCTTTCAGGTATTAATCTGAAACCCGCTTTTTGTTGTCGGTAGAGATAGTTTCCATGGCTTGTTTCAGGAATTAATCTCTAACCTATTTGAAAGAAAGATAGTTTCCCCGGCTTGTTTCGGGAATTAATCTTCAATCTACTTATGTAGATAGTTATCCTGTCTTATTTCAGGTATTAATCTACAATCTTCCCATGTACATAGTTGTCCTGACTTGTTTCAGGTATTAATCTACAATCGGTTATTCACAGATAGTTGTCCTTTCTTGATTCAGGAATTAATCTAGAACCCACTTTTGGTTGGCCGTAGAGATAGTTGTCGTGGCTTGTTTTGGGAATAAATCTCTGAACTATTTGAAAGAAATATAGTTTCCCTGACTTATTTTGGGAGTTAATCTTCAATCTTCTAATGTAGATAGTTGTCCTGGCTTGTTTCAAGTATTAATCTATAATCGGTTGTTCACAGATAGTTGTCTTGTGTTGTTTCAGGTGTTAATATGGAACCCTCTTTTTGTTGGCCGTAGAGATAGTTGCCCTGGCATATTTCAGGTATTAATCTCTGACCTATTTCAAAGAAAGATAGTTTCCCCACCTTGTTTCGAGAGTTAATCTATAATCTGCTTATGTAGATAGTTGTCCTGGCTTGTTTCAGGTATTAATCTATAATCGGTTGTTCACAGATAGTTGTCCTGTCTTGTTTCAGTGATTAATATGAAACCCTCTTTTTGTTGGTCGTATAGATAATTGCCCTGGCTTGTTTCAGGAATTAATCTCTGACCTATTTGAAAGAAAGATAGTTTCCCCGACTTGTTTCGGAAGTTAATCTTCCATCTGCTCATGTAGATAGTTGTCTTGGCTTATTTCAGGTATTAATCTATAATCGGTTGTTCACAGAATGTTATCCTGTCTTGTTTCAGGTATTAATCTGGAACCCGTTTTTTGTAGGTCATAGAGATAGTTTCCCTGGCTTGTTTCAGGAATTAATCTTTGACCTATTTAAAAGAAAGATATTTTACCCGGCTTTTTTTCGAGATTTAATCTTCAATCTGTTCATGTAGATAGTTGTCCTGGCTTATTTCAAGTATTAATCTACAATCAATTGTTCACAGATAGTTGCCCTATCTTGTTTTAGGTATTAATATGGAACCCTCTTTTTGTTGGCTATAGAGATAGTTTCCCTGGCTTGTTTCAGGAATTAATCTCTGACCTATTTGAAAGAAAGATAGTTTCCCCGACTTGTTTCAGGAGTTAATCTTCAATCTGCTCATGTAGAGAGTTGTCCTGGCCTTTTTCAAGTATTAATCTACAATCGACTGTTAATATATAGTTGCCCTGTCTTATTTTATGTATTAATATGGAACCCGCTTTTTGTTGTCGGTAGAGATAGTTTCCCTAGCTTGTTTCAGGAAATAATCTCTGACCTATTTGAAAGAAAGATAGTTTCCCCCGCTTGTTTTGGGAGTTAATCTTCAATCTACTTATGTAGATAGTTGTTTTGTCTTAGGTATTAATCTACAATCTGCCCATGTATATAGTTGTCCTGGCTTGTGACAGGTATTAGTCTACAATCGGTTATTCAAAGATAGTTGTCCTTTCTTGTTTCAGGTATTAATCTAGAACCCACTTTTTGTTGGCCGTAGAGATAGTTGCCCTGGCTTGTTTTGGGAATAAATCTCTGACCTATTTGAAAGAAAGATAGTTTCCCTGACTTATTTCGGGAGTTATTCTTCAATCTTCTCATGTAGATAGTTTTCCTGGCTTGTTTCAGGTATTAATCTATAATCGGTTGTTCACAGATAGTTGTCCTGTCTTGTTTCAGGTATTAATCTAGAACCCGCTTTTTGTTGGCCGTAGAGATAGTTGCTCTGGCTTGTTTCAGGAATTAATCTCTGACCTATTTGAAAGAAAGATAGTTTCCCCAGCTTGTTTCAGGAGTTAATCTATAATCTTCTCATGTAGATAGGTGTCCTGGCTTGTTTCAGGTATTAATCTACAATCGGTTGTTCACAGATAGTTGTCCTGTCTTGGTTCAGGTATTAATATGGAACCCGCTTTTTGTTGGTCGTATAGATAATTGCCCTGGCTTATTTCAGGAATTAATCTCTGACCTATTTGAAAGAAAGATAGTTTCCCCGACTTGTTTCGGGAGTTAATCTTCCATCTGCTCATGTAGATAGTTGTCCTAACTTATTTCAGGTATTAATCTACAAGCGGTTGTTCACAGAATGTTGTCCTGTCTTGTCTCAGGTATTAATCTGGAACCCGTTGTTTTTAGGTCATAGATATAGTTTCCATGGCTTGTTTCAGGAATTAATATTTGACTTATTTGAAAGAAAGATCGTTTCCCCTGCTTTTCTTCGAGATTTAATCTTCAATCTGCTCATGTACATAGTTGTCCAGGCTTATTTCAAGTATTAATCTACAATCAATTATTCACAGATAGTTGTCCTGCCTTGTTTCAGGTATTAATCTGGAAAATACTTTTTGTTGGCCGTAGAGATAGTTGCCCTTGCTTGTTTCAGGAATTAGTCACTGACCTATTTGAAAGAAAGATAGTTTCCCTGGCTTGTTTCTGGAGTTAATCTTCAATCTGCTCATGTAGATAGTTGTCTTGGCTTGTTTCAAGTATTAATCTACAATTTGCTGTTCACATATAATTGTCCTATCTTGTTTTAGGCATTAATCTGGAACCCACTTTTTGTTGGCCGTAGAGATATTTGCACTGTCTTTTTTCGGGAATAAATCTCTTACCTTTTTTAAAGAAAGATAGTTTCCCTGACATATTTCGGGAGTTAATCTTCAATCTGCTCATGTAGATAGTTGTCCTGGCTTGTTTCAGGTATTAATCTATATTCGGTTGTTCACAGATAGTTGTCCTGTCTTGTTTAAGGTATTAATCTGGAACCCGCTTTTTCTTGTCGGTAGAGATAGTTTCTCTGGCTTGTTTCAGAAATTAACCTCTGACCCATTAGAAAGAAAGATAGTTTCCTCGGCTTGTTTCGGGAGTTAATCTTCCATCTACTTATGTAGATAGTTGTCCTGTCTTATTTCAGGTATTAATCTACAATTTGCCCATGTAGATAGTTGTCCTGGCATGTTTCAGGTATTAATCTACAATCAGTTGTTCCCAGATGGTTGTCCTGTCTTGTTTCAGGTATTAATCTGGAACCCGCTTTTTGTTGGCCGTAGAGATAGTTGCACTGGCTTGTTTCGGGAATAAATCTCTGACCTTTTTGAAAGAAAGACAGTTTCCCTGACATATTTCGGGAGTTAATCTTCAATCTGCTCATGTAGATAGTTGTCCTAGATTGTTTCAGGTATTAATCTATAGTCGGTTGTTCACAGATAGTTGTCCTGTCTTGTTTCAGGTATTAATCTGGAACCCGCTTTTTGTTGGCCGTAGAGATAGTTGCCTTGGCTTGTTTCGGGAATTAATCTCTGACCTATTAGAAAGAAAGATAGTTTCCCCGTCTTGTTTCGGGAGTTAATTTATAATATGCTCATGTAGATAGTTGTCTTGGCTTGTTTCAGGTATTAATCTACAATCGGTTGTTCACAGATAGTTGTCCTGTCTTGTTTCAGGTATTAATCTGGAACTTGCTTTTTGTTGGTCGTAGAGATTATTTCCTTGTATTGTTTCAGGAATTAATCTCTGACCTTTTTGAAAGAAAGATAATTTCCCTGACTTGTTTCCAGAGTTAATCTTCCATCTGCTCATGTAGATAGTTGTCTTGGCTTATTTCAGGTATTAATCTATAATCGGTTGTTCACAGATAATTGTCCTGTCTTGTTCCAGGTATTAATCTGGAACCCGTTTTTTGTAGGTCATAGAGATAGTTTCCCTGGCTTGTTTCAGGAATTAATCTTTGACCTATTTGAAAGAAAGATAATTTCCAGGGCTTTTTTTCGAGATTTAATCTTCAATCTGTTCATGTAGATAGTTGTCATGGCTTGTTTCAGGTATTAATCTATAATCGGTTGTTCACATATAGTTGTCTTGTCTTGTTTCAGGTATTAATATGGAACCCTCTTTTTGTTGGCCGTAGAGATAGTTTCCATGGCTTGTTTCAGGAATTAATCTCTGACCTATTTGAACGAAAGATAGTTTCCCTGGCTTGTTTCAGGAGTTAATCTTTAATCTGCTCATGTAGATAGTTGTCCTGGCTTGTTTCAGGTATTAATCTATAATCGGGTGTTAACATATAGTTGTCCTGTCTTGTTTCAGGTATTAATCTGGAACCCGCTTTTTGTTGTCGGTAGAGATAGTTTCCCTGGCTTGTTTCAGGAATTAATCTCTGACCTATTTGAAAGAAAGATAGTTTCCCCGTCTTGTTTCGGGAGTTAATCTATAATCTACTTATGTAGATAGTTGTCCTGTCTTATTTCAGGTATTAATCTACAATCTACCCATGTAGATAGTTGTCCTGGCTTGTTTCAGGTATTAATCTACAATCGGTTATTCACAGATAGTTGTCCTGTCTTATTTCATGTATTAATCTAGAATCCGCTTTTTGTTGGCCATAGAGATAGTTTCCCTGGCTTGTTTTAGGAGTTAATCTCTGACCTATTTGAAAGAAAGATAGTTTCCCCGGCTTGTTTCGGGAGTTAATTTATAATCTGTTCATGTAGATATTTGTCCTGGCATGTTTCAGATATTAATCTACAATCGGTTGTTCACATATAGTTGTACTTTCTTGTTTCAGGTATTAATCTGGAACCTGCTTTTTGTTGGTCGTAAAGATAATTGCTCTGGCTTGTTTCAGGAATTAATCTCTGACCTATTTGAGAGAAAGATAGTTTCCCCGGCTTGTTTCAGGAGTTAATCTATAATCTGCTCATGTAGATAGTTGTCATGGCTTGTTTCAAGTATTAATCTACAATCGGTTGTTCACAGATAGTTGTCCTGTCTTGTTTCAGGTATTAATCTGGAACCCGCTTTTTGTTGGCCATAGAGATAGTTGCCTTGGCTTGTTTCGGGAATTAATCTCTGACCTATTTGAAAGAAAGATAGTTTCCCCGGCTTGTTTCAGGAGTTAATCTGTAATATGCTCGTGTAGATAGTTGTCCTGGCTTGTTTAAGGTATTAATCTACAATCGGTTGTTCACAGATAGTTGTCCTGTCTTGTTTTAGGTATTAATCTGGAACCTGCTTTTTGTTGGTCGTAGAGATAATTTCCCTGTATTTTTTCAGGGATTAATCTCTGACCTATATGAAAGAAAGATAATTTCCCCGACTTGTTTCCAGAGTTAATCTTCCATCTGCTCATGTAGATAGTTGTCTTCGCTTATTTCAGGTATTAATCTATAATCGATTGTTCACAGATAGTTGTCCTGTCTCGTTCCTGGTATTAATTTGGAACCCGTTTTTTGTAGGTCATAGAGATAGTTTCCCTGGCTTGTTTCAGGAATTAATCTTTGCCCTATTTGAAAGAAAGATAATTTCCACGGCTTTTTTTCGAGATTTAATCTTCAATCTATTCATGTATATAATTGTCCTGGCTTGTTTCAGGTATTAATCTATAATCGGTTGTTCACAGATAGTTGTCCTATCTTGTTTCAGGTATTAATATGGAACCCTCTTTTTGTTGGCCGTAGAGATAGTTTCCCTGGCTTGTTTCAGGAATTAATCTCTGACCTATTTGAACGAAAGATAGTTTCCCTGGCTTGTTTCAGGAGTTAATCTTCAATATGCTCATGTAGATAGTTGTCCTGGCTTGTTTCAGGTATTAATCTATAATCGGGTGTTAACATATAGTTGTCCTGTCTTGTTTCAGGTATTAATCTGGAACCCGCTTTTTGTTGTCGGTAGAGATAGTTTCCCTGGCTTGTTTCAGGAATTAATCTATGACTTATTTGAAAGAAAGATAGTTTCCCCGGCTTGTTTCAGGAGTTAATCTATAATCTACTTATGTAGATAATTGTCCTGTCTTAATTCAGGTATTAATCTACAATATGCCCATGTAGATAGTTGTCCTGGCTTGTTTCAGGTATTAATCTACAATCGATTATTCACAGATAGTTGTCTTGTCTTGTTTCAGGTATTAATATAGAATCCTCTTTTTGTTGGCCATAAAGATAGTTTCCCTGGCTTGTTTCAGGAGTTAATCTCTGACCTATTTGAAAGAAAGATAGTTTCCCCGGCTTGTTTCGGGAGTTAATCTATAATCTGTTCATGTAGATATTTGTCC
Source organism: Vicia faba (assembly GCA_948472305.1). NCBI lineage: Eukaryota > Viridiplantae > Streptophyta > Magnoliopsida > Fabales > Fabaceae > Vicia > Vicia faba. The sequence continues at coordinate 573,521,679 of OX451738.1, forward strand.
TGGCTTGTTTCAGATATTAATCTACAATCGGTTGTTCACAGATAGTTGTACTTTCTTGTTTCACGTATTAATCTGGAACCTGCTTTTTGTTGGTCGTAGAGATAATTGCTCTGGCTTGTTTCAGGAATTAATCTCTGACCTATTTGAAAGAAATATAGTTTCCCTGACTTGTTTCCGGAGTTAATCTTCCATCTGCTCATGTAGATAGTTGTCATGGCTTGTTTCAGGTATTAATCTATAATCGGTTGTTCACAGATAGTTGTCCTGTCTTGTTTCAGGTATTAATATGGAACCCTCTTTTTGTTGGCCGTAGAGATAGTTTCCATGGCTTGTTTCAGGAATTAATCTCTGACCTATTTGAACGAAAGATAGTTTCCCTCGCTTGTTTCAGGAGTTAATCTTTAATCTGCTCATGTAGATAGTTGTCCTGGCTTGTTTCAGGTATTAATCTATAATCGCGTGTTAACATATAGTTGTCCTGTCTTGTTTCAGGTATTAATCTGGAACCCGCTTTTTGTTGTCGGTAGAGATAGTTTCCCTGACTTGTTTCAGGAATTAATCTTTGACCTATTTGAAAGAAAGATAGTTTCCCCGTCTTGTTTCGGGAGTTAATCTATAATCTACTTATGTAGATAGTTGTCCTGTCTTATTTCAGGTATTAATCTACAATCTACCCATGTAGATAGTTGTCCTGGCTTGTTTCAGGTATTAATCTACAATCGGTTATTCACAGATAATTGTCCTGTCTTATTTCAGGTATTAATCTAGAATCCGCTTTTTGTTGGCCATAGAGATAGTTTCCCTGGCTTGTTTTAGGAGTTAATCTCTGACCTATTTGAAAGAAAGATAGTTTCCCCGGCTTGTTTCGGGAGTTAATCTATAATCTGTTCATGTAGATATTTGTCCTGGCTTGTTTCAGATATTTATCTACAATCGGTTGTTCACATATAGTTGTACTTTCTTGTTTCAGGTATTAATCTGGAACCTGCTTTTTGTTGGTCGTAAAGATAATTGCTCTGGCTTGTTTCAGGAATTAATCTCTGACCTATTTGAGAGAAAGATAGTTTCCCCGGCTTGTTTCAGGAGTTAATCTATAATCTGCTCATGTAGATAGTTGTCCTGGCTTGTTTCAGGTATTAATCTACAATCGGTTGTTCACAGATAGTTGTCCTGTCTTGTTTCAGGTATTAATCTGGAACCCGCTTTTTGTTGGCCATAGAGATAGTTGCCTTGGCTTGTTTCGGGAATTAATCTCTGACCTATTTGAAAGAAAGATAGTTTCCCCGACTTGTTTCAGGAGTTAATCTATAATATGCTCGTGTAGATAGTTGTCCTGGCTTGTTTCAGGTATTAATCTACAATCGGTTGTTCACAGATAGTTGTCCTGTCTTGTTTTAGGTATTAATCTGGAACCTGCTTTTTGTTGGTCGTAGAGATAATTTCCCTGTATTGTTTCAGGAATTAATCTCTGACCTATTTGAAAGAAAGATAATTTCCCCGACTTGTTTCCAGAGTTAATCTTCCATCTGCTCATGTAGATAGTTGTCTTCGCTTATTTCAGGTATTAATCTATAATCGGTTGTTCACAGATAGTTGTCCTGTCTCGTTCCTGGTATTAATTTGGAACCCGTTTTTTGTAGGTCATAGAGATAGTTTCCCTGGCTTGTTTCAGGAATTAATCTTTGCCCTATTTGAAAGAAAGATAATTTCCACGGCTTTTTTTCGAGATTTAATCTTCAATCTATTCATGTATATAATTGTCCTGGCTTGTTTCAGGTATTAATCTATAATCGGTTGTTCACAGATAGTTGTCCTGTCTTGTTTCAGGTATTAATATGGAACCCTCTTTTTGTTGGCCGTAGAGATAGTTTCCCTGGCTTGTTTCAGGAATTAATCTCTGACCTATTTGAACGAAAGATAGTTTCCCTGGCTTGTTTCAGGAGTTAATCTTCAATATGCTCATGTAGATAGTTATCCTGGCTTGTTTCAGGTATTAATCTATAATCGGGTGTTAACATATAGTTGTCCTGTCTTGTTTCAGGTATTAATCTGGAACCCGCTTTTTGTTGTCGGTAGAGATAGTTTCCCTGGCTTATTTCAGGAATTAATCTATGACTTATTTGAAAGAAAGATAGTTTCCCCGGCTTGTTTCGGGAGTTAATCTATAATCTACTTATGTAGATAATTGTCCTGTCTTAATTCAGGTATTAATCTACAATATGCCCATGTAGATAGTTGTCCTGGCTTGTTTCAGGTATTAATCTACAATCGATTATTCACAGATAGTTGTCTTGTCTTGTTTCAGGTATTAATATAGAATCCTCTTTTTGTTGGCCATAGAGATAGTTTCCCTGGCTTGTTTCAGGAGTTAATCTCTGACCTATTTGAAAGAAAGATAATTTCCCCGGCTTGTTTCGGGAGTTAATCTATAATCTGTTCATGTAGATATTTGTCCTGGCTTGTTTCAGATATTAATCTACAATCGGTTGTTCACAGATAGTTGTACTTTCTTGTTTCAGGTATTAATCTGGAACCTGCTTTTTGTTGGTCGTAGAGATAATTGCTCTGGCTTGTTTCAGGAATTAATCTCTGACCTATTTGAAAGAAATATAGTTTCCCTGACTTGTTTCCGGAGTTAATCTTCCATCTGCTCATGTAGATAGTTGTCTTGGCTTATTTCAGGTATTAATCTATAATCGGTTGTTCACAGATAGTTGTCTTGTCTTGTTCCAGGTATTAATCTGGAACCCGTTTTTTGTAGGTCATAGAGATAGTTTCCCTGGCTTGTTTCAGGAATTAATCTTTGACCTATTTGAAAGAAAGATAATTTTCACGGCTTTTTTTCGAGATTTAATCTTCAATTTGTTCATGTAGATAGTTGTCCTGGCTTATTTCAGGTATTAATCTACAATCAATTGTTCACAGATAGTTGTCTTGTCTTGTTTTAGGTATTAATCTGGAACCCTCTTTTTGTTGGCCGTAGAGATAGTTGCCCTGCCTTGTTTCAGGAATTAATCTCTGACCAATTTGAAAGAAAGATAGTTTTCCCGGCTTGTTTCAGGAGTTAATCTTCAATCTACTTATGTAGATAGTTGTCCTGTCTTATTTCAGGTATTAATCTACAATCTTCCCATGTAGATAGTAGTCCTGGTTTGTTTCAGGTATTAATCTACAATCGATTATTCACAGATAGTTGTCCTTTCTAGTTTCAGGTATTAATCTAGAACCCACTTTTTGTTGGCCGTAGAGATAGTTGTCGTGGCTTGTTTTGAGAATAAATCTCTGACCTATTTGAAAGAAAGATAGTTTCCCCGACTTATTTCGGGAGTTAATCTTCAATCTGCTCATGTAGATAGTTGTCCTGGCTTGTTTCAGGTATTAATCTATAATTGGTTGTTCACAGATAGTTGTCCTGTCTTATTTCAGGTATTAATCTGGAACCCGCTTTTTGTTGGCCGTAGAGATAGTTGCCCTGGCTTATTTCAGGTATTAATCTCTGACCTATTTGAACTAAAGATAGTTCCCCAGCTTGTTTCGGGAGTTAAACTATAATCTGCTTATGTAGATAGTTGTCCTGGCTTGTTTCAGGTATTAATCTACAATCGGTTGTTCACATATAGTTGTCCTGTCTTGTTTCAGGGATTAATATGAAACCCGCTTTTTGTTGGTCATATAGATAATTGCCCTGGCTTGTTTCAGGAATTAATCTCTGACCTATTTGAAAGAAAGATAGTTTCCCCGACTTGTTTCAGAAGTTAATCTTCCATCTGCTCATGTAGATAGTTGTCCTGGCTTATTTCAGGTATTAATCTATAATCGGTTGTTCACAGAATGTTGTCCTGTCTTGTTTCAGGTATTAATCTGGAACTCGTTTTTTGTAGGTCATAGAGATAGTTTCCCTGGCTTGTTTCAGGATTTAATCTTTGACCTATTTGAAAGAAAGATAATTTCCCCGGCTTTTTTTCGAGATTTAATCTTCAATCTGTTCATGTAGATAGTTGTCCTGGCTTATTTCAGGTATTAATCTACAATCAATTGTTCAAAGATAGTTGTCCTGTCTTATTTCAGGTATTAATATGAAACCCTCATTTTGTTGGACGTAGAGATAGTTGCCCTGGCTTGTTTCAGGAATTAATCTCTGACCTATTCGAAAGAAAGATAGTTTCCCCGGCTTGTTTCAGGAGTTAATCTTCAATCTGCTCATGTAGATAGTTATCCTGGCTTGTTTCAGGTATTAATCTACAATCGGCTGTTAACATATAGTTGTCTTGTCTTGTTTCAGGTATTAATCTGGAACTTGCATTTTTTTGTCGGTAGAGATAAATTCCCTGGCTTGTTTCAGGAATTAATCTCTGACCTATTTGAAAGAAAGATAGTTTTCCCAGCTTTTTTCGGGAGTTAATCTTCAATCTACTTATGTAGATAGTTGTCCTGTCTTATTTCAGGTATTAATCTACAATCTGCCCATGTAGATAGTTGTCCTGGCTTGTTTTAGGTATTAATCTACAATCGGTTATTCACAGATAGTTATCCTTTCTTATTTCAGGTATTAATCTAGAACCCACTTTTTGTTGGCCGTAGAGATAGTCGCCCTGGCTTGTTTTGGGAATAAATCTCTGAATTATTTGAAAGAAAGATAGTTTCCCCGACTTATTTCGGGCGTTAATCTTCAATCTGCTCATGTAGATAGTTGTCCTGGCTTGTTTCAGGTATTAATCTATAATCAGTTGTTCATAGATAGTTATCCTTTCTTGTTTCAGGTATTAATCTAGAACCCGCTTTTTGTTGGCCGTAGAGATAGTTATCCTGGCTTGTTTCAGGAGTTAATCTCTGACCTATTTGAAAGAAAGATAGTTTCCCCGACTTGTTTCGGGAGTTAATCTATAATCTGCTCAGGTAGATATTTGTCCTGGCTTGTTTCAGCTATTAATCTACAATCGGTTATTCACAGATAGTTGTCCTGTCTTGTTTCAGGTATTAATCTGGAACCTTCTTTTTGTTGGTGGTAGAGATAATTTCTCTGGCTTGTTTAAGGAATTAATCTCTGACCTATTTGAAAGAAAGATAGTTTCCCCGACTTGTTTTGGAAGCTAATCTTCTATCTGCTCATGTAGATAGTTGTCCTGGCATATTTAAGGTATTAATCTATAATCGGTTGTTCACAGAATGTTGTCCTGTCTTGTTTCAGGTATTAATCTGGAACTCATTTTTTGTAGGTCATACAAATAGTTTCCCTGGCTTGTTTCAGGAATTAATCCTTGACCTATTTGAAAGAAAGATAATTTCCCCGGCTTTTTTTCGAGATTTAATCTTCAATCTGTTCATGTAAATAGTTGTTCAAGCTTATTTCAGGTATTAATCTACAATTAATTGTTCACAGATAGTTTCCCTGTCTTGTTTTAGGTATTAATATGGAACCCTCTTTTTGTTGGCCGTAGAGATTGTTGCCCTGGCTTGTTTCAAGAATTAATCTTTGACCTATTTGAAAGAAAGATAGTTTCCCCAGCTTGTTTCAGGAGTTAATCTTCAATCTGCTCATGTAGATAGTTATCCTGGCTTGTTTCAGGTATTAATCTACAATCGGCTGTTAACATATAGTTGTCTTGTCTTGTTTCAGGTATTAATCTGGAACCCGCTTTTTGTTGTCGGTAGAGATAGTTTCCCTGGCTTGTTTCAGGAATTAATCTCTGACCTATTTGAAAGAAAGATAGTTTCCCCAGCTTGTTTCGGGAGTTAATCTTCAATCTACTTATGTAGATAGTTGTCCAGTCTTATTTCAGGTATTAATCTACAATCTGCCCATGTAGATAGCTGTCCTTTCTTGTTTCAGGTATTAATCTAGAACCCACTTTTTGTTGGCCGTGGAGATAGTTGTCGTGGCTTGTTTTGGGAATAAATCTCTGACCTATTTGAGAGAAAGATAGTTTCCCTGACTTATTTCAGGAGTTAATCTTCAATTTGCTCATGTAGATAGTTGTCCTGGCTTGTTTCAGGTATTAATCTATAATCGGTTCTTCCCAGATAGTTGTCCTGTCTTGTTTCAGGTATTAATCTGGAACCCGCTTTTTGTTGGCCGTAGAGATAGTTGCCCTGGCTTATTTCAGGTATTAATCTCTGACCTATTTGAAATAAAGATAGTTTCCCAAGCTTGTTTCGGGAGTTAATCTATAATCTGCTTATGTAGATAGTTGTCTTGGCTTGTTTCAGGTATTAATCTATAATCGGTTATTTCACAGATAGTTGTCTTGTCTTGTTTCAGGGATTAATATGAAACCCGCTTTTTGTTGGTCATATAGATAATTGCCCTGGCTTGTTTCAGGAATTAATCTCTGACCTATTTGAAAGAAAGATAGTTTCCCCGACTTGTTTCAGAAGTTAATCTTCCATCTGCTCATTTAGATAGTTGTCCTGGCTTATTTCAGGTATTAATCTATAATCGGTTGTTCACAGAATGTTGTCCTGTCTTGTTTCAGGTATTAATCTGGAACTCGTTTTTTGTAGGTCATAGAGATAGTTTCCCTGGCTTGTTTCAGGATTTAATCTTTGACCTATTTGAAAGAAAGATAATTTCCCCAGATTTTTTTCGAGATTTAATCTTCAATCTGTTCATGTAGATAGTTGTCCTGGCTTATTTCAGGTATTAATCTACAATCAATTGTTCACAGATAGTTGTCCTGTCTTGTTTCAGGTATTAATATGGAACCCTCTTTTTGTTGGCCGTAGAGATAGTTGCCCTGGCTTGTTTCAGGAATTAATCTCTGACCTATTTGAAAGAAAGATAGTTTCCCCGGCTTGTTTCAAGAGTTAATTTTCAATCTGCTCATGTAGATAGTTATCTTGGCTTGTTTCAGGTATTAATCTATAATCCGCTGTTAACATATAGTTGTCTTGTCTTGTTTCAGGTATTAATCCGGAACACGCATTTTGTTGTCGGTAGAGATAGATTCCCTGGCTTATTTCAGGAATTAATCTCTGACCTATTTGAAATAAAGATAGTTTCCCCAGCTTTTTTCGGGAGTTAATCTTCAATCTACTTATGTAGATAGTTGTCCTGTCTTATTTCAGGTATTAATCTACAATCTGCCCATGTAGATAGTTGTCATGGCTTGTTTCAGGTATTAATGTACAATCGGTTATTCACAAATAGTTGTCCTTTCTAGTTTCAGGTATTAATCTAGAACCCACTTTTTGTTGGCCGTAGAGATAGTTGCCCTGGCTTGTCTTGGGAATAAATCTCTGACATATTTGAAAGAAAGATAGTTTCCCCGACTTATTTCGAGCGTTAATCTTCAATCTACTCATGTAAATAGTTGTCCTGGCTTGTTTCATGTATTAATCTATAATCGGTTGTTCACATATAGTTATCCTATCTTGTTTCAGGTATTAATCTAGAACCCGCTTTTTGTGGGCCGTAGAGATAGTTTCCCTGGCTTGTTTCAGGAGTTAATGTCTGACCTATTTGAAAGAAAGATAGTTTCCCCGGCTTGTTTCAGGAGTTAATCTATAATCTGCTCAGGTAGATATTTGTCCTGGCTTGTTTCAGCTATTAATCTACAATCGGTTGTTCACAGATAGTTGTCCTGTCTTGTTTCAGGTATTAATCTGGAACCTGCTTTTTGTTGGTCGTAGAGATAATTGCTCTGGCTTATTTTAGTAATTAATCTCTGACCTATTTGAAAGAAAGATAGTTTCCCCGACTTGTTTTGGAAGTTAATCTTCCATCTGCGTATGTAGATAGTTGTCCTGGCATATTTGAGGTATTAATCTATAATCGGTTGTTCACAGAATGTTGTCCTGTATTGTTTTAGGTATTAATCTGGAACTCGTTTTTTGTAGGTCATACAAATAGTTTCCCTGGCTTCTTTCAGGAATTAATCCTTAACCTATTTGAAAGAAAGATAATTTCTCCGGCTTTTTTTCGAGATTTAATCTTCAATCTGTTCATGTAGATAGTTGTCCAGGCTTATTTCAAGTATTAATCTACAATCAATTGTTCACAGATAGTTGCCCTGTCTTGTTTTAGGTATTAATATGGAACCCTCTTTTTGTTGGCTGTAGAGATAGATGCCCTGGCTTGTTTCAGGAATTAATCTCTGGCCTATTTGAAAGAAAGATAGTTTCCCCGGCTTGTTTCAGGAGTTAATCTTCAATCTGCTCATGTAGATAGTTGTCCTGGCCTTTTTCAGGAATTAATCTATAATCGGATGTTAACATATAGTTGTCCTGTCTTGTTTTAGGTATTAATCTGGAACCCGCATTTTGTTGTCGATAGAGATAGTTTCCCTGGCTTGTTTCAGGAATTAATCTCTGACCTATTTGAAAGAAAGATAGTTTCCCCGGCTTGTATCGGGAGTTAATCTTCAATCTACTTATGTAGATAGTTGTCCTGTCTTATTTCAGGTATTAATCTACAATCTTTCCATGTACATAGTTGTCCTGGCTTGTTTCAGGTATTAATCTACAATCGGTTATTCACAGATAAATGTACTTTCTTGTTTCAGGTAATAATCTAGAACCCACTTTTTGTTGGTCGTAGAGATAGATTCCCTGGCTTGTTTTGGGAATAAATCTCTGATCTATTTGAAAGAAAGATAGTTTCCCCGACTTATTTCGGGCGTTAATCTTCAATCTGCTCATGTAGATAGTTGTCCTGGCTTGTTTAAAGTATTAATCTATAATCGGTTGTTCACAGATAGTTGTCATGTCTTGATTCAGGTATTAATCTAGAACCCGCTTTTTGTTGGCCATAGAGATAGTTTCCCTGGCTTGTTTCAGGAGTTAATCTCTGACCTATTTGAAAGAAAGATAGTTTCCCCGGCTTGTTTCGGGAGTTAATCTATAATCTGTTCATGTAGATATTTGTCTTGGCTTGTTTCAGGTATTAATCTACAATCGGTTGTTCACAGATAGTTGTCCTGTCTTGTTTCAGGTATTAATCTGGAACCTGCTTTTTGTTGGTCGTAAAGATAATTGCTCTGGCTTGTTTCAGGAATTAATCTCTGACCTATTTGAAAGAAAGATAGTTTCCCCGACTTGTTTTCGGAATTAATCTTCCATCTGCTCATGTAGATAGTTGTCTTGGCTTATTTCAGGTATTAATCTATAATCGGTTGTTCACAGATAGTTGTCTTGTCCTGTTCCAGGTATTAATCTGGAACCCTTTTTTTGTAGGTCATAGAGATAGTTTCCCTGGCTTGTTTCAGGAATTAATCTTTGACCTATTTGAAAGAAAGATAATTTCCACTGCTTTTTTTCCAGATTTAATGTTCAATCTGTTCATGTAGATAGTTGTCCTGGCTTATTTCAGGTATTAATCTACAATCAATTATTCACAGATAGTTGTCCTGTCTTGTTTCAAGTATCAATATGGATCCTTCTTTTTGTTGGCCGTAGAGATTGTTGCCCTGGCTTGTTTCAGGAATTAATCTCTGACCTATTTGAAAGAAAGATAGTTTTCCCGGCTTGTTTCAGGAGTTAATCTTCAATCTGCTCATGTAGATAGTTATCCTGGCTTGTTTCAGGTATTAATCTACAATCGGCTGTTAACATATAGTTGTCTTGTCTTTTTTCAAGTATTAATCTGGAACCCACTTTTTGTTGTCGGTAGAGATAGTTTCCCTGGCTTGTTTCAGGAATTAATCTCTGACTTATTTGAAAGAAAGATAGTTTCCCCAGCTTGTTTCAGGAGTTAATCTTCAATCTACTTATGTAGATAGTTGTCCTGTCTTATTTCAGGTATTAATCGACAATCTCCCCATGTAGATAGTTGTCCTGGCTTGTTTCAGGTATTAATCTACAATCAGTTATTCACAGATAGTTATCCTTTCTTGTTTCAGGTATTAATCTCGAACCCACTTTTTATTGGTCATAGAGATAGTTATCCTGGCTTGTTTTGGGAATAAATCTCTGACCTATTTGAAAGAAAGATAGTTTCCTCGACTTATTTCTGGAATTAATCTTCAATCTGCTCATGTAGAAAGTTGTCTTGGCTTATTAAAGGTACTAATCTATAATCGGTTGTTCACTGATAGTTGTCCTGTCTTGTTTCAGGTGTTAATCTGGAACCCGCTTTTTGTTGGCCGTAGAGATAGTTGCCCTAGCTTGTTTCAGGAATTATTCTCTGACCTATTTGAAAGAAATATAGTTTCCCCAGCTTGTTTCGGGAGTAAATCTATAATTTGCTTATGTAGATAGTTGTCTTGTGTTGTTTCAGGTATTAATCTACAATCGGTTGTTCACAGATAGTTGTCCTGTCTTGTTTCAGGGATTAATATGAAACCCGCTTTTTGTTGGTCATATAGATAATTTCCATGGCTTGTTTCAGGAATTAATCTCTGGCCTATTTGAAATAAAGATAGTTTCCTTAGCTTGTTTCGGGAGTTAATCTTCAATCTACTTATGTAGATAGTTGTCATGTCTTATTTCAGGTATTAATCTACAATCTGCCCATGTAGATAGTTGTCCTGGCTTGTTTCAGGTATTAATCTACAATCGGTTATTCACAGATAGTTGTCCTTTCTTGTTTCAGGTATTAATCTCGAACCCAATTTTTGTTGGCCGTAGAGATAGTTGCCCTGGCTTGTTTTAGGAATAAATCTCTGACCTATTTGAAAGAAAGATAGTTTCCCCGACTTGTTTTAGAAGTTAATCTTCCATCTGCTCATGTAGATAGTTGTCCTGGCATATTTCAGGTATTAATCTATAATCGGTTGTTCACAGAATGTTGTCCTGTCTTGTTTCAGGTATTAATCTGGAACTCGTTTTTTGTAGGTCATACAAATAGTTTCCCTGGCTTGTTTCAGGAATTAATCCTTGACCTATTTGAAAGAAAGATAATTTCCCCGGCTTTTTTTCGAGATTTAATCTTCAATTTGTTCATGTAGATAGTTGTCCAGGCTTATTTCAGGTATTAATCTACAATCAATTGTTCACAGATAGTTGCCCTGTCTTGTTTTAGGTATTAATATGGAACCCTCTTTTTGTTGGCCGTAGAGATAGTTGCCCTGCCTTGTTTCAGAAATTAATCTCTGACCTATTTGAAAGAAAGATAAATTCCCCGACTTGTTTCAGGAGTTAATCTTCAATCTGCTCATGTAGATAGTTATCCTGGCCTTTTTCAGGAATTAATCTATAATCGGCTGTAAACATATAGTTGTCCTGTCTTGTTTTAGGTATTAATCTGGAACCCGCTTTTTGTTGTCGATAGAGATAGTTTCCCTGGCTTGTTTCAGGAATTAATCTCTGACCTATTTGAAAGAAAGATGGTTTCCCCGGCTTGTATCGGGAGTTAATCTTCAATCTACTTATGTAGATAGTTGTCCTGTCTTATTTCAGGTATTAATCTACAATCTTCCCATGTACATAGTTGTCCTGGCTTGTTTCAGGTATTAATCTACAACCGGTTATTCACATATAGTTGTCCTTTCTTGTTTTAGGTATTAATCTAGAACCCACTTTTTGTTGGCCGTAGAGATAGTTTCCCTGGCTTGTTTTGGGAATAAATCTCTGATCTATTTGAAAGAAAGATAGTTTCCCCGACTTATTTCGGGCGTTAATCTTCAATCTGCTCATGTAGATAGTTGTCCTGGCTTGTTTCAGGTATTAATCTATAATCGGTTGTTCACAGATAGTTGTCCTGTCTTGTTTCAGGTATTAATCTAGAACCCGCTTTTTGTTGGCCATAGAGATAGTTTCCCTGGCTTGTTTTAGGAGTTAATCTCTGACCTATTTGAAAGAAAGATAGTTTCCCCGGCTTGTTTCGGGAGTTAATCTATAATTTGTTAATGTAGATATTTGTCCTGGCTTGTGTCAGGTATTAATCTACAATCGGTTATTCACAGATAGTTGTCCTTTCTTGTTTCAGGTATTAATCTAGAACCCACTTTTTGTTGGCCGTAGAGATAGTTGCCCTGGCTTGTTTTGGGAATAAATCTATGACATATTTGAAAGAAAGATAGTTTCCCCGACTTATTTCAGGATTTAATCTTCAATCTGCTCATGTAGATAGTTGTCCTGGCTTATTTCAGATATTAATCTATAATCGGTTGTTTACAAATAGTTGTCCTGTCTTATTTCAGGTATTAATCTGGAACCCGCTTTTTGTTGGCCGTAGAGATAGTTGCCCTGGCTTGTTTCAGGAATTAATCTCTGACCTATTTGAAAGAAAGATAGTTTCCCCAGCTTGTTTCGAGAGTTAATCTATAATCTGCTTATGTAGATAGTTTTCCTGGCTTGTTTCAGGTATTAATCTATAATCGGTTGTTCACATATAGTTGTACTGTCTTGTTTCAGGGATTAATATGAAACCCGCTTTTTGTTGGTCATATAGATATTTGCCCTGGCTTGTTTCTGGAATTAATCTCTGACCTATTTGAAAGAAAGATAGTTTCCCCGACTTGTTTCGGAAGTTAATCTTCCATCTGCTCATGTAGATAGTTGTCCTGGCTTATTTCAGGTATTAATCTATAATCGGTGTTCACAGAATGTTGTCCTGTCTTGTTTCAGGTATTAATCTGGAACCCGTTTTTTGTAGGTCAATGAGATAGTTTCCCTGGCTTGTTTCAGGAATTAATCTTTGACCTATTTGAAAGAAAGATAATTTCCCCGGCTTTTTTTCGAGATTTAATCTTTAATCTGTTTATGTAGATAGTTGTCCTGGCTTATTTCAGGTATTAATCTACAATCAATTGTTCACAGATAGTTTCCCTGTCTTGTTTTAGGTATTAATATGGAACCCTCTTTTTAATGGTCGTAGAGATAGTTGCCCTGGCTTGTTTCAGGAATTAATCTCTGGCCTATTTGAAAGAAAGATAGTTTCCCCGACTTGTTTCAGGAGTTAATCTTCAATATGCTCATGTAGATAGTTGTCCTGTCCTTTTTCAGGTATTCATCTATAATCGGCTGTTAACATATAGTTGTCCTATCTTGTTTCAGGTTTTAATCGGGAACCTGCTTTTTGTTGGTCATAGAGATAGTTTCCCTGACTTGTTTCAGGAATTAATCTCTAACCTATTTGAAAGAAAGATAGTTTTCCCGACATGTTTCGGGAGTTAATCTTCAATCTACTTATGTAGATAGTTGTCCTGTCTTATTTCAGGTATTAATCTACAATCTTCCCACGTAGATAGTTGTCCTGGCTTGTTTCAGGTATTAATTTATAATCGGTTATTCACAGATAGTTGTCCTGTCTTGTTTCAGGTATTAATCTAGAACCCACTTTTTGTTGGTCGTAGAGATAGTTGCCCTGGCTTATTTCGGGAATAAATCTCTGACCTATTTGAAAGAAATATAGTTTCCCCGACTTATTTCGGGATTTAATCTTCAATCTGCTCATGTAGATAGTTGTCCTGGCTTGTTTCAGGTATTAATCTATAATCAGTTGTTCACAGATAGTTGCCCTGTCTTGTTTCAGGTATTAATCTGGAACCCGCTTTTTGTTAGCCGTAGAGATAGTAGCCCTGGCTTGATTCAGGAATTAATCTCTGACCTATTTGAAAGAAAGATAGTTTCCCCAGCTTGTTTCAGTAGTTAATTATAATTTGCTGATGTAGATAGTTGTCCTGGCTTGTTTCAGGTATTAATCTACAATCGGTTGTTCAGGGATAGTTGTCCTATCTTGTTTCAGGTATTAATCTGGAACCCGCTTTTTGTTGGTCGTAGAGATAATTGCCCTGGCCTGTTTTAGGAATTAGTCTCTAACCTATTTGAAAGAAAGATAGTTTCCCCGACTTGTTTCGGGAGTTAATCTTCCATCTGCTCATGTAGATAGTTGTCCTGGCTTATTTTAGGTATTAATCTATAATCAGTTGTTCACAAAATGTTGTCCTGTCTTGTTTTAGGTATTAATCTGGAACCCGTTTTTTGTAGGTCATAGAGATAGTTTCCCTGGCTTGTTTGAGGAATTAATATTTGACCTATTTAAAAGAAAGATAGTTTCCCCGACTTGTTTCAGGGGTTAATATATAATTTGCTCATGTAGATAGTTGTCCTGGCTTATTTCAGGTATTAATCTACAATTGGTTGTTCACAGATAGTTGTCCTATCATGTTTCAGGTATTAATCTGGAAGCCTCTTTTTGTTGGTCTTAGAGATAATTGCCCTGGCTTGTTTCAGAAATTAATCTTTGACCTATTTGAAAGAAAGATAGTTTCCCCAGCTTGTTTCAGGAGTTAATCTTCAATCTGCTCATATAGATAAATCTCCTGGCTTGTTTCAGGTATTAATCTACAATCGGTTATTCACAAATAGTTGTCCTGTCTTGTTTCCGATACTAATCTGGAACCTTCTTTTTGTTGGCCATAGAGATAGTTGCCTTGGGTTGTTTTAGGAATTAATCTATGACCTATTTGAAAGAAAGATAGTTTCCCTGGCTTGTTTCGGGAGTTAATCTTCAATTTACTCATGTAGATAATTGTCCTGGCTTGTGTCAGGGTTTCATCTACAATTGGTTTCTCATAGATAGTTGTCCTGTCTTGTTTCAGGTATTAATCTACAATGTTCTCATGTAGACAGTTGTCCTGGCTTGTTTCAGGTATTAATCTATAATCGTTTGTTCACAGATAGTTGTCCTGTCTTGTTTCAGGTATTAATCTAGAACCCGCTTTTTGTTGTCCATAGAGATAGTTTCCCTGGCTTGTTTAAGGAGTTAATCTCTGACCTATTTGAAAGAAAGATAGTTTCCCTGGCTTGTTTCGGGAGTTAATCTATAATCTGTTCATGTAGATATTTGTCCTGGCTTGTTTCAGGTATTAATCTACAATCGGTTGTTCACAGATAGTTGTCCTGTCTTGTTTCAGGTATTAATCTGGAACCTGCTTTTTGTTGGTCGTAAAGATAATTGCTCTGGCTTGTTTCAGGAATTAATCTCTAACCTATTTGAAAGAAAGATAGTTTCCCCGACTTGTTTCCGGAGTTAATCTTCCATCTGCTCATGTAGATAGTTGTCTTGGCTTATTTCAGGTATTAATCTATAATCGGTTATTCACAGATAGTTGTCTTGTCTTATTCCAAGTATTAATCTGGAACCCGTTTTTTGTAGGTCATAGAGATAGTTTCCCTGGCTTGTTTCAGGAATTAATCTTTGACCTATTTGAAAGAAAGATAATTCCCACTGCTTTTTTTCCAGATTTAATCTTCAATATGTTCATGTAGATAGTTGTCCTGGCTTATTTCAGGTATTAATCTACAATCAATTGTTCACAGATAGTTGTCCTGTCTTGTTTCAGGTATCAATATGTATCCCTCTTTTTGTTGGCCGTAGAGATTGTTGCCCTGGCTTGTTTTAGGAATTAATCTCTGACCTATTTGAAAGAAAGATAGTTTCCCCGGCTTGTTTCAGGAGTTATTCTTAAATCTTCTCATGTAGATAGTTATCCTGGCTTGTTTCAAGTATTAATCTACAATCGGATGTTAACATATAGTTGTCTTGTCTATTTTCAGGTATTAATATGGAACCCGATTTTTGTTGTCGGTAGAGATAGTTTCCCTGGCTTGTTTCAGGAATTAATCTCTGACTTATTTCAGGTATTAATCTACAATCTCCCCATGTAGATAGTTGTCCTGGCTTGTTTCAGGTATTAATCTACAACCGGTTATTCACAGATAGTTGTCCTTTCTTGTTTCAGGTATTAATCTCGAACCCGCTTTTTGTTGGTCGTAGAGATAATTGCCCTGGCTTGTTTTAGGAATTAATCTCTAACCTATTTGAAAGAAAGATAGTTTCCCCGACTTGTTTCGGGAGTTAATTTTCCATCTGCTCATGAAGATAGTTGTCCTGGCTTATTTTAGGTATTAATCTATAATCGGTTGTTCACAAAATGTTGTCCTGTCTTGTTTCAGGTATTAATCTGGAACCCGTTTTTTGTAGGTCATAGAGATAGTTTCCCTGGCTTGTTTGGGGAATTAATATTTGACCTATTTAAAAGAAAGATAGTTTCCCCGACTTGTTTCAGGGGTTAATATATAATTTGCTCATGTTGATAGTTGTCCTGGCTTATTTCAGGTATTAATCTACAATCGGTTGTTCACAGATAGTTGTCCTGTCTTGTTTCAGGTATTAATCTGGAACCCGCTTTTTGTTGGTCATAGAGAAAATTGCCCTGGCTTGTTTCAGGAATTAATCTTTGACCTATTTGAAAGAAAGATAGTTTCCCCAGCTTGTTTCAGGAGTTAATCTTCAATCTGCTCATGTAGATAAATGTCCTGGCTTGTTTCAGGTATTAATCTACAATCGGTTATTCACAAATAGTTGTCCTGTCTTGTTTCCGGTATTAATCTGGAACCTTCTTTTTGTTGGCCATAGAGATAGTTGCCTTGGGTTGTTTCAGGAATTAATCTATGACCTATTTGAAAGAAAGATAGTTTCCCTGGCTTGTTTCGGGAGTTAATCTTCAATTTACTCATGTAGATATTTGTCCTGGCTTGTGTCAGGGTTTCATCTACAATTGGTTTCTCATAGATAGTTGTCCTGTCTTGTTTCAGGTATTAATCTACAATGTTCTCATGTAGATAGTTGTCCTTGAAGGGGTGAAAAACACAAAAAGGGGGGGTTGAATTGTAAAACTGAAGTCTAAAGCAATTGACAAGATATTTTTATCCTGGTTCGTTTGATCTCAAACTACTCCAGTCCACCCGTCAAGGTGATTTCGCCTCTCTCCAACGAGGTCTTAATTCACTATATTCAACTGAATATTACAGACTGCTTTACCAACTGCTAAAGCCTTCTTGATTCAAACCACAACCCGGTTTGTCAAGGCAACACTTTCTTACAAGGTTATAAAACAATGTGTGTGAATGTTTTCTACAAAACTTTATCACAACTGTGATGTATACACAAAATGAAGCTTAGAAACTAGATTGCTAAACAATAATGAATATCAGAGTATGTGGTTTAGCAAAACTGGTAGAATGAAGATTATGGTTCAGCTTTGTGCGTGTAGAGAGTTGGAGAGCATTAGCCATTATAATCTTCAAAGCCTTGTTTATATAGCACTTGAGAAGATGAACGTTGAATGCAATATTCTTGATTCAATGCTAATAACAAGCTTTCCTTATTGAGCATATCTTGTCTGGAATGAGGCTGTTGGAATTAATTAGCTTTCAATGCACAGTACCGTTGCTTCTTTAACGCAAGTTCTGGCTTGGCTCATTCTGATTCTGCTTCGCTGCTGATGAACTATTGTGTTTCTGTATCAGAGTGTTTGAGCGCAGTCTTGTTCATCAAGCTTCAGCATGTACGTGAGTTGATTATCTGATCTTGACGTTCTGATGTAGCAACTTCTGATGCTGGTGTATGAAATCAAGTTCTGATGCTGAAAAGACGTGATCTTGCTTATACCAATCAGAGTATCTGCAAGTCAGAACATAATAATTTTAGGCAGCATATAGTTCATTCATGAAGCTTATAAATACTATATCTTTTCACTTTGTTATCATCAAAACTTAATTATAGGGTAGTAGATTCAAACATTGTTCTAACAATCTCCCCCTTTTTGATGATGACAAAAACTAGATATTTTAAATGAAAAATAACGTGAAAAGGTATCTGGAAAATGTATCAGAGTAAGAAGTAAAAAGAATAAGGAGTAAGGAAATACTCCCCCTGAATTTATTACTTCCCTTTGATTATACGTGTTCTTCGGAATCAGATCTTTTTCTTTCTTTGAGCATCAGATTATCAGAGTCTTTGACTTATCAGAGAGCAGAGCTTCAGAACTATTCCTGTCAGAGCTTTGCTTTGGATCAGAGTATTAGGTCGATCAGAACTTCATATTGATCAGAGCAACTTTGGTCAGAGCTTCTACATTTTGATCAGAGCTTCTAGTCTTCATAGTGTCCAGGAGCTTCCTTGTGCCTGTAGACTTTAAACAAAACAGAAAAACATTTCAAGTAGTAGAGTTAGAATGTTTGAGAATTTCTGTCTAGTTAGCCCGTTATTGATTTAAATATCATTCTTGTTCTCCCCCTTTTTGTCAGCAATCAAAAAGTGTTGGTGATGTGGTAAAACAATTTAGATCAGAAAAACTAATCATATTAATAGTTCAGAATCAGAGCAAACATTACAAAACATAATCAAAACAGTACATCAGAAAATCAGGAAAACATGGAAAAGTTATGCATGAAAAAGATTTAAGGTTGAGGGGGCATGCGTGAGAACAGGCTTTCCAGCATCGCTTGAATCTTTTCAGAAGTTTCATTTTGCTTCTGAACCATGTTGACAACAGTGTCAATCTTGCTGTCCTGCACGTCCATTCTTGCTTTCATCTTCTGATCATTGTCGTCCATCCGCTGCTGTAGACGCAAGTCATTCAGCCTTAGTTCTTCCAGAGTCTGCCTGTCCAAGGCAGCTTGAGAAGCATCAGAAGGAGGAGGCTTCTCAGAACTTTCAGCGACATCCGCTGCTTGACTTTCATCCTGAATGGTCTTGTCTTCTTCTGATGGTTGCACCTGTGCAGCTTGCTGTTTCTCAGACCAAGGTTCACTGTCTAGAGGGAGCACGTCTTCCTGAGGCAGCTGACTTTCAACTTCCTTCAGCAGCTTGCTGAAGTTCTGTTGTGCCTGCTCATAGTTGATATCCTGCAACTTGAGGGCTTCAGCACGTACCCATAGTCTGAACTGTGACCAGAGCTGATCAGAAGCAGTTGGGTCAATCATCCCAGGACAGACTTGCTTCAAAGAAGCAATCCATTGCAGCACACCTGTTTCAAAATTCAAAATACCAGAGCCAACATCTGGTTGCTTTGGTTTTGGGATGGCAATTTTGTGTCTTAGATCAGCAAGACGTTCAAGACTGGTTAAGTCAATGAAAGTCCTGCTGGGGTTTTCAGAGGTTTGCTGAGAGGCTGTTTGTTTTGGAGGAGGGGTATCAGAGTCAGAGTCAGATATTTCGATTGGAGTGGATGGTGGTTTGGGAGTATTTGGAGGTGTTGATTCTTCTGAAGATGGTAACTGGGGCATGACAATAGTGGTTCCACATGGCAACTGGATTGCCAGCGGTGAAGGTTGAGGTGAGTGAGGGTCAGATTTATGAGGAGAAGGGGTTTCAGAATGGTGAAACTCTGTTTGTGGTGAAGGTGGATTTATTTCTGGTTGGGTAGAGGGAGGAGGAATCTCTGATTGCTTAGGGATCATAGGTTCTTCTGTGAGTGGTTGTTGTTGATGTGGTTCTGGTTCTGGTTGTTGTTGTATTTCTGGTTGTGGAGGAGGAATATTTTGTGGTTTTGGTTGAGCAGAGGCATGTTCACGCTCAATATCAGCCAGCACTTGGTCAAGTGCTGTTGTTGTTGAAATTGTTGGTTGTTTGGGTTGTTTAGTTCTAGGTCTTCTGAGTAGTAAGGCCTCAGAAGGGTCTTCTGGTATGGTTTCATCAATGGTAGGGATTGGAATTGATATTCTATGGGAGGTTTGAGGAGCAGCAGATGCTGGAATAGTAAAAGATTTTGAAATAGGGGCAGCAGATGAAATACCTCTTTTCTTTGGAGTCTGCTGAGACGATCCTTCTGATGGCGCTTTCCTCTTCTTTGTCTTCTTCAAAGTCACTTCTGGTTCTGGTTGACGCAGATCTTTGATGTTCAGCTTTGAACCTGTATCTTCTGCCTTGTACGCATCTGGGTACCTGAGAAACATCTCTGGTTTGGATTCCATTTCAGAAAATACCGGAAAATCACTCAGAGGCACTCTTCTGCTGGAGATATCAGCAGTTGAAGTAGCTCTGGGTTCCTTCTGAATATTTTCTATCAGCTTCATCTTCTTCAGATTCTTAGCGTTCAGCGGTTTCCCAATAGTTGGTTCAATAGTGCTCAGCTCCTGAGCTTCGATCAGATGTTCAATCAGCCTATTCTCTGTCAGAATATCTGATATAAGCCTTCCAAACGGTATCCAGTCTCTCTTGGTTCTTTCTTCTTCTCTAGTTTCTTTCACACTGGTTTTGAGATGGTTGAACAAGAAGTGAGCCAGATTGATCTTAATCTTCTGATCAATAAAGTAGATCAGAAACTGCTGATCCACATTTATATAATCAGGAGAACTTGTTGGTTTCCTGTGGTTGAAGCATCCCAGAATAATCTTAGCCCATACTCTGTAGTGATCCTTCAGATCCTTAATCTTGCTGCTGGGCATTCCAAGAGTGAAAATCCTGTTCGCTACCACACCTACATCAGCGCATCTTTCAGCCATGTCCACACAACGGACTCCACCACCACTTTGACCGATTAGCCTTGCAATGAGATCTTCAGAAATCACAATCTTCTTTCCCATGACAGAAGAGATGACTAGATGTTTTGAAACCTTGGCGTGAATCCAAAATTCCTTGACTAGCGCTGGGAATGTTGGTCCAACCAACCTATCGAAATACCTCTCCCACTTTTGAACCCTAATTTCTTCAGTTAGGTCAAAACCATTTTCCTTCAAGCTTTCAAAGTCAATGATTAACTCAGAAAGCACTTCAAGGTTCTTTACCGGAGTGAGAAGAGTTCTGAGTGGCACCTGATATTGTTCAGAGGTTGCTTTCTTCTGATTGCCTGCAGAAATGCTGGAGGATGCCATTGTTCACACTAAAAGGGGTTTTGAGAATGATTTGAAGAAAAGGTTTGCAAGGGATGAACTCAGAAATATGCAGAAAAAGCTTGAGTGTTAATGAGAAAGCGTAAAGAATAAATGAGAGATTAATGTGCTTAAATAGAGTTTTCAAAAATTATTTTGAAAATATAAACGTTTTTAAGAGAGAGAAAAATAATGATTGCCATTTAAAAAGCGTGATTACTTTTCATTAAATGCTTGCTGATTTTGGGGGATTTGAGAAAGATACTTAAAAACGGTTACCAGACATGTGTCTCAATGCACCCAATCAGCGCTTTGCCTTCTCAGAAGCGTGCACGCGTTCAGCTTCAGAGATATGCTGATGATTGGATGACACTTGTTTGATGTAGTGATCAACACGTCTGTCTTTGAGATTAGACTCTCAGATCTTTAGACTTGCATCTGATACAATCTGCATGTTCTATCTTTCTGAAAGGAGATTGATCAGAAGTTCACAGTAAAATAATTACATTCTGAAAGTAAATATATGGAATTAAAACATTTTCACTCTGGGCACACTTTCATGCTGAGATGTTTCAGAATGAAATTAAACCTATCTTCTGAAAGGGGTTTAGTAAAGATATCAGCCCATTGATGGTCTGTATCTATAAATTTTAAGTTCAAAATACCTTTCTGAATATAGTCCCTAATGAAATGATGTTTTATTTCTATATGCTTAGCTCTAGAATGTAAAATTGGATTCTTACTTAAGCAAATAGCAGAAGTATTATCACAAAGTATAGGAATGTTACTCTCAAAAATCTGGAAGTCTTCAAGCTGACTTTTCATCCAGAGCATTTGTGTGCTACATCCTGCTGATGCTATGTACTCAGCTTCTGCTGTTGACAGAGCAATTGTTGATTGCCTTTTGCTGGACCAAGAGATCAGATTTTCTCCCAGAAACTGGCAGCTTCCAGAAGTACTTTTACGTTCCACTCTGTCTCCAGCAAAATCAGCATCACAGTAGCCTACTAAGCTGTAATCACTGGATTTTCTATAAAACAAACCCAGATTAGTAGTACCTTTCAGATACTTGAAAATTCGCTTAACAGCTGTTAAGTGAGATTCTCTAGGATCTGATTGGAATCTAGCACAGATACAAACGCTGAATAATATGTCAGGTCTTGAAGCAGTCAGATAGAGGAGAGAACCAATCATACCTCTGTAGACTTTCTGTTCTACACTTTTGCTTACCTCTTCTCTTTCCAGAATGCACGTGGGATGCATTGGAATCTTTGATGGCTTACATTCTGAGAGGTCAAATTTCTTCAGAAGATCTCTGATGTATTTGCTCTGATGAATGTAAGTTCCTTCTGGAGTTTGATTGATCTGAATTCCTAGAAAGAATTTCAGTTCCCCCATGAGGCTCATCTCAAATTCTGCCTGCATACACTTAGCAAATTTTCTTCCAAGAGAAGGATTAGTAGAACCAAAAATGATATCATCAACATAAATTTGACAGACTAAGATGTCACTCTTAACTGTTTTACAGAATAGAGTAGTGTCCACTTTCCCTCTGGTGAATTCATTTTCAAGCAGAAAGTTACTTAGCCTTTCATACCAAGCTCTGGGAGCTTGTTTCAGACCATACAGTGACTTCTTTAGTTTGAAAACATGTTCTGGATGTTTTGTATTTTCAAAACCTGGGGGTTGGTGAACATAAACTTCTTCTTCTATATAACCATTTAAGAATGCACTTTTGACATCCATCTGATACAGAGTGATGCCTCTATTAACAGCAAATGAAATTAAAAGTCTGATAGATTCTAACCTGGCGACTGGGGCAAAGGTTTATGTATAGTCTATCCCCTCTTGCTGACTATAACCTTGTGCAACCAGTCGTGCCTTGTTTCTGATGACTTCACCTTGTTCATTTAGCTTGTTTCTGAACACCCATCTTGTTCCAATGACGTTGAATCCTTTTGGTCTGGGAACGAGATCCCATACGTCGTTTCTGGTGAATTGATTCAGCTCTTCTTGCATTGCCAGAATCCAGTCATTGTCCAGAAGTGCTTCATCAATAGAAGAAGGTTCAATCAGAGATACAAGTCCCATAAGAGTTTCTTCAGAGTTTCTGAAGCTTGCTCTTGTTCTGATTGGATCTTCCTTTCTTCCTAGGATAGTCTCTTCTGGGTGATCCAAGCTGCTTCTGGGTAATCTCTTCTGAGGTTGATCAGCAGCTGTTGTAGGATTTCTAGCAGTGCTCCTTTCAGACGTTGAAGGAATATCTGTGTTGAGAGCTTCTGATGACTTGTCTTCAGAACCTGCAAATTCAATTTCTATACCTGCAAAAATTTCATTCTGCTTTGACTTTTCAGAGTCAAGCTTATCATCAAAACGAACACTGATTGATTCTTCCACAATCTGTGTTTCTGTATTGTATACTCTGTACCCTCTTGAGCGTTCAGAGTATCCTAACATAATACACTTCTGTGCCTTAGAGTCAAACTTGTTCAAATAATTCTTTGTATTTAATATAAAGCAAGTACATCCAAATGGATGAAAATATGAAATGTTGGGCTTTCTGTTCTTCCACAATTCATATGGAGTCTTTTCCAGAATAGGTCTTATTGAGATTCTATTCTGAATGTAGCACGCTGTGTTTATTGCCTCTGCCCAGAAAGTCTTAGCAACGTTTGTCTCATTGATCATGGTTCTGGCCATTTCTTGCAATGTTCTGTTCTTTCGTTCTACAACTCCATTTTGTTGAGGAGTTCTAGGACAAGAGAAATCATGCAGAATGCCTTTGTCATTAAAGAATGACTCAAAATCTTTATTTTCAAATTCTCCACCATGATCACTTCTGACTTTAACGATTCTAAGATCTTTTTCATTCTGAACTTGGTTACAGAAGGTAACAAACACAGAATGTGACTCGTCCTTGTGTCTTAAGAACTTTACCCATGTCCATCTGCTATAGTCATCTACGATTACTAACCCATACTTCTTACCACTGACTGAAGCAGTTTTAACTGGTCCAAATAAGTCAATGTGCAGAAGTTCTAATGGCTTAGAGGTGGAAACAACATTTTTGGATTTAAAAGAGGGTTTTGCAAATTTGCCTTTCTGACATGCTTCACACAGAGCATCTGAATTGAACTTCAAATTAGGAAGTCCTCTGACCAGATTGAGTTTGTTAATCTGAGATATTCTTCTCATACTAACATGCCCCAATCTTCTGTGCCAGATCCACTGCTCATTGTTAACAGACAGAAGACATTTTACATTCTGACTCTTTAGTTCAGAAAGTTTGATTTTGTAAATGTTGTTTTTCCTCTTACCATTAAACAGGATAGTCCCATCTTTCTGACTAACAGCTTTACATGATTTTTGATTAAAGATTATATCATAACCGTTATCACTTAATTGACTTATGGATAACAGATTATGCATCAATCCATCTACTAGCAGAACATTATTAATAGAGGGAAGATTTCCATTACCTACAGTTCCAGAGCCAATAATCTTTCCCCTCTGATTGCCTCCAAAGCCAACGTGGCCTCCAGGCTTAAGTTCCAGGCTTTGGAACATATGCCTTCTTCCCGTCATGTGTCGTGAGCAGCCAGAGTCCAGGTACCATGACTGGTGTTTCTGACTTGCTGCTAAAGATATCTGCAACATGTATTATTTTATCCTTAGGTACCCAGATTTTCTTGGGTCCTGACTTGTTAGTTTTACCAAAACTCTGGTTGAATTTTGGTTTCACAGAGTGCTTACTGCTAGTATATTTGATATCATGTGTGTGACCATACACAAAGTGTGAATTTAAAGGAGTGTGTTTAATGGTTAGGTCCATGACATTCTTCGGTGTAGGAACTTTACCTTGGTATCCTATACCTTTCCTGCCGTTTCTGCTAACTCCATAGATCATTGAAGCCATTCTGCTTCTATCTATGCTTTTAGCAAGGAACTTCTGGAAACTGTGACCATACTCCTTGATGATCTCATCAGCGTTGCTGGGAGTTTCAGAAATTGGTTCCTTCTGAGAGTTTTGTAAAGAGTTTTCTAATTTTGAAATTTTATCTCTCAGCTCAGAGTTTTCCAATTTGAGACTCTCAGACTTATTAGAGTCAGATTCAAGATTCCTTTTCAGGTCTCTGAATTTAGCTCTAATCTGCTGATAACGTTCCAGAATTTCATTAAGGCTTTCAGCAAGTTCAGCCTTTGTAAAGTTAACAGCGAAGTTAGGAAATACCTCTTCTGTGTCTGATTCTGAGTCTGATTCAGAAGCTTCACTATCTTCTGAAATGTTTGCCATGAGAGCTATGTTTGCCCTTTCATCATCTGATTCTGAGTCAGCTTCAGACGAGTCAGAGTCATCCCATGTAGCCATGAGACTTTTCTTCTTCTCTCTTCCAAACTTCTTTTTGGGCTTTTCCCTCTGAAGCTTTGGGCAGTCACTCTTGTAGTGTCCTTGCTCATTGCACTCGTAGCAGATGATGTCTTTGGTGTTTGGCTTCTTGCTACTGGAGGAGCCTTCAGATCTTCTGTATCCAGAGGAAGAATCTGTCCTTCTGTATCTGGAAGAAGACTCGTATTGATCAGATCTTCTGGGATTCCTGAACTTCCTTTGTCTTTGCTTCCACAGTTGATTTACTCTTCTGGAGAGAAGGGAAAGTTCGTCTTCTTCTGATGAGGATCCATCAGATGTTTCTTCAACTGCCTGCAAA
Organism: Vicia faba; assembly: GCA_948472305.1. Classification (NCBI taxonomy): domain Eukaryota; kingdom Viridiplantae; phylum Streptophyta; class Magnoliopsida; order Fabales; family Fabaceae; genus Vicia; species Vicia faba. Next base: position 573,546,923 of record OX451738.1, read on the forward strand.
ACCTTAGACTCAAATTTTTTGTTAGATTTTAAAGCTAAAGGCTTACCTTGCTTTTGAGGCTCATCAGCTTCTAGCTCTATCTCATGACTTCTGAGGGAGCTTATAAGTTCCTCCAGAGTGATTTTGTTGAGATCTTTAGCTAGCTTCAGAGCAGTAACCATAGGCCTCCACTGCTTGGGTAAACTTCTGATTATCTTCTTGACATGGTCAGCAGTAGAGTATCCTTTATCCAGAACTTTGAGACCAGCTACCAGAATCTGGAATCTAGAGAACATAGTTTCAATGGATTCAGATTCTTCCATTTTGAACGCCTCATACTTCTGAATGAGCGCCAGAGCTTTTGTTTCTTTGACCTGAACGTTGCCCTCGTGCGTCATTCTGAGAGAATCAAAGATATTTTTTGCTGTGTCTCTGTTGGATATCTTTTCATACTCAGTATAGGAGATGGCACTGAGGAGGATGGTTCTGGCCTTATGGTGATTCTTGAAGTCACGCTTTTGTTGATCAGTCATTGATTTTCTATCAATCTTCTGACCACTTGCATTCACAGGGTGCGTGTATCCATCTGTCACCATATCCCACAGATCAGCATCATGTGCTAGAAAGAAGCTTTCAATTCTGTCTTTCCAGTAATCAAAGTTTTCTCCATCAAAGACTGGAGGTTTGCCACTGAATCTGTCTCTGTCCTCATTGTTGTCATTGCTGAAGTGAGAGTTGTTTCCTGCCATTGTGTTTTTCTGACGCTGGATCTTGTACTGACATGGTTAAGTGTTTTAGCTCAGAACCAGGCACTCTGATGCCAATTGAAGGGGTGAAAAACACAAGAAGGGGGGGTTGAATTGTAAAACTGAAGTCTAAAGCAATTGACAAGATATTTTTATCCTGGTTCGTTTGATCTCAAACTACTCCAGTCCACCCGTCAAGGTGATTTCGCCTCTCTCCAACGAGGTCTTAATTCACTATATTCAACTGAATATTACAGACTGCTTTACCAACTGCTAAAGCCTTCTTGATTCAAACCACAACCCGGTTTGTCAAGGCAACACTTTCTTACAAGGTTATAAAATAATGTGTGTGAATGTTTTCTACAAAACTTTATCACAACTGTGATGTATACACAAAATGAAGCTTAGAAACTAGATTGCTAAACAATAATGAATATCAGAGTATGTGGTTTAGCAAAACTGGTAGAATGAAGATTATGGTTCAGCTTTGTGCGTGTAGAGAGTTGGAGAGCATTAGCCATTATAATCTTCAAAGCCTTGTTTATATAGCACTTGAGAAGATGAACGTTGAATGCAATATTCTTGATTCAATGCTAATAACAAGCTTTCCTTATTGAGCAGATCTTGTCTGGAATGAGGCTGTTGGAATTAATTAGCTTTCAATGCACAGTACCGTTGCTTCTTTAACGCAAGTTCTGGCTTGGCTCATTCTGATTCTGCTTCGCTGCTGATGAACTATTGTGTTTCTGTATCAGAGTGTTTGAGCGCAGTCTTGTTCATCAAGCTTCAGCATGTACGTGAGTTGATTATCTGATCTTGACGTTCTGATGTAGCAACTTCTGATGCTGGTGTATGAAATCAAGTTCTGATGCTGAAAAGACGTGATCTTGCTTATACCAATCAGAGTATCTGCAAGTCAGAACATAATAATTTTAGGCAGCATATAGTTCATTCATGAAGCTTATAAATACTATATCTTTTCACTTTGTTATCATCAAAACTTAATTATAGGGTAGTAGATTCAAACATTGTTCTAACAGTCCTGGCTTGTTTCAGGTATTAATCTATAATCCGTTGTTCACAGATAGTTGTCTGGTCTTGTTTCAAGTATTAATCTAGAACCCGCTTTTTCTTGGCCGTGGAGATAGTTTCCCTGGCTTGTTTCAGGAATTAATCTCTAACCTATTTTAAAGAAAGATAATTTCTCCGACTTGTTTCTGGAGTTAATCTTCAATCTACTCATGTAGATAGTTGTTCTGGCTTGTTTCACGTATTAACCTACAATAGGTTTTTCACAAATAGTTGTCCTGTCTTATTTCAGGTATTAATCTGGAACCTTCTTTTTGTTGGCCATAGAGATAGTTACCCTGGCTTGTTTCAGGAATTATCTTTGACCTATTTGAAAGAAAGATAGTTTCCCCGACTTGTTTCGAGAGTTAATCTTCAATCTGCTCATGTAGATAGTTGTCCTGGCTTCTTTCAGGTATTAATCTAAAATCGATTGTTCACAGATAGTTGTCCGTTCTTATTTCAGGTATTAATTTGGACCCCGCTTTTTGTTCGTCGTAGAGATGATTGCCCTGGCTTGTTTCAGGAATTAATCTCTAACCTATTTGAAAGAAAGATAGTTTCCCCGGCTTGATTCGAGAGTTAATCTTCAATCTGCACATGTAGATAGTTGTCCTGGCTTATTTTAGGTATTAATCTATAATCGGTTGTTCACAGATAGTTGTCGTATAACGTTTCATGTATTAATCTGGAACCCACTTTTTGTTGGACGTAGAGATAGTTCCCCTGGCTTGTTTCAGGAATTAATCTCTAACCTATTTCAAAGAAAGATAGTTTCCCTGGCTTGTTTTGGGAGTTAATCTTCAATATGCTCATGTAGATAGATGTCCTTCTAGTTTTAGGTAATATTCTACAATCTGTTGTTCTCAGATAGTTGTCCTGTCTTGTTTCAAGTATTAACCTGGAACCCGTTTTTGTTGGTCGTAGAGATAATTTACCTAGATTGTTTCAGGAATTAATCTGTGGCTTATTTGAAAGAAAGATAGTTTCCACGGCTTGTTTCGAGAGTTAATATTCAATTTGCTCATGTAGATAGTTGTCCTGGCTTGTTTCAGGTATTAATCTACAATCGGTTGTTCACAGATAGTTGTCCTGTCTTGTTTCTAGTATTAATATCGAACCCGCTTTTTGTTGGCCGTAGAGATAGTTGCCTTGGGTTGTTTCAGGAATTAATCTATGACCTATTTGAAAGAAAGATAGTTTCACTGGTTTGTTTCGGGAGTTAATTTTCAATTTACTCATGTAGATATTTGTCCTGGCTTGTGTCAGGTATTAATCTACAATTGGTTGTTCACAGATAGTTATCCTGTCTTGTTTCAAGTATTAATATACAATCTTCTCATGTAGATAGTTGTCCTGGTTTGCTTCAGGTATTAATCTATAATCCGTTGTTCATAGATAGTTGTCTTGTCTTGTTTCAGGTATTAATCTGGAACCCGCTTTTTGTTGGCCGTAGAGATAGTTTCCCTGGATTGTTTCAAGAATTAATCTCTGACCTATTTGAAAGAAAGATAGTTTCCCCGACTTGTTTCGGGAGTTAATCTTCAATTTTTTAATTTAGATAGTTTTCCTTGCTTGTTTTAGGTATTAATATACAATTGGTTGTTCACAAATAGTTGTCCTGTCTTGTTTCCGGTATTAATCTGGAACCCGCTTTTTGTTAGCCGTAGAGATAGTTGCCTTGGGTTATTTCAGGAATTATTCTATGAACTATTTGAAAGAAAGATAGTTTCCCTGGCTTGTTTCGGGAGTTAATCTTCAATTTACTCATGTAGATATTTGTCCTGGCTTGTGTCAGGTATTCATCTACAATTGGTTGTTCACAGATAGTTCTCATGTCTTGTTTCAAGTATTAATCTACAACCTTCTCATGTAGATAGTTGTCCTTTCTTGTTTCAGGTATTAATCTATAAGTCGTTGTTCACGGATAATTGTCTGGTCTTGTTTCAAGTATTAATCTGGAACCCGCTTTTTCTTGGCCGTAGAGATAATTTCCCTGGCTTATTTCAGGAATTAATCTCTAACCTATTTTAAAGAAAAATAATTTCCCCGACTTGTTTCTGGATTTAATCTTCAATCTGCTAATGTAGATAGTTGTCCTGGCTTATTTCACGTATTAACCTACAATCGGTTGTTCACAGATAGTTGTCCTGTCTTGCTTCAGGTATTAATCTGGAACCCTCTTTTTGTTGGCCGTAGAGATAGTTGCCCTGGCTTGTTTCAGGAATTAATGTTTGACCTATTTTAAAGAAAGATAGTTTCCCTGACTTGTTTCAGGAGTTAATCTTCAATATGCTCATGTACATAGTTGTCCTGCTTGTTTTAGGTATTATTCTATAATCGGTTGTTCGCAGATAGTTTTCCTGTGTTGTTTCAAGTATTAACCTGGAACCCGTTTTTTGTTGGTCGTAGACATAGTTTCCCTGGCTTGTTTCAGGAATTAATCTCTGACCTATTTGAAATAAAGAAAGTTTCCACGGCTTGTTTCGAGAGTTAATCTTCAATCTGCTCATGTAGATAATTGTCCTGGCTTATTTCAGGTATTAATCTAAAATCAATTGTTCACAGATAGTTGTCCTGTATTGTTTCAGGTATTAATCTGGAACCAACTTTTTGTTGGCTGTAGAGAGAGTTTCCCTGGCTTGTTTTAGGAATTCATTTCTGACCTATTTGAAAGAAAGATAGTTTCCCCGGCTTGTTTCGGGAGTTAATCTTCAATTTACTCATCTAGATATTTGTTCAGGCTTGTGTCAGGTATTCATCTACAATTGGTTGTTCACAGATAGTTGTCCTATCTTATTTCAGGTATTAATCTACAACCTTCTCATGTAGATAGTTGTCCTAGTTTGTTTCAGATATTAATCTATAATCTGTTGTGCACAGATAGTTGTCTGGTCTTGTTTCAGGTATTAATCTGGAACCCTCTTTTTCTTGGTCGTAGAGATAGTTTCCCTGGCTTGTTTCAGGAATTAATCTCTAACCTATTTTAAAGAAATATAATTTCCCCGACTTGTTTCTGGAGTTAATCTTAAATCTGCTCATGTAGATAGTTGTCCTGGCTTGTTTCACGTATTAACCTACAATCGGTTGTTCACAAATAGTTGTCCTGTCTTGTTTCAGGTATTAATCTGGAACCCTCTTTTTGTTGGCCGTAGAGATAGTTGCCTTGGCTTGTTTCAGGAATTAATCTTTGACCTATTTTAAAGAAAGATAGTTTCTCGGACTTGTTTCGGGAGTTAATATTCAATATGATCATGTAGATAGTTGTCCTGGCTTCTATCAGGTATTAATCTACAATCGGTTATTCACAGATAGTTTTCCGTTCTTATTTCAGGTATTAATCTGGAACCCGCTTTTTTTTTGTCGTAGAGATAATTGCCCTGGCTTGTTTAAGGAATTAATCTCTAACCTATTTGAATGAAAGATAGTTTCACCGGCTTATTTCTAGAGTTAATCTTCAATTTGCTCATGTAGATAGTTGTCGTGGCTTATTTCAGGTATTAATTTATAATCGGTTGTTCACAGATAGTTGTCGTATCTCGTTTCCTGTATTAATCTAGAACCCACTTTTTGTTAGACGTAGGGATAGTTGCCCTGGCTTGTTTCAGGAATTAATCTCTAACCTATTTAAAAGAAAGATAGTTTCCCCGACTTGTTTTGGGAGTTAATCTTCAATATGCTCATGTAGATATTTGTCCTGCTTGTTTTAGGTATTATTCTATAATCGGTTATTCGCAGATAGTTGTCCTGTCTTGTTTCAAGTATTAACCTGTAACCCGTTTTTTGTTGGTCGTAGAGATAGTTTCCCTGGCTTGTTTCAGGAATTAATCTTTGACCTATTCGAAATAAAGATAGTCTCCACGACTTGTTTCGAGAGTTAATCTTCAATCTGCTCATGTAGAAAGTTTTCCTGGCTTGTTTCAGGTATTAATCTATAATCGGTTGTTCGCAGATAGTTTTCCTGTCTTGTTTCAAGTATTAACCTGGAACCCGTTTTTTGTTGGTCGTATAGATAGTTTCCCTGCCTTGTTTCAGGAATTAATCTCTGATCTATTTGAAATAAAGAAAGTTTCCACGGCTTGTTTCGAGAGTTAATCTTCAATTTGCTCCTGTAGATAGTTGTCCTGGCTTATTTCAGGTATTAATCTACAATCAATTGTTCACAGATAGTTGTCATGTATTGTTTCGGGTATTAATCTGGAACCTACTTTTTGTTGGCCGTAGAGATAGTTGCCCTGGCTTGTTTCAGGAATTAATTTCTGACCTATTTGAAAGAAAGATAGTTTCCCCGGCTTGTTTCGGGAGTTAATCTTCAATTTACTCATCTAGATAGTTGTTCTGGCTTGTGTCAGGTATTCATCTACAATTGGTTGTTCACAGATAGTTGTCCTATCTTATTTCAGGTATTAATCTACAACCTTCTCATGTAGATAGTTGTCCTGGCTTGTTTCAGGTATTAATCTATAATCCGTTGTTCACAGATAGTTGTTTGGTCTTGTTTCAGGTATTAATCTGGAACCCTCTTTTTCTTGGTCATAGAGATAGTTTCCCTGGCTTGTTTCGGGAATTAATCTCTAACCTATTTTAAAGAAAGATAATTTCCCCGACTTGTTTCTGGAGTTAATCTTCAATCTGCTCATGTAGATAGTTGTCCTGGCTTGTTTCACATATTAACCTACAATCGGTTTTTCACAGATAGTTGTCATGTCTTGTTTCAGGTATTAATCCGGAACCCTCTTTTTGTTGGCCGTAGAGATGGTTTCCCTGGCTTGTTTCAGGAATTAATCTTTGACCTATTTTAAAGAAAGATAGTTTCCCCGACTTGTTTCGGGAGTTAATCTTCAATATGCTCATGTAGATAGTTGTCCTGGCTTGTTTCAGGTATTAATCTACAATCGGTTATTCACAGATAGTTGTCTGTTCTTATTTCAAGTATTAATCTGGAACTCGCTTTTTGTTGGTCGTAGAGATAATTGCCCTGGCTTGTTTCAGGAATTAATCTCTAACTTATTTGAATGAAAGATAGTTTCACCGGCTTATTTCGAGAGTTAATCTTCAATCTACTTATTTAGATAGTTGTCGTGTCTTATTTCAGGTATTAATCTATAATGGGTTGTTCACAGATAGTTGTCATGTCTCGTTTCCTGTATTAATATAGAACCCACTTTGTGTTGGACGTAGAGATAGTTTCCCTGGCTTGTTTTAGGAATTAATCTCTAACCTATTTGAAAGAAAGATAGTTTACCCGGCTTGTTTTGGGAGTTAATCTTCAATCTGCTCGTGTAGATGGTTGTCCTGCTTGTTTTAGGTATTATTCTATAATCGGTTGTTCGCAGATAGTTGTCCTGTCTTGTTTCAAGTATTAACCTGGAACCCGTTTTTGTTGGTCGTAGAGATAATTTCCCTGGCTTGTTTCAGGAATTAATCTTTGACCTATTTGAAATAAAGATAGTTTCCATGGCTTGTTTCGAGAGTTAATCCTCAATCTGCTCATGTAGATAATTGTCCTGGCTTATTTAAGGTATTAATCTACAATCAATTGTTCACAGATAGTTGTCCTATATTATTTCAGGTATTAATCTGGAACCCACTTTTTGTTGGTCGTAGAGATAGTTGCCCTGGCTTGTTTCAGGAATTAATTTCTGACCTATTTGAAAGAAAGATAGTTTCCCCGGCTTGTTTCAGGATATAATCTTCAATTTGCTCATGTAGATAGTTGTCCTGGCTTGTTTTAGGTATTAATCTATAATCGGTTATTCACAGATAGTTTCCCAGTCTTGTTTCCGGTATTAATATGGAACCCGCTTTTTGTTGGCCGTAGAGATAGTTGCCTTGGGTTGTTTCAGGAATTAATCTATGACCTATTTGAAAGAAAGATAGTTTCACTGGCTTGTTTCAAGAGTTAATCTTCAATTTACTCATGTAGATATTTGTCCTGGCTTATGCCAGGTATTAATCTACAATTGGTTGTTCACAGATAGTTATCCTGTCTTGTTTCAGGTGTTAATCTATAGTCTTCTCATGTAGATAGTTGTCCTGGTTTGTTTCAGATATTAATCTATAATCCGTTGTTCATAGATAGTTGTCTTGTCTTGTTTCAGGTATTAATTTGGAACCCGCTTTTTGTTGGCCGTAGAGATAATTTCCCTGGCTTGTTTCAGGAATTAATCTCTGACCTATTTTAAAGAACGATAATTTCCCCGACTTGTTTCGGGAGTTAATCTTCAATCTTCTCATTTAAATAGTTATCCTTGCTTGTTTTAGGTAATAATCTATAATCAGTTGTTCACAGATAGTTGTCCTGTCTTGTTTCAGGTATTAATCTGGAACCTGCTTTTTGTTGGCCGTAGAGATAGTGGCCTTGGGTTGTATCAGGAATTAATCTATGACCTATTTGAAAGAAAGATAGTTTCCCTGGCTTGTTTCGGAAGCTAATCTTCAATTTACACATGTAGATATTTCCCCTGGCTTGTGTTAGGTATTCATCTACAAATTGTTGTTCACAGATAGTTGTCCTATCTTGTTTCAGGTATTAATCTACAACCTTCTTATGTAGATAGTTGTCCTGGCTTGTTTCAGGTATTAATCTATAATCCGTTGTTCACATATAGTTGTTTGGTCTTGTTTCAGGTATTAATCTGGAACCCGCTTTTTCTTGGTCGTAAAGATAGTTTCCCTGGCTTGTTTTAGGAATTAATCTCTAACCTATTTTAAAGAAAGATAATTTCCCCGACTTGTTTCTGGAGTTAATCTTCAATCTGCTGATATAGATAGTTGTCCTGGCTTGTTTCACGTATTAACCTACAATCGGTTATTCACAGATAGTTGTCCTTTCTTGTTTCAGGTATTAATCTGGAACCTTCTTTTTGTACGCCGTAGAGATAGTTGCCCTGGCTTGTTTCAGGAATTAATCTTTGACCTATTTTAAAGAAAGATAGTTTCCCCGACTTGGTTCGGGAGTTAATCTTCAATATGCTCATGTAGATAGTTGTTCTGGCTTCTTTTAGGTATTAATCTACAATCGGTTATTCACAGATAGTTGTCCGTTCTTATTTCAGGTATTAATCTAGAACCCGCTTTTTGTTGGTCGTAGAGATAATTGCCCTGGCTTGTTTCAGGAATTAATCTCTAACCTATTTGAATGAAAGATAGTTTCACCGGCTTATTTAGAGAGTTAATCTTCAATCTGCTCGTGTAGGTAGTTGTCGTGGCTTATTTCAGGTATTAATCTATAATCGGTTTTTCAGAGATAGTTGTCGTATCTCGTTTCTTGTATTAATCTAGAACCCACTTTTTGTTGGACGTAGAGATAGTTGCCCTGGCTTGTTTCATGAATTAATCTCTAACCTATTTGAAAGAAAGATAGTTTCCCCGGCTTGTTTTGGGAGTTAATCTTCAATATGCTCATGTAGATAGTTGTCATGATTGTTTTAGGTATTATTCTATAATCGGTTGCTCGCAGATAGTTGTCTTGTCTTGTTTCAAGTATTAACCTGGAACCCGTTTTTTGTTGGACGTAGAGATAGTTTCCCTGGCTTGTTTCAGGAATTAATCTTTGACCTAATTGAAATAAAGATAGTTTCCACGACTTGTTTCGAGAGTTAATCTTCAATCTGCTCATGTAGATAGTTGTCCTAGCTTATTTCAGGTATTAATCTAGAATCAATTGTTCACAGATAGTTGTCTTGTATTGTTTCTGGTATTAATCTGGAACCCACTTTTTGTTGGCCGTAGAGATAGTTGCCCTGGCTTGTTTCAGGAATTAATTTCTGACCTATTTGAGAGAAAGATAGTTTCCCCGGCTTGTTTCGGGAGTTAATCTTCAATTTTCTCATGTAGATAGTTATCCTGGCTTGTTTCAGGTATTAATCTACAATTGGTTATTCACAGATAGTTGTCCTATCTTATTTCCGGTATTAATATGGAACCCGCTTTTTGTTGGTCGTAGAGATAGTTGCCTTGGGTTATTTCAGGAATTAATCTATGACCTATTTGAAAGAAAGATAGTTTCACTGGCTTGTTTCGGGAGTTAATCTTCAATTTACTCATGTAGATATTTGTCCTGGCTTGTGCCAGGTATTAATCTACAATTGGTTGTTCACAGATAGTTATCCTGTCTTGTTTCAGGTATTAATCTACAATCTTCTCATGTAGATAGTTGTCCTGGTTTGTTTCAGGTGTTAATCTATAATCCGCTGTTCACAGATAGTTGTCTTGTATTGTTTCAGGTATTAATTTGGAACCCACTTTTTGTTGGCCGTGAGATAGTTTCCCTAGCTTGTTTCAGGAATTAATCTCTGACCTATTTGAAAGAACGATAGTTTCCCCGACTTGTTTCGGGAGTTAATCTTCAATATTCTCATTTAAATAGTTATCCTGGCTTGTTTTAGGTATTAATCTATAATCGGTTGTTCACAGATAGTTGTCCTGTCTTGTTTCAGGTATTAATCTTGAACCCTCTTTTTGTTGGCCGTAGAGAGAGTTGCCCTGGCTTGTTTCTAGAATTAATCTCTGACCTAGTTGAAATAAAGATAGTTTCATCGGCTTGTTTTGGGAGTTAATGTTAAATCTGCTCATGTAGATAGTTGTACTTCTTGTTTTAGGTATTAATCTACAATCGGTTGTTCGCAGATAGTTGTCCTGTCTTGTTTCAGGTATTAATCTGGAACCTTCTTTTTGTACGCCGTAGAGATAGTTGCCCTGGCTTGTTTCAGGAATTAATCTTTGACCTATTTTAAAGAAAGATAGTTTCCCCGACTTGGTTCGGGAGTTAATCTTCAATATGCTCATGTAGATAGTTGTTCTGGCTTCTTTTAGGTATTAATCTACAATCGGTTATTCACAGATAGTTGTCCGTTCTTATTTCAGGTATTAATCTAGAACCCGCTTTTTGTTGGTCGTAGAGATAATTGCCCTGGCTTGTTTCAGGAATTAATCTCTAACCTATTTGAATGAAAGATAGTTTCACCGGCTTATTTAGAGAGTTAATCTTCAATCTGCTCATGTAGGTAGTTGTCGTGGCTTATTTCAGGTATTAATCTATAATCGGTTTTTCAGAGATAGTTGTCGTATCTCGTTTCTTGTATTAATCTAGAACCCACTTTTTGTTGGACGTAGAGATAGTTGCCCTGGCTTGTTTCATGAATTAATCTCTAACCTATTTGAAAGAAAGATAGTTTCCCCGGCTTGTTTTGGGAGTTAATCTTCAATATGCTCATGTAGATAGTTGTCATGATTGTTTTAGGTATTATTCTATAATCGGTTGCTCGCAGATAGTTGTCTTGTCTTGTTTCAAGTATTAACCTGGAACCCGTTTTTTGTTGGACGTAGAGATAGTTTCCCTGGCTTGTTTCAGGAATTAATCTTTCACCTAATTGAAATAAAGATAGTTTCCACGGCTTGTTTCGAGAGTTAATCTTCAATCTGCTCATGTAGATAGTTGTCCTAGCTTATTTCAGGTATTAATCTAGAATCAATTGTTCACAGATAGTTGTCCTGTATTGTTTCTGGTATTAATCTGGAACCCACTTTTTGTTGGCCGTAGAGATAGTTGCCCTGGCTTGTTTCAGGAATTAATTTCTGACCTATTTGAGAGAAAGATAGTTTCCCCGGCTTGTTTCGAGAGTTAATCTTCAATTTGCTCATGTAGATAGTTATCCTGGCTTGTTTCAGGTATTAATCTACAATTGGTTATTCACAGATAGTTGTCCTATCTTATTTCCGGTATTAATATGGAACCCGCTTTTTGTTGGTCGTAGAGATAGTTGCCTTGGGTTATTTCAGGAATTAATCTATGACCTATTTGAAAGAAAGATAGTTTCACTGGCTTGTTTCGGGAGTTAATCTTCAATTTACTCATGTAGATATTTGTCCTGGCTTGTGCCAGGTATTAATCTACAATTGGTTGTTCACAGATAGTTATCCTGTCTTGTTTCAGGTATTAATCTACAATCTTCTCATGTAGATAGTTGTCCTGGTTTGTTTCAGGTGTTAATCTATAATCCGCTGTTCACAGATAGTTGTCTTGTATTGTTTCAGGTATTAATTTGGAACCCACTTTTTGTTGGCCGTGAGATAGTTTCCCTAGCTTGTTTCAGGAATTAATCTCTGACCTATTTGAAAGAACGATAGTTTCCCCGACTTGTTTCGGGAGTTAATCTTCAATATTCTCATTTAAATAGTTATCCTGGCTTGTTTTAGGTATTAATCTATAATCGGTTGTTCACAGATAGTTGTCCTGTCTTGTTTCAGGTATTAATCTTGAACCCTCTTTTTGTTGGCCGTAGAGAGAGTTGCCCTGGCTTGTTTCTAGAATTAATCTCTGACCTAGTTGAAATAAAGATAGTTTCATCGGCTTGTTTTGGGAGTTAATGTTAAATCTGCTCATGTAGATAGTTGTACTTCTTGTTTTAGGTATTAATCTACAATCGGTTGTTCGCAGATAGTTGTCCTGTCTTGTTTCAGGTATTAATCTGGAACCTTCTTTTTGTACGCCGTAGAGATAGTTGCCCTGGCTTGTTTCAGGAATTAATCTTTGACCTATTTTAAAGAAAGATAGTTTCCCCGACTTGGTTCGGGAGTTAATCTTCAATATGCTCATGTAGATAGTTGTTCTGGCTTCTTTTAGGTATTAATCTACAATCGGTTATTCACAGATAGTTGTCCGTTCTTATTTCAGGTATTAATCTAGAACCCGCTTTTTGTTGGTCGTAGAGATAATTGCCCTGGCTTGTTTCAGGAATTAATCTCTAACCTATTTGAATGAAAGATAGTTTCACCGGCTTATTTAGAGAGTTAATCTTCAATCTGCTCATGTAGGTAGTTGTCGTGGCTTATTTCAGGTATTAATCTATAATCGGTTTTTCAGAGATAGTTGTCGTATCTCGTTTCTTGTATTAATCTAGAACCCACTTTTTGTTGGACGTAGAGATAGTTGCCCTGGCTTGTTTCATGAATTAATCTCTAACCTATTTGAAAGAAAGATAGTTTCCCCGGCTTGTTTTGGGAGTTAATCTTCAATATGCTCATGTAGATAGTTGTCATGATTGTTTTAGGTATTATTCTATAATCGGTTGCTCGCAGATAGTTGTCTTGTCTTGTTTCAAGTATTAACCTGGAACCCGTTTTTTGTTGGACGTAGAGATAGTTTCCCTGGCTTGTTTCAGGAATTAATCTTTCACCTAATTGAAATAAAGATAGTTTCCACGGCTTGTTTCGAGAGTTAATCTTCAATCTGCTCATGTAGATAGTTGTCCTAGCTTATTTCAGGTATTAATCTAGAATCAATTGTTCACAGATAGTTGTCCTGTATTGTTTCTGGTATTAATCTGGAACCCACTTTTTGTTGGCCGTAGAGATAGTTGCCCTGGCTTGTTTGAGGAATTAATTTCTGACCTATTTGAGAGAAAGATAGTTTCCCCGGCTTGTTTCGAGAGTTAATCTTCAATTTGCTCATGTAGATAGTTATCCTGGCTTGTTTCAGGTATTAATCTACAATTGGTTATTCACAGATAGTTGTCCTATCTTGTTTCCGGTATTAATATGGAACCCGCTTTTTGTTGGTCGTAGAGATAGTTGTCTTGGGTTGTTTCAGGAATTAATCTATGACCTATTTGAAAGAAAGATAGTTTCACTGGCTTGTTTCGGGAGTTAATCTTCAATTTACTCATGTAGATATTTGTCCTGGCTTGTGCCAGGTATTAATCTACAATTGGTTGTTCACAGATAGTTATCCTGTCTTGTTTCAGGTATTAATCTACAATCTTCTCATGTAGATAGTTGTCCTGGTTTGTTTCAGGTGTTAATCTATAATCCGTTGTTCACAGATAGTTGTCTTGTATTGTTTCAGGTATTAATTTGGAACCCACTTTTTGTTGGCCGTGAGATAGTTTCCCTAGCTTGTTTCAGGAATTAATCTCTGACCTATTTGAAAGAACGATAGTTTCGCCGACTTGTTTCGGGATTTAATCTTCAATATTCTCATTTGAATAGTTATCCTGGCTTGTTTTAGGTATTAATCTATAATCGGTTGTTCACAGATAGTTGTCCTGTCTTGTTTCAGGTATTAATCTTGAACCCTCTTTTTGTTGGCCGTAGAGATAGTTTCCCTAGCTTGTTTCAGGAATTAATCTCTGAACTATTTGAAAGAAAGATAGTTTCCCCGACTTGCTTCGGGAGTTAATCTTCAATCTGCTCATGTAGAAAGTTTTCCTGGCTTCTGTCAGGTATTAATCTACAATCGATTGTTCACAGATAGTTGTCCTGTCTTGTTTCATGTATTAATCTGGAACCCGCTTTTTGTTGGCCATAGAGATAGTTGCCCTGGCTTATTTAAGGAATTAATCTCTGACCTATTTGAAAGAAAGATAGTTTCCCTGGCTTATTTCGGGAGTTAATCATCAATCTGCTCATGTAGATAGTTGTCCTGGCTTGTTTCAGGTATTAATCTATAATTAATTGTTCGCAGATAGTTGTCCTGGCTTGTTTCAGGTATTAATCTACAATTAATTATTCGCAGATAGTTGTCTTGTCTTGTTTCAGGTATTAATCTGGAAACCGCTTTTTGTTGGCCATAAAGATAGTTGCCCTGGCTTGTTTCAGGAATTAATCTCTGACCTATTTGAAAGAAAGATAGTTTCCTCGGCTTGTTTCGGGAGTTAATTTAAAATCTGCTCATGTAGATAGTTGTCTTGGCTTGTTTCAGGTATTAATCTACAATTGGTTGTTCACAGATTGTTGTCCTGTCTTGTTTCAGGTATTAATCTGGAACCCGCTTTTTCTTTTTCGTAGAGATAATTTCCTTGGCTTGTTTCAGGAATTAATCTCTAACCTATTTGAAACAAAGATAGTTTCCCCGGCTTGTTTTGGGAGTTAATCTTCAATCTTCTCCTGTAGATAGTTGTCCTGGCTTATTTCAGGTATTGGTCTATAATCGGTTGTTCACAGGTAGTTTTCATGTCTCGTTTCAGGTATTAATCTGGAACCCTCTTTTTGTTAGCCGTAGAGATAGTTGTCCTGGCTTGTTTCAGGTATTAATCTATAATCCGTTTTTCACAGATAGTTGTCTTGTCTTGTTTCAGGTATTAATTTGGAACCCGCTTTTTGTTGGCCGTAGAGATAGTTTCCCTGACTTGTTTCAGGAATTAATCTCTGACTTATTTGAAAGAAAGATAGTTTCCCCGACTTGTTTCGGGAGTTAATCTTCAATCTGCTCATTTAGATAGTTGTCCTGGCTTGTTTTAGGTATTAATCTATAATCGGTTGTTCACAGATAGTTGTCATGTCTTGTTTCAGGTATTAATCTTGAACCCTCTTTTTGTTGGCCGTAGAGAGAGTTGCCCTGGCTTGTTTCTAGAATTAATCTCTGACCTAGTTGAAATAAAGATAGTTTCATCGGCTTGTTTTTGGGAGTTAATGTTAAATCTGCTCATGTAGATAGTTGTACTTCTTGTTTTAGGTATTAATCTACAATCGGTTGTTCGCAGATAGTGGTCCTGTCTTGTTTCAGGTATTAACCTGGAACCCATTTTTTGTTGGTCGTAGAGATAGTTTCCCTGGCTTGTTTCAGGATTTAATCTTTGACCTATTTGAAAGAAACATAGTTTCCCCGGCTTGTTTCGAGAGTTAATCTTCAATCTGCTCATGTATATAGTTGTCCTGGCTTATTTCAGGTATTAATCTACAATCAATTGTTCACAGATAGTTGTCCTGTTTTATTTCAGGTATATAATTCTGGAACCCGCTTTTTGTTGGCCGTAGAGATACTTGCTCTGGCTTGTTTCAGGAATTAATCTCTGACCTATTTTAAAGAATGATAGTTTCCCCGGCTTGTTTCAGGAGTTAATCTTCAATCTGCTCATGTAGATAGTTGTCCTAGCTTGTTTCAGGTATTAATCTACAATCGGTTGTTCACAAATAGTTGTCTTGTCTTTTTTCAGGTATTAATCTGGAACCCGCTTTTTGTTGGCCGTAGAGATAGTTGCCCTGACTTGTTTCAAGAATTAATCTATGGCCTATTTAAAAGAAAGATAGTTTCCCTGGCTTGTTTCGGGAGTTAATCTTCAATTTGCTCATGTAGATATTTGTCATGGCTTGTGTCAGGTATTAATCTATAATTGGTTGTTCACAAATAGTTGTCCGGTCTTGTGTCATGTATTAATCTGGAACTTGTTGAAAATTGGTGATGATATTTGTTTATTGATCTTTCCTAAAAAGGTAAAGAAATAGCTATATGTGATGTCATGATGCATGAGGTTCTCAAAATAAATGAGATTATGCTATATGTATTTTGTATGCATATACTATGATGTTTTTAAAATGATGTTTGAATGCAATACATGAACTGTTCAGTTGTTCGTTGTAGCATCGTTGAAATCAGGGAATATAAATCCTTGACAAATGTTGGTGAGCCTTGGGAAATTAAATCTCAGACTGTTGTTGGGGATGAAGAGTATGTGCATCTTCAACCTTGTTTGGAATGTTTCCAATGGGAATTCCAGTTTTGTTTAAGGAGAAATTCGTTGGGGGATGTTGATTTTGCTTGAGGGAAACTCTATGGAGAGTGTTGATTTCTTCTTGGGGAAAAGAGTTATGGAGCTTTAGTTGTTTGTTGCTCTACTGGGGAGTTATACTCTTGATTGGAGAGAATGGAAGTTAACAACTTGTTGGGGATAAAGAAGTTAACTATTATCTGATCGGCTTGCAGGCTTTGCAACAACTCACAGGGGATAGTGGCAAACTCTAGTGGGGAAGAGGAGTTTTGTTAGTGATTTTAAGAAGTTAAACTATTATATGGTCAGGTCCAAGCTCTATAGTCACTTTTGGGGATAGTAATGACTTCGTTGGCGACTTCACTAGGGATTAGGAGTTGTGGTCCCTTGATTAGTTTGAGAGGAAAACTCAAGCCGGGGAATCTGTAGTTTGTTGGGGAAATAAACCCTGTTGAAAAGAATATTTTACAAACTGCTTGGGAGGTGTTTTCTTATGGAAAAACTCCTCAAGGATTCTTCTTAAGACCAATTCAGCTAGGGAGAGGTTTTTTGAAGATTGAAACTCTGGCTGGGGATTGCATGGATCCAACTTTGTGGGAATAAATTTTTGGGGATATCCATGAATTTGGCCTTGGGGGGTTTGGACCCTTATCCTTGAAGATTATTCTGTGGGGTTAACCTTATAGAGGTGACTCTGGCGAATTCACTAGGGATCACCTTATGAAAGGGACTTTGTGGGGATTTGTCATTGTCCGCAGCAGTAAGTGTTGTAGTTACTGCCAGAAAATGTTTGTTTGGTCGTGCGTGACCTTTTACTAAGATTCATGTTCGATGCCCTGAGTGATTCGGATGGAGACCTGCCCCGGGCTACAAGAGATTTCTTGGAATCTTGACTTAACTGCCCCGGATATGCTGGACAATAATCATGTTATGCCCCTTGATTATGGAGGGTCGGTCATTGGATTTGAAGTGACTTTGTTCGTTGAGAGAATTTCCGTTTATTGGATATTTGCCGTGCGAATTTCTCTATTGTCAAACAATTAGCCATATGCAAACAGCGATATCCAAACAGTGAAAAGTTTATGTTTGCCTTGAAATTTTGAAAATGCATTTTTAGCTGATAAAAGAATTTGGTAAGAATATGAATTCAACTCAGGATTTACAATAAGCCTTACAAGAGTCAGGATACCTTTTGTAACAGTATGCTTACGAACTAACACATGCTTCAATTAGGACTTTTAAAGGGTTGTAGCATGGCCTGGTTCACGGTTTAAGAAACAAAGGATAAGGCTCAAAGTCTGTTTGTACCCACCCGTTCTTCATGATATGCTCCAGTCCTAAGCTCAGTTAATTGTGAATTTGAATTACAATTGAGTCTGGAATGAAGTTTTGGTGAATGTTCGGACAAGTTAAGTTTATTTGGGAAGGAAGTCATTTTTACAACATTTTTTTGTTGTTAAGGATTTGTAGTGACCTCTTTTTGATCTACTATCCCTAGTTTTTTCCTGTATGTTCTTGTTTTGAGATTACAACCAGTAGGATGCCCTAGTTTTTCTTAAGTCTCCTTCATAGGTTTTAACCTAGTGGGCTTTTCTTTTGAGAGATAATGATTGCCTATTTCATGGGGAACCATCATCGTATTTTGTTTCAGAAAGATGTTTATGTATGTCATTCGTTGTGTATGAAGTGAAAGCTTGCGGCTGAACACACATTTGAATTAACTGAGAAACTAACCCTTCCCTAGGTTTTGATTAAAGGTTTCAATTTGTGTGAAAAAGAAAACTCCTACTTCTTTAGCTCAAAGGGGTTGACTAGGGATTATCTTCCTTATAACTCCACTATTTAGTAATTGAAATAACGAATGTACATCGTTAGTAAGGTTTGTCCAAAAACATATTGTATAAGATTATGGTATTAGTTCCATCATCGCCCATCTAAAGGCTTTAGACTTGTAGTTGAGAGTTGAATATCCTACAAAAAGAGGTAAAAGCATAATTTTAGTACAATGAAAACGAATGGATTAACTCAAGACAAACATATGTAATGCATTAACGAGAATAACCAGAGTCTGACATAAGGACAAATGTTTAAGCAAACAAAGAAATTACAACTGAAAATTCAAATAAACAAAAGTTTCGCCTAAACTTCGTCACTTCAGATGATGTGCCTTTGAAAGATGACAGAAAAACTCAAGTTGACCATCATGTGTGAATTTCAACGCTCCTTTGTCGATCAGGTCTTGAATCTTATTTTTCAATGTCCAACAGTGGTTAGTGTCGTGTCCAGGACTGTTGGAGTGGTACGCATACCTTTCTTCATGATTATAATAGGGAGAAGCAGTAAAGGGTTTTTTAGGAGGCTCCTTCAATGTAACCATCTTGGCTTCCAACATATGATGCAATGCTTGAGCCAAGGGAATGTTGATCTCAACAAATTATCTTCCTTACTTACTGCTACCACCTTGTTAAGGTTGGCGAGGTTGTTGTTGGGCTCGTGATGTAGTAGAAATTTGGAAAGGTCTACTCTCCACCAAGCCAACTTCTTGTCTCTTCGGGGGATGATTAATGACTTGATCCCCAACCTCGACTGTTAGTTTCATACGGTTGCATCCTTCTCGATGAATCTTTTTGACAAGAGTTCTCAACTCTTCTTGTCATTGAGCTAAGTTTTGGATAAGAGACATCTGACCCACCATTTGTCCCGTCATCTAGACCTTCATTGTTGCTATCTCAGTTTGTAACTGTTCCAACTGGTCATCCTTGTTGTTTTCAGGATTCCTCTTGGTCATGCTCTCAATGAGGAGTGCTTTCACTTCTTCTTGCCCCTTGGATAGGTTCAGGAACAGTTCTTGAAGTTGAGCATTTTGGGTCTGAAGATCTATGGCAGTCTGTTCTAGAGCCATCTCTACTAAAATAAACAGTAAGCAGATGAGAAACCTGTATGGGTAAAACCTGTCATGATATGATGCATGGTATGTGGATGCAATGTTTTTCAAGGATCTCACGGGGTAAACACAAGAAAATTTCAGAAGTTTAACTTTGATTATAGCTTTGATTGAAGAACTTCGTATCGTTGAATGTCCTTCTACAAGAATCGAGCTCACCATGTCGAGTAGGTCATAGTCCTTGACTCAAGTTATCGTGCTTTGATCTTTGACAACATTTGGTTAGAGGGGAATAAATCCTCTTTCCGCTTGATAGACGTCTGGTTCATCATGACCCTACATCACAGGCCCTTGAGATCCTTGAAATGGTTATTGACAATGCTATGGTATGATGTCATGATGTTATGTACATACAAAGCCAACAAGTTGTTATATACAAATAATCATATACACACATAGCAGACAAGTCCTTAGGTTTAGGTTTGCATGGATTTCATAGGTAAGTACCCTCTTGAAGTTTAGTTGGCTCAACATGTATAAGAAAGTAACCGGGTTCTAGGGGATCTTAATATCATTGATCTTTCTTCATTGTCCATTGTCTCAGCACAAGCAATCTTTTCTTGCGGCCGAAATATCCCAAAAGTTCGATCTCAATGAGTGTAGTATCGAGTATAAACCAATCTTTAGCTTTACACCAAACTCGGCTATCTCACTACTTCCTAATGGCCAAGTTGTTCAATTAAAGGTTATAAGGTCAGTTAGTTCTTCATGACACCGCTCAGCGGCCCCGTATTCTCCTCGATTCAACACAAGGGATACCAGTACCAACAAATGTGTCACACTAACGTAGCCATTGCTTCAACCATATTAGTCTATGTCGTACAGTTTCCATAATCTATTGTTACTTACCTAATGGTGTCCCCTGATCCGGGTGGAGGATCAATACAAACCCAAACAAGAACCCATAAAATGTAAAGCAAACAAATCAAACAAATGAAATCAAGTAAATGTGATCTTGCTCTAAGGTAACCCCACTTTTAAGTTATGTCCCCAGCAGAGTCGCCAGTTCTGTAATACGGTAGAAGAACTGACTTGGGTGTTTTTCATTTTATTGTAATTGTTGCGGATAGCAAGAGTCACCACTGACTTTTCTTTTATCCAATTGTTGGCTCCTAAATTCGACACCCTTGTTTGTTATCAATATAGACCATTAATTATGAGTCAGAAGAATTTCCTATATAAGAAGGCTTCGACCAGCTGATCCTGTTGAAGGCTCATCAGAGAATGACAAGGTACTTAGAGAATTTCCTTTAAGTGGGAATCTTGTCATCTTCGACGTCGAAGGAACCTCTCGACAAAGGTACCTGATGCCCAGGGTCGAACGGTTTGAGATTTGAATGCTTGGAGGGAAAACGGTTCCTAGCAGTTACCAAGTGCAACGTGCCGAGATCAGGAGCGTCGAATGCTGTGAGCGTGCCATGTGGCGTCATCTCGAAGCGATGTAACTGCCCAACGGTTACTTAGGATTTGTTTTAGTATAAATACTAGTTATTCACGTAGTTTTCGAGGGTGTTCATCATTTTATACAAGTCACTCATCTAGATTCAAGTACCCAGTGTGAGCGAAAGAATCATTGAGAATGTATGTGTGAAACACCATTTAAATTAATCAAAGTCTTTTATATTCAAGCACTTTATTTCTTTTCATTTACTCATCTCCGTCGAAGCCTTTTATTTAACGCTTTTATTTATTCTATCAAGCTTTTCTTCATGCAATTTACTTAAAGTGTCTTTACTTTACCGGCATTAATCACCATTAGGATTAGTCAAACTCCAGAAAATCAACCATGTCTTAGGATCAATCTGATCGATCCTGCGAGTCACCAAATAAGTAACCTTTTGGAAGATCAGCGGTTGTTTACCAATTTCCACGGAAAACAAATTGGCACGCCCAGTGGGACCTTGTGTTGATTTTTAAGTTTAACCGTTTTATACAAAATATCCTCCTTTTTCGAGAGTATTGCATGTTATTGAGAAGTTGTAGAATATACACCAACGATACCAATACTAGGAGAAGAAGTGAAGCGATGGTGAATCCGCCAAACAATGGCGAAATCCCACAAACAAACGTGGGAACAACGGTCATCCCAACCGTAAGTGAAATAGTAACCGCTGGTTCAACACCAGCAGTAACGGTCACACAAACGGGGCCATTACCCCCATTTACTGGCCCCAGAATGCCTTTGGGAACTCCCCCACCAAGGGGAAACCAAGGAACTAGGCCTTATGTTCCCCCAGGTTTTTCGACAGTCGGTCTAAATCGAGAACCACTCTATGGCATGCCAACTTCTGAATTGGCTAGCCTGACGAATGTTGCGTCCACTTTTTCAGACCCTTTAGTGAGCGCCTCTTCGCCACTCCAAGGTTCTGGAGTTGGTATGGCGAACAAGGGTAGGACCCAACTCTCAGGAGGAACGTCCCAAGTAATGCATGGCCTTACGAATGTGTCGACAGCAGTCTTGAGGCAGCAAATGGACGAAAGCAACCACGATATGGTTCAAATGTTGGCACAAACATTAAGCACATTGCTAAATCCTCTAATACAAAATACCACCCAGTCGAATCAGCAAATGATAGCGCAAATGGCGCGTCTGGCCGACTTTTTTGGGGTACCCCAACCTATTCGACAGCCCCAAAGGGCACAGATGAGGGGAAACCAAGGTATACTTCTAGAGGAAGAAACCACTATTAACCAAGTCCAGCAGCCTGTCGAAGAAAACCTTAGGATGCGAATGGAACAACCCGGGGTCGAAGAACCTAGAGTCATAGCCCCAGAAGTAAGGATAGTCAATAGAAACCAAAATGCTGACGAAGTAGTTCAGCAGATCCAATACCAGAATATTGGTTTGGAAAATAACTTGACAGCCATTATCGAAAGAATCATGATGCAAAATGGGATGAATACGGGCTTCCGTAGGCCCAACTTTACATCCCCACTGTCAGAATATGTGTTACAAACGGACTTACCTCCTAGATGCAAAGTACCTAAGTTCACTAAATTTTCAGGGGACACGACATAATCCACTGTCGAACATGTGGCGAGATACTTGATCGAAGAAGGAGAGATTTCAAACAATGAAAACCTGAGGATTAAGTATTTCCCAAGTTCCCTAACAAAGAACGTGTTCACTTGGTTCACAACTCTTCCCCCCAATTCGATCCACCATTGGACCCAGTTGGAGAGATTGTTCCATGAGCAATTCTACATGGGACAAACCAAGATAAGCCTGAAAGAATTGGCCAGTGTAAAGAGGCGATTCACTGAACCTATAGACGAATATCTAAATAGGTTTAGGTTGCTCAAAGCAAGATGATTTACGCAAGTGCCAGAACATGAGTTAGTCGAAATAGCCGCAGGAGGTCTAGATTATTCCATTAGGAAGAAATTAGACACTCAATACCTGAGAGACATGGCCCAATTGGCCGATAGGGTTAGACAGGTAGAACGCCTTAAAGCTGAAAAAGCCAGGGGGACAAAAACTCATAAAAGAGAAAGGATAGTGTTGTACCCCAAAATTTGCCCTCCCATATTCTTCCAAATTTGCCAAGTCAAAGCTTCAAAATCTCCCCAAGGGTTGCACAGTTCAAGGGCCTCCTAACAGTCAAAAACTAGGGTTTTGGTTCTGGAAAAGAAAATGAAGTTTTCAAGGGTCCAATCAAGTCCCACATGCCTACAAACATGGTCAAGCATCCTCATACCAAGTTTCAAGACTTACAGCACAAAATTGCACAATCAAAAACCCTAATTGCCCTACAGTCAACTGCAGGGGCAAAATGGTCATTTGACAGTCAAAAGTTCAAATTTTTGGTCAACATCTTATTTTGAAGCCACAAACATCATTTGATCAATTCTTGATCATGATTCTCAAGGCATGTCTCAAAAAGTCTCAAGATGCAAAAGTTTCTATATTTGGACAGCTGAAAAAGTCAACTGCAAATTGACCAAGGCATAACTTCCACATGGTTTATCAGAAAAATTCCATCCAAAGCTCATTTTTAAGAGAATGACATTTCCTACAACTCATCTTCACACTTCAAGTCCAAGAAATGCGTTCACAAAAAGTTATCAATCTCAACATTATAGGTCATTTTCAAAAGTCAACAAAAAGGGACTTTAAGTCAAAGATCATAACTTGAGATTGGTAAATCAAAATGACATGGGACCAAAGGCATTGGTTAGAGGACTTCAAGACCTTTCCAAAATGTCCAAGAACATGATCAAAGCTCACAAATTGAGCAAGATATGCCTTGTGGAAGTTGGGAAATTTTTGGGTATTTTGAAAAGTCAACTTTGCTTCAAAAGCCTTAAAATTGCTAATGGGCCTCATTTTCTTCCAAGATTCATCATCCAAAGCATATGCACGACCATTTGGCCCAAAGGGGATTTATTCATCATTTTTATTTATTTATTTGAATTTTTAATTACAATTAATTCATTTAAATTAAATAAAATATGGAAAAAATACTAAACCAAAGTTTTTAAATCTTTTTGTGTAGAATAAACTCTCCTTAAAAGCTCAAGATTCGTGCATAACCAAAATTGGAAGGTTTTGCCATGATTGGAATCAAAAACATGTGAAAAAGATTTGAAAAATATGCCATGAAAATCAAATATTGTTCTCATCAATGCAAAGATCTTTTGATTGAAAACTCAACCCTAATTCACTCCATACATAAGCCAGATGCTAGACCTAGTGCAGGAGACCTGAAAGCTGCGCCCAAAGCTGAAGAAGAACATTGCACTTTTTGTGAAAAATTCCAAAACTGAAAACGTGATTCCAAAGCATTTCAAGGCAAAATAACTGTCCCATTGCATTCCTGAGGCTTCAAGGAACGTGTCTGGATCAAAATCATTGTCCCTAACCTCAAGAAACGGTAAAACGGAGCAGTCCTGTTCATGATATATTGCATACTCGTGTTTTGATTTATAGGACGTATTCATACATTCTAACGCTTGTTTTATACTAATATGAACTCAACGAAACTCATGGCATCATTGAATTGAATTAACACAGCTTGTACAGAGAATTGCCATTGTTGTCTTTTAGGGTTGCAGAGGTTTCAAATTGGGGCTTCCCTATTCTGAAAAAATTGGCCAACAGGACCCACACCATCAGAATCAGAAACTCATGGCCAATCGTTTCCACACCTCGCGCTCAATTTATGAGCCACCATATTCTATTCGCTATTTTCGTATGCACTATTTAGTGGGGGTTTAAAACCCCCGCTATCTAACTGTTGTTTTTCAGGTAAAACGCAAACGAGTGGAGAAGAAGATCATGTGGCATGACATGAATGGGCAATTCAAAGATTAGCGCGCTTTTTCATTTATTCAGGCCACTAACTCTTTTTTTCTTATAATTATTACCTTCCACTAATATTACAAAGAAAGTAGATGGTACAGTTGGTCAAAGCGTTGAGTTGGTAACCTCTGGGACCTGGGTTCGATTCCCAGGTCCCCCTATCCCTTCCATATTATTTTTTCTAATATCATCCTATGCAGTTTCTCTCCAAGCATTCACCATACGCTCATAATCCAGGCACGCCACTTGTCCCATAATCCTAATCCAAAGGCCAATGTTTGAAGTGTACCGTGGGCACCAGTCAACGCATACGTACGTGGCTCAGAAAAGTCAACAAGGCCAAAGTTTCAATGGGCCAAAAATGCTGATGAGACCTCCCAATTGGGGTCAACACCCCCCAAGGGTTTGCAATTCTTTTCTTTTTTTATTTTCCATTATTTATGTTAATTCAATTATTCCTTTTTTTAATTCTTTAAATTAATATATTTTCATAACATAAAAAAATAATAAAAAATCAGAAAGTCACAAAAATAAAATATATTTTATTTAAATGCTATTTTGTAAATAAAGTCTTATTAATTAATTAGTTTTTATTCTAGGATTAATTTTAACATTTTCTTAATAAACTTAAAATTTGTAGAATTAGGTTTTAATTACTTTTATCTTTTTCTTTTCTTTTATCATCACTAATAATTAATTATTTATTTTTGTAAATAAAATTGTATTAATTAATTAGGTTAATTCTAGATTAAATTTTAATGCTTTTCTTAGTAAATTAAAAATAACTAGAATTAGGTTTTAAATTCCATTTAATTCTCATAAAAAATCCATAAATACGAAAAACTCAAAAAATAATTTCCTTTCTCATTCAATTTAATTAATTTCATAATTATAATTTAAATTCCTTAAAAGGGTCCAACGCCCTCGCATTTCCGATTTTTATTCTCTTCGCGCATTTTATTCTTATGTCCTTTTTTAAATATTCATGTAATTCTCCCAAAGTCCTGTAAATTAGACATTTTATATTTCTCGCACTTTACTTTATTTTATGTCAAATCGGGTCCTGGATTTAATTTGGCGATGTGGACCCGCGCCTTTGTAATAGCGTAGAACTTTTAATTTTTCGCATCTTTTTAACTGTTAATAAACTTGCATGCAAGAATGAATGTTAAAATAAAAACAAAAGCGTAGATCACCCATGACATGACAAAGACAAAAATATCTGAAAACGACACACAAATCACACACCACCCCTAGGGTACGCCTCACTGTTGCCTTGCCCCTCGAAAGGTGATCGTCGAGTAGAGGATGTTTTAGTAAGTCCTCATGATCCGGGAACCTGGCATGAAGGTAGCTTCTAAGGTGTCTTCCTATTGCTCCGGTGATCACCATGTCCCGAACCTTCGAATTGACCCGAACACCTCCAACGGTGGTGCTACCTACCTCTCAATGGTGGGATGGCACTACTTTAAGGACATTTACATAGACGAATTCCTTAGGGTAGGTAGACAACTCTAGATACTTGCTCTAATTTCAAAACAAATCAAAAAATACTTTTCACACCGACACCTTTTCAAAAAGCTTTCGAAAGCAACTTTTCAAACACTCTTGAGGACAGATACAAGAGTCGAACTGAAATTTTCAAAGAAACTTTTTAAAACCCACAGTTGAAAAGCAAACAAACCATTTTGAAAACACAAATGAGCAAGTATCTAAGAGCCCATGGATAACCATGGATAGAAAGGGTGCTAACACCTTCCCTTTCTATAACCTACCTCCCGAACCGAGAGCAATCTCTATAAGGAATTTTTCTATGCTTTTGTCCTTTCCCTTTGGAGAAAATAAAAGACGGTGGCGACTCTTGCTTCTGCGACATTTCGCGAACCAGCGTTAAACAGTCAGTTCCAGATCCACCGATCACAGAACTGGCGACTCTGCTGGGGAATTGGGATGTACTTAAAGTGAGGTGTACCTTAGGGTTAGTTCATAACTATGTTTTCAATTGACCTGATTTGTGTGCTTTAATATTGTGGGACTGTCTTGGGAGTTCTATAGATCCTAACCCAGATCTGGGGGATACCTTCTTAGAAAGTAACAACAAGGCTGTGAGGGAACTGTGTGGGGTATACCGACATGGTTGAAACAGTCTGCTACGTTGATGTGGCACTTTGGTGTGTACCGGTAACCCTTGAGTTCAGTCAAGGAGAGTACGGGGCCTCCGCGTGGTGTCGTGAAGCATCAACAGACCTTAGGAACCTTAATTGAACTATCTTGGCCTCTTTAGGGTAGTGAGATAACTGAATTTGGTGCAGTCCGAGGTTGGTTGATACTCGATACTACACTCAATTGAGGGTTGCTTTCCTGGAATATTTCGATCGCCAGTTCAGTGGCTAAATCGAAACGATGAACAATGAAAGCAATCCAGTGATATTGGGACCCTTAGAACCCGGTTACTTCTAATAGGACAGGTTGAACCCACCAACTTCAAGAGGGTAATACCCAGGCCCCATGCTGGCCTTAAACTCTAAGGGCTTGTCTTGTGTGACTTGTGTGCCTTACATGTTTGCCTTTGTAAATATCTGTGGTGTGTTTAATCATAGCATCATGACATCATCCAGCATCATATGTATTGACTAACCATTTCAGGGGTTCGAATTTTCATCTTTGTTCTTGTTTTGTAGGACATGGAAACTGTTCGTAGAAAGACAATTCAAATCAGCCTTGTAAGGGTCCCTCCTCAGCTTAAGGAACTTATATCCAGGATTCCCGAGAGCTCTTCATTTAGTGAAAGACATGGAAGACTCATCAGCTTGGTCAATACCAACATTGAGGAGGATATGATAAAGGTCCTGTTCCAATTCTTTGACCCTCTGCATCACTGTTTCACCTTCTTGGATTATCAGCTGGTACCTACATTGGAGGAGTTCTCCCGGCTCCTGAAGATCCCTATCCTTGATCAACTACCCTACAACGGTACGGAAAAGGAACCCAAGCTTGAAGAGATTGCTAAAGCCTTACACCTGCAATCATCTGACCTCAAGGGACATTGGGAAGTTAGAAGTGGTATCAAAGGGTTCTTAGCCAGGTTTCTGTTTGAAAAGGCCCATGAATGTTGGAACTCCCTTGACTTGCAAGCTTTTGAAGAAGTTGTGGCCCTCCTTGTCTATGGTTTGGTGTTGTTCCCTAACCCAGATCAGCTTATAGATATCAGTGCTGTCCAGATCTTCATGTCCAGGAATCCTATACCTACGTTGCTGGGGGACATCCTTCACTCATGTTACACTCGAACCATGAGAAAAAGAGGTGTCCTTATGTGCTGCACTCCTATCTTGGGAAGGTGGTTTATTTCGCACCTTCCACAATCAGTTTTGAAGAACGAGCGGGGTTTGAGATGGTCACAACGGTTGATGACTCTTACACATGCAGATATACATTGGTGCCCTCGGTCCAGAGAGGATGTCACTATCATTGATCGTTGCGGGGAGTACCCTAATGTTCCTTTACTTGGAATCAGAGGAGGTATTACTTACAACCCATGCCTGGCTTGGAGACAATTTGGTTATGCTCGGAGGGATGGCCCTCATGACATGTTAATTCCTGACATAGTTTTTGACTTCGACAACGATGCACAAGGACTTCGCCAGAGATTTATCAGAGCCTGGAGGATGCCAAGTAGGATAGACAGCAGGACACTGGGGCACAGGAATTCCATCCCATTGTAACCTTATCTCAAGTGGGTGCGTGCCCGCTCCCAGAAGTTAGTGATGCCTTATCCTCATATGCTCCCTGTGATTAAAGAGCCAGTCTTGGAAGGAGAAGTGTCCTACATCATTCAGCATCCTGACATGCCCTCGTCCTTGGAAGAGATGCAGAAGAGCTGGATCCAGCTTAAGGAAGAACAAAATTCTCTTGAGACCAGTCTACATGCTAGTGAAAAGAAGGTCCTGGAGCTCACCCGCCTATTGCATGAGGAGAGGAATATCAACACCTACATAGCTCCAAAGAGGATGCGTAGTGTCTTTTGGGATTGATTTGCCTTGTAATTTGTGCCCATGAGGCTCTGATGTACCAAACAATTATTTCCTTAATGATAACGTGTGTTCCTTTTTGTCTACAACAAATTTGAACTTTCGAACCCTTGAATGCATTGCATAAACACATATCATTCATCATGTGCATAGCAGGTTTTCTTCTTTTCAGGTTGCTTACCGTTCTTCGCTGTTTATTTCAGCATCATGAATCCTGACTCATCATCAACCGAGACGTCCATCAAGGCTCTTCAGGCGCAGAATGCGCAATTTCAGGAACTAATCAAGGGTTTGGCTCAGGGCCAAGAAGAGCTGAAGGCTCTGCTCCTGAAGAAGGAGAAGAAGAAGAAAAAGACAACTGTTCTTTTCAACTCAGGCCGAAGGTTTGGCAACACTTTGTAGAATGAAGAGGCTGGTTCTTCTATAGGCAAGAGTAGCCCCCAAGAGGGAAAAGGTCCTAGTTCGGTAGTCTCTGACAACGAGACTGATTTCGATGAGGAACAATATCCTCCGGCTGAAGATCGGTACAAGCAGTTGGAAGACAGACTGAATGCTATGGAGATCCAACAAGTACCTGGGCTGGATTTCGGAGACTTGGGTTTGTCTACTGGTGTGATCATTCCTCATAAGTTCAAAGCACCATCTTTTACCAAGTATGACGGGGCGTCTTGTCCCAAGCTACACCTCAGATCTTACGTGCGGAAGATTCAACCGTACTCAGTGGACAAGAACTTGTGGATCCACTTCTTCCAGGAGAGTCTTTCAGGGACTCATCTCGAATGGTTCTATCAGATGGATGGGACCAAGGTTCGTAACTGGGAGGAGTTGGCTACTACTTTTTACAAGCAGTATCAATATAATGTCGACCTTGCCCCTACACGTACCCAACTCTAGGGTATGTCGCTAGGGTCAAGCGAAGGTTTTAAGGAGTATGCACAGAAGTGGAGGGATCTGGCTGGCAGGGTGCAGCCTCCGTTAACTGACCGGGAGTTGGTAGACATGTTCTTGGGGACCCTATCTGGGCCATTTTTCAGCCACCTCATTGGTAACTCATCTGCAGGGTTTACTGATCTTATTCTGACTGGAGAGAGAATAGAGGCTGGGATGAAGTCTGGCAAAATTCAGAAGGGTGCACCTGCAAGTTCTGAGAAGAAGCCCTTTAAGAAGGAGGCCAGTGCGGTATATGGCTCTAGAAGACAAGAGAAACCTGAGCGCCGCCAATCTGTCAACACGGTGATGATTGCTAAACCTGCTGCTGCTCCTCGACAAACCAATCCTCAAAGGGCTGAAAGACCCAGAAGAGAGTTTACCCGCTTGAGTATGACTTTATCGCAAATCTTGCCGCAGTTGCTGTCCACCAACCTAGTGACTGTCAGAGAGGCCCCGAAGGTTGTAAATACTGCCTCTCCTAAATACAATCCAAATGCCCGCTGTGCTTATCACTCCGATAGCCCGGGGCATTCCACTGATGACTGTTGGGCCTTAAGGAATAAGGTGCAAGACCTTATTGATGCAAAAGAGATACAGTTTGAAGCGCCTGAGAGGCCAAATGTGGTGACTGCTCCTATGCCCCAGCATGGAGTAAATGCCGTTGATGAAGATGTATACGTTGTTTCTGTGAATGATGTAGCTACTCCTTTGAAGACTGTCAAGAGGAACCTACTGCTGGCCGGTTTATTTCCGGGTTGTAGTGAAGGTTGCCTTTTCTGTGTTGTTTCCCTATCTGGTTGTCCTTTGCTGAAGTTGGGCATCCAAAGCCTAATGGACAACAAAGAGATTCTGTTCAAGAAGACCGATGTTCAATTTGTTCCGGTAGAAGAAGTTTCTGTTGTTACAATCTTTAATAATCCAATCAAGGCTCTCCCAAGGAAGCTTGTTCAAATCATGACTGTCGCACCTGTTGTTATTACTGTTCCAGGGCCTCTCCCCTACGAATCTGATAAAGCTGTCCCCTGGCACTATGGGGCAGACGTGTATGTGAATGGAATCGAACAAGAGTTCAACACTGGCACCAGCATCAGCAATATCACTGGTCCATCAAAGGTTACCCGCAGTGGCAGGCTCTTCTCGCCTGACATTGCACCGCCCGCTATTCGAAGACCCCTCACTATAACACCAGCAAGCGTACCTGTCCCCGTTTCTGATCAAGTTATTTCCCCTGCTGCCGAGTCATCCAATGCTCGGGGCAAAGGGATTGAAGATGAGCCTGCCCGGATGGAGGCGCCAAAATCTGTGACTGTTGAGGCCTCCCAACAAGAGATGGAGGAAATTCTAAAAATAATCAAGAAGAGAGACTTTAATGTTGTGGAGCAGCTGGGGCATACACCCTCCAAAATCTCCATGCTCTCCTTGCTACTGTGTTCAGAGGCCCATGCTAAGGCCTTGATTTCATTTCTCAAGACGGCCCATGTGCCACAAGAGACATCTGCAGTCCAGTTTACTGATTGCCTAGCAAATCTGACAGCGGACAATGGTTTGGGTTTCTCGGATGCTGACCTTACTGCTAAGGGAAGAGACCACAATGATGCCCTGCATGTCTCTATTGAATGCAGGGGCACTACTCTGGCGCACGTGTTGGTGGATACTGGTTCTTCCCTAAACGTGCTACCCAAGAAGGCCTTAGACCGGTTGGACTGTGAAGGCCTGGAGCTGAAACCTAGCAACATCATCGTCAGAGCCTTCGACGGTTCCAAGAGGATGGTCCATGGAGAGGTGGACATTCCTATTCGTGTGGGTTCTCAAGTATTCGACTCTACCTTCTATGTGATGGATATCCGTCCATCTTATTCTTGTCTACTGGGTCGACCTTGGATCCACAAAGCTGGGGCAGTGACCTCTACCTTGCACCAGAAGCTCAAGTACCCCGTCAGAGGGAAGATCGTCACTATGCAGGGAGAGGAGGAGTATATGGTGAGCCATTTGAATTCCTTCAGGTATATTGAGATGGACGGGGAGTTTATTGAAACCCCCTTTCAGCATTTCGAAGAGGTACCTCCAACATTGGCAGCAACGGAAACAGTGGTCAAAGAGGATGTTCCTTTGAAGATGGCTTCCTTGAAGGATGCCCGGGCTGTGGTCAATAAAGGTGAACGTGCTAACTGGGGCAGGCTCCCTGATTTTACACCTAAAACTGACAAGTTTGGACTGGGTTTTACTGCAAAAGGTCTGAAGGCTATGCGCAAGGCAAAGATCAGAAGACCTCCTGTGCTCATTACCAATCCAGGGGTGAATGCTGTTGGGGACGGAGATGAAGTGGGAGAGTCAGAGTTTAATAGCTGGATCTACCCGACGACTGATGGCGGATTGACCAATTGGATTGCTAAAGACCATACTCCTGTTACTTTTGTTACGCAGTAATAAACTCCTATGTTTTATTATTTGTAATAAACAATTAAAACTCTATGGCCCGATATCTTACCCGAGACACCGTTGGCTTCATTTGTGAGGGCATATAAATTGTCATTTCATATATCATGAATAAAGATCTTGGACGTTTTCTCGCATTTCAAATCTTATGCTCCTTTTCTGTCTTTCCTTCCTTTATATATTTCAAAATAGCTGTATTTACACACACTCACTCATACAGGTTTCAATCCACTCTGGATCTCACTGGTAACGACTCTGCTACTGCCAGTTATGACTTCGAAAATCCGATCAACTTAGCCGAAGACGAAGGTGAAGATGATTGCAAAGTGCCTGGCGAGCTTGCAAGACTGTTACTACAGGAAGAGAGGGCAATTCAACCACACGAAGAGCCAGTGGAAACAATAAATCTGGGTACTGAGGCAGACAGAAAGGAGGTAAAGATTGGTGCCAACCTAGAGCTCAGCGTGATGCAACGGTTGACTCAGATGCTACATGATTATATGGAAATCTTTGCCTGGTCCTACGAAGACATGCCCGGGTTGGATACTGATATTGTGGTCCATCATTTGCCTACTAAGGAAGACTGCCCTCCGGTTAAGCAAAAGGTCCGCCGTATGCGTCCAGAGATGTCTGAGAAGATCAAAGCCGAGGTTATGAAACAGTTTGATGTCGGGTTCCTTGCAGTAACTTCTTACCCTCAGTGGGTTGCTAATGTGGTGCCGGTACCAAAGAAGGACGGTAAGGTCAGAATGTGTGTCGACTATAGGGATCTGAACAGGGCCAGCCCCAAAGATGACTTCCCCCTACCTCACATTGATGTCCTTGTTGACAATACAGCTCAGCATAAGGTGTTCTCTTTCATGGATGGTTTTTCAGGTTACAATCAGATCAAGATGGAACCTGAAGACATGGAAAAGACTACCTTTGTTACTCAGTGGGGCACCTTCTGCTACAAGGTCATGCCTTTTGGACTAAAAAACGTTGGGGCAACCTACCAACGTGCCATGGTTGCTTTATTCCATGACATGATCCATCATGAGATAGAAGTGTATGTTGACGACATGATTGCAAGGTCCCAGACTGAGGAAGAGCACCTTGATCATCTGCAGAAGTTGTTTGACCGGTTGAAATTGTACAAGCTGAGGTTGAACCCGAACAAGTGCACCTTCGGGGTAAGATCTGGAAAGTTGCTAGGCTTCGTTGTAAGTGATAAGGGTATTCAAGTGGACCCTGCCAAGGTCAAAGCTATTCAAGAGATGCCAGTTCCTAAGACAGAGAAGGAAGTCAGAGGCATTTTAGGACGCCTGAATTACATTGCTCGATTCATCTCACACTTGACTGCTACCTGTGAGCCAATCTTCAAGCTGCTGAAGAAAGATCAGGTAGTACGTTCGAATGATGAGTGTCAGGCCGCTTTTGACAGAATCAAGGAATATCTCCAAGAACCACCCATTCTTATGCCACCAGTTGAAGGGAGACCTCTGATACTATACCTGACAGTACTTGACAACTCAATGGGGTGTGTGCTGGGGCAGCATGACGAGTCTGGCCGAAAAGAGCATGCCATTTATTACCTTAGCAAAAAGTTTACCGACTGTGAGACCCGATACTCACTGTTCGAGAAAACTTGCTGCGCTTTGGTATGGGCTGCTCGCCGGCTGAGACAGTATATGCTGACTCACACTACCTTGTTGATCTCAAAGATGGATCCGATAAAGTACATATTTGAAAAGCCTACTCTGTCTGGGAGAATAGCAAGATGGCAAATGATCTTGACAGAATATGACATTCAATACACAACCCAGAAAGCCATCAAGGGAAGTGTATTGGCAGACCACTTGGCACATCAGGCAGTAGATGACTATCAGTCAATGAACTTCGAGTTTCCGGACGAGAGCATTATGATAGTGACTGATTGTGAAGTACCTGGACCGGATGAAGGACCTGAGGAAGGATCCCGATGGTCTATGCACTTTGACGGAGCCTCCAATGATTTGGGTAACGGTATCGGCGTTGTGATCACATCCCCTCAAGGCACTCATACTCCACTTACTGCCCGACTATGTTTCAACTGCACCAACAACATGGCGGAGTATGAGGCATGCATCATGGGTCTCCAAGCTGCGATCGACTTAAGGATCAAGTTTCTAAGTGTCTTCGGAGATTCCGCTCTCGTGATCAATCAGATCAAAGGAGAGTGGGATACGAAGCATCTGAATCTTATTCCTTGCAGAGAATGTGTGTTGACCTTGATCCCCCACTTCACAGAGATAACCTTTGAACATTTCCCAAGAGAGGAGAATCAGTTGGCGGACGCATTAGCTACAATGTCTTCTATGTTCAAGGTCAAATGGGACAATGAGGCTCCCCGGATCATCATCTGGAAACTGGACGAACCAGCATACTGTTGTGATCTCGAGACTGAGTTGGTAACTGAGAAACCTTGGTACCATGAGGTGAAGAGATATTTGGAAGCTCAGGAATACCCTGAAGGTGCGTCTGTCAATGATAAAAAGTTTCTGAGAAGGTTCGCAGCG
Organism: Vicia faba; assembly: GCA_948472305.1. NCBI lineage: Eukaryota > Viridiplantae > Streptophyta > Magnoliopsida > Fabales > Fabaceae > Vicia > Vicia faba. The sequence goes on from OX451738.1 coordinate 573,581,382, forward strand.
AAGTTCTTCCTTAGCAACAGCATCCTGTACAAGCGAAACCATGATTCGACCTTACTGCGTTGTGTGGATAAGGCTGAAGCAGAAAGGATCATGGAAGAGTTACATGAAGGGACCTTCGGAACACATTCCAGTGGACACACTATGGCGAAGAAAATCCTTCGGGCAGGGTATTTCTGGTCCACCATGGAAGCCGACTGTTACCAACATTCTCGGACATGCCATAAATGCCAGATATATGCAGACAAGGTGCACGTTCCTCCAGTTCCTCTAAATGTCCTGACTGCGCCTTGGCCGTTTGCAATGTGGGGCATAGATATGATCGGTGAGATTAAACCTACGGCATCCAACGGGCATCGCTTCATTCTGGTGGCGATTGACTATTTCACGAAGTGGGTCGAAGCAGCTTCCTACGCTACGGTAACCAAGACTGTTGTGGCACGGTTCATTCGGCACAACCTGATCTGTCGATACGGCGTCCCAGAAAGAATTATTACAGACAACGGTACCAATCTCAATAACAAGATGATCACTGAGCTCTGCGAGCAGTTTAAAATACAGCACCACAACTCTTCTCCTTACAGGCCGAAGATGAATGGGGCTGTAGAAGCAGCAAATAAGAACATTAAGAAAATCGTGCAGAAGATGACAGTGACTTATAAAGATTGGCACGAGATGTTACCGTTTGCTCTACATGGGTACCGTACCTCAGCCAGGACGTCGACCGGGGCAACTCCTTTCTCCTTGGTCTACGGTATGGAGGCAATCTTACCGATCGAAGTGCAAATACCCTCTCTCCGGATAATGAAGGATGCAGATCTAAGTGAAGATGATTGGATCCAGACACGACTTGATCAGCTAAACCTTATTGATGAAAAAAGACTTGCTGCTATCTGTCATGGTCAGACGTATCAGAAGCGGATGATCAGGGCATTTAACAAAAAGGTCAGACCACAAGAGTATCAAGTTGGGGATCTGGTAATCAAGCGAATCATCCTTCCTTAGAGTGATCCAAGGGGCAAATGGACCCCTACGTACGAAGGGCCATTTGTGGTGAAACATGTGTTCTCAGGAGGAGCCATGATTCTAACCAACATGGATGGTGACGACCTTCCTCACCCCGCCAATGCAGACATAGTAAAAAGATACTACGCATAATAAAAAGACCTGTTAGGTTGACATACCTAGGCAAAAATTAGGGCTTCCCGGCGAACCAAAAGGGTTCGGGCAAAATGAAGGGATGAAATGGGAAAAATCTGTACACCCGGCAAGTCGAAAACCTGAAAAGGCGGCTTGGGAAAAAATGGGTATCCCGGTGGACTGAAAACCCGAAAGGGCGGTCCAGGCAAAAGTTAGGGATAAAGCGTAATACTATGTCTCATTGGTCACTTTGCATTCAGAATCCGATATCTACATCAAGTTCAGACGGCATCGATCAGTCAGCTTCATCTTCAACCAAGGTCGTCAAGTGATGAGACGCTCGGAGATATAAAGGCAATAGCAGAGTTGAAATCCAGTGGGATCATTCATTTCACACAGCTGTTTTATTTTCCTTTTTACAATTTGTATAAACTCTTTTGTTCGGCGGTGTTCTCTTACTAGAACGTCAGCCTCTTGTACATAAACGCCTATTTACAGGCAATTCAAAATCAATATAAAATATACTTTTCAACTCAAAGTGCCATTTGTTTTTCCTTTTTGTTTTGTTTTGCGAAGAACGTCCAAGGTTCAATTTGTGATATATGCATTGACAATAATTTGCTAACTCATGAATATTTGCATACGAAACAAAGGATTAATTACAGGTAACATTAGAAACAGGGGCAATAAAGAGTTTCCTAAGCAATCTAACTGTTCTATCCACCAAGGTACCAAGGTAGGTTCAGCTGAAGAACACAACCAGTATATCTTAATCCCCCAAAGAGTGAGTCAGCAAGACAGTATACTCACCCCAAGCAAAGTTACAGTCAGCCTTAAGGAAGTTGGGTATCCTCCAGCAGATCTCAACATTCCCCAGCAATATACAGATATTCTTAACAAAGCATCCCCGGCAGTCTTGACCTAAAGATTGTTCCCCGGCGGTATATCAAACATTCAATGGAGGCACTTCCCCGATACATCTCAAAACTTCCCCAGGAGAGTCCAATCAAGATTTCCCCAGGAAAGTTGAATCATCTCCCCAGCAGTAAGCTTATCCTCAGTAGATTCTGGAAGCTTATCCTCGCAGAGCACGAACGCGTCTCCCGGATTTATTCAAAGAGTTATTTCCCTACCAGGATATAACTGGGTTATCCTCAGCCAAAAGCCACGGAAAGATCGTCCTCGACGAAGTCTTCTTATCCCCGGCAAAGTCTATTAACACTCCCAACACAACAATGGTATCCCCAGCAAAATTACCATCAACATTTCAAAGCATCTCTCTCCCCACAGAGTGTTGCTTCCCAGCAAGATCGTTAGAGTACTTTTCTCCCCGCAGAGTAATCCATTCGCCAAGTTTATTCCCCAACGGAGTTATCTTCTCCTACTGGTATTCTTGCAACTATCATCCCCCAGCGGAAGCAAAGATCTATTCTTCAACATCAGCCCAGGAGTGACTTCCCGGCACCCGTCAAGGATTTATTTTCCTAAGACGAAAAGATACATTCATAAACATCGCACTTCCATACATCATAGCATGCATATACGCATCATATCTTACAAATCTCATTTATGTTGAGAACATCATTGCTTGATCCATATCATGCATTGCATATGACTGACCTTTACCTTTCAGGAAAGATCCAGTTAAGTTCTCAGCTATATTCAAGGCCTTCTCTGGTTCAGTCAGATCGACCCTAAGATCTCCCTGTTTCTTACCCAGTTGAAGATTTCAAGACCTAGACCGGTTCAGTTAAATCGACCCTAAGATTTTTCTGTTTCTTATCCAGTCAAAGGCCTTCTCTGGTTCAGTCAGATCGACCCTAAGATCTCCCTGTTTCTTATCCAGTTGAAGATTTCAAGACCTAGACCGGTTCAGTTAAATCGACCCTAAGATTTTCCTGTTTCTTATCTAGTCAAAGGCCTTCTCTGGTTCAGTCAGATCGACCCTAAGATCTCCCTGTTTCTTATCCAGTTGAAGATTTCAAGACCTAGAACGGTTCAGTTAAATCGACCCTAAGATTTTCCTGTTTCTTATCCAGTCAAAGGCCTTCTCTGGTTCAGTCAGATCGACCCTAAGATCCCCCTGTTTCTTATCCAGTTGAAGATTTCAAGACCTAGACCGGTTCAGTTAAATCGACCCTAAGATTTTCCTGTTTCTTATCCAGTCAAAGGCCTTCTCTAGTCCAGTTAAATCGACCCCTAAAAGATTTTCCTGATGAAGACTCAGTAGAAGACATCCAAGATTCTCTCAGCGTTACTGTTAAGATAGTAATCGCCCAAGATTCTCTCAGCGTTACTGTTGAGGTTGTAATCGTCCCCAGATTCTCTCAGCGTTCCTGTTGAGGTAGTAATCATCCAAGGTTCTCTCAGCGTTCCTGTTGAGGTAGTAACCATCCCTGGTTCATTCATCACCTTTTGAAGATCCAGATCCAGCTCCTGTAACCAGTCAGGACACACCTATACAAAGAATCTGAAGACCAGCTCCTGTAACGGGTCAGGTAATCCTTTTCTTTTGCAGGTACGCAAGTTCTCGCTAAGGAATCTCTTACGTGATCAACATCCAGATGGCATCGATAAGCCCATCCACCTATCCATCATATCCAAATGGCATCTGTAAGCCCATTCCCATCATCACACTACTAACATGTGAGCGCAAATTTCTGGGCACTCTAGTGTCCAATCATCTTCCACCCTCGGATTACGAAAGGCACGTCAGTCAATCTGCATCCTCAGATCTAAGAAGATTGAACAGGGGCAACTGTTGTACCCCAAAATTTGCCCTCCCATATTCTTCCAAATTTGCCAAGTCAAAGCTTCAAAATCTCCCCAAGGGTTGCACAGTTCAAGGGCCTCCTAACAATCAAAAACTAGGGTTTTGGTTCTGGCAAAGAAAATGAAGTTTTCAAGGGTCCAATCAAGTCCCACATGCCTACAAACATGGTCAAGCATCCTCATACCAAGTTTCAAGACTTACAGCACAAAATTGCACAGTCAAAAACCCTAATTGCCCTACAGTCAACTGTAGGGGCAAAATGGTCATTTGACAGTCAAAAGTTCAAATATTTGGTCAACATCTTATTTCGAAGCCACAAACATCATTTGATCAATTCTTGATCATGATTCTCAAGGCATGTCTCAAAAAGTCTCAAGATGCAAAAGTTTCTATATTTGGACAGCTGAAAAAGTCAACTGCAAATTAACCAAGGCATAACTTCCACATGGTTTATCAGAAAAATTCCATACAAAGCTCATTTTGAAGAGAATGACATTTCCTACAACTCATATTCACACTTCAAGTCCAAGAAATGCTTTCACAAAAAGTTATCAATCTCAACATTATAGGTCATTTTCAAAAGTCAACAAAAAGAGACTTTAAGTCAAAGATCATAACTTGAGATTTCTAAATCAAAATGACATGGGACCAAAGGCATTGGTTAGAGGACTTCAAGACCTTTCCAAAATGTCCAAGAACATGATCAAAGCTCACAAATTGAGCAAGATATGCCTTGTGGAAGTTGGGAAATTTTTGGGTATTTTGAAAAGTCAACTTTGCTTCAAAAGCCTTAAAATTGCTAATGGGCCTCATTTTCTTCCAAGATTCATCATCCAAAGCATATGCACGACCATTTGGCCCAAAGGGGATTTATTCATCATTTTTATTTATTTATTTGAATTTTTAATTACAATTAATTCATTTAAATTAAATAAAATATGGAAAAAATACTAAACCAAAGTTTTTAAATCTTTTTGTGTAGAATAAACTCTCCTTAAAAGCTCAAGATTCGTGCATAACCAAAATTGGAAGGTTTTGCCATGATTGGAATCAAAAACATGTGAAAAAGATTTGAAAAATATGCCATGAAAATCAAATATTGTTCTCATCAATGCAAAGATCTTTTGATTGAAAACTCAACCCTAATTCACTCCATACATAAGCCAGATGCTAGACCTAGTGCAGGAGACCTGAAAGCTGCGCCCAAAGCTGAAGAAGAACATTGCACTTTTTGTGAAAAATTCCAAAACTGAAAACGTGATTCCAAAGCATTTCAAGGCAAAATAACTGTCCCATTGCATTCCTGAGGCTTCAAGGAACGTGTCTGGATCAAAATCATTGTCCCTAACCTCAAGAAACGGTAAAACGGAGCAGTCCTGTTCATGATATATTGCATACTCGTGTTTTGATTTATAGGACGTATTCATACATTCTAACGCTTGTTTTATACTAATATGAACTCAACGAAACTCATGGCATCATTGAATTGAATTAACACAGCTTGTACAGAGAATTGCCATTGTTGTCTTTTAGGGTTGCAGAGGTTTCAAATTGGGGCTTCCCTATTCTGAAAAAATTGGCCAACAGGACCCACACCATCAGAATCAGAAACTCATGGCCAATCGTTTCCACACCTCGCGCTCAATTTATGAGCCACCATATTCTATTCGCTATTTTCGTATGCACTATTTAGTGGGGGTTTAAAACCCCCGCTATCTAACTGTTGTTTTTCAGGTAAAACGCAAACGAGTGGAGAAGAAGATCATGTGGCATGACATGAATGGGCAATTCAAAGATTAGCGCGCTTTTTCATTTATTCAGGCCACTAACTCTTTTTTTCTTATAATTATTACCTTCCACTAATATTACAAAGAAAGTAGATGGTACAGTTGGTCAAAGCGTTGAGTTGGTAACCTCTGGGACCTGGGTTCGATTCCCAGGTCCCCCTATCCCTTCCATATTATTTTTTCTAATATCATCCTATGCAGTTTCTCTCCAAGCGTTCACCATACGCTCATAATCCAGGCATGCCACTTGTCCCATAATCCTAATCCAAAGGCCAATGTTTGAAGTGTACCGTGGGCACCAGTCAACGCATACGTACGTGGCTCAGAAAAGTCAACAAGGCCAAAGTTTCAATGGGCCAAAAATGCTGATGAGACCTCCCAATTGGGGTCAACACCCCCCAAGGGTTTGCAATTCTTTTCTTTTTTTATTTTCCATTATTTATGTTAATTCAATTATTCCTTTTTTTAATTCTTTAAATTAATATATTTTCATAACATAAAAAAATAATAAAAAATCAGAAAGTCACAAAAATAAAATATATTTTATTTAAATGCTATTTTGTAAATAAAGTCTTATTAATTAATTAGTTTTTATTCTAGGATTAATTTTAACATTTTCTTAATAAACTTAAAATTTGTAGAATTAGGTTTTAATTACTTTTATCTTTTTCTTTTCTTTTATCATCACTAATAATTAATTATTTATTTTTGTAAATAAAATTGTATTAATTAATTAGGTTAATTCTAGATTAAATTTTAATGCTTTTCTTAGTAAATTAAAAATAACTAGAATTAGGTTTTAAATTCCATTTAATTCTCATAAAAAATCCATAAATACGAAAAACTCAAAAAATAATTTCCTTTCTCATTCAATTTAATTAATTTCATAATTATAATTTAAATTCCTTAAAAGGGTCCAACGCCCTCGCATTTCCGATTTTTATTCTCTTCACGCATTTTATTCTTATGTCCTTTTTTAAATATTCATGTAATTCTCCCAAAGCCCTGTAAATTAGACATTTTATATTTCTCGCACTTTACTTTATTTTATGTCAAATCGGGTCCTGGATTTAATTTGGCGATGTGGACCCGCGCCTTTGTAATAGCGTAGAACTTTTAATTTTTCGCATCTTTTTAACTGTTAATAAACTTGCATGCAAGAATGAATGTTAAAATAAAAACAAAAGCGTAGATCACCCATGACATGACAAAGACAAAAATATCTGAAAACGACACACAAATCACACACCACCCCTAGGGTACACCTCACTGTTGCCTTGCCCCTCGAAAGGTGATCGTCGAGTAGAGGATGTTTTAGTAAGTCCTCATGATCCGGGAACCTGGCATGAGGGTAGCTTCTAAGGTGTCTTCCTATTGCTCTGGTGATCACCATGTCCCGAACCTTCGAATTGACCCGAACACCTCCAACGGTGGTGCTACCTATCTCTCAATGGTGGGATGGCACTACTTTAAGGACATTTACACAGACGGATTCCTTAGGGTAGGTAGACGACTCTAGATACTTGCTCTAATTTCAAAACAAATCAAAAATTACTTTTCACACCGACACCTTTTCAAAAAGCTTTCGAAAGCAACTTTTCAAACACTCTTGAGGACAGATACAAGAGTCGAACTGAAATTTTCAAAGAAACTTTTTAAAACCCACAGTTGAAAAGCAAACAAACCATTTTGAAAACACAAATGAGCAAGTATCTAAGAGCCCATGGATAACCATGGATAGAAAGGGTTCTAACACCTTCCCTTTCTATAACCTACCTCCCGAACCGAGAGCAATCTCTATAAGGAATTTTTCTGTGCTTTTGTCCTTTCCCTTTGGAGAAAATAAAAGACGGTGGCGACTCTTGCTTCCGCGACATTTCGCGAACCAGCGTTAAACAGTCAGTTCCAGTTCCACCGATCACAGATAGCATATGTCGAAATGGACGATGAAGATCCAGAAACATTCGACGAACCTATAACCGTCGAAGAAAGTGAGGTCGATTTAGCGGAGTTAAAACAAGGGCCACCATACTCTTGCAAACTACTAGTCCCCTCAAGTGGAAAAAACCCCACTGGTCCTGAAAGGGCCAACGATAGGTTCCCTAAAAAGACTTACAGTTTTGATATTACAAAATGTGATGAAATTTTTGACTTACTTGTAAAAGATGGCCAAATGATAATACCCCCAGGGGTAAAAGTGCCTCCTCTTGATCAAAGAAGGAAAAGAGGCTTTTGTAAATATCATAATTTTCTGGGCCATAAAACATCTCAATGTTTTCTTTTCAGGGATCTCGTACAAAATGCTATCGAAGAAGGGAGGTTGAAATTCGCCGATAAGACCCACATGACTGTGGACTCTAACCCTTTGCAGGCCGAAGCCCATTATGCTGAACCATCAGAGGTGAATGTGATCGAGGCATCCAGAAGTCAGGTGAAAAGGCCAGGAATAACTATGGTCGAAGTCACCAAGGATCATATCAACATGCCAATCTTTGGCAGTTTTTCTGGGAATCTTTCTAGAAAAACAATCGAAGCAGTCCAAAAAGCTGCTGAAGGCCCAAAACTGGAGACAGGTGGAGCCTCAAAATCTGGAGCTAAACCCAGTTCCTACTTGGCTGCAGTCCAAGGCCAGACAGAAGACCTGGAGGCCCAGATGAAGCAGATGACTCTTGCTACCAAAGACACCATGAATGTCAACATGGTCGAAATCTCTGAATCGAAAGCTTCAGAGGAGGCCATTATGCAAGAGCAAGCAAACAAAACGGATTTCCCTCGGGAAAACGAAAATCTGGCAGACTTCCTGCAAAGATGCCAGAAGAAGAAGTCATAAGTGATGTTGTGTCCTCGATGCAGCTCGATTTTCGATAAGAAAGCTGCTGAACACATCCAAGATGTAAGAGTAGTAAACAGAAGAAGGGAAGGTGTTGATGTTCGACATGACCCTAGAAGAACCTACCAAAAGGGTTCAAATCAAGAAAAGAGGCCACTGACTTTCAGGCCTCCAACCAATGTGCCAGTTGATACGTGGCATAAAACATCGGGTCGAAAGAGACCGAGCGAAGAAAGGTGGCACTCCTTCGAAGTGGCAAGAGGTTCATCTTTGACACACAAGAAAGAACCTCAGGTTGTTGCCTCCAAAGTGACCCAGGTATCAAGTAACTACAAGGGAAAGAATCCCATGTCTCGATCCCAATGGAGAAGATACCAGAGGCGGCGAAAGGCTGAGAGGGAAGCTATCAACAAACCAAAGCCAGAATCAAGTTCAAATGTCCCTCAGCGAAAGCAGAGAAAGCCTCTGGAGAGGTAACCAGTGTGAAGTTGATGACGAAGATGGCTCTGAGTCTGATGGCACCCTAGATATCATGGTGAACATAGTCTCAGTTTTGCCAAGAGAGTTCAACCGCCAGATGGAGGTCGAATCGAACGACTGGGAAGTCGAACAAGAAATGGCCAAGCATAGGCCAGTATGCTACTTCGTTATGGATAATGGCCGTACCGAAGAGCAAAATGGTTTCTTCGAACCATCTACTGAGGCGATGAAAAATCACCTCAAGCCTTTATTCATAAGGGAAAAACTCGAAGAAGCCACTGTAAATAAGATCTTGGTGGACTATGGGGCAACCATCAACATCATCCCTCACTTCATGCTGAGAAAAATAGGCAAGAGTGATGAAAACATCAAGCCTCATAACATGGTCCTGTCAAATTATGAAGGCGGAATAGGGACCACTATGGGTGTGATCCAACTAGACCTCAAAGTAGGATCCACCCTTCGACCAACTATGTTTATGGTCATATCGGCCAAACCAAATTATAATCTTATGTTGGGCCGAGAATGGAAACATGGTGTTGGAGCAGTACCACCATCAATGCACCAAAGGTTAATACTATGGCGTCCTGATGGAATGGTCGAAAATATAGAAGCGGATCAGAGCTATTACTTGGGCGAAGTAAATCACCTGGGGAGAGCTGACTTCGACAAAAATTTGGGTCACATTGGGCCATGCCCAGCACCTGACTTCGACATGGCACCAGCGCCAAATGATTTTTGTTCCTTGTACCTACACCCTGAGCATGGTTTTCAATGGGACAGAGAAGACTTGTCCCACATTGATTTCAGTGGGCTAAATGACATCCAACCAACTGGTTGGGGAAGTGAATTCAGTGATAATGACTGAGTCACAATCACTGCAGCGAATTTCGGCTTATGTAGCCGAAACAAGGATGATAACGGCTCTCGAAGCCGAAGTAAAATATATGGCCACTCAGGCCAATGATCAAGAGCTATCTTCTGCAGGTCTTGGAAAGGATTTCGACCCAGAACCTCCTAATATCATGACAGAAGGAATGCAGGAGCAAAGGCTCGACGCCATCTATGACGATGAGCCTTTGGGATTCGAAAAGGACCCCCTGGCGAACAACATCAAAATGTTAGCACAGGATCCTTTAGAAGAAATCAACTTGGGCGAAGGGTTAGAGAAAAAGCCAACTTACATCAGCGCCAAAATAGACCCAGAGCTCAGGTTTGAAGTGATCCAATTGTTAAAGGAGTTCAAGGATTGCTTTGCATGGGATTACGACGAGATGCCTGGTCTCGACAGAGGATTGGTAGAACTTCAGTTGCCAATCAAACCTGGGAAGAAGCCAGTCAAGCAAAGTCCAAGACGCTTCGCTCCAGAAATAATGTCGAAGATCAAAATAGAAGTCGAAAGACTGCTGAAGTGCAAATTCATACGAGTTACGAGGAAGAACCATATAGACCACCTTCGACAATCATTTGAAAGAATGAGAGAACATGGTCTGAAAATGAACCCTTTGAAGTGTGCGTTCTGTGTAAAAGCTGGAGATTTCTTGGGCTTCGTCGTCCACAAGAAAGGAATCAAAATCAACCAGAACAAGACGAAGGCAATCTTGGAAGTGAAAGCGCCAATGAACAAGAAGGAACTGCAATCTCTGTTGGGCAAGATAATTTTATTAAGGAGATTCATATCCAACCTAAGTGGAAAAGCTCAAGCCTTCTCACCCTTACTTTGATTGAATAAGGAAAGATTCGAGTGGGGGCAAGAGCAACAAGAAGCCTTCAATAAGATCAAAGGGTATCTCACCAAGCCACCTATTTTGGTGCCTCCTTGCAGCAACAGGAGTATGAGATTGTACATAGCTGCATCCGACAGAACTTTGGGAAGCATGTTAGCCCAAGAAGATGAAAATGGAGTCGAAAGACCCATTTACTATCTTAGCAGAGTTTTGAACGATGCAGAAACTAGATATAGAGAAGTTGAAAAATTATGTCTATGTCTTTATTTCTCTTGTACAAAGCTCAAACAATATATAAAACCAGTTGATGTGTATGTTTCGTCTCATTTTGATGTTTTCAAATACATGTTGTTGAAACCCATCTTGCACAGCCGAATTGGCAAGTGGGCGCTAGCATTAACTGAGTATTCATTGACCTTTATGCCTCTTAGGGCAGTAAAAGGGCAAGTGGTAGCAGACTTTATAGTCGACCACTCAATTCAGGTTGAAAATATAAATTACGTGGAGATAGAGCCTTGGAAATTCTACTTCGATGGTTCCAGCCATAAAGATGGAACAGGAGTAGGGGTCTTGATTATTTCTCCAGAAAAAATTCCAACAACATTCAAGTACAAGATAGCAGGTACTTGTTCGAACAATGAGGCTGAGTACGAAGCTCTAATTACTGGCCTTGAGATATTGTTGGAATTGGGGGCAACTCGAGTCGAAATAATGGGAGACTCAGAGTTAGTCATTAAGCAAGTCACAAAAGAGTATAAATGCATAAGAGAAAATCTTATTATGTACTTTGTGATAGCAAATCGTTTATTGAAAAAATTCGAAGTGGTTAACATTCGACACATACCTATATTGGAAAATCAAGTAGCCAATGATTTGGCACAGATTGCATCTGGGTACAAAATTTCAAAAACGAGATTACAAAGAGCAATCAAAGTTCGAGAAAAAATAAAAGCAACCAGCCTGTCTCCAACAGATTTGAAATCGACAAGACTAGGGTATGCTGATCAAAGGAACTTTGAAATATCATTCATATACAATTTGTCAGAGCAAGATTGGAGGAAACCCATTGTAGATTATCTACAAAATCCAGCAGCTTTGACAGAACGAAAAATAAAATATAGGGCGTTGAGTTACGTACTCATGGGTAATGAGTTATTTAAAAAGACGCCTGAAGGGGTATTGCTAAAGTGCTTAAGCAAAACTGAAGCATACATAGCCCTTTCGACTACGTACGCTGGAGCATGTGGGGCTCACCAAGTAGGCCATAAGATGAAATGGTTGTTGTTTCGACAAGGACTATACTGGCCCACTATCTTGAAAGATTGTGTTGAGTTCGCGAAGGGTTTCCAGGAATGTCAAGCCCATACGGGTATCCAACATGTACCAGCAAGCGAACTTCACTCAATAGTGAAACCTTGGCCTTTTAGAGGATGGCCGTTGGATCTTATTGGAGAGATTCGACCAGCATCATCAAAGAGCCAGAAGTATATACTAGTAGGCATTGATTATTTCACTAAATGGATCGAAGCTATCCCTTTAGTCAATGCAGACCAAGAAAATGTCATTGAATTTATTCAAAAGAACATTATCTACAGATTTGGAATCCCTGAGACTGTAACAACTGATCAAGGATCAGTGTTTATTGGTCGAAAGATGCAGGAATTCGCTCAAGAAACAGGCTTTAGACTCCTAACATCAACACCTTATTATGCACAGGCAAATGGTCAAGTCGAAGCAGCGAATAAAATAGTGATCGGCCTGATAAAAAATCATGTAGGGAAGAAGCCAAGAAATTGGCATAAGACGTTAGACCAGATCTTGTGGGCCTGTCGAACGTCCCCAAAAGAAGCCACAGGTACAACACCATATCGGCTAACTTTCGGTCATGACGCAGTACTGCCAGCAGAAATTTGTCTTCAATCAGCAAGGGTTCAGAGACATCAAGATATTCCCTCTGAGGTTTATTGGGATATGATGTTAGACGAACTAGTAGATTTAGACGAGGAAAGACTACGCGCTCTCGACCTACTGAGAATTCAGAAGAAAAGAGTGGAAGACTCTTACAATAAAAAAGTAAAACCTAAGGCATTCTCGCCTGGAGAATTAGTTTGGAAGGTGATTCTCCCCATGGATCGAAGAGATCGAAGCATGGGAAAATGGTCACCCAAGTGGGAAGGACCGTTCAGAATTATCCAAATTTTTTCTGGTGGAGCTTATGAGGTTGAAGAGTTAGGCGAAGATAAAAGACTCTTGAGAGTAAACGGCAAATATTTGAAAAAATATAAACCTATGCTCCAAGAGATCAAAATAAATAACAGTTAATGACCAAGTTAACCATAAAGAGCCAAAATGGAAAATTATATATTGATTAACCAAAATGGTTGCATTGTATTATAAATATTACAGTACATGGTCAATGAGGTGCTGAGCAAATTAGAAAGGGATGGAAGCTTTAAGTCGAAGATATTTGGCTTGCTGCAACTCCAGCCGTTTGTTACACAAGGCAGTCGCCTGAGAAAGTTTGGCAATCTGGTCGTCAAGGGCTTGGGCCCTTTCAGCGAACTCTAAGCCTCGGGTAACTTCATCTTGGCTCTCTGCGTCCGAAACAGTCGAAAGGAGTTCCTCTTTGCGCTTGGTGTTAGCATTTAACTTGGCCTCCAACTCCTCGATCTGCGCCCTTATAGAGGCGTTATCTTGATCTATGGCGTCGATTTCCTGCTGCTTGGATGTCTTCTGTTTCGACAATTCTGCAATTCGAGAAGTTGATTCAGCTACTTCGGTCCAAGCAGAAGAACTCTTGCCATGTAGTGTTTCGAGTTGGCTGTTGAACCCCCTTCGACGTCTATAGTCCGCAGAGACTTGGTCAACGATGGAGTATAACTCCAAGATGAAGCTGGAAACTTCTGGAGAAACAGCAAGCAAATCAACTGCACCCAGAACAGCTCCCAGACAAGACGGGGCAGTAGGATCCCCCTCCAAAGCCTTCATTAGATCCTTTTTGAAGAACTGAGCCTTGACCTTCTTCAAAACCTCATCAAGAGGAGAAGTCGAAGTGGACTTCCCTGATGCAGTAGAAGCATCATGACTAGGGTCAGATGAATTCTCCCTACTCTCAATGATGGCATTCAGGTAGCCAATTGGATCAGTTTGCTTCAAAAGGGCCAAGTCTTCTTTAGACCTGGGCTTTGTCGAGGTGGTCGTTCCTACAGCAGTGGTGGCTTGGGGCTGAGTTTGTTCAGTAGCGTCAGCATCAACATGACCCTCTTCATCATGTTGCTCCTCTGTCTCATTGACCACTTGAGCTTCCTCTTGCTGGTGTTCCTCTATTTCAGCAAGGACTTCGTCATCCACCAGTTCCTCCTCTCGTTGTCTACTATGGTCAGCAGAGTCTTGTGGCTCTAAAGTTCGATTTGTTTCGTTAGCATAACTGACGAAGGAGGAAGGATGGTGAATGGGTTCCCCCGCGCTGTTTACAAAGGAACTGGAACCCTCTTCAGGATGCCCAGTTGGTGCTGAAGTTCCAGCGGTCTCCTGAAAATAGAAGAGGAAAAATATTCTAGTTTAGAGAGATACACAATCGAACGTGATCGTCGACACCTAAGTTAAAAGTGGTCGGAGGCACTACCTGTAGAGGAACTTCAGCCCCAGGGCTAGAGTTATCACTCTCAACGGGTTTGCTGAGCAAGACGTTCAGCTCCTCCTCCGTGGGCTCTTCGATGATCACAGGAGGTGGCCTGGATTTTTTCCCTGCGACCTTGATTTTGATCGTAGGTCGAGGCTCAGGAGTAGGGGCAGCCTTCTTCACCTTTCTCCGTTTGAGAGGAACAGGGGGAGATTCATCCTCGTCGCCACTCGCAGATTCGACCGTTAATGCAGGTCGTTTCTTAGGCGCAGGTTCCTGAAACCCCCAAATGGAGTTGATTTAGAGCGCAACATTGAAAACCAGGATGTTAAAACCAGCAGGAAACGAGAAAAATTTGGTTACCTGTGCTGGAGGTTTTGTAGAGGGACCTCCACCCTGATGGTTGTCTGTGGCTTTCTTTGCCACAGGTATTCGAACAACTGAAAGAAGACACGTTCACAAGTTATAATTGACAAGTTATAGGTCGAAATGGAAAGACAAATATAATTTGAAGAGTGAACATACATTTCTTTATTTTGTCGAGAACCAAAACGAAGGACTTCTGGAGTTCGTCCGCAAAATCCTTTTCATCGAAGAATTCTTCGACGTAATAACTCTTCCACCAGTCTTCAAAAGATGGTGAACAGAGGAAGTTGAGTTGGTAGTCGAACAATGAAAGTACAGTCCGACCAGCGTACCTACCAATGTGCTTGGTAGCAGCATCCTCAGTGTAATCATTACAAAAGTACAACACTGATTTCTCCCTAGGGTAAATGGGATAAGGAAGCGATTGGATAATGCCAAACTGTCGAGAGACAAGATTTGGCTGATAAGCAATCAGGCTCAGATGATTCTTTGAACTCTTGAAGCGCAATGGAATTATCCTGGGAGTGAGAAATGCTTCCCACAATGTTGTGTGCTCTTCGAGGTGAGGATCCTCTGATGACTTGGGATGGGGCCTGGTGAACCACCCTGGACCAAACTTTCGACGGGCGAAAGGAGCCATGGTCGAAGTAAATTCCTTCCTCCCTGCAAACATCTGAACGAAGTTTTCAAAGATCTTTTGGAGTTCCAGCCCATTCTCAGTGGGAGTCAGTAAAGCCAGCCTGGTACCTTTGATACGCCTTCTGGCTATCTCAGGAGCCTGTTCGTTTATTTGAGCCTTCTGGGGTAGAAAAGACTCAAAAGTGGCGTTTAGCCATAGTTGTAGTAGCCAGAAGGGTCCAGTGAGCAGCAAGCTGGCTCTATTTTCTATTACCTTTAATAGAGTCGCCCCACTGCTTATCGACTCATATAGGTTCGCCAGTATTAATTCGGCCAAACAGATGTTTTGACCGTGATGAAGCTGAGTAGCAAGGGTGACCATTTTCTTCGTCACCTGTAGAGATTTCGTGCAGAACACGAAGCGTGACAGCCAAAGGGCTAGAAACGCAATGTGCTCCACGTCCGTCACCACAACCGTCGATTTGTCATGATAGTGGTTGGTGTAGGTGGTGTAAGTGGGTTTGGTGGCTGAAAACCCAATCTGGTCTTCAGACATTTCCTCTGGGTCAAAGTAATCCCCAGTTGGTCGAAGACCAGTAATGGCAGCCACGTCGAAGAGAGTGGGTGTTACCATTCCACAAGGCAGGTGGAAGGTGAAGTGAGTATAGTCCCAAAATAGCAAAGAAGCTACCAGCATTTCAGGAGAATAGTTGAGACCAGTCTTTGACAGCATGACTAGGTCATAAATCCCCATGTTCTTCCAAATCAAAGCTTGGCTTTTCTCCATCTTGTCGATCCAAGCGTGGTATTCTGGTGTAAGTCTAGGGATAGACCTAAAATCCCTAACCCCTCTGTTGAAGAAACGAAGATCTATCTTTTCTTTTGCAGGATCTTCGTTATCGTCTGTCGCCTTTTTGGAGCACCCAATGGGCTTGAGTGCCTCATGCACGGGGAAGAAACCCTTGATCTTCGTTGGGTCAGCTATGCATGCAGATAGAGGACCAGACATGGCGAAAACCTGGTTGGAATATCCAACAGGAATCAGCAGTTGAGAAGAGTAAGTCTCACGCTCAGCATCTCCCATGGGTTCGGGAACCCTTCGCATTCCCATGGAGTTAACTGTTGGAGCGGTTGAAAAGATTGTCGGTTGAGCAGTTTTAGAGGGAGTGTTAGAACTGGGGACATTGGAAGAACGAGAACCTGAAGCCATTTTTTGGTTTGAGATGAAGATGGATGAAGAACAAAGGTTCTTGCAGAAATTTTTGTTCGACTTAAGGCTTGGATGAAGGAAAACGTAAAGAGTCCCACGAGGGGCACTTAGTGCTATTTATAGTGATTGGAAAATCACAAGACTCGAGGTCATTTAATGTCTCAGACAAGAGTGGGGCACGTGGCGCTCATTTGGTGATGTAGCTGTTCTGCAGAACGGAAGCGGTGCAGCGTGCGTCCTCGATTTCGGGGAATCGTCATGATGACAGTCTGTGAAAGGACATTGGGTGTACCAAACGCCTTACTGAAGTGACGTCTTAGGAACAGGTGGAATAATGGCTTTTTGAGATTGTCAGTTGGTTGGTAGGAGGCGAAAAGCGCACAAACTAATATGTGGCTAAGAGTGAAGGACAGGTGTCGAGTGGAATCTCAAAGAATTCCTTTTTCTTTTCAGCGTCGAAATAAGACATTCTTGGGGGGTAATTTGTTGGCTCCTAAATTCGACACCCTTGTTTGTTATCAATATAGACCATTAATTATGAGTCAGAAGAATTTCCTACATAAGAAGGCTTCGACCAGCTGATCCTGTCGAAGGCTCATCAGAGAATGACAAGGTACTTAGAGAATTTCCTTTAAGTGGGAATCTTGTCGTCTTCGACGTCGAAGGAACCTCTCGACAAAGGTACCTGATGCCCAGGGTCGAACGGTTTGAGATTTGAATGCTTGGAGGGAAAACGGTTCCTAGCAGTTACCAAGTGCAACATGCCGAGATCAGGAGCGTCGAATGCTGTGAGCGTGCCATGTGGCGTCATCTCGAAGCGACGTAACTGCCCAACGGTTACTTAGGATTTGTTTTAGTATAAATACTAGTTGTTCACGTAGTTTTCGAGGGTGTTCATCATTTTATACAAGTCACTCATCTAGATTCAAGTACCCAGTGTGAGCGAAAGAATCATTGAGAATGTATGTGTGAAACACCATTTAAATTAATCAAAGTCTTTTATATTCAAGCACTTTATTGCTTTTCATTTACTCATCTCCGTCGAAGCCTTTTAGATAACGCTTTTATTTATTCTATCAAGCTTTTCTTCATTCAATTTACTTAAAGTGTCTTTACTTTACCGGCATTAATCACCATTAGGATTAGTCAAACTCCAGAAAATCAACCATGTCTTAGGATCAATCTGATCGATCCTGCGATTCACCAAATAAGTAACCTTTTGGAAGATCAGCGGTTGTTTACCAATTTCCACGGTAAATACCAATAAAGGAATGGGTGAAAATAAAAGGAAAGACCTTTGAGATATTTTCTTGAGTTCGGTGGGTAGGTTATGAAAAGGGAAGGTATTAACACCCTTTTCATCCGTAGTTATCTACGGGATCTTAGTTGCTTGCTAGATCAATTGAAAATGCTTTGTTTGAAAATGTGTTTGCGGTGAGTTTTCGAAAGTATTTTGAAAATGCCTTTGTTTCGGCAAACTTTGTAATGATTATCGTCTCTATAAGAATGTATACAAAGTGTTGGTTTTTAACATAGTTCAAAGAGATGTTTGTTTTTTGAAGATGTTTTGAAAGTGTAAGTGTGGAAATATTTTTAGTTTGTGAGCAAGAAACGACGAGCGTCCTACCTACTCAAATGGTCTTTGTTCTTTCCCTCCTCCTTTAGATATTGTTATCTTACCATTGATTGGTAAGAAGCCCCGTCATTGGATGTGAAGGGACGGACGTGGGTCAATCTTATAGTCATAGAAGGCAACTTATGAGACGTTTTAGCAATTTTTGTAAGGGACTAGATCGTTTACCGGAGGAAACATCAAGGTACATCGAGGGACTACGATCTTTTTTATCGAGGGTCTTTGCTAAAATGCCCATATTTGAGGGACATGACTATTTTCCGAGGCAACAAGCAAGGTTACCCTAGAGGTGCACGTGTGTGAATAGTTTGTTTGATTGCATGCAATTTTGTCTTTGAAATTAGGGTTTTCTAATGGTTGATTTTATCTTTTCATACACACCCTAATTACTAACAATTTATATTAAAGCGGTAAATTGCGGAAATTAAAATCCTAAGTTATTACATCATTAGGAGACGAGGGATACAAATTTATAAATGGGGTGTGGAAAGAAATAAAATTCTTAAATATTACAACCATATTGAATAGAAATGAAAGAAAATATATAAATAATATAAAAAAAATAGCACAAAAGAGAGAAAGAACAAATCTTTCGACTCATGCAGTATGTTCGAAGCATGCACCCTTCGATTCACAGAGAAAAAATAAATCTTTCGATTCATGAAGCATGTTCGAAGCATGCACCCTTTGATTCAGTACCCTTTTTTCTTCTGTTTAGGCTTGTAAAGCAGTGTGAGTCGAAGCCTAAGGCTTTGCGTCGAAGCACGCTGTAATTTCTCATTCCAACATTATTTTATGGTCTGTATAGGTTAGTTCTTAACATAATTGACAAGAAACTAAAAAAAAAAAGGGAGCTTCGAAGGTAATAATTATTACATGTTATCTTCGAAAATGAATCATCAATGATGCTTGAAACGAAGGGTTTAAAGTCAATAAGACTTACCTTGAAGCTGGAATGTGTGTTTTGGACTTGAGTTGCTGCCTTCGAATGCTCTTGGGTTCGAAAGAAAAGAAAAGAGGTGTTGTATTTTTTGGTTCTGGGTTCAAAAGAAAAGAATAGAGGTGTTGTGTTTTTTAATTATGGGTTTGAGAGTGTTTCAAGGCTTCATCCTTTGTGTTCTCTCCTCTCTCTTTTTTTCTTCTCCTCTTTCCTTCTCCAAAAGCCCCCCCCCCCCCCCCCCCCCCCCTTTTATGTGTTGTGGAAACAACTTATTTATAGAATAGTCTTGCTGGTGTTTTGGGGGGAAAACAAATGAAATTTGAACGGTTTGGGTATTTTCTTTTCATAGCTTTTGAGGTGCAGCTCTTATATGCTAGTTTGGTGCAAATATGGGATTGGTTTAGAAGAAGCATAGCAGGACTGTTTTGGAGCAGTTTTGGAGTGTTGTTGCAGCTTGGTGCAGGGCTGTTTCATAGCAATACAGCAGACTGTTTTTGACATGGTTTTAGGCTGTTATATGGACAGTATAACAAGCCTGAGCTTGGCAGCATATAGGACTCTGTTCAGCAAGCATCTTGATTCCTTTACCCTTTCATTTTGATCACATAGATCCACAAACCATCAACCAAACTTATCAACAGACAAAACAATATTGTTTCCAACAATTGTGTGTTCTTCGAATGGACCACCAATTGTATGTTCTTCGGATCCACCAATTATATGTTCTTTGAATGAACCACCAATTATAAGTTCTTCAAATGGACTACCAATTGTATGTTCTTCAAATCCACCAATTATATGTTCTTCGAATGGACCACCAATTGTCTGTTCTTCGAATCCACCAATTGTATGTACTTTGAATCCACCAATTGTATGTTCTTGTATGTACCACTTTGAGTATGGAAAATGATCTCATTGTTATAGTAAAAATGAAAGAATTCCTTGATTGCTTTCCTACCAGTAACCATCGGTTAATTAAGTGGTCGAAAGTTCAAATGTCCAAACCTCAAATTGTAATTCATGGTGTAGAAACTATGTGTGTCGAAGGATTTAAAGGTGGATCGAAGCAAGAAAGAAGGAAGCCATTGCCTTGTGGATCAAAGCAAGCATGAATGGAAGTCATTGCCTTGTGGATCGAAGCAAGCATGAAGAAAGCCATTGCCTTGTGGATTGAAGCAAGCATAAAGGAAGCCATTTCCTTATAGATCGAAGCAAGCATGACGGAAGCCATTGCCTTGTGGATCGAAGAAAGCATGAAGGAAGTCATTGCCTTGTGCATCGAAGCAAGCATGAAGGAAGTCGTTTCCTTGTCGAAGTTTCTGGATCGAAGCAAGCTTGCTCTTCTTCGATTTGTCAAAATCTGCCAACCACTCCTTTTGATCAGTCATGTATTCGACCAGCCTGAACCAAATTTTGAATTTGAAAGAGTTATCTGCATATGCACACCTTTTTTATCTACTTTACCCTTTCGACAGTTTCCTCTTCGACCTAATGCTTAAAAGTCCAACATGATCCATGGAAACCATATGGGGCATTAAAAGTCCAATTGTACTTGTCCAAACCCAAACCTTAATTTGAACCCAGTGTTGAGGAAGTGTCTTGAGCTGATCAAGCCTTATGCAAATTTGAGCAATGGAGATTTTTGTGAGAGAATCTTTGAGAAAAGAGAGGGAAAATTTTGGGGTACAACAGAGTGTTGTACCCCAAAATTTTCCCTCCCATATTCTCCAAGATTTAACAAGAATCATATTCAAATGGCTCAAGATTTCTCAAGGGGTTGCACAGTCAAACCATCTTCTAAGCCAGTCAAAATTAGGGTTTTGGTTCCTGCAAAGAATTTGAGGTTTTCAGTGGTCCAATCAAGTCCCATATGCCTATAAACATTTCCAAGCATCTACATATCAAGTCCCTAGGCTCACAGTGGCAAATTGCACAGTCAAAAGTCCTAGTTGCTCCACAACCAACTGCAGGGGCAAAATGGTCATTTTACAGTCAAAAGTCAAAAAATTTGGTCAACATCTTATTTTGAGCACACAATCATCATTTGATCAAGTCTTGATCATGATTCCACAAGAATGGCTCAAAAATCATCAAAGATGCAAAAGTTACTATTTTTGGACAGTTGAAAAGTCAACTGTAACTTGACCAGGGCATAACTTTTTCATGGTTCATCAGAAAAATCCCATCCAATGCTCATTTTTAAGGGGATGGCATTTCCTACAACACATATTCACATTCCAAGTCCAAGAAATGCTCTCACAAAAAGTTATCAATTTCTATATTGTAGGTCCATTTCAAAAGTCAACAAAAATGCACTTTAAGTCAAAGACCATAACTTGAGATTGGTAAATCAAAATGACATGGGACCAAAGGAATTGGTTAGAGGACTTCAAGACCTTTCCAAAATGTCCAATAACATGTTCATATGATCAAAATTGAGCAAGATATGCTTTGGAGAAGTTGGGAAATTTTTGTGAATTTGCAAAAGTCAACTTTGCTCAAAACACTTCATTTTTGCTAATGGGCCTCAAATTTCTTCTTGAATCTTTGTCCAAGGCCTATGCACGACCCATTGAGATTAAATTGAATTATTTTCTTATTTTTATTAATTATTTGGATTTTTAATTGATTATTAATTCATTTAATTGATTTAATTGTAGGAAAATACCAATATATGGTTTTCAAATCTTTTTGTGATGCAAATAAACTCAACACATGCTGAAGATTTCGTGTATCAATCAAGGGGACCAAAATCTCCATGTTTGGCAAGTTTTATCAATCAAAAATATGCAAAATTATGTGATTGGAAATCAAATATTGAAAACATTATTCCATGGATTCTTGGACAAAGTTTTACCCTAATTCCATCCTACTATATATGCTGAACCAAACCCTAATGCCTGACACGTGAAAAATTGCTGTCAAAAGCCATAAGCCAATTCCAAAAATTCAAGAAAAATTTGAAAACTGAATTCCATGTTCTAGCACAATTCAAAGCCTTAGAACGATTCAAACACATTGCTAACATTCCCAGGAACGGATTGGAATCAAAAACAAGCCTTATCACTCCAAGAACACGCAAGAACAAGTCACACGGTTTGGTTATTTTTTCATAATCATAATTCAATATTCATGCATTATTAATGAAATTTTTTGTGTGTATTGGATTGCTAGAACCTTTCTGAAGCTAACGGTATAGGTGAATTACATTATGGAGCCCTGAATCACAAACCACCATGGATGATTTTTAGGGTTTCGAAGCTTCCAATTTAGGGATTCCCAGCACAGGAAAAATTGGACCTTCTTAGACCTATGGTTGAATTCGTCAAGGCCAGACGAATCAAACCCAACCATCGCGCCATATTTATATGCATCAGGGACCTAATCGCTATTTTTGGTCATGTTATTTTGTGGGGGTTAAAAACCCCCGCTATTTGATATGTTTTTATGCAGGCAATTGGAGAAGACGATGATGCGTAGGAATGCTATTGGGCCATTCAAAAGAAACAACGCGCGTTTTGGTTGTTCTTCCGGATGTTACTTGTTTTTATATATTATAATTAATTGCCACTATATTAACAAAGCATGCAGCATGGCATATTGGAAGGTGATGTGTCTGGCAGCTACTGGGACCTGGGTTCGATTCCCAGGTCCCCCAAAAGCTCCATATTATTTTTTCTAACCTAATCACGTGCAGGCTTTACAATGCGTTCCATCATACACCTTATGCAAACAGGCGCCATGTGGCCTTATGTACAGATCTGATGGCTACCAGGAAAGGGACACCATGCTCATGAGTCAATGCACCTCTGGACGATTCAAGAAAGTCAACGCAGGCTTGGCTTATTGGGCCTAAAATTTCCAGGCTTAACCTCCATTATGGGGTCAACACCCCCCCTGGTTAATTGCTTTTCTTTTTATTTTCTTTTAACTAACTATTTTTTATTATTAATATTATTTACTTAACTAACATAATTAATATTAATTTTCATAAAAAACTCATAATTAAATATTTATAATATTTTTATTATGTATTAATTTCATTATTAATTTATTTTGTAAATAAAATACTAACAAATTAATTAGTTTAATTAGTTAATTTTAATCTTTTTTCAAAATAAATAAAATAGGTTAGAATTAGGGTTTTTTTCTTGACTTTTAATTTCTTTTCTTTTTATTTTCATTAAAAAATAAAAAACACAAAAAAACTTTTTTTTTTCTTTTTAATTAATTAGTTAACTAGCAAATTAGGTTTAATTTTAATTAATTGCAAAAAAAGGACAAAATTTCTTTATTTCTCAAAAGGGTCAAAACCCTAAGGACATCCCGATTTAATTTCTTTCGCGCTTTAATTCTTATTTTGATTATTTATGTATATGTTTCCAAGGATGTAATAGTTAATTAAGATTTTACCGCTTTATTTACTTTCTGCATTTATTTTCAAAACGGGTTATGTTTTTGGCGATGTATAGACCCGCGCCTTGTAATAGCGTAGATTTACCTTTCCGCAATTTATTTTCCGCACTCTTAACTGTTAATATGCATGCAAGACTTGGATGAAAATTAAAAACAACTCGTAGATCACCATGATACATGTACAAGATAATATAACATGAAAACAACACACATGCACATGCCACTCCTAGGGTACGCCTCACTGGTTGCATCGACGTGGTCGTCAAGTATAGGGTGTCTTAGAGGTCACCCTCCTGTCTAAGATCCAGTTGCCTCGAAACGGTTGCCTCGGATAAAAAGGATCTAGGACATTAGGGTTACCGCTAAGGCGTCCTACCATTGCTTTGGTGACCACACATGTCCCTAATAATCGAATTGACCCGAATAACTCCAACAACGGTGCTACCTACTTCTCAATAGTGGGATAGTACTGTCTAAAGCACTCTTACACAGCTTAATTCCTTAGAGTAGGTAGATTTCTCCTGGGTACTTGCTCTTTCAAAACAAAAACATATTTTCGCACCTACACTTTCAAAAAGTTTTCAAACAAATACTTCATACACTCTTGAGGACTGATACAAGAGTTACCTAGAAGTTTTTAAAACGAAACTTTTTCAAAACCCACAAACACAAGAAAAGCAAACAATTTTTGAAAACATAGTGAGCAAGTACCTAAGAGCCCATGGATAACCACGGATAGAAAGGGTGCTAACACCTTCCCTTTCTATAAATCTACCTCCTGAACCGAGAGACATCTCAAAGAAGGAATTTTGTTGTGCTTTTGTCCTTTCCATGTTGGAGAACATAAAAGACGGTGGCGACTCTTGCTTACCGCAACATTTCGCGAACCAGCTTAAAAAACAGTCAGTTCTATTTCCACCGATCACATGAAGCATTTGTGAGATATGGAGCTTAGAATGATAAGGCACAAGGTTGTCAAAAGTAACAAGTCACACACATACTAGGCTAGGCATTTCTACAAATAGTTGGTGTGCCATTTTCATGAGTGAATTTCTTTTTATTCACGTGTCAATTTAAAAATTGGAAAGAAGTATGTTGAAGATTGTTGTATGAGTTTCATTTAGTTTTTTGAATGACATCAATTGAGCCATTATTGAGGAAGATATAGTTAATCAAAGTGAAGACCTCAAAGATGCATTTTTGGAAATCCATGCATGTCCATGCACGCGCGCGCCCTGACCTGTCAGGCTTCCTTTTTTCAAATTTCGCACTAAAATATCTCTCACTTCCAGGAATCAATTTCAATAATTCAAATATCTGTAGTGATCTACATTGAAAGAGCTTTTGAAAGGCCTCTTAAGGAAGGAAATTGCACGAGCAAATTAGGAGAAAATTGGAGAAGAAAGTGAGTTGATCAATATGTTTGGCCTGCGATCAGTTTGTTATCCCATGTTCCTATATAATCCAGGACATTATTCCTACTTCATTCATTTCTTTCCAAAACTACTGCAAGTTCATTTAAAGATAACATAAAATGCAACAAGCTTCAACATTGTCTCTAACGACTCTAAACTGCAAAAGACTTACATACCATTGCAAAGCTTAATCCACACACTTCATCCCTCTATATAAACTCCTCTTCATTCTCATTTTAAGGAGCTTGATTGATATTCACAACAAATCTCTGAAAAACTCTCCTCAAAGCTCGATCCTCTCTCTCAAAAAAACAGAATCTTCTTGTGAAAATTTTCTCTCGAGTGCTTTGCTCAAAGCTTCAATTCTTACACAGTTACACACAATTGAAGCTTGAAGGAGAAGAATCATCAGATTTCTCATTAAGTTCAGAGGCACCTTGTGAATTTATTTTTCACAAATTGAAGTAAGCATCATTGAACTCAAACTCGTGATTCAGTTTGCATTCTTGTTAAAGATCATGTGCATCATGTATTAGCTGGCCAGATCTTAGATCTGAGGTATATCTGTTGTGAATCGATGTTGAAAATTATGCTCTGCAAGTTTCTTGGATCTTTGATTGGAACAGTGCTTTCATGCTCAGATCTTTGTTTAATCTTGTATTATTTGCAAAACTTATATTCATCACGTTGTTCCTTGCATTTTCATAAGGAACTTTGATGTTTGGATCAAGTGATTTGTGTAAGTACGAAGTGAGCCTAAGAGGGGGGGGGGGGGGGGGGGGGGTGAATTAGGCACTTTAAAAGTTTTACCGTTTTAGTGATGATAGATATTATTTTTCTGGTTTGGTGCATGAATTTACAAATGTGTTTCTTTATATTCTGGTTTATGACTATTGATGAAAGCGGTAAATGCGGAAAAGTAAAGAACACAAAGATGTATCTTGGTTCCCCTTACAGTCCGAGAGTACTCCAGTCCCCTTTCGACATGAAAGATATTTCCTTATTGTTAGATATCTAGACAAGACACCCTAGTCCTTCTATACAAGACTCTAACCAATAAAACCACCAAGAACAATCCTCTTGGATTTTCACTATGTCAACAATGAGAACAATCCTCTCAAAGTGACTTTACTTGTATCCAACATTCCTGGAAAAACAAGATTACAAAACCACTTGACCTTATTTTCAACAATCCTGAAAAATAAGCAAGTATATAGCAATATTTGATTTGAGTGAGTTTGTGTAACAATGATCACTTTGAGTGATTTTATCAATGAATTGATCTTCTCTTCTAATAACAATAGTATACAATGACTCAAGATATATAATTCTCAAAGTTTTCTGGTTGACAATATGTGAAAGTGTGCAGAAAACTTGTGTATGAAAGTGTATAAAAGCTTGAGTTTGATTTTTGAAAATTCAAAAAATATGATTGGAAGAGGTACTTAAACTGATTTTGAAAATGAGTATTTATATGTTCATAGAACCCTTTTGAAACAGCATGTAATTCTGCAAATGAATCATGAACAATTGTCAAGATTGAGTGAAAGGTTTCCATGAAATGGTGTTATGAACAGGCATGAGTAAAGCTGTTGTTTTTCAAAATAGTTCAGTATGCAATCGGTTGCACCCTTGTGTACATCGATTGCACGAGGTTTCAACAGCTAAAAATTCAAATAATTTGAGTGAGCAATCGATTGCACAAGTGTGTAAATCGATTGCACTTGAAGTCGCTAGCAAAAATTGATTAAGAGTAATCGATTGCACAAACATGCAAAATCGATTCCACTTAGAAACAATTGCTAATACTTTGAAAACGTGAAGCATGCAATCGATTGCACCTAAGTGAAAATTTATTTTGCTTTAGAAAACTTGAGAAAAAGTTTGGATAAGATAAAATATTTCTTTTGACCATTGAGAATCTATGTCTTAAGTTCAAAGTAAGTATTATCATTATACCTTGAAATTTTCTAAGAGCTTGAACCAAAGACTTTTATCCATTGATGCTTTTATCTTGATCAACATCTTTGCCTTCTTGCCAATATAGTTTGTCTTCATCAAAAAAATGAATTGAGAATCATTTGAGAAGCTTGATATTACATTCTCCCCCTTTTTTATGATGACAAACAATATTTCTTGAAGCTTTGTTATTTCCGGAAAGAGACTTATCCCCCTAAGATGTATAACTCCCCCTTTGTATGAGAAGCTTTGAAATCATTTGGATTTGCTCATCTTGAAGGATTCTTTATATCTTAGAATTTGAGGACAAGGAAATATACAAGCATAAAGTGTAACATCCTTCTCCCCATTTGACATTATCAAAAAGAAGGAAAAGATGCAATAAAAATGGATAATACATATAATAATATTGAAAGCTTAACCATAGCAATATTGCTTCATAATTCTTTTTTTCATCCTTTGATAAATGCATATAGTAGTTGTCTTCATCAAAACATAATGTTGAAGATGCTTGACTCTTTTAGAAAGAATGAGAAACTCATATGTGAATGATCACCCTATCAATGATAACTCCCTCTTGATCAAAGTTCTCCCTTGAATCATAGAGAATTTGCATTTTTCTTTGGGCTGCAATAGTTACAGACAAGCATACACATACATATACTAAACCTTCTCCCACTTTGTCATTAATAAAAAGGAATGGGAAAGACTTAAAATATATAATGAAATTAAAAACATTTAAAAAAAATTACCTATGAGTTTTACCTCAAAAGTGACTTCATAAACCATTCATCCTTGATGAATTTGAAGCCTTTTCAACAAAGTTGTATTTTAGAAGTTGTCTTTTAGAAGTTTTCTTTTGTTCTTAAATATAAAGTACATCTTCAATGGATATGAAAGTTAGTGTATGAACTTTGCCAATGCTAATAATTCTTCCTTTAAGGTATTTCCCATATGTGAAATAATCCTTAGACTTGAACTCGATTTGAAAGTTAGTGTATGTCTTCCATCAAACGCTTAGAGCCACCACTTATCAAAACATCATAGATTTAAAGTGGTCCTCAAGCAAACCTAGAAAACAAATTAAGTTTGATTTGGTGCCCAATGATCCATCGTAGTTAGTTCCCTTCTTAACCCACACATAATACCCACTTGCTACACTAAAGTTTCTAACATAGCAAACATTAGGTGTATGGCCAACAATACCACAATAAAAACAAGTAGGTTCAAAGTTACTTCTATATCTAGAAGGGTGAGATTTCTTCTTAACTAATCTTTTCTTTTTAGGATATTGATGAACTACTTTAGGTTTATTCACTTTCTTTTTGGATGATTGATCACTAGCCTTAACAAAGATAGTTTTATTAGAACTTGGTTTTGAAAACTTTGAATATCCAAGTCCACTTTTATCATTGGAATATCTTTGTTGGCTAAGAACACCTTCCAATAAAATTTGACCTTTTTCATATCTTTCAATAACTCTTTTTAATTGGACAATTTGGAAAGAGAGTGATTCACAATTTTTGCATACAAAATTCTGTTTTTGCTCACTAAATTTTTGTTTTTCATATTTGAGATCTTTTTGCATAGACTCACATTTTTCTTCTAAAGATAAAATTTGTTTCTTTTGAGATGAAATAGTTTTGTACAAAATTTTGCATTTATTTAATAGTTCATCTATAGCACCTTGTGCATCACTGTCAAAAAGAGAAAATTCATTACTAACCTCGTCATCTTCACTATCGGAATGGTGTTAGGCCATCAATGCAAGATTAACACATTGATTGTTTTCGAAATCGGAAGATGAACTTTCCCATGCTATATATGCTTTCTTTGACTTCTTATCTTTATTTCTCTTGAAATATTTCTTCTTCTTTTCAAGTGTAGGACATTCACTTTTAACACGTCCCTTTTCTCCATATTCAAAGCATATAACCTTCCCTGTTGGTGGTTCCCTTTTTCTTTCCTTTCTTAGAACCTTTTCAATCTTCTTGATAAGATCATCATCTTCACTACTAGTGGATTCATCCTCTTTATTTCTATCATTATTTTTTATCCTTGTACTTAAAGCAATTTATTTTGAATCTTTTACTTGGATTTCATTCTTTTCAAGTTTTGCAAGTTCCGTCTCATATTCTTGAAGTTTACCGAACAATGTGGCGGAAGTCATTGTTGATAGATTCTTCTTCTCGGATATTGCTGTCACTTTTGGTTGTCATTCCATAGATAAAGATATAAGCACTTTAAGATTAAGTTCATCATTAGTTAAAGTCTTACTGAGTGCTTTCAAATTATTTGTCAAATGCACAAATCTTTTCTGCAAGTCGAGGATTGATTCTCAGGGCTGCATTCTGAATAGTTCATATTCTTGACTCAATGTATTTAATATCAAACTTTTAACTTCAGCGGTTCCTTCATGAGTTTCTACCAAGGTATCCCATATTTCTTTCGTTGTTTTGCATGCCGGGACACATAAGAATTCATCCATGCTAAGTGCACCTTGAAGACGATTGATTGCCTTTTTATCATAGAGGACCTTTTTCTTATCATCTTCATCCCATGCAGTTTTAGGCTTTAATGAATCAGCACCATTGATCATTGTTATAGGAATAAATGGACCACTATCGAAAGCATCCCATATTTCTTCTCCTTGTGCTTCTAGATGTGCCTTCATGCGTATTTTCCAGAAGTCAAAATATTCACCACAAAATAGAGGAGGCTTGTTATTACTACCACCATCTCTGAAAACGAGATTTTAATTTGTGGAAGCCATTCTAGATCTTTTAGGAACAGGTTACCTATAACCTGCTCTGATACCAATTATAAGTACAAAGTGCGCCTAAGAGGGGGGGGGGGGTGAATTAGGTACTTTAAAAGTTTTACCGTTTTAGTGATGATGGATATTATTTTTCTGGTTTAGTGCATGAGTTTACAAATGTGTTTCTTTCTTTTTTGGTTTATGACTAGTGATGAAAGCGGTAAATGCGGAAAAGTAAAGAACACAAAGATGTATCCTGGTTCCCCTCACAGTACGAGAGTACTCCAGTCCCCTTTCAACATGAAAGATATTTCCTTATTGTTAGATCTCTAGAAAAGACACCCTAGTCCTTCTATACAAGACCCTAACCAATAAAACCACCAAGAACAATCTTCTTGGACCAAGAACAATCCTCTTGGATTTTCACTATGTCAACAATTAAAATAATCCTCTCGAAATAACTTTACTTGTATCCAACAATCCTGAAAAAATAAGATTACAAAACCACTTGAACTTATTTTCAACAATCCTGAAAAATAAGCAAGTATATAGCAATATTTGATTTGAGTGAGTTTGTGTAACAATGATCACTTTGAGTGATTTTATCAATGAATTTATCTTATTCTAATAACAATAGTATACAATGACTCAAGATATATGATGCTCAAACTTTTCTGGTTGACAATATGTGAAAGTGTGCAAAAAACTTATGTATGAAAGTGTATAAAAGCTTGAGTTTGATTTTTGAAAATTCAGAAAATATGTTTGGAAGAGGTACTTAAAATGATTTTGAAAATGAGTATTTATG
This sequence comes from Vicia faba, assembly GCA_948472305.1. NCBI lineage: Eukaryota > Viridiplantae > Streptophyta > Magnoliopsida > Fabales > Fabaceae > Vicia > Vicia faba. The sequence goes on from OX451738.1 coordinate 573,611,861, forward strand.
TGTTCATAGCATCCTTTTGAAATAACATATAATTCTGCAAATGAATCATGAACAATTATCAAGATTGAGTGAATGGTTTCCATGAAATGGTGTTATGAACAGGCATGAGTAAAGCTGTTGTTTTTCAAAATCGTTCAGCATGCAATCAATTGCACCCTTGTATAAATCGATTGCACGGGGTTTCAACAGCTAAAAATTCAAATAATTTGAGTGAGCAATCGATTGCACAAGTGTGTAAATTGATTTCACTTGAATTCAGTAGCGAAAATTGATTGAGAGTAATCGATTGCACAAACATGCAAATCAATTGCACTTAGAAACAATAGCTAATACTTTGAAAACGTGAAGCATGCAATCGATTTCATCAACATGCAAATCGATTGCACCCAAGTGAAAAATGATTTTTTGCTTTAGAAAACTTGAGAAAAAGTTTGGACAAGATAATTTTTTTCTTTTGACCATTGAGCATCTATGTCTTAAGTTCAAAGTAAGTATTATCATTATACCTTGAAATTTTCTAAGAGCTTGAACCAAAGACTTTTATCTATTGATGCTTTTAGTTTGATCAACATCTTTGCATTCTTACTAATATAGTTTGTCTTCATCAAAACAAAATTCATTGAGAATCATTTGAGAAGCCTGATATTACAATTTGGTTAAGAAATGAATGAGATATGTGGATTTGAACTTGGCTTGATGAATTCTGTTTTTACAAGTTCAAAATATGTTGATTTCAGTGACTTTCACGCGCGATTTTCTCCATGCATCATGAATCGTTGTTGAAAATTCTTGATCCTACATTAATCTACTTCATGAGATATTTATTTTGATTACAAATTCGTGCGTTTTCATCAAGAATTGAAGGAGATATCATGATCTGAATCCAGCATTAAAAAGTAATTAATATGTGTTAGGGCATGGTTCAGTGGTAGGGACGATGACGTGGCACGCTTAAATTGAACATGTTTTGATTTTCTTTTACAACGTGTTTTTGCTTTAACGGGTGTAATAAGCTTTGGTTTCTTTTTGAATTTTTAATACATTTTTAATTTATTTCTTATTTTTGTTTTTATATTTTCTCTCATCCAAAAATTATCAAAAAAATATATTAGACTCTATTTTTAGTCTATTTTTACATTATGAATTTTATTTCTTTTTTTTAATTATTTTTAGAACATTAAATAAATCAATGAGTTCAATTAGGGTTTTTATCATCTTTTAAGTTCTAGAATTTTATTTTTCAAGTTTTACTAATATAAAAAATCCACAAAAAATAAAATAAGTTTAAATTTGAATCTATTTCATAAAAATAATTTTTGTTTGATTTTATAAAATTTTGTGACAAATAAATAAAATCAGCCAATAGTTATATCTTTTTTTTTTACCTTTTTTTGTTATATTGTGCAAATAATTTATTTTTGATATCTTTTTTATTGATAAAATTACACAAAAGTATACTTGCTAACCCTTAGGTATTAAAACAATTTTCTATAATTTTAAATTGAATTTACATTTTAATTTTCCTAATTTTTCAAATTTTAGAAACTAATGATAATTTTTGGACATTCTTTTTGCTTAAGCTAGAAGAGACATTTTAAAACCTAACTTCCTCTACTTGAAAAAATCAAAGAAAAATATATTTAATTTTCTTGGATACTTTAAAATTACAAAAAAATTTTTTGTTGAATTTTAACTTTTGATTATATATTTTTCACAAATATTATACTAAAACTCTCTAGTTTGACCCTTTTATTAACTAGTCTTAGTAATTCCTAATCATTTCTAACTCCTCAATTAAATCCAAGGAATATTAATCATGTTTATGACTATTACAAGTCTTTAAATAGTTAGGTTTTAATTGACTCAATTTTTTATAGGATTTTCTTCTTCTTTTTAAACTAATTTTGATTTGGGAACATATTAGGGTTTCACCTTGACCATTTGCTTGTGTTTAGAAGTTTAAAGCTTGATTCTATCTTTCTTCAACACCTTTCTCTCTCAGCCAATCTTGGTTACTTCTTATCCATCTCTCTTGGTGTGTTTAAGATCTTCATCCTTTGTTTTGATTGATAGAGTTAATTGATCTTGATCTGCTATCCCTTTTCCCTCCTCTTTTAGACCCACTTTTTGTATGCTTTCCTTAAGTTTTCAATTCACTCTACTCTAAATGTGAACTGAATAGACCTTAGGCTTATATCCATGTATGCTAACATAGGGTAGAGATTTCTCTTTTCAAAACTCAACTTTAGGATCAATCATTGTATGATAACATTAGGGATTAGATTTAGGTTAGACTCTCTTAGTTATTTTTCTTTCTTTTGCATCCTTGCATTTAAAACAAAAACACTTAAAAATTACTGATAAGAATCATACCTTTGTTGAGCATGGGAGATGATAAACGGGTTTCTTCTCGATCTTATTGCTTTTCCATTCTAAGCCTTGGTGTGGTTCAAATCTCAAAGACTTATTTCATGAATAAGTGGAGAAATGTCTAATATCTCTCTCTTGAGATTAACTACCTGTCATCCACAATAAAACACCAACCAATACAAACTCTTTTTGCCTTCGGGCTTTTCTTTCAAAAAAATTTCAAAAGAACATGTCAATTCACTTCTGTGTTGACGCGTAAGTCTTCAAATGTCGAGTTGCGACTGAATGCGTAATTAATATTGTTCATTAAAAAAATATAAACCAACAAAACTTTTGAAGTAGAACTACGACTGCTCTGATTCCTTAAAAGGGATACGTATGCATTGGGGTAGGGCCCGAACGAACACAACTTTTATTTTTCCTACATTATTTTCTTTTTTTCTTTTGCATGCATTCTCCCTTTATATTTTCTTTTAACTTTTAAGCTTTAGACATAGACTTTACATACCCTTAGATCAGAACAAACATAAGTGGATCATGTGGGGTATCACAGACGTTTGGGATGCTAATACATTCCCCTCACGTAACCGACTTTCTTACCCGATCTATGTGGTCGCAAGACCGTGATTTCATCCCTTCAAATTTTCTCAATGTTTACCTTTCTCATCCTATGGGATAAAAGACATTCGATGGCGACTTCATTAAATTTTATCTTTTGATGATTTTCCGCCAGTTGTTTCATCGATGTTTACTTTTTCCTCCCTAAAAGATAAAAAATATTCGATGGCGACTTCATTAATTTCATAACGATGATTTATTCAACCAATTGTTTCAATACCCTTACTAATAATAACGAAAAATACACATAAAATTCATTTATCTTACTAATTAAACAAACATAAAGTGAAACGCAGTTAGAATACACTGATTTGATACGTTGGATTTAAAAAATAATAATTAAAATCTGCATATTTTGTGAAATGTCTTATGTGAATCTAACGGCCAACAATGCACAAGATATTCTAACAGCAGAGAATCGATTTCATTTCACAACCAAGCATGCTAAAAAAATCTTTTGTGAACATACATTTTGAAAATTTGTTATTGAACCGGAAACACAAAAGTGTTATTAATTATTGCTACTAACTTAAAAGATAATGTAGAATAGAAATGGAATCTAAACTTAACCCGTGCATGATTTCTAATGAGTACAAGTTCAGTTGGCTGAATATAAGAATTTACAAGTTGATTATGATTGAAACATCGCTGTAAAGGAATGAACATTTGTAGGACAAACTCTACTTTTTTGTGGACCCTTTCAACAGCTACTACATTTCCAACTATTCCTATTAGTCATGGAAATTTCCTCGATACTCCTCTCTTTAAAATAATGCGACAACTCATACAACTTATCATATATTAAGAGGAAGGTTACTCAAGGCATATATATATATATATATATATATATATATATATATATATATATATATATATATATATATATATATATATATAGAAGCAAACTAAGGTAAAGATTGAAATCAGAATAAAAGAAAATATGAGGAGAGCGTGCAGGAAACTATTGAGGTCAGTGCCATGCACGAGCAGGAGAAGTGAGTCTAGGAAGGATATGGAGGAAATTCTAAGGGCTAAGCTTTATACTATCAATGAAGAGCCAGAATTGTGTGAAGAGAATCTAACATCACCGAGAAACATGAGGATTGCTAAGAAGCAAGGGAAGAAGAATAAAGCAGGACGATGTTTAGTACCTCATGTTAATCTTAAGCAGTCTTATGTCTTGTTTGTTAATGGGTTTGTTTCAAAAAGTAACTTTGCTGGGTTTCTTCAACGCTAACTTCAACCTTCTTACTTAGTTTCTTGTCAAAGACCGGAAGATGATGATGTTGATTCCTTGTTGGGCAAATTTCAACTTATATGATGGAATGGTGTGTGTGTATTCCTTAACTATTTTATGTATGTACGTATGTAAGTATTGTGTGTACATTGTTCTATGTATTTTCTTCCCTTAATTAATTCATGTAATACTTACTGGTTAATTGTATGTGGTTATTGAAAACGTTTAAGTCCAACATTGATTAGATTGATTAGATATAAGATATTTCACATGCATCTTTTAATTAATATAACCAAGATTATACATAAATAGTAGGTATACGAACAATAAGGTGTGTAACTATCCTTTTTGAATGACAAAATTAATTCTCTTAAAAATTATATTTATTGTCCAAAGTGATACAACATTGTTATGCATGAATATTTGCACTCTCTGTAAAATATTCACTGCTTCTGGTGCTAGAAAATCAAATGTGTCCAAGATAAATAATATAAAAGTATCTTGATTGTCGAAACACGTTTTCTCATGCTTGGCCATTTTCATTGAAGCGACGGTTGTCTGTCTCACAATAAAACCTTCAGTCCTCAACACCACCAGTGGAGAAATCCCAATCAAGTCTACACATGTATATTTTCCTCCTACTCATCCATACACCATAACATATGCTCATCTAAGAGTCGATATTTCCTCCTATGGGTCAGTCAAGAAATTCTAGGCGCCTATTTCTTCATAGATTCTCATACATTGCCTAAATATATCAAATAAGATATAAGATTTGAAAAAAGTTTAGCAAGAGTGACATTCATCCTTTTTATCATCTCTTACTCTTGGACGATGAAATTTAGATGATGAATTAGTTTTGGCTGATTCCAATTATGATTTTAAATTGCGATTCTACAATCGCATATGCAGTTGCAATATTAATGATGTGGTAGTGTCGGCGACTTCATGAGGCCACAATTGAGGTGTGATTTAAAAATGCGTTCAACCGCATTTGAAACCGCATCAGACAGCTCTACTGATGTTTCTTTAAGTATTTTTATCAAATCACAAAATTTGAGAATCCAAAAATTCAAATTACATCTAATATAACGAAAAAATATTAACATTAATTGTTTTTGAAAGGTGTATTTTAAACATCTTTCAATCAGGAGAGTGAGATAGCTCATGATTGTGAATGTGAAAATGTGAAGGAAGATGTCTATATTTATAGGTTAGAAGTGGGCAAAAAAAAACAAAAAGATCCATGGGTTAATTTACGTTCCAATCAATTGCCTCTTTGTTCCAATCGATTTAATGACTAAAAATAATTGATTATAATGGGAAGGTTTTCAAAGATAGTTGTTTCCCTTTATTAAGATGTTGTCACAAATAATTATAAGCACCATTCACACTAACCCAATCAATTAGGTATATGTTCACATCGATTGGATAGTTCAAAAATAGAGTGTTTAAACTCCCCCCTTAAATGAGTAAAAAGTATACTCTACCCCCTGAGAGTATACTTCTCCTCATATGTCATGATCAAAGAGGTTGGTAAAAAGACACAAGGCTGAAATTTAAATATGAAACACATAGTCACATGGGCATTTAGAAAAGGGGAAGACACTTTAGTAATTCAAATTATACTAGAACTTAAAGTACAGAAAGCGAGAAATTTTCAAGAATTGAAACAATGCAAAAACTAAAAAGCAAGCACACTAAAACACATATGTGAGATTATTATTCAACATCAAACTCATCATCAGTGAAAAAATACTTAAGTTAGTTACCCTCGCTCTCGGACGAAATAGTGAGCGAGGAACTTGATTTTGTCATTTGACTTTTCTAGTTTTTTGAGTATCATCTTGAGTAGATCTTCAGTTGTGGCTTGTTGAGGGATATCCTAATCAAAATCTTCTAAGTTTATAGAAGCTTCTTGATCTTCTATATTTCTCTTCTTTCCTTTGGAGATTTTTTCTATCATCTTTCCATAAATAATCAAATATTTCATTATTGCTAGAGCTGCTTCTCCTATTTTAGTTATGTTTTTGTCAAAAGCTTCATACCCAAAGTCGACTCTGGTGTACTCCATGATTTTTGTGACCAAGTTTCCATATGGTAGGAACATTCTTTTTCTCTTTCGTCCCAACATGTAATGGATTACTTCACTTTCCCGAAATAGATTTGATTTTGTTTGAAATCATCCATACAACTTCAACACCAAACTTGGTTATGAAACCAAAATTGCTTTTCCTTAGAAAGAGTATGTGATTCATCACATAATGGATCAAATGAATGTTGGGGCGAATGTAGCCTGCAGTGAAGGGATCAAGTATCATGGTTGTTGGATCTTTCAAGAAAGAGGTTGCAACAATCTTGAAGTTAAACTTGCCTCTTTGTTCTTATGGATTGAAGATAGGATCTTTATGGTTAAGATTTAAGATGATTGCAAATTATTCTAGAGATAGCGATATAGGGTATCTTATTACTTCATAGTAAACTATTCCATTAGTGAAGTAGATATTTGAGAAGAACATTTTGAATAATGATGGATCCATCATTCTTAGGGAGTTGTAGAGGAATTTGGAAAATTTTAATACTTCAAAAATCTTGAAGAATTCACATTCCTTAAAGAAACCAGGATCCAAAGTGTGAATTGTCAAGATCGTTCTGTGGGGGTAGTCTTGGATGAATATTCTCTCTTATTGTTGAGTTGTGAAATAATTGACGAGAGGTATGGAGATAAATCTCATCCTCCTAGGAGCTATGATGGTGATTATGGAGAATTTGAAGGAATAGTCTCACACATAAGTAAAGAAAGAGTAAAATAGGCGATGCGAAATAATGAAAGGAGGTTACTTATTTATTGTGTAGCTTTTCATGATTTTGAGCGTGTAAAACTTGCACAAAATTAATCGAGATTGTGCATAATCAAAATAAGAGCCAAATATTTCCAAAAGTGCCCCCTCCCAATCAATCTGGTTAAGGCTCCAATCAATTGGGTGATCAAATATCTAGAGATCTTGAGAAATTTTCATCAATGGGTGGAATTGATTGACTCTGAGGCGAAGTTTCAATTAGATTTTATTTGAATTTTTAAGTGCCAAACTGCTCCAATCGATTGGCTTAAAGCTCCAATCAACTAGGCTTATGTAAATCAACCTCCTTAGTGCTTTTTGGGCCTTGTGCTGGATTTGCTTTGACTTTCTCATTTTTTGAACCCCTGCCCAACTTATTTGCACCCTTTCTAGAAACCACATGGTTACTAAGTATCCTTGATAATATCCCCTTCTTTCAAGGGAATGCCAACACAATGAGGCATGTCCTTTTCTACGAAGCATTGGACATGATAGTTGGTAAAAATACGAGATAAATATGTCTACCACATACTTATCTTCTCAACCTACTAATAAGTTAGATGATTATCATAGATCAGAGATGTTGAGGCAATCTTAAACGAAAAACTTTTCTTTGATCACCATGGTTGATATACACCATCAACGAATCATCCTTGGATAAGAGACTTTATACCATGCATAATTTTATACTTCATTAATATGTTATACACACACTAAAACAAGTTTTAAGCTTTTATTTCTTAATAAAATATCCTTTAAAATGGTTTTGATTCGTTCTAGTTAAATTGGGAATTGTCAAAATGATTTTGGACAAAATTTGTATTGTCCAATCGAATGACCCTCATACCGAATTGATTAGGTTAGTGTGAAATGTGTCCTTAACGTTAGTGAGAGCGTCTTAATGAACTTCAATGTCTCTGTATATTTTCTTTCCTTTTAAAATCTCATAATGATTTATTTTTAGGGCTTCCAATCAATTGGAGCAAAGTGCCAATCAATTAGCACATTAAATTTGGTCCATGGAAATTTCCTATTTCGTGCCGACCTCTAGCCTAAAAATTCCCTTCACAACTTCATATCTAGAAACGTGATCATTCTATCTAACTCACTATCTCTCTAAAATATTTTCAACTTTCTCTCACATGATTTTAGTCGTAGCGCTTTGAGAAAGACCTTTTTGTTTAGTGATAAGTATTTGTATTCTAGAATGGGCATTGTTGTAAACACCAAGGAATATTTTTTCTTTATTGAATAATTTATCCATAAAGGGATTATTTGTTTGGGTTCAAATCCAAACACTTTAAAAGGTTTTGCTCGGGGATTTAGGTTTTAAGTCGTTAGTTTGATTCGTAAGCTCAGGCCAGTTTACAAGCTTACTTCAATTTAGAGTAGCCCAGTTTAAAATCTCAGTAAGGTTCGTGAGTTCAATCCAGTTTAAAATCTCATTGTGGTTCAAAATAAGTCTGGTTTAAAATCTTAATAAAATTCGGGAGTTCAACCTAATTTAAAAGCTCATTGGGGTTTGAGATAAGTCTGGTTCAAAATCTCATCTTAGTTCGTGGTTAGCCTGGTCAAAATCTTGGTTTGATTCGTGAGTTCATCTTGTTTCAAAAGTTCACTTTGGTTCGAAATAAATATGTAGAAAATCTCGAGTTAGATTGAGTATTAGCCACTTTAAGTTATTATTTGTAAAGAAGACTAGCTACTTCAATCTGTCATTTGAAAGGTAGACTAATTACTTCTCTCTGCAAGTTACTTATTTATTTTAATAAAAAGTCAACATTATTATTTTCTAATACATTGCATTTATATTTTACTTTGTTATTTTTAATTAAAAAATAAAAAGTAAAAGGGAGAGATGTTCAATAGAAATGTTTTTACTGCAACGAAGTTTGCTTATTAAAGAACGCTTTGGCAAGACAAATATCAAAGGTTTACTGTCACAATGGATTTGAAAAATATGTAAGAATGGTTCAAAAAAACTAATAATTATGCTCTAACACATCACTTATGGTATGTTTAGAATCACTGTGAGAATAAAGAAAAACGCGCGTTTACATGACACTACAATTTGTAGCTTCCTTTTTTTCACGTTGAAAATACATTGGGACACTGTATTTTTGCTCCAAAAGTAGTTCCAAACAGACACTTACTTTATTATCATTTTTAATTAGTCACTCACCGTACCAAAAGTTTCTAAGTTAGGTTTTTCTAGGATCCTATGTAACATTAAAGAAGAAAAAGTTTTAAGTAAAGTTAAATTAAAGTTCAAAGTTCAAATGATCATATGTATTGAAAGTTTAAAGTAAAATGGAATTGGTCTAAGGTATCATCTACAATCCATTCTACAATACCTTAGTGACTCAGAAAATAATTTTCATCTTCATTTCTAAAAATTTTAAATTATCATGCATAAATATCTTTGAATGAAAGTCATAAAAAGATAGTTTTTAATAAGTTGTTTGCACTTTTTAAGTCAGGTCAGTTGCACTTTTTAAGTCTGGCCTCGTTAACCAATTCGAGAAACCGATTGTTGTTTGAAATTTAAAAATCGTTATTTACGTGTTAAATAAGATATATGTTTAACTGACTTAATAAGTTATGTACATAATGCATAATTGTGCCTTTTATGAATCATTATCATTCTAAACTATTGCAAACCTTCATGAAAATGTCTCAAACTTTTGCATAAATTCATAGAGGTTTCTTAGCATGTATTTATGGAAAAAAATATTAGTTTTCAAACAACCTATTTCATTTATTAATTTTCACATCAACTCAAAAAACTTCAAGTATTCATACCACTACTACAAATAGTATTTTTAATGACGAAGCTTTCACGTCATCCAGAAAAAATTCGAGGTTTTATTCTAAGGCGCGCCATGTTAAATATTTTTTTGTTAAGAAAAAACTTGTTCCCTCGGTTATTTAAAAAATTGAGGCGTTATACCCTTCCCGACATGCTTTGAGTCCTAGCTACTGCACTTAATGTTTTCATTTATTTACAAGTGTAAAATAAATGATCTAACCCTTTGGTTTTTTTGATAACCCAGTGGATAAATTAATCAGATTTTACTATAAAAATACTCGTTGAACAGATTACACCTGTAATACGGTGGGAGAGCTGACTTGGGGTTTTGCGTTTGATCGCAATTGTTATGGATAGAAAGAGTAGCCACCTACTTTTCTTTTATCCAATAAGAAAAGGTTGAAAAGAACAGGAAAGACCTTTGAGATTATTTCTTGAGTTTGGAGGGTAGGTTATGAAAAGGGAAGGTGTTAGCACCCTTTTCATCTATAGTTATCTACGGGCTCTTAGTTGCTTGCTAGATCACTTGATTTTGTTTGAAAATATGCTTGTGATGTGGGTTTGAAAGTATTTTGAAAATGTCTTTGTAATTATTCTCGTTTCTATAAGAATGCGTACAAAGTGTTGGTTTTGAAAATAGTTCAAAAAGGTGTTTGTGGAAGATGTTTTTGAAAGTGATTTTGAAAAGTGTTTTTGTAATAATTCTCGTCTCTATAAGAATGCGTACAAAGAGCTTTGTCTTTTGAAAATGTTTCAATTGAAAGTGTTGGTGTGGAAAAATATTTTTGTTGTGAGCAAGCGAGCAACTATGAGCATCCTACCTACTCAAAAGGTCTTTGTTCTTTTCCTCATCCTTTAGATGTTGCTATCTCACCATTGATTGATAAGAAGCCCCATCGTTGGATGTGAAGGGACGGGCGTGAGTCGCTTGTATAGTCATAGAAGGCAATCTATGAGACGTTTTAGCAATTTCGTATAGGGACTAGATCGTTTACTGAAGGCAACATCGAGGATCATCGAGGGACTACGATCTTTTATCGAGGGTCTTTGCTAAAATGCTTATATTCGAGGGACATGACTATTTTCTGAAACAACAAGTGGAATTACCCTAGAGGTGCATGTGTGTGAATAATGTGTTTGATTTGTATGCATTTAGTCTTTGATTAGGGTGGTCTATTTGTTGGTTTTATCTTGACATACATCCTAATTACTAACATTTGTATAAAGTAATAAAAATGCAGAAAATAAATATCCTACACTATTACAACCATATTGAATAGCAAGAAAATGTAAAGACAAAACAAAATAAAAGAAGGAAAAATGAGCGCTTCGATCAGGCTGAATGCACCATTCGATTCTACTCTTCTGGGTTTCCTTCGATTTGGCCTGAAAGTCAGCATGTGTAGGGAGCCTTCGATTCATCCTTTTGGATGTCTCTTTTGATTTGGCCTGGAATTCAGCATGTGCAGGCAGCCTTCGATTCATCCTTATGGCTGTTTCTTTCGATTGGGCCAGGGAATCAGTGTGAACATCTTTCGTTTCTCCCTTCTTGCTCCTTCATTTGTGAAGCAGTAAGGGGGTGAAGCCTGAAGCTTCGTTTCACACAAAACTCTTTCTTCTGTTTGGAGCCTATACTGGTTAGTTCTACCATATACTTGGACAAGAAAAACAAACGAAAAGGGTAAAAACGAAAAATGAACAAATGTTATGTACATGCTTGAAACGAAAGGAAATGACTATTCACATGTTATACTAGAAATGAAAGGTTCAAGGTTAAAAGAAACTTACCTTTCTTGACGCTGGGGTGTGTGGGTTGTACCTTGAGTTGCTGTCTTGGATGCTCCTGGATTCGAAGGAAATAAACAGGTGCGGTGTTCCATTGACTGGATTTGAAAGTCAACAAGAGTGGGGTTGTGTTTGTTATTTCTGGATTCGAAGGAGAAGAACGAGTGTAATGTTCCTTCTGCTGGATTCGAAAGAAAAACAAAGCGTGGGGTTGTTCATGGATTCGAAAGGGAAAAGAAACGGGTGTTATGTTTCTAGTGTTGGATTCGAAAGGGACAGAAACAAAGGTGTGGTCTTTTGAATCTGGGTTTGATAACGTGTTAAGTGTTTGATTATTTTCACACAATCAAAGTTTTTTTCCAGCTACCAAAAGCCTCTGGATGTGTTGTCCATCCCCTTAGATGTGTTATGAAGCCTCTTATTTATAGATGAAGTTGGATGAAGTTTAGGAGGAAAGATAAAACAATTTGAACAAATTGGGTATACTATTTTTGTAGCTTTCGAGGGGCAGTATTTGTATGCCAAATTGGTGCAAATATAGGAGCAGTGTAGCAGGACTGCTGTGCAGCAGTATTGGAGCGTTATGACCAGTGCATCAAGCTTGGACTTGTAGTAAGCATCTTTGAATATTTCATCTTTTAGTTTTAACCTCATAGGTCCAACTTTCGACCAGACTCCTCTTCAGACAACAATATTTATTTCCAATCAAAGTGTCTTTTGAATGGGCCCTTTTTGTGCATCCTTCTAAGGGGCCAAATGTGTGCCCATTGAATGGTTCACCAAGATATGTCCTTCGAATGGGAGATCTAGGTATGTTTTGCAGGTCCTTCAAATGGCCCATCAAACACGTCCTTCGAATGGGACATCCAAGTGTGTCTTGTACGTCCTTCGAATGGGACATCCAGGTGTGTCTTGTAGGTCCTTCAAATGGGCCACCAAACATATCCTTCGAATGGGACATCCAGGTGTGTCTTGTAGGTCATTCGAATGGGCCACCAGACATGTCCTTCGAATGGGACATCCAGGTGTGTCTTGTAGGTCCTTCGAATGGGCTACCAAATATGTGTCATGGCGTGTTGAAGATTTTCAAGGGTGGAATCGAAGCAAGCTATTTCAAAGGGAGATATTGTTCATTCGAAACTAGTATGAAAATAGCCAATTCATAAGGGAAGTTCCTGCCTTGTGATTTGAAACAAGCAGGAAAGAAACCTTTGCTTCCTAGATCAAAACAAACACTGTAAAGGGCCATTGCTTTGAGAATCAAAGCAAACATGTAAGGGGTCATTGCTTCAATCGAAGATTTCATGCAGGAGGCCACTTGCTTTGTGGGCACTAGCATAAAGGGAAGCCATTTCCTTGTGCAGGCAGGCACGTAGGAGGCCCTTGCTTTGTACTTCATGTAGGAGGCCAATGTTGAAGGTGGATTCGAAGAAGACATGAAGGTGAATTCGAAGCAAGCATGGAGGGAGTTATTTGTCCAATCGAAGCTTGTCCAATCAAAACAGGCATGCAAGCATCAAATGTCCAATCGAAACAGGCATGCAGGTAAACATTTTTCCAATTGAAACTTGTCCAATGCAAGCATCAAATGTCCAATCCAAGCAGGCATACAGGAAGCCATTTGTCCAATCGAAACAAGGGAAATCGAAGCAAACTTGTTGTTCCTTAAAAATTCATTTTTATCTGTTTTGCCCTTTTTTACAGTTTCTTCTTTAACTTGATGCTGGAAAATCTGATTGTACTTCTGCAAGCTTGAATTTTTTAGAATCCTTGTGAGAAATGCCTTGAGAAAAGAGAGGGCAAATTTTGGGGTACAACAGCTGCCCTTGTTCAATCTTCTTAACCTGAAGAGTTATATTGGCGAGTCTTCCATTTGTAGCTTGAAGGTAGAAGATGATTTTACACTAGAGTGCCCAGAAATTTACACTCGATGATGTGGTGGTTAATTGTGTAGGGAATGGGCATAAAGATTCCATTTGGAGAGATGATGGAGAGTTGTCTAAGATGGGCTTATAGATGCCATCCAAAGGTGATCGTTGATAGAAATTAGACCAAGTCTAAACTTGACTGTAACTGGGAGAAGTGTCAGAATAAATCTTTGATTGATTTAACTCTGAATGATATGCTGGAATGGACCCGTGTTAAGCCGTGTTTAGAAATGTATTAGAAGGAATCTGTGTAAGATTACTTTATGATGAGCTTGTGTAGGGCTGCTTTAAGAGATATATGAGAGGGAAGCCTGGGTAGGGCTGCTTCAGGATGAATCCATGTGAAACTTCATCTGGAAATGAGAAGGAACCTGGGTAGGGTTGCTTCAGGATGAGTCTGTGAAACTTCATCTGGAAATGTATGAGAAGGAACCTTCGTAGGGTTTCTTCATGATGAGTCCATGTAAAACCCTATCTGGGAATAAGAAGGAACATGGGTAGGGTTTCTTCAGGATGAGTCCGTGTGAAATTGTATCTGGGTATGAGAAGGGACCTGGGTAAGGTTGCTTCATGATGAGTCAGTGTAAAACTTCATCTAGAAATATATGAGAAGGAACCTGGGTAGGGTTGCTTCAGGATGAGTTCGTGTAAAAATTCATCTAAAAATGTATGAGAAGGAACCTGGGTAGGGTTGCTTCAGGATGAGTCCGTGTAAAACTTCATCTGGAAAAGGAGAAGGAACCTGGGTAGGATTTCTTTATGATGAGTCCATGTAAAACTTCATCTGGAAATGTATGAGAAGGAACCTGGGTAGGGTTGCTTCAGCTGGTCGAGTAGATAGTTGTCCTGTCTTGTTTCAAGTATTAATTTATGACCATAGAAAGAAAGATAGTTTTTCTGGCTTGTTACAGGTATTAATCTTCAATCTGCTCAAGTAGATAGCTTCCCTGGCTTGTTACATGTATTAATCTACAATCGTTCGTCCACAGATAATTGTCCTGGCTTGTTACAAGTATTAATCTGGAACTTGTTTTTGTCTGTCGTTGAGATAGTTGTCCTGGATGGTTTCAGGTATTAATCTCTGACCTTAGAAAGAAAGATAGTTTTCCTGGCTTGTTTTACATGTATTAATCTTCAATCTACTCATGTGGATAGCTTTCCTGGCTTGTTACAGGTATTAATCTATAATCGGTCGTCCATATATAGTTGTCCCGGCTTGTTACAGGTATTAATCTGGAACTTGTTTTTTGTCGCTCGTTGAGATAGTTGTCCTGGATGGTTTCAGGTATTAATCTTTGATCTTAGAAAGAAAGATAGTTTTCCTGGCTTGTTACAGGTATTAATCTTCAATCTGCTCATGTAGATAGCTTTCCTGGCTTGTTACAGGTATTAATCTACAATCGGTCATCCAGAGATAGTTGTCTTGGCTTGTTACAGGTATTAATCTGGAACTTGTTTTTGTCGATCGTTGAGATAGTTATCCTGGCTGGTTTCAGGTATTAATTTATGACCTTAGAAAGAAAGATAGTTTTCCTTGCTTGTTACAGGTATTAATCTTCAATCTTCTCATGTAAATAGCTTTCTTGGCTTGTTACAGGTATTAATCTATAATAGATCATCAACAGATAGTTGTCCTGGCTTGTTATAGGTATTAATCTCTGGCCTTAGAAAGAAAGATAGTTTTTCTGGCTCGTTATAGGTATTAATCTTTAAGCTGCTCATGTAGATAGCTTTCCTGGCTTGTTACAGGTATTAATATATAATCGGTCATCCACAGATAGTTTTCCTAGCTTGTTACAAGTATTAATCTGGAACTTGTTTTTATCGGTCATTGAGATAGGTTTCCTGCCTGGTTTCAGGTATTAATCTCTAACCTTAGAAAGAAAGATAGTTTTCCTGGCTTGTTACAAGTATTAATCTTTAATCTACTCATGTAGATAGCTTTCCTGGCTTGTTACAAGTATGAATCTACAATCGGTCGTCCACAGATAGTTTTCCTAGCTTGTTACATGTATTAATCTGGAACTTGTTTTTGTTGGTCATTGAGATAGTTGTCCTGGATGGTTTCAGGTATTAATCTTTGATCTTAGAAAGAAAGATAGTTTTCCTGGCTTGTTACAGGTATTAATCTTCAATATGCTCGTGTAGGTAGCTTTCCTGGCTTGTTACAGGTATTAATCTACAATCGGTCGTCCACGGATAGTTGTCCTGACTTGTTACAGGTATTAATCTGGAACTGTTGAAAATTATTGACGATAGTTATCTGTTGATTGATCTTTCCTGAAAAGGTAAAGAATTAGCTGCATGCAATGTCATGATGTATGAAATGCATGGTGTAATGATGCTCTCAAAATAAATGATATTGTGTTGTATGCATTTGTCATGTATGTAATATGATGCATAAGTGTGTAGTATTTGTTGAAATGTAACTTTGTCTTGGAAAATAAATCCTTGACAAGTGCTGGGGAGCTTTGGGAAACTGATTCCCAGACTATTGTTGGAGATGAAGAGTAAGTATATCTTCGAAGAATGTTTCTGTTGGGGATTCCTGTTTTGTTGTTTGAGGAGAAATCCGCTGGGGGATGTTGGTTTTGCTTGAGAAGAAAACTCTGTGGAGAGTGTTGATTCCTGCTTGGGGAAAATAGTTCATGAGTCTTAGTTGTATGTTGCTCTATTCGGGAGTTATCTCTTGATGGAAGAGAAAGGAAGTTAACAATTTGTTGGGGATAAAGAAGTTAACTGTTATCTGTTTGTCTTCCAGGCTTTGCAGCAACTCACTAGGGATTGTAGAAAAGTCTACTGGGGAAGAGGGGTTGTGGTCCCTTGATTTATAGTAGTCGGAGAGGAAAACTCAAGTCAGGGAATCTGTAGTTTATTGGGAAAATAAACTTTGTTTCCAATCTGCTGGAGAGGTGTTTTCCTTAAGCAGAAACTCCTCGAGGATTCTTGAGATCAACTCAGTTGGGGAGAAGTTTTCCGGAGATTGAAGCTTTGGCTGGGGATTGCATGATTCCAATTTTGTAGGGATAATTCTGTGGGGATATCCATGAATTTGGTCTTTGTGGGTTTTGGACCCTCATTTGTGAAGATTATTCTGCATGGATAACCTTAGAGAGATGACTCTATGGGGACTTGACTCGGGATCACTTTGTGAAAAGGAATTTATGGAGATTTGTCACTTACCCAAGTAGTAAGTGTTGTAGTACTGCCAGAAAATGTTTGCTTGACCGTACGTAACCCTTTGCTGGAATTCACGTTCAACGCCCCAAGTGATTCAAATGTAGACATGCCCCTGGTTATTTAGCATTTCTTGGAATCTTGACTTGACTGCCCCCAGACGAGTATGGACAGTGACATGTCATTCCCCCTTTCTTATAAAGGATTCGTTCTTGGAAGCGTCTTCCCATTTGAAGTGATTTTGTTTTTTTGAGAGAATTTCTGTTCATGGGTGTTCGTCGTGCGAATTTCTCTATTGTCAAACAAATAGATATATGCAAACAGCGGTATTCAAAATAATGTAAAGTTGATGCTTGTCTTGAAGTTTTGAAAATGCAGTTTTAACAAATAAGGAGTTTTGTAAGAATATGAATTCAACTCAGGATTTACAGTAAGCCTTACAGGAGTCAGGATACCTTTGGTAACAGTATGCTTTCGAACTAACCCATGCTTCAATTAGGAGTTTTGAAGGGTTGTAACGTGGTCTGGTTCACGGTTTAAGAAACAAAGGATAAGGCTCAAAGTTTATTTGTACCCGCTCGTTCTTCATGATGTTCTTCAGTCCTAAACTCAGTTAATCATGCATTTGAACTCCAATTGAGTCTAGAATGACGTCTTGGCGATGGTTCGGACCAATTAAGTTTGTTGGAAGGCAGTCATTTTTGCAACATTTTTCATGTTGTCGAGGATTTGTAGCATCCTTCTTTTGATTTTTTATCCTGGACTTTTGTCTGATTGTTCTTGTCTTAAGATTACAGTCAACGGGATGCCCTAGTTTTTCTTAAGTCTCCTTCATAGGTTTTGACTTAGTGGGATTTTCTTGGGAGAGATAATGATAGCCTAATTTCGGGGAACCATCACCATTCTTTTGAATTAGAAGGATGTTTTTGACGTCACTCGTTGTATATGAAGTGAAAGCTTGCGACTGAACGCGCATTTGAATTAACTGAGAGACTAGCCTGCCCCAGGTTTTGATTAAAGATTTCAATTTGTGTGAAAAAGAAAACTCCTACTTCTTTGGCTCAAATGGGTTGACTAAGGATTGTCTTCCTTATAACTCCAGTGTTTAGGAATTGAAACAAACGCCTGTACATCGTCAGCAAGGTCTGTGCAAAAGCATACTGTATGAGATTATGGTATTGTTTTCGTCATCCTCCCTCTAAAGGCTTGAAACTTTTAAAACAAGAGTTGAATATCATAAAAGGAGTAAAAAGCATAGTTTAAATGAAAACAAATGGATTAATTCAAGACAAACATATGAAATGCATTAATGAAACAAAGTTTAACATTAATAGATAAGTGTTCGAACAACAAAAGAGATTACAATTGAAAATTCGAATAAACAGAAATTTCTCCGTCTGAATTTATCACTTCAAATGGTATGTTTTTGAGGATAACAGAAGAACTCCAATTTACCATCTTGGGTGAATTCTAACGCTCCTTCGTTGATCATGTTTTGAATCTTATACTTTAACGTCCAACAATCGTTTATATCATGCCCAGGACTGCCGGAAAGATAGGCACAACTTGCATCGGGATTGTAGTTAGGAGAATAAGTTTTGGGGTTTGGATGAGGTCCTATCAACGTAATCAGATTCATCCCCAACATGTGTTGCAATGCTTGAGACGGTGACATGTTGAGTTTGGTAAACTATCTCTCGGGCTCGTTTTTCCTGTATTTATTTCCCCGTCGATGTTGGTGAGGTCGTTGTTGGGCTCGTGACGTGGTAGCAATTTGGAAAGGTCTTCTCTCCACCAAACCGGCTTCTTGTCTCATGGGAGGCGGATTAAAGACTTGATCTCCAGTCTCGACTGTTTGTTTCATACGGTTGCATCCGTCTTGATGAAGTTTGTTGACGAGGACTCTGAGCTCTTCTTGTCCCTGAGCCAAGTTTTGGATAAGAGCCATCTGACCCACCATCTGGCCCATCATTTGGATCTTCATTGTGGCTATCTCAGTTTGTAGCCGTTCCAACTAGCCATCCTTGTTGTCCTCAGGATTCTTCATGGTCATGCCCTTAGTGAGGAGTGCTTTCACTTCTTCTTGCCCCTTGGATATGTTCAGGAATATTTCTTGAAGTTTAGCATTTTGAGTCTGAAGATCCTCCACTGTTTGTTCCATATCCATCTTACTGAAATAAACAGTGGGAAGATAAGGAAACCTGTGTGGCAGAAACCTGTCATGATATGATGCATGGTATATGGATGCATGTTTTTAAGGATCTCGTGGGGTAAACACAAGAAGATGTTAGAAGTTGAACTTTTATCACAGCTTTGAGTGAATAACTTCATATTGTTGAATGTCCTTCCACGAGAATTAAGCTCACCATGTCAAGTGGGTCATATCCCTTGACTCAAGTTATCGTGGTTTTGGTCTTTTGGCAGCATTTGATTAGAGGAGAATAAATCCTCTTGCCCCTTGATAGATTTCTGGTTCAACGTGACCCTGCATCATAGGCCCTTGAGATACTTGAAATGGTTATTGAAAATGCTATGGTATGATGTTATGTACAAGTATTCAAAGAAATCAAGTTATGTACAAATAATCATATACACACAAAGCAAAAACAAGTCCTCAGGTTTAGGCTTGAATGAAGTTTGTAGGTAAGTACCCTCTTGAAGTTTAGTTGGCTCAACCTTTCATAGTAATAGTAATTGGGTTCTAGGGGATCTGAATATAACTGATCTTTCTTCATCGGGCATTATTCCATCTCAAGCATCGAAGTATTGCGGCCAGAATATCCCAAAAGTCCAATCTCAATGAGTGTAGTATCGAGTATCAACCAAACTTCAGTCGAAACCAAAGTCGGTCATCTCACTACTTTCTAATGGCTTAGGATGAGTCAAGTAAAGGTTCTTAATGTTAGTTAGAACTTAATGACACTATAAGGAAGCCTAATGTTATCCTTGACTGACCCAAGGAACATTAGTATAAGCCAGAGTATCACGCTAACATAGATATCACTTTGTCCATATCGGTCTATGTCGTACAACCTCCATGATTTATTGCTACTTACCTAAAAAAGGTGCCCCAGATCCTGGTATAGGATCTTTAACAAAGCCCAAGCAAAGACCCAAAAAATGTAAAGCAAACAAGTCAAACAAAGAAAGCAAGTAAAGGTGATCTAGCCCTAAGGTAACCCCACTTTTAAGGAATTTCAATAACAGAGTTGCCAGTTCTATAATACGGTGGGAGAATTAACTTGGTGTTTTGCGTTTGATCGCAATTGTTGCGGATAGCAAGAGTCGCCACCGACTTTTCTTTTATCCAATAAGGAATGGTTGAAAAGACCAGGAAAGACCTTTGAGATTATTTCTTGAGTTCGGGGGGTAGGTTATGAAAAGGGAAGGTGTTAGCACCATTTTCATCCGTAGTTATCTACCGGCTCTTAGTTGCTTGCTAGATCACTTGCTTTTGTTTGAAAATGTGCTTGTGATGTGGGTTTGAAATTATTTTGAAAACATCTTTATAATGATTCTCGTTTCTATAAGAATGCGTACAAAGTGTTGGTTTTGAAAATAGTTCAAAAAGGTGTTTGTGGAATATGTTTTTGAAAGTGATTTTGAAAAGTGCCTTTGTAATGATTATCATCTCTATAATAATGCATACAAAGAGCTTTGTCTTTTGAAAATGTTTCAATTGAAAGTGTTGGTGTGGAAAAATGTTTTTGTTGTGAGCAAGCGAGCAACTTTGAGCATCCTACCTACTCAAAATGTCTTTTTTCTTTTCCTCCTCCTTTAGATGTTGTTATCTCACCATTGATTGATAAGAAGCCCCATTATTGGATGTGAAGGGACGGGCGTGGTTCGTTTGTAAAGTCATAGAAGGCAACTTATGAGACGTTTTAACAATTTCCTATAGGGACTAGATCGTTTACCGAAGGCAACATCGAGGGTCATCGAGGGACTACGATCTTTTATCCAGGGTCTTTGCTAAAACGTCCATATTCGAGGGACGTGACTATTTTCCAAGGCACCAAGTGGGATTACCCTAGAGGTGCATAAGTGTGAATAATGTGTTTGATTTGCATGCATTTAGTCTTTGATTAAGGTGGTCTGCTTGCTGGTTTTATCTTGCCATACATCCTAATTACTAACATTTATATAAAGTAATAAAAATGCAGAAAATAAATATCATACACTATTACAACCATATTGAATAGCGAGAAAATGTAAAGACAAAACAAAATAAAAGAAGGAATAATGAGTACTTCGATCAGGCAGAATGCACCCTTCGATTCTGCTCTTCTGGGTTTCCTTCGATTTGGCCTGGAAGTCAGCATGTGCAGGCAGCCTTTGATTCATCCTTCTGGCTGTCTCTTTCGATTTGTCCAGGAAGTCAGCATGTGCAGGCATCCTTCAATTCATCCTTCTGGCTGTTTCTTTCGATTGGGCCAGGGAATCAGTGTGAACATCTTTCGTTTCTCCCTTCTCGCTCCTTCGTTTGTGAAGTAGTAAGGGGGTGAAGCCTGAGGCTTCGTTTCACGCAAAACTCTTTCTTTCATTTGGGGTCTATACTGGTTAGTTCTACCATATACTTGAACAAGAAAAACAAACGAAAAGGGCAGAAACGAAAAAGGAAGAAATGTTATGTACATGCTTGAAACGAAAGGAAATGACTATTCACATGTGTTGTACCCCAAAATTTGCCCTCACATTTCTCAAAGGTTCAACCTGGACCCTCAGGTTTGCTTCCATCCAATTTCAAGCCTTGAATTACAAATTTTCCAAGAAAGTCATTCACAAGGGAAAAATGGTCATTTGCACACTAAAAAAAGTCAAACTTTGACTTTTGGATCAAAATCAAGCTTCAAGAATCATATTTCATCAAGACACGTTGAAATGTAAAGTTTGTTTCATCAAGAAATTCAAAAAGGTCCAAATTCTAAATAATTAGAATTTTTCTAAGTATTTAAGGAATATGCCAAGCTCAGAACTTCTGATCAGATTTTCATCATGATGCAAGCTGATTCTGGCAGAACTTCTGATACAATAGTTATAGATTTCAATGAGATCTAAAACATTGTAGAACAGAACTTCTCCTAGAAATGCTGTGATTTCAAGTTATAACTCCTCAAAGACACGTCCACGAAACTATAAAACACTCAGCAAATTCTGGGCACTGTCAAAATAGATTTTGGTTAGAACTTCTGGGCCAGTTTTCATGAAGGTTCAGTCAGAGTTTGCAAGGGTAATTCAAAGAAGGTTACAAAGCATGCCACAAGCATCAAGGAAAGTCTGAGAGCTCATTCAGAACATGCTGAAGCAAAGGGATTCAAGGATCAGAAGTTGGATGTCTATTCTAAGTCACGCTGAAGCTGAACTTCTGATCCAGAACTAAGCAATGATGCAGAATATCATGTTGCAGGATTTCTGGGTTGATCAATCTCATCATTATTTAATGATCACAACTACTTTTGAGTCATTATCCAAAGGATTTCCCCACAGTGGCATAGAAACACCTTTACTGTCTTGGAAAAGCAAACTCTTGTACAAGAAGTGTGCTAGGCCCATGCGTTGCTTTTTCTTTTGAGTTTACTTTTCCTTAATTCCTGCTTAAAAAATCCAGCTTAGGTGCTGCTAAAATGGCTGACCCCCTACCTATTTTAAATTGCTTCAAGAGCAAGTCAGCGCCCAGCTTATGATGGTGGTTCCTCTTGACCTCTCAAAACTACTAAACCTTTGCCTATAAATTAGACCTTATTGGCAACTGTAAAGCGATCGGAAAATTGAGAAAGAAAAGCCCTGAACCCCTGCTAAAATTCCAAGATTCCAAAAATTGCAAACACGACACACAAAACCTGTTAACTTTTGATTCCTTGCATTCAAACTCCATTTATTCTCAAGTGTTTCTAGACTAAAACCATCCACACAGTTTCTAATTCACATATTAGAAGTTATCCTAACTTCTGTGTTCATACTGAAATACACTCTCCATCCACCTCCACCTCAAATAAGTCAGAACATCACCCCTTGGATGTTCCAGAAGTTAAAAACTTCCAACCTGCTGAGTACGTGAAGAAGCTGCTCAGAACATCACCAGAGTTCAGGACCAACCTCCAGTTCACATAATCTTTTCCAGCTGCAAGGTGAGCTTCTGCTAACTCTCATCACATTACTTAAGCATTACGAGATTTGCATGTTCAAAAATACAATGTAGACATCATGTTTCTGATGCTGTACATATTCTGAGGTTTCACGTATTTGTCTGCCTAAGTAGGGAGTAAATCAGTTCAGAACTTCTTGAAGAAATTAGAACTCAGAATTAGGATTAGCAAATTCATGCTTGCCTCTGATTTATTGTTTTGATATCTCTTATTTCTGAAACACTATGAAACCTGCCATAACTGTCATATGCGCATCTTTTGTTTTGTTGAGAAATGACCAAGTTGCAGATGTTCTGACTAGCATAGAGAGGGAGACCAAGTTCTGCCAGTGGTATCAGAACTTCTGAAATCTTCTTTGTTCCCAGCGGACCCAGAACTTCTGACTTTACCTATTTTTCACTAACAGGATATCTGTTTTGCAGTACGCCAGAGTCAGAACTTCTGACCTCCTTTAATTAGCAATACGCTGATTCTACTTTCTTTTTCCTCACTATTTTGCTATCACTTCTATTTTCACTAATCAAAAACACCAAAAAACATTTTACATTTTTACATGCTTTATTTTATTTCTTAAAACAAAAGATCAAAAATATTTTCTTAAACAAAACTTATTTCTTTTCTTAGACAAAACAAGTCCATTTCATATTTTCTTGTACATTCTTATCCATTTAATGTGGTTGTAATAGTAACTTAGGATTTAATTTTATTTTCAATCCTCATATGTAAATCTATACACTCCACCCCCCCCC
This sequence comes from Vicia faba, assembly GCA_948472305.1. Lineage (NCBI taxonomy): Eukaryota > Viridiplantae > Streptophyta > Magnoliopsida > Fabales > Fabaceae > Vicia > Vicia faba. The sequence continues at coordinate 573,635,520 of OX451738.1, forward strand.
TAATGATTGTAATAGCGTAGGATATTTACTTTCTGCACTTTTTATTGCTTTCATATATTGCTAGTAATTAGGGTGTGTATGGCAAGACATGAAATCGACAAATAGATCACCCTAATCAAGATTAAAATCCATGCAATCAAACACACGTGCACAATAGCACCTTTAAGGTTAACTTCACTTGTTGCCTAAAAAAGGTCATGTTATGCATGTGGGGTGTCTTAGCAAAAACCATCGCAATACAAGATCATAGTCCCTCGATGATGCTATCTATGTTGCCTTTCAAATGATCGTATTCCCTAAAGAGAATGCTAAGATACTTTGCAATATTGTTAATCATGGCTATACAATGACCCACGCCCGTCCCGTTTACATCCAAAGATAGGGTTGCTTACCAAATTAATGGTAAGACAACAATATCAAAGGAAAAGAAAATGAACAAGAAAGACATTTAGTAGGTAGATTACTTTTAGTTATTTTCTCCATTTCAAAACAAATATCCTTGCTATTTTAAAAAAAAAACACCTACACATTTCAAAACATCTTACAAACATTGAAAACATTTTCAAAAAGATCAACATCTTTGTATACATTCTTACAAACGAGAATCATTACAAAGATTGTCTAAACAATGGCCTCTTTTACAAAATACTTTCAAAACCACACAAAGCACAAATTTCAAACAAAAGCAAGTGATCTAGCAAGTAACTAAGATCCCATGGAAAACCATGGATGAAAAGGGTGCTAATACCTTCCCTTTTCATAATATACCCCCCGAACTCAAGAAACAATCTCAAAGGTCTTTCCAATGCTTTTTTACCTTTCCTTTTGGATAAAAGAAAAGTCAGTGGCGACTCTTGCTAACCGCAATATTTATGAACACAAACGTAAAACCTCAAGTCAGTTCTCCCATCGCATCACAGAACTGGCGACTCTGCTGGGGAATTTTCTAAAAGTGGGGTTACCTTAGGGCTAGATAACCTTTATTTTATTTCATTTGTTTGACTTGCGTGCTTTACATTTTGGTTCCTTGTTTGGGCTTGTTTTGATCCTCTACCCTGGATCTGGGATACCTTATAGGTAAGTAGCAATACATTGTGGAAACTGTGCGGGGTATACCGACATGGTCTAAGCAATAGCTACGTTAGTGCGACATATTTGTGGGTACCGGTAGCCTTTGAGTTAATCAAAGAGAATGCGGGGCCGTTGATTGATGTCATGAAGCACTAATGAACTTCTAGAACCTTTACTTGACCAACTTGGCCTTTAAGATGTAGTGAGATGACCGGCTTCGGTGCAGTCCGAAGTTGGTAGATACTCGATACTACACTCATTGAGGTTTTGTTTCTTGGGATATTTCGGTCGCCACTAAAAAGGCTTGAGCTGAAACAATGACCAAGGAAACAATCCAGTGATATTGAGCTCCTTAGAACCCGGTTACTATTACTAGGACATGTTTAAGCCAACTAAACTTCAAGAGGGTACTTACCTATAAAACTCCATGCAAGCCTAAACCTAGGACTTGCTTGCTTTGTTTGTATATGCATACTTGTACATAACATCATGGACATCATGAACATCATATGCATCCACTAACCATTTCAAGGATTTTGGGATTCATCTTTGTTCTTGTTTTGTAGGATATGGACTCACTTTGCAGGAAAACTGTTCAAGTCAACCTTGTGAGAATCCCTCCACAACTTTAGGAGCCAGCTTCAAGGATTCCTGAAAACTCTCCATTCATCGTGAGACATGGTCTCCTACTCAACTTGGTCACCTCCAACACAGATGAGGACATGATGAAGGTGCTCTTTCAGTTCTTTGATCCTTTGCACCATTGCTTCACATTTCCCGACTATCAACTTGTGCCTACTTTGGAAGAATTCTCCCAAATCTTGAGGATTCCTATTCTCAATCAACTACCTTTCAACGGTACGAAAAGAGATCCAAAGCCAGAAGAGATTGCTCAAGTTCTACGCTTCCACTCATCTGATATCACAACTCATTGGGAAACCAGGAGTGGCATCAAAGCCTTCCTAGCAAAGTTTCTGTTTGAGAAAGCCCAAAACTGTTGGAATTCCTTGGACTTGCAAGCCTTTGAGGAAATTGTGGCTCTCCTCATCTACGGGACGGTTTTGTTTCTAAATCCTGACTGACTCATAGATGTCAACGCCGTCAAAATCTTTATATCATTCAACCCGGTGCCTACATTGCTAGGGGATATCCTACACTCTTTTCACACTCGCACAATGAGGAAACGAGGTGTCCTTATTTGTTGCACTTCTCTCTTGGCAATATGATTTATTTCTCATCTTCCCCACTCAGTCTTAAAGAATTAACAAGGTTCAAGGTGGTCACAAAGGTTGATGACGCTCAAACATTCAGACATTCATTGGTGCTCCCGTTCTAAAGAGAATGTTATCATTGTCGACCGTTGTGGATAATTCCCTAATGTTACTTTACTTGGCATTAGGTTAGGAATCACCTACAACCCATGTTTAGCCTTAAGACAGTTTGGTTACGCTCGAAGGGATGGCTCGCACGAGATGCTGATTCAAGGTTTAGTATTCGACTACGACAACAATGATTAAGGTCTTCGCCAGAGATTCATCCGAACTTCGAGGATGCTAAATAATGTGGATAGCAAGACTTTGGGGCACAAGAATTCCATCCCTCTTGAGCCTTACCTCAAATGGGTACAAACTTGCGCTCAGAGTCTTAAGATGCCTTACCCCTCCATTCTCCCGGTAATCATTGAGCCTGTTAAGGAAGGAGATGTTCCATACACTATCTTACATCCTGACATGCCCACATCTCTTGAAGACCTCCAAAGGGATTGGATACAACTTAAAGGAGAGCGAGATACTTTCGAAGCCCACTTCTATACAAGCGAGAAGAGGGTTTTGGAGCTCACTAGGATACTTCATGAGGAGCAAACTCTGAATGCCTACATTGCACCGAAGAGGATGCACACTACTTTTCTATCTTAGAGTTTTGTACTATTTTTCCCAAGGGGAATTTATGTACTCAAACTTCATCTTATTAATATAACGTGTGTTTCCTTTTTGTCTAAAACAAATTTGAATCTTTGAAATCCTTGAAAACCTTACATATGCACATATCATTCATCATAACATAAATAGGTCTTTTGCAATAAGTCTCCTTATCTCTCTACTGTTTATTTTAGCAAGATGGATCTCGAGCAAACAATGAAAGATATTCAAGCTCAGAATACGCACTTTCAACAGTTACTCATGACCCTAACCAAGGGGCAAGAAGAGTTGAAGACTCTACTGGCTGAAGAGAGTAAAAAGAAAACAAAGAAAGTAACCGGAGTCTTAAACATGGGAAGAAGACTTTAGGGACAGACAAGAAGGACTTTGGACTTTGCAACAACATTTGGTGAAGGAGAAGGGAAAGACAAGGAAACATTTGTCCCGTCAGAATCAGAGGAAGAAGAGGACTACTCTGAGGAACAATAACCTCCGGCTGATGACAAGTATAAACACCTCGAAGAGCGTTTGAACGCGATGGAAATCCAAAAGGTTCCTGGATTGGACTTTGAGGAATTAGGTTTGGTGTCGGGGATTGTGATTCCTCTGAAATTCAAAGCGCCTATATTTTCCAAATATGATGGAATTTCATGCCCTAAAATGTATCTCCGGTCATATGTGAGGAAAATTCAACCCCATACCGCTGATAAAGACTTATGGGTGCACTTCTTCCAAGACAGTTTGTCTGGAACTCAACTTGACTGGTTTTACCAACTAGAAAGAGCCAACGTTCATAATTGGGAAGATCTTGCTGCAGCTTTCTACAAACAATATCAGTACAATGCTGATCTGGCGCCTACCAATACTTAACTCCAGAGTATATCCATGGTGTCCAATGAAGGTTTCAAGGACTATGCACATAAATGGAGAGATTTGGCTGGAAGAGTTCAACCCCCTCTAGCTGAGAGAGAATTGGTGGACATGTTCTTGGGCACCTTGTCTGGTCCCTTCTTCAATCATTTAATCGGAAGTTCATCTACGAGCTTTACTGAACTAATATTGACAGGAGATAGGATAAAAGCCGGTATAAAGAATGGAAAGATTCAGAAAGACATATCTTCTTCAGCAGCTGTAAGGAAGCCCTTTATCAGAAAGAAAGAGGTGGCTGCCATATATCCGTAAAGAAACCAAGATAGGGCCGAACGCCGATCAATGGTGGGGGCTGTTATGATTCCTAAGCCTACGTTTGATCAACAAAGAAATAATCAACCAAGGGTGGAAAGGACAGTCATGCAGTTCACCAGAATTAACATGACTCCGTCTCAAGTATTACCTCATCTACTAAGATCCAACTTGGTGACCTTGAAAGAAGCTCCGAAAAACCCCAATACAACATCCCCTCATTATCATCCCAATTCCCGTTGCGCATATCACTCTAAAAGTCCTGGTCACGATACTAATAACTGTTGGGCTTTGACAAACAAAATACAAGACCTCATTGAAGAAAAATAAATTGAGTTTGATGCGCCCGAGAAGCCATATGTCATTTATGCTCCTATGCCCAGACATGGTCACAATTCCAATGCCATTGAAGAAGGATTGTTTGTTACTTCAGTTAATAAACTCATGACCCCACTTCTGACTGTTAAAATAAACTTGTTGAAAGCCGGTGTGTTCCTGGGTTGTAATGAAGTTTGCCATCTCTGCTTATCCTCACCAACCGACTGTCATTTGTTGAAGACAGGCATTCAGTGTCTGATGGATAACGGAGAGATTTTAATTGAAAAAACTCCCGTTTCACCTATTCCTGTTGAAGATGTTTCTATCATTACCATTTCCGCCAATTCTTCCAGGGTCTCCACCAAAAGACCCATTAGAATTACATCAGTTCCGAAATCAGCTCCTTTAATAATCACAATTCTTGGGCCAGTCCCATATGAATCAGACAAAACCGTACCGTGGAATTACGGAGGGGATGTCTATTACCATGGTATTAAGCAAGACTGGCAGGTCGTCGAAGAGATAAATTCCGAGAAAGAAGACTCTGACGTCGGTAATATTGTCGGAACTAGAAAAATTACCCAAAGTGGTAGGATCTTTTCTCCAGAAATTGCTCCCCCAAAAGTAGTTTCTAGACCAGTAATCATCCTTGTGGCTGCTCCAAAGGTTACTCCTACACCCATAATCATCTCTGCAAGTATTCCAATTGACAAAGCCGTTACAACCCCTGTAATCATTCTTACTGACACTCATGCTGCTGAGTTAACCGAGGTTCGAGGGAAAGGTGTTATGGTTAAGCATGTCCGGACGAAGGCTCAGTCGTTGACTATCCCTGAGACCTCTAAGAAAGAAATGGAGGAGATCCTAAAAATTATAAAGAGAAGCGACTACGATGTAGTTGAACAATTGGGGGAAACTCCCTCTAAAATCTCCATGCTGGCATTACTACTGTGTTCCGAGGCGCATGCAAAAGCCTTGGTGAAGTTCCTAAAAACAACCCATGTACCTCAAGAGACATCTGTTGATCAATTTCAAGACTGTGTGGCCAGCCTAACGGTGGATAATGGTTTAGGTTTTTCAGATGCTGATCTGACATCGAGGGGAAGAAAGCATAATGAGGTGTTGCATGTCTAAGCGGAATGTAGGGGCACCACTCTGGCACATGTTTTGGTGGACACTGGCTCATCTTTGAATGTATTACCCAGAAAAGCTCTTGACAGACTTGACTGTGAGGGGGTTAACTTTAAAGCCAAGCAATATAGTGGTAAGGGCTTTTGACGATTCAAAGAGGATAGTACATGGGGAGGTAGACATTCCTATAAAGGTTGGAACCCAAACCTTCAATTCAACCTTTTATGTGATGGACATCTGCCCTTCATACTCCTGCCTTCTAGGCCGACCATGGATCCACAACGCTGGCGCTGTTACTTCTACGTTGCACCAAATGTTGAAGTATCCAGTTCAAGGGAAGATTATCACCGTTCATGGAGAGGAAGAATACATGATCAACCATCTCAATTCCTTCAGATATGTGGAATTGGACGGCGAATTCATTGAAACTCCATTTCAACACTTTAAAGAGGTCCCCCAAGATGTGGCAGCGAGCAAGGTTGTTCCCAAGATTACCATGCCTCCACTGTAGATGTCGTCACTAAAAGATGCCAAAGTAGTAGTAGAAGAAGGAGGATGCATTATCTGGGGACAACTCCCAGATATCCCATATAAGTCTGACATGTTTGGCTTAGGTTTCACTTCAAGTGCTCAAAAGGTTGTACGTCGTGCCCGTGCTGGAGGGCCACCCTTGAAGATCAACTACTGTGAGGTCAACGCGTTAGAAGATGGTGAAGATGGCTGGAATCTAGAAGATTGGATCTTTCCGACTGTCAATGAAGGGCTCAGCAATTGGGAGGCTAGAGACTTCGTCCCGATCACTTTCATCCCTCATTAATTTGTCTTTACATTTTGTTGGATCTGTAATATTCAAAATAATTCGCACTCTTAAAACCTTGTGTCTTACCCGGGGCACAATGGTCCATTTGTAAGGGTTATTATTTCATCTTCATATGACATCAATGAATCATGGACGTTTTCGCATACAAACTTTTGTGCTCATTGTTTTTCTTTTACATTTTACTTTCTTTCAAAGATAGTTATACCCTTACACACACCCACACTCATAATGCAGATATACATCCATTCTGGATCCCATGGGTAACGATACTGCTATAGCATTTTGTGTCTCCGAGAATCTAATCTACCAAGCCGAATACGAAGGTGAGGAAGATTGTGAAGTACCAGGGGAACTTGCCAGACTGCTACAACAAGAAGAGAGAACCATTCAGCCTCACGAGGAACCCGTGGATACGATCAACCTAGGTACCAAAGAAGACAAAAAAGAGGTTAAGGTGGGTGCCAATCTGGAATCCGGTATCAAGAAGCATCTGATTCAATTATTGCATGATTATGTCGAAGTCTTTGCCTGGTCGTATGAAGACATGCCAGGACTTGATGAAGATATTGTGGTACATCGTCTGCCTACAAGAGAGAATTGTCCACCAATAAAGCAAAAGGTTCGAAGAATGAGGCCTGATATGTCAGAAAATATTAAAGCAGAGGTCATGAAGCAATTCAACGCTGGATTCTTGGCTGTCACCTCTTACCCCCAATGGGTTGCCAACGTTGTTCTTGTGACCAAAAATGATGGCAAAGTGCGAATGTGTGTGGACTATAGAGATTTGAATATGGCGAGCCCTAAGGATGACTTTCCACTTCCCCACATTGATATCCTAGTTGACAATATGGCACAACAGAAAGTGTTTTCCTTCATGGATGGATTCTCAGGTTACAACCAAATCAAAATGGCGCTTGAGGATATGGAGAAAACAACATTTATCACACAGTGGGGCACTTTCTGCTATATGGTGATGCCATTCAGACTGAAGAACGTTGGGGCAACCTATCAGCGTGCCATGGTAGCTCTATTTCACGACATGATACATCACGAAATAGAGGTTTACATGGACGATATGATAGCCAGATATCAAACAGAAAAAGAACATCTTGATCACTTACAAAAACTGTTTGAGAGACTGAAGAAATACAAGCTGAGGTTGAATCCAAACAAGTGCACATTCGGTGTACGATCTGGTAAACTCCTAGGCTTTATCGTCAGAACCAAAGGTATTGAGGTCGATCCTGCCAAAGTTAAAGCAATACAAGAGATACCTGCCCCTCGCACTGAAAAGGAAGTCAAAGGATTCTTAGGACGTTTGAACTATATTTCCAGATTCATTTCTCACCAAACAGCTACTTGTGAGCCAATCTTCAAGCTATTGAAGAAAGATAAAGTAGTCAAATGGAATGATGAATGCCAAGTTTCTTTTGACAAAATCAAATAATACTTACAAAAGCCTCCTGTGTTGATGCCACCAGTCGAGGGAAGACCGTTGATCATGTATCTGACTGTTTTAGAAAACTCAATGGGGTGTGTATTGGGGCAGCATGACGAGTCTAGCCGAAAAGAGCACGCTACTTACTACCTGAGCAAAAAGTTTACCGACTGTGAAACCAGATATTCACTGCTCGAGAAAACTTGCTATGCTCTGGCATGGCTGCTCGCCGGCTAAGACAATATATGTTGACTCATACTACCTTGTTGATATCTAAGATGGATCCGATAAAATACATCTTCGAGAAGCCTGCTCTTTCTGGGAGAATAGCGAGATAGCAGATGATCCTGACAGAATATGACATACAGTATACTACCCAGAAAGCTATAAAGGGAAGTGTATTAGCCGATCACCTCACTCACCAAGATGTAGAAGACTACCAGTCCATGAAGTTCGAATTTCCGGATGAAGACATCATGACATTAGACAACTGTGAAGAAATCAGGCCATATGACGAATCTGAACAAGGATCCCGATGGACCCTGTTCTTTGATGGAGCCTCCAATGAACTCGGCAATGGTATTGGTGCTGTACTCATATCTCCAGAAGGGTGTCATACTCCCTTTACTGCTAGACTTTGCTTCGATTGTACAAACAACATGGCGGAATACGAAGCATGCATCTTTGGTCTCAGAGCTGCCATAGACTTGTGAATCAAATCCTTAGATGTATTCGGAGACTCAGCTTTGGTTATCAACTAGATCAAAGGGGAATGGGATACCAAACACCCTAACCTTATTCCTTACAAAGAATATGTTTTGACATTTCTACCACATTTTGAGAAGATTACCTTCGAGCATTTACCGCGAGAAGAAAATAAGCTAGCAGCCGCTCTAGTCATAATGTCATCTATGTTTAAACTTAATTGGGATAACGAGGCTCCCCAGATCACCGTCGAACAAATGGATGAACCGACACACTGTCATGGGATTAATACTGAGGAAATAGTTGACCAGCCTTGGTTTCACGAAGTCAAGAGGTATCTCGAGGCTCAGGAATATCTAGAAAGAGCTTCAATCAATGACAAAAAGTTCTTAAGAAGATTCTCTGCTAAATTCTTCCCTAGTAATGGCATCTTGTACAAACACAATCATGACTCTGTGTTGCTACAATGCGTAGATAAGGTTGAAGCTGAAAGGATCATGGTTGAATTGCACGAAGGCACTTTTGGTACCCATTCTGTCGGGCATAAGATGGCAAAGAAAATCCTACGGGAAGGATATTACTTGTCTACCATGGAAGCAGATTGCTATCAGCACTCTCGCACCTGACATAAATTCCAGATTTATGCAAATAAGGTGCACGTACCTCCGGTTCCTCTGAATGTCTTGACGGATCCTTGGCCCTTTGCTTTGTGGGGAATAGATATGATTGGGGAAATCAAACCGACAGCCTCCAATGGACACCGCTTCATCCTAGTGGCCATTGAATATTTTACAAAGTGGGTTGAAGCAGCCTCCTTCGCCTCCGTTACCAAGAATGGTGTTGCCCGCTTCATCAAGAAAAACCTTATCTGTCGGTACGGTATCCCGGAAAGAATCATCACTGAAAATGATACAAATCTCAACAACACTATGATCACCGCCTTGTGCGAGCAATTTAAGATTCAGCATCACAATTCTTCTCCCTATCGACCAAAGATGAATGGTGTTGTCGAAGCTGCGAATAAAAACATTAAAAACATCATACAGAAAATGACAGTCACATACAAAGACTGGCATGAGATGTTACCATTTCTCTCCACGGATATCGTACCACGGTTCACACATCAATCGGGGAAACACCCTATTCTTTGGTTTACGACATGAAGGCTGTCTTGCCTATCGAGGTTCCGATCCCCTCTCTGAGGATTATGAAAGATGCAGGGTTGAACGAAGACGATTGGATCTAGACTCGACTTGATCAACTGAGCTTGATTGATGAGAAGAGACTTACTGCTATTTTCCATGGTCAAATGTATCAAAAATGGATGATCAAGGCTTTCAACAAGAAAGTCAGACGCCAAGTTTATCAAGTTGGAGATCTAGTGATCAAACACATCATCTTGCCACAAGGTGATCCCAGGGGAAAATGGACTCCTACCTATAAAGGACCATTTGTAATCAAAAACATAATCTCCGGTGGGGAAATGATCTTGACCACCATGGATGGCGATGACCTGCCACACCCTGCGAACGCGACATAGTCAAAAGATACTACGCATAAGAGACCCGCTAGATTGACACACCTAGGAAAAATAAGGGCATCCCGGCGAACCAAAAGGTTTGGGAAAAAGTTAGGGATAAAACAAAAAATCTGTACACCCGGCAAGTTGAAAACTCGAAAGGGAGACTTGGGTAAAAAAGGGTTTCCCGGTGGACTGAAAACCCGAAAGGGCGGTCTAGGCAAAAGTTAGGGAATTAAAGCGTACGAATGTGTCCCGTTGGATCACTTTATGAACAAACTTTGGCTTCCACTGAAAAACTCATAGGTTCTGATCAAATTCAATCATCTTCGGACAAGGCAACAAATAGACAAGACGCTCGGAGATACGAAGGCTATAGCAGGATGGAAACCCCATGGGATTATTACACATAGCTATCTTTTCTTTATATCAAATTTCTCTTTTTTCACGACAGCATTCTCTTACTAGAATGTTTGTCTCCTTGTACAAAAATACTTATTCAAAGTCAATACAAAATATTCCTTTGAAAGTGCAAAAACTATTTGTCTTTTCTTTACGCTTGTTTTGTTTACAAAAACGTCCAATGATTCATTGTTGAGCATATGCCTTTGAACATAATTACTGTTTACAAATAAACGAAATGAAAAGAGGCAATTACTGATGGGTTGAAAGGATAGGAAAATATCTCTAGGCTATTCCATAGGTAATACCCTGCATCACGTTGTTTAAATCCCCAACAGAACAAAATTTCAAATTATTGATCCCAGTAGAATTTGTCAAATTTCTCAGGATTCCCCAACAAGATTTTACATGCAGTACATGGTATTGCCCTTACTACAGAGTTTATTTCTCTCGGAAGAAATTCATCAATACTTTGACTTCAAGACATGAAGACTCACATATCCTCAGCAATATTAGGGATTTATTTTCCTCAACCCAACAGCAACACAGCAAATCAGCTCACATACGCATACATTGCATCCTTATATCATAAACATTGATAAAGCAAATGCATCACATCATACATTTCATACAACATGACTTTACATTTTAGATAACATTTTACCCTTTTCAGGATAAAGTTAACAGCTACCATTAACAATATTCAAAGCTTTCAGATACAGTTCAGATACGCTCCAGACACGGATTCCTTTCTGATATTCATTCAGATTTTAAATTTTGATACAGTACAGATACGCTCCAGATACGGATGCCATCCTGATACTCATTCAGATTTCAACTTTTGTTACAGTTCAGATACACTCCAAATATGGATGCCATTCTGATACTCATTCAGATTCAATCTTCAGATACAGTTCAGATACGCTCCGGACACGGGTGCCATTCTGATACTCATTAAGATACAGCTTTCATATACAGTTCAGATATGCTCCAAACATGGATGACATTCTGATACTCATTCAGATTCAATCTTCAGATACAGTCCAGATACACTCCAGACACGAGTTCCATTCTAATACTCATTCAGATACAACTTTCAGATACAGTTCAGATACGCTCCGGACACGGATGCCATTCTGATACTCATTCGAATGCAATAGTTTATAACACTGAAAGGCCCAGACCCGGCCAAATACAATCAGTTTCATATTTCCCCAGTAAGTCGTCGTACAAACCTAGACCATAACTAGGTATACACTCTACTTTCACTCCTTCAATCAAGAGTTAATTCCCCAGTAGAGTAATGGACAATCGAAACTCCCAGATCATACTTCCTAGGGCATAAATCAACATTCCTCGGCAAAGTCCTCCTCAACAGCAGGTACAGGAATTCTCGCCAAGGAATCTCTTATGCAACCGATCTTTTCTGGATGGCATCTGCAAGCCCATCTCCAACAAGTTTCTATCACCTCTCTAAATGGCATCTCTAAGCCCATTCCCTCAACCATCACTTCATGTGAGTGCAAATTTTTGGGCACTCTGGTGTTCAATCATCTTCCACCTTCAGATCACGAAAGGCAGACCAGCCAATCTACATCCTCAGGCTTAAGAAGATTGAACAGGGGCTGATATTGTACCCCAAAATTTTCCCTCTTATTTCTCAAAGGATCAACCTGGACCCTCAGGTTTGCTTCCATCTAATTTCAAGCCTTGAATTGCAAATTTTTCAAGAAAGTCATTCACAAGGGAAAAATGGTCATTTTCACACTAAAAAAGTCAAACTTTGACTTTTGGATCAAAATCAAGCTTCAAGAATCATATTTCATCAAGACACGTTGAAATATGAAGTTTTTTTCATCAAGAAATTCAAAAAGGTCAAAATTCTAAATACTTAGAATTTTTCTAAGTATTTAAGGAATATGCCAAGCTCAGAACTTCTGATCAGATTTTCACCATGATGCAAGCTGATTATGGCAGAACTTCTGATACAATAGTTATAGATTTCAATGAGATATAAAACATTACATAACAGAACTTCTCCTAGAAATGCTGGGATTTCAAGTTATAACTCCTCAAAGACACGTCCACGAAACTAAAAAACACTTAGCAAATTCTGGGCACTGTCAAAACAGATTTTGGTCAGAACTTCTGGGCCAGTCTTCATGAAGGTTCAGTCAGAGTTTGCAAGGGTAATTCAACGAAGGTTATAAAGCATGCCGCAAGCATCCTGGGAAGTTTGAGAGCTCCTTCAGAACATGCTGAAGCAAAGGGATTCAAGGACCAGAGGTTGTATGTCTATTCTAAGTCACGCTGAAGCTGAACTTCTGATCCAGAACTAAGCAATGATGCAGAATATCACGTTGCAGGATTTTTGGGTTGATCAATCTCATCATCATTTAATGCTCACAACTACTTTTGAGTCATTATCCAAAGGATTTCCCCACGTGTGGCATAGAAATACCTCTATTGTCTTGGAAAAGAAAACTCTTGTACAAGAAGTGTGATGGGCCCATGCGTTGCTTTTGATTTTGAGTTTACTTTTCCTTAATACCTGCTTAAAAAATCCAGCTTAGGTGCTGCTAAAACGGCTGACCCCCCTACCTATTTAAAATTGCTTCAAGAGCAAGTCAGCGCCCAACTTATGATGGTGGTGCCCCTTGACCTCTCAAAACTACTAAACCTTTGCCTATAAATTAGACCTTATTGGCAACTGTAAAGCGATCAAAAAATTGAGAAAGAAAAGCCCTGAACCCCTGCTAAAATTCCAAGAGTCCAAAAATTGCAAACACGACACACAAAACCTGTTAACTTTTGATTCCTTGCATTCAAACTCCATTTATTCTCAAGTGTTTCTTGATTAAAACCATCCACACAGTTTCTAATTCACATATTAGAAGTTATCCTAACTTCTGTATTCATACTGCAATACACTCTCCATCCACCTCCACCTCAAAGAAGTCAGAACATCACCCCTTGGCTGTTCCAGAAGTTGAAAACTTCCAACCTACTGAGTATGTGAAGAAGTTTCTCAAAACATCACCAGAGTTCAGGACCAACCTCCAGTTCACAGAATCTTTTCCAGCTGCAAGGTAAGCTTCTGCTGGCTCTCATCATATTACTTAAGCACTACCAGATTTGCATGTTCAAAAATACAATGTAGACATCAAGTTTCTGATGTCGTACATATTCCGAGGTTTCATGTATTTATCTGCCTAAGTAGGGAGTAAATCAATTCAAAACTTCTTGAAGAAATTAGAACTCAGAATTAGGATTAGCAAATTCATGCTTGCCTCTGATTTATAGTTCTGATATCTCTTATTTCTGAAACATTATGAAACATGCCATAACTGTCATATGCACATCTTCTGTTTTGTTGATAAATGACCAAGTTGCAGATGTTTTGACTAGCATGGAGGGGGAGACCAAGTTCTGCCAGTGGTATCAGAACTTCAGAAATCTTCTTTGTTCCAAGCGGACCCAGAACTTCTGACTTTACCTATTTTCACTAACAGGACAACTGTTTTGCAGTACGCCAGAGTCAGAACTTCTGACCTCCTTTAACCAGCAATACGCTTATTCTACTTTCTTTTTCCTCACTATTTTTCTATCACTTCTATTTTCACTAATCAAAAACACCAAAAAACATTTTACATTTTTACATGCTTTATTTTATTTCTTAAAACAAAAGATCAAAAATATTTTCTTAAACAAAACTTATTAATTTTCTTAGAAAAAACAAGTCCATTTTACATTTTCTTGTACATTCTTATCCATTCAATATGGTTGTTGTTGTACCCCAAAATTTTCCCTCCCATATTCTTCAAGATTTGTCAAGATCAACCTCAAAATGGTTCAAAAGCTCTCAAGGGTTGCACAATCCAATTGCCTCCTAACACAGTCAAAATTAGGGTTTTGGTTCTTACAAGGAAGTTGAGGTTTTCAAGGGTCTAATAAAGTCCCATATGCCTATACACATCGTCAAGCATCTATATGTCAAGTTTCAAGACTCACAGCATCAAGTTGCACAGTCAAAAGCCCTAATTGCTTCACAGTCAACTGTAGGGGTAAAATGGTCATTTGACAGTCAAAAGTCAAAATTTTTGGTCAACATCTCATTTTGAAGCCACAATCATCATTTGATCAAATCTTGATCATGATTCCACAAGCATGGCTCAAAAAGTCTCAAGATGCAAAAAGTTACTATTTTAGGACAGCTGAAAAGTCAACTGCAAATTGACCAAGGCATAACTTTTTCATGGTTCATCAGAAAAATTCCATCCAATGCTCATTTTGAAGGGGATGACATTTCCTACAACTCATCTTCACATTCTAAGTCCAAGAAATGCTCTCACAAAAAGTTATCAATTTCTACATTATAGGTCATTTTCAAAAGTCAACAAAAAGGCACTTTAAGTCAAAGACCATAACTTGAGATTGGTAAATCAAAATCACATGGGACAAAAGGAATTGGTTAGAGGACTTCAATACCTTTCCAAAATGTCCAAGAACATATTGATAACTTCAAAATTGAGCAAGATATGCATTGTAGAAGTTGGGAAATTTTTGGGAACTTTCAAAAGTCAACTTTGCCTAAAACACTTCATTTTTGCTAATGGGCCTCAAATTCCTTCTTGAATCTTTGCCCAAGGCTTATGCACGACCCATTAAGATTAATTTGATTTATTTTCTCATTTTTAATTAATTAATTGAATTTTTATTAACATTAATTCATTTAATTGATTTTAATTGTAGGAAAATTCTAAAGATATGATTTTTAAATCATTTATGAAGCAAATAAGGCTAGGGCAAGCTGGCAATTCGTGCGCACCTCAAAAGACCTCAAAATCTCCATGATTGGCAAGGTTTTGATAAAGAAAAGATTGAAAAAGATTTGATTGCCAATCACATATTCAAACCATAATGCCATGGACTGTTGGGCCAAGATTTACCCTAATTCTATTGTGCTATATGTATTGAAGCAAACCCTGAATCCCTACACGTGAAATTGTTGCAAGAACACCATAATCAAATTCTAAAAAATTCAAGAAAAGTGTGAAACTGAAATCAGTCTTCCAGGCGAATTCAAGGTCTCTTTTTGATTCACACGCCTTGCCTGAGTCTCCAGGAACTTGTTTCCATCAAGAACAAGCCCTAACACCATCAAAATCGTCCACACCAAGTCACTCGGTTTGCATTATTTTCCAAAATTGCATATCATAATTCATGCGTTTATAATCCATTTTCTTTGTTGATTTATGTTAATAGGGACCTCCTGAAGCTTTTGGCATGGTTTAATTGCATTATCACGCGCTGAATCATGACTTGCCATTAACACGTTTTAGGGTTCTTAAGGTTTTGAATTGGGGTTTTTCACATACAAAAAAATTAGCCTTCATGACACCCATGGTTGAACTTAGAAGGACAAAACGAATTGAATGAGACCCTCGCGCTCAATTTATATGGCGCATGCTGCTAATCGCTATTTTCTGCATTTGTGGTTTGTGGGGGTTTAAAACCCCCGCTATCTTGTTCTTATTTTACAGGTGAAATGAAGAAGGAGATGGCGTGGCAACATGTGGTTGGAGGGTTTGAACTTTGCGCGCGTTTTACATTATAACGCTTATTTTTTTATATAATATTTATTATCCATTCATATTACAAACGCGCATCATGGTTCAGTTGGTTGGAGACGTGTCTTGCAAGTACTGGGACCTGGGTTCGATTCCCAGGTCCCCCATGTAATTCTTCATATTTTTTCTAATATAATCCAATGCAGCATATGTCCAATATTCTACCATGTACGTCCACCAGTGATGCACCATGTGTCTCTCAGCATCCATCCAGTGGCCAGGAGATGAAGTCCATGATACTCCCCAGTCAGCCAACAAGCGTTTGATCATAAAAGTCAACGTGGCTTGGAATCTTAATGAGCCAGAATTCAACAAAAACCTCCATATGGGCCATCACACCCCTTTGGTTTGCTATTTTTTCTATTTTATTTTCTTTTCTTTTAATTCTTTTAATTGTTTTAATTATTATTATTAATTCACAACAAATTAATTTTTCCCAATAAAATCAGAAATCATAAAATTATAAATATTTTTTTTATTGTTATTAAATTTACTATTAACTATTAATTTTGTAAATAAATATTAACAATTAACTTAGCTTAATTTAGGTTTTAATTTTAACCTTTTTCTTAATAAATAAAAATTATATAGAATTAGGTTTTGACATTTTTTAATCATTTTCTTATTATCCTCATTATTAATTATTTTTTTTTTGTACATACAAATGTAAATTAATTAATTAGTTTAAATTAGGTTAACTTTAACATTTTATTAATAATTAAAATAAACTTAGAATTAGGGTTTCTTTTGATTTTTAATTTCTTTATTTTCATTAAATACAAAAAAACACCAAAAACATCTTTCTTTAATTAATTAAATAATTAGGTTTAATTTTAATTAAAAGCAAAGGACAAAAAGCTCATAATTTCTCAAAAGGGTCAAAACCCTAAGGACGTCCAGTTTAATTTCTATTTGCGCGTTATTTTCTTATTTGATTATTATGTAACTGTTTCTAGAATGTAATAGTAATTAGGTTTATTGCTCTCTTTACTTTCCGCACACACTTTTTCAAACGAAACTTTTTCAAACCCACACACACTTGAAAAGCAAACAAACTTTTGAAAACATAAGAGCAAGTACCTAAGAGCCCGTGGATAACCACAGATAGAAAGGGTGCTAACACCTTCCCTTTCTATAAATTTACCTCCCGAACCGAGAAACATTCTCAAAGAAGGAATTTTGTTGTGCTTTTGTCCTTTCCATGTTGGAGAACATAAAAGACGATGGCGACTCTTGCTTACCACGACATTTCGCGAACCAGCTTTAAACAGTCAGTTCTATTTCCACCGATCACAGAACTGGCGACTCTGCTGGGGATACTTTAAAGTGAGGTGTACCTTAAGATAGATCATACTTATGTTTTCAATTGAATGTTTTGTTTGCTTTATTATTGTGGGCATTGTCTTGGAGTTTCATAGATCCTAACCCGGATCTGGGGATACTCTTTTAGGTAGCATAAGCTGTAAGAGACCTGTCCGGCGTAGACCGACACGGGTGAAGCAGTGGCTACATTGGTGTGGCACCTTGGTCTGTACCGATATCCCTTGTGTTGCAACGAGGAGAATATGGGTCTTCTGAGGAGTCATTAAGCACCAACCGACCTTAGAACCCTAATTTGACCCAACTTGGCCATAGAACAGTAGCAGTATGCTACACCCATTGAGGCTAAACTCTCGCGATGGTTCTGGCCGCAAGAAAAGATTGCGACGCTGGAGTTATAACCGATTGAGGGTAGTCAGTGATATTGGGATCCTCTAGAACTCGGTTACTTTTGATAGGAAAGGTCTGAACCAACGAAACTGAAAGAGGGTAGTACCCAAACTTCATGCTGGCCTAAACTCTAAGGGCTGTCTTGTGTGACTTGTGTCCCTTATCATGTTTGCCTTTGTGAATACTTGTGGTGTGCTTTATCATGACATCATACCATCATAGACATTGCATGCATCCTGCATAAGGACTGACCCATTTCAAAGACAAGAGGGTTTCATCTTTGCTCTGTTTTGTAGGACATCATGATGCCTGTGCGAAGGAACACTATCCGGCTTAATTTTGTTCACCCACCTGAGTTGCTTGAAGAATTGGTTAGCAGAATTCCAAACACTACTTCCTTCATCCAGAGGCATGGTTCTCTTCTCGGTTTAGTCACTGCAAAGTGGGACCAACAACTGATGAGTGTCTTGACCCAGTTTTATGATCCCTTGTATAATTGCTTCACCTTTCAAGACTTCTAGCTGGTCCCTACCCTGGAAGAATTCTCTGATTTGCTTGGTATCCCTATCTTGGATCAGACTCCCTTCACTGGTTGGGAAAAGACTCTTAGGCTTGAGGAGATTGCTGCAGCCCTTCCCATGACCAACAAGGAGGTAATGGACAACTGGGTGACTAGAAGCAGAGTTAAGGGTTTCTTGGCCAAGTTTCTGATTGGTAAAGCTAACAGTTTCTGGAATGACTTAGACTTCAGGGCGTATGAAGACATTCTGGCTCTCTTAATCTATGGTCTAGTTTTGTTTCCTAATCCTGATAACTTCATTAACGTCAATGCCATAAGGATCTTCATGTCTCGGAATCCTGTTCCCACTCTCTTGGGCGATATCCTGCAACAACTCTATGCTCGTACTGCCCGAAGACGAGGAACTCTTTGGTGTTGTATTCCTTTATTGGTGAGGTGGTTTATTTCGCACCTCCCTAAGTTCGTGCTGAAGAACAAAGAAGGAAGAGGCTGGGCTCATAGGTTAATGTCTCTCACTGATAATGACATCATTTGGACTCTCAGAGGTTTGGATGAGGTAGCTGTTATTGATCGTTGCGGAGAATATCCTAATGTTCCTTTGATTGGTACCCAAGGAGGAATCTCTTATAACCTATGTCTAGCTCTCCGTCAGTTTGGAAGAGTCAGAAGAGCAGGGCCTCATGAGATGTTGGTGCCTCACATCAGTTTTGAGTTTCAGGTAGATAGTGACGAGCTGCGTCGTAGATTCATCAAGGCTTGGGACAGAATTCACAAAGCTGACCCACATGAGTTGGGACCAAAGACTTCTCTACCTATGGAACCCTACTACAGATGGGTCTGCATCTGTGCTCAGAAGTTAGGTATGCCATACGAAGCTGTCAGACCCATCATCCTTGAGTTTCCTGATAGAGACGGGGCTCCTCCAACTGTTCTCCCTCCTCAGATACCTACTGATGTTGATACACTAAAGAGGTCTTGGGCGCAGCTACAGGAAGAACGGGATTCTTATCGGGAAAAGTTCAACGAACAGGAACAAAAGATCCGGAAGCTGACTAAGCAATTAGAGAACGAGCGGACCTTGAATGACTACATCCGTAATGAGAAGAAGAGACCCTGGGATCACTGATGAGATTTGGATGTTCTTTTACAGTTTTATTTCCCTTTTCAGTATTTCCATTTTATGTAACGCCTAAGGGCAATCTGTTGAACAATTTAAATTTCAAAGTTGAATCTAATAAAGTGCGCTTCCTTTTTGTTTACAAAGTTGAATCCCGATTGTCTTTGAAAACATAAATCATACGCATTCCATTCATCATATGCATCACAGGTACTCTCCTTTTCAGGTTGCTTAATGTTCTTCGCTGTTTATTTCAGCAATCATCATGAATCCTGAATCATCTACTGAGCAATCCATCAAGGCCCTCCGGGCTCAGAATGCCCAGTTCCAAGAGTTGATCATGAGTTTAGCCCAAGGTCAAGAGGACTTGAAGGCTCTGCTGGTAAAGAAGAAGAAGAAGAGAACTGTACTATTCAACACTGGACGGAGGTTTAGAAATACACTGCAAAATGAGGCTGATCAAGCTGCTTCCTCTGTAGGGAAAGGCAGTCCCCAAGGGGGAAGGGTTCCTAGTCCTGTGGTCTCTGACAACGAGACAGATTTCAATGATGAGCAGTACCCTCCCGCTGAAGACAGGTACAAGCAGTTAGAGGATCGTCTGAGTTCCATGGAAATTCAACAAGTGCCTGGGTTGGATTTTGGAGATCTGGGTTTATCTTCTGGGGTGGTGATCCCACACAAGTTCAAGGCACCCTCTTTTGCGAAGTATGATGGGGCTTCCTTCCCTAAGCTACATCTCAGATCTTATGTGCGGAAGATCCAACCGTACACTGCAGACAAGAACTTATGG
The DNA here is from genome assembly GCA_948472305.1 of Vicia faba. NCBI lineage: Eukaryota > Viridiplantae > Streptophyta > Magnoliopsida > Fabales > Fabaceae > Vicia > Vicia faba. The sequence continues at coordinate 573,655,792 of OX451738.1, forward strand.
ATCCATTTCTTCCAGGATAGCCTTTCAGGGGCTCAACTCGAGTGGTTCTATCAGCTGGATGGAGCCAGTGTTCGAAACTGGGAGGACTTGGCTACTGCTTTTTATAAGCAGTATCAGTACAATGCCGACCTCGCTCCTACACGTACTCAACTCCAGAGTATGTCGCTAGGATCGGGAGAAGGTTTTAAAGAGTACGCGCAAAAGTGGAGGGACCTGGCTGGCAGGGTGCAGCTACCGCTGACTGACTGTGAACTCGTGGACATGTTCCTGGGGACCCTGTCTGGGCCGTTTTTCAACCACCTGATTGGTAATTCTTCTGCAGGGTTTACAGACCTCATTCTGACTGGTGAGAGGATAGAAGCTGGTATGAAATCAGGGAAGATACAGAAAGGTGCATCCTCAAGTTCTGAAAAGAAGCCTTTCAAGAAGGAAGCTAGTGCTGTGTATGGTCCCAGAAGACAAAATAAACCGGAACGCCGCCAAGCTGTCAACGCGGTGGTGATTTCAAAGTCTGCTGCCGCTCCTCGGCAACCTAACCAACCAAGGGGTAAGAGATCCAGAAGAGAATACACTCGGCTTAGTATGACCTTGTCTCAGATCTTGCCGCAACTGCTATCAACCAACTTGGTAACTGTCAGAGAAGCTCCGAAGGTGGTAAACACAACCTCTCCGAAGTACAATCCCAACGCCCGTTGTGCTTATCACTCTGATAGCCCGGGGCATTCTACTGATGATTGCTGGGCCCTGAGGAATAAGGTTCAGGACCTTATCGATGCTAAAGAAGTTCAGTTCGAGGCGCCCGAGAAGCCTAATGTGGTGACAGCTCCCATGCCCAATCATGGGGTAAATGCTATCGGGATGGATGATGAAGTGGAAGAATCTGAATTTGACAGCTGGATCTACCCAACAACCGACGGTGGACTGAACAATTGGACTGCCAAAGACTACATACCTGTTACTTTTGTTACTCAGTAATGAACTCCTTTATTTTTAAATTTGTAACGAACAATAATTTGAAACTTTATGGCCCGGTGTCTTACCCGGGGCACCGTGGCTTCATTTGTGAGGGCTTATTACTTGTCATTTCCATATATCATGAATAAAAGCATTGGACTTTTTTTGCATTTCGAATCTTGTGCTCCCTTTCTTTCTTTATATATTGCAAAACAGCTATATTTACACACACTCACTTATACAGGTTCCAATCCACTATGGATCTCATTGGTAACGACTCTGCTACTGCCAGTTATGACTTCGAAAATCCGATCAACTTAGCCGAAGACGAATGTGAAGATGATTGCGAAGTGCCTGGTGAGCTTGCAAGACTGTTACTCCAGGAAGAGAGGGCCATTCAACCACATGAAGAGCCAGTGGAAACAGTAAATCTGGGTACTGAGACAGACAGAAAGGAAGTCAAGATTGGTGCCAACCTAGAGCTCAGTGTGAAACAACGGTTAATTCAGATGTTGCACGATTATGTGGAAATATTTGCCTGGTCCTACGAAGACATGCCCGGGTTGGATACCGACATTGTGGTTCATCACCTTCCTACCAAGGAAGATTGCCCTCCGGTTAAATAGAAGGTTCGCCGTATGCGCCCAGAGATGTCCGAGAAAATCAAGGCTGAGGTTATGAAGCAATTTGATGCCGGGTTTCTAGCAGTGACTTCTTACCCTCAGTGGGTTGCCAATGTGGTTCTGGTGCCGAAGAAAGATGGTAAGGTCCGAATGTGTGTTGACTACAGGGATCTGAACAGGGCGAGCCCCAAGGATGACTTCCCCCTGCCTCACATCGACGTTCTGGTTGACAATACTGCTCAGCACAAGGTGTTCTCCTTCATGGATGGTTTTTCAGGTTATAATCAATCAAAATGGCTCCTGAAGATATGGAAAAGACTACCTTTGTTACTCAGTGGGGCACCTTCTGCTACAAGGTCATGCCGTTCGGGTTGAAAAATGCTGGGGCAACCTACCAACGTGCCATGGTCGCTTTATTTCATGACATGATCCATCATGAGATAGAAGTATACGTCGATAATATGATTGCAAGGTCTCAAACTGAGGAGGAACACCTTGACCATTTACAGAAGCTGTTTGACCGGTTGAAGTTGTACAAGCTGAGGTTGAACTCGAACAAGTGCACCTTCGGGGTATGATTTGGGAAGTTGCTAGGCTTCGTCGTGAGCGACAAAGGTATTCAAGTGGACCCTGCCAAAGTGAAAGCCATACAAGAGATGCCAGTTCCCAAGACAGAGAAAGAAGTCAGAGGCTTTCTAGGACGATTGAACTACATTGCCCGATTCATCTCACACCTAACTGCTACCTGTGAACCAATCTTCAAGCTACTGAAGAAAGATCAAGTAGTACGTTGGAACGATGAATGTCAGGCTGCTTTCGACATAATCAAAGAGTATCTCCAAGAACCACCCATTCTTATGCCACCGGTTGAGGGGAGACCTCTAATATTATACTTGACAGTACTTGACAGCTCAATGGGGTGTGTGCTGGGGAAGCATGACGAGTCTGGCCGAAAAGAGCACGCCATTTATTACCTTAGCAAAAAGTTTACCGACTGTGAGACTCGATACTCACTGCTCGAGAAAACTTGCTGCGCTTTGGTATGAGCTGCTCGCCGGCTGAGAAAGTATATGTTGACTCACACTACTCTATTGATTTCAAAAATGGATCCAATCAAGTACATATTCGAAAAGCCCGCCTTGTCCGGAAGAATAACAAGATGGCAGATGATCTTGACAGAATACGACATCCAGTACACGACTCAGAAGGCAATCAAGGGAAGTGTGTTGGCAGACCATTTGGCACACCAGGCAGTGGATGACTACCAATCTATGAACTTTGAATTTCCTGACGAGAACATCATGGTAGTGACTGATTGTGAAGTACCTGGACCGGATGAAGGACCTGAGGAAGGATCCCGATGGTCTATGCACTTTGACAGAGCCTCCAACGCTTTGGGTAATAGTATCGGCGCTGTGATCATATCCCCAAAAGGCACTCATACTCCACTTACTGCCCGGCTATGCTTCAACTACACTAACAACATGGCAGAGTATGAGGCGTGTATCATGGGTCTTCAAGCTGCAATTGACTTAAGGATCAAGTTTCTGAGTGTCTTCGGAGATTCCGCTCTCGTGATCAATCAGATCAAAGGTGAGTGGGATACGAAACACCCAAACCTTATTCCTTACAAAGAATGTGTGTTGACATTTATCCCCCATTTCACAGAGATAACTTTTGAACACTTCCCAAGAGAGGAGAATCAGTTGGCGGACGCGCTGGCTACAATGTCTTCTATGTTCAAAGTCAAATGGGATAACGAGGCTCCCCGGATCATCATTTGGAAATTGGACGAACCTGCATACTGTTGTGATCTTGAGATTGAAGAGGTAACTGAAAAACCCTGGTATCATGAGGTGAAGAGGTACTTGGAAGCTCAAGAATACCCCGAGGGTGCATCTGTCAATGACAAGAAGTTTCTGAGAAGGTTCGCAACAAAGTTCTTCCTCAGCAACGACATTCTCTACAAGCGAAACCATGATTCAACTTTACTGCGTTGTGTGGATAAGACTGAAGCAGAAAGAATCATGGAAGAGCTGCATGAAGGTACCTTCAGAACGCATTCCAGTGGGCACACCATGGCAAAGAAACTCCTTCGGGCAGGATATTTCTGGTCCACAATGGAATCCTACTGTTACCAACATTCTCGGGCATGTCATAAGTGCCAGATCTATGCTGATAAGGTGCACGTTCCTCCAGTCCCCCTGAATGTCTTGACCGCACCTTGGCCTTTTGCAATGTGGGGCATTGATATGATCGGCGAGATCAAACCTACGGCATCCAACGGGCATCGCTTCATCCTAGTAGCAATTGATTATTTTACGAAGTGGGTTGAAGCAGCTTCCTATGCCACCGTAACCAAGAACGTCGTGGCACGGTTCATTCGGCATAACCTGATCTGTCGCTATGGTGTCCCTGAGAGGATCATTACGGACAATGGTACCAATCTTAATAACAAGATGATCACTGAGCTCTGCGAGCAATTCAAGATACAGCACCACAACTCTTCTCCTTATCGGCCGAAGATGAATGGGGTTGTAGAAGCAGCTAATAAGAATATCAAAAAGATTGTGCAGAAGATGACAGTGACCTATAAAGATTGGCACGAGATGTTACCGTTTGCTCTTCATGGGTACCGTACCTCAGCAAGAACGTCAACCGGGGCAACTACCTTTTCCTTTGTCTATGGCATGGAGACAGTCTTTCCGATTGAAGTCCAGATACCCTCTCTCCGGATAATGAAGGATAAAGGCTTGAGCGAAGATGATTGGATCCAGACTCGACTTGATCAATTAAACCTAATTGACGAAAAGAGACTCACTGCTATTTGTCATGGTCAAACGTATCAAAAACGGATGATCAGGGCATTTAACAAGAAAGTCAGACCACAAGAGTATCAAGTTGGGGACCTGGTAATCAAGCGCATCATTCTTCCTCAAAGTGATCCCAGGGGCAAATGGACCCCTGCATACGAAGGGCCATTTGTGGTTAAACATATCTTCTCAGGAGGAGCTATGATTTTAAGCACCATGGATGTGACGACCTTCCTCACCCCGCCAATGCAGACATAGTAAAAAGATACTACGCATGAATTAAAGACCCGCTAGGTTGACACACCTAGGAAAAAGTAAGGGCTTCCCGGCGAACCAAAAGGGTTCGGGAAAAAATAAGGGATGAAAAATATAAAAAAATTCGTACACCCGGCAAGTCAAAAACCTGAAAAGGCGGCTTGGGCAAAAATGGGTATCCCGGTGGACTGAAAACCCGAAAGGACGGTCCAGGCAAAAGTTAGGGATTAAAGCGTAATACTATGTCTCATTGAATCACCTTGCATCCAGAATCCGGTATCAACCATCAGGTTCAGACGGCATCGATCGATCAAATTCATCTTTAACTAAGCAGCCAAGTGATGAGACGCTCGAAGATATAAAGGCGATAGCAGAGTTGGAACCCAGTGGGATTATTCTTTTCACATAGCTGTTTTGTTTTCCTTTTTCACAAAATTGTATAAACTATGTTTGTTCGGCAGCGTTCTCTTACTAGGACGTCAGTCTCTTGTACAGAAACGCCTATTTACAGGCAAATTCAAAAAATCAATACAAATTCACTTTTCAGATAAATTGCCAATTATTTTCCTTTTTCTGTTTTGTTTTGCACAGAACGTCCAATGTTCATTTTTGATATATGCATTTGACACTAATTGCTAACTCATAAATATTTGCATGTGAAACAAAGGACTAATTATAAGTGGCATTAGAAACAGGGGCAATAATGAGTTGTCTAAGCGGTCTAGTTGCTCTGTCCACCAAGGTACCAAGGTAAGTTCGGCTGAAGAATGTAACCCAGATACCTTCACTCCCTGCCGAGTAAGATAAGACTCAGCAATACTCTCCCAAGCAGTTGGTCTCCAATCAACCCTAACAAGGCACAGTATCTCCAGCAAGTCAGCAACACTCTCTCCAAGCAGAGTTTAGTCTACTGTCAGCCTTAAGGAAGTCGGGTATCCCCAGAAGATCTCAATATTCCCCAACGGAGTATACAGACATTCCTAACAAGCATCCCCGGCAGTCTTGATCTAAGATTGTTCCCCGGAAGAATACAAGGCATCCAGTGGAGCCATTCCCCAGTGCAGTCCAAATCTCCCCAGGAGAGTTGAATCAATCTCCGCAGTAGGAAGCTTATCCCCAGTAGATTCTGGAAGCTTATCAACGGCAGAGTACGAACGCTTCTCCCCAGCTTTATTCAGAAGGTTATTCCTCACCAGAGCTTATAATTGGGTTATCCTCAGCAATTACAATGGAAAGATCGTCCCCGGCGAAGTCCTTCCTATCCCCCAGCAGAGTTCATCAAATCTTCCAACAAAACTTCTCAACGGAATCCCCAGCGGAGTTATCGTCAAACCTCAGCGAAGTATCTCTCCCCACAGAGTAATTCCCTGCAGAGTAATCTCTCCAAGAAGTTTATTCCCCAACGGAGTCATCTTCTCCTACCAGTTTATTCTTGCAACCGTCATCCCCAGTGGAAACAAAGAGCTCTACTCTTCAACATCAGCCCAGGATTTGACTTCCTGGCATCCGTCAAGGATTTATTTTCCTAGACAAAAATACATTCATAAACATCACATCTTCATACATCATAGCATGCACATACGCATCATGAACATACAATCTCATTTATTCTCGAGAACATCATGACATCATGCATTTCATACATCATGACATTGCATACAACTAATGTTTCGCCTTTTCAGGAAAAAGGTCAATACAAAGATGATTACTATCAACTGTCGCAATTCTGGATTCGATACCTGTATCTAGCCAGGGCATATCTGTGAGCGATTACTTGTGGATTCGATTCCTGTATCTAGCCAGGGCATATCTGCATAAAGAAATTCCAGATTCGATTCCTGTATCCAGCCAAGGCACATCTGAAGAGTTTGAAGATTCGATTCCTGTATCTAGCCAGGGCATATCTGTTGACGACTAATTCCAAATTCGATTCCTGTATCCAGCCAGGGCACGTCTGAAGAGTTTGAAGATTCGATTCCTGTATCCAGCCAGGGCATATCTGTTGACGAATAATTCCGGACTCGATTCCTGTATCCAGCCAGGGCACGTCTGAAGAGTTTGAATATTCGATTCCTGTATCCAGCCAGGGCATATCTATTGACGACTGATTCCAGATTCGATTCCTATATCCAGCCATGGCACGTCTGAAGAGTTTGAAGATTCGATTCCTGTATCCAGCCAGGGCATATCTGTTGACGACTGATTCCAGATTCGATTCATGTATCTAGCCAGGGAACATCTGTGAGTAACTGATTGTAGACTCGATACCTGTATCCAGCCATGGCATATCTACATGAAGAGTTTAGAGATTCGATACCTATATCCAGCCAGGGCATATCTACATAAAGAGTTTGAAGATCAACCCCTGTAACAGGCCAGGTAATAATCTTTCTTTCTCAGGTACGCAAGTTCTCGCTAAGGAATCTCTTACGCGATCGACACCTAGATGGCATCTATAAGCCCATCCACATACCATCTCTCCAAATGGCATCTATAAGCCCATTCCCGACAAGGCTCCGTCACAGCTCCAGATGGCATCTATAAGCCCATCCTCCTATCCATCATCTCTCCAAATGGCACCTGTAAGCCCATTCTCGCCATCACGCTGCTGACACTCTACTATGCGAGTGCAAATTTCTGGGCACTTTAGTGTTCAATCATCTTCCACCTTCGGATTACGAAAGGCACGCCAGCCAATCTACATCCTCAGGTCTAAGAAGATTGAACAGGGGCAACTGTTGTACCCCAAAATTTGCCCTCCCATATTCTTCAAGATTTGTCAAGATCAACCTCCAAATGGTTCAAAAGCTCTCAAGGGTTGCACAGTCCAATTGCCTCCTAACACAGTCAAAATTAGGGTTTTGGTTCTTACAAGGAATTTGAGGTTTTCAAGGGTCTAATCAAGTCCCATATGCCTATACATATTGTCAAGCATCTATATGTCAAGTTTCAAGACTCACAACATCAAGTTGCACAATCAAAAGCCCTAATTGCTTCACAGTCAACTACAGGGGTAAAATGGTCATTTGACAGTCAAAAGTCAAAATTTTTGGTCAAAATCTCATTTTGAAGCCACAATCATCATTTGATCAAATCTTGATCATGATTCCACAAGCATGGCTCAAAAAGTCTCAAGATGCAAAAAGTTACTATTTTAGGACAGCTGAAAAGTCAACTGCAAATTGACCAAGGCATAACTTTTTCATGGTTCATCAGAAAAATTCCATCCAATGCTCATTTTGAAGGGGATGACATTTCCTACAACTCATCTTCACATTCTAAGTCCAAGAAATGCTCTCACAAAAAGTTATCAATTTCTACATTATAGGTCATTTTCAAAAGTCAACAAAAAGGCACTTTAAGTCAAAGACCATAACTTGAGATTGGTAAATCAAAATCACATGGGACAAAAGGAATTGGTTAGAGGACTTCAATACCTTTCCAAAATGTCCAAGAACATATTGATAACTTCAAAATTGAGCAAGATATGCATTGTAGAAGTTGGGAAATTTTTGGGAACTTTCAAAAGTCAACTTTTCCTAAAACACTTCATTTTTACTAATCGGCCTCAAATTCCTTATTGAATCTTTGCCCAAGGCTTATGCACGACCCATTAAGATTAATTTGATTTATTTTCTCATTTTTAATTAATTAATTGAATTTTTATTAACATTAATTCATTTAATTGATTTTAATTGTAGGAAAATTCAAAAGATATGATTTTTAAATCATTTGTGAAGCAAATAAGGCTAGGGCAAGCTGGCAATTCGTGTGCACCTCAAAAGACCTCAAAATCTCCATGATTGGCAAGGTTTTGATAAAGAAAAGATTGAAAAAGATTTGAGAAATCTCCTGAATCCCTACACGTGAAGTTGCTGCAAGAACACCATAATCAAATTCTAAAAAATTCAAGAAAAGTGTGAAACTGAAATCAGTCTTCCAGGCGAATTCAAGGTCTCTTTTTGATTCACACGCCTTGCCTGAGTCTCCAGGAACTTGTTGCCATCAAGAACAAGCCCTAACACCATCAGAATCGTCCATACCAAGTCACTCGGTTTGCATTATTTTCCAAAATTGCATATCATAATTCATGCGTTTATAATCCATTTTCTTGGTTGATTTATGTTAATAGGGACCTCCTGAAGCTTTTGGCATGGTTTAATTGCATTATCACGCGCTGAATCATGACTTGCCATTAACACGTTTTAGGGTTCTTAAGGTTTTGAATTGGGGTTTTTCACATACAAAAAAATTAGCCTTCATAACACCCATGGTTGGACTTAGAAGGACAAGACGAATTGAATGAGACCCTCGCGCTCAATTTATATGGCGCATGCTGCTAATCGCTATTTTCTGCATTTGTGGTTTGTGGGGGTTTAAAACCCCCGCTATCTTGTTCTTATTTTACAGGTGAAACGAAGAAGGAGATGGCGTGGCAACATGTGGTTGGAGGGTATGAACTTTGCGCGCGTTTTACATTATAATGCTTGTTTTTTTTATATAATATTTATTATCCATTCATATTACAAACGCGCATCATGGTTCAGTTGGTTAGAGACGTGTCTTGCAAGTACTGGGACCTGGGTTCGATTCCCAGGTCCCCCATGTAATTCTTCATATTTTTTCTAATATAATCCAATGCAGCATATGTCCAATATTCTACCATGTACGTCCACCAGTGATGCACCATGTGTCTCTCAACATCCATCTAGTGGCCAGGAGATGAAGTCCATGATACTCCCCAGTCAGCCAGCAAGCGTTTGATCATGAAAGTCAACGTGGCTTGGAATCTTAATGGGCCAGAATTCAACAAAAACCTCCATATGGGCCATCACACCCCTTTGGTTTGCTATTTTTTCTATTTTATTTTCTTTTCTTTTAATTATTTTAATTCTTTTAATTATTATTATTAATTCACAACAAATTAATTTTTTCCAATAAAATCAGAAATCATAAAATTATAAATATTTTTTTTATTGTTATTAAATTTACTATTAACTATTAATTTTGTAAATAAATATTAACAATTAACTTAGCTTAATTTAGGTTTTAATTTTAACCTTTTTCTTAATAAATAAAAATTATATAGAATTAGGTTTTGACATTGTTTTAATCATTTTCTTATTATCCTCATTATTAATTATTATTTTTTTTTGTACATACAAATGTAAATTAATTAATTAGTTTAAATTAGGTTAACTTTAACATTTTATTAATAATTAAAATAAACTTAGAATTAGGGTTTCTTTTGATTTTTAATTTCTTTATTTTCATTAAATACAAAAAAACACCAAAAACATCTTTCTTTAATTAATTAAATAATTAGGTTTAATTTTAATTAAAAGCAAAGGACAAAAAGCTCATAATTTCTCAAAAGGGTAAAAACCCTAAGGACGTCCAGTTTAATTTCTATTTGCGCGTTATTTTCTTATTTGATTATTATGTAACTGTTTCCTGAATGTAATAGTAATTAGGTTTATTGCTCTCTTTACTTTCCGCACTTTATCAAAAACGGGTCTTTGTTTTTTGGCGATGTATAGACCCGCGCCTTGTAATAGCGTAGCTTTTACCTTTCCGTATTTTATTTTCCGCACTCCTAACTGCTAAATTGCATGAAAGAATGTATGATAATTAAAAAACAACTCGTAGCTCACAATCGCATGATCAAAGATAAATGTTAACCTGAAAACAACACACAATGCACATGCCACTTCTAGGGTAAGCCTCACTCGTTGCCTCAAAAGTGGTCGTCAAGTATAGGGTGTTTTAGCGGTCGCCCTTATGTCTAAGATCCAGTTGCCTCGAAACGGTTGCCTCGGATTAAAAAGGATCTAGGACATTAGGGTTACTTCTAAGGTGTCCTACTATTGCTTTGGTGACCACACATGTCCCATATAATCAAATTGACCCGAATACCTCCAACGACGGTGCTACCTACTTCTCAATAGTGGGATAGCACTATCTAAAGGAATCTTACACAGCCTAATTCCTTAGGGTAGGTAGACTTCTCTTAAGTACTTGCTCTTTTCAAAACAAACAAAACATCTTTTCACACTAACACTTTCAAAAAGTTTTCAAACAAATTTTTCATACACTCTTAAGGATAGATACAAGAGTTACTTAGAAATTTTTCAAACGAAACTTTTTCAAACTCACACACACTTGAAAAGCAAACAAACTTTTGAAAACATAAGAGCAAGTACCTAAGAGCCCGTGGATAACCACGGATAGAAAGGGTGCTAACACCTTCCCTTTCTATAAATCTACCTCCCGAACCGAGAAACATTCTCAAAGAAGGAATTTTGATGTGCTTTTGTCCTTTCCATGTTGGAGAACATAAAAGACGGTGGCGACTCTTGCTTACCGCGACATTTCGCGAACCAGCTTTAAACAGTCAGTTCTATTTCCACCGATCACAGTTGTAATAGTAACTTAGGATTTAATTTTATTTGCAATCCCCATCTGTAAATCTATACACCCACCCCCTAATGATTGTAATAGTGTAGGATATTTACTTTCTGCACTTTTTATTGCTTTCATATATTTCTAGTAATTATAGTGTGTATGGCAAGACATGAAATCGACAAATAGATCACCCTAATCAAGACTAAAATTCATGCAATCAAACACACATGCACACTATCACCCTTAAGGTTAACTCCACTTGTTACCTAAAAAATGGTCATGTTATGCATGTGGGGTGTCTTAGCAAAAACCATCACAATACAAGATCATAGTCCCTCGATGATGCTATCTATGTTTCCTTTCAAATGATATTAGTCCCTAAAGAGAATGCTAAGATACTTTTTAATATTGCTAATCATGGCTATACAATGACCCACACCCGTCCCGTTTACATCCAAAGATAGGGTTGCTTACCAAATTAATGGTAAGACAACAATATCAAAGGAAAAGAAAATGAACAAGAATGACATTTGAGTAGGTAGATTACTTTTAGTTACTTGCTCCATTTCAAAACAAATATCCTTGCTATTTTCAAAAACAAACACCTACACATTTCCAAACATCTTACAAACATTGAAAACATTTTCAAAAAGATTAACATCTTTGTATACATTCTTACGAACGAGAATCATTACAAAGATTGCCTAAACAATGGCCTCTTTTACAAAATACTTTAAAAACCACACAAAGCACAAATTTCAAACAAAAGCAAGTGATCTAGATAGTAACTATGAGTCCATGGAAAACCATGGATGAAAAGGGTGTTAATACCTTCCCTTTTCATAATCTACCCTCCGAACTTAAGAAACAATCTAAAAGGTCTTTCCTGTGCTTTTTCACCTTTCCTTTTGGATAAAAGAAAATTCGATGGCGACTCTTGCTAACCGCAACATTTGCGATCAAATGCAAAACCCTCAAGTCAGTTCTCCCACCATATCACAACATGTTATGCTACAAACGAAAGGTTCAAGGTTAAAAGAAACTTACATTTCATGACGCTGGGGTGTGTGGGTTGTACCTTGAGCTGCTGTCCTGGATGCTCCTGGATTCGAAGGAAAGAAACAGGTGTGGTGTTCCTTTAATTGGATTCGAAAGTCAAGAAGAGTGGGGTTGTGTTTGTTATTTCTGGGTTCGAAGGAGAAGAACAGGTGTAGTATTCCTTCTGCTGGATTTGAAAGAAAAACAAAGTGTTGGGTTGTTCCTGGATTCGAAATGGAAAAGAAATGGGTGTTGTGTTTCTAGTGTTGGATTCGAAAGGGACAGAAACAAAGGTGTGGTCTTTTGAATCTGGGTTTGATAATGTGTTAAGTGTTTGATTATTTTCACACAATCAAAGTTTTTTTCCAGCTACCAAAAGCCTCTGGATGTGTTGTCCATCCCCTTAGATGTGTTATGGAGCCTCTTATTTATAGATGAAGTTGGCTGAAGTTTAGGTGGGAAAACAAAAAAATTTGAACAAATTGGTTATACTGTTTTTGTAGCTTTTGAGAGGCAGTGCTCGTATGCCAAATTGGTGCAAATACAGGAGCAGTGGAGCAGGACTGATGTGCAGCAGTTTTGGAGCGTTATGGCCAGTGCATTAGGCTTGGACTTGCAGCAAGCATCTTTGAATATTTCGTCTTTACGTTTTGACCTCATAGGTCCAACCTTCGACCAGACTCCTCTTCAGACAGTAATATTTATTTCAAATCAAAGTGTCCTTCGAACGGGCCCTTTTTGTGCATGCTTCGAAGGGGCCAAAGGTGTGCCCCTTGAATGGGTCACCAAAATATGTCCTTTGAATTGGACATCCAAGTATGTTTTGTAGGTCCTTCAAATGGGCCATCAAACATGTCCTTCGAATGGGACATCCAGGTGTGTCTTATAGGTCCTTCGAATGGGCCACCAAACATGTCCTTCAAATGGGACATCCAGGTGTGTCTTGTAGGTCCTTTAAATGGGCCACAAAACATGTCCTTCGAATGGGACATCCAGGTGTGTCTTGTAGGTCCTTCAAATGGGCCACCAAATATGTGTCATTGTGTATTAAACATTTTCAAGGGTGGAATCGAAGCAAGCTATTTCAAAGGGAGATATTATCCATTCGAAACTAGTATGAAAATAGCCAATGCATGAGGGAAGTTCCTGCCTTGTGATTTGAAACAAGCAGGAAAGAAACCTTTGCTTTCTGGATTGAAACAAAAACTGTAATGGGCCATTACTTTGAGAATCAAAGCAAACATGTAACGGTTCATTGCTTCAATCGAAGCTTGCATGCAGGAGGCCACTTGCTTTGTGGGCACTAGCATGAAGGGAAGCCATTTCGTGTGCAGGCAGGCATGCAGGAGGCCATTGCCTTGTACTTCATGTAGGAGGCCAATGCTGAAGGTAGATTCGAAGAAGAAATGAAGGTGAATTCGAAGCAAGCATGGATGGACTTATTTGTCCCATCGAAGCTTGTCCAATTGAAACATGCATGCAGGCATCAAATGTCCAATCGAAACAGGCATGCAGTAAAACATTTGTCCAATCGAAACTTGTCCAATGCATGCATCAAATGTCCAATCGAAGCAGGCATGGAGGTAGCCATTTGTCCAATCAAAATAAGGGAAATCGAAGCAAACTTATTGTTCCTTAAAAAAATCATTTTTTTATGTTTGCCCTTTTTTACAGTTTCCTCTTTAACTTGATGCTGGAAATCCGATTGTACTTATGCAAGCTTGAATTTTTGAGAATCCTTGTGAGAAATGCCTTAAGAAAAGAGAGGGAAAATTTTGGGGTACAACAACACCCTATTGTTATCTTATTTGTTGCTGCCCCATCATCGAAAACATCATTTTTTGGGATGGATTATAAATCTGGAAAAAAATGTCCTTCTATATTGAACAATTTTTTTTTGCAGCTTTTGCAATCCATCTCAAACAATGGCGTTGATGTTGTTGTCATGATTCCTAAAAGTTGTTGTTTTTGTTATTCCTAAAAGTTGTTATTGTTATTCTTAAAAGTTTTACTGATGGATTGTGTTGTACCCCAAAATTTCCCTCTCACTTATCAAGAATTTGCTCATAAGATCTCTTGGACTTAAAACTGCATTAGGGTTTGACCAGCTCAAGACACCTCCTCATGCACTGAAGACCAAAATTAGGGTTTGAGTTTGCACAAGGATTTTTGGACTATCAATGCTTCGAATTACTTACAAGGATCATTATGGATCCCTAATATTACTCATGTCAAGTTTCAAGTCTTGAATCACACTTTTGATCAGTCAATTGAACAGTTGACCTAAAAATCAGCTGTATTGGGGAAAAAGTCAACCATAGCCAATTTACAGTCAAACTTCATAATTTTTTATCCACATCAACATTTTAGACTCATATGTATCATTTGATCAAGTTTGGACCACAATTCCTCAAGAAATTTGATCAAATCTTCAAAAGGGAAAAATGGTCAAAATTAGGGTTTTGACTGAGAATGGGCAATTTTTGATTTTTTGACCTAGAAAATGGTCAATTTGTTTAAGGCATGATCTCAAGAGTCCAATTTCATAATTTTAACCTAATGGCATGGTTCAAAACATTGCAAATCCATTGGATTGACAGATGAATCTTTCAGTCAACTGATCAAAAGTCAATTGTATACTAAAAAGTCAAACTTTGACTTTTTGGTCAAAATCAAGTGCCAAAGATCATACTTCATAAAAACATGACAAAATGTGAAACTTGTTCATCAATAAATCAAGGATTTAAGATTTGGTTTTGAAAATTTGAAATTTCTTAACTTAGAAATTTTTCTAAGTATAGAAAATTTCTTATTTTTTCTCAACTTTGAGCCAAATTTTCACCATGATGCAAGATGATTCAAAGGAAACTTCCAACAAGAAAGTTGTAGATCTCCATGAAATCTACAACTTTTATTCACACAATTTATCCTAAAAATACTTGGATCTCAACATATAATTTTGTGAATACATGCTCATGAACTAAAATGACTTAGTGAAATTTTGCCCTAGTTAGGCAGATTTTTGACATAACTTCATGCCATTTTTTCATAGTTAGAAAGGGAATTTTCAAAAGAAATTCATATATGAGTTGTAGAGCACATTGCAAGCTTTCCAAAATGTCCAAGAACTTCTGGAGATCATTCTGGCATAGGGAGAATCGAAGAGATGAAGTTGGTGATTTATCACTTTGATTTCAAGCCATTTCATGATGAACAAAAATTCAAATCCAAACCTAGGCTGCATAATCTTTGCTTTGCAGGCCTCTAACTTAACTTTCACTCCATAATTAAATGTTCTCACAGATGTTGGAAGCTTTAAGCCAAGCATTGAATGCATTGTACAAGAATAATACCATTTTTGGGAGAAAGGCAACATTTCCATTTTGAAAAAGCAAGCTTTATGCAAACTCAGCTTGCATTGAGCGTTGCACTTGTTTTTTCTGCACAAACATACTCCACTCAATCAGAACAAGCATAATTAAAGGACTCAGCCCCCCTACAAGCTTGGTACTACACCTTGGAACCATGCTTGCTAGCTTTGCTTCACAAACAAGAAACCAAGCAAACATGTGAGTTTTTGAAATCTGAGTTGTTACAAGACTTAATACCTTTTGCTTATAAGTAAAGACATCCTTTGCAAGTTGACACACGAATTCTAAGACTCCAAAATACTCCCAAACACTCTGCAACTCAGAATCTACCATAACTTGACATTTTTGAACCTTACTAAGCCATCTCTAAAACCACTCGTGCGTTTTGAGTTTTAACCACCAAAACACTTAATATACCTCATATCTAAGTGATCCAGACCCCTGTTCCCTCACTGTAACTCCTTCTCCTCCATCCATTATTTTTAAATACCAAGCTTACAGGTTGACTTGAGTAGGGATATTCAGGGACTTTCAAGATAAAGTAAGGATATGAGTACACTCAGTGAGGTCCAGGCAAGCTAAACAGATCCTCAGGCCTTCTCAAAACTTGCTCAAACTCCATTCACGATCCCAGCTGAAAGAGGTAAAAACTCAAACTTCTATCTCTTCATACAAGCATCATTTGGTCTTGATTTGTGAAAGTAAAATGTAGATATCATTGCCATAAAGCTAACCATGTTCATAGTTTTCATTTATATTAACTGTGCATAGAGAATTTTGGATTTGAAATTTCTGTAAAAATTAGGTTTCAAATTAGGGCAAAATTAACTTTGATCTTTTACTTTTAGTTTACATAAATTATGTGGTTGAACTCGTGGGAAGAAACACCATAACTTTCACGTTTGAAGTTTCCATTTTTATGGAGAAATGAGAGAGATACATGTGGTCCGGCCATGGCTCAAGGTTGAAGATGAAGTTGCCTTCAGGGGGCATTTTCTAATATATATTTATGATTGTGTTTATATAAATGGATGTACAGCCATCCCAGTGGTAAGGCAACGCGCGTAAATGCTATAGGTCACGGGTTCGAGCCTTAGCGCGCTGCCTTTTGCAATTTTCTCACATTTTTCCATCTTTTTGTCCCTTTGCAGCGCATGGGCCTTGTGATTGTTTTTCTAACATTCACATCCTGCTTGCTTATGACACCCCTGGCCCAATATAATTTTATTTATTTATTTTACTTTCATTTTATTTTATTAAATATATTTTTATTAATATTAAAAATCATAAATAATATAAAAAGGATAGATTTATATTTTAGCTCATTTTATTTTATCTTTCTCACAAGAAATATTTTCATTTAGTTATATGTTATCCTTTTAAAAAAAAATAAACTTGTAAATTAATTTAGAATTAGTTTAATATTTATTTTTTCTCCACACCCATTAAATATATTATTTTAGTATAAAAAAAGAACAAAATATCTCATAATGCCATATATTATTTTCAAGATGAAAAAAACAAAAAAAAACTTACTTTTTCTTAAAGAAATTTATTTCCTTTTAATCAAATAGAATTAGGGTTTATTTAAAATCTTTTCTAAAAATAATTTCTTTTCTTAATTGATTTAAGTTAATCTTGATTTATTTATTAGGTTTAGGTTAAAACTTTTTTCACATAAAAAACCAAACAAAATCTTCTTTGCATTTACACATCTTTGCATATTTAATTCGTCTTGTATATTTATTCCAATATTTGTACATATTAGATTTGGCTGTAATAGATTAATTAGGTTTATATTATTGCAATCCCAATTCATAAATTGTATACCCCCCTCCCACATATGTTGTAATAGCGTAGTAACTTTAAATTTCGCAATTTATCGCTTTTACATAACATGCTAGTAACTAGGGTTTGTATGGCAATATAAAACCAATCAAATAGAAAACCCTAATCCAAGACAAAATCAAGCATGAAAATGACACACTTGCACACAAGCACCCCTAGGGTTCCTCCACTTGGTTGCCTTATACAAAATGGCCATATTACGCATGTAAGGCGTCTTAGCAAAAAAAAATCAAACAAATACAAGATCATAGTCCCTCGATGTCGCTATTCAAAGTTGCCTTACCAAATGATCTTAGTCCCTCAAAAAATGCTAAGATACTTTGCAACATTGCTAATCATGGCTGTACGAAGACTCACGCCCATCCCGTTTACATCCAAATATAGGGTTTCTCACCAAATCAATGGTAAGACAACAATGTCAAAGGAGAAGAAAATGAACAAGAAAGACATTTAAGTAGGTAGATTACTTTTAGTTACTTGCTCCATTTCAAAACAAATAACCTTGATATTTTCAAAACAAACTCACACATTTCCAAACATCTTAAAAAATTGAAAACATTTTCAAAAAGATCAATATCTTTGTATACATTCTTAAGAACGAGAATCATTACAAAGATTGTCTAAAAATGGCCTCTTTACAAAAATCATTCAAAAAATACACAAAGCATAATTTCAAACAAAAGCAAGTGATCTAGAAAGTAACTAAGAGCCCATGGATAACCATGGATGAAAAGGGTGCTAATACCTTCCCTTTTCATAATCTACCCTCCGAACTCAAGAAACAATCTCAAATGTCTCTCCTTTGCTTTTTCACCTTTCCTTTTGGATAAAATAAAAGTCAGTGGCGACTCTTGCTAATCGCAACATTTGCGATAGAACGCAAAACCTTCAAGTCAGTTCTCCCACCATATCACAGAACTGGCGACTCTGCTGGGGAAAATTCTAAAAGTGGGTTTACCTTAGGGATTAGATCACATTTACTTGCTTACATTGTTTGACTTGTATGCTTTACATTATGGTTCTTTTTTTGGGTTTGTATCCTCTACCCAGATTTGGGATACATTATAGGTAAGTAGCAATACGTTGTAGAAACTATGCGGGGTATACCGACATGGTCTAAGCAATAGCTACGTTAGTGCGACATATTTGTGGGTACCGGTAGCCTTTGAGTTAATCAAAGAGAATACGGGGCCGCTGAGTGATGTCATGAAGTATTAATGAACTTCTAGAACCTTTACTTGACCAACTTGGCCTTTAGGGTGTAGTGAGATTACCGGCTTTGGTGCAGTCCGAAGTTGGTAGATACTCGATACTACACTCATTGAGGTTTGGTTTCTTGGGATATTTCGGTCGCCATTAAAGAGGCTTGAGCTAAAACAATGACCAAGGAAACAATCCAGTGATATTGTGCTCCTTAGCACCCGATTACTATTACTAGGACAGGTTTAAGCCAACTAAACTTCAAGAGGGTACTTACCTATAAAACTCCATGCAAGCCTAAACCTAAGGACTTGTTTTCTTTGTTTGTATATGCATACTTGTACATAACATCATGGACATCATGAACATCATATGCATCCACTAACCATTTCAAGGATTTTTGGATTCATCTTTGTTGTTGTTTTGTAGGATATGGATTCACTTCGCAGGAAAAATATTCAAGTCAACCTTGTGAGAGTCCCTCCACAACTTAAGGAGCTAGTTTCAAGGATTTCTGAAAACTCTCCATTCATCGAGAGACATGGTCTCCTACTCAACTTGGTCACCTCTAACACAGACGGGGACATGATGAAAGTGCTTTTTCAGTTCTTTGATCCTTTACACCATTGCTTCACATTTCCCGAATATCAACTTGTGCTTACTTTGGAAGAATTCTCCTAACTCTTAAGGATCCCCATTCTCAATCAACTACCTTTCAAAGGTACGGAAAGAGATCCAAAGCTATAAGAGATTGCTTAATCTCTACACTTGCACTCATCTGATATAACAACCCATTGGGAAACAAGGAGTGGTGTCAAAGGTTTCCTAGCAAAGTTCCTGTTTGAGAAATCCCAAAGCTGTTGGAATTCCTTGGACTTGCATGCCTTTGAGAAAATTGTGGCTCTCCTCATCTATGGGATGGTTTTGATCCAAAATCCTAACCAACTCATAGATATCAACACCGTCAAAATCTTCATATCCCATAACCCGGTGCCTACATTACTAGGGGATATCCTACACTCTTTTCACACTCGCACAATAAGGAAAAAAGGTGTTCTTATGTGTTGCACTCCTCTCTTGGCAAGATGGTTTATTTCTCATCTTCCCTAATTTGTATTAAAGAATGAGCAAGGTTCAAGGTGGTCACAAAGGTTGATGACGCTCAAGCATTCAGACATTCATTGGTGCTCTCGATCCAAAGAGAATGTTATCATTGTAAATCGTTGTGGAGAATTTCCTAATGTCCCTTTACTTGGCATTAGAGGAGGTATCACCTACAACCCTTGTTAGCCTTAAGACAGTTTGGTTATGCTCGAAGAGACGGCCTGCACAAGATGCTGATTCAAGGTTTGGTATTTGACTACGACAACAACGATCAAGGTCTTCACCAGAGATTCATCCGAGCTTGGAGGATGTTAAACAAGGTGGATAGCAAGACTTTGGGGCACAAGAATTCCATCCCTCTTGAGCCTTACCTCAAATGGGTACGAACTCGCATCCAGAGTCTTATGATGCCTTACCCCTCCATTATCCCGGTAATGATTGAGCCCGTTAAGGAAGGAGATGTTCCATACACTATCCTACATCCTGACATGCCCACATATCTTGAAGACCTACAAAGAGATTGGATACAAAACAAAGGGGAGGGAGATACTTTCGAAGCCCAATTCTACGCAAGCGAGAAGAAGGTTTTGGAGCTCACTAGGCTACTTCATGAGGAGCAGACTCTGAATGCCTACATTGCACCAAAGAGGATGCACACTACTTTTCTATCCTAGAGTTTTGTGTTATTTTACCTAAGGGTAATTGATGTACTCAAACTTTATCTTATTAATATAATGTGTGTTTATTTTTTGTCTAAAACAAATCTGAATATTCGAAATCCGTGAAAACATTGCATATGCATATACCATTCATAATAACATAAAAAGTCTTTTGCAACAAGTCTCCTCATCTCTCTACTATTTATTTCAGTAAGATGGATCTCGAGCAAATAGTGAAAGATCTCCAAGCTCAGAATACGCAGTTTCAACAGTTTCTCATGACCCTAGCCAAGGGGCAAGAAGAGTTGAAGACTCTGCTAGCTGAAGAGAGGAAAAAGAAAACAAAGAAGGTAACTGGAGTCTTAAACATGGGAAGAAGATTTCATGGGCAGACAAGAGGAACTTTAGACTTTGCAATAACATCCAGTGAAGGAGAAGGGAAAGGCAAGGAAAAAGTTGTCCCGTCAGAATCGGAAGAGGAGGAAGAAGAAGAGGACTACTCTGAGGAACAATATCCCCCAACTGATGACAAGTACAGACATCTCGAAGAGCAGTTGAGAGTGATGGAAATCCAAAAGGTGCCAGGCTTGGACTTTGAGAAATTGGGTTTGGTGTCGGGGATTGTGATTCCTCCGAAATTCAAATTACCTATGTTTGCCAAATATGATGGAGTGTCATTCCTTAAATAGTATCTCCGATCATATGTGAGGAAAATCCAACCCGATACCGCTGACAAAGACTTATGGGTACATTTCTTCCAAGATAGTCTGTCTGGTACTCAACTTGACTGGTTTTACCAACTAGAAAGAGCCAATGTTCACAATTGGGAAGATCTTACCGCAGATTTCTACAAGCAATATAAATACAATGCTGATTTGGTGCCGACACGTACTTAACTCCAGAGTATAGCCATGGTGTCCAATGAAGGTTTCAAGGACTATGCACAAAAATGGAGAGATTTGGCTGGAAGAGTTCAACCCCCTTTGTCTGAGAGAGAATTGGTAGACTTGTTCTTAGGCACCTTATTTGGTCCCTTCTTCAACCATTTAATCGGAAGTTCATCCGCTGGCTTTAATGAAATAATATTGACCGGAGAGAGGGTAGAAGCCGGTATAAAGAATGGAAAGATTCAGAAAGACACATCTTCTTCTACACCTGTAAAGAAACCCTTCATCAAAAAGAAAGAGGTGGCTGCCGTATATTCACAAAGAAACCAAGATAGGGCCGAACGCCGACCAATGGTGGGGGCTGTTATGATTCCTAAGCCTACGATTGATCAACAAAGAAGTAATTAACCAAGGGTGGAAAGGCCAGTCAGGCAATTCACCAGAATTAACATGACCTTGTCTCAAGTACTACCGCATCTTCTGAGATCCAATTTGGTAACCTTGAAAGAAGCTTCAAAAAACCCCAATACAACATCCCCTCATTATCATCCCAATACCCGTTACGCGTATCACTCTGAAAGTCCTGGTCACAATACTAATAACTGTTGGGCCTTAAAGAACAAAATACAAGACCTCATCGAAGCTAAAGAAATTGAGTTCGACGCGCCCGAGAAGCCAAATGTCATTTCTGCTCCTATGCCCAAACATGGCCACAATACTAATGCCATTGAAGAAGATTTGTTTGTTACCTCCATTGATGAACTCATGACCCCACTTCTGATTGATAAAATGAACTTTTTGAAAGCCGGTGTGTTCCCGGGCTGTAATGAAGCTTGCCATCTCTGCTTGTCCTCACCAACTGGATGTCCTTTGTTGAAAGTAGGCATTCAGTGCCTGATAGATAACAAAGAGATTTTGTTTGAAAAAACTCTTGTTCCACCTATTCTTGTTTAAGATGTTTCTATCATTACCATTTCCGCCAATTCTTCTAGGGTCTCCACCAAAAGACCCGTTAGAATTACATCAGTTGCGAAAAAAGCTCCTTTAATAATCACAATGCATGGGCAAGTCCCATATACATCAGACAAAACCATACCATGGAATTATGGAGGGGATGTCTACTACCATGGTATCAAACAAGACTGGCCAGCCGCCGATGATTCAAGCTCCGAGAAGGTTGACTCCGACATCAGTAACATTGCAGGAACTAGCAAAATTATCCGAAGTGGTAGAATCTTTTCTCCAGAAATTGCTCCCCCAAAAGACATTTCTGGACCCGTAATCATTCCTGTTGCTGTTCCCCTAAAATCTATTCCCGGTCCTACATTTATCTCCAATAATGCTCCAATTGACAAAGCCGTTACAACCCCTGTAATCATTCTTACTGACACTCCTATTGCCGAGTTAACCGAGACTTGAGGAAAAGGTGTTATGGTTGAACCTGTCCGGACGAAGGCTCAATCATTGACTATCCCTGAGACCTCCAAGAAGGAAATGGAGTAGATCTTAAAAATTATAAAGAGAAGCGACTACGATGTAGTTGAACAACTGGGGCGAACTCCCTCTAAGATCTCCATACTAGCATTACTACTATGTTCTGAGGCACATGCAAAAGCCTTGGTGAAGTTCTTAAAAACCGCCCATGTACCTCAAGAGACATTTGCTGATCAATTTCAAGACTGTGTGGCCAGCCTAACTGCGGATAATGGTTTAGGTTTTTCAGATGCTGATCTGACACCAAGGGGAAGAAATCATAATGAGGCGTTGCATGTCTCAGTGGAATATAGGGGCACCACTATGGCGCATGTTTTGGTGGACACTGGCTCATCTTTGAATGTATTACCCAAAAAAGCTCTTGATAGACTTGATTGTGAGGGGTTGACCTTGAAGCCAAGCAACATAGTGGTAAGGGCTTTTGAGTGTTCGAAGAGGATGGTACATGGGGAGGTAGACATTCCCATAAAGGTGGGAACCCAAACTTTCAATTAAACTTTTTATGTGATGGACATCCTCCCTTCATACTCCTGCCTGTTAGGCCAACAATGGATCCACAATGTCGGCGCTGTTACTTCTACATTGCACCAAATGTTGAATTATCCAGTTCAAGGGAAGATTATCACCGTTCATGGAGAGGAAGAATACATGATCAACAGTCTCAATTCCTTCAGATATGTGGAATTGGACGGTGAATTCATTGAAAATCCATTTCAACACTTTGAAGAGGTCCCTCAATATGTGGCAGTGACCAAGGCTGTACCCAAGATTACAAGGCCTCCACTCCGGATGTCGTCACTAAAGGATGCCAAAGCAATGGTAGAAGAAGGTGGATGCACTATCTGGGGAAAACTCCTAAATATCCCATATAACTCTGACAAGTTTGGCCTAGGTTTAACTTCAAATTCTCAAAAGGATGTACGCCGTGGCCGCGCTGGAGGGCCACCCTTAAAGATCAGCAACCGTGAGGTTAGCACGGTAGAAGATGGTGAAGATGGTTGTAACCTGGAGGAATGGATCTTCCCGACTGTCAATGGAAGGCTCTGAAATTGGGAGGCTAGAGACTTCGTCCCAATCACTTTCATCCCTCAGTAATTTGTCTTTACATTTTGTTGGATCTGTAATATTCAAAACAATTCGCACTCTTAAAACCTTTGTGTCTTACCCGAAGCACAATGGTCCATTTGTAAGGGTTTTTATCTCATTTTTCATATGAAATCAATGAATCATGGACGTTTTCGAATTCAAACTTTTGTGCTCATTGTTTTTCTTTTACATTTTACTTTCTTTCAAAGATAGCTATACCCTTACACACACTCACACTCACAATGCAAGTATTCATCCATTCTGGATCCCATGGGTAACGATACTGCTATGGCCTTTTGTGACTCTGAGAATCTAATCTACCAAAACAGAAGAAGAGCATCTTGATCACTTACAAAAACTGTTTGAGAGACTGAAGAAGTACAAGCTGAGGTTGAATCCAAACAAGTGCACATTTGGGGTACGGTCTGGTAAGCTCCTAGGTTTTATCTTCAGCAAAAAAGGTATCGAGGTAGATCCTGCCAAAGTTAAAGCAATACAAGAGATGCCTGCTCCTCGTACTAAGAAGGAGGTCAGATGATTCTTGGGACATTTGAACTATATCGCCAGATTCATTTGTCACCGGGCAGCTACTTGTGAACCAATTTTCAAACTGTTGAAGAAAGATCAAGTAGTCAAATGGAATGATGAATGCGAAGTTGCTTTTGACAAAATCAAAGAATACTTACAAGAGCCTCATGTGTTGATGCCACCAGTGGAGGGAAGACCATTGATCATGTATCTGACTGTTTTAGAAAACTCAATGGGGTGTGTATTGGGGCAGCATGACGAGTCTGGCCGAAAAGAGCATGCTATTTACTACCTGAGCAAAAAGTTTACCGACTGTAAAACCAGATATTCACTACTTGAGAAAACTTGCTGCGCTCTGGCATGGGCTGCTCGCCGACTAAGACAGTATATGCTGACTCATACTACCTTGTTGATATCTAAGATGGATCTGATAAAATACATCTTCGAGAAACCTGCTCTTTCTGGGAGAATAGCGAGATGGCAGATGATCCTGACAGAATATGACATACAGTATACTACCCAGAAAGCTATAAAGGGCAATATAATAGCTGATCACCTCGCTCACCAAGCTGTAGAAGACTACCAGTCCATGAAGTTCGAATTTCCGGATGAAGACATTATGACATTAGACAACTGTGAAGAAATCAGGCCATATGACGGACCTGAACAAGGATCCCGATGGACCCTATTCTTTGATGGAGCCTCCAATGAACTCGGAAATGGTATTGGTGCTGTATTCATATCTCCAGAAGGGTGTCATACTCCCTTTACTGCCAGACTTTGCTTCAATTGTACAAACAACATGGAGGAATACGAAGCATGCATCTTTGGTCTCAGAGCTGCCATAGACTTGGGAATCAAATCCTTAGATGTGTTTGGAGATTCAGCTTTGGTCATCAGCCAATTCAAAGGGGAATGAGACACCAAACACCCTAAACTTATCCCTTACAAAGAACATGTTTTGACATTGCTACCACATTTTGAGCAGATTACCTTCGAGCATTTCCCGCGAGAAGAAAATCAGCTAGCAGATGCTCTAGCCACAATGTCATCTATGTTTAAACTTAATTGGGATAACGAGGCTCCCCAAATCACCATCGAACGAATGGATGAACTAGCACACTGTCACGAGATTAACACTGAAGAAGTAGTGGACCAGCCTTGGTTTCACGAAGTCAAGAGGTATCTCGAGGCTCAAGAATATCCAGAAGGAGCTTCAATCAATGATAAGAAGTTCTTAAGGAGATTCTCTGCTAAATTCTTCCTTAGTAATGGCATCCTGAATAAACACAATCATGACTCTGTTACTTCGGTGCGTAGATAAGGTTGAAGCTGAAAGGATCATGGATGAATTGCATGAAGACACTTTTGGTACCCATTCCAACGGGCATACGATGGCAAAGAAAATCCTACGGGAAGGTTATTACCGGTCTACCATGGAAACAGATTGTTATCAACACACTCAAACCTGCCATAAATAGATATGATGGTCTTAACGGCTCCTTGGCCCTTTTCTATATGGGGAATAAATATGATTGGGGAAATCAAGCCAACAACCTCCAATGTGTAGCGGTAGAAATGTGCAAGACTAAGCCATTGGATTGACTAGACTTTATACAAATCAAAATAAGGATCGCCACCGCGCTTTATTGTTTCCAAAGGAATGGGAAAAGAGAGAATAACCCAAAAAGAGGGGGAAAGATTCAAGGTAAGGGGGTTGGTTATGCAAAGTGAAGGTATTAGCACCCTAAACATCTACGTTACTCCGCAGGAACCTCTTTGAAAAATCTGTATATTTTGGCTATAAAAATGTGTTGTATATAAAATGGATGGTGGAGGTGAGAAAAGAAATATTTTTATGATTTTTGCACCCGCCGCGGTTGCGAACCTTTAGTGCCTACGTACCACCTTTCGTGCAATAGGGGATCAGGGTACACGTAGTTCATCTAGAAAAGACTTGTTTGTTGATTGTTTTTAAACAAGGAGACAAGTCGTCATTGTTAGGAGAGAAATCTCGACTAACGCCCACAAGGTGTAAGAAAGATGGACCCTGCGTCAACAAGAGTGAGGGTTTGAGAACGCCTCTAGTACTCAAGTGGAAAAGTCGACACTTTTATAACCATAGGGATAGGAGAATGTTGCTCGACTATCAATGAATCATGTCTCATCTTGAAAAAAGGTTTTAAGGGAAAAGGTGCTCGGGCGCACAAAAGAGTTTGAATGAGTTGAAGTGTTTTGTTAATTTTGAAGAAAAAATGTCAAAGTATGATTAAGTGTATTGAAGTTTGTTTAAAGAAAATAAGTTTTAAAAGAAAAGGCACTCGACAAAGTCGAGGTTTATTATGAAAGTGGTTCGAGTTTAAAAAAAACAAAGAAGATTTTTGAAAGAAGATGAGAAGGTTTTTAAAATTAAAGAAGATGGGAGGAGATGAAGGGACTATCCTAAAGCATAAGGTAAAAGCTAAGGAAGAGAACCGTCTAACCAACATGAAGCCGATACTTGACATTATAAGCCAATGTAGAATTCATATTCCTTGGATTGAAACCAAGCAAGCAAAGATACTAGACCTCTTGAGAGAATCAAACTTCAAGTGTATTAAGTCTTCGTAAAAATTGGGCAGAGTAACGGCTGTATACGGGTGAATTCCAGATTACAAACAAAGATCGTAATCTCGATAACCTGCACACAAAACAAACAAACAACCCAATGTATTAAGGTAAACCTCAAGAACTCCAGACAAAATATCAAATAAAGTCACAAAGTCTCCAAGATAGGCCAAGGTCTCTAATCCTAAGTCCAAGAAGTCCATCACTCCATAATACAAAGGATAGTAACCATGTAGTCCAAGTATCATTAATGATTTTTATGGTTCATGTTGATTATTAGGTGTATTTAAAAGGAAAAGAAAAGCTCAAGTGAGCAAAATAAAAATGACATAAAAGTAAATGCTCAAGTGAGCAAAGATGAAAATAGCATGAAATGTAAAATGCTAAAAGTAAATGGTACATAAAGCATGAAAATAAAAGTGTAAAGTAAAGTTAGTTGTTAGTAATTAGTGGTTAGTTGGATGACCATCTTGAAACTTGCATTTGGAACTCATTAGGGGATTGGTAGAACCAAAGCCTATACACAACAAGTTGCATTTGCTTTTTGTCAAGCATATCATCCATTTTGGAATTCTCACAAGGCAATATGTAATGATCAACGATGTTTAAGTGATCCGCGTTGACCAAAGGTGTTGTAGATCCATCAGAGGATTGGTAGTACCAAAGCCTCTACACAATGAATCTCGAGGTTATTGGATCAAAGAGATCAAATTAACATACTTGGGCTTGCAATCATAAGTTTGGGCCACGAATGATCATTTATTCGAATCGGGACAAAATTTAGCGCTATGTTAAGCAATCGTAAGTGGACTTATGTAGAAGTCACACCTATTTTGAGGCCGGTCAATAGCAATCTATGTAATTCATGTTTGGATAAATGATATAGAGATCACCATCCCTTAACATGTAGCACAATTAAAAAAAAGAAAGGGATAAGATGAAGAGGGAGGGAAATGATAAGCTAATTTGGATCACCATTTCAAAATTCTTTCATCTTTAAATTCAACCACTCCTCTAGATGGATTAAAGCACTAAACATATCATTAATCCAAAGCACCAAAAATGAATTAAATAATTCATTCTTAGGTAGATTTGAATTGATGAACATTTATCCAACTTCATCTACATCACAAAGTCCATTGAGTTTAAAGATAAATTGGACATTTAAAATTGCAATCCAAACCAACAATCAAAAGGAGTGAGTAGAAAAAGCATTTTGGATCAAAGCTGCCCCAAAACAAGGCAAAAAATGCATTTTGTCCTGGTGTAAATCGATTTGCACTACTATGTAAATCGATTTACACAGTATAATTTTCAAAAAATCGTGCAAAATTGTGCTGTGTAAATCGATTTACACTTAGTGTAAATCGATTGCACACAGAAGCAGTAGCAAAAACAGCATTTTACAAAGGCAATTGCTTGTTCAAACTTTCCATCAAACACCTTATGATCATGGATCCACTTGAGCACGAAAATTCCATCAAATTATGAGAAAATAACACCATTGAAATCACAAAATAATGCTCAAAGAATCAATCCCAAAGATCACCAAGAGATCACATTGTGAAAGATGAATTATCCAAACTTACCAAAGGTAGATCTAGAGAATTATCAAAACAACTTCAAGAATTTTCTTCAATTCAACCACAAGAATCAATTGACCAAGCTTGGATGTAGAGAATTGATGGAGAAAAAGTGTTTGGATGAAGGTTTAGCTCAAAGATTAGTAAGCTTCAATGCAAAGCTTACTAACTTTTTGAAAATGGAGCTTTGAGTGAATTTGGTAGATGGAGAGAATTGAGAGATTTTTTAGCAAGGTGGATTTGGCTATCAAAAGCTTGCAATTTGAATGAAATGAGGGCTCTATTTATAGAGTTTTAGGATTGGGATTATTGGTAATTTGGTAATTGATTCTTGGAGCCAAAATTTGAATTAATGATAATTCTTTCAAATATTAGAGCCAAAATTTGAATTAATGATAATTCTTCTTAAAAAATGAAAAATTGGCACTAAAATTTGAATTAATTATACATCTTTCAAAAATGAAGGAAAATTGGAGCCAAAATTTGACAATTTTAAAATGCTGATTTTTTTCTTCGCAAATAGAGATTTTAGGGAAATAATACCTGAAAACCTTATTTGCCATATGCTTCGACTCGGTACCTACAAAAAACAAATATGCAAAGACAAAGACAAATATTTTTTGTATTTTGATTAGAAGTTAGTCAATAACACAAGAGCAAACTTAAAGATAGGATGCAAATGTGATGAATGAAGCTATTTATTAATGATTGTGACTGAATGACAAAATATGGTATGAAAGTGCGACTGAAAAAAGTCAAGGGCAAAATTTAGGGTACAACAGCTGCCCCTATTTAATTATCTTTTAGCCAGATAGGCGGAAAGTAATTAAATACAAACGAACCTGAATTTTGTCCCTGATGCGATGAGATGATAGCATATGTCATGAATGAATGCATGGACTCTTTTTTGACATATATTTTTTAATGATGTATGAGATGAGACAGACTTTGTGGGAATGTGGAAAGACTCGAAATTGGAAACTTATGGTAGTTCAGATGAAATGACGTGAAAGACACACCGGGGAACAACAAGATACTTCTGGATATCTGTCAGGGTGACAAAGAGTAACCAGCAATACTTGAAAAAGTTAGGGAATTGAAGTGTATGACTACGTCCCGTTGGATCACCTTACGGACCACCTTTGGCTTCAACTAACAAATTCAACAGTTTTGATCGATTCAATCAGCTTCGGACAAGGCAACAAATATACAAGACGCTCGGAGATACGAAGGCTATAGCAGAATGGAAACCCCGTGGGATTATTACACATAGCTATCTTTTCTTTGTATCAAAATTTTCAATGACATCATTCTCTTACCAGAATGTTTGTTTCCTTGTACAAAAATACTTACTCAAAGTCAATACAAAGATATCTCTTTGAAAGTGCAAAAACTATCTGTCTTTCTTTACGCTTGTGTTTTGTCTACAAAAACGTCCAATGATTCATTGTTGAACATATGCATTTGAATATAATTACTGTTACAAATAAACAAAATAAAAAAGGGCAATTACTGATAGGATGAAAGGATAGGAAAATATCTCTAGGCTATTCCATGAGTAATCCCCTGCAGTACGTCATTTAAATCCCTGGCGGAACAAAGTTTCAAATTATTGATCCCCGGTAGAAGTCGTCAAATTTCTCAGGATTCCCCAATAGGATTTTACAAGCAGCACATGGCATTTCCCTTACAACAGAGTTTATTTCTCAAAACAGAAATTCATCAACACTTCGACTTCAAAGCATGAAAACTTACATATCCTCAGCAGCAATCAGGTATTTATTTTCCTCAACCCAATAGCAGTGCAGAAAATTAGCTCACATACGCATACATCACATTCATATATCATAAACATTGATAAGCACGGATGCGTACGACATAATCCCATTATGCATACATTTCATGTATCATGACTTGGCATTTTAGCTAACGTTTTTCCCTTTTCAGGATAAGATTAAACAACTACCATTAAAAATATTCAAAACTCGATAAAGTTCAGATACACTCCAGACACGGATGCAATTCTGATACTCATTCAGATTCAACTTCAGATACAGTACAGATACGCTCCAGACACGAACACTATTATGATACTCATTCTTTCAGCTTACAAATTACAATTCAACAATCACTCTTGGATGGCATCTGCAAGCCCATCTCCTACAACTTTCTATCACCTCTCCAAATGGCATCTTCAAACCCATTCCCTCGACTCTCACATCACCAAGTGCAAATTTCTGGGCACTCTAGTGTCCAATCATCTTCCACCTTTGAGTCACGACTAGTAAAACATGCCAATCTAACTCTTCAGGCTTAAGAAGATTGAACAGGGACAACTGTTGTACCCCAAAATTTTCCCTCTCACTTATCAAGAATTTTCTCACAAGATCTGTTGGACTTAAAACTGCATTAGGGTTTGACCAACTCAAGACACCTCCTCATGCACTAATGACCAAAATTATGGTTTGAGTTTGCACAAGGTTTTTTAGAATATCAATGCTTCATATGACTTACAAGGATCATTATGGACCCCTAATATTACTCATGTCAAGTTTCAAGTCTTGAATCACACTTTTGATCAGTCAATTGAATAGTTGACCTAAAAATCAGTTGTATTGGGGAAAAAGTCAACCATAGCCAATTTACAG
Organism: Vicia faba; assembly: GCA_948472305.1. Classification (NCBI taxonomy): domain Eukaryota; kingdom Viridiplantae; phylum Streptophyta; class Magnoliopsida; order Fabales; family Fabaceae; genus Vicia; species Vicia faba. The sequence continues at coordinate 573,686,895 of OX451738.1, forward strand.
TAAAAATTCATAATTTTTTTATCCAAATCAACATTTTAGACTCATATGTATCATTTGATCAAGTTTGGACCACAATTCCTCAAGAAATTTGATCAAATCTTCAAAAGGGCAAAATGGTCAAAATTAGGGTTTTGACTAAGAAGGGGTAATTTCTGATTTTTTGACCTAGAAAATAGTCAATTGGTTTAAGGAATAATCTCAAGAGACCAATTGAATCATTTTGACCTAATGGCATGGTTCAAAACATTGCAAATCCATTGGATTGACAGATGAATCTTTCAGTCAACTGATCAAAAGTCAACTGTATACTAAAAAGTCAAACTTTGACTTTTTAGTCAAAATCAAGTGCCAAAGATCATAATTCATCAAAACATGACAAAATGTGAAACTTTTTCATCAAGAAATCAAGGATTTAAGATTTGGTTTTGAAAAGTTGAAATTTCTTAACTTAGAAATTTTTTTAAGTATAGAAAATTCTTATTTTTTCTCAACTTTGAGCCAAATTTTCACCATGATGCAAGATGATTCAAAGGAAACTTCCAACATGAAAGTTGTAAATCTCCATTAAATATACAACTTTTATTCACACAATTTCTCCTAAAAATACTTGGATCTCAAGATATAATTTTGTGAATACATGCTCATGAACTAAAATGACTTAGTGAAATTTTGCCCTAGTTAGGCAGATTTTTTACATAACTTCATGCCATTTTTTCACATAGTTCAAAAGGGAATTTTCAAAATAAATTCATATATGAGTTGTAGAGCACATTGCAAGCTTTCCAAAATGTCAAATAACTCCTTGAGATCTTTCTTGCATAGGGAGAATCGAAGAGATGAAGTTGGTGATTTATCACTTTGATTTCAAGCCATTTCATGATGAACAAAAATTCAAATCCAAACCTAGGCTGCATAATCTTTGCTTTGCATGCCTCTAACTTAACTTTCACTCTATAATTAAATGTTCTCATAGTTGTTGGAAGCCTTAATCCAAGCATTGAATGCATTGTACAAGAATAATACCATTTTTGGGAGAAAGGCAACATTGCCATTTTGAAAAAGCAAGCTTTATGCAAAGTCAGCTTGCATTGAGCCTTGCACTTGTTTTTTCTGCACAAACACACTCCACTCAATCAGAACAAGCATAATTAAAGGACTCAGCCCCCCTACAAGCTTGGTACTACACCTTGGAACCATGCTTGCTAGCTTTGCTTCACAAACAAGAAACTAAGCAAACATGTGAGTTTTTGAAATCTGAGTTGTTACAAGACTTAAGACCTTTTGCTTATAAGTAAAGACATCATTTGCAAGTTGACACACAAATGCTAAGACTCCAAAATACTCCCAAACACTCTGCAACTCAGAATCTTCCATAGCTTGACATTTTTTAACCTTATACAGCCATCTCCAAAACCACTCGTGCGTTTTGAGTTTAAACCACCTAAACACTTAATATACCTCATATCTAAGTGATCCAGACCCATGTTCCCTCACTGTAACTCCTCGTCCTCCATCCACCATTTTTAAATACCAAGCTTGCAGGTTGACTTGAGTAGGGAGATTCAGGAACTTTCAAGATAAAGTAAGGATTGGAGTACACTCAGGGAGGTCCAGGCAAGCTAAACAGATCCTCAGGCCTTCTCAAAACTTGCTCAAACTCCATTCACGATCCCAGCTGAAAGAGGTAAAAACTCAAACTTCTATCTCTTTATACAAGCATCATTTGGTCCTGATTTTTGAAAGCAAAATGTAGATATCCTTGCCCTAAAGCTAACCATGTACATAGTTTTCATTTATATTAACTGTGCATAGAGAATTTTGGATTTGAAATTTCTGTAAAAATTATGTTTCAAATTAGGGAAAGTAAAATTAGCTTTGATCTTTGACTTTTAGTTTACATAAATTATATGGTTGAACTCGTGGGGAGAAACACCATAACTTTCATGTTTGAACTTTCCATTTTTATGGAGAAATGAGAGAGATACAGGTGGTCCGGCCATGGCTCAAGGTTGAAGATGAAGTTGTCTTCAGGGGGCATTTTCTAATATATGTTTATGATTGTGTTTATATAAACGGATGTACAGCCACCACAATGGTAAGGCAGCGTGCGTAAATGCTATAGGTCACGGGTTCGAGCCTTAACGCGCTGCCTTTTGCAATTTTCTCACATTTTTCCATCTTTTTGTCCCTTTGCAGCGCATGTGCTTCTGATTCTTGGGCCTTATGATTTTTTTTCTAACATTTACATCCTGCTTGCTTATGACACCCCTGACCCAACATAATTTTATTTATTTATTTTATTTTCATTTTATTTTCATTTTATTTTATTAAATATATTTTTCTTAATATTAACAATCATAAAAAATATAAAAATGATAGATTTATATTTTAGTTTATTTTATTTTGTTTTTCTCACAAGAAATATTTTCATTTAGTTATATGTTTATCCTTTTTAAAAAAAAAATAAACTTGTAAATTAATTTATAATTACTTTAATATTTATTTTTTCTTCACACCCATTAAATATATTATTTTAGTATAAAAAAAGATCAAAATATCTCATAATGCCATATATTATTTTCAAGATAAAAAAAAACAAAAAAACACTTACTTTTTCTTAAAGAAATTTATTTCCTTTTAATTAAATAGAATTAGGGTTTATTCAAAATCTTTTCTAAAAATAATTTGTTTTCTTAATTGATTTAAGTTAATCTTGATTTATTTATTAGGTTTAGGTTAAAACTTTTTTCACATAAAAAACCAAACAAAATCTTCTTTGAATTTACACATCTTTGCATATTTAATTCATCTTGTATATTTATTCCAATATTTGTACATATTCGATTTGGTTGTAACCACAAATGCTGTAATAGCGTAGTAACTTTAAATTTCGCAATTTATCGCTTTTACATAACATGCTAGTAACTAGGATTTGTATGGCAAGATAAAACCAATCAAATAGAAAACCCTAATCTAAGACAAAATCAAGCATGGAAATGACACACTTGCACACAAGCACCCCTAGGGTTCCTCCACTTGGTTGCCTTATACAAAATGGCCATATTACGCACGTAAGGTGTGTTAGCAAAAAAAACCAACAAATACAAGATCATAGTCTCTCGATGACGCTATTCAAAGTTGCCTTACCAAATGATCTTAGTCCCTCAAAAAATGCTAAGATACTTTGCAACATTGATAATCATAGCTATACGATGACTCACGCCCGTCCCGTTTACATCCAAAGATAGGGTTGCTCACCAAATCAATGGTAAGGCAACAATGTCAAAGGAGAAGAAAATGAACAAGAAAGGCATTTGAGTAGGTAGATTACTTTTAGTTACTTGCTCCATTTCAAAACAAATATCCTTGTTATTTTTAAAACAAACACACATATTTCCAAACATCTTACAAAATTGAAAACATTTTCAAAAAGATCAATATCTTTGTATACATTATTACGAACGAGAATCATTACAAAGATTGCCTAAACAATGGCCTCTTTACAAAAAACTTTCAAAAAATACACAAAGCACAATTTCAAGCAAAAGCAAGTGATCTAGCAAGTAACTAAGAGCCCATGGATAACCATGGATGAAAAGGGTGCTAATACCTTCCCTTTTCATAATCTACCCCCTGAACTCAAGAAACAATCTCAAAGGTCTTTCCTGTGCTTTTTCACCTTTCCTTTTGGATAAAAGAAAAGTCGGTGGTGACTCTTTCTAACCGCAACATTTGCAATAAAACGCAAAACCTTCAAGTCAGTTCTCCCACCGTATCACAGATTGCAAGTGTAGAAAAACATTTTCCAAATTTTGGGAGAAATACCTTATTAGAAGTTGGATGCATTCAACGCATGCACATTGTATAAGGTAGTGAATGCAGTGATAATGATAGCATCAACAATCAATCTTGGATGCAAAGTTCTAACATTCAAGCATAAACAATTAATCTTGAATGCAAAGTTATGATGAATTACAAGTACAGAAAAACCATTGAAGATATTTTTTGTAAACAATTTATTTTAATATTATTTGTAAACAGTGTAATACTTAAAAAATAATAATCACTATCACCTTGGTTTTTAAAACTAACCAAAGTGATAGTTCAAAAATAATAAATAATAATAACCACCACGTCGGTTTTAAACTTTAAACCAAAGGGCATAGTAGTCAGATTTTACTATAAAAGCAATCATTAGATTTTACCCTAATTCGTGTTCATATGAAGCCTCCCTAATTCACATGATTATTCACAAAAAAAAAATTTCCCTATACTCACATAATGATGTTGTATTTTTTTTGGAGAAATGTTGTTGTTGTATTTGATAGATTGCAAGTGCAGTAAATATTTCTTTCTTCAAATTACACAAAGAAGAGATCTCAACCTTTAAAATTTTAAACATAGAAAGGAGCTTAACTTTTCAAAAGATGGATATCGGTGAAACAGATCTATAGCATCATGTGTACGACCTGGACATGCTGTATTTTTTATATTCTGTGAAGATTTGTTGCATACAATGGATTTTTAATATTCTGGTTAAACAATGTACCATTTTTGTAAGATAAAAATAAAAAATAAATCTAACCCCTCAATTTTATTCCAAAACCGAGAGGATAGTTAAATGTTATTTTTCACTTTTTTCAACGACCTTAAACAAATTTTTGTCGTCCATTTAAAGGTTATCAACGCTCAAGCATCTTCCATTAGTGATCTGCGTGAAACCTAAGGGACATCCTTTATATAAGTTCATTATATTGGAAATCTAAATGAAAAATATGAAGTGCTTGAAACCTAAGTACGCTTGGAAAATTTCTCTACGATGGATTGCAAGAGAAGAAAATCATCTGGGTTCAAGGTTTGTTTTATTAAATTTTTATTTTTACCAATTTTTTATAATTATTGATATTAATTATGTTACCCTTTTTTTCACCAGAAACAAATGCCTGCATGATCCTTCTATAATATTAAAAAATTCAAAGATCCAGATCTATATCTTGAGGGGATTTGAGTTTCATCAGATCCCTAGGGAGTTTGATTTTTATTTTAATTTAAATATTTTGGGTAAACAATGTAATATTATGTGTAAAAAATGTAATATTCTAGGTAAACAATATAACAATTTTTTTAAATAATCATACCTGAAATTTTGGTACATGCAACATATACAAACAAAATTGTCTTAACAGCAGATGATGTTGAGACAGATGTTATAACATCTGGTAAAAAACCAGATCGATCAAGTTGAATATGATACAGAAAATAAAACTACGGAATGATAAATAACACAATGAGTTGTTAACCCAGTTTGGTGTAACATCACCTACTCTGGGGACTACCAAGCCAAGAAGGAAGTCCACTATCAGCAATATTAGTTCAAAGCTAAACTCCCCCGTTTACAACTTCTCGCCTAATCCCTACCCAATGCAACTTCTACCTAGGTCCTCCCTAAATATGAGAAATCACCATCTCATTTCTTAAATCACCTCACTGATATCTAACAGTTACAATCCCAGTAACTGCAACAAAAACAATCCAATTTAGAAGATCATACTTTCATTATAATAACTCAAACTATTGCTTAAAAGCTTCGAGTGACAACAATAACTTGATAAACTATCGAGTAACAACCTGTCTACCACATAGTATCATAAGATACATGGGTGACTTACAATATGCATGAGAGACTCTCAAAACATAACACTTATGCTTCCCATAATTTTAAAATTGTTGAAAACTTAAAATAGATTAGGTCAAGATTCCTCTATTTATACACCTCTACCGTCCATGGGCTTCAATATTCTGATCCAGAAGTTTCTTGATCCATAAGCTGAGTGATGCATCAATTGTGCAAACAATCTCCTTCAATCTTGGAATAAACTGATACATAGTTTCTTAATTTGTCTCAAGGCCCAAATCAGTATGTTTTATACAGCTGGAGATATAATCTTGTTCCAAAACAAATCTCTTGACCTGCGAAAATCTCTGATATATATCCAAAGGAAATATAACAGAAACAAATCAAACCTGTCAAGATTTAAAAATATAACAGCGCCTTGACTGCTGCACACCAGAACATGATGTCATGACATCTTGTTCGACATCTGGTCAGAACCATGTTTTAGGCAAAGGTTGCCAATCCCAAAACCATGGTACTAAAAATCTCCCCCTTTGGAAATTTTTTATCTAAAACAATAAAAGACCAAATAACATGGGAATAGGAATAAAACCACAGAACGCCAACACAAGCTACATGCTTATCATGTAAACTTTGTACATGAGGAAGAAGATAAGTGATACTCCCCCTCAAACACAACCCCAATTTTCCATTATGAACTCTCCATGTTAAAGCCTACAGGAGCAGAATTCAATTCTAAATAAATAAAAACACAAGACACAACCATGTTCATAACTCATAACACATGACACAACAGAAAGGAAACACACTAACTAACACAAACACATATAGAATGTTAGAACATCCAGTTAAACATCCTTGCAAAACAACTGCAAAAATAGACTCAATACTCACATGATGGACTGTCATTCTCCCCCTAAAGTCTTGAATACACAACAAGCAACAACAATTAACCTAACCTGGACTCTATAACACTTTTATCCCCCTTTTAGCCTAGAATTGACAAAAATTGAGTGAAAAGAAACTGACACAAAGAGAATCAAAATCGACAAGAATTGATTCAAGACACAAAGGAAACTAACTCTATAAAATGATGTATAACAAGAAGCATCAAGCTGACTTAAGGGAAAAATAACTCCCCCAAGCAGGATTGACTCAAAACAACAAACAAACCAAAAGAAACAAAGAGTAAGTCTCAGTTTCTTCCCAAAGAAAATAACCCAAGGAAACTAAGTCTAAGTTTCCAAACAAACAACAAAAAAAATCAAGAAGACTCTTCAAAAGAAAACAAACTAAAAAATGACCCAAAAACAAAACAGACTCAAATATGTACACACCAGACATCACGTGTCAGCTATACAATTCTCCCTTCAAAGTCAATAAAATTAACCCAATCTTGATTAGTATATGAATTTGAATCAGGTAGATGAAGTTGATTCTTCTTCAAGGATTACATCTCCGTGACAGATGATTTCCCTATTTAGGATGCTCCAACTGATGTTACAACATTTATTGTAATGTTGAACCCAACCTTCTTAGGATCACTACCCTTATCCTTGTTGGATTCCAACAAATGAACCTTCTTGGAACTAGTATCTTTGGAAGATTTATTCATGTTGAAACACAGTATATAAGAAACGTGAGTAAGCAAAGCACATAAATACAAGGTGAGTTACTTTGATTGTAACGAAAACCTTGCTTATAACGATAAATCAGTCAATGAAATTGTTATTGGAAGGAGATACAATCATCTTTAGAAACAATGTACCACTCAATGAGAGAGGGAGAGACATGCCCCTATTCAAACTTTCCTCTTTTCAAAACTTTGGCTACTGAAAATGTTACAACATTTGAAATTACATTCTCCATGCCATTAAACATGCTTCTGCATAAAACACAAGGAAGAACATAGTTGGCAACCCTGATCACACAGTTACTACCGAAAATTCTCCAACAGTGTAATTCCAAAAATTCTCCTTGTATACTCAAAATAACTTGCACCTCAAGTTGTAATAAAATCCTTCTAAAATCTCCTTAGCCAGAACAAGCATGGGAGTTCCAATATATTGTAGCAAGATCTCTGACATAATGATGACATATCAAATGACTTTGTTCTGCAAGCAGAATAAAATCCTTGCCCCTTAGTTGTAGTAGAATGTTACACTATAATGTCATTACCTCCTGTTAGACATTGTACTCTCTTAGTGACCAACCCAATAAAAAAAACATTATCCTTTAGCAATGTACCTAATCTTCAATACATACCAGGACTCAATTAATTCTAATCTCAAAGATAAGAATATCCTCCAATGATACAATATTCTTCAGACTTGGCCAAGTTTTTACTCCAGAAAACTCCCTCATTATCTATTTCATCTATAAAACAAATAATGACCATAGACTAAAATAACCTCCAAATAATGTGCTCCCTTTTTAAACAACTTGTTTTCTAAAGAACCTTCTCATTCAGTGCTAGTTTGCCTTTTTTTTAAATCTTCTTCAATCTCTAGAGTATCAAACTACATAGATAATGTCCCAACATCTGATTGAACATTAGTTCCTTTCAATGAAAACATCACTGAATCTGGACCTAAACCTATCACCAATAGTATTTTTCTCAATAGAGTAACTCAGAAACATACCTTGTTCTCATAAAAGGAGTAGATAAGATTGTTTTAAGATATCACCAACAATTTAATTTCCTCTTGCAATAAAAAAGAATACACATAAGTTTCTATCCACCATGATACTCATCTTGTATTGAACAAATCAGATCCATAAAATATGTTCTTTGAGCTTTTGCAATTGTCTGATATTGCACCTTCTAGTGTAACATCTTGACTTCTTCTTTATTTGAACGCCAAGTAAGAGAATAAAAATTAAATACTTGTGAGTTTCACAAATATAAATAGTTCATAAATCCTCAGAGGGACTTTAAACATCTCATTAGAGACATAATATTCTTCCTTGATGGCACGACTGAATCAGTCATTAAGTAAAGCCAATTGCCAAAAACATAGAGAACCCATCTTGAATTCTTTAGTTATCCAATGTCCTTAAACATCCTCTTTAGCGTCATCCACAAAGTAACATTTGATTCGAATGAGACTTAAACAAACCACCAGGAACAATTCTATTGCCGTTAAGTGTGTGGAACAGTTAATGTCAAAATATTAATCATCTTAGTTGGAGACCCAACAAAGGTATGAGAGAAAAGAAAATAATCACCTTCCATGAGTATTAACCACTGCTTGGTTAAATAATATTGAACTTGACCTTTGAAAAAATAAACGAAAACTGTTAAAATCAAATCAACGCATAAGAGATTCTCTAGTGCAAGTAAATCCCTTTTAGCATGAGTAAGTAGAATTCCCAACATAATGTTATGACATCCTTGACTGAGCTTACCTTTTTGATAAAAAAACCTTTTGTCACTTTGAGTTTTCTCTTTTCTAATTAGCTTAGAAGAAAAGTTGTCCTCCTTAAACTTCCAAGCATCTTCCCTCTTGAAGAAACTCCTCCAATTGACCTGGATTATCCTTACAAAACTTGATCAAGACATCAAGCTTTAGGATCAAATAGAGTCACTTCACCTTGCAAAAATATAAATAGTTGATACTTCTTCATTCTCTTAAGACATAAGATCAGAAATAAATCTCCTTATATTTCTTCACAATTGAAAGCTCCCTTCATTCTAGATACAAATCATACAAACAAACTTCCAGCTCAATATGAGATAAATCTTCAGTTCAGAAACCTTCATGAGAAGTCCATCTTTCAGTCAAACCAGATATAGAAAACCCATATAGTTGCTCTTGAGATAAGTAGTGCATTCTGTTTCACAAAGATCCAAGATCTCCACATCCATATGAATGCTTTGACATTGATAGATCTTTTACTCAAGTTCCAACATTCTTTTTAGCACCACAGACATGCTGAAGTCAATACAGATGTCTTTGAAATTTAGTCTAGACATCCTGTCTAATCTATTTAACTCCTGATTGGATCACTTTCCATGGAACATAATAGCAAAAAGAAACCTTTTATTAGAAACCAGAACATAAGCTCCTTCAGAGTTGAAAGTTAAAATAAATTTCTCTTGTCTGTCTTCAATAGCTTGTCACTTTCGTGTCAAACCTCTAAGGTTGAGACTTGAGAAAATTCTCCTTGATTAGCCTCATATCTGAACTTTTTCTTCTAAACACACTTAGATGTGTCTTTACGAGTTGACTTGAGAAATTCCACAGTATCGTTGTCCCCAATTCAAGTGGTGTACAGTCTGAAATAAAACACTTATCAAATCCATAATAATGGCATTGATAACTGATCTTTTCTTCTGTCTTCTAATCACCGGAATTCTTCTAACCTGATAAACTTCATAGTTCTATTGTCCACTGATGACCAGATAATCACTCTAGATTTCCATAAAACAGATAATACCATAAATATACCTCCATGAAGCTCACCCAATAGACCAAGGCGCCTGCTCTTATACCAATTGAAATTATTGTACAGACAACACATACAAACAAAATTGTCTTAACAACAGATGATGTCGAGACAAATGTTACAATATCTGGTAACAAACCAGATCAATCAAGCTGAATATGATACAAAAAATAAAACAGTGGATTTATAAATAACACAATGAGTTGTTAACTCAGTTTGGTGTTGTTAGACAACGACAACGGTATCTAGAAGGGGGTGAATAGATACCCCTTTTAAAAAAACCAAATAAAATTTTGTTTTGAAAAAGTTTTATAAAAGTGCGACGCAGAATCTTTTTCAAATTGTCGTCTATATGAACGTTATCGGGAAGCTCGAATATGCAAACTGTAAATAAAAAATGATATAATATGAGAACGATAATGTGAATTAATAACCTTGAATCACTTTTCCACTTATTTACCGTTTAATCAATTTCACTTAGCAAGGCTATTTCCATTGGTAATATTAAAAGAACTAATTAAGTCAATTTATCAAAAACTTGGTGTACAAGTGAATTTGCAGTATTTTTCCATTGATTTTGTTAATACACAAAACCAATTATAATCAAAAGTGATTATAAGCTATATCAACACTTGAATTAAAGATCAAAATTGATTAGGAAAAATCTTACAATTCAAATGATAACACAATGTTATTTGATAAATCAAACAATGAATATCAAAGCAAGTAAAAGCAAAAATAAAAGTGACACAAGGAATTTTTCTTCATAGTTCCCCACTGTTGCCCTCGTGTACCGGTACGTATGTGCCTAATTCCAATGGAATTATGATAATTCTTCCTATGCAAAAATGTTGATACAAGAGAAGTGTTCAAGAGAAACTCTGCAAACCATAAGCTTGTTGTTGATTCAACCCCTTCTCTTTCCTTGATCTTGAGAGAGACCAAGACACAATAGATGGGAAATGACTATCCGAATCTAACTACATCTTTGTGTTCTTTATCTCCAAATCTTTCGCGCACCATCAATTTCAAACTATCACAATATAAGACTTTGATTCTATCTAGTAATCCAAGTTACTTACTTGCAAAGATTTCAAACACTCCAAGGTTCCTCTCGAACATCTTGCACGAAAACCTCCAAATTAACCAATGATCTTGGAGGGCAAACCCGAGGTTTTTCCTGGATGAAAACCCCTACAAAACTCCACCCAATATATAATTGGACAATAGCAATCCTCGTCTAGATGGAACCCCAACGGAACATCGTTACAATGTAATGTGAGTGTGTATGCATATATTGGAGGTTGAAGATGAAGAGAGAAATAGGGTAAATTTATGGTTTTCAACAAGTTGGAATGATCCATGAAAGAGTATTTATAGTTTTGTAACTTTTAGGGAAAATAAGGTTAAATTCAGAATAAAAAAATTTAAAATAATTGACTAACTAAAACAGTATGTGTCGACCAAAGGATCGTATGTTTTGACACATACGTGATTTTTGAACAAAATGTGTCGACCTATAAAGAACCATGTGTCGACCAAAAAGTTACAGAAGCTACAGGCTTTAAAACGATAGCAAATGTGTCGACCTGGAAAGTGGATGTGTCGACACATAAAATAAGAATTTCTGCAATTTCAGAAAAGCTTCAATATGTGTTGACCTGAAATGATGCATTTGTCGACCTAAGACTTACAGAAGCTACAAGCTTTAAAAATGCATTACATGTGTCGATCGAAAATATGGATGTGTCGACACATGTAGTAAAAAATCATGCAGAAAACTGCTTTTTATGACTTGGATCAATTTTGAAATATTTTGTAATGACTCCTAAGTCCTCTAATGTGTTAGAGTGCCACAAGAAATAAGGATACCATCCAATACTCAGAGGTGCATGATTTTCTCAGTTTTGACATGATTCAAAACATTTACCGACGAAGTTTGTACTCACAAACTCCCCCTTTTTTATGATGGCAAAACTTGCGGCGATGTATTCCATTGTATTTGTTAGGCTCACCCTGAATTTGTGCTTCCCTATTTCAACTCGCATATGCTTCTCCCACTTTGACAACATCAAAAAGAAAGAGAGCAAATCGTGAGAAGTAACATAGTTCCATAATAATACCAATACAACAATCATAGGCTATTTTGTATAGAAGAGCAACAAACACATATCCCCATATATATGTGATGATGCAAAATTTTAAATAACAAGCAAGAAACATTACAACAAATGTAATGAATTGCATAAGACTAAATAAGCAATATATGACAATATTGTCAAGTTATTTTTATAGCATCATGAATAAGTAACTCTTCATAATGGAACTCCCGACGTTGCACACAGATATATCATGTAAGTAAAACAACAAGAAACATATATTGCAAATATCGCATACCAATAATTCAATAACAAGTGCAAAACAAATAAACATAAAGCACAGGTTCACATGATAAGAATAGACTTATACAAATGTGAAAGAATTAATACCTGAATTCATTATAAGCGTATGGATTAAGAACACACAATGGTTATTAATCAAAAAAAATTGGAAATGAAAATTCATGGTTTTCATCATTTGAGAAAATATCAAGCATTTTTGGAAGTATATAGTAACATATATCAAAGTAAAGCTTACTGCAACACAGTGGGAGAACTGACTTGGGTGTTTTGCGTTTGATCATAAATGTTGCGGTTTAGCAAGAGTCGCCACCGACTTTTCTTTTATCCAAAAGGAAAGGCTGAAAAGATCAGGAAAGACCTTTGAGATGTTTTCTTGAGTTCGGGGGGTAGGTTATGAAAAGGGAAGGTATTAGCATCCTTTTCATCCATAGTTATCTACGGGATCTTAGTTTCTTGCTAGATCACTTGTTTTTGTTTGAAAAATGTGCTTTGTGTGGTTTTTGAAAGTATTTTGAAAAATGCCTTTGTAATGGTTCTGGTTTCTATAAGAACGCGTACAAAGTGTTATTTTTGAAAATAGTTAAAAAAGGCATTTGTGGAGTGTGTTTTTGAAAGTGATTTTGAAAAGGGTTTTCTTTGTAATGGCTCTCGTTTCTATAAGAACACGTACAAAGTGTTTTAACTTTTGAAAATGTTTCAAGTTTGTAAGATGTTTTGAAAGTGTTGGTGTTTGTTTTTGAAAATAACAAGGATGTTTTTTGGTTTGAAAGTGAGCAATCAACTAGGAATATTCTACCTACTCAAAAGTCTTTCATGTTTATTTCCTCTTTCCTTTGACATTGTTATCTTACCAATGATTTGGTAAGTAACCCTATCTTTGGATGTAAAAGGGACGGGCAAGGGTCATCGTATAGCCATGATTAGCAACATTGTAAGATATCTTAGAATTTTCTTTAAGGGACTAAGATCATTTTTGAAAGGCAACTTTGATAGCGTCATCGAGGGACTATGATCTTGTATTTTGTTTGTTTTTTGCTAAGATACCCCACATGCATAATATGGCCATTTTCATAAGGCAACCAAGTGGATTTACCCTAAGGGTGTAAGTGTGCAAGTGTGTTGGTTTACATGCTTTGTTTTGTCTTGATTAGGGTTTACTATTTGTTGGTTTTAATCTTTCCATACAAATACTAATTACTAGTAATAATATTGAAAGCGGTAAATTACGGAATTTAAATGTCCTACGCTATTACAATGTTTTAGGGGAAGGGGTATAAGTTTATGAATAGGGATGAAAGCAATAAACCCTAAATTACTATTACGAAATTTTACAACAAATGAATAGTCACAAAATAATGTAAAAGAGTGAATAAATGGGCATAGATGGGAAAAGGGCTAAGTATAAACCCTAACAAAGTTCTAAATATTTTAAGAAAGAAAATATTTTTGTTTGTTTTTTGTTTGAGAAAAGAAATTGAAATTTTTAATGTAAATAAATTAGAAGTTAAATCCTAATTCTATTTTATTTACAAATTAATAAAAAAAAAAGAAAGGTGTAGTAAATTAATTTATTTATGAAAATAAATTAAAACATAAAACATTATAGATATTTTAGAAAATATTGTTTTTGGAGTTTTTGTTTAGGAAAATATTTTAATGTAGTGTAAAAAAAAACCTAGCTCTAATTAATTTAAATAAATTAATAAAATAAACCTAAGGTGTGATTAAAATAAATTAATTTTATTTGTGAAAATAAATTAATTAATTTAAAAAAAGTTAAATCTAATTTTTTATGATTTTATGATTTTTTGATTGAAAATAAAATGATTAAAAGGGATCAAATAAATAAAAAACAAGGACAATAGAAAAATATAATGGGCCTGAGTTGCAAGAGTGATCAGGGGGGTGAGAAATAGTAAAATATTCAGGCCCAAAGCAAAGTGAGTCCAGGCGCCTGTATTATGATCTAGTGTGGAGGCCTCCAGAAGGTGCATCATGAGGATGCCTTGTGGTGTGTTGGATTGGCTTTGATGATGATCAGATGGTGTTGATTGAGGGTATATCTTGCGCGTGTAGAAGCTGCCTCTACAGGATCTGTAAAAATAAAACATGAAAAAGCAAAAGGGTACCACTGGGGCTCGAACCCAGGTCCCTATAGTCACAGGCACGCGCTTCTACCACTGGGGTGGCTATACATCTGTTTATTAATACAAAACCAAAAATATATATTTGAAACACATTCTTAGGCATGTATCATCTTCAACCTCGTGCCAGACCATTCAACATGATTTTTTGAAATTGCTATCACTTCCATTTCTCGACCATTTTCAAAATTACAAACATGAATGTTGTTGGAAATTTTATCACGAATCCAACCATGTAAATAACTTAAGCTAACACTCAAAGATGAACATGAATTTTAAATGGTACCAAATTCTGACCTAATTTTTTCAGAGATTCAAACTTAAATTCCTCATAGCTCAAGCAAAATAAATGAAAACTATGGACATGGTTAGCTTTAGGGCAATGATATCTACATTTTTCATTCACAAATTAAACATTCATGATGCCTATATGAAGAGTTCAAAAGTCAGAAAACTCACATTGCAAGAGGGTATTGTGTTTTGAGTTTGATCAGCTTTTGATGAGTTCCAGTTATTGGGTTAGCTTCCTCAAGTTCCCAGAAAGCTAATGTGGTGCTCGGCTTGAGCTGAAAGTGGCTGAGGAGTTCTGGAGAAGTCAACTTGCAGAGCCCTATTTTTGGTTATGGAGGTTGATGAAGATGGATTACAGTTATGGAACAGGGTCATGGATGAGTTGTATTTGATGTTTAAAAGATTTAGGAACCAAAAGGCTTGGAAACACACGAGGGAGATGTGAGTTTCATGTTTTTGGTTAGATTATGCAACAATGGAGTTTTTTAATATAATTCTGAGTTCTAGGGACCTTGAGGGCTTGTGTATGCGTATGTTTTGATGCAAATGACTTGTGCATAAGTAAGGAAAAGGTTGGGAGGCTTGAGAGGGTCAGAATCACACAAGTACAAGTTATGGCCATGTTACTTGATTTTTAAGAAAAGTGAAAACATGGTTTCAAGGTATAGTACAAGCATTGGCTGACTTGTTAGAGGCTTGAGACAAGTATCTTTTGGGTTATAGGTTTTGTGTGATCAGAAGAAAACAAGTGCAAAGCTCAAGAACTGATTTTGTACATAAAGCTACTTTTCAAAAATGGCAATGTGCACTTTCTTCCTAAAATGGAATTAAGCATGGGCAATGCATTGAATGCTTGAGTTGAAGCCTCTAACAGCTGTGCAAACATTTAATTATGGAGTGTCAAACAAGTTTGAAGCCTTCAAAGAAAAGATTGTGCATCCTAGCATGGATTTGCATTATTGTTCATCATGAAATTGACCTATAATTCAAGAATGAAATGCCAACTTCATGCCATCGATTCTCCTTGATCAAACACGATCTCAAGGAATTCTTCGACATTTTAGAAAGCTTGTAATGTGCTCTACAAACCCTCTTTGAATCAATTTTAAAAATTCCACTTGGAACTATGTGAAAAATTGCCATGAAGTTAGGTCAAAATCCTGCCTAAACTAGGGCAAAATTTTCACTGTGTTTAGTTTCATGAACATGTATTCACAAAATCATAACTTGATATCCATGCATTTCTAGGAGAAGTTGTGTAAATAAATTTTTTATATCTCATTGAGATCTATAACTTTAATTTTGAAAGTTTCCTTTGAATCATCTTGCATCGTGGTGAAAAAATGGCTCAAAGTTGTGAAAAAACATGAAGTTTTCAACACTTCAAAAAATTTCTAAGTTTGGAAACTTTGACTTTTCAAAATGAAATCTTGACTTCTTGATGAATAAGTTTCAATATTTTGAAATTTTTATATGAATTGTGATATTTGACACTTGATTTTGACCAAAAAGTCAAAGTTTGACTTTTCAGTGTGCAGTTGACTTTTGATCAGTTGACTGAAAATCAACTAGCAATCAATTGACCTTGAGCAATGTTTTGAGTCATGCCATTAGGTAAAAATGATGCAATTAAAACCTTGAGATCATGTCTCAAACCAATTAACCATTTGCTAGGTCAAAAATCAGAAATTGCCTTTTCTCAATCGAAACCCTAATTTTGACCATTTTGCCCTTTTGATGATCTGATCAAATTTCTTGAGGAATTGTGGTCCAAAATTGATCAAATGAAATATATGAGTTCACAATGTTGATATGGATAAAAAATTATGAAGTTTGACTGTAAATTGACCATAATTGACTTTTTCCCCAATACAGTTGATTTTTAGGTCAATTGATCAATTGACTGAGCAAAAATGTGATCCACGACTTGAAACTTGATATGAGAAATCTTAAGGGTCCATAATGATCCATGAAAGTCATATGAGGCATTAAAAGTTCAATTATCCTTGTGTAAACTCAAACCCTAATTTCAGTCATCAATGCTTAAGGAGGTGTATTGAGCTGATCAATCCTTTTGCAGTCTTGAACCAAAGGAGATCTTGTGAGAAAATACTTGATAAATGAGAGGGAAAATTTTGGGGTACAATAGCTTCCCCTGTTCAATATTCTTAAACCTGAAGAGTTAGATTGGCGGATCCGCCATTCGTGACTTGAAGGTGGAAGATGATTGGACACTAGAGTGCCCAGAAATTTGCACTCAAAGATGAATTGTGAATGGGCTTATAGGTGCCATTTGGAGGAATGACGAAGATTTGCCGGAGATGGGCTTTTAGATTCCATCCAAGGGTGACTGTTGACAGGGAATGGACTAAGTCTAAACTTGATTTCAACTGGAAAAGAATCAGAACAAATCTTTAGAGAAATTTATTTGAAACAGAGGAAGTGACTACTAAGAAAGAATCAGAATAAATCATTGAGAGATTTATCTGAACCGAGAGAAAACTTATGCGGGAAAGAATCAGAATAAATCGTTGAGAGATTTAAGCTGAACCGACAGGGATCTGGAGAAGAATCAGAATAAATCGTTTGGAGATTTACCTGAACTAGAGGAAACATCTGCGGGAAAGAATCAGAATAAACCGTTGAGAGATTTAAGCTGAACCGACAGGGATCTGGAGAAGAATCAGAATAAATCATTGAGAGGTTTATCTGAACTAGAGAAGACATTTACGGGAAAGAATCAGAATAAACCGTTGAGAGATTTAAACTAAATCGGCTGGGATCTGGAGAAGAATCAAGATAAATCATTGAGAGATTTATCTGAACCAGAGAAGACGTTTGCAGGAAAGAATCAGAATAAACCGTTGAGAGATTTAAACTGAACCGGCTGGGATCTGGAGAAGAATCAGAATAAATTGTTGAGAGATTTTTCTGAACCAGAGAAAGTATCTGCTATGTAGATGGTTGACCAATCCTTTCTGGGGAATTGATCTGATTTAACTTGCTGAAAATTTGACGATAATTTCTTGTTGAGTGATTTTTCCTGAAAAGGTAAAAGGTTAGTTACATGCAATTTCATGATGTATGAAATGCATGGTATAATGTTGTTTCTCAAAATAAATGAGATTGCGCTGTATGCACCTATGTTGTCGATGCTATGACGTATGGATGTAATGTATGGACACATTAATTATTATGCCGTAGTATTGCTGGAGTTGGGAAAATAAATCCTTGAGTACTTCTGGGAAAGTAAGTCTTCATATTTTGAAGTTGACGTGTTGATGGATGAGTTTCCATTTTTTAGAGAAATAAACTCTGTTGTGGAAGAGAAACGTCGTACATTGCTTGTGGACCTCATAAAATCCTGCTGGGGAATTATGAGAAGCTGGGTGACCTTCACTGGGGAATCTTAGGAGCGGCAACTGGAAGTTTTGTTCTGTCTGGGATGCGAGAGCACTTGATACCATTAGGCTGCATATTGGAGATACGTTAGCGATCATGTAGTGGGATGACACAGCTTCCGCTCTTGTTGGAAAACTACCTGCGGGGAATTTCATGGAATGGTCTAAAGATATTATCCTATTTCTTAAAGCCATTAGTGATTGTCTTTCTATTTTCTGTTCCTCTTTTTTTTTTTGTAAATTTGTAAACAGTAGTCACATTCAAATGCATATGTTCAAAAATAATCATTTGACGTTTTCGCAAACAAAACATCGAAATAAAAGAAAAACAAATAGTTTTGTACTTTTAAAGGGACATCTTTGTATTAACTTGAGTAAGTATTTTTTGTACAATGAGACGAACATTCTAGTAAGATAATGTCGTCGTAGAAAAAGGAAAATTGATACAAAGAAAAGATATCTATATGAAATAATCCCATGGGGTTCCCATTCTGCTATAGCCTTCGTGTCTTTGAGCGTCTTGTCCACTTGCTGCCTTGTCTGAAGCTGATTGGATTGATTAGAACTATTTGAGCTTGTCAGTCGATGCTAAAGGTTGTCGATAAGGTGATCCAACGGGACATAGTCATACGCTTTAATTCCCTAACTTTTTCCTGGACTGCCTTTTCAGGTTTTCAGTCCACCGGGATACCCTTTTTTGCCCAAGCCGCCCTTTCGGGTTTTCAGCTTGTCGGGTGTACCGATTTTTTTCCTTTATCCCTAATTTTTACCGAACCTTTTTGGTTCGCCGGGATGCCCTAATTTTTTCCTAGACCAATCAACCTAGCGGGTCTTTATTCATGCGTAGTATCTTTTGACTATGTCCGTGTTCACAGGGTGTGAAAGGTCGTCGCAATCCATAGTGGTTAAGATCATTGCTCCACCAAAGAATATGCTTTTGATCATAAATGGTCCTTCATATGTAGGAGTCCATTTTCCCCTGGGATCACCTTGTGGCACTATGATATGCTTGATTACCAAATCACCAACCTGATATACCCGACGTATGACCTTGTTGCTAAAAGCCTTGATCATACTTTTTTGGTACATCTGACCATGGCAGATAGCCGTAAGCCTCTTTTCATCAATCAAGTTCAAATGGTCAAGCCGAGTTTGGATCCAATCATCTTCATTCAGCCCTGCATCCTTTATGATTCTCAAAGAAGGTATTTGGACTTCAATTGGTAGAATAGCTTCGATGTTGTATACAAAGGAGAAGGGAGTTGCCCATGTTGATGTGTGCGCCGTGGTACGGTAACCGTGGAGAGCAAATGGTAACATCTCATGCCAGTCCTTATAGGTTACTGTCATTTTTTGTATGATCTTCTTGATGTTCTTATTTGCGGCTTCAACAA
Organism: Vicia faba; assembly: GCA_948472305.1. Classification (NCBI taxonomy): domain Eukaryota; kingdom Viridiplantae; phylum Streptophyta; class Magnoliopsida; order Fabales; family Fabaceae; genus Vicia; species Vicia faba. The sequence continues at coordinate 573,706,611 of OX451738.1, forward strand.
CACCATTCATCTTCGACCGGGAAGGGGAAGAATTACGGTGTTGGATCTTGAATTGTGCGCATGGTGCGGTGATCATGGTATTATTGAGATTTGTACCATTGTCAGTGATGATTCTCTCCGGGATACCGTACCGACAGATGAGATTTTGTTTGATGAATCAGGCCACAACATTCTTGGTAACAGAAGCGAAAGAAGCTGCCTCAACCCACTTCGTGAAATAGTAAATGGCCACCAAGATGAAGCGGTGTCCATTAGAACCTGAAGGTATGACTTCTCCAATCATATTGATGCCCCACATCGCGAATGGCCATGGAGAAGTCAGGACGTTTAGAGGAACTGGAGGCACATGCACTTTGTCAGCATAGATCTGACACTTGTGGCAGGTTCGTGAATGCTAATAGCAATCTTCTTCCATGGTAGACCAGTAGTACCCCGCTAGTAGGATCTTTTTAGCCATCGGATTCCCACTAGAATGGGTGCCAAAAGTGCCTTCATGTAGATCAGCCATGATCTTGTCTGCCTCAACCTTGTCAATGCAATGAAGCAAAACAGATTCGTGGTTGCGTTTGTAGAGAATTCTATTACTGAGGAAGAACTTAGCAGAGAATCTTCTCAAGAACTTATTATCATTGACTGAAGCTCCTTCCGAATAATCTTGAGCCTCGAGATACCTCTTAACTTCATGGAACCAAGGCTTGTCCAATATCTCTTCAGTATCAATCTCATGACAGTAAGCTGGTTCATCCATCCGTTCAATGGTGATCTGGGGAGCCTCGTTACCCCACTTGAGTTTAAACATGGATGACATAGTGGCTAGCATGTCTACTACTTGATTTTCCTCTCGTGGAAAATGCTCAAAAGTAATCTCCTCAAAATATGGGATTAATGTCAACACATGTTCTTTGTAGGGGATGAGATTAGGGTGCTTCGTGTCCTATTCTTATTTGATTTGACTGATGACTAAGGCTGAATCTCAAAATACACTTAAGGATTTGATTCCCAAATCTATGGCAGCTTTGAGACCAAAAATACATGCTTCATATTCTACCATGTTATTGGTACAATTGAAACAAAGTCTTGTGGTGAAGGGAGTATGACATCCTTCAGAGGATATGATTACAGCACCTATGCCATTGCCGAGTGCGTTAGAGGCTCCGTCAAAAACCAAGGTCCATCGGGATCCTTGTTCAGGTTCGTCATATGGTATGAATTCTTCACAATTGTTTACCATCATGATGTCTTCATCTGGGAACTCGAATTTCATGGACTGATAGTGATCCACAGCTTGATGAGCAAGGTGATCGGCTAGCACACTACCCTTTATTGTTTTTTGGGTAGTGTACTGAATGTCGTATTCAATCAGGATCATCTTCCATCTTTCTATTCTCCCGGAGAGGGAAGGCTTCTCAAATATGTATTTAATTGGGTCCATCTTAGATATCAATAAGGTAGTATGGGTCAGCATGTACTGTCTTAGCTGGTGAGCAGCCCATGCCAGAGCGCAGCAAGTTTTCTCGAGTAGTGAATATCTTGTTTCTCAGTCGGTAAAATTTTTGCTCAGGTAGTAAATAGCATTCTCTTTTCGACCAGACTCGTCATGCTGTCCCATCATACACCCCATTGAATTTTACAAAATGGTTAGATACATAATCAAAGGTCTTCCCTCGACTGGAGGCATCAAAACAGGAGGCTCTTGAAGGTACTCTTTGATCTTGTTGAAAGCAGCTTGACACTCATCATTCCATCTGACTACTTGATTTTTCTTTAGTAATTTGAAGACTGGTTCACAAGTAGCGGTTAGGTGAGAAATGAATCTGGCAATGCAGTTTAGTCGTCCTAAGAATCCTCTGACTTCCTTCTCGGTGCGAGGAGCAGGCATTTCTTGCATTTCTTTCACCTTGGCAGGGTCCACTTTGATACCTTTACCGCTAACGATGAAGCCTAGGAGTTTACCAGAACTCACCCCAAATGTGCATTTATTCGGGTTCAACCTTAGCTTGTATTTCTTTAGCCTTTCAAACAGTTTTTGCAAATGGTCAATATGTTCCTCTTCAGTTTGAAATCTGGCTATCATGTCATTCACGTAGACTTCTATTTCGTGATGGATCATATCGTGAAACAGAGCTACCATGGCGCGCTGATAAGTTTCCCCAGCATTTTTCAACCCGAATGGCATAACCTTGTAACAGAATGTGCCCCACTGTGTGACGAAGATCATTTTCTCCATGTACTCAGGTGCCATTTTGATTTGATAATAGCCTGAAAAACCATCCATGAAGGAAAATACTTTATGCTGTGCGGTGTTGTCAACCAGAATATCGATGTGGGGATGCGGGAAGTCATCCTTGGGGCTTGCCCTATTCAAGTCTCTGTAGTCCACACACATACGTACCTTACTGTCCTTTTTAGGCACTGGAACAACATTGGAGACCCATTGTGGATAGGAGGTGACGACTAAGAATCCGATGTTGAATTGTTTCATGACTTCAGTCTTGATCTTCTTTGACATGTCTGGCCGCATGCGACAGACTTTCTATTTTACCGGAGGGAAGTCTTCTTTTGTCGGTAGACGATGGACCAAGATATCAACATCAAGTCCTTGCATGTCTTCGTATGACCAGGAAAAGACCTCAACATAGTCATGTAGTAACTGAGTTAAGCGCTTCTTGACACTAGGTTCCAGATTGGCACCCACCTTGACTTCTTTCTTGTCCTCTTTGGTACCTAAGTTAACTGTGTTAACCTGTTCTTTATGGGGTTGTATGGTCTTTTCTTCCTGTTGTAGTAGCCTGGCTAGTTCCCCTAGCACTTCACAATCTTCCTCACCTTCGTCTTCGGCTTGGTAGATCGGATTTTCAAAGTCACAAAAGGCAATAGAAGAATTGTTACCCATGGGATCATAAGTGGATGTGGATCTGCATTTGATATGTGAGTGTGTATAAGAGCATAACTATCATTGAAAAAATAAATATGTAGAAAAATAAAAACAAATAGCATAAATTTTGCATGCAAAAACGTCCGTGATTCATTGATGACATATGAAAATATAGTAACAACCCTTACAAATGGACCATTGTGCCTCGGGTAAGACACAAGGTTTTAAATATCTCAATTGTTTAATTATTACAAGTCCGACAAAAATTTAAAGACAATTAATGTTGGATAAAAGTAATAGGGATAAATTCTTTAGCTTCCCAGTTGTTGAGTCCTCCATTGATAGTTGGGAAAATCCATTCTTCCAGGTCACAGTTGTCATCACTATCCTCCACTGCATTGACTCCATGGTTGTTGATCCGCAAAGGTGGTCCCCTAGCATGAGCACGACGAACATCTTTCTGGGCTCCTGGAGTGAAACCCAAACAAAATTTGTTAGACTTGTAGGGAATATCTAAGAGTTGGCCCCAAATAGTACACCCACCTTCTTCTACTACTGCCTTGGCATCTTTCAGAGAAGCCATCTTTAGCGTAGGTCTGGTAATCTTCGGGACCTGGGAAACAGTCTTAGCTGTCGCAACTGTTTGTGGGACTTCCTCGAAATGCTGAAAGGGAGTTTCGATTAATTCACCGTCCATTTCTAAGTATCTAAAGGAGTTCAGGTGACTGACCATATATTCCTCCTCTCCATGGACAATGGTGATTTTTCCCTTGGTTGGATATTTCAACATCTGATGTAATGTAGAGGTGACGACACCGCCGTTATGAATTCAAGGTCGGCCCAATAAACAGGAATAAGAAGGGCGAATGTCCATCATGTAGAAAGTTAAATCAAAGGTTGAGTTCCAACTTTAATGGGGATGTCCACTTCCCCATGGACCATTCTCTTTGAACTGTCGAAGGCCCTTACCACTATGTTGTTGGGTTTTAAATTCAAACCTTCACAGTCTAGTCTATCCAGAGCCTTCTTAGGCAGCACATTCAAATATGAACCAGTATCAACCAGGACATGGGTCAAAGTTGTGCCCATGCATTCGACAGAGACATGCAATGCCTCATTGTGTTTCCTCCCTCTAGGCGTAAGATCAGCATCAAAAAAGCTCAAACCATTATCAGCGGTCAAACAGGCCACACAGTCTTGGAATTCGTCAACAGAGGTTTCCTGTGGCACATGGGCAGTTTTAAGAAATTTCACCAAGGCCTTCGCATGAGCCTCGTAGCACAACAGTAAAGCTAGCATAGAAATCTTTGACGGAGTCTGCCCTAGCTGTTCGACTATGTTGTAGTTACTTCTCTTTATAATTTTCAGAATTTCTTCCATCTCCTTCTTGGAGGCCTCTGGGATAGATATTAATTGCGCCTTCATCCGGACAGGTTCAACCAAAATTCCTTTGCCTCAAGTCTCAGTCGACTCGGTAATAGGGGTATCAGCAGGGGTAACCACGGGAATTATAGTAGTAGGAACAAAAGCAGGGATGATCACAGGACCGGTAGCAGTTTCCGGAGGAGCAATCTCAGGAGAGAACACTCTTCCACTTCGGGTTATTTTGCTGGTTCCCACAATGTTGCCGATGTCGTGGTCAGTCTTCTTAAAAATTGAGTCTTCATTAGCCAGCCAGTCTTGTTTGATGTCGTGGTAGTAGACGTCTCCCCCATAGTTCCAGGGGACAATTTTATCTGATGAGTACGGGATTGGCCATGGCATAGTAATTATTAGTGGAGTCACCATCGGAATAGATGTAATCCTAACGGGTCTTTTGGTGGAGACCCTGGAAGGATTGGCGGAAATGGTTATTATTGAAACATCCTTGTAAGCAATAATTGGAACGGGAGTCTTTTCAAACAAAATTTCTTTGTCATCCATCAGGCGCTGGACACCTGCTTTCAATAAATGACAACCAGTCGGTAAGGATAAACAGAGGTGGAAGCCTTCGCCATTGCCCAGAAATAAACCGCCCTCCAACAGGTTCCTCTTGACGGTTAGGAGAGGTGTAACAAGCTCATCAACAACAATAATAAACACATCATCTTCAACAGCGCTAACATCACGGTCGTGCTTGGGCATAGGAGCGGTGATGACATTTGGGATCTCAGGAGCGTCAAATTCAATTTATTTTGCTTCGAGAAGGTCTTGCACCTTGTTTTTTAAAACCCAGCAGTCGTTTGTATCATGACCTGGACTTTCTGAATGGTAGGCACAACGGGCATTTGGGTTGTAATGGGGAGAGGCAGTGTTAGGATTCTTCGGAGCTTCCCGCAAGGTCACCAGATTAAATCTCAACAAATGTGGAAAGACTTAAGACAACGTCATATTTATCTGGGTAAATTCTCTTACTGGTCTTTTTGTTCTAGGCTGGTTGTTCCTTTGTTGAGTAGGTGCAGGCTTAGGGATCATGACGGCCCCTACCGTTGGACGGCGTTCAATTCTGTCTTGATTCCTTTGAGGGTACACAACACCAACCTCTTTCTTTCTAGCAAATGGTTTTCTCACGGCACTGGAGGATGCATCCATTTGGATCTTCCCACTCTTAATCCCAACTTCCACTCTTTACCCGGTCAAGATTAATTCAGTGAAGCCGGCTGAGGAGCTTCCAATTAGATGATTAAAGAAAGTACCGAGTAGGGTACCCAGAAACATGCCCACTAGCTCTCTGTCAGATAGGGGAGGCTGGACTCTTCCTGCTAAGTCCCTCCACTTCTGAGCGTAGTCTTTGAAACCTTCACTTGAACCCATAACCATACTCTGAAGTTGATTATAGGTGGGAGCAAGGTCTACATTATACTGATACTGTTTATAAAAAGTAGTGTCCAGGTCTTCTCAATTATGGATATTGGCCCTCTCCAGTTGATAGAACCAATCTAGCTGAGTCCTGGATAGACTATCTTGAAAGAAGTGGACCCACAAATCTCTGTCAACAGTGTGAGGCTGTATCTTCCTCACATAAGATCGGAGGTGCATCTTGGGACACGAAACCCCGTCGTACTTAGCAAACACTGATCCCTTGAACTTTGGTGGAATAACAATCCCAGACACCAAACCCAACTCTTCAAAGTCCATCCCATGAACTTTCTGAATCTCCATTGCACTTAGACGATCTTTCAATTGTTTGTATTTGTCGTCAGCTGGAGGATACTGCTCTTCAGAGTAATCAACCTCTTCTTCCTCTTCAGATTCTAGATGATCAGTCACTTCCTTGTTTTTCCCTTCTTGATTATCCTTTTCACCTGATGATGTTGCAAAGTGTAGGGTACGTCTGGCTGGCCCTGGGAACCTTCTTCCCAGATTCAAAACACCGGTTGATTTCTTTGCTTTCTTCTTCTTTTCTTTGATCAGCAAAAGTTTTCAAATCCTCTTGTCCCTTTGCCAAAGTCAAGAACATTTGTTGAAATTGAGCATTCTGCGCTTGGAGATCTGTTACTGTCTGATCGAGATCCATCTCACTGAAATAAACAGTAGAAAGATAAGGAGACCTGTTGTAAGAAACCTGTTTATGTTATGATGAATGAAGATGCATATGCAAATGATTTCAAGGAAATTAGAGATTTAAAATTGCTTTAGACAAAAAGGAACACACGTCATATTAATAAATCAAAGTTTGAGTATATCATGCCTCTTTTGGGCTTACAAAGAAATACAAAACTCTAAGATAAAAAAGTTGAATGCATCCTCTTTGGTGCAATGTGGGCGTTCAGACTCTGCTCCTCATGAAGCCGCTTGGTGAGTTCCAGAACCTTCTTCTTGCTGGCGTAGAATTGGGCCTCGAAAGTGTCTCGCTCCCCCTTAAGCTGTATCTAATCCCTTTTCAAGTCTTCGAGAGAGGTGGGCATGTTTGGATGAAGGATAGTGTTTGGGACATCTCCTTCCACAACATGCTCCATGATAACTGGGAGAATGGAGGGGTAAGGCATCATAAAACTTTGAGCACAGGCTCGCACCAATTTGAGATAAGGCTCAAGAGGGATGGAATTCTTATGCCTCAGTGTCTTGCTATCAACTTTATGTACCATGCCCCAAGCTCGCATGAACCTTTTGCGGTAATCTTGAGTATCATTCTCGTAGTCGAAAATGATTCCTTGGATAAGTGTATTGTGAGGACCATCCCTTCTTGCATATCCAAACTGTCGCAGTGCCAAACAAGGATTGTAAGTGATTCCTTCCCTAATGCCTAAGATAGGGACATTAGGGAATTCTCCACATCGATTAATGATGGTAACATTCTCCGAGAATCGGGGACACTAATGAATGCCTGAATGTGTAAGAGTCATCAGCCTATGAGACCATCTCGAGCCCTGTTCATTCTTCAAGAAGGATCGGGGTAGGTGTGAAATAAACCACCTAGCCAAAAGAGGTGTGCAGCACAAAATGGTTCCTCTCCTCTTTATAGTGCGAGTGTGCAACAAATGTAGGATATCCCCAAGCAGAGTAGGTACCAGATTTCACGACAGGAAAACTTTAACCGCATTCACGTCTATGAGCTAGTTCGAATTAGGAAACAGTACCAACCCATAGATGAGAAGGGCTAACAACTCTTCAAAAGCTTATAAGTCTAGGGTATCCCAAAAATGATGAGCTTTCTCAAACAGGAATTTATCCAAAAAAAAACCTTGACAGCTCTCCTGGTTTCCCAATTTGCTACTACGTCAGACCGTTGTAGGGATAGAGCTTTAGCAATATCTTCAGGTTTAGGGTCTCTTTCCATACCATTGAAAGGTACCTCATTAAGGATAGGCACCCCCAACAATAGAGAAAACTCCTCCATAGTAGGCACTAACTGCTAATCCGCAAAAGTGAAGCAATGATGTAAGGGTCAAAGAATTGAAAGAGCACTTTTAACATTTATTCATCAGGGTTTGAGGTTACCAAGCTGAGAAGTCGCCCATATCTTTCAGTGAATGGAGAGCTTTCGGTAACCCTTGATACCAAATCCTTAAGCTGAGGAGGTACTTTTACCAGACTGACTTGGATTGTGAATTTATGGGCGAGGGCCATGTCCTACAAAACAAGATAAAAATAAACCCTAATAATCCTTGAAATGGTTAGTATGACATGCTATGTTATGATGTCATGATTATGCTCAGATATAACAGATATAGCAAGCACAAGCAAATCTCACAGAGACCTTAGGTTTAAGGCTTGCATGGATTTTAAGGTGATACCCTCTTGAATTTGGGTTGGCTTAACCTGTCCTAAATATAATAACCGGGTTCTAAGGGATCTGAATATCACCGGTCTTTCCCCAAAGTCTCATTTCGATAGACAATTGACTTGCCACCAAACAAAACTCAAGGGTCAAACCTCAACGAGTGTAGCATCGAGTATCAACTGACTTTGGGTTTACACCAAAGACGACTATCTCACTACGTCCTAAAAGCCAAGTTGGTCAATTAAGGTGCTAAGGTTAGTTGACGCTTTATGATACCATGCAGCAGTCCCGTATTCTCCTTGATTAATCAAGGGCTATCGGTACACACCAAAGTATCACATAAACATAGCTACTGTTTCAACCGTGTCAGTATACCCTGCACAGTTCCCTCATAGTTTATTGCTACTTACCTAAAAAGGTGCCCCAAATCCGGATGTAGGATCTTTAGTAAGCCCAAACAAGGAACCATAATGTAAAGCATGCAAGTCAAACAAGGAAAGCAAGTAAATGTGATCTAGACCTAAGGTAACCCCACTTTTAAGATATTCCTTAGCAGAGTCGCCAGTTCTGTAACACGGTGGGAGAACAGACTTGGGTGTTTTGCGTTTGATTGCAAATTTTGCGGTTTAGCAAGAGTCACCACCGACTTTTCTTTTATCCAAAAGGAAAGGCTGAAAAGAACAGGAAAGACCTTTGAGATGTTTTCTTGAGTTCAGGGGATAGATTATGAAAATGGAAGGTATTAACACCCTTTTCATCTGTAGTTATCTACGGGTTCTTAGTTTCTTGCTAGATCACTTACTTTTGTTTGAAAAATTTGCTTTGTGTGGTTTTTGAAAGTATTTTGAAAAATGTCTTTGTAATGGTTCTCGTTTCTATATTAACGCGTACAAAGTGTTGTTTTTGAAAATAGTTTAAAAAAAGGCGTTTGTGGAGTGTGTTTTTGAAAGTGATTTTGAAAAGGGTTTTCTTTGTAATGACTCTCGTTTCTATAAGAACGCGTACAAAGTGTTTTAATATTTTGAAAATGTTTCAAGTTTGTAAGATGTTTTGAAAGTGTTGGTGTTTGTTTTTTAAAATAGAAAGGATGTTTTTGGTTTGAAAATGAGCAAGAAACTAGGAACATTCTACCTACTCAAAAGTCTTTCATGTTTATTTCCTCTTTCCTTTGACATTGTTATCTTACCATTGATTTGGTAAGTAGCCCTATCTTTGTATGTAAAAGGGACAGGCAAGAGTCATCGTATAGCCATGATTAGCAACATTGTAAGATATCTTAGTATTTTATTTAAGGGACTAAGATCATTTTTGAAAGGCAACTTTGGTAGCGTCATCGAGGGACTATGATCTTGTATTTTGTTTGTGTTTTGCTAAGATACCCCACATGCATAATATGGCCATTTTCATAAGGCAACCAAGTGTATTTACCCTAAGGGTGTAAGTGTGCAAGTGTGTTGGTTTACATGCTTTATTTTGTCTTGATTAGGGTTTTCTACTTGTTGGTTTTAATCTTTCCATACAAATCCTAATTACTAGCAATAATATTGAAAGCGGTAAATTGCAGAATTTAAATGTCCTATGCTATTACAATGCTTTAAGGGATGGGGGTACAAGTTTATGAATGGGGATAAAAGCAATAAACCCTAAATTACTATTACAAAATTTGACAACAAATGCATAGTCACAAAATAATGTAAAAGAGTGAATAAATGGGCAAAGATAGGAAAAGGGCTAAGTATAACCCTAACAAAGTTCTAAATATTTTAAGAAAGAAAATGTTTTTGTTTATTTTTTGTTTGAGAAAAGAAATTGAAATTTTTAATGTAAAGAAATTAGAAGTTAAATCCTAATTCTATTTTATTTACAAATTAATAAAAAAAAAGGTGTAATAAATTAATTTATTTATGAAAATAAATTAAAACCTAAAACATTCTAGATATTTTAGAAAATATTATTTTTGGAGTTTTGGTTTAGGAAAATATTTTAATGTAGTGTAAAAAAAACTTAGTTCTAATTAATTTAAACAAATTAATAAAATAAACCTAAGGTGTGATTAAAATAAATTAATTTTATTTGTGAAAATAAATTAATTAATTTGAAAAAACTTAAATCTAAATTTTTTATGATTTTATGATTTTATGATTTTTTTATTGAAAATAAAATGATTAAAAGGGATCAAATAAATAAAAAACAAGGACAAGAGAAAAATATAATGGGCCTGAGTTGCAAGAGTGATCAGGGGGGTGAGAAATTGTAAAAGATTCAGGCCCAAAGCAAAGTGAGTCCAGGCGCCTGTATTATGATCCAGTGTGGAGGCCTCCAAAAGGTGCATCATGATGATGCCTTATGGTGTGTTGGATTGGCTTTGATGATGATCAGATGGTGTTGATTGAGGGTATATCATGCGCGTGTAGAAGCTGCCTCTACAGGATCTATAAAAATAAAACATGAAAAAGCAAAAGGGTACCACTGGGGCTCGAACCCAGGTCCTTATAGTCATAGACACACGCTTCTACCACTGGGGTGGCTATACATCCGTTTATTAATACAAAACCAAAAATATATATTTGAAACACATTCCTAGGCCTGTATCATCTTCAAACTCGGGCCAGACCATTCAACACGATTTTTTGAAATTGCTATCTCTTCCATTTCTCAACCATTTTCAAAAGTACAAACATGAAAGTTGCTGGAAATTTCATCACGAATCCAACCATGTAAATAACTTAAGCTAACACTCAAAGATGAACATGAGTTTTAAATGGTACCCAATTCTGACCTAATTTTTTCAGAGATTCAAACTTGAAATCCTCTCAGCTCAAGCAAAATAAATGAAAACTATGGACATGGTTAGCTTTAGGGCAATGATATCTACATTTTTCATTCACAAATTAAACATTAATGATGCCTATATGAAGAGTTCAAAAGTCAGAAAACTCACCTTGCAAGAGGGTATCGTGTTTTGAGTTTGAGCAGCTTTTGATGAGTTCCACTGAATGAGTTAGCTTCCTCAAGTTCCCTGGAAGCTAATGTGATGCTTGGCTTGAGCTGAAAGTAGCTGAGGAGTTCTGGAGAAGTCAACTTGCAGGGCCCTGTTTTTGGTTATGGAAGTTGATAAATGTGATCGGTGGATCTGGAACTGACTGTTTAACGCTGGTTCGCGAAATGTCGCGGAAGCAAGAGTCGCCACCGTCTTTTATTTTCTCCAATAGGAAAGGACAAAAGCACAGAAAAATTCCTTTAAAGAGATTGCTCTCGGTTCGGGAGGTAGGTTATAGAAAGGGAAGGTGTTAGCACCCTTTCTATCCATGGTTATCCATGGGCTCTTAGGTACTTGCTCAATGTGTTTTCAAAATTCTTTTCAATGTGGGTTTAAAAAGTTTCTCTGAAAAATTTCAGTTCGACTCATACGTCAGAGTGTTTGAAAATTTTGCTTTGAAAGCTTTTGAAAATGTGGTGGTGTGAAAAGTATTTTTGTTTGAAATTAGAGCAAGTATCCTTGAGAACCTACCTACCCTAAGGAATTCGTCTGTGTAAATGTCCTTTAAAGTAGTGCCATCCCACCATTGAGAGGTAGGTAGCACCACCGTTGGAGGTGTTCGGGTCAATTCGAGTTTTAGGGACGCGATGATCACCAGAGCAATGGGAAGACACCTTAGAAGCTACCCTCATGCCAGGTTCCCGGATCATGAGGACTTACTAAGACGTCCTCTACTCGACGATCACCTTTCGAAAGGCAACAGTGAGGCGTACCCTAGGGGTGGTGTGTGTGAATTGTGTGTCATGTTTCAGTTATTTGTCTTGTCATGTTTATTTGTGTTCTACGCTTGATTTTAATTAAGACATTCATTCTTGCATGCTTTTTAACAGTTATAAAGTTTGCGGGAAAATAAATCTACAGCTATTACAAATGGCGCGGGTCCACATCGCCAAAATTAAACCGGACCCGATTTAGCGAAAAATAAATAATGCGAAGTAAATAAAAGTGCGAGAAATTTAAATTACAATGCTTTGGGAGAGATACAAAATTATAATAAACGATAAAGTAAAATGCGCGAAATAAAATAATTAAAACAATGGGCGTTGGACCCTTTTACAAAAATATTTAAAGTTAATGAATTAATTAAGGAGGAATTAAAATTAAAGATTTAAAAGGAATGTTTTTTTTGGTATTTTTGTATTTTTTAGATTAAATAAGAAAAAGGATTAATTATAATTAAAGTAAAATGTCCAAACCCTAATTCTAATGTTTTCTTTATTTATTAGGAAAGAATTAAATTAAAACCTAAATTAAACCCTAAATTATTTATGTACAATTTTTAATTTATGAAAATAAATAACTAATATTATTATTCTGAAAAAAAGGGAAAAATTAAAAAGAAAATAAAAGTTATTAAACCTAAACTCTATTTTTTTGGATTTTAGTTTTTAAAAAGAATTAAATTTGTAACCTAATTAAAACTAAATAATTACAAGCATTTATTTATGAAAATAATCATAATATAAGTATTTATTAATTTTTTTTGTCGTTTCTGAATTTTAATGTTTTTATGTTTTTTTTTGTAAAAATAAATTAATTAAATTAAACAATCAAGAAAACAAAATAATTATTTAAATAAAATATAAGAAAAATAAAAGGAAGGCAAACCAGGGGGGGTAGCCCCAATTTAGGAGGTTCAGGCCTGGAATTTTGGCCCATTAAGCTTGAATTTCATTGACTTTTGGAATTACGTATGACACGTTTGACTAAGGCGTAGCATGTTCTTCAATCCTGGCCTTTGACGTGGATGTTCTGGGACGCGTGGAGATTGATTGTTGGGCGTGTATGATGATCCTGAATGTTATGCCTGCATACAATCATTAAAGGAAAAATAACATGAAATTATTCAGACCTGGGGTTCGAACCCAGGTCTTATGCCTTGCCAATGCCTTCCCTGACCACTACGCCATGTGAATTCTATTTAATATATAATATCCAATAAATAATATAAAGGCAAATGCGTTAATGGCCTGGAAAAGCGCGCGCGTTTTTAAACGCACCAACCATCAGGTGACACGGCTTCGTCTTCCTCCTTGTCCCTGTAAACAAAACAAAATAGGCAACGGTTTTGCAACGTGGTGTTAGATGGCTTTTAGAAAAATAGCGAATAGCTCAATTCTAATTATAAATTAGGCGCGACTGTATCAACTTCTTCGTCCAGGTGCGTTGAGTGTAATGGTGTAGGTCTGGAACCCTAATTTTACTTCGTTTGAGAAGCCCTAATTTTGAATCCTGAAAACCCTAATATTTAACAATGGCAAAAACGCATATATGGCACAAAAACATAATTGAATATGTTAGTCAGCTTAGAAACATCATTATGAGCAAGAATCCATAAAGAAAAATGCAAAAGGATGCTTGAATTATGCTATGCGATTTCAAGAATTTTGCTTCACAGTTTGACTTATGGATACCAATTCAGGGCGTTTTGGTTGATGTTAAGGATTGGCACACGTTCAGGGTTATCCCATGAACCTAATGGAATGGAAGTTGAGGCTTGAATCGTCCTCTAACCTTGAAAACAGTTTTGAACCTTATGGAAAAATTTCAATGTGCAAAGTGTTCTTGGGGCGCAGCTTTTTTGTGTTAAGGCATTAGGTCTTTGATTCTGAATATGTAGTGAGCATGCTAGGTCAACAAAACTTGACAAAATCCCAAGCATTCAATGATTTCAATCTTTGATTTTGTAAGATCTTTTTTGAATCTTTTTTCGTGTGTATTTGGTTCAATCATGCTCCAATCAACCAAAACTTGCCTAATTAAGATGTGCACGAAATCTTGAATCTAGAATGTGCATAAAAAGATTTTTTAGGTCAAGCTTTATATTTTTCATGTATTAAAATAATTTAAATGAATTAATATTAATATAAATTCAAATAAATAATTAAAAAATGAGAAAATACTTCCCTTTGGGCCTAATGGTCGTGCATAGGCTTGGCATGAAGAAAATTGGAAGAAAAATGGGCCCATTTGCATTTTTAGGTCATTTGAACCATTGTTGACTTTTCAAAATTCCCAAAAATTTCCCAACTTCCACAAGGCATAACTTGCTCAATTTTTAGGATTTTCACATGTTCTTGGACATTTTGGAAAGGTCTTTGAGTCCTTTAACCAATGCCTTTGGTCCCATGTCATTTTGATTTAACAATCTCAAGTTATGGCCTTTGACTTAAAGTCCCCTTTTGTTGACTTTTGAAAATGACCTATAATGTTGAAATTGATAACTTTTTGTGAGAGCATTTCTTGGACTTGAAATATGAAGATGAATTGTAGGAAATGTCTTTCTCTTCAAAATGAGCTTTGGATGGAATTTTTCTGATAATCCATGTGAAAGTTATGCCCTGGTCAATTTCAGTTGACTTTTTCAGCTGTCCAAATATAGTAACTTTTGCATCTTTGATGATTTCTGAGCCAAATTTTGAGAATCATGATCAAGCATTGATCAAATGATGTTTGTGGCTTCAAAATGATATGTTGACCAAAAATTTGAACTTTTGACTGTCAAATGACCATTTTGCCCCTACAGTTGACTGTAGTGCAATCTAGGGTTTTGACTGTGCAATTTTGAGCTGAATGCCTTGAAACTTGATATGAGGATACTTGACCATCTTTGTAGGCATATGAGACTTGATTGGGCCTTTGAAAACTTCATTTTCTTGATCAGAACACAAACCCTAGTTTTGACTGTATAGGAGACAGTTGCACTGCACAACCCTTGGGGAATTTTGTGACTTGGCCTTAGCAATTTCTTGAAGAATATGGGAGGGAAAATTTTGGGGTACAACAGTTGCCCCTGTTCAATCTTCTTAGACCTGAGGATGCAGATTGGCTGACGTGCCTTTCGTAATCCGAGGGTAGAAGATGATTGGACACTAGAGTGCCCAGAAATTTGCGCTCACATAGTAGCAGTGATAGTGGAATGGGCTTATAGATGCCATTTGACGATTGCTGGGTAGGATGATGGGCTTATAGATGCCATCTGGATGTTGATCGCATAGGAGATTCCTTAGCGAGAACCTGCATACCTGCAAAAGAGAAAAATGAGTACCTGACACGTTGCAGGAGCTGATTTTAAATGTTTGGTATAGACGTGCCCTGACTGGTTACAGGAGCTGAGTCTGGAGCTTCAAACGCTGATGAATGAACCAGGGATGGTTACTGCCTTAGCATGGATGGTAAGAGAACCTTGGGCGATTTCAACTTCAACAACGCTCGTTGAGAAAAATCTTGGGTGTCATCTACTGGAATAAGAATCAGGGAGATCTTAGGGTCGATCTGACTGAACCAGCGAGGCCTTTGACTGGGTAGGAATCAGGAAAATCTTAGGATCGATTTAACTGAACCGGTCTAGGTCTTGAAACGTCTTCAACTGGATAAGTATCAGGGAGATCTTAGGGTCGATCTGACTGAACCAGAGAAGGCCTTGGACTGGGTAAGAATCAGGGAAATCTTAGGGTCGATTTAACTGAACCGGTCTAGGTCTTGAAACATCTTCAACTGGATAAGCATCAGGGAGATCTTAGGGTCGATCTGACTGAACCAGAGAAGGCCTTTGACTGGATAAGCATCAGGAAAATCTTAGGGTCGATTTAACTGAACCGGACAAGGTCTTGAAATATCTTCAACTGGATAAGCATCAGGGAGATCATAGGGTCGATCTGACTGAACCAGAGAAGGCCTTGGACTGGGTAAGAATCAGGGAAATCTTAGGGTCGATTTAACTGAACCGGTCTAGGTCTTGAAACATCTTCAACTGGATAAGCATCAGGGAGATCTTAGGGTCGATCTGACTGAACCAGAGAAGGCCTTTGACTGGATAAGCATCAGGAAAACCTTAGGGTCGATTTAACTGAACCGGACAAGGTCTTGAAATATCTTCAACTGGATAAGCATCAGGGAGATCATAGGGTCGATCTGACTGAACCAGAGAAGGCCTTTGACTGGATAAGCATCAGGAAAATCTTAGGGTCGATTTAACTGAACCGGTCTAGGTCTTGAAATATCTTCAATTGGATAAGCATCAGGGAGATCTTAGGGTCGATCTGACTGAACCAAGAGAAGGCCTTTGACTGGATAAGCATCAGGAAAATCTTAGGGTCGATTTAACTGAACCGGTCAAAATCTTGAGACGTGATTGAGAATTTCAACTGTATCTTTCCTGAAAGGTAAAGGTCAGTCATATGCAATGCATGATATGGATCAAGCAATGATGTTCTCGATATAAATGAGACTTGTATGATGCAATGCGTTATGCATGCTGTAATGATGTATGTGATGTTTTATGTATGTTTTCGTCTAGGAAAGTAAATCCTTGACGGGTGCCGGGAAGTCGTATCCTGGGCTGATATTGAGGAATAAATTTTGCTTCCGCTGGGGATGATAACTGCAAGAATACCGGTAGGAGAAGATAATTCCGTTGAGGAATAAACTTGGCAAATGAAGCGTCTGCGGGGAGAAAAGATACTCTAGCGACTATGCTGGGAAGCGGTACTCTGTGGGGATAGAGATGCTTTGCTGAATTGTTGATAACTTGCTGAGGATACCCTTGTTGTATGAAGTGTTGACGGACTTCACTGGGGTAAGAAGACTTCGGCGACGACGCTCTTTCCGTGGCTTTTGGCTGAGGATAACCCAGTTATATCCTGTTAAGGAAATAACTCTTTAAATCAAGCCGGACGACGCGTTCGTGCTCTGCGAAGGATAAGCTTCCAGAATTTACTGGGGATAAGCTTACTGCTTGGGGATATGAATTCCATCTTTCCTGGGGAGTTAGATTGGACTCTTCTGGGGGAGTTTTGATATGCTGGGGAAGTGATTCCTTTGAACGTTGATATACCGCCGGGGAACAATCTTTAGACCAAGACTGCCGGGGATGCTTGTTAAGAATATGTGCTGCTGGGGAAGTATTTGAGATCTACGGGAGGATACTCAATTTCCTTTGATATTTGATGATAGCTTGGAGAAGAATGTATTGTTTTGTTGAACCACTCTCTGGGGATTTAAAATGTACCGGTTATGTTCTTTAGCTGAACCTGTCTTGGTACCTTGGAGGATAGAACAATTAGACTGCTCAGACAACTCTTTATTGCCCCTGTTTCTAGTGGCACCTGCAACTAATTCCTTTGTTTCGTATGCAAATATTTATGAGTTAGCAAATTATTGTCAATGCATACATCACAAATTGAACCTTGGACGTTCTTCGCAAAACAAAACAGAAAAAGAAAAACACTTGGCACGTTTAACTGAAGATATATTTTTATTAATTTTTGAATGGCCTGAATAGGCGTTTTGTGTACAAGAGGCTGACGTCCTAGTAAGAGGTACGTCGCCGAACAAAAGAGTTTATACAAGTTTTGTACAAAAGCAAATAAAACAGCTGTGTGAAAGATGAATGATCCACTGGGTTTCAACTCTGCTATTGCCTTTATAACTCCGAGCGTCTCATCACTTGATGACCTTGGTTGAAGGTGAAGCTGACTGATCGATGCCGTCTGAGCTTGATGCAGATACCGGATTCTGGATGCAAAGTGATCAATGAGACATAGTTTTACGCTTTATCCCTAATTTTTGCCTGGACCGCCCTTTCGGGTTTTCAGTCCACCGGGATACCCATTTTTGCCCAAGCCGCCTTTTCAGGTTTTCGACTTGCCGGGTGTACAGATTTTTTTCATTTCATCCCTTCATTTTGCCCGAACCCTTTTGGTTCGACAGGAAGCCCTAATTTTTGCCTAGGCGTGTCAGCCTAGCGGGTCTTTTTTCATGCGTAGTATTTTTTAACTATGTCTGCATTGGCGGGGTGAGGAAGGTCGTCACCATCCATGTTGGTTAAGATCATTGCTCCTCCTGAGAACACATGCTTAACCACAAATGGCCCTTCGTATGTAGGGGTCCATTTGCCCCTTGGATCACTCTGAGGAAGGATGATTCTCTTGATCACCAGATCCCCAACTTGATATTCCTGTGGTCTGACCTTTTTGTTAAATGTCCTGATCATCCGTTTCTGATACGTCTGACCATGGCAGATAGCAGCAAGTCTCTTTTCGTCAATGAGGTTGAGCTGATCAAGTCGTGTCTGGATCCAATCATCTTCTTTCAGATTTGCATCCTTCATTATCCGGAGAGAGGGTACTTGCACTTCGATCGGCAAGACTGCCTCCATGCCATAAACCAGAGAGAAGGGAGTTGCCCCGGTTGACGTCCTAGCTGAGGTACGGTACCCATGCAGAGCGAACGGTAACATCTCGTGCCAATCTTTGTAGGTCACTGTCATTTTTTGCACGATCTTCTTGATGTTTTTGTTAGCTGCTTCTACAGCCCCATTCATCTTCGGTCTGTAAGGAGAAGAATTGTGGTGCTGTATCTTGAACTGTTCGCAAAGTTCAGCAATCATCTTATTGTTCAGATTGGTACCGTTGTCTGTAATAATCCGCTCAGGGACGCCGTACCGACAGATCAGATTGTGTCGAATAAACCGTGCCACAACAGTCTTGGTTACTGTAGCATAGGATGCTGCCTCAACCCATTTCGTAAAATAATCAATCGCCACTAGGATGAAGCGATGTCCGTTGGATGCCGTAGGTTTAATCTCGCCGATCATGTCTATGCCCCACATTGCAAACGGCCAAGGCGCAGTCAGAACATTCAGGGGAACCGGAGGAACATGCACCTTATCTGCATAGATCTGGCACTTGTGGCATGTCCTGGAATGTTGGTAGCAATCAGCTTCCATGGTGGACCAGTAATATCCTGCCCGTAGGATTTTCTTAGCCATAGTATGTCCACTGGAATGCGTACCAAAGGTCCCTTCATGTAGCTCTTCCATGATTCTTTCCGCTTCAGTCTTATCCACACAACGCAGTAAGGTTGAATCATGGTTTCGCTTGTACAAGATGCCGTTGCTTAGGAAGAATTTTGCTGCGAACCTCCTCAGGAATTTCTTATCGTTGATAGAGGCACCTTCAGGGTATTCCTGAGCTTCCAGATATCTCTTCACTTCGTGGTACCAAGGCTTCTCAGTTACCAATTCAGTTTCGAGATCACAACAATATGCCGGTTCGTCCAGTTTCCAGATGATGATCCAGGGAGCTTCATTATCCCATTTGACCTTGAACATTGAAGACATTGTAGCTAACGCGTCCGCTAACTGATTCTCTTCTCTTGGAAAGTGTTTGAAGGTTATCTCTGTGAAGTGGGGAATCAGGGTCAACACACATTCTCTGTAAGGAATCAAGTTTGGATGTTTCGTATCCCACTCTCCTTTGATCTGATTGATCACCAGAGCGGAATCTCCGAAGACACTTAGAAATTTGATCCTTAGGTCAATCGCAGCTTGAAGACCCATGATACACGCCTCATACTCCGCCATGTTGTTGGTACAGTTGAAACATAGCCGGGCAGTGAGTGGAGTATGAGTACCTTGAGGGGATATGATTATGGCGCCGATACCATTTCCCAAAGCATTGGAGGCTCCGTCAAAGTGCATAGACCATCGGGATCCTGGTTCAGGTCCTTCATCCGGTCCAGGTACTTCACAATCAGTTACAATCATGATGCTTTCATCCGGAAACTCGAAGTTCATTGATTGGTAGTCATCTACAGCTTGATGAGCTAAGTGGTCTGCCAATACACTCCCCTTGATGGCTTTCTGGGTTGTGTACTGAATGTCGTATTCCGTCAAGATCATTTGCCATCTTGCAATTCTCCCAGACAGAGCAGGCTTTTCGAATATGTACTTTATAGGATCCATCTTTGAGATCAACAAGGTAGTGTGAGTCAGCATATACTGTCTCAGCCGGCGAGCAGCCCATACCAAAGCGCAGCAAGTTTTCTCGAGCAGTGAGTATCGGGTCTCACAGTCGGTAAACTTTTTGCTAAGGTAATAAATGGCGTGCTCTTTTCGGCCAGACTCGTCATGCTGCCCCAGCACACACCCCATTGAGTTGTCGAGTACTGTCAGATATAGGATCAGAGGTCTCCCTTCAACCGGTGGCATAAGGATAGGTGGTTCTTGGAGATACTCTTTGATTTTGTCGAAAGCAGCCTGACATTCATCGTTCCAACGTACTACCTGATCTTTCTTCAGCAGCTTGAAGATTGGCTCACAGGTAGCAGTCAGATGTGAGATGAATCGAGCGATGTAATTCAGGCGTCCTAAAAAGCCTCTGACTTCCTTCTCTGTCTTAGGCACTGGCATCTCTTGAATAGCTTTGACCTTAGCAGGGTCCACTTGAATACCTTTATCACTAACCACGAAGCCTAGCAACTTCCCAGATCTTACCCCGAAGGTGCACTTGTTCGGGTTCAATCTCAGCTTGTACAGTTTCAACCGATCGAACAACTTCTGTAGATGATCTAGGTGCTCTTCCTCAGTCTGGGACCTAGCGATCATGTCGTCCACATACACTTCTATCTCATGATGGATCATGTCGTGAAATAAGGCAACCATGGCACGTTGGTAGGTCGCCTCAGCGTTCTTTAGTCCAAACGGCATGACCTTGTAACAGAAGGTGCCCCACTGAGTAACAAATGTAGTCTTTTCCATGTCTTCAGGTGCCATCTTGATCTGATTGTAACCTGAAAAGCCATCCATGAAAGAGAATACTTTGTGTTGAGTTGTATTATCCACAAGGACATCAATGTGAGGTAAGGGGAAGTCATCCTTGGGGCTGGCCCTGTTCAGATCCCTGTAATCTACACACATTCTGACCTTACCGTCCTTCTTAGGTACCGGCACCACATTAGCAACCCACTGAGGATAAGAAGTCACTGCGAGGAACCCGGCATCGAACTGCTTCATGACCTCGGCTTTAATCTTTTCGGACATTTCTGGACGCATCCGACGGACCTTTTGCTTCACTGGAGGGCAGTCTTCCTTAGTCGGCAAGTGATGGACGACAATATCGGTATCCAACCCTGGCATGTCTTCGTAGGACCAGGCAAAGATCTCCATATAGTCATGTAACATCTTGGTTAACCGTTGCTTCACGCTGAGCTCTAGGTTAGCACCAATCTTTACCTCCCTCCTGTCTGTTTCAGTACCCAGGTTTATAGTTTCCACTGGCTCTTCACGGGGTTGAATTGCCCTCTCTTCCTGAAGCAACAGTCTAGCAAGCTCGCCAGGCACTTCGCAATCATCTTCACCTTCGTCTTCGGCTAAGTTGATCGGATTTTCGAAGTCATAGCCGGCATTAGCAGAGTTGTTATCAGTGAGATCCAGAGTGGATTGGAACCTGTATGAGTGAGTGTGTGTGTAAATACAGCTGTTTTTGAAAATTATGTAAAGGAAAGGAAAGATAGAAAAGGAACACAATATTTGCAATGCGACAAACGTCCAAGATTTTCATTCATGATGTATAAAATGACAGTTTGTATGCCCTCACAAATAGAACCATGGTGCCTCGGGTAAGACACCGGGCCATAGAGTTTATCACTGTTTATTACAAAATATAACGAAACAAAGAAATTTATTACTGCGTCACAAAGGTCACAGGGGTATGGTCCTTTGCACTCCAATTGTTCAATCCGTCTTCGGCCGTTGGGTAAATCCAGCTGTTGAATTCGGCTTCATCCACTTCATGGTCTTCCCCAACAGCAATCACTTCTGAACTTTTAATAAATACTGGAGGTCTTCCGATCTTTGCTTTCCTTATAGCCCTTTGACCTTCTGAGGTAAAACCCAGCCCAAGTTTATCAGTCTTCTGGGTGAAGTCTGGAAGTCTGCCCCAGTCGGTACATTCACCCTTCTGCACCACAGCCCTGGCATCCTTCAGGGAAGCCATCTTCAATGGACCACTTGCTTCTGTTGTTTCTGCCGCAATTGGAAACACCTCCTCGAAATGCTGAAAGGGGGTCTCAATGAACTCCCCATCCATCT
The DNA here is from genome assembly GCA_948472305.1 of Vicia faba. Taxonomy (NCBI): domain Eukaryota; kingdom Viridiplantae; phylum Streptophyta; class Magnoliopsida; order Fabales; family Fabaceae; genus Vicia; species Vicia faba. The sequence continues at coordinate 573,728,602 of OX451738.1, forward strand.
CAATGTATCTGAACGAGTTTAGGTGACTCACCATATATTCTTCCTCACCTTGCACGGTGACAATCTTCCCTCTGACGGGTTACTTCAGCTTTTGATGCAAGGTAGAGGTCACTGCCCCAGCCTTATGTATCCAGGGTCGACCCAGCAGACAAGAGTAAGATGGACGGATATCCATCACATAAAAAGTGGAGTCGAACACCTGAGAGCCCACACGAATCGGAATGTCAACTTCCCCATGGACCATCCTCTTCGAACCGTCAAAGGCCCTGACGATGATGTTGCTGGGTTTCAAATCCAGGCCTTCACAATCTAGACGATCCAGAGCCTTCTTGGGTAGCACATTCAAAGATGACCCAGTATCAACCAACACATGTGCCAAGGTGGTGCCCCTGCATTCAATTGAGACATGCAGAGCATCATTATGATTTCTCCCCTTTGAGGTCAAATCAGCATCTGAGAAGCCCAAGCCATTATCTGCCGTCAGACTTGCCACGCAATCAGTGAACTGGACTGCAGAGGTTTCATGTGGCACATGGGCCGTCTTGAGGAATGAGATGAGGGCCTTTGCATGTGCCTCAGAGCACAGCAGTAAAGAGAGCATGGAGATCTTGGAGGGCGTATGCCCCAGCTGTTCCACAACATTAAAATCGCTCTTTTTTATAATCTTCAAAATCTCCTCCATCTCTTGTGGGGAGGCCTCGGCAGCTATGGGTATGGGTGCCTCCATCTGGGCAGGCTCAGTTTCGATTCCCTTGCCCCGAGCATTGGATGACTCGGCAGCAGGAGAAACAGCAGCAGGAACAACAACTTGATCAGCAACGGGAGTAGGTGTACTTGCAGGAATTATCAGGAGCGGTCTTCGGGCAGCAGGTGGCGCAATGTCAGGCGAGAAGAGCCTGCCACTGCGGGTAACTTTGGCCGGGCCAGTGATGTCACAGATGCTGGCGCCAGCGTTGAGCTCTTGTTTAATCCCGTTTATATATACATCTGCCCCATAGTGCCAAGGGACAGCTTTATTAGATACATAGGGCAGGGGCCCAGGAACAGTGATAGTAACAGGTGCAACGGTCAGAATTTGGATGGGCTTCTTCTGGAGAGCCGGGATCGGATTATTGAAGATAGTCACCACAGAGACTTCTTCTATTGGAACCAAACGAACAGCAGACTTCTTGAATAGAATCTCCTTGCTATCCATTAAGCTTTGGATGCCTAACTTTAGCAAGGGACAACCGGATGGGGACACGGCACAGAATAGGCAACCCTCACTACAACCCGGAAATAAACCGGCCTGCAGTAGGTTCTTCTTGACGATCTTTAGAGGAGTGGCTAGATCATCCACAGAAACAGCATAGACGTCTTCATCAACAGCATTTACCCCGTGCTGAGGCATAGGGGCAGTGACTACATTTGGCTTTGCAGGCGCTTCGAATTGTATCTCCTTAGCATCGATAAGGTCTTGCACCTTATTCTTTAACGCCCAACAGTCATCAGTAGAGTGCCCCGGGCTTTCTGAGTGGTAAGCACAACGAGCATTCGGGTTGTACTTGGGGGATGCAGTATTTGGAAACTTCGGCGCCTCCCTGACAGTCACTAAATTAGTTGCGAGCAACTGTGGCAGGATCTGCGACAAGGTCATGTTTAAACGGGAGAATTCTCTCCGGGGTCTTTCCACCTTCTGAGCATTGTTTGGCCGGGGAGCGGCAGCAGGCTTAGCAATCATTACCGCACTGACAGATTGGCGGTGCTCATTTCTTTCTGATCTCCTAGAACCATATACGGCGCTAGACTCCTTCTTGAAGGGTTTCTTCTCCGAACTAGATGATGATGCACCCTTTGCAATCTTTCCAGATTTCAGCCCAGCTTCAATTCTCTCTCCAGTTAAGATCAAATCAGTGAAACCAGCAGAAGAATTCCCAATGAGATGGTTAAAGAATGGCCCAGATAGGGTCCCCAAGAACATGTCAACCAACTCCCGATCAGTCAAGGGTGGCTGCACCCTGCCAGCCAGGTCTCTCCACTTCTGCGCATATTCCTTAAAACCTTCGCTTGCGCCTAACGCCATACCCTGGAGTTGGGTACGTGTGGGGGCAAGGTCGGCATTATACTGATACTGCTTGTAGAAAGCAGTAGCCAGCTCCTCCCAGTTACGAACTTTGGTCCCATCCAGCTGATAGAACCATTCGAGATGAGTCCCTGAAAGACTCTCCTGGAAGAAGTGGATCCATAGATTCTTGTCCGCAGAGTACGGCTGAATTTTCCGAACATAGGACCTTAAGTGCAGCTTGGGACAAGACGCCCCGTCATACTTCGAGAAGGATGGTGCTTTGAATTTATGCGGGATAATTACACCAGTCGACAAACCCAGATCTCCGAAATCCAGCCCAGGTGCCTGTTGCACCTCCATAGCCTTCAACCTGTCCTCCAATTGTTTGTACCTGTCATCTGCAGGAGGGTACTGCTCCTCATCGAAATCTGTCTCGTTGTCGGAGACGACCGGACTAGGAACCTTTACTTCTGCCTGAGAAGGACTCCTGCCAACAGAAGAACCAGCCTCTTCATGCTGCAGAGTATTACCCAACCTTCGGCCCGAGCTGAACAGAACAGTTCTTCTCTTCTTCTTCTTCTCCTTCTTCAGGAGCATAATCTTCAGTTCTTCTTGGCCTTTAGCTAGACCCATGATTAGTTCTTGAAACTGCGCATTCTGCGCCTGGAGAGCCTTGATTGATGTCTCAGTTGATTCAGATCCGGGATTCATGATGCTGAAATAAACAGCGAAGAACTGTAAGCAACCTGAAAAGGGGAAAAACCTGCTATGCACATGATGTATGAAATGCGTATGCAATGCATTCAAGGGTTCGAAAGTTCAAATTTGTTGTAGACAAGAAAAGAACACACGTTATCATTAAAGAAATCATTGTTTAATACATCAAGGCCTCATGGGCAAAAAATACAAAAATCAAGTCAATCCCAAAATACACTGCGCATCCTTTTCGGAGCTATGTAGGTGTTGAGATTCCTCTCCTCATGCAACAGGCGAGTGAGCTCCAGGACTTTCTTTTCACTGGCATGCAGACTAGTCTCAAGAGAATTCCTTTCCTCCTTAAGCTGGACCCAGCTCTTCTGCATCTCTTCCCAGGATGTGGGCATATCAGGGTGCTGAATAACATGAGACACTTCCCCTTCCAAGACAAGTTCTTTGATTACTGGAAGCATGTGAGGATAAGGCATTACTAACTTCTGGGAGCGGGCGCGTACCCACTTGAGATAAGGTTCCAACGGGATGGAGTTCCTGTGCCCCAGTGTCTTGCTGTCTATCCTACTAGGAATCCTCCAAGCTCTGATAAATCTCTGACGAAGTCCTTGAGTATCATTGTCGAAGTCAAAAACTATGTCGGGAATTAACATGTCATGAGGACCATCCCTCCGAGCATAACCAAACTGTCTCCAAGCCAGGCATGGATTATAAGTAATACCCCCCCTGATTCCAAGTAAAGGAACATTAGGGTACTCCCCACACCGATCAATGATAGTGACATCTCCTCTGGATCTAGGACACCAATGTATATCTGCATGTGTAAGAGTCATCAACCGTTGTGACCATCTCAAACCCCGCTCATTCTTCAAGACTGATTGCGGAAGGTGCGAAATAAACCACCTTCCCAGGAGAGGAGTGCAACACATAAGGACACCTCTTTTTCTCATGGTTCGAGTGTAACATGAGTGAAGGATGTCCCCCAACAACGTAGGTATAGGATTCCTGGACATAAAGATCTGAAGGGCACTGATATCAATGAGCTGATCTGGGTTAGGGAACAACACCAAACCATAAACAAGGAGGGCCACAACCTCTTCAAAAGCTTGCAAGTCAAGGGAGTTCCAACATTCATGGGCCTTCTCAAACAGAAACCTGGCTAAGAACCCTTTGATACCACTTCTGACTTCCCAATGTCCCTTGAGGTCAGATGACTGTAGGTGCAAGGCTTTAGCAATCTCTTCCAGCTTAGGTTCCTTTTCTGTACCGTTGAAGGGTAGCTGATCAAGGATAGGGATCTTCAAGAGCCGGGAGAACTCCTCCAATGTAGGTACCAACTGATAGTCCAAGAAGGTAAAGCAGTGATGCAGAGGGTCAAAGAATTGGAACAAGACCTTTATCATATCTTCCTCAATGTTGGTGTTGACCAAGCTGATGAGGCTTCCATGCCTGTCACTGAATGAAGAGTTATCGGGAATCCTGGATATAAGCTCCTTAAGCTGAGGAGGGATCCTTACAAGATTGACCTGAATTGTCTTTCTACGAACAGTTTCCATGTCCTACAAAACAAGAGCAAAGATGAAAATTCGAACCCCTGAAATGGTTAGTCAATGCATATGATGCTGGATGATGTCATGATGCTATGATTAAACACACCACAGATATTTACAAAGACAAACATGTAAGGTACACAAGGCACACAAGACAAGCCCTTAAGGTTTAAGGCCAGCATGGGGTCTGGGTAGTACCCTCTTGAAGTAGGTGGGTTCAACCTGTCCTAATCAAAGTAACCGGGTTCTAAGGTTCCCAATATCACGGGATTGCTTTCATTGTTCATCGTTTCGATTTAGCCACTGAACTGGCGACCGAAATATTCCAGGAAAGCAACCCTCCATTGGGTGTAGTATCGAGTATCAACCAACCTCGGACTGCACCAAAGTCAGTTATCTCACTACCCTAAAGAGGCCAAGATAGTTCAATTAAGGTTCCTAAGGTCTGTTGATGCTTCACGACACCACGCGGAGGCCCCGTACTCTCCTTGACTGAACTCAAGGGTTACCGGTACACACCAAAGTGCCACATCAACGTAGCAGACTGCTTCAACCATGTCGGTATACCCCGCACAGTTCCCTCACAGCCTTGTTGCTACTTTCTAAGAAGGTATCCCCCAGATCCGGGTTAGGATCTATAGAACTCCCAAGCAACCCACAATTTAAAGCACACAAAGCAATACAATTGAAAACATAGTTATGACCTAGCCCTAAGGTACACCTCACTTTAAGATTTTCCCCAGCAGAGTCGCCAGTTCTGTGATCGGTGGATCTGGAACTGACTGTTTAACGCTGGTTCACGAAATGTCGCGGAAGCAAGAGTCGCCACCGTCTTTTATTTTCTCCAATAGGAAAGGACAAAAGCACAGAAAAATTCCTTTAAAGAGATTGCTCTCGGTTCGGGAGGTAGGTTATAGAAAGGGAAGGTGTTAGCACCCTTTCTATCCATGGTTATCCATGGGCTCTTAGGTACTTGCTCAATGTGTTTTCAAAATTCTTTTCAATGTGGGTTTAAAAAGTTTCTCTGAAAAATTTCAGTTCGACTCATACGTCAGAGTGTTTGAAAATTTTGCTTTGAAAGCTTTTGAAAATGTGGTGGTGTGAAAAGTATTTTTGTTTGAAATTAGAGCAAGTATCCTTGAGAACCTACCTACCCTAAGGAATTCGTCTGTGTAAATGTCCTTTAAAGTAGTGCCATCCCACCATTGAGAGGTAGGTAGCACCACCGTTGGAGGTGTTCGGGTCAATTCGAGTTTTAGGGACGCGGTGATCACCAGAGCAATGGGAAGACACCTTAGAAGCTACCCTCATGCCAGGTTCCCGGATCATGAGGACTTACTAAGACGTCCTCTACTCGACGATCACCTTTCGAAAGGCAACAGTGAGGCGTACCCTAGGGGTGGTGTGTGTGAATTGTGTGTCATGTTTCAGTTATTTGTCTTGTCATGTTTATTTGTGTTCTACGCTTGATTTTAATTAAGACATTCATTCTTGCATGCTTTTTAACAGTTATAAAGTTTGCGGGAAAATAAATCTACAGCTATTACAAATGGCGCGGGTCCACATCGCCAAAATTAAACCGGACCCGATTTAGCGAAAAATAAATAATGCGAAGTAAATAAAAGTGCGAGAAATTTAAATTACAATGCTTTGGGAGAGATACAAAATTATAATAAACGATAAAGTAAAATGCGCGAAATAAAATAATTAAAACAATGGGCGTTGGACCCTTTTACAAAAATATTTAAAGTTAATGAATTAATTAAGGAGGAATTAAAATTAAAGATTTAAAAGGAATGTTTTTTTTGGTATTTTTGTATTTTTTAGATTAAATAAGAAAAAGGATTAATTATAATTAAAGTAAAATGTCCAAACCCTAATTCTAATGTTTTCTTTATTTATTAGGAAAGAATTAAATTAAAACCTAAATTAAACCCTAAATTATTTATGTACAATTTTTAATTTATGAAAATAAATAACTAATATTATTATTCTGAAAAAAAGGGAAAAATTAAAAAGAAAATAAAAGTTATTAAACCTAAACTCTATTTTTTTGGATTTTAGTTTTTAAAAAGAATTAAATTTGTAACCTAATTAAAACTAAATAATTACAAGCATTTATTTATGAAAATAATCATAATATAAGTATTTATTAATTTTTTTGTCGTTTCTGAATTTTAATGTTTTTATGTTTTTTTTTGTAAAAATAAATTAATTAAATTAAACAATCAAGAAAACAAAATAATTATTTAAATAAAATATAAGAAAAATAAAAGGAAGGCAAACCAGGGGGGGTAGCCCCAATTTAGGAGGTTCAGGCCTGGAATTTTGGCCCATTAAGCTTGAATTTCATTGACTTTTGGAATTACGTATGACACGTTTGACTAAGGCGTAGCATGTTCTTCAATCCTGGCCTTTGACGTGGATGTTCTGGGACGCGTGGAGATTGATTGTTGGGCGTGTATGATGATCCTGAATGTTATGCCTGCATACAATCATTAAAGGAAAAATAACATGAAATTATTCAGACCTGGGGTTCGAACCCAGGTCTTATGCCTTGCCAATGCCTTCCCTGACCACTACGCCATGTGAATTCTATTTAATATATAATATCCAATAAATAATATAAAGGCAAATGCGTTAATGGCCTGGAAAAGCGCGCGCGTTTTTAAACGCACCAACCATCAGGTGACACGGCTTCGTCTTCCTCCCTGTCCCTGTAAACAAAACAAAATAGGCAACGGTTTTGCAACGTGGTGTTAGATGGCTTTTAGAAAAATAGCGAATAGCTCAATTCTAATTATAAATTAGGCGCGACTGTATCAACTTCTTCGTCCAGGTGCGTTGAGTGTAATGGTGTAGGTCTGGAACCCTAATTTTACTTCGTTTGAGAAGCCCTAATTTTGAATCCTGAAAACCCTAATATTTAACAATGGCAAAAACGCATATATGGCACAAAAACATAATTGAATATGTTAGTCAGCTTAGAAACATCATTATGAGCAAGAATCCATAAAGAAAAATGCAAAAGGATGCTTGAATTATGCTATGCGATTTCAAGAATTTTGCTTCACAGTTTGACTTATGGATACCAATTCAGGGCGTTTTGGTTGATGTTAAGGATTGGCACACGTTCAGGGTTATCCCAGGAACCTAATGGAATGGAAGTTGAGGCTTGAATCGTCCTCTAACCTTGAAAACAGTTTTGAACCTTATGGAAAAAATTTCAATGTGTAAAGTGTTCTTGGGGCGCAGCTTTTTTGTGTTAAGGCATTAGGTCTTTGATTCTGAATATGTAGTGAGCATGCTAGGTCAACAAAACTTGACAAAATCCCAAGCATTCAATGATTTCAATCTTTGATTTTGTAAGATCTTTTTTGAATCTTTTTTCATGTGTATTTGGTTCAATCATGCTCCAATCAACCAAAACTTGCCTAATTAAGATGTGCACGAAATCTTGAATCTAGAATGTGCATAAAAAGATTTTTTAGGTCAAGCTTTATATTTTTCATGTATTAAAATAATTTAAATGAATTAATATTAATATAAATTCAAATAAATAATTAAAAAATGAGAAAATACTTCCCTTTGGGCCTAATGGTCGTGCATAGGCTTGGCATGAAGAAACTTGGAAGAAAAATGGGCCCATTTGCATTTTTAGGTCATTTGAACCATTGTTGACTTTTCAAAATTCCCAAAAATTTCCCAACTTTCACAAGGCATAACTTGCTCAATTTTTAGGCTTTTCACATGTTCTTGGACATTTTGGAAAGGTCTTTGAGTCCTTTAACCAATTCCTTTGGTCCCATGTCATTTTGATTTACCAATCTCAAGTTATGGCCTTTGACTTAAAGTCCCCTTTTGTTGACTTTTGAAAATGACCTATAATGTTGAAATTGATAACTTTTTGTGAGAGCATTTCTTGGACTTGAAATATGAAGATGAATTGTAGGAAATGTCTTTCTCTTCAAAATGAGCTTTGGATGGAATTTTTCTGATAATCCATGTGAAAGTTATGCCCTGGTCAATTTCAGTTGACTTTTTCAGCTGTCCAAATATAGTAACTTTTGCATCTTTGATGATTTCTGAGCCAAATTTTGAGAATCATGATCAAGCATTGATCAAATGATGTTTGTGGCTTCAAAATGATATGTTGACCAAAAATTTGAACTTTTGACTGTCAAATGACCATTTTGCCCCTACAGTTGACTGTAGTGCAATCTAGGGTTTTGACTGTGCAATTTTGAGCTGAATGCCTTGAAACTTGATATGAGGATACTTGACCATCTTTGTAGGCATATGAGACTTGATTGGGCCTTTGAAAACTTCATTTTCTTGATCAGAACACAAACCCTAGTTTTGACTGTATAGGAGACAGTTGCACTGCACAACCCTTGGGGAATTTTGTGACTTGGCCTTAGCAATTTCTTGAAGAATATGGGAGGGCAAATTTTGGGGTACAACAATAAAGATGGAGTTACAGTTATGGAAAAGGGTTAGGGATGAGTTGTATTTGATGTTTAGAAGCTTTAGGAACCAAAAGGCTTGGAAACACACGAGGGAGATGTGAGTTTCAAGTTTTTGGTTAGATTATGCAACAATGGAGTTTTTTGATACAGTTTTGAGTTCTAAGGACATTGAGGGATTATGTATGCGTGTGTTTTGATGCAAATGACTTGTGCATAAGTAAGGAAAAGGTTATGAGGCTTGAGAGGGTCAGAATCACACAAGTACAAGTTATGGATATGTTACTTAATTTTTAAGAAAAGTGAAAACATGGTTTCTGTTAGAACAAAGTTTGAATCTACTACCCTAAGTTTAAGTTTTGATGATAACAAAATGAAAGGATATATAAATTATGTGATTCATATAAGAACTATTTGCTACCTAAAATATTACCTTCTGTTTTGCAGAAACTCTGATAGGTATCAGCAAAAGTACATCTTAATCAGCATCAGAATATTGGTTATCAACGTCAGCATCAGAAGATGCTATATCAGAATACCAGAATCAGAAGAACAACTCACGCGTATGCTGAAGCTTGATGAACAGAACTGCGCTCAACACTCTGATAAAGACAACAACAGTTCATCAGCACTTAAGCAGAGTCAGAATGAGCCAAAGCCAGAACACGCTTTAAGTAGCAACGGTACTGTGCATTCAAAGCAAATTATTACCAACGGCATCATTCCAGACAAGATCTGCTCAATAAGGAAAGTTTGTTATTGGCATTGAATCAAGATTATTGCTCCAACGTTCAACAAATTTAGTGCTATATAAACAAGACAATGAAGATTGAATTGGCTAATGCTCTACATCATATTACACGCCTAAAAGCTAATCATCATCTTCCTTCTCTCAGTTTGCTAAAACGCTTCATATTTCCTTACTCAGTATTTTAGCAATCTAGTTTCAATAAGCTTAAATTGTGTAATATCATAGTTGTGATAAACAGTTTTGTAGAAAACATTCACACACCTAGATTTCTCTTCTTTGTAAGAAAGTGTTTCCTTGACAAACCGGTTTGTGGTTTGCATCAAGAAGGCTTTAGCAGTTGTTAAAGCAGATTGTAATATTCAGTTGAATATAGTGGATTAAGACCTCGTTGGAGAGAGGCGAAATCACCTTGACGGGTGGACTGGAGTAGTTTGAGATCAAACGAACCAGGATAAAAATATCTTGTTCATTGCATTGATTTTCAGTTTTACAATTCAACCCCCCTTCTTGTGTTTTTCACTTCTTCAATTGGCATCAGAGCGCCTGGTTCTGAGCTAAAACACTTAACCGTGTCAGTACAAGATCCAGCGTCAGAAAAACACAATGGCATGAAATTATTCTCACACCAGCAATGACAACCATGAGGACAGAGACAGATTCAGCGGGAAACCTCCAGTCTTTGATGGAGAAAACTTTGATTACTGGAAAGACAGAATTGAAAGCTTCTTTCTGGCACATGATGCTGATCTGTGGGATATGGTGACAGATGGATACACGCACCCTGTGAATGCAAGCGGTCATAAGATTGATAGGAAAACAATGTCTGACCAACAAAAGCGTGACTTCAAGAATCACCACAAGGCCAGAACCATCCTTCTCAGCGCCATCTCGTATGCTGAATATGAAAAGATCTCCAACAGAGACACAACAAAGAACATGTTTGACTCACTCAGAATGAAGCATGAGGGCAACGTTCAGGTCAAAGAAACTAAAGCTCTGGCGCTCATTCAGAAGTATGAGGCATTCAAAATGGAAGAAAGTGAATCCATTGAAACAATGTTCTCAAGATTCCAGATTCTGGTAGCTGGTCTCAAGGTTTTGGACAAAGGTTACTCTACTGCTGATCACGTCAAGAAAATCATCAGAAGCTTACCCAAGCAGTGGAGGCCAATGGTTACAACTCTGAAGCTAGCAAAAGATCTCAATAAAATTTCTCTGGAGGAACTTATTAGCTCCCTCAGAAGTCATGAGATAGAGCTAGAAGCTGATGAACCCCATAAGCAAGGTAAGCCTTTAGCATTAAAATCTAACAAAAAATCTGAGTCTAAAGTTTTGCAGGCAGTTGAAGAAACATCTGATGGATCCTCATCAGAAGAAGACGAACTCTCCCTCCTCTCCAGAAGAGTGAATCAACTGTGGAAGCAGAGGCAAAGGAAGTTCAGGAATTCCAGAAGATCTGATCAGAACGAGTCTTCTTCCAGATACAGAAGGACAGATTCTTCCTCTGGATACAGAAGATCTGAAGGCTCCTCAGGTAGCAGAAAGCCAAACACCAAGGACATCATCTGCTATGAGTGCAATGAGCAAGGACACTACAAGAGTGACTGCCCAAAGCTTCAGAGGGAAAAGCCCAAAAAGAAGTTTGGAAGAGAAAAGAAGAAAAGTCTCATGGCTACATGGGATGACTCTGACTCGTCTGAAGCTGACTAAGAATCAGATGATGAGAGAGCCAACATAGCTCTCACGGCCAACATTTCAGAAGATAGTGAAGCTTCTGAATCAGACTCAGAATCAGATACTGAAGAGGTATTTCCTGACTTTGCAGTTAATTTTACCAAGGCTGAACTTGCTGAAAGCCTTAATGAAATCCTGGAAAGGTATCAGCAGATTAGAGTTAAATTCAGAAACCTGAAAAGGAATCTTGAATCTGACTCTAATAAGACTGAGAGTCTTAAATTGGAGAATTCTGAGCTGAGAATTAAAATTTCAAAATTAGAAAATACTTTACAAAACTCTCAGAAGGAACCAATTTCTGAAACTCCCAGCAACGCTGATGAGATCATCAAGGAGTATGATCACAGTTTCCAGAAGTTCCTTGCTAAAAGCATAGATAGAAGCAAAATGGCTTCAATGATCTATGGAGTTAGCAGAAACGGCAGGAAGGGAATAGGATACCAAGGTAAGGTTCCTACACCAAAGAATGTCATGGATTTAACCATTAAACACACTCCTCTGAATTCACATTTTGTGTATGGTCACACACATGATATTAAATACACTAGCAGTAAGTACTCTGTGAAACCAAAATTCAACCAGAGTTTTGGTAAATCTAACAAATCAGGACCCAAGAAAATCTGGGTACCTAAGGATAAAATAATACATGTTGCAGATATCTTTAGCAGCAAATCAGAAATACCAGTCATGGTACCTGGACTCTGGCTGCTCGCGACACATGACGGGAAGAAGGCATATGTTCCAAATCCTGGAACTTAAGCCTGGAGGCCACGTTGCCTTTGGAGGCAATCAAAGGGGAAAGATCATTGGCTCTGGAACTGTAGGTAATGGAAATCTTCCCTCTATTAATAATGTTCTGCTAGTAGATGGATTAATGCATAATCTGTTATCCATAAGTCAATTAAGTGATAATGGTTATGATATAATCTTTAATCAAAAATCATGTAAAGCTGTTAGTCAGAAAGATGAGACTATGCTGTTTGATGGAAAGAGGAAAAACAAAATTTACAAAATCAAACTTTCTGAACTGAAAAGTCAGAATGTAAAGTGTCTTCTGTCTGTTAACAACGAGCAGTGGATCTGGTACAGAAGATTGGGGCATGTTAGTATGAGAAGAATATCTCAGATTAACAAACTCAATCTGGTCAGAGGACTTCCTAATTTGAAGTTCAATTCAGATGCTCTGTGTGAAGCATGTCAGAAAAGCTAGTTTGCAAAACCTCTTTTAAATCTAAAAATGTTGTTTCTACCTCTAAGCCATTAGAACTTCTGCACATTGACTTATTTGGACCAGTCAAAACTGCTTCAGTTAGTGGCAAGAAGTATGGGTTAGTAATCATAGATGAATATAACAGATGGACATGGGTAAAGTTCTTAAGACACAAGGACGAGTCACACTCTGTGTTTGTTACCTTCTGTAACCAAGTTCAGAATGAAAAGGATCTTAGAATCGTTAAAGTCAGAAGTGATCATGGTGGAGAGTTTGAAAACAAAGATTTTGAGTCATTCTTTAATGACAGAGGCATTCTGCATGATTTCTCTTGTCCTAGAACTCCCCAACAAAATGGAGTTGTAGAACGAAAGAACAGAACATTGCAAGAAATGGCCAGAACCATGATCAATGAGACAAACGTTGCTAAGATCTTCTGGGCAGAGGCAATAAACACAGCGTGCTACATTCAGAATAGAATCTCAATAAGACCTATTCTGGAAAAGACTCCATATGAATTATGGAAGAACAGAAAGCCCAACATTTCATATTTTCATCCATTTGGATGTACCTGTTTTATGTTAAATACAAAGAATTATTTGAACAAGTTTGACTCTAAAGCACAGAAGTGTATCATGTTAGGATACTCTGAACGCTCAAGAGGGTACAGAGTATATAATACAGAAACACATATTGTGGAAGAATCAATCAGTGTTCGTTTTGATGATAAGCTTGACTCTGAAAAGTCAAAGCAGAATGAAGTTTTTGTAGGTATGGAAATTGAATTTATAGGTTCTGAAGACAAGTCATCAGAAGCTCTCAACACAGACACTCCTTCAACGTCTGAAAGGAGCACTGCTAGCAATCCTACAACAGCTGCTGATCAACCTCAGAAGAGATTACCCAGAAGCAGCTTGGATCACCCAGAAGAGACTATCTTAGGAAGAAAGGAAGATCCAATCAGAACAAGAGCAAGCTTCAGAAACTCTGAAGAAACCCTCATGGGACTTGTGTCTCTGATTGAACCTTCTTCTATTGATGAAGCACTTCTGGATAATGACTGGATTCTGGAAATGCAAGAAGAGCTGAATCAATTCACCAGAAATGACATATGGGATCTTGTTCCCAGACCAAAAGGATTCAACGTCATTGGAACAAGATGGGTCTTCAGAAACAAGCTAAATGAACAAGGTGAAGTCATCAGAAACAAAGCACGACTGGTTGCACAAGGTTATAGTCAGCAAGAGGGGATAGACTATACAGAAACCTTTTCTCCAGTCGCCAGGTTAGAATCTATCAGACTTTTAATTTCATTTGCTGTTAATAGAGGCATCACTCTGTATCAGATGGATGTCAAAAGTGCATTTTTAAATGGTTATATAGAAGAAGAGGTTTATGTGCACCAACCCCCTGGTTTTGAAAATACAAAACATCCAGAACATGTTTTCAAACTAAAGAAGTCACTATATGGTCTGAAATAAGCTCCCAGAGCTTGGTATGAAAGACTAAGTAACTTTCTGTTAGAAAATGAATTCACCAGAGGGAAGGTGGACACTACCTTATTCTGTAAATCAGTTAAGAATGACATCTTAGTCTGTCAAATTTATGTTGATGATATTATTTTTGGTTCTACTAATCCTTCTCTTGGAAGAAAATTTGCCAAGTGTATGCAGGCAGAATTTGAGATGAGCCTCATGGGGGAACTGAAATTCTTTCTAGGAATTCAGATCAATCAAACTCCAGAGGGAACTTACATTCATCAGAGCAAATACATCAGAGATCTTATGAAGAAATTTGACCTCTCAGAATGTAAGCCATCAAAGATTCCAATGCATCCCACGTGCATTCTGGAAAGAGAAGAGGTAAGCAAAAATGTAGAACAGAAAGTCTACAGAGGTATGATTGGTTCTCTCCTTTATCTGACAGCTTCAAGACCTGATATATTATTCAGCGTATGTATTTGTGCTAGATTCCAATCAGATCCTAGAGAATCTCACTTAACAGCTGTTAAGCGAATTTTCAAGTATCTGAAAGGTACTACTAATCTGGGTTTATTTTATAGAAAATCTAGTGATTACAGTTTAGTAGGCTACTGCGATGCTGACTTTGCTGGAGACAGAGTAGAGCGTAAAAGTACTTCTGGAAGCTGCCAGTTTCTGGGAGAAAATATGATCTCTTGGTCCAGCAAAAGGCAATCCACAATTGCGCTATCAACAGCAGAAGCTGAGTACATAGCAGCAGCAGGATGTAGCACACAAATGCTCTGGATGAAAAGTCAGCTTGAAGACTTCCAGATTTTTGAGAGTAACATCCCTATACTCTGTGACAATTCTTCTGCTATTTGCTTAAGTAAGAATCCCATTTTACATTCTAGAGCTAAGCATATAGAAATAAAACATCACTTCATTAGGGACTATATTCAGAAAGGAATTTTGAACTTAAAATTTATAGATACAGACCATCAATGGGCTGATATCTTCACTAAACCCCTTTCTGAAGATAGGTTCAATTTCATTCTGAAACATCTCAGCATGAAAATCTGCCCAGAGTGAAAATGTTTTAATTCCATATATTTATCTTCAGAATGTATTTGTTTTACTGTGAACTTCTGATCAATCTCTTTTCAGAAAGATAGAACATGCAGATTGTATCAGATGCTAGTCTTAAAGATCTGAGCGTTTCAGCTCAAGGATAGACGTGCTGATCACTAAATCAAACAAGTGTCATCCAATCATCAGCAAATCTTTGAAGAAGAACGCGTGCACGCTTTTGAGAAGGCAAAACGCTGATTGGGTGCATTGAGACACATGTCTGGTAACCGTTTCAAGTATCTTTCTCAAATCCCCCAAAATCAGCAAGCATTAAATGAAAGTAATCATGTTTTTAAAACGTAATCATAATTTTATTTCTCTTTCTTGAAAACGTTTACCCTTTCAAAATATTCTGAAATCTATTTAAGAACGTTAATTTCTCATATTAATCTCTTACAGTTTCTCATTATCTCTCAAATATTTTCTGCATTCTCTCTGTGTTCATCTCTTTCAATCTTAAACCCTTTTTCTCAGAAAAACCCTAAGTGTGAACATGGCAACCTCCAGCAGTGCTTCTGCAGGTTCTCAAAAGAAAGCTTCCTCTGAACAGTACCAAGTTCCATTCAGAACACTCCTTACTCCAGTGAAGAATCTTGAAGTGTTATCTGAACTGATTATTGATTTTGGCAGTCTGAAAGAGAATGGCTTTGACTTGACAGAAGAAGTTAGGGCACAGAAATGGGAAAGGTATTTTGACAGGTTGGTTGGACCAACATTCCCAATGTTAGTCAAGGAGTTCTGGATTCATGCGACTGCTTCAACGCATCAAGTCACCTCCTACATAATGGGAAAGAAGATTGTGATCACTGAGGATCACATAGCAAAGTTGATTGGTTACAGTGGCAGTGGCGTCCGCTGTATTGATATGGCTGAAAGATGCTCTGACATTGGTGTCATAGCAGAACAGATTTTCACCCTTGGGGTGCCCAGCAGCAAAATCAGAGACCTCAAGGATCACCACAGAGTTTGGGCGAAGATAATTCTGGGGTGTTTTAATCATAGGAAGCCAACTAGTTCCCCTGATTACATAAATATAGATCAGCAGTTTCTGATCTATTTTATCAATCAGAAGGTAAATATCAACTTGGCTCATCTTCTGTTTAATCACCCTAGAACAAGCGTGAAGGAGACCAGGGAAGAAGAAAGAACAAAGAGGGATTGGATACCCTTTGGAAGGTTAATATCAGATATTCTGACTGAGAATAGGCTGATAGAGCACCTGATAGAAGCTCAAGAGTTAAGCACCATTGAACCAACTGTTGGCAAGCCTCTGAACGCGAAGAATCTGAAGAAAATGAAGTTAATAGAGAATATCAGAAAGGAACCCAACATTACTCCCACTGCTGACATCACCAACAGAAGAGTCCCACTGAGTGACTTTCCTTTATTTTCTGAGATAGAATCTAAACCAGTGGTGGTTCTCAAATACTTGGACGCGTGCAAGGCTGATGGTACAGATCCCAAGCTGAATATCAAAGATCTGCACCAACCTCAACCAGAAGTTACACTGAAGAAGACGAAGAAAAGGAAGGCCCCTTCAGAAGGAACATCCTAGCAGACACCCAAGAAAAGAGGTAATTTATCTACTGCTTCTGTTTTAAATTCTTCTGCTATTCCAACATCAATCCCAACTCCAGCTTCTCATAGAATCCCAATCCCCATCCCAACAATAGATGAAACCAAACTAGAAGATGACCCTTCTGAGGCACTACAACTCAGAAGACCCCGCACCAAACATCCCAAACTAACAATTTCAACAACATCAGCACTTGACAAAGTTCTGTCTGACATTGATCAACGTGCTTCTGATCACCTTCCCAATAATCCAAACACTGAACCAGATATTGTCCACTCTCCTCAACCAGAACAACCTCTCTCACCCATTCCAGAAGAACCACATATTCCTGAAAAACCAGAAATTCCTCCTCCTTCTCCACAACCAGCAATTCCTTCTCACTCTCCTCAACCAGAAATTCATCCACCATCACCTCAACCATCTTCTCAACCTGAGTTTCATCATTCTGAAACTCCATCTCCTCCACCTTCTGAACCTCATTCTCCTCAATCTTCTGAGCCACATCCTCTGGCAATCCAGCTGCCATGTGGAACAACAGTAACCATGGCCCAGCTGCCATCCTCGCCAGAATCTACCCCACCAAATACTCCCAAAACCCCAAATAGTCCAATCATTATTTCTGACTCTCCCACTCCATATCCCAAACAAACAGCTCCCAAACAAACCACAGAAGACCCCAGTAGGACCTTCATAGATTTAACAATCCTTGACCGTCTTGCTGATCTGAAAAATAAAACAGTCATTCCAAAACCAAAACAGCCAGATGTTGGCTCTGGTATTATGATTTTTGAAACAGGTTTGCACCAGTGGATTGCTTCTCTGAAGCAAGTCTGTCCTAGAATGATTGATCCAGCTGCCTATGACCAGCTCTGGTCACAATTCAGAATTTGGGTACGTGCTGAAGCTCTAAAATTGCAAGACATCAACTATGAGCAAGCACAATAGAATTTCAGCAAGCTTCTGAATGAAGTTGGAAGTCAGCTGCTGAAAGAAGACGTGCTCCTTCTGGATAGTGAGCCATGGTCTGAGAAGCGTCCAGCTTCATAGGTGCAGCCAAAATAAGATCAGACTATTCAAGCTGAAGCTAGTCAAGCTGAAGATGTTGCAGAAAGCTCTCAGAAGCTCCCTGCTTCTGATGTTTCTCAAGCTGCCTTGGACAGGCAGACTCTGGAAGAGCTGAAGCTGAATGATATTCGTCTGCAGCAAAGGATGGATGAAAATGACCAGAAGATGAAGGAAAGGATGGATGTACAGGATAGCAAGATAGACACAATAGTCAGCATGGTGCACAAGCAGAATGAGACTGCTGATCAGATTAAAGCAATGCTGGAGACTCTGTTCACACGCCTTCCTCCCCAACCTTAGATTTTCATTCATGCCATTTTCATGTTTTCTTTGCATATCTTCTGTACTGTTTTGTCTGGCTCTGACTATTTTAATATGATAAGTTTTTCTGATCTAAATGTTTTAGCACATCACTTACACTTTTTGATTGCTGACAAAAAGGGGGAGAACAAGAATGATATTTTTCAATAACGGATTACTAAGACAAAAAATCTCAAACATTCTAACTCTGATATACTTGAATATGTTTTCTGTTTTTGCTTAAGTCTACAGGTACAAGAATGCTCTCTCATATTCTGAAGACTAAAGCTCTGACACTCTGACCCGAAGCAAAGCTCTGATACTCTGATCTGAAGCTCTGCTCTGACATTCTGATCTAAAGCTTCTGATAGTCAAAATTCTGATATTTTGATGTTCAAAGAAAGGCAATAAAGATATGATCCTGAAGAACTCTTGGAATTAAAAAGGGAAGTAATAAATTCAGGGGGAGTATCTCTCAACTCTGATATCTCCTTATCCCTTATCTTTGATAACCTCTTACTCTAATACATCTTATCATTTAGTTATCTCTGATACTTTTTCACATTATTTTCAATTAAAAATATCTAGTTTTTGTCATCATCAAAAAGGGGGAGATTGTTAAAACAAAGTTTGAATCTACTACCCTAAGTTTAAGTTTTGATGATAACAAAATGAAAGGATATATAAATTATGTGATTCATATAAGAACTATTTGCTACCTAAAATATTACCTTCTGTTTTGCAGAAACTCTGATAGGTATCAGCAAAAGTACATCTTAATCAGCATCAGAATATTGGTTATCAACATCAGCATCAGAAGATGCTATATCAGAATACCAGAATCAGAAGAACAACTCACGCGTATGTTGAAGCTTGATGAACAGAACTGCGCTCAACACTCTGATAAAGACAACAACAGTTCATCAGCACTTAAGCAGAGTCAGAATGAGCCAAAGCCAGAACACGCTTTAAGTAGCAACGGTACTGTGCATTCAAAGCAAATTATTACCAACGGCATCATTCCAGACAAGATCTGCTCAATAAGGAAAGTTTGTTATTGGCATTGAATCAATATTATTGCTCCAACGTTCAACAAATTCAGTGCTATATAAACAAGACAATGAAGATTGAATTGGCTAATGCTCTACATCATATTACACGCCTAAAAGCTAATCATCATCTTCCTTCTCTCAGTTTGCTAAAACGCTTCATATTTCCTTACTCAGTATTTTAGCAATCTAGTTTCAATAAGCTTAAATTGTGTAATATCACAGTTGTGATAAACAGTTTTGTAGAAAACATTCACACACCTAGATTTCTCTTCTTTGTAAGAAAGTGTTTCCTTGACAAACCGGTTTGTGGTTTGCATCAAGAAGGCTTTAGCAGTTGTTAAAGCAGATTGTAATATTCAGTTGAATATAATGTATTAAGATCTCGTTGGAGAGAGGCGAAATCACCTTGACGGGTGGACTGGAGTAGTTTGAGATCAAACGAACCAGGATAAAAATATCTTGTTCATTGCATTGATTTTCAGTTTTACAATTCAACCCCCCTTCTTGTGTTTTTCACTTCTTCAGTTTCAAGGTATAGTACAAGCATGGGATGACTTATTAGAGGCTCGAGACAATTTTCTTTTGGGTTATAGGTTGTGTGTGATCAGAAGAAAACAAGTGCAAAGCTCAAGAACTGATTTTGTACATAAAGCTACTTTTCAAAAATGACAATATGCACTTTCTTCCAAAATGGAATTAAGCATGGGCAATGCATTGAATGCTTGAGTTGAAGCCTCTAACAGCTGTGCAAACATTTAATCATGGAGTTCCAAACAAGTTTGAGGCTTGCAAAGAAAAGATTGTGCAACCTAACAAGGATTTGAATTATTGTTCATCATGAAATTGACCTATAATTCAAGAATGAAATGCCAACTTCATGCCTTCGATTTTGCTTGCTCGAACATGATCTAAAGTATTTCTTTGACATTTTAGAAAGCTTGTAATGTTCTCTACAACCCCTCTTTGAATCACTTTTGAAAATTCCCCTTGGAACTATGTGAAAATTTGCCATGAAGTTATGTCAAAATTCTGCCTAAACTAGGGCAAAATTTTCACTAAGTGTTTAGTTTCATGAACATGTATTCATAAAATAAAAAACTTGATATACATGAATTTATAGGAGAAGTTTTTTAAAGTAATGTTTTAGATCTCATTGAGATCTACAACTTTCATGTTGAAAGTTTCCTTTGAATCGTCTTGCATCATGGTGAAAAAATGGCTCAAAGTTGTGAAAAAACTTGAAGTTTTCAACACTTAGAAAAATTTCTAAGTTTGGAAACTTTGACTTTTCAAAATGAAATATTTACTTCTTGATGAATAAGTTTCAATATTTTGAAACGTTTTGATGAATTGTGATCTTTGACACTTGATTTTAACCAAAAAGTCAAAGTTTGACATTTTAGTGTGTAGTTGACTTTTGATCAGTTGACTGAAAATCAACTATCAATCAATTGACCTTGAGCAATGTTTTGAGTCATGAAATTAGGTAAAAATGATGCAATTGAAACCTTGAGATCATGTCTCAAACCAATTAACCATTTGCTAGGTCAAAAATCAGAAATTGCCTTTTCTCAGTCAAAACCCTAATTTTGACCATTTTGCCCTTTTGATGATCTGATCAAATTTCTTGAGGAATTGTGGTCCAAACTTGATAAAATGACATATATGATTTCACAATGTTGATATGGATCAAAAATTATGAAGTTTTACTATAAATTGACCATAATTGACTTTTTCCCTAATACAACTAATTTTTAGGTCAACTGATCAATTGACTGAGCAAAAATGTGATCCACGACTTGAAACTTGATATGAGAAATCTTGAGGATCCATAATGATCCATTAAAGTCATATGAGGCATTAAAATTTCAATTATCCTTGTGTAATCTCAAACCCTAATTTCAGTCATCAGTGCTTAAGGAGGTGTCTTGAGCTGATCAATCCTTGTGCAGTCTTCAACCAAAGAAGATCTTATGAGAAAATACTTGATAAATGAGAGGTAAAAATTTGGGGTAAAACACTTACTTTCAAGGAGAAATTAAAATGATATTACCTCACTCTTGATTTAGGTCGACGTTGCACTCACATGATGTAAAGAACTTAAACACAAAATTAGAGTGAAATTATAGAGTGCAGGCAATAGGATAGGATTAGGCAACATTTGAGATATTGGTTATCCCCAATTCCCCACGTATGTTGACAAAAGGTTCCGTTGCAAGTGGTTTAGTTAAAATATCGACAACTTAATTTTTACTATAAATATGCTCAAACACAACATCCTATTTTTCAACACGGTCATGAAGGAAGTGGTGGTGTATCTCAATATGTTTAGTGTGTGAATGTAATACATGGTTTTTAGTTAGATTAATAGTACTAGTGTTGTCACACATGATAGGAATATGTGAGAGTTTAATATCAAAATCAACTATTTGTTGTTTAAGCCATAAAAGTTGGGCACAACAACTACTGACAGCCACATATTCGGCCTCGGCTGTTGACAAAGCGACAGAAACATGATTTTTGCTATGCCCACTTATCAAGGATTTTGAAAACATGTGACGTGTTCCACTAGTACTTTTTCTATCCAATTTGCAACTGGTAAAATTGGAATCAGAGTAATCAATCAAGGTACAATTGTTTCCTTTAGAATACCATAGTTCAAACTTAGATGTGCCAGCTAGGTATCTAAGAATGTGCTTAACGACTTTTAAATGTGATTCCTTAGGAGCTAATTGATATCTTGCACAGATACAACACTAAACACAATATTCATCCTAGATGCGGTAAGATAAAGAAGAGATCCAATCATACCTCTATACCTTTTTACCTCAACATCCTAACCCTTTACGTATTTATCCAAGTTTCCATTTGTTGCCATAGGTGTGTCAATTTCCTTACCGTTGTCCATCTCGAATCTTTTGAGTAATTCGAGACAATAATTTTTTTACACACAAATGTTCCTTCATCAAGTTTCTTAATTTGTAGTCCAAGGAAGTAGTTTAATTCTCCCATTAGACTCATTTCAAACTCCCCCTACATAAGCTTAGAGAACTCCTTGACAAGATGCATATTAGTTGATCCAAAAATGATATCATCAACATAAATTTGAACTGGTAAAATATGCTTTCCTTAATGTCTAATAGAGAGTGTGGTGTCTACTTTTCCCCTAGAGTAACCTTGTTCAAGCAAAAATTTACTAAGTCGGTCATATCATGCCCTAGGGGCTTGTTTAAGACCATACAATGCACGTTTTAACTTGAACACATGATTAGGAAACTCATAATTTCCAAAACCAGGAGATTGAGCAACCTACACTTCTTCACTTATGTATCCGTTAAGGAATGCACTTTTTACGTCGATTTGATATAATTTGATATTCTTAAAACACGCGTATGCTAATAAAAGGCGAATAGCCTCAAGCCGGGCAACGAGAGCATAAGTCTCCTCATAGTCAATGCCTTCCTCTTGATTATATCTTTGATTCACAAGATGGGGCTTATTTCTTGTTATCACACCATGTTCAACAAGCTTATTCCTAAATACCCATCGAGTACCTATGATTTGATGATTTTATGGTTGAGGAACTAGATCCCAAACGACGTTTCTTTCAAATTGATTTAATTCTTCTTGCATGGACATAAGCCAATGCTCATCAATTAAGGTATCCTTAGCGTTTTTAGGTTCAACTTGTGATACATATGCATGATGATAAGAAAAATCACTTATTTTAGAATGAGTCGTTACCCCTTTGGTGATATCACCAATAATGTTATTGATTGAATGATCCTTGGAGGTTCTCAACTCCAATGGAAGCTTGTTGTACCCCAAAATTTTCCCTCCCATTTTTCAAGATATCTCCTCATGCTCCTAGGGTTCTCAAATGCTCAAGACAAATCAAGGATTGGCCAGACAAACTCTCCTTCTAAGCAGTTGACCTACAACTAGGGTTTTGTGTTTCTCAAGGAAAATTGGACTTATAATGCCTCAAGTGGATTTCATGGTGTCTCATATGTCTTAAAGTATTCTCATGCCAAATTTCAAGCCTTGCAGCACAAGTTTGCTCAGTCAATTAGTCAGATGATTGAAAATCAATTGTATTAGACAAAAAGTCAAGTGTGGTCAACATACAATCAAACTTCAATATTTTTGGTCAACATAAATATTTTGAAGTCACATTTATCATTTGATCAAGATTTAATCATTATTCATCAAGAAAACTCAAGATTAATCAAAATTCAAAAGTTACTAAATTAGGGTTTTCTTAAGGAGAAGTCAGCTTAACTATGACCAAGCATAACTTTCACATGCTTCATCAGTTTTTTCTCAACCAAAGCTCATTTTGAAGAAAATTCAATTCTCTACGACTTTGTCTCTCTAAGATCAAGTCCAAAAAAATGCTTCATTTTAGAGATATGGGCCAAAACATTACAGGTCATTTCAAAAGTCAACAAAAAGACAACTTTTTTAAAAGCAATTTACATCAAGACAAATTCTTCAAATGAAAAAAATGATCAACATAGAGATTGTAGGGGACATCTTGAGGTTTCCAAAAATTCCAAGATCACCTTTATATTCCAAAATTGAGAGAGTTATGATTGATGTAAGTTGGGAAATTTTGAGAAAATGCATGAAACCCAAATTGAGCAAACTTGAATTTTTTGGCTAATGGGCTTATCTTTTAGAGTCCAAATGTGTTCTTTACCTCATAATAGACCTCTAAATCTATTTATACACCCTTTTAATTTTTTATTTCATTTATTTTTATTTTTATTCATTTAAATTCAAATTAAAACAAATAAATATCAAATGGGGGTGCAATGCTTAAGAGGCTTTTGTTTCAGATATTTTGGGGCCCCAAGATCATACAAAAACCATGTGGGGTTATTTTTGTATCAAATATTTATGGTTTTGTCTCATTCTAATATATTTTCAAAACAAAATCAATTGTTGTTTTACTAAAGGACCAATCCCATCTTTCTTGACCTAATTTTCCCTTATAAATACTCTCCACGTTCAGACAAGAAAACAACGAAAAAAACCTTGTAACAACAAACCCTCCAAATCTCAATTTTTTGTCAAATTAGGGAAAACTTGAAACCCTATTTCCAACCCTTCTTAAAGCAAACCAGCCATCCAAATCGACCCCTAAGGCGCTATAGAGTAAGTATTGATCATTCTTGATGATTAAAGAAGCCTGAAACGAGCACTACATGCATCACCGTTTTACATGTTTTCTTGAATTTCGTGTTTTAGTTTTTATTATGCTTTGATCGAAACTAACGTGTGCAATGTGTTTCTGAGATAAAATTATACATGTTTAACCCCTTGCATGAGTCTCATAATGTCAAGATGATGGATCATCATGTTTGAACTAATTTTCTTTGTTTTCTTTATATCTCTGTGTACAGGACGATTCAGAAAAAACAAGACCACCATTGAACTCCCCAAGTTCAAATTAGAGGGGTATGGTCTTCATGGATCAGTAATGTGCTCTATTTCGCAGGTTGAAGGAATTAACTCATCGGAGAAGACGATTGGAGCTAGGGCTCCAGCGCCTCTCTGGTCCATCCATTTGTTTTTATTTTATATTTATTGGTTTATATTATAGGACCGAATGTAACAGCCATCCCAGTGGCAAGGACGTGCACGCTAAGGCGTTGATCTATAAGGGTGTGGGTTTGATCCCTTCCTTTTGCAACTTTTTGGTATTTTCTCATTTATCGTGCAGGTTTCACATATAATCTTTAGCGACTGCTTCCTATCACCAACCAGGGCGTAGGTCCAACACTCACCCCATGCAGTTTTCCTTCTCTGTGGTTTTTTCCTTATTTTCATTGAATTTCCTTCCCCTGACCCTATTTTTTTAATTAACCTAAAAAAATAAACATTTTTAACCATAATTAGTTAGGTTTAGATTTTTTTAGTTAACCTTTAATCTTCTTGTTTTTTTAATTAATTAATTGACCCTTTTCCTTAATTTTAAAATTAATTAGAATTTTTAGGTATTTTTAGGTTTTAATTAATTATTATCATAAACTATTTTCTTCACAAAAAATCACAAAAAATATTTTCTTTTCTATTTTCTTATTTCTTTTTTCTTAACTCTACTTTCCTAGATAAAGTGTATAGGTTGCAAATATCGATGTAATAGTGTAGATTTCTTTCCGCATTTTTTTCTCTATTATGTATCTGCTCATAGGATGTAAAAGTTTTAGGGTTTATTTCACGTATCTTTCATACTTATGTAACTGCCCTGGAGCCATGTAATAGCTTAAGTTTACATTCTTCACTTTACATTCCGCATTATATTTTATCAACTGTTAGTAAATTGGGTTTGTATGGCAAGATTAAAAACAATCGTAGCAAAACCCTAATTTTCAAGACTAAAATAACAAACTGGACACATTTTGCACACTCACACCTCTAGGATAACCTCTCTTTGTTGCCTTCAGATAAATGGTTATGCCCCTCGAAAGTAGGGATGCTTTAGCAAAATACCCTCGAATAAAGATCACAGTCCCTCGATGACCCTTCGATGTTGCCTATGAAAAATGATCTAGTCCCTCCAATACAATTTCTAATGTATCTCTACACGTTTCCTTCGATGACTATTCGATGACCCTTCACATGTCCCTTCACATCCAATAGATAGGGTTACCTACCAACTAATGGTATGGATAGCACTATCTTTAAAGGAGAAGGAAAATAATAAGAACGACCTTGAATGGGTAAGGAACTTTTAATCGCTTGCTCGTAACTCTTTTCTAAAACATCTTCTCACATCACACTTTTAAAAAAATAAATATTTTCAAAAACACTGTATATACATTCTTGAGGACTGATACAAGAATTATTACAAAGTCAGCCTGACATTGGCAAATTTCAAAATATTTTTAAACAAATCACACACACAAAGAATGATTTTCAAAAGTGAGCTAAGTAATTAAGAGCTCATAGATAACTACGGATGAAAAGGGTTCAAACACCTTCCCTTTTCATAACTTACCCCCCAAACACAAAATCTATCAAGGTATTTCCTGTTCTTTTCACCCTTTCCTTATTGGATAAAAGAAAAGTCATTGGAGACTCTTTCTATCTACAACATTCGCAATAAAATGCTAAACAAGTCATTTCTCCCACCGTATTACAAAGACCATAATTTTCTTCATGAATTTCATCATTTTTCTTTTCTTGGTTGTCATATTCATCCTTCTCAACATCTATCGAGTTAGGTTGATCAGCTCCTTTATCAGTATCTTTGATTATGTCTTCTATAAATGAACCTACTGTCATACCCCAAATTTACCCTACCTTTATGAGTATATTACTATGTGATTTTCAAAGTTAAAAATGAAAGGAAAGTGTTTCAACTGAAGATGGCCCATCAATATCTGATGGCCCATTTATAGGAATTCAAATCAGCAGAGGGGTGTATTCTAATTCAAGGGAGTGGGGCTTTCTAAATCAGAAAGACTCATATACCCGTAGGCCCATTTGCGAGGCATGTTGGCCAATGGCCCATGAGATTCTAAGATGGAAGCCTACTTTGAAGAAAAGGTTAAGATTTTGATTATATAAGTAAGAAGGCCCATTAAGGTTTTGTTTTGCTGTTTTTGGTAATAAGGAAGAGTACAAGTTCAAAATTACAAGCCCGTTAGGCGTGATTCAGCCAGCCCATTTCGTTTGGTGGTTGAATAGTCAAAAGAAGGGGTGTACATTTTTTAATTGGCCTAAACAATGGATACAATTTGGGTCTGATCAATTTTGGTTTACGTTTGAAAATTGTTTTATTGTTACTATTATTATTAAAACATTATCTTTGTTTTTACTTTTATTAATATTATCTTTATTAAATATTATTTTATTAATTTATTAAGATATTTTTTTGTAAACATGAGTATTATGCTTGAAAAAAAGATTATTGTTGGGTCCGTTTCAGGCCCAATCTGTATCAAAAGGTTTATTACAAGAGAAAAAACACATGCTGGGTCAACTGGGCAGTAGTGCAAGGCCTAAAATCATTAGACGCACGTTGGGCAGGGAATGATTTACGATACGAGGCACATGTCACAAACAGTCATTGTACCAATTACACAGAGAATACGCATGTTTCAATTGAATAAACGAATACTTTTTGGATTAAAAACAAACCGAATCAATTATCTACAATTCAAATCTTAGAATTTTAACATTTTTCAATAAATCTCAGAATCTTAAAACTAAATCAAATCTTAATATTACAAAATAAATCTCAATCTCTATTACAATTCAATCAAATCTCTAATTAATCAGATTACAAGAAAAAACAAATTGAATCAATACATTATAAAATCAGATCAATTATAGTAAACATCCCTAATCTAAGCCCTAATCAAATTGAAACAACTTTCCCTAATTTACAAAAACCCTAAGAACTATAAATAGCCTAAGAAGAATACAGAGGAATGGGGGGGAGAATTTTCTGGACAAAAAAGTAGAGACGAAGAAGAAACCACAATACCAAACTCATTATTGAAGACCAAAGAGGAAAATGATTGGGGTTTCAATATCTAAAACCCTAATTACGCTGCCGCTAAGCCTTCAAGAACCGTCGGAGCTTCCGTCACCACCACCCTCGAGGACTACCGTAACCTACAAATCAAAAAGAGAGAAAGGGATCAAGGTCGGAAAGAACATTTTATATTAGAAGTCGAGACCAAAGGTAGGTAAAGGCTTAGCTTTTCATTTTATTTACGATTTTGGTAATTGTGATTTAGGGGTTATCGGGTTTGAGTTTACAGTAATGGAGGGTTAGGGATTAAGCGTTGCCATCGGTTCTGTTTTAGGGTTGGACTGGGATAAGGGAGAGAACAGAGAGAAACGATGAAGTGAATGAAAGAATTGAAAAAAAACAAAAATGATTAAAACAAAGTTTTGTATGCTGATTATGATCCAATGTACGCACGCTTACGGTAATAATATGTTCCATCAAATCTGTCCACGTGATCTGTATCAGACGGCCGTAAGGCCAAGTCCCACCGTGATTTCCTATACCCTCTCACATACGATTACTCAAGCCCTTCTCACAATGCAGTTTGGGCCTAGCCCAATCATATCCGCACCTCCCCTTTGGCATTTTACTAGACTAACTTGAAGCAACGTATCCCCTACCGCTGGGCCCAATTCAATATCTAAACCTTGGCCCAGTTTCTTCATGGAACCCCCTGGTTTTTACTTTCTAACTGCCAGCGCACCCCCATGCTAGTTGGGCCTAAATTCAATATCTGAGTTAAGGCCCTCACTATCTACACCCCCACTTTTTTACTTCCTAAGTTCAAACTGCACCCCCTTGGAAAACAATATAATTTTCTAAATTTATTATAATTACTATGTTCTCTTACTCTTTTTTATTTCTTTCTTTTTTTAAAATTATAATAAATATTATTTTTAATACTTAAATTTTTATTTATTATTCATATTATCATTAAATATTTATTTTCTTCAAAAATTCATGTATATATTTTGATATTTTTGCATTAAATTTTTCTATCATGCATTAATTAGAGTTTTCGCAATTAATATAATTAAAAAATACTCAACCAATATTAAATCTTCTTTTCATAATAAAATGATCTAACAAGTTATTTTTGCAATAGGGTTCCAAATCTATTTTGACTAATCACGCATTTAGTCTAAAACTCCGCTATCTCTACACCCGGTCTAAATGCGAGAAAATTCAAAATACCATTGAAGCCCATAAAAAACACAAACCCCATACAAACTAAGAATTGGGACTCTGATTCCTCATAAGAGGATACATAGGCATACGATTTAAATTGTGGCGAGTTTTCCTATTAAAAATTAAAAACCCTTTGTACATAATTGTTAAACCTAAACCCCCTAAACCTAGTATCCTTACGAATAAGGTAGATGAAAGGTTCCTAACACCTTCCTTTCGTCTAAAGAAGTCAGAAACTTAGAATCTCTGTTTTGCAAACTAGGGTTCTCTATTAGATTCCCTTCCTTAGGATAAAAACTAGTAGTGGCGACTCTGATTTTAAATCCATTTGCAACAGCTGGCGACTCTGCTGGGGACTTCAACCCTAGGTTTATAAGACTCTCCCTTAGGTTTTAGATTTTTATTTTTGGTTTTCATTTATTTATTTATTCTTTATTTGTTTCCTTGTTTATCTTATCATCTTATCATTATTATATTTTCTCAGTGGCGTGATTTTTATTTCAAAATTATTTTAAAATAACCCTTAGAAAGAAGGTTCGTTTATTAGCTTAGGTGATACATCATCCTTGTGAGTTTATGGGACGACTTTGCCTAGAGTTGGTGGAATTCTGCAAAAGGAATACTTATCGAGAGATATCCTCTTGACGAGTAGGACTTTGGAATACCACCCATGACTCTTTGTACAATCCTAACCAAAATCTCATGACGAGACCTTTCACGACTTTGAAACAAAAGTCTCTGTCCGTAAAGAGGCTCCACCTAAGGGAGGCCCTTGTGCCTTTTCCCTCTGGTGTTATTCATGATACCCTTAAGGAAGATACCTTTCGGGAGGGTAGATTAACCGTAGGCCAAAACTAAGAGCTTACCTTATAAGGGTACCTGTCACAAAATTTTGTCACTAAACCCTGCATCTATGCATCCATACATATCATATATTCATCATCTATTTTTTATTTGTCTTATTCACAGGGTAATAAAAAGAGTAATAAAATCAAGATTTTGGTGATTATCTTGGAAAATGGATACCAAGGGAAAATAACTTGTCTGCGTCAATGCCCTTTGTGATACGGTGGCAGAACCGACTGTTTTTATTGGTTTGCGTTTTTTGTTCGCAAATGTCACGGTAAGCAAGAGTCGCCACCGACTTTTATTTCATCCAACAAAGGAAAAGGAAAAAGAACAGAAAAAAAATTTCGAGATATTTTTGAGTACGAGGGGTAGATTATAGAAAGGGAAGGTGTTAGCACCCTTTTATCCGTGGTTTTCCATGGGCTCTTAGGTACTTGATCATTTTGAAATTGCTTGTGTATGTTTTGGAAAGTTTTTGTTTAACTTCGTGGTAACCCTTGTATCTGTCCTCAAGAGTGTGACAAAAAAAATTTTGAAAACTTTTTTGAAAGTGTTTGTGTAAAAGAGTTTTTTATTGTTTTGAGAAAGTACTTAAGAGTTTCTACCCACTCGAAAAAGATTGTCCGCTCTCATTTCCTTTAGATAGCGTTATCCTACTATTAAGGAGTAAGTATCCCCATCGTTGGAGTTTTAAGGGACATTCGAAGGTACAATTACGATCACAAAAGCAATGGTTAGGAAACTTTAGTAGTTACCCTAAAGTCCTAAAGATATTTCTGAGGCAACATTCGAATGGGTCATTTTGATCTTACGGGACTAGAGGGCAACCACTAAAATTCCCCATGCTTCATGACTGTTTACCGAAGCCAACCGAAGTGAAGTAAACCCTAGGAGTGAGCATCTGCATGTGTTTGATTTCAATTTATTTAATCTTTTCATAATTAAGGTGATCTACTGTTTTAATTTCATTTGTCTTTTGCACGCAAGTCTATTATCCATACATCTAGACAGTTCATAGTTGCAGAAATTTAAAAGTGCGAGAAATTAAAGTCCTAACTATTACAAGGCCTCGGGGAAGGGGTTACATAACCAAAACTTAAGGATAAGCAGTAAATAAAACCCTAATTTGGAACTATTACAAACCATCAACAATTACATTAATTGAAAAATAAATAAATAAAACGCGCGCACCCGGAGGAACACGAGAATTAAATATCCTAATGAATCTAATTAATTAACGGAAACATTTTTGTATTTTTTATTGATAAAAATAATTGAAGTTTGCAAATTAAAACTAATTTCTAATTAATTTTATTTAACAAAATAATCAATGTTGAAATAATTAAAAACAATTAATTTAAAAAAAAATTTTAGTTATAAAAAACCCTAATTCTATTTTTGTTATTTTTTTTATTTTTATAATTTCTTATAAATAATTAAAAAAAGATGATTAAAAAATCATTAAAATAAATAATGAAAATAAAATAAGAAAAAATCAAAAGAGTTCAGAAAATGGGCCTGAGGGAGGTGTAGGCCCAGAATGGAGGTTGCATGTTGAAACTCTGCCTAAAGCCCACTCCAGCTAGCCTATTACCATGCTGGATCTGGTGTTGTGGTTCTAGGGAGGTGGATGATGCTCTGCACTTGTGAGGTCATTGGATCTAGGCCCCCCCTGAGATTTGATGGTTCATGCTGAAGGTTCATGTCCTACGCATGAAACATGATGTACTGGATCTGAAACAAAACAAATGAGAAAATGCAAAGCTCCAGACTTGGGTATCGAACCCATGTCTTCCCCTTTGCAAGTGCTTCTTCCTTTATCACCTGGCCATGTTGTCATTTGTGTATATAAATAAACAAAACATATTATATTGAATGAATGGTCAGTAGCCATAAAAACGCGCGCCAAATTCAAATTAGCCAACCGGGCTTTGACACGTGATCGTCTTCTTCAGTGGGACTGTCGTTTTAGCTAATGACCTTTTACCTACGGACAAACATTGTAGCTGTAACCCTGTAAATCTCAATAACCTCAAACAAGCAAGATAAATTAAATCCAAGCATACATATCAACTAGTTTTGATCTCGTGAGTATGATGGTATCCATCTTTTTCCCTGATTTTACATTAGGTTAACAAAACTGGAACAAATCTTGGAGATTGATAAGAAAGAGATTTGATTTCCAACTTGATTCTTTTCTTTCTAAACTTGGCCAAAACGTGCTATTTTCATTCCAGTAATCCCGTGCACGAATTCTTTGATTTTCTAGTTGTTGATGGACTCATAATGTGCTCACAAAATCCAATCTTTGATTTTATTTGATTATTCTACTATTTAAATTGACTTATTTTGATTAAATGGATAAAAAAATAAAAATAAATAATAAAAATAATAAAATAATAGGTGGATAAGCTCAGAGGTCGTGGACTAGGCTAGGAGTAAGATTCAAGCATAAAAAGTTGGTCCCATTTGAAGAAAAAAGCATTTTGGGCATGGTTGACTTAGTGCAAATTACCAAAAATGGCCAAATTTGACAATGCACATCTCTCTCAATTTTGACTCTAAGAGGGTGTTCTTGGACTTTTTAGAAAGTTTATGATGTCCTCTAAACAAACCTTTTGGATTCATATCAATTGTATCTTCCATGTTCAGGTAATAATCTTTGACCCAAAAAGTGTTTTTGTTGACTTTTTGAAATGACCTATAATGTCTGATTTTATATCTTTTCATGAGTGCATTTTTTGAACTTGATGGCTGAAGATGAGTTGTAGGGAATTGAATCCTATTCAAAATGAGCCTTGGATTGGAAATTTATTATAAAGTATGAGAAAGTTAGGCCTGGTCAAAGTTTGGTTGACTTTTCCTATAGAAACCTTAATTTAGCAACTTTTGAGTTTTGATGAATTTGGGGTATTCCTTGAGGAATCATGATCAACCCTTGATCAAATGATGGATGTTACTCCAAAATATTGATTTTGACCAAAAAGCTTGAAGTTTGACTATATGTGGGTCACAGTTGACTTTTGACCTAGTATAGTTGATTTTCAGGCATTTGAGCAGTTGACTGAGCAAACTTCTTGTGCAAGGCATGAAACTTGGCATGGATGATCTTGAGAACATATTAGGGCTATGGAAACCATTTAGGACCCTTTGAACTCAAACATCTTGATGAGGAGTGAAACCCTAGTTTGAGGCTCATTGTCTTAGGAGGAGGATTTGTCTGGTAAATCCTTAGGCATCCTTGGGCAAGTTGAGGACCACTACGAGTATGTTTTGAGTAAAAATGGAAGGGAAAATTTTGGGGTGCAACAGCTGCTCCTATTCAATCTTCTTATACCTGAGGATGTAGATTGGCTTGTTTGCCTTTCGTGATCTGAAGGTGGAAGATGATTGAACACTAGAGTGCCCAGAAATTTGCACTCGCATGAAGTAATACTGGTTGGTAATATCGGGAATGGGCTTACAGATGCCATTTGGAAAGCGGCAGAAAATAGTAGGAGATGCGCTTAAAGATGCCATCTAGAAGAAGATATCAGTGGTATAAGCGATTCCTTTGCGAGAATTCATGTACCTGCCGTTGAGGAGGATTTCATCGGGGAATGTCGGTTTATGTCCTGGGAAATATAGTCTAGGAGCTTCGGTCATCCATTACTCTACTGGGGAATTAACTCTTGGTTGAGGAGATGAAAGTGAACTGCTTATCTGGTCAGGGTCCAGGCTGCACAGCAAATTGCTGGGGAAATGTGAAATCGATCGTATCTGGTCGGGTCCAGGTCTTACAGAGTTGTAAACTGCTGTCTGGAGATAAGAGAGAAGGAACCTGGATGGTAGGGTTGCTTCGAAAGGAAATCCTGTATAGTAGGGCTACGAGAAGGAATCTGGATAGTAGGGTTACTTTGAGGTGAAAGCCTGGATAATAGGGCTATGAGAAGGAACCTGGGTCATAGGGTTACTTCGAGATGAGAGCCTGGATAGTAGGGCTTATGGGAAGGAACCTGGATAGTAGGGTTACTTCAAGATGAAAGCCTGGATAATAGGGCTTATGGGAAGGAACCTGGATAGTAGGGTTACTTCAAGATGAAAGTCTGGATAGTAGGGCTTATAGGAAGGAACCTTGATAGTAGGGTTACTTTGAGGTGAAAGCCCGGATAGTAGGGCTATGAGAAGGAACCTGAGTCGTAGGGTTACTTCGAGATGAGAGCCTGGATAGTAGGGCTTATGGGAAGGAACCTGGATAGTAGGGTTACTTCGAGGTGAAAGCCTGGATAGTAGGTCTATGAGAAGGAACCTAGGTCGTAGGGTTACTTCGAGATGAGAGCCTGGATAGTAGGGCTTATGGGAAGGAACATGGATAGTAGGGTTACTTCAAGACGAAAGCCTGGATAGTAGGGCTTATGGGAAGAAACCTGGATAGTAGGGTTACTTCAAGATGATCACGTAAGTTAGTTGACCCGTTTAGTTTCAAGAACTGATTTTCCATTAGCTGTCTGCAGATATGACATGTATAACTGTTGGTATTATTGACGATAATTATCTTTCCTGAAAAGATAGAAGGGTTAATTGTATGTGATGCATGAAATGCATGGTGGGATGATGTTCTCAAAATATGCGAGATTATGTTGTATACGATATGTATGTGTATGTCATGATGTATGAACATGAGATGCTATTGTGCCATATTCGAGTCTGGGAAAATAAATCCTTGACTGCTGCCTGAGGGTATTGGAAATAGCATTCCCGACTGTTGTAGAAAAAGTGGTTTTTCTTCTTCCGCTGGGGATGGTGAACGGAGATCACTTGTCGAGGATTTACTCCGTTCTATTTGTGAATATTTTGCCGGGGAGAGACTCTGCTTGAGAATAACTCTGTTCGAGAGAGGGAAAGCTTTGTGGGAAGATTTTTCCGATTCGGAGAATAAACTCCGCTAGGGGATGAACTTGTGTAGTTGGAGGAATAAACTTTGTTGGGAATTGAGCTTCTATATTCGGAGAAATAAACTCTTATCGGGAGAAAACTTTATGAACCACTTGCAATTATGAAATTCGGCTGGGGAATATAAATGTCAAATTTCTGAAGGAACCTAGTTGGGGAGAGTACTTCCTATTTTGGGGAAGCTGATATCAATGCTTTGATTACCTTTACTTTGTGGGGATTACATATGTCATGGGGTCGTATGTAATGATGACTTTATTTCAAAGTTGTCTCTGCCTCGACACCTGCTAGACAGAGTAACTGTCTGGTTTGACATTTTTTAGTTTTTTTCCCCTGTTTCTTAACTTACGAGCAATTTTCTTTCTGCTTCCTATACAAACATTTATGAACATCAACCATATTCAAATGCATATGTCAAGAATAAGTCATTGGACCTTTTTGCAAAACAAAACAGAAAAAGAAAAACAAATGGTTTTGTAAAAAATGACTTGTATTAATTTTCGAAGTCGGCCTATAACAGGCATTTTTGTATAAGGGAATTCCGCTGTAAAAATGGAAGTTATACAATATTGTGTACAACGAAAATAAAAAAAAGCTATGTGCAACAATCTCATTGAGTTTCAATTCTGCTATTGTAGCTATGTCTTCGAGCGTCTCATCACTTTGCTGCTTGTCCGAAGCTGATTAGAATGATTGGTGTCGTTCGAGCTTGATAGTTGATACTGAGCTCTGATTGCAAGGTGATCCAATGGGACATAGTGATATGCTTTACATCCCTAAATTTTTTCTGGACTACCCTTTCGGGTTTTCAGTCCACCGGGATACCCCTTTTTGCTTAAGCCACCTTTTTAGGTTTTCGACTTGTCGGGTGTACATATTTTTTTCCTTTTCATCCCTTACTTTTGTCCGAACCCTTTTGGTTCGTCGGGAATCCCTTATTTTTGCCTAAGCCAGTCAACCTAGTGGGTCTTTAATCATGCGTAGTATCTTTTCACTATGTTCGCATTGACAGGGTGAAGAAAGTCGTCACCGTCCATGGTGGTTAGAATCATAGCTCCACCTGAGAAAATGTTTTTAATCACAAATGGCCCTTCGTATGTGGGGGTCCATTTTCCCCTGGGATCACCTTGCGGCAGTATGATGCGCTTGATCACTAGATCCCCGAGTTGATACTCTTGGCATCTGAATTTTTTGTTGAAAGCCTTGACCATTCGATTTTGATACATTTGACCATGACAGACAGCAGTAAGTCTCTTCTCATCGATCAGATTCAATTGGTCAAGTCGAGTCTGGGTCCATTCGTCTTTGTTCAAACCTGCATCTTTCATAATCCTTAAAGAAGGGATATGGACCTCAATGGGTAGGACTGCCTCCATGCCATATACTAGAGAGTAGGGTGTTGCCCCTGTTGACGTCCGTGCGGAGGTGCGGTACCCATGAAGAGCAAATGGTAACATCTTGTGCCAGTCTTTGTATGTCACTGTCATCTTCTGTATGATCTTTTTGATGTTCTTGTTAGCTGCTTCAACAGCGCCATTCATCTTCAGCCGATAGGGAGAAGAGTTACGATGATGTATCTTGAATTGCTTACAGAGTTTGGTGATCATCGTGTTATTGAGATTCGTACCATTGTCCGTGATAATTCTCTCTGGCACACCATACCGACAGATCAGGTTATGCCTGATAAATCGCGCCACAACATTCTTGGTAACGGTAGCAAAGGAGGTAGCCTTAACCCATTTTGTGAAGTAATCGATGGCCACCAGGATGAAGCGATGCCCATTGGAAGCGGTAGGTCTTATTTCTACGATCATGTCAATTCCCCACATTACAAAGGGCCAAGGAGTCGTCAAGACATTTAAAGGGACCATAGGCACATGCACCTTATCATCATAGATCTTGCATTTATGACAAGTTCGGGAGTGCTGATAACAATCTACTTCCATAGTGGACCAGTAGTATCCTGCCTGTATGATCTTATTAGCCATGGTATGTCCACTTGAATGGGTTCTGAAGGTACCTTCATGTAAATCTGTCATAATCCTCTCTGCTTTGCTCTTGTCTACACAGGCAGTAAGGTAGAGTCATGGTTGCGCTTGTAGAGGATTCCATTACTGAGGAAGAATTTCGCAGCGAACCTTCTTAGAAACTTCTTATTGTTGACAGATGCCCCCTCGGGATACTGTTGAGTCTCGAGATACCTTTTTACTTCATGAAACCAGGGTTTGTATGTTACCTCTTCAATATCAATCTCACAGCAGTGTGCTGGCTCATCCAACCTCTCAATGGTGATTTGGGGAGCTTCGTTGTCCCACCTGACCTTGAACATAGAATACATGGTAACTAGCGCGTCCGCTAACTAATTCTCCTCGCGTGGGAAATGTTCAAAGGTTACCTCCTCAAAGTGCGGGAGCAATGTCAACACGTGCTCTTTGAATGGGATGAGATTCGGATGCTTCGTATCCCACTCTCCTTTGATTTGGCTTATCACCGAGGCTGAATCCCCGAAAATGTTCAAGAACTTGATCCTTAAGTCGATAGAAGCTTTGAGACCCATGATACAGGATTCATACTCCACCATGTTGTTAGTGCAGTTGAAACATAGTCGGGAAGTGAAAGGAGTATGACAGTCCTCAGGAGATATGATTACAGCGCCAATGCCATTACCGAGTGCGTTCGAAGTTCTTCATAGTCAGTTACTAGCATAATATTATCGTCCGGGAACTCAAAATTCATGGACTGGTAGTCATCCACGGCCTTATGAGCCATATGATCCGCTAATACACTTCCCTTGATTGCTTTCTGGGTTGTATATTATATATCGTATTCAACTAAGATCATCTGCCATCTTGCTATTCTTTCGGAGAGAGCGGGCTTCTCGAAGATGTACTTGATTGGATCTATATTAGATATCAACAAAGTAGTGTGGGTCAGCATATACTCTCTTAGTCGGCGAGCAGCCCATGCCAAAGTGTAGCAAGTTTTCTTGAGCAGTGAGTATCTTGTCTCACAGTCGGTAAAATTTTTGCTAACGTAGTATATTGCGTGCTCTTTTCGACCAGACTCGTCATGCTGCCCCAACACACACCCCATTGAATTATCTAGCACTGTTAAGTACAATATCAAAGGTCTTCCTTCAATCAGAAGCATCATAATTGGTGGTTCTTGAAGGTATTCCTTGATTCTTTCAAAAGCGGTATGGCATTCGTCATTCCACTTTACCACTTGATATTTCTTCAAGAGCTTGAAGATTGGCTCACAAGTAGCAGTCAGATGTGAAATGAACCTGGCGATATAATTTAAGCGTCCCAAGAATCCTCTCACTTCCTCCTCAGTACGGGGAGCCAGCATCTCTTGTATGGCCTTTACCTTCGTAGGGTCTACCTGAATACCTTTGTCACTGACGATGAACCCCAGAAGCTTACCAGACCTTACCCCGAAGGTGCACTTGCTCGGATTTAACCTCAACTTGTATGTCTTCAACCTGTCGAAAAGCTTTTGCAGATGATCAAGGTGTTCTTCCTCGGTTTGGGATCTGGCTATCATGTCATCAACATAAACCTCTATCTCATGGTGAATCATATCGTGGAACAAGGCGACCATGGCTCGCTGATAAGTTGCCCCGGCATTATTCAACCCAAAAGGAATCACCTTGTAACAGAAGGTGCCCCACTGTGTGACGAAGGTTGTCTTCTCCATGTCTTCAGGAGTCATCTTGATCTGGTTGTAGCCAGAGAAACCATCCATGAAGGAAAAGATTTTATGTTGTGCGTTATTGTCAACAAGAACATCAATGTGGGGAAGCAGGAAGTCATCCTTAGGGCTTGCCCTGTTCAGGTCTCTGTAGTCCACACACATCTGTACCTTACCATCCTTCTTAGGTATCGGGACGATGTTAGCAACCCACTGCGGATAGGAGGTGGCATCTAAGAACCCAGCGTTGAACTGTTTCATAACCTCAGCTTTGATCTTCTCTGGCATTTTAGGGCGCATGCGGCGGACCTTCTGTTTAACCGGAGGATAATCTTCTTTAATCGGCAGACGGTGTACCATAATGGCAGTGTTTAAACCAGGCATGTCTTCATATGACCAGGCGAAGATCTCAACATAGTCGTGCAACATCTGTATCATTCGCTGTTTGACATTATTCTCCAGATTTGCGTCGATCTTAACTTCTTTTCTGTGTACCTCCGTGCCCAATTTTATCGCCTCAACTGGCTCTTTATGAGGTTTTATAGCCCTCTCTTCCTGCTGTAACAGTCTAGCAAGTTCTCCGGGTACCTCACAATCGTCCTCACCTTCGTCCTTGGCTTGATTGATTGGATTTTCAAAGTCATAACTGGCAATGGCAGAACTGTTATCAATGGGATCCAGAGTGTATATGGATCTGCAGTTTGATATGTGAGTGTTTGTAATAGTATAGCTGTATTGATAAAGTGAAAAGCAGAAAAGAAAAACAAAGAGCGCAAAATTTGTATGCAAGAAACGTCCAATGTTTTATTGATGACATATGAAAATGACATATAATAACCCTCACAAAAAAACCATTGTGCCTCGGGTAAGACACAAGGCTTTAGAGTTTAAATTGTTTATTACAAATTCGAAAAGTAAGACAATTTCTGCTGAACAAAATAAATTGGCACAAAATCTCTGGCCGTCCAGTTACTAGGTCCACCGTTGGTAGTAGGGTAGATCTATTTGTCAATATCAGAATTCTCATCACTATCTTCAATAGCATTGACCCCACGATTGCTGATGCGTAGAGGAGGTCCTATGGCCCGAGCGCATCGAACAACCCTTTGAGCTCCTGAAGTAAAGCCCAAACCAAATTTGTCAATTTTATGAGGAAAATCAGGGAGTTGTCCCCAAATGGTACACCCACCTTCTTAAACTACTGCTATGGAGTCCTTGAGAGAAGTCATCTTCAAAGGAGGTTTGGTGCGGGTGATAGTCTCGGCTGACGCCATAATCTGGGGAACCTCTTCAAAGTTTTGACAAGGAGTATCTATAAATTCACCGTCCATATCTGCATACTTGAAAGAGTTCAGGTGGCTTACCATATACTCCTCTTCACCATGCACAGTGACAATCTTCCCCTTCACCGGATACTTCAGCATTTGGTGCAGCATAGAAGTAACGGCCCCAACTTCATGGATCCAAGGGAGACCCAACAAACAAGAGTATGATGGCCTGATATCCATCACATAGAAGGTGGATTCAAAGGTCTGGGAACCCACGTTGACATGGATGTCCACCTCCCCATGCACCATTCTTTTTGAGCCGTCAAAAGCCCTCACCACAATGTTATTGGGCTTTAGGGTCAAGCCTTCATAATCTAGCCGATCAAGAGCCTTCTTAGGCAGAACATTCAGTGACGATCCAGTGTCCACCAGCACATGAGCCATAGTAGTGCCGTTTCATTTGATCGAGACATGCAGAGCATCATTATGCTTTCTCCCTTTTGGTGTCAAATCGACATCTGAAAAACCCAAACCATTGTCAGCAGTCAAACTGGCTACACAGTCCTTGAATTGGCCGACGGAGGTTTCTTGTGTCACATGCACCATCTTGAGTAATGCAATCAAATCCTTTGCATGGGCTTCGGAACACAATAGTAGAGACAACATTGATATCTTCGAAGGGGTCTGCCCCAGCTGCTCGACCACATTGTAGTCTCTCTTCTTGATTATTTTTAAAATTTCCTCTATTTATTGCTTAGAGGATTCCACAACAACCTTTCTAGGTGCCTCCGTCCGGGCAGGCTCGTCTATAACTTCTTTGCCCCGAGTTCCAGATGACTCATCGGTAGGGGTAACAACTGGAGTAAGGATAGGAGTAGTAGCTGAAGTACTAGTAGGAACAACAGACAGAATAACAACAGGCCTAGTGACAATCTTAGGGGAGATCTCGGGAGAGAAAAACCTTCTACTTCGGGTAACTTTGTTGGTCCCGACAATGTTATTAACATTGGGATCAGCCTCTTCAGTCTTCAAATCCTGTTTGACGCCATGATAGTAAACGTCGGCGCCATAATTCCAAGGGACAACTTTTTCTGAGGAGTACGGTACAGGACCAGGAAAAGTGACTATCAATGGAGCAATTCTTGAAGCAGGTGTAATCCTAACAGGTCTTTTAGAGGAGACCTTGGAAGGATTGGCGGAAATGGTTATGATAGCAACATCTTCATACGGAATAGTCGGAATCAGAGTATTTTCAAACAAAATCTCTCTGCTATCTATCAGGCGTTGAACACCTGCTTTCAGCAAATAGCAACCAGAGGGAAGAGATGAACACATGTGGCATCCTTCACCATATCCCGGAAATGAACCGGCCAACAACAAATTCTTCTTGACAGTCATGAGAGGAGTGCATACTTCATTAACAGAGGTAACAAACAGATCGGTATCAATGGAATTAACACCACAATTGTGCTTGGGCATGGGAGCAGTTATGACATTAGGCTTCTCCGGAGCATCAAACTCAATCTCCTTGGCCTTGATTAGATCCTGTATCTTATTTCTCAGAGCCCAGCAGTCATTTGTATCGTAGCCAGGACTCTCAGAATGGTAAGCACACTGAGCATTTGGATTGTACCGAGGAGGTGTAGTGTTAGGATTCTTGGGAGCCTCCTTTAAGGTTGCCAAGTTTGATCTTAACAGATGGGGTAAAACCTTAGTCAATATAATATTAATCCGGGTGAATTGCCTTTGCGGCCTTTCTACCCTTTGCTGATTGTTTCGTTGTTGAGTAGCCACAGGCCTAGGTATCATCACAGCCCCTGCCATTGGATGGAGTTCAGCTCTGCTCTGACCTCTTGGGCTATAAATGACATTGAACTCCTTCTTACCAGTGAACGACTTCTTCACTGAACTTGACGAGGTATCTTTCTGTATCTTGCCGCCCTGGATCCCAGCTTCTACCCTTTCTCCAATCAATATCAACTCAGTGAAACCAACTGAGGAGCTACCAATCAAGTGATTGAAGAATGGACCAGACAGCATCCCAAGAAACATGTCAACCAACTCCCTATCAGACAAAGGGGGTTGGACTCTCCCTGCCAAATCTCTTCACTTCTGCGCATAGTCCTTAAAGCCTTCACTTGCACCCATGGACATACTATGGAGTTGAGTACGGGTAGGGGCAAGGTCAGTGTTATACTGATACTGCTAATAAAAAGCAGCATCCAGATCTTCCCAGTTGTGGACATTGGTCCTCTCCAGTTGATAGAACCATTCAAGCTGAGTCCCGGATACACTGTCCTAAAAGAAATGGACCCACAAATTCCTATCAGCAGTGTGAGAATGAATCTTCCTCACATAGGAACTGAGATGAAGCTTGGGACAAGACACCCCATCATACTTCGCAAAAACCGGAGCCTTAAACTTATGTGGGATGACTACCCTAGATACCAAACCCAGCTCTTCAAAATCCAGCCCTAGTATTCTCTGGATCTCCATTGCGCTCAGCCGATCCTCTAACTATTTGTATCTATCCTCAGTGGGAGGATACTGTTCATCATTGTAGTTTGTGTCATTATCAGAAACTTCAGGGCTAGGTTCCTCCTCCCTTGTCTCTCTCTCTCTTGATTCTCCCCTTCTTTGGACGAGGAGGTCAAATCAACCAGTTGCTTCAACGGCCCCTTGAATCTTCTGCCCAGATTAAGGACACCAACGGTCTTCTTCTTCTTCTTCTTCTTCTTCTTCTTCTTCTCTTTCAGAATAAGGGCTTCCAGATCTTTCTGCCCCTTAGCTAAGGCTACGAACATTTGCTGAAATTGGGAATTTTGTGCCTGTAGATCCTTGATGCTTTGTTCAGAAGACATTATTGCTGAAATAAACAACGAAGAAGATGAGAAACATGTTTTGGTACCTGTTTATGCAATGTCATGGATGATATGTGTATGCAATGATTTCAAGTACTCTTAAAGACTTAAATTTGTTTAACCAAAAGAAACACACGTTAATTGTATTAATAAGTCTGAATCGTTACAAAGGGTGCCTTTTAAGCTTACAAAAAAACAAAACTTAAAGAAAAAAGAAAATTAGGTCTCCCATGAGTGCATCCTCTTTGGTGCAATGTAGGCGTTTATATTCCTCTCTTCATGAAGTAGCCTAGTGAGTTCCAGGACCTTCTTCTTGTTGGAATAGAAGTGAGTTTCGAACGTATCCCGCTCCTCTTTAAGTTGAACCCAGGATTTTTGTAACTCCTCATAATCAGTTAGCATGTCAGGATGGAGAACAATATAAGAAGTGTCTCCTTCTGCAACTGGTTCCACAATCTTTGGTAGGACATCAGGGTAAGGCATCATAAGACTTTAGGCACGGGCTTGTACCCATTTGAGATAAGGCTCAAGAGGGATGGAATTCTTGTGCCCCAGTGTCGTGCTATCAACTCTATGTAACATGCCCTAAGCTTGCATGCACCTTTTACGGTAACCCTGAGCATCATTCTCATAGTCGAAGGCGATTCCTTGGATAACTGTATCATGAGGACCATCCCTTATCGCATAACCAAACTATCACAGTGCTAAACAAGGGTTATAAGTGATTCCTCCCCTAATGCCTAAGAGAGGGACATTAGGGAATTCACCATAGCGATCGATGATGGTAACATCTTCCGAAGACCGTGAACACCAATGAATGTCTGAATGTGTAAGGGACATCAGCCTATGAGACCATTTCATACCCTGCTTGTTCTTCAAAATAGACCTGGGTAGGTGCGAAATAAACCACCTAGCCAATAGAGGGGTGCAACACAGGAGGGTACCCCTTCTCTTTAGAGTGCGGGCATGCAGAGAGTGTAGAATATCCCCAAGTAATGTAGGCACCGGATTATGAGACAGAAAAACCTTAATGGTATTCACATCTACAAGTTGGTCTGCGTTAGGGAATAGTACCATCTTGTAGATGAGGAGTGCCAATACCTCTTCAAAAGCTTGTAAATCCAGGGTATCCCAAAAACAGTGAGCTTTCTCGAATAGAAATTTAATCGGGATTCCTTGGACACTTCCCCTAGTTTCCCAATTTGCCACTACAACAGACCGTTGTAAGGACAGAGCTCGAGCAATCTCTTTAGGCTTTGGATGTCTTTCCATACCGTTGAAAGGTAACTGATCAAGAATACGTACCCCTAATAACCATGAAAATTCCTCCATAGTAGGCACTATCTGGTAATCCGGGAAGGTGAAGCAATGATGCAAAGGATCAAAGAACTGAAATAGCACTTTTAACAATTCTTCATCAGGTTTTGAAGTGACCAAGTTGAGAAGCCGACCATGTTTTTTAGTGGAGAGAGAGCTTTCAGGAATCCTTAATGCCAAGTCCTTTAGTTGAGGAGGTACTTTCACAAGGTTAATCTGGAGAGTGTTCCTGCGGGCGAATGCCATGTCCTACAAAACAAAGCAAATATTAGCCCTAGAAAATCCTTGAAATGGTTAGTATGATATTCCATGTTTATGATGTCATGATTATGCTAATAAATCACATGTATAGCAAGCAGCAAACAAGTCACACCA
Organism: Vicia faba; assembly: GCA_948472305.1. Lineage (NCBI taxonomy): Eukaryota > Viridiplantae > Streptophyta > Magnoliopsida > Fabales > Fabaceae > Vicia > Vicia faba. The sequence continues at coordinate 573,772,662 of OX451738.1, forward strand.
AGTCCTTAGGTTTACAGCCTGCACGAGTTTTAAGGTCATACCCTCTTGAAGTTGGATTGGTTCAACTTGTCCTATAAATAGTAACTGGGTTCTAAGGAGTCTCAATATCACTAATCTTTCCCCCAAGCTTCATTCAATAGGAGATTGACTCGTAACCGAACAAAACTCAAGAGTCAAACCTTAATGAGTGTAGTATCGAGTATCTTTCGACCTTGGGAATATACCAAACCGGCCATCTCGCTATGTCCTACTGGCCAAGTTGTGCAATTAAAGGTTCTAAGGTCAGTCGACACTTTATGAAACCATTCAACGGCCCCGTATTCTCCTTGATTGACTCAAGGGCTACCGGTACCAACCAAAGTGTCGCATCAATGTAGCTACTGCTTCAACCGTGTCGGTATACCCTGCACAGTTCCCTCATAGTTTATTTCTACTTACCTAAAAGGTGTTCCCAGATCCGGTTTTAGGATCTACATAACCCAAACAGATACCCTTAAAAGTAAATTAATCAAGACAAGCAAGAGAAGTAATTAAAATGACCTAGATCCTAAGGTATACCCCACTTTATTAATGTTCCCCAATAGATTCCCCAGTTCTGTGATACGGTGGCAAAAACGACTGGTTTTACTGGTTTGTGTTTTTTGTTCGCAAATGTCGCGGTAAGCAAGAGTCGCCACCTAATTCTATTTCATCCAACAAAGGAAAATGAAAAAGAACAGAAAAAACCTTTTTCGAGATGTTTCTGAGTACGGGGAGGGGGGGGGGGGGGGGGTAGATTATTGAAAGGGAAGGTGTTAGCATCCTTTCTATCTGTGGTTTTCCACGGGCTCTTAGGTACTTGCTCATTTTGAAATTGCTTGTGTATGTTTTGGAAAGTTTTTGTTTAACTTCGTGGTAACCCTTGTATCTGTCCTCAAGAATGTGACGAAGTTGTTTTTGAAAACTGTTTTGAAAGTGTTTGTGTAAAAGGGTTTTTTATTGTTTTGAGCAAGTACTTAAGAGTTTCTACCTACTCGAAAAAGATTGTTCGCTCTCGTTTCCTTTAGACAACACTATCCTACTATTAAGGAGTAGGTAGCCCCGTCATTGGAGTTTTAAGGGACATTCGAAGGGACAATTACGGTCACAAAAGCAATGGTTAGGAAACTTTAGTAGTTACCCTAAAGTCCTAAAGATCTTTTCGAGGCAAAATTTGAATGGGTCATTTTGATCTTTTGGGACTAGAGGGCAACCACTAAAATTCCCTATGCTTCATGATCGTTTACCGAAGGCAACCGAAGTGAGGCAAACCCTAGGAGTGAGCATGTGCATGTGTTTGATTTAAGTTTATTTAATCTTTTAATAATTAAGGTGATCTACTATTTTAATTTCATTTGTCTTTTGCATGCAAGCCTATTATCCATACATCTAGACAGTTCATAGTTGCAGAAATTTAAAAGTGCGAGAAATTAAAGTCATAACTATTACAAGGCCTTAGGGAGGGGGGTACATAACATAAACTTGGGGATAAACAGTAAATAAAACCCTAATTTGGAACTATTACAAATCGTCAACAGTTACATTAATTGAAAAATAAATAAATAAAATGCGCGCGAGGAGGAACGCGGGAATTAAATATCCTAATGAATCTAATTAATTAAAGGAAACATTTTTGTATTTTTTATTGAGAAAAATAATTGAAGTTTGCAAATTAAACCTAATTTTCTAATTAATTTTATTTAACAAAATAAACAATGTTGAAATAATTAAAAATAATTAATTTTTAAAAAATTAATTTTAATTATAAAAAAATCTAATTCTATTTTTGTGATTTTTATTTTATTTTTATGATTTCTTATAAATAATAAAAAATATGATTAAAAAGTCATTAAACTAAATAATGAAAATAAAAATAAGAAAAAATCAAAAGAGTTTAGAAAATGGGCCTGAGGGGGGTGTATGCCCATAATGGAGGTTACATGTTGAAGCTCTGCCTGATTCCCACTCGAACTGACCCGTTGTCACATTGGATCTGGTGTTGTGGTGCTGGGGAGGTGCATGATGCTCTACACTTGTGAGGTCATTAAATCTAGGCCCCCCTGAGATCCGATGGTTCATGCTGATGGTCCATGTCCTACGCATGAAACATGATGTACTGGATCTGAAACAAAACAAATGAGAAAATGCAAAGCTCCAGACATGGGTATCGAACCCAGGTCTTCCCCTTTGCAAGTGCTTCTTCCTTTACCACCTGGCCATGTTGTCATTTGTGTATATAAATAAACAAAACATATTATATTGAATGAATGGTCAGTAGCCATAAAAACACGCGCCAAATTCAAATTAGCCAACTGGGCTTTGACACGCGATCATCTTCTTCAGTGGGACTGTCGTTTTAGCTAATGACCTTTTACCTACGGACAAACACTGTAGTTGTAACCCTGTAAATCTCAAAATCCTCAAACAAGCAAGATAAATTAAATCCAATCATACAGATCAACTAGTTTTGATCTCGTGAGTATGATGGTATCCATCTTTTGCCCTGATTTTACCTGTATCAAAAAGCCCTAAAACGCAATCTTAAACCCTAACAATGGAAGTTGTCCATACATGCGTCAAAACTCATGATTAATCATAGAAATACATTCTAAATGATGTTACAAACATGAAGGTATGCTTAGAAATTATTAATCATGTGTGTATAGTGAGAATCAAATTCAAGAATAAGGGAAAACTGTGATGCTTGTGTAGGTCGATTCTGAGGGTGTTGATGCGTGTAAGTGATGTTGCTAGCTTCAAGAGGTTCCCAAGAATGGATTGCTGGCCTTGAAACACCTTGAATCGCTTTCTAAATCAGAATTAGAACACCACTTTTTTTTGTCAAAAGTTGGAGTTTTTATGGACTTGTGGAGGCAGCCTTTTCGTGTCTATTAGGGTTGGCATTCTTGTCTATATGTATGAGAATAGATTAGGTCAACAAAAATGGAATAAATCTTGGAGATTGATAAGAATGAGATTTGATTTCCAACTTGATTCTTTTCGTTCTAAACATGGCCAAAACATGCTATTTTCATTCTAATCAGCCCTTGCACGAATTATTTGATTTGCTAGCTGTTGATGGACTCATAATGTGCCCACAAAATCCAATCTTTGATTTTATTTGATTACTCTACTATTTAAATTGATTTATTTTGATTTAAATGGATAAAAAATCAAAATAAAGAATAAAAATAATAAAGTAATAGGTGGATAAGCTCAGAGGTCGTGGACCAGACTAGGAGTAAGATGCAAGCATAAAAAGTTGGGCCCATTTGAAGAAAAATGCATTTTCGGCATGGTTGACTTTGTGCAAATTTCCAAAAATAGCCAACTTTGACAATGCACATCTCTCTCAATTTTCACCCTAAGAGGGTGTTATTTGACTTTTTAGAAATCTTAGGATGTCCTTTACACAACCCTTTTAGTTTCATCTCAATTGGATCTTCCATGTTCATGTAAGAAGCTTTGACCCAAAAGGTGTTTTTGTTGACTTTTTTAAATGACCTATAATGTCTGATTTTATATCTTTTCATGAGTGCATTATTTGAACTTGGGGGCTGAAGATGAGTTGTATGGAATTGAATCCTCTTCAAAATGAGCCTTGGATGGGAAATTTATGATAAAGTATGAGAAAGTTAGGCCTGGTCAAAGTTTGGTTGACTTTTCCTATAGAAATCTTAATTTATCAACTTTTGAGTTTTGATGAATTTGGGGTATTCCTTGAGGAATCATGACCAACCCTTGATCAAATGATGGATGTTACTCCAAAATGTTGATGTTGACCAAAAATCTTGAAGTTTGACTGTATGTAGGTCATAATTAACTTTTGACCTAGTATAGTTGATTTTCAGGCATTTAAGCAGTTGACTGAGCAAACTTCTTGTGCAAGGCATGAAACTTGGCATGGATGATCTTGAGAAAATATTAGGGCTATGAAAACCATTTAGGACCCTTGGAACTCAAACATATTGATGAGGAGTGAAACCATAGTTTGAGGCTCATTGTCTTAGGAGGAGGATTTGTATAGTCAATTTTTGTACCCCAAAATTTGCCCTCCCATATTTCTCAAAACATTGCAAGTTGCTCAAGGTTGCTCAAGAGTTGGTCAGACAAGCTATCTCCTAAGGCAGTCTATCCCAAATTAGGATTTCACATTTCATCAAGATCCTTCAGTCCAAATGACCTCAAGTGCTCCCTAATGTACTAATATGTTCTCAAGATCATCCATGTAAAATTTCAAGCCTTGCAGAGGAAGTTTGCTCAGTCAATTGCCCAAAGGTCCAAAAATCGCCTGCGTTAGGGCAAAAGTCAATTGTGACCTATATACAGTCAAACTTTAATATTTTTTTGTCAATATTCTCATTTTGAAGGATATTTCATCATTTGATCAAGGGTTGATCATGATTCATCAAGGATTGCTCAAAATTCATCAAGACTCAAAAGTTGCTAAATTAGGGTTTTGTAGGAAAAGTCAACTCAACTTTGACCAAGCATAACTTTCTCATACTTTATGAGAAATGACCCATCCAAAGCTCATTTTGAAGAGGATGCAATTCCCTACAATCCATATTCATACCCCAATATCAAGAAATCCACTCACAAGAAGTTATGAATTTGGACATTATAGGTCATTTTTGAAAGTCAACAAAACCAACTTTTTTGCGAAAGCTTATAACTTGAGCATGGAATGTCAAAATGAGATGAGACCAAAAGGGTTGATTATAAGACATCTCAAGCTTTCTAAAAAGTACAAGAACACTTCCAAAAGTCCAAAATTGAAGAAGTTATGCATTGTTGAAGTTGGACTTTTTTGCAAATTTGCCAAAAGTCAACTATCCCCAAAACTTTAAATTTTGTCAAATGGGCCCATTCTTTTTCACTTGATTTGAGTTTGCATCATTTCCCAAGTGCCCTAGCTTCAGCCATGTGTCCATATTTCATTTTTATCATTTAATTTGATTTTTAATTGAATTTATTCATTTTAAATCAAATAAAATCATATAAAATCCAAGGCATTGATAACTCATGATCTTTTGGCTATTTCAGGCTCCACATTCAGCAATTATCATCATCAAATTCGTATCAAATCAAATCATGTGCAAAAAGATTGGAATTAGGCAAATTTGGAAGGTTTTAAATGGAGATCAAATCAAATCCATGTGCATTGATATGGAGAGATTTGGTCCATGTTTCTTACCCTAATGCAGTACACATTACATAAGGAAGCAAAACACACGAAAATAGGGGTTGGCAAGTGTTGGAAGAGGCAGAACAAGAATTGAAAAAATCATAAAAAAGTAGAGAGATCAAAATCAGGGTTAGAGGCAGTTTCAGGACACGAGATTTGATCCAATCGCTTCCTGAGCATTCACACAAGCTACCTGGATCAAAACCAAGCATTTTCAGGCCTCTACACGCGCTGTAAGTCTCACGAAAATGACCCCTATTCTTGATTTCGTAACTCTGAAATTAGGCATCTTTTCCATGAACTAATTGCATATTTGTAACCCTCATATCATTTCTAAGCTAATGGTAATAGCCAATTTCATTTATGCGCTCTGTATCATGAAACGTCGTGGCTAGGGTTTCGTTTATGTTTTTAGGGTTTTTTATTTCAGGAAGAATTGAAGCACATGAAGGACATGGTTGTGATCAAGAGTTTGTTACGAATCCAACCATGTCCTAGAATTCATTTTTGTGGCATGAGAAGGATTTTTGAGACGAGCAAGCTTGTAGTTACGGACTCTTGTCCGTTGGTATAGGTGGTGAGACTTTTGGCCACGGTTGGGAGGTCAGGGATGATGCGTGGCATCCATCCATTGGCCGGTTTAAACATAGCGCGCGTTTTATTTTTTTTTGACCAATAATTCTTGTTTTATTATATTATTATTGATTTGTGTTAGTATAACCAGCAAGGCAATGTGGTGTAGTGGAAAAGTGAGTAGTGCAAACCCCTTCAGGACCTGGGTTCGAATCCCAGGTCCCCCACTTTCTCAATAAATTTTGTTTTCAGGTATTCCCATGCGCGCTTAAATCTGCAGCCTATCATGCTCCCTCATCCATCCAAATGCCAGATGGCCAAGAGCCAGATCTGGTGGTCAAAAAGTTGGAGGTCCACCATGAGCCAAGTCAACGTGCGCATACTGGATCAGAAAAGTCCAAATGGGCCAGCAAAGAATTTGCTCCTCACACCCCTAAAGTAGGCCCAACACTCCTCTCTTCTTATTTATTTTGTTATTTTATTTAAATTGTTTATTTCATTTATTTAATTTCCTACCCAATCAAAATTCTGTTTTATTAAATAAAATCACAAAAAATATTTTTATTTCAATCAATTTTTAAATTTTATTTATTTTTAATAAATTTATTAATTAATTAGGTTCTTAATTAGAAAACTTTAATTTATTTTGTAAATAACTTTAATTAACTATATTTAGTTAGATATTGACCACTAATTCAATAATTTTAATTTCTTTCCTAAATAATGAAAAATTCCAAAAAATAATTTACTTTTCATTTAATTAATTTATTTTAATTTAATTTAGTAATTAATTTAGGATTAATTTCATTCTTAAAATAAAAAATAATAAAGATGGCATTTTCTTTCAAAAGGGTCAAAACCCTAAACTCGCACTCGATCTAATTTCCCGCGCGCTTTATTTATTTTCATCATATTAATGTACCTGCTTCCGGATTTTAATAGTTAAATAGGACATTTAATTATTTTTATTCTCTTTATTTTATTTTTCAAAGGGTTTGTCTTTGGCGATGTAAATACCCGACGCCTTGTAATTTAAATTCGGCATTTTATTTTCGCAAATTATAACTGCTAGATGTTAGATAATAGGGTTTGCATGACAAGACTGAATGTTAATCTTAAAATCAAAATTAGATCACCTTTAACATGTACAAAGATAAAAATAACTAAAAACGACACACTCGCACATGCGAACTCTTAGGGTACACCCCACTTGGTTGCCTTCATACACGGTCGTTGAGTATTGGTCGTTTTAGAGGTCGTCTTCTTATCTAAAAGATCATAGTTGCCTCAAAATGGTTGCTTCGGATATTGTTGCCTCAAATAAATGATCTAAGACATTAGGGTTACCGCTACGGCATCCTAACATTGCTTTAGTGACCGTATGTCCCTATTCGAATTGACCCTTAAACTCCAACGACGGTGCTACCTACTCAATAATAGTGGGCTAGCATTGTCTAAAGGAAAATAGCATAGAACGATTCCTTTTTCGAGCAGGTAGATGGTTCTTAGATACTTGCTCTTTCAAAAAACAAAATATTTTTCACACTTACACTCCTTTTCAAACAAAGTTTTCAAAAACACTTCATACGCTCTTGAGGACAGAAGCAAGAGTTAAATCGAAGTTTTAAAACAAAAACTTTTTTTCAAAACCCACAAGCACCAAGAAAGCAATTTTGAAAACAATGAGCAAGTACCTAAGAGCCCGTGGATAACCACGGATATAAAGGGTGCTAACACCTTCCCTTTCTATAATCTACCCCCCGAACCCGAGAAATATCTCAAAAAAGGAATTTTTCTGTGCTTTTTTCCTTTCCTTGTTGGATAAAATAAAAGTCGGTGGCGACTCTTTCTTACCGTGACATTTTGCAAAAAACAAACGCAAAACACAAACCAGCATTCCAAAAACAGTCAGTTCTTCCCACCATATCACAGAACTGGCGACTCTGCTGGGGAATATCTTAATAAGTGGGGTGTACCTTAGGAATAGTTCATCATAATGTTTTCAATTGCTTGATTTGTATGCTTTATCTTTGTGGGTTTGAATCGGAGTTACTATAGATCTGAACTCGGATCTGGGGATACCTTTTAGGTAAGTAGCAATAGACTGTGAGGGAACTGTACAGCGTAAACCGATACGGTTGAAGAAGTAGCTACGTTGGTGTGGCACTTAGTTTGTACCGATATCCCTTGTGGTGGAACAAGGAGAATATGGGTCTTCTAAGGGGTCATTAAGCACCAACTGACCTTAGAACCTATAATTGACCAACTCGGCCATAAAAAAGTAGAAGTATGCTACACTCATTGAGACCAAACTCTCGCGATGATTCCGGCCGCAAGAAAAGGTTGCTAAACTGGAATTATGACCGATCGAGGGTGGTCAGTGATATTGAGATCCTCTAGAACCTGGTTACTATTACTAGGACAGGTTGAACGAACTAAACTGAAAGAGGGTAATACCTAAACTCCATGTCAGCCTGAAATTTAAGGGCTATTGTGTGACTTGTGTGCTTTCAAACTTGAACTACTTGCACATTCTTGTTATTTGACAACATGAGTTCCTTGCAGGTTTTGTTTAAAGTCCTTATCCAATAATTTGGATTTATTGCAGGGTTTTCTTACAGCACCTCACACTTTTTCTTAAACGCATAGCATACACATCATAACATCATGCCTTAACATTTCCTTAACCATTTCGAGGATCTCAAGGGTTTGTGATGTAGGTCATGGTAAATCAAATGTCTAGCAAGGGCCAAAGGGGATTTATTTTCCTCTAGCCAATGTCGTATAGAGATCAAAACATGATGACTTGAGTTAGGGGCTATGACCCACTCGATATGGTGAGCTTGACTCTTGAAGAAGGACTCTTAACAACACGAAGTTTCTTCAATCAAAGCTGCAAAATTCAAATTCTAACAAGTTTCTTGTTTAACCCGCGAGATCCTTGAAAACATTGCATCTATATATCATACATATCATTGCATAACAGGTCTCCGAGTACAGGTCTCTCATGTTCTCGCTGTTTATTTCAGTAATGGCTTTCCAACAAGACAACCAAGATCTTCAAACTCAAGAAGCTCAGTTCAGAGACGTATTCCTAAACCTATCCAAGGGGCAGGAAGAGTTGAAAACACTCCTCGTTGGGAACTTGGTCAAGAAAAGTCCTGAAGACAATAAGGACGAACGGATGGAACAATTGCAAGCGGAGGTAGATGCAATAAGAACCCAAATGCTGGGGTAGATGGCTCTTATCCAAGGCTTAGCCCGGGAACAAGAAGAGCTGAGAACCATTATCAACCAGCTTCAGCAAGACAAATACAACAGTATGAAGAAAACAGTCGAGGCCGAGGACCAAGTTATTGATCAGTCTCCCAAAAGACAAGAGTTTGGTTTGGTGAAGAATAGACCTCTCTAAGTTGCTGCTACCTCACGGGTCCAACAACAACCGTTCCATAAACAACAGGTTAATCAGAGGCAGTTTACCAAGCTCAACATGCCGCTGTCTCGAGCTTTACAACACCTGTTGAGATTGAATCTGGTGACGTTGGTAGGGCCTCATCCGAATCCCAAAACTTCTTCACCTAACTACAATCTTAACGCAAGGTGTGCATACCATTCTAATAGCCCGGGGCATGATACTGACGACTGTTGGAAGTTGAAGTACAAAATTCAAAACCTGATTGATGAAGGAGCATTGGAATTCACACAAGATGGTCAGGCTGAGTTCTTCTACCATCCCTCCAAGGCTCACCATTTGAAGTGACAAGTCCTAAGACGAGAAGACTTTTTGTTCATTAGAATTTTCAATTTGTAATTTTCTTTTGATTGTTCAAACATTTATTCATGTCAAACTTTGTTACTTTATCAATACATCGCATATGTCTGTTTTGAATCAATCCATTCGTATTAACTATATTCAAATTGCTTTCATTTTTATGATGTTCAACTCTCGATTAAAAAATTCTAAGCCTTTAGAAGGAGGATGACGAAAATGATACCAAAATCTCTACAGTATGCTTTTGAACAGACCTCGCTGACGATGTACAGGCATTGTTACAAATCCTAAACAATGGAGTTATAAGGAAGATAATCCCTCGTGAACCCCTTCGAGCCAAAGAAGTAGGAGTTTTATTTTCACACAAATTAAAACCCTTAATCACAACTTGGGGCAGGGTAGTTTCTCAGTTAATTCGGGTGCACAATGAATGGCATCAAAGAGGTCCTTCCAAAACAAAAGACGGTGATGGTTCCATATAATCGTCAAGACAGGCAGTCATTATCTCTCGAAATAAAAGCCCAATAAGTTAAAACCTATGAAGGAGACTTAAGAAAAACTGGGGGATCCCGCTGACTGTAATCACAAAAGAAACAGTTCAGGCAAAAGACAGGGATAATAAAATCAAAAAAAGAAAGAGGTATTACAAACTCTCAACAAAAAGAGAGAAAATGACTGCATGTTCAAAATAAATTGTCAGTATCCGAACCATCACCGGAACATCAAGGACAATATTCCAGACTCAAACGGGATCTAAATGCACAATTAGCTAAGTTTAGGACTGAAGAACATCACGAAGAGCGGGTGGGTACAAATAAAATTTGAGCCTTTATCCTTTGTTTCTGAAACCGTGAACCAGGCCACGTTATAACCCTTAAAAGTCCTAGCTGAGGCATGGGTTAGTTCGAAAGCATACTGTTACAAAAGGTATCCTGACTCCTGTAGGGCTTGCTGTAAATCCTGAGTTGACGTCACATTTTACAAAATTTTCCCATCTTACTGAAAAAATGCATTTTCAAAAACTTCAAAACAGACATAAGCTTTGCATTTTTAAAATAACATTGTTTGCATATGACTATTTGTTCAAACGGAAAAGAAATTTGCGCGATGAATATCTAGTGAAAAAAAACCTTTTCAATAAAAAGGGTCACCTCAAGTGGAAAAAACACTTCCAACCAAGGGGCACGGCATGAGCGTTGTCTATCATCTGGGGCAGTCAAGTCAAGATTCAAGGAATCTCTCAAAAACGCCAAATAGCCAGGGGCAAATCTCCATCTGAATCACTTGGGGCATTTGACATGAATTCCCGCAACGAATCTTGCATGATCAAACGAACATCTTCTGGTATTATGGAAACATAACACTACTGACAGTGACAACTCCCTACACCTTGAGAGCGTGGACATAGTCATAAAATACCGCGCATGAATAAAGAACCGCTAGGTCGACTGGTCTAGGAAAAAATAAGGGCTTCCCGGTGAACCAAAAAGTTTCAGGCAAAAATAAGGGATGAAAATGAAAAAATTTGTACACCCGACAAGTCGAAAACCTGAAAATGAGGCTTGGGAAAAAAGGGTATCCCGGTGGACTGAAAACCCGAAAGGGCGGTCCAGGCAAAAATTAGGGATCAAAGCGTACGACTACGTCCCGTCATCTCATCACTTACCTACCAGAAGAAGACTTGTCACTTCAATCGAAAGTTACCAAGCACCTCATAGGTTGGGATAATACTCGACCCACAAGGCCTCTACAGGAACCTTCTCCCGCAGATACAGGGGCATAAAAGTCTCGATGCAAAGCCATCGTCATATCCTCAACACGCGTCCCAGTAACATTCACTCCCCGCAGAGTAAAAGAAAGATAGTAGAGTTAACTCTCCCCAGATGAGGCTCGCAACCACGAACGAATCAGTAATATTCTCCCCAAGCAGAGTTTATTTATCATCAGCATTAAAAAGTCTTAATATTCCCCAACGGAGTATAAAAAATATATCCCCAGTGGAGTTTGAAATATTTCCCAGCGCAGTCTGAAAAAGCCTCCCCACTGGAATTTGGAGAATCATCCCCAGTAGACTTTGGAAGATTGTCCCCAGCAGGGCTCAAAGGATTATCCACATTAGAGTCTAAAAGGTTATCCCCAGTAAAGTCGCAACTGAAAGGTCATCCCCAGCGGAGTTCCTTCCTTTCACAAATGGGAATTCAATCCCCAACAGGATTCAGTATCACCAGCAATGGTAATTCATCCCCAACGGAATTTATCGATGGAATCCTCAGCAGAGCATCTCTTCCCCACAGAGTAATCTCCTCATCAATTTATTCCCCAACAGAGTTGTCCTCTCCTGCAGGTTTATTCTCACAGTCATCTTCATTCGCCATCCCCAGCGGAAACGAAGAATTCAATTCTTCTCTCCAGCAGCTATCCGGGATTTATTTTCCCCAGCTAAAAACATTACATTTCCATACATCATGACACATGCATATACGCATCATACAACACAATCTCATTTATTTTGAGAACATCATTGCTTGATACATATCATGCATTACATACAGCTAACCTTTACTTTTCAGGAAGGATGCAGTTAGATTCTCATAAAAAAATCAAAAGCTATGAAGCTTTTACCAAAGTCGAAGTACTGACCATTTCTTAAATCTCAACAGAATTATCCTTAGTTGAATTACAGATAAGGTTCTAAATCTCGACAAGTTCCTCCGTCGAATTAATGACAGTTCTTAAATCTCAACAGAATTATCCTTGGTTGAATTACAGACAAGTCTTAAATCTCGATGAAGATGTTTCCCCTCAGTCGAAGTACTGACCGGTTCTTAAATCTCAACCAAATTATCCTCAGTTGAATTACAGATAAGGTCCTAAATCTCGATAAGTTCCTCCATCGAATTACTGACAATTCTTAAATCTCAATGGAATTATCCTCGGTTGAATTATAGACAAGTCTTAAATCTCGATGAAGATGTTTCCCCTCAGTCGAAGTACTGACCGGTTCTTAAATCTCAACCGAGTTATCCTCAGTTGAATTACATATAAGGTTCTAAATCTCGACAAGTTCCTCCGTCGAATTACAGACGAGTTCCTAAATCTCAGCAAAGTTTTCTCAGTTGAATTATGGGCGAGTTCTTAAATCTCGATGAAGATGTTTCCCAAAGTCGAATTACTGACAAGTTCTAAAATCTCAACAGAATTATCCTCGGTTGAATTACAGACAAAGTCCTAAATCTCGACAATTTTCCTCCGTCGAATTACAGACAGTTACTAAATCTCAGTAGAGTTTTCTCAGTTGAATTACGGGCGAGTTCTTAAATCTCGATGAAGATGTTTCCCAAAGTAGAATTACTAACAAGTTCTTAAATCTCAACAGAATTATCCTCAGTTGAATTACAAACATGGTCCTAAATCTCGACGAAGTTCCTCCGTCGAATTAAAGACAGGTTTCTAAATCTCAGCAGAGTTTTCTCAGTTGAATTACAGGCAAGTTCTTAAATCTCGATGAAGATGTTTCCCCCCAGTTGAATTACAGACAAGTTCTTAAAACTCAGCAGAGATGTTCTCTCAGTTGAAGTACAGGCAAGTTCCTAAATCTCAGCAAAGATCAGACTTCCCCAGCGGAATCTTCCTCAACAGTAGGTATACAAGCTCTCGCTAAGTAATCTCTTATGCGATCGACACCCCTCCAAATGGCATCTATAATCCCATTCCCGACATCACAAGACGATTACCACTTCATGCGAGTGCAAATTTCTGGGCACTCTAGTGTTCAATTCTCTTCCACCTTCGGATCATGAAAGACATGAAAGTCAATCTACATCCTCAGGTTTAAGAAGATTCAACAGGGGCAGCTGTTGTACCCCAAAATTTTCCCTCCCATATTTCTCAAAACATTGCAAGTTGCTCAAGGTTGCTCAAGAGTTGGTCAGACAAGCTATCTCCTAAGGCAGTTTATCCCAAATTAGGGTTTCACATTTCATCAAGATCCTTGAGTCCAAATGACCTCAAGTTCTCCACAATGTCCTAATATGTTCTCAAGATCATCCATGTCAAATTTCAAGCCTTGTAGAGGAAGTTTGCTCAGTCAATTGCCTAAAGGTCCAAAAATCGAATGTGCTAGGGCAAAAGTCAACTGTGACCTATATACAGTCAAACTTCAAGATTTTTTGAAAACATTCTCATTTTGAAGGATATTTCATCATTTGATCAAGGGTTTATCATGATTCATCAAGGATTGCTCAAAATTCATCAAGACTCAAAAGTTGCTAAATTAGGGTTTTGTAGGAAAAGTCAATTCAACTTTGACCAAGCATAATTTTCTCATACTTTATGAGAAATGACCCATATAAATCTAATTTTGAAGAGGATGCAATTCCCTACAATCCATATTCATACCCCAAGATCAAGAAATGCACTCACAAGAAGTTATGAATTTGGACATTATAGGTCATTTTTGAAAGTCAACAAAAACACCTTTTTTTCCAAAGCTTATAACTTTAGTATGGAATATGAAAATGAGATGAGACCAAAAGGGTTGATTAGAAGACATCTAAATATTTCTAAAAAGTCCAAGAACACTTCCAAAAGTTCAAAATTGAAGAAGTTATGCATTGTTGAAGTTGGACTTTTTTGCAAAATTGCCAAAAGTCAACTATCCCCAAAACTTCAAATTTTGTCAAATGGGCCCATTCTTTTTCACTTGATTTGAGTTTGCATCATTGCCCACACGCCCTAGCTTCAACCATGTGTCCATATTTCATTTTTATTATTTAATTTGATTTTTAATTGAATTTATTCATTTTAAATCAAATAAAATCATATAAAATCCAAGGCATTGATAACTCATGATCTTTTGGCTATTTCAGGCTCCACATTGAACAATTATCATCATCAAATTCGTATCAAATCAAATCATGTGCAAAAAGATTGGAATTAGGCAAATTTGGAAGGTTTTAAATGGAGATCAAATCAAATTCATGTGCATTGATATGGAGAGATTTGGTCCATGTTTCTTACCCTAATGCAGTACACATTACATAAGGAAGCAAAACACACGAAAATAGGGGTTGGCAAGTGTTGGAAGAGGCAAAACAAGAATTGAAAAAATCATAAAAAAGTGAGAGATCAAAATCAGGGTTAGAGGCAGTTTCAGGACACGAGACTTGCTCCAATCGCTTCCTGAGCATTCACACAAGCTACCTGGATCAAAACCAAGTATTTTCAGGCCTCTACACGCGCTGTAAGTCTCACAATAACGACCCCTGTTCTTGATTTCGTAACTCTAGAATTAGGCATCTTTTCCATGAACTAATTGCATATTTGTAACCCTCATATCATTTGTAAGCTAATGGTAATAGCCAACTCATTTATGCGCTCTGTATCATGAAACGCCCTGGCTAGGGTTTGGTTTCTGTTTTTAGGGTTTTTTATTTCAGGAAGAATTGAAGCATATGAAGGACATGGTTGTGATCAGGAGTTTGTCACGAATCCAACCATGGTCCTAGAATTCATTTTTGTGGCCTAAGAATGATTTTTGATAAGAGCGAGCTTGTAGCTACGGACTCCTGTCCGTTGGTATAAGTTGTGAGACTTTTGGCCATGATTGAGAGGTCAGAGATGATGCGTGGCATCCATCCATTGGCCGATTCAATCATAGAGCGCGTTTTATTTTTTTTTTACCAATAATTCTTGTTTTATTATATTATTATTGAGTTGTGTTAATATAACAACCAAGGCAATATGGTGTAGTGGCAAAGTGAGTAGTGCAAACCCCTTCAGGACCTGGGTTCGAATCCCAGGTCCCCCACTTTCTCAATAACTTTTGTTTTCAGGTATTCCCATGCGTGCTCAAATCTGCAGCCTACCATGCTCCCTCATCCATCCAAATGCCAGATGGCCAAGAGCCAGATCTGGTGGTCAAAAAGCTGGAGGTCCACCATGAGCCAAGTCAATGTGCGCATACTGGATCAGAAAATTCCAAATGGGCCAGCAAAGAATTTGCTCCTCACACCCCTAAAGAAGGCCCAACACTCCTCTCTTCTTATTTATTTTTTCATTTTATTTAAATTGTTTATTTCATTTATTTAATTTCCTACCCAATCAAAATTCTGTTTTATTAAATAAAATCACAAAAAATATTTTTATTTCAATCAAATTTTAACTTTTATTTATTTTTTAATAAATTTATTAATTAATTAGGTTCTTAATTAGAAAACTTTAATTTATTTTGTAAATAACTTTAATTAACTAGATTTAATTAGATATTGACCACTAATTCAATAATTTTAATTTCTTTCCTAAATAATCAAAAATTCCAAAAAATAATTTACTTTTCATTTAATTAATTTATTTTAATTTAATTTAGTAATTAATTTAGGATTAATTTCTTTCTTAAAATAAAAAACAATAAAAGATGGCATTTTCTTTCAAAAGGGTCAAAACCCTAAACTCGCACTCGATCTAATTTCCCGCGCGCTTTATTTATTTTCATCATATTAATGTACCTGCTTCCGGATTGTAATAGTTAAATAGGACATTTAATTATTTTTATTCGCTTTATTTTATTTTTCAAAGAGTTTGTCTTTGGCGATGTAAATACCCGACGCCTTGTAATTTAAATTCCGCATTTTATTTCTGCAAATTATAACTGCTAGATGTTTGATAATAGGGTTTGCATGACAAGACTGAATGTTAATCTTAAAAGCAAAATTAGATCACCTTTAACATGTACAAAGATAAAAATAACTGAAAACGACACACTCGCACATGCGCACTCTTAGGGTACACCCCACTTGGTTGCCTTCATACAAGGTCATTGAGTATAAGTCGTTTTTAGAGGTCATCCTCTTGTCTAAAAGATCATAGTCGCCTCGAAATGGTTGCCTCGGATATTATTTCCTCAAACAAATGATCTAAGACATTAGGGTTACCGCTAAGGCGTCCTAACATTGCTTTAGTGACCGTATGTCCCTATTTGAATTGACCCTTAAACTCCAACGATGGTTCTACCTACTCATTAATAGTGGGCTAGCATTGTCTAAAGGAAAATAGCATAGAACGATTCCTTTTTCGAGTAGGTAGATGATTCTTAGATACTTGCTCTTTCAAAAAACAAAATCTTTTTCACACTTACACTCCTTTTCAAACAAAGTTTTCAAAAACACTTCATACGCTCTTGAGGACATAAGCAAGAGTTAAATCGAAGTTTTAAAACAAAAACTTTTTTTCAAAACCCACAAGCACCAAGAAAGCAATTTTGAAAACAATGAGCAAGTACCTAAGAGCCCGTGGATAACCATGGATATAAAGGGTGCTAACACCTTCCCTTTCTATAATCTACCCCCCGAACCCGAGAAATATCTCAAAAAAGGAATTTTTCTGTGCTTTTTTCCTTTCCTTGTTGGATAAAATAAAAGTCGGTGGCGACTCTTGCTTACCGCGACATTTTGCGAAAACAAATGCAAAACGCAAACCAGCATTCTAAAAATAGTCAGTTCTTCCCACCGTATCACATCAATCCTTAGGCATTCTTGGGCAAGTTAAGGACCTCTAGGAGTATGTTTTGAGTAAAAATGGAAGGGCAAATTTTGGGGTGCAACACCCTCAAGCCAGACATGTCTGAAATTAAAGCCATAAAATAGAAGTTATCCAAAAGAGCTCTAAAGATGTACGCTCGCTGCTATGTGGATACCATTGACTTGACCAGAGTAGAGGTTCAACTAGGTGTTATTTCTTCTCCATTCAGTTCTACGACCCTCCGCTAAGAAGCTTCAAATTCCAAGAGTTCCAGCTAGCACCGGCTATGGAAGAATTTGACAGAATTCTAAACTTTTCTAAAGATAAGACCTATGTGGGTATCGGGCAATATGTTGAAGTCAAAGTCTTCGCAAAGGGATTAAGGATCCCTTATTCAGATTTAGTTCAGAATTACCGAAGAGAAGGCATAATACAAGGAATCAAAAGAACATACCTAGAAGCCAAGTCACTCGAATTTGCTAATTAAAAAGAATGGGAGCCTTGTGTCGATTATTTAGGATTGCTTGTGTTTGGTGTAATTTTATTTCCACGGACTGCTGACTATATTGACCCTGCGGCCATTGGCATATTTTAGGGTGCGAAAGTTTTCAATACGGATCTGTGATACGGTGGGAGAGAACTGACTGTTTTTGGAATGCTGGTTTGCGTTTTGCGTTTGTTTTCACAAAATGTCGCGGTAAGCAAGAGTCGCCACCGTCTTTTATTTTATCCAACAAGGAAAGGAAAAAAGCACAGAAAAATTCCTTTTTTGAGATGTTTCTCGGGTTCAGGGGGTAGATTATAGAAAGGGAAGGTGTTAGCACCCTTTCTATCCGTGGTTATCCACGGGCTCTTAGGTACTTGCTCAAAGTGTTTTCAAAATTGCTTTTCTTTGTGTTTGTGGGTTTGAAAGGAGTTTTTGTTTGAAAGGTGTAAGTGCGAAAAGTTTTATTTTGTTTTGAGAGAGCAAGTACTTAAGAACCATCTACCTACTCGAAAAAGGAATTAATCAGTACAAATGTCCTTTAGACAACGCTATCCCACTATTTATGAGTAGGTAGCATCGTCGTTGGAGTTTTAAGGGTCAATTCGGTTAAGGGACATGTGGTCACTAAAGCAATGTTAGGACGCCTTAGCAGTAACCCTAATGTCTTAGATCATTTTTCCGAGGCAACCGTTTCGAGGCAACTATGATCTTTGGACAAGAGGGCGACCTCTAAAACTTCCTATACTCAATGACCACGTTCGAAGGAAACCAATCGAGGTGTACCCTAAGAGTGCGCATGTGCGAGTGTGTTGTTTCGGTTAATTTTATCTTTGTACATGTCATGGGTGAGCTATGTTGATTTTAAGTTCATACATTCGATCTTGTCATGCATTCCCTATTACCAAACATCTAACAGTTTATGAGTTGCGGAAATTAAATTTGCGGAAATTAAATCTAAACTATTACAAGGCGTCGGGTATTTACATCGCCAAAAACAACCCTTAAAATTAAAATGCGGAAATTAAATAAAGCGATAAAATAATTAAAGTCCTAATTTAACTATTACATTCCGGGTAACAGATACATCAATATGGCAAAATAGATCGCGTGCGGAAAATTAAATCGAATGCGGATTTTTAGGGTTTTGACCCTTTTTTGAAAGAAAGCACTTTTTGGTTATTTTTGAATTAATGGAAACTAGATCTAAATTAATTATTAAATTAAATGAGCTAATTAATTAATTAATGAAAATAATATTTTTTTGGATTTTTGAGTATTTAAAGAAATAAAATAAATTTGATCAAAGTTAGTAAAACCTAATATTCTACATTAATTTTAATTATTGCAAAAAATATTAAAAGTTATACCTAATTAAAAACTAAATTAATTAATTTAATATTTATTTACAAAAATAAAGTGATGAATTTAATTTTAATAAATAAAATATATTTTTGTGTTTTTGATTTTATGAGGAAAAACTTAATTGGTTAATTAAACAATAAAAATAATTAATCAAATAAGTAAATAAAATAAAAAGATAGAAATAACCAAAGGGGGTGTTGGGCCTGATCAGGAGGTGAGACTAGCAGTTTCAAGGCCCATTTGTATGCAAGCCTAGTTGACCTTTGCATTCCATGTGACACGTTGACTTCGGCATATGGTAGGCATCACCTTTGGGCCATCAGATCTGGCCTGGAGGCCATCTGGCGCTTTCTGGGTGATGGTGTATGATAGGCCATGATTGCTGAAAAGCGCTAGAACACCTAAAGAAAAATAGCAAAGTAATATGGGGGGACCTGGGATTTGAACCCAGGTCCTGTGTGTCACTGGCCAACACGTCTACCACTGCGCCACTGCTTTTCATTTGTTATTATAATAAACAACAATTAATATATGGAGAAAACAATTAATATGCCAGAACTTATAAAAAACGCGCGCCAGATATTTGAATTGGCCAATTGGACATGGACACGTCTTCGTCTTCTCCACTGAACTCTGGTTATTTTTACCTGTGGATTTACATCCGCAGCTAAATCCCTAGGTTGATCCTAAAAACCGTTCTAGGCCATGAAAACTCAAGCCACGACCACAGTCATGCTCGTCTCTTCCTCCTGAACACATTTATGTCCATTAATAGCCTTGATTTTACCTGTAGAGAAAACGCCCAAAAACGAATACCAAGAACCCTATAATCGGCTAGGGGTTACAGGCTATGAAAACACAATCAAATAATGCCAAAAGTTTCTAAATGGAACGATAAACCTGAACATGTAAAGATTTTACCAAAAAAGTGCAAGAATATGAGTATGAGATTTCAAATGCAGAGCGGTTTTCAAGGAGACTTACAGCGCGATTGAGGATGTGAATAGCCTTGCTTTTAATTACTATAGATTCAGTGGATGTCCAGCAAGAGAGTAGTGTTGAGATTTTGCTTTGAATCGGCCTCTAAAACAGATTTCAGTTTCAAGCTTTTTCAATTTTTTCTCAAGTTTGGTTTTGCTGATTATGCAGCCTCTAGGTTCTGAAACTCGTGCCTCTCACTTGTATATCTATCAAGCAATGCATTAGGTCAAGTTTTGGGCTTTGAATCTTTGTGCATTGATGCTTGAAGATGTGATTTGATTCACCATTAAAAAGCTTCCAAATTTGTCCAAAAACCAATATTTTGTGCATGATATGGCTTGATACGAGTTTGAACATGTCCATAATGATAATTAAAACCTGTATCAATCAAAAAGATTCCAAGTGATCAAGATTTGGATTTTATTTGGATTTAAATTGATTAAAAATGAATTAATTCAATAAAAATCAAATAAAATAGAAAAATTAATAATTGGACACAAGACTGAAGATAGGACACGTGTGTAGTGTGACAAGATCAAATCAAGTGGAAAAAAGTTGGCCCATTTGACAAAATTTGAAGTTTTTGGGATAGTTGACTTTTAGCAATTTTGGAAAAATGCCCAACTTCAACAATGTATAACTTCTTCAATTTTGAACTTTTGGAGGTGTTCTTGGACTTTTTAGAAAGATTTAGATGTCCTCTAACCAACCCTTTTAGTCTAATATCATTTTTATATTCCATTCTCAAGTTATAAGCTTTGGAAAAAAAAAGGTGTTTTTGTTAACTTTCAAAAATGACCTATAATGTCCAAATTTGTAACTTCTTGTGAGTGCATTTATTGATCTTGGAGTGTGAATATGGATTGTAGGAATTTGAATCCTCTTCAAAATGAGCTTTGGATGGGTCATTTCTCATAAAGTATGAGAAAGTTATACTTGGTCAAAGTTGAGTTGACTTTTCCTACAAAACCCTAATTTAGCAACTTTTGAGTCTTGATGAATTTTGAGCAATCCTTGATGAATCATGATCAACCCTTGATAAAATGATGAAATATCCTTCAAAATGAGAATGTTGACAAAAAATCTTGAAGTTTGACTATTTATAGGTCACAGTTGACTTTTGCCCTAGCACAGTCGATTTTGGACCTCTTGAGCAATTGACTGACCAAACTTCATCTGCAAGGCTTGAAATTTGACATGGATGAACTTGAGAACATATTAACACATTGGGGAGCACATGAGGTCATTTTCATGCAAGGACCTTGATGCAACACAAAACCCTAATTTGAGGTTGACTGCCTTAGGAGATGACTTGACTGTCCAACTCTTGAGCAATCTTGAGCCACTTGGGGATTATTCTTGCTATGTCTTGGGAAATATGAGAGGGAAAATTTTGGGGTACAACAGCTGCCCCTGTTCAATTTTATTAAACCTTAGGATATAGATTGGCTTTCGGGCCTTTTGTGATCCGAAGGTGGAAGATGATTGAACACTAGAGTGCCCAGAAATTTGCACTCGCATGATCTAGTATCAGTATTGCGATGTCAGGAATGGGCTTACAGATGCCATTTGGAGATTGTTGGTAGGTGGTCTGAACTTCGACTGGAATGCGAATCAGGGAGATCTTATCGGTGATCTAACTGAACTAGAGGAGGTCTTGGATCAACTTTAACTGGATCGGCATCAGAAAAATCTTTAGGAATCGATTTAACTGGACTAGAGGAGGTCTTGTCTTCTTTGACTGGATCGGCATCAGAAATATCTTTAGGAATCGATTTAACTGGACCAGAGGAGGTCTTGTCTTCTTTTACTGGATTGGCATCAGAAAAATCTTTAGGAATCGATTTAACTGGACCAGAGGAGGTCTTGTCTTCTTTGACTGGATTGGCATCAGAAAAATCTTTAGGAATCGATTTAACTGGACAAGAAGAGGTTTTGTCTTCTTTGACTGGATTGGCATCAGAAAAATCTTTAGGAATCGATTTAACTGGACCAGAGGAGGTTTTGTCTTCTTTGACTGGATTGGCATCAGAAAAATCTTTAGGAATCGATTTAACTAGACCAGAGGAGGCCTTGTCTTCTTTGACTAGGTTGGCATTAGAAAAATCTTTAGGAATCAATTTAACTGGACCAGAGGAGGTTTAGTCTTCTTTGACTGGATTGGCATCAGAAAAATCTTTAGGAATCGATTTAACTGGACCAAAGGAGGCCTTTTCTTCTTTGACTCGATTGGCATCAGAAAAATCTTTAGGAATCAATTTAACTGGACCAGAGGAGGTTTTGTCTTCTTTGACTGGATTGGTATCAGAAAAATCTTTAGGAATCGATTTAACTGGACCAGAGAAGGCCTTTGACTGGATCGGCATCAGCAAAATCTTTAGGAATCAATTTAACTGGACCAGGAAAGGTCTTGGGATAACTTCAACTAGATCGGCATCAGAAAAATATTTAGGATTCGATTTGACTGGACCAGAGAAGGCCTTTGGCTGGATCGGCATCAAAAAAATCTTTAGGAATCGATTTAACTAGACCAGGCAAGGTCTTGGAATAACTTCAACTGGATCGGCATCAAGAAAATCTTTAGGAATCGACTTTATTGGACCAGAGAAGGTCTTGTCCTCTTTGACTGGATCGGCATCAGAAAAATCTTTAGGAATCGATTTAACTGGACCAGAGGAGGTTTTGTCTTCTTTGACTAGATTGGCATCAGAAAAATCTTTAGGAATCGATTTAACTGGACCAGATGAGGTCTTGTCTTCTTTGACTGGATTGGGATCAGAAAAATCTTTAGGAATCGATTTAACTGGACCTGAGGAGGTTTTGTCTTCTTTGACTGGATTGGCATCAGAAAAATCTCTAGGAATCGATTTAACTGGACCAGAGGAGTTCTTGTCTTCTTTGAATGGATTGGGATCAGAAAAATCTTTAGGAATCGATTTAACTGGACCAGAGGAGGCCTTTGGCTGGATCGGCATCAGAAAAATCTTTAGGAATCGATTTAACTGGACCAGGCAAGGTCTTTTGATATAGCTGAGAATTTAACTGCATCTTTTCTGAAAGGTAAAGGTCAGTCACATGCAATGCATGATATGGATCATGCAATGATGTTCTCAACATAAATGAGATTGTACGGTATGATGCGTTTATGCATGTATCATGATGTATGGAAATGTAATGGTTTAGCTGGGGAAAATAAATCCCGGAGCTGCTGGAGAATAGAGTTGAATTCTTCGTTTTCGCTGGGGATGATGAACAAAGATGATAAACCTGCGGGAGAGGAGAACTCCTTTGGGGAATAAACTGATGAGGAGATTACTCTGTAGGGAAGAGATGCTCTGCTGAAGATTCCACTGATAAGCTCCACTGGGGATGGATTACCATTGCTGGTGATATTGGATTTGTTGAGGATTGAATACCTGTTTGTGAAAGGAAAGAACTTCGCTGGGGGATGGTCTTTCAGTTGTGACTTGCCGGGGATAAACCTGTTAGACTTTTGTGGGGATACTCCTCTGAATTCTGCTGGGAGTGATCCTTTGAACTCGGCTGGGGAGACTTATTTTTGTACTCCGCTGGGGGTAAACTTCCAGAGTCTACTGGGGATGATGCTTCAACTCCGTTGGGGAAGTTTTTTCAGACCGTGCTGGGGAGATATTGACTCTACTGAGGGTATCTTATATTCTTCCGAGGAATACTCTTATACTCTGTTGGGGAATATTAAGACTGCCGGGGATATCAAGCCTTCTCAGTGCTGGTGATAGACCAACTCTGCTTGGGGAGAACCTTGCCAATTCATTGGTAGTTTCAAGTCTCAACTGGGAAAGAGCTACCATTATTGCCTTACTCTGCGGGGAGTGAAGATATCTTAGTCATATTCTTCAGCTGAATATACCTTGGTACCTGGTGGACAAAGTAACTATACAGCTTGGACGATTCTTACTGCCCCTGTTTTTAATATTACCAGTAATTCATCTTTGTTTCACATGTAAATATTCATGGGCAGCAATTAATGTCAAATGCATATATCAAAAATGAACATTGGACGTTCTTTGCAAAACAAAACAAATAAATGAAAAACAGTTTGAAATTTGTCTGAAAATGAATTTGTATTGATTTTTGAAATTGGCCTGTAAATAGGCGTTTTTGTACAAGAGGCTGACGTCCTAGTAAGAGAACGCCGCCGAATAATAGAATTTATACAATTTGTGAAAAGAAAACAAAACATCTTATGTGACTAATCCCACTGGGTTCCAACTCTGCTATTGCCTTTATGTCCTCGAGCATCTCATCACTTTGTTGTTTGGTTGAAGATGAATCAGATTGATTAGTGATGTTCGAGCTTGATAGTCGATACCGAAGTATGGATGCAAGGTGATCCAATGAGACATAGTGTTATGCTTTGATCCCTAACTTTTGCCTGGACCGCCCTTTCGGGTTTTCAGTCCACCGGGATACCCATTTTTGCCCAAGCCGCCTTTTCAGGTTTTCGACTTGCCGGGTGTACAGATTTTTCATTTTCATCCCTTATTTTTTCCCGAACCCTTTTGGTTCACCGGGAATCCCTTATTTTTGCCTAGGCCAGTCAACCTAGCGGGTCTTTGATTATGCGTAGTATCTTTTCACTATGTCTGCATTGACAGGGTGAGGAAGGTCGTCACCATCCATGGTGGTTAGAATCATAGCTCCTCTTGAGAAAATGTTCTTAACCACAAATGGCCCTTCGTAAGTAGGGGTCCATTTTCCCCTGGGATCACCTTGAGGTAGGATAATGTGCTTGATTACCGGATCCCCAAATTGATACTCTTGTCGTCTTACTTTCTTGTTAAATGCCTTGATCATCCGTTTTTGGTACGTCTGACCATGACAAATAGCAGTAAGTCTCTTTTCGTCGATTAAGTTCAGTTGATCAAGCCAGTCTGAATCCAGTTATCTTCACTCAAACCTGCATCCTTCATGATCCGAAGAGAGGGTATCTGTACTTCAATGGGCAAGACTGCCTCCATGCTATAAACCAAGGAATAAGGTGTTGCCCCTGTTGACGTCCGTGATGAGGTACGGTACCCATGAAGAGCAAATGGTAACATCTCATGCCAGTCTTTGTATGCCACTGTAATCTTCTGCACGATCTTCTTAATGTTCTTATTAGCCGCTTCTACAGCCCTGTGATACGGTGGGAGAACTGACTATGAGTTTTGCGTTTGTTTTCGCAAATGTTTCGGTTGAGCAAGAGTCGCCACCGAATTTTTATTTTATCCTAAGGAAAGGTTAAAAAGCACAGCAAAAACCTTTGAGATGTTTTCTTGGGTTCGGGGAGTAGATTATAGAAAGGGAAGGTATTAGCACCCTTTCTATCCATGGTTATCCATGGGCTCTTAGGTACTTGCTTAGATCAACTTGCCTTGATTTTCAATTGTTTGAAATGGTGCTTTGTGTGTGGTTTTTTGAAAATGTTTGGAAAAAGATGCCTTGTCTAGGCTACCCTTGTAACAATTCTTTACTCGAATGTTTTACAAAAGGTGTTTGTCTTTTTGAAAAGATGTTTCAAGGTTTTTGAAAGTTTGTTTTGAAAGTGAAGTGTGGTTTGAAAAAAATAGGCAAGTGTTTTTGCAAGTTGGCAAGTACTTAAGAGCTATCTACCCTAAAGTTCTCAAAGATTATTGCTATGTTTTAACCCTTTTAACAATTTTGTTCCACCATTGCATTTGGTGGACAATCTTGTGTTAGGATGTGAAAGGGACGGGCGCGGGTCATCGTTTAGACCATAATTGCAATGGTGCCAAGTATCTTTGGGCAATTTTCCTTTAAGGGACTTGATCATTTTTTAGGTAACTTTCGAAAGCGTCATTGAGGGACTATGATCATTTGATTTTGTATTTGTTTTGCCCAAAGAGACCTAACATGCAATATGGCCCATTATTGAAGGCAACAAGTGGAATACCCTAGGGGTGCAAGTGTGATTAGTGTTGTCCATTTTCATGCTTGATTATCTTGAAATTAGGTCAAACTATTTTGTTGTTTTTGATTTGCATACAAACCCTAATTCTAACATGGTATATTTAGAAAGCATTAAAGTGCGAAAAATAAAGTTCCTAAATTATTACAACACAATATATGGGAAGGGGGGTACAAATGTTCAAATGGGGATATTTTAGCAAGAAATTTAAATCTAACTATTACATCAATTTGGAATTATTTACAAGGTAATTAATTGCACAAATTAAATAGAAATAAAATAAATATGCAAGATGCAAAAAGGCTTTTTATATGTATGAAAAAAAAGTATTTTTATATGTCAAATAAACAAAATAAAAAGTATTATTTTTTTGGAGTTTTTTATGTTTAGGGCAAAACCCTAATTTATTAAATAAAATGTATTAGCTATTTAATATATATAATATTTATTTATTATATACAAAAATAAAATAAAATGAAGTATATTTATAAAAAAGGTATTTTTAATGTCAAATATTAACAAAATAAAAAATGTATGTATTTTTGTATTTTTGTCCTAAATATTCTAATAAATATATATGTATTTGTATTATTTACTAAATATATATTATATATACAAAAATAATAATATTTAATATTTATAAAAAAAGTATGTTTTATATAAAATATTTTCAGAAGATAAAATAAAATAAAAATAAGATAATAAATGTGTTTGCATTATTTTTTCTAGTTATTCTAAATAATAGTATTTATATTATTTATGCACAAAAACTAAATAAGACTAATAAATATCAAAATAAATGCAAAAAATGTGGAAAAAAAAGATTTTTATATTTTTTCATACTTAAATAAAAATATAGAAATGAAATCAAAAGGGAAAAAAGGAAAATGATAAGTAAAAATCAAAATGGGTCAGGGAGGTTCAAAAGCAAAAGCAAGGTGCAAATAAGAAAAATAGAACAAGCCCAGCCCAATAGGACCTTCTTCAACCTCTGGCCAGGAGCTTTGTCAAAAACGCGCGCTTGGAACACTGATTCAAACACCTGGATTCTTGGACTTTTAGCACAAACTTACAACATAAGAAATGTTAATCATCAAGCCACGATTCTGGACATGTAAAGAACTCATCCTAACTCTCAGAAATGAGAGAGAATTTCTCCATTCCCAAACCTTAACCTAACTTTTTATCAATGTTCAGACCTTAAATTCTCACAGCATATGCAAAATAAATGGAAAGTAAAGGTATGTACAGTTTCAGGGGCATGAGTAGAACATTTTTTATTCACAAACCTAGAGCTAACAATGCCTACATTGAGAGTTAGAAGTTTATGAATATACCTGTTCAGTTGGAATCGTGTCTGGCAATGGAGGAGTTTTCATGGCAAGATGATGATTTGTACAGCTTGCTTGAAGTGTGAGGATGCTATTCCAATACTTGGTATGCCTTGAAACCTTCTGTATCAAGCTGCAGAAGTCAACCTGCAAGAGGAAGAAATGAAAATGGCCAAACTGATTAGAGGAGTTACAGTCTACTTCTAATGCTTTGGATAGTTTGGATTGATGGTAAGGAAAGTGTTTGAACTGGTTTTGGCCAAGATGCACGATGGAAATGAGTTATGGGATTCAAGTTGAAGAACATGCCCTGTTTTTCCACAAAACTGTGATTTTCTGTGTAGGGATGGATGAAGGGTTGTTTGGTCGTGCTTTAGGTCAGTTAGGGAGTGTGAAATGTGAGGACAAAGTTTGCTTAGGTTGGTTTTTGCTGAGATGAGAGTTGTTGTACAAAATGCAAGCTTTCTTCTTACTTAAGCAAAAGTTGTCAAGTTGGTTCTTAGGCCAAGGCAGGTCCCTCCTAATGTGCTGCACACTTAGTCTTGATCAGTGTAATTAGTCTAATAACTTGTGCCAAGAAGATATGCACTGTACTTGCTTGGATTACCAATTGACATAGTGTTCCACTTTTGCAAAAATGGCCATTATGCTTTTTCTACTTTGGGATTAAACCTTTATGCAATGCTTGAACACATAGAATATGGTCTTGGCACAAAGAGTTTGCATTAAATTTATGAGTGTAAAAGGGATTAGAGGCCTGTAACTATCTTAAGCATGCTGATCTGAAAATTTCCTAAGTGTATGAACATGTAAATGGCTCATGAACAAAGTGAGTTTTTCCCATATTGCCAAATTCGATTCTCTCTAACCATGAGGTTGTTTGATGAGTTCTTGGACATTTTGGAAAGCTTGGAATGTGTACTACAATCCATATTTGAAGTTAAAATTGAAATGCCAAGTGGGAGTATGTGAAAAATGGTCTTGAAGTTAGGCAAAAATCCTGCCTAAAATAGGTCAAATTTTCTCTAAGTTAAGAATGGTTTGGTACCCTTGTTCCAAAAATTGTAACTTGAGATACAAGCTTCTTTTGGGAAAACTTTGTGAATCAAAGTTGTAGATTTTGCAAAAGGCTACAACTTTCATGTTTTGACTTTTGCTTGAATCCAAATGAATCTTGGTGGGAAAGTGGGGCAAAGTTAGGAGAAAATTAGGGTTTTTCATAACTTAGAAAAATTCTAAGTTATGAAAAATCTTCATTTCAAACCCTAATTTGCAATTCTTGATTTCTTGATGAACAAGCTTCATGATTTGGCATGTTTTGATGAAAAATGAATCTTGACCTTTGATTTTGACCAAAAAGTCTAAGTTTGACTTTTCAGTATACAGTCAAAATTGATCAATTGACTGGGAAATTCAACTGTCAATCTTGTGTATTTGGGATCTTTTGAACTTGTTGAGTATGTCAAGACAATTCCATGGGGTCCTTGAGTCCATATGTGAGCTTGGTTTGTCATTGACTAGGTCAAACAGTCAAAAATTGCCTTTGTGCAGTCAAAACCCTAAAAATGACCATTTTGCCCTTTTGGTGATCTGATCAAATTTCTTGTGGAATTGTGATCCAAACTTGATCAAATGGTCCATGTGAGTTCATAATGTTGATGTGGGTCAATTTTCATGAGGTTTGACGGTCAATTGGCCACAGTTGACTTTTTCCCCAATACAGTTGATTTCTAGGTCAACTGTCCAATTGACTGGGCAAAATTTGGAATCAAGGCTTGAAACTTGATGTGGATAAACTTGGGAGTCCAACATGAAGCATGAAAGTCATCTTAGGCATTTTAGGTCAAAACATCTTAGTGCAAACACAAACCCTAATTTGGGTCAACAGTGCAAGGAGAAGTCTTGAGCAGATGAAACCCTAACTGGATTTTGAGCTCCAAGGGCTTTGTGATGAGAAAATGTTGAGAAAAAGGGAGGGCAAATATTGGGGTACAACAGTTGCCCCTGTTCAATCTTCTTGAATCCGAAGAGTTAGATTGGCAAGTTTGCCTTTCGTGACTCGAGGGTAAAAGGAGATTGGACACTAGAGTGCCCTTAAATTTGCACTCGTCAAAGCAATGGATGCGGGAATGGGCTTAGAGATGCCATTTGGAGATGGGCTTAACGATGCCATCGGGAGGAGTGACAGAAACTTGTCGGGGATGGGCTTAAAGATGCCATCTGGAATGAGTATCAGAGAGGTGTCCATGCTTTGGACCATCTCCGAACTGGGGTCTGAGTAAGCAATAGATTGACATCCGTATCTGGAGGCATCCGTAAACTGTTTTCAAAAGTTGAGAATTGTCTGAACAAGCGATAGGTTAACATCCGTTACTTGGAGAACCCGTGAACTGTTTTCAGAAATCTTGAAGTTGAATAAGCAATAGAGCCGCATCCGTTGTTGGGAAGCGTCCGTAAACTGTTTTCAAAAGTTGCATCTGAACAAGCGATAGATTAACATCCGTTGTTGGGAAGAATCCATTAACTGTTTTCAGAAGTCTTGATAAGAAACTGAACAAGTGATAGGTTAACATCCGTTACTTGGAGAACCCGTGAACTGTTTTCAGAAATCTTGAAGTTGAATAAGCAATAGAGCCGCATCCGTTATTGGGAAGCGTCCGTAAACTGTTTTCAAAAGTTGCATCTGAACAAGCGATAGATTAACATCCGTTGTTGGGAAGAATCCATAAACTGTTTTCAGAAGTCTTGAGAAGAAACTGAACAAGTGATAGTTTAACATCCGTTACTTGGAGAACCCGTGAACTGTTTTCAGAAATCTTGAAGTGGAAGAGGAACCGGTGTAGGGTTTCCTGATGATGCGTCCGTGTAAAACTGCATCTGGATGAATCTGGAATAAGCATCAGAATGTTGCCATGTCTGGGTCACATCTGAACTATTCCTGGAAAGAATCTCGGAAGATAATGATTTTTTTGTCTGTTGACTTGATCTTACCTGAAAAGGTAAAGAGTTAGTTATATGCAATGTCATGATGCATGATACAATGTATGTTATATGATATGAATGTAAATGAATGTGCATGTAAGCTGGAGAGTTGTCTTGTGGAGGATAAATGAATCCTAGATGGCTGAAGATAAAAGCATATTGACTGCTGCCGGGAAGAATAATTCCTTGGTTGTTGCTGGGGAATAAGGAGCTTGGGTTGTATACCAATCTTCTGGGGAATTCTTGTCTTTAGGAGATCTTCACTGGAGAATTTTCGAATATACAATGAGGAACTGAGAACTGAGAGTCTTCAGACTTGCTTGGGGAATACCAGACCTTTAATCGTTGAGGGGCCTTAGAACCACTTGCGGGGACTTGGAATTTCCTTGGTGACTTGCAGGGTAAGATAATTCCTGATGACTTCTACTGGGGAGTTCAAAACCTAATACACTCATGCTGGGGAGGTAAGACTGAGAATCTCTAGTCTAGTGAGAAGCATTTCTATGGGGAAAAGGTTCACTAGTCTGGTTCCGCTGGGGATACTGAGATTTAAACTCTGAGGGGAATTGAGTTCTGGAGGATTATCTGGCTGGGGATAATAAAGATAAACTCCTCTGGGGGATTGTATTGATAAGTTATGTTGGGGAACTTTGACGAACTCCGCTGGGGATAGGAAGAATTTTGCCGAGTACAATCTTCCGTGGCAATTAGTTGAGGATAACCCAGTTATAAGCCCTTGTGAGGAATAACTTTGAATAAAGCTCGGGAGAGACGTCCGTACTCTGCAGGGGATAAGCTTCCGGAATCTACTGGGGATAAGCTTCAAGACTTGCTGGGGATATGGATTCCAAATCTCCTGGGGGTTTCCTTCGAAAGGGTATCAAGATATTCAACTGCACCTTCAACCTATCAGTAATCCTCTTTCTTGATTCACTAGGAAATGATTATGTTCAGATGCATATGCCTATTTAACAAAACATTGGACGTTTCTCAAAATAAAACAAATAGTGCAAGAGAAAAAGAAAAAGGAAATGACACAAATTTCTGGGAAAAGTATTTGTATTAACTTTCTATGAGTATATTTGTACAAAGGAGACAATCATCCTAGTAAGAGGATTTCTTCGTAAATATTGAAAGATTTATACAAAATAAAGATGGCTATGTGAAATAATTCCATGGGATTCCATTCCGCTATAGCCTTCACAACTCTGAATATCTGTCCATTCAATGCTTCGTCTGCCGATGACTGGATTGATCAGGAGCCTGGAACTGGTTGATGAAGAGATTGTCTTTGAAGTGATCCGACGAGACATAGTCATACGCTTTAATTCCCTAACTTTTGCCTGAATCGCCCTTTCGGGTTTTCGATCCACCGGGAAACCCCTTTTTGCCCAAGCTGCCCTTTCGGGTTTTCAACTTGCCGGGTGTACAGATTTTTTTTATTTTCATCCCTAACTTTTGCCTGAACCGCCCTTTGGGGTTTTCGGTTCACCGGGATGCCCATTTTTGCCCAAGCCGCCCTTTCTGGTTTTCGACTTGTCGGGTTATTTTATGTGTAGTATCTTTTGACTATGTCTGCGTTCGCAGGGTGCGGCAAATCGTCACCGTCCATGGTGGTCAGAATCATTGCACCACCAGAAAATATGCTCTTGATCACAAATGGTCCTTCATATGTAGGAGTCCATTTGCCCCTGGGATCACTTTGCGGCAAGATAATCCGCTTGATCACGAGATCTCCGACTTGATACACTTGACGTATGACTTTCTTATTGAAGGCCTTGATCATCCGTTTTTGATACGTCTGACCATGGCATATAGCAGCGAGTCGCTTCTCGTCGATCAGATTGAGTTGATCAAGTTGGGTCTGAATCCAATCATCTTCATTCAAACCTGTGTCCTTCATAATCCTTAGAGAAGGAATCTGAACTTCCATAGGCAGGACAGCTTCCATTCCATATACCAAGGAAAATGGTGTTGCCCCGGTTGAAGTACGTGCCGTCGTACGGTATCCATGTAGAGCAAACGGTAACATCTCATGCCAGTCTTTGTAAGTGACTATCATTTTCTGAATGATCTTCTTAATGTTTTTGTTCGTAGCTTCAACAGCACCGTTCATCTTCGGCCGATAGGGAGATGAATTGTGATGATAAATCTTGAATTGTTCGCACAATGCGGTGATCATCGTGTTATTCAGATTCGTACCGTTGTCTGTGATGATCCTGTCTGGAACACCATACCGGCATATGAGATTTTGCTTGATGAAGCGGGCAACCACATTTTTAGTAACAGAGGCGAAGGAAGCTGCTTCGACCCATTTGGTGAAATAGTCAATGGCAACCAGGATAAAACGATGTCCGTTGGAAGCCGTGGGCTTGATCTCTCCAATCATGTCGATGCCCCACATTGCAAATGGCCAAGGGGCAGTCAGAACGTTGAGAGGAACCGGAGGGATATGGACTTTGTCAGCATAGACTTGACATTTGTGGCTAGTACGGGAATGTTGTTGGCAGTCAGCTTCCATGGTAGACCAGTAATAGCCTGCCCTTAGGATCTTCTTAGCCATTGTATGCCCGCTCAAGTGAGTGCCAAATGTGCCGCTGTGTATCTCAGTCATGATCAACTCTGCTTCAGCTTTGTCTACGCATCGGAGTAACACACAATCATGGCTTCGTTTGTAAAGGATGTCGTTGCTCAGGAAGAATTTGGCAGCAAATTTCCTTAAGAACTTCTTGTCATTTACGGAAGCTCCTTCGGGATAATCTCTAGTCTGGAGATACCTTTTGATTTCATGGAACCAAGGTTGTTCCACTACTTCTTCGGTATTAATCTCGTCACAATGTGCAGGTTCATCCATTCGCTCGATG
Source organism: Vicia faba (assembly GCA_948472305.1). Taxonomy (NCBI): domain Eukaryota; kingdom Viridiplantae; phylum Streptophyta; class Magnoliopsida; order Fabales; family Fabaceae; genus Vicia; species Vicia faba. Next base: position 573,805,688 of record OX451738.1, read on the forward strand.
GTGATTTGGGGAGCCTCGTTATCCCAGTTGAGTTTAAACATGGAGGACATTGTAGCTAGAGCATCTGCTAGCTGATTCTCTTCTCGCGGGAAATGCTCAAAGGTAATTTGCTCGAAATGAGGCAACAATGTCAAGACATGTTCTTTGTATGGGATAAGATTAGGATGCTTGGTATCCCACTCTCCTTTGATTTGACTGATAACCAAATCCGAGTCCCCAAATACGATCAAAGATTTGATCCCTAAGTCTATAGCAGCCTTGAGACCAAAGATGCAAGCTTCATACTCAGCCATGTTGTTTGTGCAGCTGAAGAAAAGTCGGGCCGTGAAAGGTGTATGACAACCTTCCGGGGAAATGAGTACCGCGCCGATACCGTTTCCAAGTGCATTTGAAGCACCATCAAAGTACAGGGTCCATCGGGATCCCTTTTCAGGTCCGTCATACGGTCCGTTACCTTCAATGTTGTCCAAATTCATGATGTCCTCGTCTGGGAAGTCAAATCTCATGGGTTGGTAATCTTCGATAGCTTGATGAGCCAGATGGTCAGCTAGTACACTCCCTTTTATAGCTTTTTGGGTGGTGTACTGGATGTCATACTCAGTTAGGATCATTTGCCATCTGGCTATCCTTCCAGATAAAGCAGGCTTTTCGAAGATATACTTGATATGATCCATTTTGGAAATCAACAAGGTAGTATGAGTCAACATATACTGCCTTAGTCGGCGAGCAGGCCATACCAAAGCGCAGCAAGTTTTCTCGAGCAGTGAGTAGCGAGTCTCACAGTCGGTAAACATTTTGCTAAGGTAATAAATAGCATGCTCTTTTCGACCAGACTCGTCATACTGGCCCAAAACACACCCCATTGAGTTATCCAAGACGGTCAGATACATGATCAATGGTCTTCCTTCGAGGGGTGGCATCAGAATAGGAGGTTCTAGCAAATACTCCTTGATCTTATCAAAAGAAGCTTGGCAATCGTCGTTCCATTCGACTACCTGATCCTTCTTTAAGAGTTTGAAAATCGGCTCACAGGTAGAAGTCAGATGAGAGATGAATCTGGCAATATAGTTTAAGCGCCCCAAGAATCCTCTAACCTCCTTTTCAGTACGGGGAGCAGGCATCTCTTGTATTGCTTTCACTTTTGCTGGATCGAATTCAATGCCTTTGTTGCTTACAATGAATCCTAGAAGTTTACCAGACCTAACTCCAAAAGTGCACTTACTTGGATTTAGCCTGAGTTTGTATTCTTTCAACCTGGCAAACAGCTTTTCTAGATGTTCAAGGTGCTCCTCCTCTGTTTGCGACCGAGCTATCATATCGTCTACGTAAAATTCAATCTCATGATGTATCATATCATGAAACAAAGCTACCATGGCGCGTTGATAAGTTGTCACTGCGTTCTTTAGCCCGAACGGCATCACCTTGTAACAGAAAGTGCCCCAATGTGTGACAAAAGTTGTTTTCTCCATGTCCTCGGGGGCCATTTTGATTTGATTGTAGCCCGAGAATCCATCCATGAAGGAAAACACTTATGCTGAGCTGTGTTGTCGATCAAAATGTCAATGTGTGGAAGTGGAAAATCATCTTTGGGGCTGGCCCTATTCAAATCCCGGTAGTCCACACACATCCTGACTTTGCCATCTTTTTTGGGTACTGGCACGATGTTAGCGACCCATTGAGGATAGGACGTAACAGCCAGAAAGCCAGCGTCAAATTGCTTCATCACTTCTGCTTTGATCTTTTCAGACATGTCAGGCCTCATTCGGCGGACTTTTTGCTTGATCGGTGGACAATCCTCTCTTGTGGGGAGACGGTGAACCACGATGTTTGTGTCTAAACCCGGCATGTCTTCATAAGACCAAGCGAAGATTTCAACATACTCATTTAACAACTGTACCAGGCGCTCCTTGACACTTGGTTCCAGATTGGCACCCACTTGTACCTCCTTCCGATCTTCCTCGGTTCCCAAGTTGACAGTCTCCAACAACTCTTCATGAGGTAAGATGGCCCTTTCCTCTTGCTGTAGAAGTCTGGCTAGTTCTCCTGGTACTTCACAACCTTCGTCATCTTCATACTCGGCTTGATTGACCAGATCTTCAGAGTTATTGAAGGATATAGCAGAATAGTCACCCATGGAATCCGGAGTGGATGGGTACCTGCATTTGTGAGTGTGGGTGTGTGTAAGGGATAGCCATCCTTAAACAAAAAATGAAAAAGGAAAGAAAATGAACACAAGCAGTTTATCAAATGAAAAACGTCCAATGAATCATTAAACATGGCATATGGATATGAAAAATAATCCAAACCCTTACAAATGGACCTACATGCCCCGGGCAAGGCATGAGGTAAAAAGATAGTGTACGGATTGTTCGAAAATAAATATTACAGACCAAATAGGAAATGTTTGACAGATAAATTACTGATGAATAAAAGTGATGGGGACAAAGTCTTTTGCCTCCCAGTTGCATAATCCTCCTTTGACAGTTGGGTAAATCCACTCTTCGATGTTGCTCTCTTTGTCTTCATCCTCCAAAGTGTTGATTCCGTAGGGAGAAATTTTGATTGGGGCTCTTTCAATCTTCGAACGGCGCATAGCTTTCTGGCCCGCGGTAGTGAACCCTAATCCAAATTTGTCTGTTTTATGCGGAATATCAGGCAACTGCCCCCATGCTGAATTCTTCCCCTCTTTTATTGCGGCCCTTGCGTCCTCCAGAGATGCCATCCTGGCCATCTGCCTCGGTACTTCAGCTGCCAACTTTGCTACTGTTATTTCAGGAAGGACTTCTTCGAAATGCTGGAAAGGCGTCTCAATGAACTCACCCTCTACCTCCACATACCGGAAGGAGTTCAAGTGGCTGATCATGTACTCCTCTTCACCATGGACGGTAATGATCTTCCCCTTGACAGGATACTTCAAATTCTGATGTAAGGAGGAGGTGACTGCCCCGACATGGTGTATCCAAGGCCTACCCAACAAGCAATAGCATGACGGACGGATGTCCATCACATAGAAAGTAGACTTAAACACCTCAGTGCCCACCTTGATGGGAATATCAACCTCCCCATGGACCATCCTCTTCGAACCACCGAAAGCTCTAACGACAATATCACTCGGCTTCAGCTCTAACCCTTCACAATCTAGTCGGTCCAAGGCCTTCTTAGGCAGTACATTCAGCAACGAACCAGTGTCGACCAAGACATGTGCGAGAGTAGTTCCTCGGCACTCGACTGAAATGTGCAAAGCATCATTGTGGTTTCTACCTTTAGGAGTTAGGTCGGCATCAGAGAAACCTAATCCATTGTCCGCAGTAAGGCTGGCCGCGCAATTTTGGAACTGATCTGCAGAGGTTTCCTGGGGCACATGGGCTGCCTTCAGGAATTTTATCAAAGCTTTAGCATGCGCTTTCGAGCAAAGTAGTAGTGCCAACATGGAGATCTTTGAGGGGGTTTGCCCCAGTTGTTCTACCACATCATAATCACTCCTTTTGATTATCTTCAAGATCTCATCCATTTCTTTCTTGGAGGTCTCCGGGATAACCAAGGGTTGAGCCCTCGTCCTGACGAGCTCATCTTGGATACCCTTACCTTTATCAACAGCGGTAGGGGGGACAAAATTAGGAACAACAACATCTTCAATCAATGGGGTTCTAGCGGAGAATTTTATTGGTGCAGGGATAACCTTGTCAGCAGATGAGGGTCCAGAGATTACTCTTGGAGGAGCAATCTCTGGAGAAAATATTCTCCCGCTCCGGGTGATTTTGCTCGTGCCTGCAATGTTTCTAATGTTGGCTTCTTCATCATCCGAACTTTCTTCAGTTATTTCGATTTGTTTAATACCATGGTAGTAGACGTCACCGCTGTAGTTCCATGGTATTGACTTCTCAAAAATATAGGGGACAGGACCTGGCATTGTTATCTTCAAAGGAACAGACTTCGTAACTGGTGTAATCTTAACAGGCTTTTTGACGGCCTTGGAAAGATAGGCGTGAATGGTTATAATTGAGACATCTTCAGTATGGGTTGGAGTAGCAGAAACTTTTTCAAACAAAATTTGTCGACTGTCCATTAGGCCTTGGATGCCTTTCTTCAGTAACGGACAATCAAATGACAGAGAGTAACAACAATAGCAGTCTTCTTTACATCCCGGGAAAATCCCGGCCTTTAACAGATTCAACTTGATGGTTAATAATGGAGTTATCAGATCATTGACATCAGCAACATACAAATCTTCTTCAATGGCATTGACATTTCGGCCGTGCTTCGGCATTGGAGCAGATATCACGTTCGGCTTCTCTGGAGCGTCGAACTCTACCTCCTTCGCCTCTATCAGGTCTTGGACTTTATGCTTGAGTGCCCAACAATCGTTGGTGTCGTGCCCGACACTATCAGAATGGTAGGCGCATTTAGCATTAGGATGATAATGCGGAGAGGACGTATTCACATTCTTTGGTGCCTCTTTGATAGTGGCGAGATTCAACTTCAACATATGGGGAAGCACTTGCGCTGGCGTCATATTAATGCGGGTGAACTGCCGTTGTGGTCGTTCCACCCGTTGTTGATTTGGTCTGGACTGGTTATAGCGAGGCTGCTCACTTGAAGGGTTTTGAATCATTACGGCCCCTACAGTTGGCCGGCGCTCAGTCTTCCCTGCTCTTCTTTGGGAGTATACCACAGTTGTTTCCTTCTTGAAAGGCTTCTTCTCAACACTTGCAGCAACACCCTTATGAATCTTTCCTGACTTGATTCCAGCTTCTATTCTTTCGCCTGTTAAGATCAAATCGGTAAACCCCGCGGAAGAGTTACCAATCAGATGATTGAAAAATGGCCCAGATAGGGTCCCTAGAAACATATCAACAAGTTCACGGTCGGTTAAAGGAGGTTGCACCCTGCCAGCCAAATCCCTCCATTTTTGTGCATATTCTTTGAATCCTTCGCCTGTTCCCAGTGACATACCCTGAAGTTGGGTACGCGTGGGAGCAAGGTCAGAATTATATTGATATTGTTTGTAAAAGGCGGTGGCCAAGTCTTCCCAATTTCTGACGCTGGTTCCCTCTAGCTGATAAAACCACTCCAATTGAGCCCCAAAAAGGCTGTCTTGAAAGAAATGGATCCAAAGGTTCTTATCTGCCGTATAAGGTTCGATCTTCCTTACGTAGGACCTGAGATGCATTTTTGGGCAGAACAGCCCGTCATACCTCACAAAAACTGGCACTTTGAACTTTGGGGGAATCACAATCCCGACAATTAAACCCAAGTCTTCAAAATCCAAACCCGGTACTCTCTGTAGCTCCATGGCGGCCAACCTGTCTTCTAAACCTTTGTATTTATCATTAGCCGGAGGGTATTGTTGATCAGAGTAGTCTTCATCCTCTTCGGCTTCCTCTTCTTCTACATCGGACTCTGAAGGTACCGCAGCCCCACCTCCTTTACTGGTTCCCTCCTCAGAAGTAGGAGGAAATTCAAGCACTCTTCTGGCCTCTCCTTCAAATCTCCTCCCTAAAGTAGCCACCCCGAGTCTCTTTTTCTTCTTTTTCACTGGGTCTTTATTCCCCAGCAAGGTCTTTAGATCCTCCTAACCCTTAGCCAAGGTCATCAGGAGTTGCTGAAACTGTGCATTTTGAGCCTGTAGGTCTTTGACTGTTTGCTCAAGATCCATCCTACTGAAATAAACAACAGACAGATAAGGAAACCTGGCGTGAGACCTGCTTATGCACATGATGAATGGTATGCTTATGTATGCAATGCATTCAAGGATTTAGAATATTCAAACTTGTTGCAGACAAAAAGAACGCACGTCATATTAATAAGAAGAAATTTGTTAGTACATAAATGCCCATGGGCCAAATATTACAAAAACAACTTCTCAAGGTAAAAAGACATTGCGCATCCTCTTTGGTGCGATGTAGGTGTTGAGGTCCTCTTGCTCATGGAGTCGGCGGGTGAGCTCTAAAACCTTCTTTTCACTGGCGTAGAAGCTGGCTTCAAAAGTGTTTCGTTCCTCCTTGAGTTGGATCCAACTCTTCTGCATCTCCTCCCACGATGTAGGCATGTCAGGATGTAGAATGGTGTAGGGAACCTATCCTTCCTTGACGGGCTCTTTAATCATAGGGAGAACATGAGGATAAGGCATCATTAGACTCTGGGCTCGGGCTCGTACCCACTTGAGATAAGGCTCAAGAGGGATGGAGTTCTTGTGCCCCAGTGTCTTGCTATCAACCTTGTTGGGCATCCTCCAAGCTCTGATGAATCTTTGGCGAAGTCCTTGCGCATCGTTGTCGAAGTCAAAAACTAGGTCAGGAATCAACATGTCGTGAGGGCCATCCCTCCGTGCATATCCAAATTGCCTCAAAGCTAGGCAAGGGTTGTAGGTGATACCTCCTCTGATTCCAAGTAAAGGAACATTAGGAAACTCTCCGTAACGATCGACGATGATGACATTTTCCCTGGACCGAGAACACCAATGTACATCAGAGTGAGTAAGAGTCATCAACCGTTGGGACCACCTTGAGCCTTGGTCATTCTTCAAGACAGATTGTGGAAGGTGCGAAATAAACCACCTTGCAAGGAGAGGAGTACAGCACATGAGAACACCCCTCTTTCTCATTGTTCGTGTGTAAAATGAGTGAAGAATGTCCCCAAGCAATGTTGGTATTGGATTTCTGGATAAGAAGATTTTGACGGCGTTGACATCTACCAGCTGGTCAAGATTTGGGAACAAGACCAACCCATAGATAAGGAGTGCCACAATTTCTTCAAAGGCTTGTAGGTCCAATGAATTCCAACATTCTTGTGCCTTCTCAAACAAGAATTTTGCTAAGAATCCTTTGACGCCGCTTCTGGTTTCCCAATGCCCCTTAATGTCAGAAGGCTGTAGATGTAATGCTCGAGCAACATCTTCAGGCTTTGGTTCCTTTTCCGTACCGTTGAAGGGTAGTTGATTAAGGATAGGAATTCTCAGGAGTTGAGAAAACTCCTCCAAAGTGGGCACCAACTGGTGGTCGGGGAAAGTGAAACAGTGGTGAAGGGGGTCAAAGAACTGGAATAGCACTTTCATCATGTCTTCTTCAATGTTGGTGTTGACTAAGCTGAGCAGTCTACCATGTCTTTCACTGAAGGATGAGCTTTCCGGAATTCTTGGGGTGAGCTCCTTGAGTTGAGGAGAGATTCTCACAAGGTTGACTTGGATGGTTTTTCTGCGAGGAATTTCCATGACCTACAAAACAAGAACAAAGATGAAGATCTAAACCCTTGAAATGGTTAGTGAATGCATATGATGCTTTATGATGTTTATGATGTATGCACAAAACATATGTACAAGCAATTCACACCAAACCCTAGTTTCAGGCTTGCGTGGGGTTTCATAGGTAAGTACCCTCTTGAGTGTAGTTGGCTTAAAAACCTGTCCTATAAATAGTAACCGGGTTTTAAGGAGCTCAATATCATTGGATTGTTTTCATTGTTCATTGTTTTGGTTTAGCCACTTAACTAGCGACCAAAATATTCCAAGAAAACAACCCTCAATGAGTGTAGTATCGAGTATTTACCAACTTCGGACTGCACCAAAGCCGGTCATCTCACTACCCCTAATAAAAGGCCAAGATGGTCAAGTAAGGTTCTAGGTCATTAGTGCTTAGTGACATCACTCAGCGGCCCCGTACTCTCCTTGATTGAACTCAAGGGTTACCGGTACTCACAAATATGTCGCACTAATATAGCTATTGCTTCAACCGTGTCGGTATACCCCGCACAGTTTCCACAACGTATTGCTATCTATGAATGTTTCCCAAAATCCGGGTGTAGGATTGCAAACCCAAACAAGAGAGCCAAGATATAAAGCAATCAAAACAAACAATTAATCATGCAAGAGGGTGATCTAAGCCCTAGTGTTACTCCACTTTTAAATTTATCCCCAGCAGAGTCGCCAGTTCTGTGATACGGTGGGAGAACTGACTATGAGTTTTGCGTTTGTTTTCGCAAATGTTTCGGTTGAGCAAGAGTCGCCATCGACTTTTTATTTTATCCTAAGGAAAGGTTAAAAAGCACAGCAAAAACCTTTGAGATGTTTTCTTGGGTTCGGGGAGTAGATTATAGAAAGGGAAGGTATTAGCACCCTTTTTATCCATGGTTATCCATGGGCTCTTAGGTACTTGCTTAGATCAACTTGCCTTGATTTTCAATTGTTTGAAATGGTGCTTTGTGTGTGGTTTTTTGAAAATGTTTGGAAAAAGATGCCTTGTCTAGGCTACCCTTGTAACAATTCTTTACTTGAATGTTTTACAAAAGGTGTTTGTCTTTTTGAAAAGATGTTTCAAGATTTTTGAAAGTTTGTTTTGAAAGTGAAGTGTGGTTTGAAAAAAATAGGCAAGTGTTTTTGCAAGTTGGCAAGTACTTAAGAGCTATCTACCCTAAAGTTCTCAAAGATTATTGCTATGTTTTAACACTTTTAACAATTTTGTTCCACCATTGCATTTGGTGGACAATCTTGTGTTAGGATGTGAAAGGGACGGGCGCGGGTCATCGTTTAGACCATAATTGCAATGGTGCCAAGTATCTTTGGGCAATTTTCCTTTAAGGGACTTGATCATTTTTTAGGCAACTTTCGAAAGCGTCATTGAGGGACTATGATCATTTGATTTTGTATTTGTTTTGCCCAAAGAGACCTAAAATGCAATATGGCCCATTATTGAAGGCAACAAGTGGAATACCCTAGGGGTGCAAGTGTGATTAGTGTTGTCCATTTTCATGCTTGATTATCTTGAAATTAGGTCAAACTATTTTGTTGTTTTTGATTTGCATACAAATCCTAATTCTAACATGGTATATTTAGAAAGCATTAAAGTGCGAAAAATAAAGTTCCTAAATTATTACAACACAATATATGGGAAGGGGGGTACAAATGTTCAAATGGGGATATTTTAGCAAGAAATTTAAATCTAACTATTACATCAATTTGGAATTATTTACAAGGTAATTAATTGCACAAATTAAATAGAAATAAAATAAATATGCAAGATGCAAAAAGGCTTTTTATATGTATGAAAAAAAAGTATTTTTATATGTCAAATAAACAAAATAAAAAGTATTATTATTTTGGAGTTTTTTATGTTTAGGGCAAAACCCTAATTTATTAAATAAAATGTAATAGCTATTTAATATATATAATATTTATTTATTATATACAAAAATAAAATAAAATGAAGTATATTTATAAAAAAGGTATTTTTAATGTCAAATATTAACAAAATAAAAAATGTATGTATTTTTGTATTTTTGTATTTTTGTCCTAAATATTCTAATAAATATATATGTATTTGTATTATTTACTAAATATATATTATATATACAAAAATAATAATATTTAATATTTATAAAAAAAGTATGTTTTATATAAAATATTTTCAGAAGATAAAATAAAATAAAAATAAGAAAATAAATGTGTTTGCATTATTTTTTCTAGTTATTCTAAATAATAGTATTTATATTATTTATGCACAAAAACTAAATAAGACTAATAAATATCAAAATAAATGCAAAAAATATGGAAAAAATATATTTTTATATTTTTTCATACTTAAATAAAAATATAGAAATGAAATCAAAAGGAAAAAAAAGGAAAATGATAAGTAAAAATCAAAATGGGTCAGGGAGGTTCAAAAGCAAAAGCAAGGTGCAAATAAGAAAAATAGAACAAGCCCAGCCCAATAGGACCTTCTTCAACCTCTGGCCAGGAGCTTTGTCAAAAACGCGCGCTTGGAACACTGATTCAAACACCTGGATTCTTGGACTTTTAGCACAAACTTACAACATAAGAAATGTTAATCATCAAGCCACGATTCTGGACATGTAAAGAACTCATCCTAACTCTCAGAAATGAGAGAGAATTTCTCCATTCCCAAACCTTAACCTAACTTTTTATCAATGTTCAGACCTTAAATTCTCACAGCATATGCAAAATAAATGGAAAGTAAAGGTATGTACAGTTTCAGGGGCATGAGTAGAACACTTTTTATCCACAAACCTAGAGCTAACAATGCCTACATTGAGAGTTAGAAGTTTATGAATATACCTGTTCAGTTGGAATCGTGTCTGGAAATGGAGGAGTTTTCAGGGCAAGATGATGATTTGTACAGCTTGCTTGAAGTGTGAGGATGATATTCCAATACTTGGTATGCCTTGAAACCTTCTGTATCAAGCTGCAGAAGTCAACCTGCAAGAGGAAGAAATGAAAATGGCCAAACTGATTAGAGGAGTTACAGTCTACTTCTAATGCTTTGGATAGTTTGGATTGATGGTAAGGAAAGTGTTTGAACTGGTTTTGGCCAAGATGCACGATGGAAATGAGTTATGGGATTCAAGTTGCAGAACATGCCCTGTTTTGCCACAAAACTGTGATTTTCTGTGTAGGGACGGATGAAGGGTTGTTTGGTCGTGCTTTAGGTCAGTTAGGGAGTGTGAAATGTGAGGACAAAGTTTGCTTAGGTTGGTTTTTGCTGAGATGAGAGTTGTTGTACAAAATGCAAGCTTTCTTCTTACTTAAGCAAAAGTTGTCAAGTTGGTTCTTAGGCCAAGGCAGGTCCCTCCTAATGTGCTGCACACTTAGTCTTGATCAGTGTAATTATTCTAATAACTTGTGCCAAGAAGATATGCATTGTACTTGCTTGGATTACCAATTGACATAGTGTTCCACTTTTGCAAAAATGGCCATTATGCGTTTTCTACTTTGGGATTAAACCTTTATGCAATGCTTGAACACATAGAATATGGTCTTGGCACAAAGAGTTTGCATTAAATTTATGAGTGTAAAAGGGATTAGAGGCCTGTAACTATCTTAAGCATGCTGATCTGAAAATTGCCTAAGTGTATGAACATGTAAATGGCTCATGAACAAAGTGAGTTTTTCCCATATTGCCAAATTCGATTCTCTCTAACCATGAGGTTGTTTGATGTGTTCTTGGACATTTTGGAAAGCTTGGAATGTGTACTACAATCCATATTTGAAGTGAAAATTGAAATGCCAAGTGGGAGTATGTGAAAAATGGTCTTGAAGTTAGGCAAAAATCCTGCCTAAAATAGGTCAAATTTTCTCTAAGTTAAGAATGGTTTGGTACCCTTGTTCCAAAAATTGTAACTTGAGATACAAGCTTCTTTTGGGAAAACTTTGTGAAACAAAGTTGTAGATTTTTCAATAGGCTACAACTTTCATGTTTTGACTTTTGCTTGAATCCAAATGAATCTTGGTGGGAAAGTGGGGCAAAGTTAGGAAAAAATTAGGGTTTTTCATAACTTAGAAAAATTCTAAGTTATGAAAAATCTTCATTTCAAACCCTAATTTGCAATTCTTGATTTCTTGATGAACAAGCTTCATGATTTGGCATGTTTTCATGAAAAATGAATCTTGACCTTTGATTTTGACCAAAAAGTCAAAGTTTGACTTTTCAGTATACAGTCAAAATTGATCAATTGACTGGGAAATTCAACTGTCAATCTTGTGTATTTGGGATCTTTTGAACTTGTTGAGTATGTCAAGACAATTCCATGGGGTCCTTGAGTCCATATGTGAGCTTGGTTTGCCATTGGCTAGGTCAAACAGTTAAAAATTGCCTTTGTGCAGTCAAAACCCTAAAAATGACCATTTTGCCCTTTTGGTGATCTGATCATATTTCTTATGGAATTGTGATCCAAACTTGATCAAATGGTCCATGTGAGTTCATAATGTTGATGTGGGTCAATTTTCATGAGGTTTGACTGTCAATTGGCCACAGTTGACTTTTTCCCCAATACAGTTGATTTCTAGGTCAACTGTCCAATTGACTGGGCAAAATTTGGAATCAAGGCTTGAAACTTGATGTGGATAAACTTGGGAGTCCAACATGAAGCATGAAAGTCATCTTAGGAATTTTAGGTCAAAACATCTTAGTGCAAACACAAACCCTAATTTGGGTCAACAGTGCAAGGAGAAGTCTTGAGCAGATGAAACCCTAACTGGATTTTGAGCTCCAAGGGCTTTGTGATGAGAAAATGTTGAGAAAAAGGGAGGGAAAATTTTGGGGTACAACAAGCCCCATTCATCTTCGGCCGGTAGGGAGAAGAGTTATGATGTTGTATCTTGAACTGCTCGCAGAGCTCAGTGATCATCTTGTTGTTGAGATTGGTACCATTGTCCGTAATGATCCTCTCTGGTACACCATATCGACATATTATATTGTGCGGAATGAACTGTGCCACAACGTTCTTAGTTACAGTAGCAAAGGAAGTTGCTTCAACCCACTTCGTAAAATAATCAATTGCTACCAAGATGAAAATATGCCCATTGGATGCCGTAGGTCTGATCTCGCCGATCATATCAATTCCCCGCATTGCAAAAGGCCAAGATGCTGTCAAGACGTTCAGAGGAACTGGAGGTATGTGCACCTTATCAGCATAAACTTGACATTTATGACATGTCCGAGAATGCTGATAACAGTCAGCTTCCATTGTCGACCAATAATATCCTGCCGAAGGATCTTCTTTGCCATGGTATGTCCACTGGAATGAGTTCTGAAAGCGCCTTCATGTAACTCCGCCATGATCCTTTCTGCTTCATTCTTATCCATACAACACAGTAAGGTCGAATCATGGTTACATTTGTAAAGGATGCCATTACTGATGAAGAACTTTATCGCGAACCTTCTTAGAAACTTTTTGTCATTAACAGATGCACCCTCAGGGCACTCCTGAGCTTCCAGATACCTCTTCACCTCATGAAACCAGGGCTTTTCTGTTACCTCTTCAGTTTCAATGTCACAGCAATGGGAAGGTTCATACAATCTTTCAATGATAATCCGTGGAGCCTCGTTGTCCCAATTGACCTTGAACATATAAGACATCATAGTTAACGCGTCCGCCAACTGATTCTCCTCTCTAGGGAAGTGTTCAAAGGTTATCTCCTCGAAATGAGGAAGCAACGTAAATACATACTCTTTATAAGGAATAAGATTTAGGTGTTTCGTATCCCACGCGCCTTTGATCTGACTGATCACGAGAGCGGAATCTCTGAAGACACTTAAGAACTTAATCCTTAGGTCAATTGCTGCTCGAAGACCCATAATGCATGCTTCATACTCCGCCATATTGTTGGTGCAGTTGAAACATAATCGGGCGGTGAACGGAGTATGGGAGCCTTTAGGATATATGATCACGGTGCCAATGCCATTACCCAAAGCGTTTGAAGCTCCATCAAAGTACATAGACCATCAGGATCCCTCCTCAGGTCCTTCATCCGGTCCAGGTGTCTCACAATCAGTTACCAACATGATATTCTCGTCCGGGAATTCAAAGTTTATAGACTGGTAATCATCCATTGCCTGATGTGCCAAATGGTCTGCCAACACACTTCCCTTAATTGCCTTTTGAGTCATGTATTGGATGTCATACTCAGTCAATATCATCTTCCATCTTGCTATTCTTCCGGACAAGGCAGGCTTTTCGAAGATATACTTGATTGGATCCATCTTTGAAATCAATAGAGTAGTGTGAGTCAGCATATACTGTCTCAGCCGGCAAGCAGCCCATGCCAAAGCGCAGCAAGTTTTCTCAAGCAACGAGTATCGGGTCTCGCAGTCGATAAACTTTTTGCTAAGGTAATGAATAGCATTCTCTTTTCGGCCAGACTCGTCATGCTGACCCAGCACACACCCTATTGAGTTGTCGAGTAGTGTCAAGTATAAGATCAGAGGTCTCCCTTCAACTGGAGGCATCAGAATAGGTGGCTCTTGGAGATACTATTTGATCCTTTCGAAAGCGACCTGGAATTCATCGTTCCAGCGTACTACTTGATCTTTCTTCAGTAACTTGAAGATTGGCTCACAAGTAACAGTCGGGTGCGAGATGAATCGGGAAATGTAGTTTAGACGTCCCAGGAAGCCTCTGACTTCTTTCTCTATTCTGGGAGCTGGCATCTATTGTATGGCCTTCACCTTTGCAGGATCCACTTGAATACCTTTGTCGCTTACGACAAAACCCAGCAGCTTACCAGATCTCACCCCGAAGGTGCACTTGTTCGGGTTTAACCACAGTTTGTACAACTTCAACCTGTCAAATAGCTTCTGCAAATGGTCAAGGTGTTCTTCCTCAGTTTGGGACCTTGCAATCATATCGCCGACGTATACTTCAATCTCATGATGGATCATGTCATGAAACAAAGCAACCATGGCACGCTGATATGTTGCCCCAGCGTTCTTCAATCGAAAAGGCATGACCTTGTAGCAAAAGGTACCCCATTGAGTAACAAAGGTTGTCTTCTCCATGTCTTCGGGAGGAATTTTAATCTAATTATAACCGGAGAAACCGTCCATAAAGGAGAATACCTTGTGATGAGTAGTGTTGTCAACCAGAACGTCAATATGAGGTAGAGGAAAATCATCCTTGGGGATTGCCCTGTTCAGATCCCTATAATCAACACACACTCGAACCTTACCATCCTTCTTCGGCACAGGAACCACATTGGCCACCCACTGTGGGTAAGAAGTAACTGCTAGAAAACCGGCGTCAAACTGTTTCATAACCTCAGCCTTGATTTTCTCAGACATCTCTGGGCGCATTCGGCGAACCTTCTATTTAACTGGAGGACAGTCTTCCTTGGTAGGCAGGCGATGAACCACAATATCAGTATCCAAACCGGGCATATCTTCGTAAGACCAGGCAAAGATCTCAACATAGTCACGCAGCATTTGAATCAGCCGTTGTTTCACACTAAGCTCCATATTTGCATCGATCTTGACTTCCTTCTTATCTGTCTCAGTACCCAGATTCACTGATTCCACCGGCTCTTCGTGCGGCTGAATGGCCCTCTCTTCCTGAAGTAACAGTCTTGCAAGTTCACCAGGCACTTCACAATCATCTTCACCTTCGTCTTCGGCTAAGTTGATCGGATTTTCGAAGTCATAACTGGCAGTAGCAGAGTCGTTACCAGTGAGATCCAGAGTGGATGTGGACTTGTATATGTGAGTGTGTGTAAAATAGCTGTTTTGCAATATATAATAAAGAAAAACAAGGAGCGCAAAATTTGAAATGCAAGAACGTCCAATGCTTTTATTAATAATATATGAAAATGACACACATAAAGCCCTCATAAATGAAGCCACATTACCCAGGGTAAGACATCGGGCTGTAAAGTTTAAAACATTGTCTGTTACAAATTCAAAACAAAAAGTTTCATTACTGGGTGATAACAGAAACGGGCATAGAATCCTTCGTTGTCCAGTTGCTTAATCCACCATTGGCAGTCAGGTAGATCCAACTGTCGATATCAAACTCTTCATCATCGTCATTCCTGATAGCATTCACCCCTGCATCTTGTTTAGGCTTCTCTGGTGCTCCAAACTCAATCTCCTTCGCATCGATCAAGTCTTGTACCTTGTTCTTCAAAACCCAATAATCATCCGTATTATGTCCTGGGCTATCAGAGTGAAAAGCACAGCAGGCATTAGGGTTGTACTTTGGTGATGTTATATTTGGATTCTTCGGGGCTTCCTTTGGAATCACTAGATTGGTCTTCAGCAACTGTGGCAGAATCTGAGATAAGGTCATGTTGAGACGGGTGAATTGCCTTCGAGGTCTCTCGTCCTTTTGTTGATTGTTGTGCTGAGGAGCACCAGCAGGTTTTGAAATAACAACCGCATTAATAGTTTGGCGGTGTTCAGGTCTATTCTGGTTTCTCGAACTGTAGACAGCACTGGACTCTTTCTTAAATGGCTTCTTCTCGGTGCTTGATGAGGCACCCTTCTGTATCTTACCAGCCTTAATACCAGCCTCAATCTTTTCACCAGTCAAAATTAGCTCCGTAAACCAAGACGAAGAGCTTCCAATAAGATGGTTGAAGAATGGACCAGACAGGGTCCCTAGAAACATATCCACAAGCTCCCGATCAGCCAAGGGTGGTTGTACTCTTCCGGAGAGGTCCCTCCACTTCTGAGCATAATCTTTGAATCCTTCACCTGTTCCTATTGACATACCCTAGAGTTGGGTACGCATAGGAGCAAGGTCGGAGTTGTACTGCTACTGCCTGTAGAATGCAGTAGCCAAATCTTCCCAACTGCGGATACTGGCTTTGTCCAACTGGTAGAACCACTCAAGCTGAGTCCTTGAGAGACTATCTTGAAAGAAATGGATCCATAGGTTCTTATCAGCGGTGTACGGCTGAATCTTCCTCACATATGACCGGAGGTGCAGCTTCGGACACGAAACTCCGTCATACTTAGCAAAGGCAGGTGCCTTAAATTTGTGGGGAATTACCATCCCAGATGATAGACCTAGATCCCCAAAGTCCAGACCAGGCACTTTCTGAACTTCCATAGCACTCAACCGGTCTTCCAGTTGTTTGTATCTATCCTCGGCAGGAGGATACTGGTCTTCGTCGAAGTCCGTCTCGTTGTCGGAGACCACAGGGCTAGGAGCCCTCCTTTCTTCTTGACTATCTTTCCCTCCATATGAGGTAGTCAAATCAAATTCATTCTGTAGCCTGTTTCCAAACCTGTGCCCTGTGTTGAACAGGATTGTCCTTTTCTTCTTCTTTTTCTTCTCCTTCAGAATCAGGGTCTTCAGATCTTGCTGACCCTTAGCTAGATTCATGAACAGCTCTTGGAATTGGGCATTCTGGGCCTGGAGGGCCTTGATGGCTTGCTCAGTTGAAGGTTCAACAGACATGATGAATGCTGAAATAAACAGCGAAGAAGATAAGAGACCTGTAATGGGTACCTGTTATGGAGTGCATGAGATGAAATGCGTATGACATGATTTCAAAGACAATCGGGAGATTTAAATTTGTAAACAAGAAATGAAACACACTTTATTAGATAAACTTTGGAATTCAAATTGTTCAACCGATGCCCTTAGGGCGTTACAAGAATGGAAATAATGGAAAATAAAAACTAGAAAAGAAACAATCAAAGGTCAATCAGTGCTCCCATGGTCTCTTCTTATCAGTGCAGACATAATCATTGAGAATCCGCTCGTTCTCCAACTTCCTAGTCAACTTCTGGATCTTCTGCTCTTGCTCGTTAAACTTTTCTCGGTAAGAATCCCGTTCTTCTCTCAGCTGCATCCAAGATCTCTTCAGTGCCCCAATGTCAGTGGGCATGTAAGGATGGAGGATGGTTGGAAGAACCCCTTCTTCATTAGCAATTTCAACAATGATAGGCCGGACGGCTTCATATGGCATACCCAGCTTTTGGGCACGGATACGGACCCATTTGAGATATGGCTCCATTGGGAGAGAAGTCTTTGGGCCCATCTCGTGTGGATCAGATCTATGAACTCTATCCCAGGCCTTTATGAATCTGCGACGTTGCTCATCGCTATCCCCTTGAAAATCAAAGATGATACTAGGCATTAGCATCTCATGAGGTCCTTCTCTTCTGGCTCTCCCAAACTGACGTAAGGCCAAGCACGGATTGTAAGAAATTCCTCCATGGGTTCCTAATAGTGGAACATTGGGATACTCCCCACAGCGATCAATGATAGCCTCTTCATCCATACCCTTGAGAGTCCTGATAATGTCATTATGAGAGAGAGAGACATAACCCTATAAGCCCAGCCCATGCCTTCTTTATTCTTCAGCACTGATTTGGGAAGGTGCGAAATAAACCACCTTGCCAATAACGGAGCACAGCACATCAAGGTTCCCCGCTTTCGGGCAGTACGAGCATAGAGATGATGAAGGATGTCACCCAAGATAGTGGGTACAGGATTACGAGAGATGAATATTTTTATCGCATTCACATCAACAAAGGAGTCAGAATTCGGAAACAATACCAAGCCGTATATCAAAAGAGCCAGAATATCCTCGAATGCCTTGAAGTCTAGACTATCCCAGAAATAGTTAGCCTTACCAACCAAGAACTTAGTCAGAAAGCCCTTTGCTCCACTTCTAGTCTCCCAATTAGCCATTACCTCATCTTTGGTCATATGAAGGGCTGCAACAATCTCTTCGGGCCTAAGAATCTTCTCCCAACCAGTAAACGGGGTCTGCTCCAGAATAGAGATACCGATCAGATCAGAGAACTCTTCTAGGGTGGGGACCAACTAGTAATCCTGGAAAGTAAAGCAATGGTACAACGGATCATAGAATTGGACCAGGACACTCATCATCTGCTCGTCCAATTTAGAGGTGACCAAATTGAAAAGATAACCATGTCTTCTAAGGAAGGAGGTAGTATCAGGCATCTTTGCAATCAGATCTTTAAGCAAGGTGGGAACCTGAACAAAGTTGATCCGGATAGTATTCCTACGCATGGGCATCATGATGACCTACAAAACAGAACAAAGATGAATCCCTCATGTCTTTGAAATAGGTTAGTCCAATTCAAGATGTATGCAATGTTATGATGTCATGATGTCATGATAAAGGCACACCACAAGTATCCACAAACAGCAAACATGGTAAAGGCACACAAGTCACACAGAGAGCCCTTAGATTTCAGGTTGGCAAGGAGCTTAGGTACTACCCTCTTTCAGTTCAGTTGGTTTAAACCTGTCCTAAAAATAGTAACCGGGTTCTAGAGGATCTCAATATCACTGACTACCCTCAATCGGTCATAATTCCAGTTTAGCAACCTTTTCTTGCAGCCGGAATCATCGCGAGAGTTTAGTCTCAATGAGTGTAGCATACTGCTACTGTTCTATGGCCAAGTTGGTCAATTTAAAGGTTCTACGGTCAGTTGGTGCTTAATGACCCCTTAGAAGACCCATATTCTCCTCATTCCAACACAAGGGATATCGGTACAGACTAAAGTGCCACACCAACTTCGCTACTGCTTCAACCGTATCGGTAACCCTAAAGCAATGTTAGGACGCCTTAGCGGTAACCCTAATGTCTTAGATCATTTTTCCGAGGCAACCGTTTCGAGGCAACTATGATCTTTGGACAAGAGGGCGACCTCTAAAACTTCCTATACTCAATGACCACGTTCGAAGGCAACCAAACGAGGTGTACCCTAAGAGTGCGCATGTGCGAGTGTGTTGTTTCGGTTAATTTTATCTTTGTACATGTCATGGGTGAGTTATGTTGATTTTAAGTTCATACATTCGATCTTGTCATGCATTCCCTATTACCAAACATCTAACAGTTTATGAGTTGCGGAAATTAAATTTGCGGAAATTAAATCTAAACTATTACAAGGCGTCGGGTATTTACATCGCCAAAAACAACCCTTAAAATTTTAATGCGGAAATTAAATAAAGCGATAAAATAATCAAAGTCCTAATTTAACTATTACATTCCGGGAAACAGATACATCAATATGGCAAAATAGATCGCGTGCGGAAAATTAAATCGAATGCGAATTTTTAGGGTTTTGACCCTTTTTTGAAAGAAAGCACTTTTTGGTTATTTTTGAATTAATGGAAACTAGATCTAAATTAATTATTAAATTAAATGAGCTAATTAATTAATTAATGAAAATAATATTTTTTTGGATTTTTGAGTATTTAAAGAAATAAAATAAATTTGATCAAAGTTAGTAAAACCTAATATTCTATATTAATTTTAATTATTGCAAAAAATATTAAAAGTTATACCTAATTAAAAACTAAATTAATTAATTTAATATTTATTTACAAAAATAAAGTGATGAATTTAATTTTAATAAATAAAATATATTTTTGTGTTTTTGATTTTATGAGGAAAAACTTAATTGGTTAATTAAACAATAAAAATAATTAATCAAATAAGTAAATAAAATAAAAAGATAGAAATAACCAAAGGGGGGTGTTGGGCCTGATCAGGAGGTGAGACTAGTAGTTTCAAGGCCCATTTGTATGCAAGCCTGGTTGACCTTTGCAATTCCATGTGACACGTTGACCTTGGCATATGGTAGGCATCACCTTTGGGCCATCAGATCTGGCCTGGAGGCCATCTGGCATTTTCTGGGTGATGGTGTATGATAGGCCACGATTGCTGAAAAGCGCTAGAACACCTGAAGAAAAATAGCAAAGTAATATGGGGGACCTGGGATTCAAACCCAGGTCCTGTGTGTCACTGGCCAACACGTCTACCACTGCGCCACTGCTTTTCATTTGTTATTATAATAAACAACAATTAATATATGGAGAAAACAATTAATATGCCAGAAATTATAAAAAACACGCGCCAGATGTTTGAATGGGCCAATTGGACATGGACACGTCTTCGTCTTCTCCACTGAACTCTGGTTATTTTTACCTGCGGATTTACATCCGCAGCTAAGTCCCTAGGTTGATCCTAAAAACCGTTCTAGGTCATGAGAACTCAAGCCACGACCACAGTCATGCTCGTCTCTTCCTCCTGAACACATCTATGTCCATTAATAGCCTTGATTTTACCTGTAGAGAAAACGCCCAAAAACGAATACCAAGAACCCTAGAATCGGCTAGGGGGTTACAGGCTATGAAAACACAATCAAATAATGCCAAAAGTTTCTAAATGGAACGATAAACCTGAACATGTAAAGATTTTACCAAAAAAGTGCAAGAATATGAGTATGCGATTTCAAATGCATAGTGGTTTTCAAGGAGACCTGAGGATGTGAATAGCCTCATTTTTTATTGCTATAGACTCAGTGGATGTCCAGCAAGAGAGTAGTGTTGAGATTTTGCTTTGAATCGGCCTCTAAAACAGATTTCAGTTTCAAGCTTTTTCAAGTTTTTCTCAAGTTTGGTTTTTTGGTGATTATGCAGCCTCTAGGTTCTGAAACTCGTGCCTCTCACTTGTATATCTATCAAGCAATGCATTAGGTCAAGTTTTGGGCTTTGAATCTTTGTGCATTGATGCTTGAAGATGTGATTTGATTCACCATTAAAAATCTTCCAAATTTGTCCAAAAACCAATATTTTGTGCATGATATGGCTTGATACGTTGATACGAGTTTGACCATGTCCATAATGATAATTAAAACCTGTATCAATCAAAAAGATTCCAAGTGATCAAGATTTGGATTTTATTTGGATTTAAATTGATTAAAAATGAATTAATTCAATAAAAATCAAATGAAATAGAAAAATTAATAATTGGACACAAGACTGAAGATAGGACACGTTTGTAGTGTGACAATATCAAATCAAGTGGGAAAAAGTGGGCCCATTTGACAAAATTTGAAGTTTTGGGGATAGTTGACTTTTAGCAATTTTGGAAAAATGCCCAACTTCAACAATGCATAACTTCTTCAATTTTGAACTTTTGGAGGTGTTCTTGGACTTTATAGAAAGCTTGAGATGTCCTATAACCAACCCTTTTGGTCTCATCTCATTTTGGTATTCCTTGCTCAAGTTATAAGCTTTGGCAAAAAAGGTGTTTTTGTTGACTTTCAAAAATGACCTATAATGTCCAAATTTGTAACTTCTTGTGAGTGCATTTCTTGATCTTGGGGTGTGAAGATGGATTGTAGAAAATTTCATCCTCTTAAAAATGATATTTGTATGGGTCATTTCTAATAAAGTATGAGAAAGTTATGCTTGGTCAAAGTTGAGTTGACTTTTCCTACAAAACCCTAATTTACAACTTTTGAGTCTTGATGAATTTTGAGCAATCCTTGATGAATCATGATCAACCATTGATCAAATGATTAAATATCCTTCAAAATGAGAATGTTGACAAAAATCTTGAAGTTTGACTATTTATAGGTCACAGTTGACTTTTGTCCTAGCACATTCAATTTTGGACCTCTTGAGCAATTGACTGACCAAACTTCCTCTGCAAGGCTTGAAATTTGACATGGATGAACTTGAGAACATATTAAGACATTGGGGAGAACTTGAGGTCATTTGGATGCAAGGACCTTAATGCAACACAAAACCCTAATTTGAGGTTGACTGCCTTAGGAGATGACTTGACTGTCCAACTCTTGAGCAATCTTGAGCCACTTGGGGCTTATTCTTGCCATGTCTTGGGAAATATGAGAGGAAAAATTTTGGGGTACAACAGGATCCAACTCCCACTCTGCTTGCTGACATTTATTACACACTGCATACAATGTATGAAAAGAGAAAAGGCACTTTAAATTGTTTCATTCCACTTTTGTATACCTGGTTCATGACCCATCTTTACAAAGAAAATTATATGATTCCAAATTTGACCAAACGCGAGTGGCCTCAGAAGTTAAGGTCTCTCACTGCTAATTCGGTATTTTGGTATGCAAGGAAGCTGAATATTGGTGATATTACTTATAGCTGCGGAGACTTTCCTAATGTTCCATTAATCAGATTCGAGGTTGTATTAACTACAACCCTACTTTGGCCCTACGACAGTTAGGGCATCCTTTGGAAGATAAACCTTCAGATGAACAACTCCAACCGTTGATCATTCATGACATGGATATAAATGACCAAGGGTTGCTCAACAAGGTCATTCGGGCTTGGAATAAGGTTAATAAAAGAAAAGTTGAAAGAGAGAATGTCGTAGCAAGGGAACCATATACTAGATGGGTCCGAGATAGGGTACAAATTATCAAGCTGCCATTTGATATTGATCCGGAATATAAGTCAGAGGTCCCAGAGATCACACGTATATCCTTGGAAGAAGTCGACGATCTGAAAAGTGCTCTAAAACAAGCTCGAAGGGAAAATGAAGAACTAGAACTCAACCTCCTCATTCTAACCAAAGAAAAGAAGCAAATGCAGCTCATACTTGAGTCAAAGGACCAACAGATTGAGAGAGATCAAAAGGCATTGGAAAAAGAGAGCCTCAAGTGGAAGTGTACAACTTAAGCACTATTGAGTGTGACCTTCAATCTAGATTCCCACAACCAAAGGTTAGAAGATGTTGCTACTGAAATCGGGAGGTTAACCAGATGGTATGAAAAGGAAACACATGACAAGAAGGTGCTAGAGGAAGATCTACGAGCCCAGATCCAAAGTTTGGCGCAAGCTTCTTTAGATCAAGAAGAGCAGATGAAGTACCTCACCACCAGACTTTAAGATAGCCAAGAATCATAGATTAAGGAACGCCTTGAAAGGATGAAGGCAGAAAGACTCTTGACTCAGAGAACTAGAGAATATGAGCAAGTGTGCCTAGAGCTAGAAGGCTCCAAAAAGATTTCCTGATTCAAAGGAGACTTTATACGGAAATGAGGGCTGAAAAGACATATTGGGAAGAGCAGTATACAAAGATCGCCCAAGCAGGGAGAGATAACCATAAGATAATTCCACATCTGTATCAAGAATATCGTTATTACAAGGACAAACATGAAAGGCTCGCTTTCCTAGCCAACAATCTCATTAAGGATATCCCTAGAAGTTTGAGAGACGCAGAAAGTGTAATGGTTCCTCTTTCTAAAGATGTTGAAGACTTTCTCAAGCTTTGTCAAGCAATGGTTGATAGTTTCAGAGCAGATATCCGCAAGCGCACCTAGAATATTTGTTTCCCTTTGTTTACTTTCATGCAAACAAGTTTTGGTTTAAAGTTGTAATATTTTTCAATATCTAAATTATGTTACTTTCAATAAAGACATTTTGTTTTCGTATCTCGTTTGCGTATCTATTTTTAAGATATTCACCAAATAAAAAAAAAGCATAATAAATATATACCCAAGTGAATAAGACATGTAAAAGAATAAACCCATGCATGTTCATACATACTCATACACATGCATGCATTTGCAAACACTTGTGTTTCATACCAAAGCTCATTGCTTTTTAAAATCTCTCCAGTTAAACCATTGGTAGAAGAAGATCACCACCTCCTTGGCCTCCATATCAGACAAGGGACTACGAACAAAGAACGATGGAACAAATTAAAGAGAATCAGGTCGCATTCAAGGAGGATCTTGACCAGGTCAAAGGCGATGTGAATTCAATGAAAGGAGACCTGAGTCAAGTTCTCCTAGTTTTGAAGAAAATCATTGACAGAAAAGACCAAATTACCAGGGTAGCTTTTGAGGAAGTAGCCCAAATGATTGGTGCATCGAGCGGTCACCAACTGAGAAAGGAGCCAGAAGAAGGATCCCAAAAGTCCGTCATAGCCCAACAAGAGACAAGAGAAGCTAAGACTGAAGGTTTTGTCCCACCGCCAACAAAAGTAGGGGTATCGCATACCCTACAAATTATGATCAACAATGCAGACAACTTTTTGGACCTGCAGTACAGAGACCACGACCTAGAGGGTGGCAATTAGGCACCTTTAAGAGGGACTGGTATTTATGTTGTTGATAATCCACAAGTGATGAATCAATATAAGGCTCTTTAAGAAAGGTTGAAAGTTGTGGAGGGTTATGACGCCTTCGAGGTAGATGCTCTTGAAATGGGCCTAGTTCCCGATGTGGTGATTCCGCCGAAGTTCAAAGTACCTGACTTTGAAAAGTACAAAGGGCTCACTTGTCCGAGAAACCACCCGTGCATGTATTGCAGGAAGATGCATTCCCATGCTCACGATCAAAAGTTGATGATTCACTGTTTGTAAGATAGCTTAAGCAGGGCATATCTAGACCGGTATATGCAGTTGGAACGAGTTCATGTTGAAACATGGGCAGATCTTGCTAATGCTTTCCTAAAGCATTATAAATATAACCTGTACATGGCACCTACTCGCATGCAAATCTAGAACCTGTCTCAGAAGAAAGAAGAGTCTTTCAAAGAATACGCTCAAAGGTGGAGGGAGATGGCATCCCGGGTGTAACCACCACTGTTAGAGAAGGAGCTAGTGGATATGTTCATGGGAACCTTGCAAGGGTTATACTGTGAAAAGATGGTAGGAAGTATCACTTCAGGATTCTCAGACTTAGTAACTATCGAGGAAAGAATTGAGATTGGAATAAAGAGTGTAAAAATATCAGGGGGCCATCAAACACCCCCTATAATACAAAGAGACATGCTCCTAACTTCCCGAAAAGAAAGAAGGGGGCAATTAATGTTGTAGCCTCACAACCAAGGGCATAACAACCATTAATGATCCCATAAGGACAACAACAAGGCAGATTTGGAAGGCCGCAAAGAAATTTTGATCCACTCCCTATGCCACCCAGCCATCTATTACAACACTTGGTTAAGGCATCCTTAGTGGAACTAAAACCTCTAGCTCCTCCAGTCAGGCCAATCCCGCGAAAGTACAATGTCTATGCCAGATGCGAGTATCATGTTAATTCTCCTGGACACACCATAGAATAATTTTGGGCATTCAAGCATAAAGTTCAATATTTGTAAGAATCTCAAGACATCACTTTTGAGAAACCTAACATCAAATCAAACCCCATGCCTCTGCATGGTGGACCGGCAATAAATGAGATCGAGATAGTCACCGACTGTGGGGCAACCAGGCAAGCAAAGGCCCCGATAAATTCATTAAAAGGATATTAGTTGGAATGTGGTTTCCTGTTGGAATATAATGAAGCCTTCGAAAGAACGTTACAGAAGCTGGTAGACCAGAGAATAGTCCAATTCGGACCATACCTTAAAGAAAATTATGTAGCTGCAATTGAAGGAAAGAAGCCATTGGTAATCCATTGCAAAGGCCCAAATCTTAATAAAAAGACTTTGGTGATCCCGTGGGAAGAATCGGCAGAAACCCCAGGGGTAGCACCAAAGAAGACTTTGCAAATATCAGCAGTTCTGAAGGCCACAATGGTAATTAAGGGACTATCACCTATCCCTTATGGAAGTAACAAAGTGGTACCATGGAGTTATGATTTAGTCGTGTATATCGATGAATTGAAACAAGAGGATGAGCCATCGTCAAGTCGAGGACCTGCAATTTCAAACATAGCAGGAACAAAGGGTATGACATGTAGAGGTTGAGTCTTCAGATCTGAACCACCAAAGAAGAATGATGAGATAGAAAGAAAGGATAAAGGAAAAGCAGTGGTAGAAACAAGTCAAGAGAAAGAACCTTCGAGCAAAAACTTTACTGACCAAGAGGCGGAGGAATTTTTGAAGATCATCAAAAGAAGTGACTATAGAGTGGTGGATCAGCTTCACCAAACCCCGGCTAAAATTTACATACTCTAGTTGCTCATCAATTTTGAGGTGCACCGAGACTCTTTAATGAAGGTACTAAGTTCAGCCCACGTTGCAGAGGAGATTACCGTAAATAAATTTGACAATATGGTAGCAAACCTGACATCCTGATCATATCTGGGTTTTAATAACGATGATTTGATGATGCAAGGCCGAGCTCACAACAAAGCACTACATATATCTATACAGATAGGTACTACTAGCCTATCCAGGGTACTCACCGATATCAGTTCTGCTCTCAATGTGTTACCAAAATCAAGTCTGATGAAGTTAACATTAGATGGTGTCGTGATAAGCCCAAGCTCTATAATAGTTAAATCAATTGACGATTCTAAAAGCTCGGTATTCGGAGAGGTGGACCTTCTAGTCAAAATAGGACCACATATATTCTATATCATTTTCCAAGTCATGGATATAGAACTGGTGTACGCATTCTTACTGGGGAGACCTTGGATTCATGCAGCAGGGGCAGTCACTTCGACCTTACATTAAAAGGTTGAAGTTCTTAGTGGAAGGGAATTTATTTAGAATCAATGGTGAGGAGGACATCTTCGTAATTCACATCGAATCGTACAGGTATATTAGTGCCGACAAAGACTGTTTAGCCACCCCATTCCAAGTCTTGGAAGTTGCTTCAATGGTGACTTTACCAGTGAAGAAGAGTAATAAACCCAAGGTAACCTCATGGAGAGATTTGCAAACAACAATGGAAAGTGGTGCCTCGAAAGTTTGGGGAAAGCTCCCAGAAATTCCTGAGAAGAAGAATCACTTCAGTTTGGGCTATGAACTATCAAAAGCTACTCTAAAAGGTAAAGCACAGTTTCCTCCACTCCAAGAGACATTTGTCAACAAGGGAATAAAGCATGACGGACAGGTGGCAATGATATCCAACAAAGTCAACCCCAAAAGAACAACTGACTTTATTCGAGAATGCGCCCCATGAGAAGAACTCAAAAGATGGACAGTCGTGGAGATTCCAGAGATCTTTTCCTTTCCTAAGTAATTTTTCTTGTTTTTGAAAGAACCTATGTCAAGCCCGAGGCATAGGGGTTGCTTGTAAGGGTCTCCTCGTTTTGTTTCAAACAATATTCACAATTTATAAAAGTTATATTTTGTTTTCAATTAAGATCTTTGTCTTTCTCTTGCATTTATCTCTTAAAATTTAAAAATGGAAATACTTTCTCTTCATATGAATCTTCAAATTCATATACTAAAATTTGCATCAAAATATGAGAAACGTGCAGATCCATGCCCAAAATCACCGATAATGTTACTGATGCAATCCGATATAATTTTGATGCTCCCATAAACCAAGCTAAAGAGGTAGGTGATGAAGATCTTGAACTTTCTGAAGAAATGGAAAGGGAGATAGAGCGAAAGGTCGAAATCATACAACCATATCAAGAATCTATTAAGACCATCAATCTCGGCACAGAGGTAGATCTGAAAGAAATCAAGCTAAGGGAAATGTTAGAGCAGAGCGTCAAAGAAAAGTTGATCAAGATATTGCATGAGTACATGGATATATTTTCCTTGTCCTACAGGGACATGCCGGGATTAGATACAAACATTGTGGTGCATAAACTACCTCTCAAAGAAGGTTGTTTTCCAGTTAGACAAAAACTCAGGAGAACTCGTCCAGATATGTCCAGCAAGATTAGATAAGAGGTTCTTAAATAATTCAACGCAGGGTTCTTAGCAGTGGTAGATTATCTTCCATGGATAGATAACATTGTGTCGGTTCCCAAGAAAGATGGCAAGGTCCGCGTGTTTGTGGATTATCAAGACCTGAACAAAGCAAGTCCCAAAGACGACTTCCCATTACCTCACATAGATGTTTTGGTAGATAACACGGCTCAAGCCTCAATATTCTCATTCATGGATGGTTTCTTAGGCTATAATCAAATCAAAATGGCACCCGAAGACATGGAAAATACCACTTTCATGACACCTTGGGGGACCTTCTGCTATAAAGTAATGTCGTTCGGTCTCAAAAATGCAGGGGCAACTTATCAAAGAGCTATGGTCACATTATTCCATGATATGATTCACAAAGAGGTTGAGGTGTACGTAGATGATATGATTTCCAAATCCCATACGGAGGAGGAACACATCATACATTTACAAAAGTTATTCGAGCGGATGCGCAAGTTCAGACTAAGGTTGAATCCAAATAAATGTACATTTGGCATCAAATCAGGAAAGTTGTTAGGTTTCATTGTAAGTTAAAGTGGTATCGAGGTAGACCTCGACAAGGTAAAAGCCATACAAGAAATGCCAGCGCCGAGGATAGAAAAAGATTTTTCTGGCTTCTTAGGGCGATTAAATTACATCTCAAGGTTCATATCGCATCTAACAGCTACGTGTGAGCCTATATTTAAATTATTACGAAAAGATAAAAAGGTAGTATGGAGTGACGATTGCCAAACGGCTTTCGAGACAATAAAGAAATATTTACAAGAGCCACCGATCTTAATGCCACCAATTCCTGGAAGACAACTCATCATGTATCTAACAGTGCTGGAAGGATCAATGGGTTATGTTTTAGGACATCAAGATGAAACATGAATAAAAGAGCATTCAATTTACTACCTCAGCAAGAAGTTTACTGACTGCGAAACCAGGTATTCGATCCTCGAGAAAACTTGTTGTGCATTGGCTTGGGCTAATAAGTTGTTGAGGAAATATATGTTAACCCACACCACATGGTAATATCAAGAATGGATCCTTTAAAATACGTGTTCGAAAAACTGGCTCTTACAAGGAGAGTCACCTGATGGAAGATGCTACTATCAGAATACGACATCCAATATGTCACTCAAAAGGCCACTAAAGGTAGTATACTAGCTTATCATCTAGCTCATCAATCGCTGCCAGTATATCAACCTATGAAGTTTGACTTTCCAGACGAATATGTCATGGTTATATGTAATTATGAAATACCAGGACCTAATGAAAGACCCGAACCAGGGGCACGTTGGACATTCATGTTCGCGGGGATTCAAATGCACTAGGGCGTGATATATGGGTAGTTTTGACTTCTCCAAAGAATTATCACAAGCCTTATACAACAAGGTTGTGTTTTGATTGTACCAACAACATCGCTGAGTATGAAGCTTGTATACTAGGACTAGAAGCTGCCATTGATCTAAGAATCAAATACCTTGAAGTATTTGGAGACTCCGCATTGGTCATATACCAAGTCAATGGCGAATGGGATACTAAACACCCCAAACTGATTCCATATCAGGATCATGTTTTAAGGTTTGTTACGGAATTCACGGAGATCACTTTCAGTCACATCCCACGAGAAGAAAATTAAATGGCAGACGCTCTAGCAACTCTATCAGCTATGTTCAAAGTGACTTGGACAAACCACGCATCACCATCAGACACTTTGAAGAGCCTGCACATTGCCTTGCTATTGAAGAAGGTTCGGATGACAAGCCTTGGTTTTACGACATCAAGAAGTACCTTGAAAAGCAAGAATATCCAGAAAATGCTTCTATCATTGACAAACAAACTCTATGGAAGTTAGCCTCGAAATTCTTTCTGAGTAATGGAGTGTTATACAAGAGAAATCATGATATGGTACTACTCAGGTGCGTGGATAAACGGGAAGTAGATACGCTCATAAGAGAAATCCATAAAGGTACTTTTAGAACTCATACAAATGGGCACGCCATGGCTAGAAAGATTTTGCGAGCAGGGAATTATTGGTTAATGATGGAAGCCTATAATTACCACTATATGAAAATGTGTCACAAATGCCAAATCTACACCGATAAAATAAATGTGCCACCAACTCCCCTGAATGTCATGAGCTCTCTGTGGTCGTTTTCAATGTGGGGAATTGATATGATTGGTATGATTGAGCCAAAAGCATCCAACAGACATCGTATCATACTAGTAGCCATCGATTACTTCACCAAATGGGTAGAAGCAAAATCCTACGCCAATGTGACAAGCCAAGTGGTTACACGTTTCATCAAGAAGAATCTCATATGTAGATACGGGGTTCCAAGCAAGATTATTATAGACAATGGGTCTAATTTGAACAACAAGATGATGAAGGAACTGTGTGATAATTTCAAAATCGAGCATCATAACTCCTCACCATATAGACCCAAGATGAATGGAGCCGTCGAGAAAGCCAATAAAAATATTAAGAAGATCATTCAGAAAATGGTGAAGACATACAAAGATTGGCATGAAATGTTTCCCTTTGCTCTACATGGCTATCGCACTTTCGTACGCACATCAACAGGTCTGAATCCTTTCTCTCTAGTATATGGCATGGAGGTAGTACTTCCGGTCGAAATAGAAATACCATCACTTTGGGTTTTAAAGGAAACAAAGCTGGAAGAGGCAGAATGGGTTCAGACACGACTCGACCAACTCAACCTCATCGAGGAGAAGCGCTTAACAGATCTATGCCACAGTCAATTCCATCAGAAGCGGGTGAAGAGGGCCTTCGACAAGAAAGTTCGCCCTCGAATAT
Source organism: Vicia faba (assembly GCA_948472305.1). Classification (NCBI taxonomy): domain Eukaryota; kingdom Viridiplantae; phylum Streptophyta; class Magnoliopsida; order Fabales; family Fabaceae; genus Vicia; species Vicia faba. Next base: position 573,836,145 of record OX451738.1, read on the forward strand.
TCAAAGAAGGGGATTTAGTACTCAAGAAGATTCTGTTACCTTGCCTCGATTCACGTGGTAAATGGACACCCAACTAAGAAGGTCCATATGTAGTAAAAAAATATTCTCCGTTGGTGGTCTCATCCTCACAATAATGGATGGGGAAGAACTACCGCATCCGGCAAATTCAGATGCAGTCGAAAAGTACTACGTATATAAAGCTCGCTAAGCTCGAACCCTAAACGGATGACTTAGGCAAAAAGGAGCGTCCCGGTGGATCGAAAACCCTAAAGGGTGATTCAGGAAAAAATTAGGGACAGACGAAAAAAACTATCCCGGTGGATCGAAAACCCGAGAGGGTGATCCAGGCAAAAATTAGGAATCTTATTCAAAAATGAAATAAAGAACAAAAAAACTGTGATATAAGAACTGCAACTACGAACCACGAAGGAAGAGATAGATCCAGATCATACGACTCAGAAGTAAAGGAGATAGGAGTTATTAAAAGGACATTGGGGAACAGCAGTAGCAATTATCATTTTCATTTCCATTTACAATTTTAAAACTTTCCGAAGATACCTCTTTCAAATAATTTCATCTAGTACTCTCGCCTATTCAGAGGTGTATCAATAAAATATTTACTTTTTTTCATCATTCAAATTGTGTTTTTCCTTTTTCGAACTTGTTTGCAAAATACTACGCTTATTGTTTGTGAATATTCTGTTGAAATCATTTTGGGGGATTTGACGAATAAAAGTATTTGATAAAACATCGAAAAAGAATTTTGGCTAGAAAAACATCAAAAATAAAATCCACGTCTACGTCCATGCACATGTCTACACCTATGCCTGCACCTATAACATAAAAATCAAGATCTTGCTGACACTTTTCACCATGTTCAATTCAATTCAAAAATACCACGACAATACAATGTACAATGTCATGGAGTTGGTAACTCAAAGCCAATGGTTTAAAGGAGAGAGTACCGAAAATAATTTTCATAACATTTTGAGTCATACACACATTTTGCATACACATACACCCAATGCACATACACTCTGGGTTCCATAGAAATCTAAGACATCATACACATACATTATACATGACATTCCTCATAACATACGTCAGGCATAATCATTATCTCTTGAACCTAGCAATTTTTCACCTTAGTTGAAAACAAACAACCAGCAAATGACTAACCTCGCCCTCGGTTTAGCTATCTAAAACACATTTCTTCTATAAAGTTCAACCCGTCACCTAAGACTCCATGCAGTGATGTGTTTAACCTATCACCTAAGACTCCATGCAGTGATGTTATTCTCTACAACATAGCTCATTACCTAAAACTCCATGCAGTAATGTGAGAAACCCACTACATTTCCTAAGACTCCACGCCGCAATGTTCGAAAACCAAATAAGACTCATTGCTTAAGATTCCATGCATCGATGTGTTTTCTTCTCTTCACCCATTACCTAAGACTCCATGCACTAATGTGCGACATAACCCATTGCCTAAGACTCCATGCAACAGTGTGCTTCCTTCTTTCGTGATACAGACCATTACCTAAGACTCCATGCAGCGGTGTCCGAAATCCAAATTTAGCTCATCGCCTAAGACTCCATGCAGAGATTCGCAAACATAACCCATTGCCTCAGTCTCCAAGCAGCCATGCGTTATTAAGTGTTGTTTCATTCATCCCACAAGTTGTGATGAATAAGCAAAGTCAAACCAAAACATACCATATTGTTCTCCCAAGTTCTAAATCATCATCCTCGTCTTCAAATCCTGGTAAGCGATACATCATCAGCTTTGCCTATTTCTCTCAAAACTTTTAAGGGTATGCTATATCAGTGTAACCTTAGGTCTGTCAGAAAATTTTTGGGGTATTCCAAGTATTGAATAAACTCCTAATCAGAATGCGCGATACTTATGTATTCTCGCACTATTCGATCGAGAGATAATTGAATAGGGGCAGTTGTCGTACCCCAAATTTTCCCTACCTTTATGAGTATATCACTATGTGATTTTCGAAGTTAAAAATTAAAGGAAAGTGGTTCAACTGAAGATGGCCCATCAATATCTAATGGCCCATTTATAGGAATTAAAATCAACAGAGGGGTGTATTCTAATTCAAGGGAATTGGGCTTTCTAAATCAGAAAGACCCATATGCCTGTAGGCCCATTTGTGAGGCATGTTGGCCAATGGCCCATGAGATTCTAAGATGGAAGCCTACTTTGAAGAAAAGGGTAAGATTTTGATTATATAAGTAAGAAGGTTGTGATACGGTAGGAGAACTGACTTGGGTGTTTTGTGTTTCATCGCAATTATTGTGGATAGCAAGAGTCGCCACCGACTTTTCTTTTATCCAATAAAGGAAAGAGTGAAAAGAACATGAAAGACCTTTGAGATATTTTCTCGAGTTCAGGAGGTAGATTATGAAAAGGGAATGTGTTAGCACCTTTTTCATCCGTAGTTATCTACGGACTCTTAGTTGCTTGCTAGATCACTTGAAAATTTACTTTGTTTGAAAATGTGTTTTGTGATGGGTGTAAGTTTGAAAGTATTTTGAAAACTCCTTTGTTTCGGAAAACTTTGTAATGATTCTCGTCTCTATGAGAATATATACAAAGTGTTGGTTTTGAAAATAGTTCAAAGAGATATTTGTTTTTGAAGAATTTTTTTGAAAGTGTAAGTGTGGAAATGGTTTTAGTTTGTGAGCAAGCAACTACGAGCGTCCTACCTACTCAAAAGGTCTATGTTCTTTTCCTCCTCCTTTAGATGTTTCTATCTTACCATTGATTTGGGAAGAATCCCCGTCATTGGATGTGAAGGGATAGACGTGGGTCATCGTATAGTCAAGAATGGCAATATTGTGAGATATCTTAGCATTTCTCTTAAGGGACTAAGATCACTTGTACGACAATATTCGAAGCGTCATCGAGGGACTATGATCTTGTATTCTTTATTATTTTTTTCTAAGATACCTTACATGTGCAACATGACCATTTTTTAAGGCAACAAAGTGGAGTTAAACCCTAGAGGTGCAAAGTGTGTAAGTGTATTGTATTTCATGTTTGTTTTAATATTGAATTAGGGTTGTCTACTTGTTGATTTTAAATCTTACCATACACACCCTAATTACTAGCATTTTATATAAAAAGCGGTAAATTGCAGAAAATAAATGTCCTACGCTATTACATAATTTGGGGATGGGGTATACAAATTTACAAATGGGGGGTGAAAAGCAATAAAAGTCCTAATTATTACAACCATATTGAATAGAAATGAAAGAAAAATATAGAAAATATAAAAATAAAAAAAAACAGCACAAAAGAGAGAAAAAACAAATCTTTTGATTCATGCAGTATGTTCAAAGCATGCACCCTTCGATTCACAGAGGAAAAAAAATCTTTTGATTCATGCAGTATGTTTGAAGCATGCACCCTTCGATTCACACACCTTTTTTTCTTCCTTCTGTTTGGGCCTGTAACTCAGTGTGAATCGAAGCATAAAGTTGACCTTGTAACTCAGTGTAAATCGAAGCATAAAAGCTTTGTGTCGAACCATGCTATAATTTCTCACTCCAACATTGTTATATGGTTTGTACAGGTTAGTTCTTAACATATAATTGACAAGAAAAGAAGACAAATAAATGGTTAGCTTTGAATGCAGTGGTAATTACATGTTATCTTCGAAAATGAATCACCAATGATACTTGAAACAAAAGGTTTAAAGTTAAGAAGACTTACCTTGAAGCTGGAATGTGTGATTCGAACTTGAGTTGCTGCCTTGAGTGTTCTTGGGTTCGAAAAAAAAGAACAGAGGTGTTGTGATTTTTTGGTTCTGGGTTTGAAAGAGAAGAAACAAGACGTGTTGTGCTTTTTTTGGGTTCTGGTTTTAAGAGTGTTTTAAGGCTTCAGCCTTAGTGTTCTCTCCTCTCTCTCTTTTCTCTTCTTCTCCTTTTTCCTTGTCCAAAATCCCCCTTTGTGTGTTGTGGAAACAACTTATTTATATAAGAATCTTTCTAGAGTTTTTTTAGGGGGGGGGGACAAATGAAATTTGAACAGTTTGGATATGTTCTTTTCATAGCTTTCAAGGTGCGGCTCTTATATGCTATTTTGGTGCAAATATGGGAATGGTTTAGGAGCAGCATAGCAGGACAGTTTTGCAGTAGTTTTGGAGTGTTGTGGCAGCTTGGTGCAGGGCTATTTCATAGCAGTACAGCAGACTGTTTTTGACATGGTTTTAGGATATTATATGGACAGTACAACAAACTTGGGCTTGGCAGCATATAGGACTTTGTTCAGCATCCTTCGACCAAACTCATCAAAAGACAAGACAATATTTGTTTTCACAAATTGTGTGTTCTTCGAATGGACCAACAGTTGTATGTTCTTCGAATCCATCAATTGTATTTTCTTCGAATGGACCACCAATTGTATATTCTTCGAATCCACCAATTATATGTTCTTCGAATCCACCAATTGTATGTTCTTCGAATGGACCACCAATTGTATGTCCTTCGAATCCACCAATTGTATGTTCTTTGAATTCATCAAATGTATTTTCTTCGAATGGACCGCCAAATATATGTTCTTCGAATCCACCAATTGTATGTTCTTTGAATGGCCCACTAATTGTATGTTCTTCGAATGGACCACCAATTGTATGTTCTTCAAATGGACCACCAATTGTATGTTCTTCAAATCCACCAAATGTATGTTCTTCGAATGGACCACCAAATGTATGTTCTTCGAATGGGCCACCAAATGTATGTTCTCCGAATCCACCAATCGTATGTTCTTAGAATGGACCATATTCATCTGAATGGACCATATTCATCTGAATGTACCACTTGAAGCTTGTGGATAGAAGCAAACTTGCTCTTCTTTGATTTTTCAAAATCTTCCAAACACTCATTTCGATCAGTCATTTAGTTTGAACAACGTGAACTATATTTTGAATTTGACATAGTTATTTGCACACCTTTTTTATCTGCTTTTCCCTTTCGACAGTTTCCTCTTCGACCTGATGCTTGAAAGTCCAATATGATTCATGGAAACTATATGGGGTATTAAAAGTCTAATTGTACTTGTGCAAACTTGAACTTTTGAAAATCCTTGTGAGAAATGTCTTGAGAAAAGAGAGGGAAAATTTTGGGGTACAACAGCTTCTCCTGTTCAATCATCTTAAACCTAAAGAGTTAGATTGGCGAGTCCGACATTCGTGTCTTGAAGGTGGAAGATGATTGAACACTAGAGTGCCCAGAAATTTGCACTCGATGATGTGTGGTTGATTGTGTAGGGAATGGGCTTAAAGATGCCATTTTGAGAGGTGATGAGGATTTGTCGGAGATGGGCTTACAGATGCCATCCATAAGTGATTGTTGGTAGAAATTGGAAGAAGTATCAAAATAAATCTTTGGTCGATTTATACTGAAATAGAAGATGTAGTGGGATGAGTATCAGAATAATATCCATAATCAGATCATATCTGACCCGTATCTGAAAGATGTATTGAATGAGTGACAGAATGACATCCGCATTTGGATCGTATCTGAACTGTGTCTGAAAAATGTATTGAATGAGTTTCAGAATGGCATCCGCATTTGGATCGTATCTAAATTATATTTGAAAAATGTATTGAATAAGTGTCAGAATGACATCGTCTCTGAATCGTATCTGAACTGTATTTGAAAAATGTATTGAATGAGTGTCAGAATAACATCTGTATCTGGATCATATCTGAAATGTATTTGGAATAAGTATCAGAATGTCATCCGTATTTGGATCGTATCTGAACTATATTTGAAATATGTGTTGAATGAATGTCAGAATGACATCCGCATTTGTATCTGAACTGTATCTAGGAGAAAATTTGGAATAAGTGTTAAAATGTCATCCGTCTCTGGATTGTATCTGAACCGTTTCTAGAATAAGTATCAGAATGAAATCCACATATGGACTATATCCGAACCATTTCTGGAATAAGTATCAGAATGTCATCCGTATCTAGATCATATCTTAACCGTTTCTAGAGATAATCTGGAATAAGTGTCAGAATGTCATCTGTCTCTGGATCATATCTGGATTGTATCTAGAAGAGAATCTGGAATAAGTGTCATAATATCATCCGTCTCTGGATCATATATGGATTGTATCTAAAAGAGAATATGGAATAAGTGTCAGAATGTCATCCATCTTTAGATCGTATCTGGATTGTATCTAGAAGAGAATCTGGAATAAGTGTCAGAATATCATCCGTCTCTGGATCGTATCTGGATTGTATCTAGAAGAGAATCTGGAATAAGTGTCATAATGTCATCCATCTCTGGATCGTATCTGGACTGTATTTGAAAAATGTATGATAAGCAACCCGTGTAAGATTGCTTCATGATGAGACCGTGCGAAGCTGCATCTGGAAATTATAAGGAACCCGTGTAATATTGATTCAGCTGGTCGTGTAGATAGTTGCTCTGTCTGGTTTCAGGAACTGAATCTCTAACTTTAAAGAAAGAAAGATAGTTTCCCCGGCTTGTTTCGGGAGTTAATCTTCAATCTGCTCATGTAGATAGTTGTCTTGTCTTGTTTCAAGTATTAATCTACAATCAGTCGTTCACAGACAGTTGTCCTGTCTTGTTTCAGGTATTAATATGGAACTTTTTTTGGTTGGCCGTAGAGATAGTTGCCCTGGCTTGTTTCAGGAATTAATCTCTGGCCTATTTCAAAGAAATATAGTTTCCCTGACTTGTTTCGGGAGTTAATCTCTAATATGCTCATGTAGATAGTTGTCTTGTCTTGTTTCAGGTATTAATCTACAATTAGTTATTCACATATAGTTGTCCTGTCTTATTTCAGATATTAATCTGGAACCCGCTTTTTATTGGTCGTAGAGATGGTTGCCCTGGCTTGTTTCAGGAATTAATCTCTGACCTTTTGAGAAATGGTTTTGGTATTTGCCAAAAGAGGATTTTTGTTGATTGCCTTTTTCCTCCGAGGAAGAGTGTTAGTTGCATGCAGATGTATGCATGGCTTGATTATGTTCTCAAAATAAATGAGAATATGCATTTATCATGTATGTAATATGATGTATGAATGTGAAATATTTGTTGAAATGTATCTTTTCTTCGGAAAATAAATGTTTGACAATTGTTGGGGAGCTTTTGGAAGTTAAATCTTGGAATGCTCTTGGGGTTGAAGATTATGCACATCTTCAAACCTTGTTTAGAATGTTTCCACTGGGGATTCCCGTTTTTTTGTTTGAGGAGAAATCTGCTGGGGAAGATTGGCTTTGGCTTGAGAAATCTTTGTGGAGAGTGTTGATTTCTGCTTGGGGAAAAGAGTTCAGGAGTTTTAGTTGTATGTTTCTCTAGTGGGGAGTTATACTCTTGACTGGAGAGAATGGAAGTTAACAACTTGTTGGGGATAAAGAAGTTAACTATTATCTGATCGGCTTCCAGGCTTTGCAGCAACTCACTGGGGATAGTGGAAAACTTTACTAGGGAAGAGGAATTTTGTTAATGATTTGAAGAAGTTAAACTATTGTCTGGTTGGGTCCAGGTTTTGTAGTAACTCGAACGGTTATCTGGTCGGGTCCAGGTTTCAGAAATTTTCATCTTGAGGTTAACTGGCATCTGGTTGGGTCTAGGATTTAGTAACTTTTAGGGATATCAATGACTCTACTGGGGATTAAAGGGTTTTGTCTGTTGATTTGTATTGGTCTGGAGGATTCGTAGTTTGTTGGGGAAATAAACTCATTTGACAATCTGTTGGGGAGGTGTTTGCTTCTAGCAGAAATCCTCAAGGATTCTTCTTAAGACCAATTCAGCTGGGGATAGGTTTTCCTGAGGTTGAAACTCTGGCTGGTGATTGCATGGATCCAACTTTATGGCGATATTCATGAACTTGGCCTTGTGGGGTTTGTACCCTTATCCGTGAAGATTATTATGTGGGGATAACCTTATAGCGGTGGCTCTGGTGACTTTACCGGGGATCACCTTGTGAAAGGGACTTTGTGGGGACTTGTCATTGTCCATAGCAGTAAGTGTTGTAGAGCTTCCAGACAATATGTGTTTGGTCATACGTGACCTTTTGCTGGAATTCATGTTCAATGCCCCAAATGATTCAGATGCAGACCTGCCCCTAGTTATTCGGCACTTCTAGAGAGGTTTCTTGGAGTCTCGACTTGACTGCCACTGATGAGTTGGACAATAACATGTCATGTCCCCTTGGTTATAGAGAGTTTATCATTGGAAGTGTTCTTCCATTTGAAGTGATTCTGTTTCTTGAGAGGATTTCCGTTCATTGGATATTCACCGCGCGAATTTCTCCACTATCAAACAATTAGTCATATGCAAACAGTGGTATTTAAACAATGTAAAGTTTATGTTTGTCTTGAAGTTTTGAAAATGTATTTTTTAGCAGATAAAAGAATTTTGTAAAAATATGAACTCGACTCAGGATACCTTTTGTAACAGTATGCTTTCGAACTAACCCATGCTTCAATTAGGACTTTTAAGGGGTTGTAACGTGGCCTGGTTCACAGTTTAAGAAACAAAGGATAAGGCTCAAATTTTATTTGTACCCGCCCGTTCTTCATGACATTCTTCAGCCCTATACTCAGTTAATTGTGCATTTTGAATTCCAATTGAGTCTGGAATGACGTTTTAGTGATGGTTCGGATACTGAAAGTTTATTCGTGAAGGCAATCATTTTTGCAACATTTTTCATGTTTGTCGAGGATTTGTAGCACCCTCTTTTTGATTTACTGTCCCTAATTTTTTCTTGACTTTTCTTGTTTTGAGATTACAGCCAGCGGGATACCCCTAGTTTTTCTTAAGTCTCCTTCATAGGTTTTGACCTACTGGGCTTTTCTTTTGAGAGGTAATAACTGCCTATTTTTGGGGAACCAACACCATCTTTTGATTCAGAAGGCTATTTTTGTTATGAAGTGACAGCTTGTGACTAAACGTGCCTTTGAATTTAGACTGGGAAACTACTTACCCCAGGTTTTGATTAAAGGTTTCAATTTGTGTGAAAAAGAAAACTCCTACTTCTTTGGCTCAAAGGGGTTGACTAGGGATTATCTTCCTTATAACTCCACTATTTAGGAATTGAAAGAACGCATGTACATCGTCAGTAGGGTATATCCAAAATCATACTGTATGAGATTATGGTATTATTTTCGTCATCCTCCCTCTAAAGGCTTAAAACTTGTAGTCAAGAGTTGAATATCAGAAAAAAGGAGTAGAAAGTAAAATTTAAATATAGTGATAATGAATGAATTAATTCAAGACAAACATATGTAATGCACTAATGAAAACAAAGTTTGACATAATAGATAAGTGTTCGAACAAACAAAAGAAATTACAATTAAAAATTCAAAATGAACTGGACGCTCTCAATGATTTGGCATGGGAGTAGTGATCATATTGGAAGTCTCAGGAGGACCAAATTCAATCTCCTTGGCGTCAATCACATCTTGAATTTTGTTCTTTAGAGCCCAACAGCCATTTGTATCATCTCCAAGGCTATCAGAATGGTATGCACACCTTTCATTGGGATGGTAACTAGAAGCAGAAGTATTGGGATTCTGTAGAGAAGCCTTCAACGTAATCAGATTCATCCGCAACATGTGTTGTAGTGCTTGAGACAGTGGAATGTTAATTTTGGTAAACTGTCTCTTAGGCCCGTCCTGTCTTCCCTGATTTCCCTGTTGTTGTGGTCGCACAGATGTAGGATTAGAGATCGGGACTACCCCCATAGATTGGTCGTGGTTACTCTTGTTACGACCCTTCTGGATGTACGCAGCATTGGACTCTTTCTTCGCATTGAAAGGCTGCTTCCCTGCACTTAAAGATGCACCCCCTTTGAATTTTAACGCTCTTGATACCAGCTTCTACTTTTCCACCTGTCAATATCAGCTCGGTGAACCCAGCTGAAGATTCCCCGATCATATGTTTGAAGAATGGGCCTGACAAAGTATCTAAGAACATATATACCTGCTCTCTATCAGACAGAGGAGGCTGGACTCTTCCTGCAAGATCTCTCCATTTCTGGGCATAATATTTGAAGCCCTCACTGGAAGCCATAGACATGCTTTGGAGTTGTGTACAAGTTGGAGCGAGGTCAGCATTGTATTGGTACTTGTTGTACCCTAAAATTTTCCCTCTCATTTTATCAATATTTTTCATCACAAGACTCTTTGAACTCAAGACCAAGCTAGGGTTTGCTCTGCTCAAGACATCTCCTTGCATTGTTGACCTAAATTAGGGTTTGAGTTTACACAAGGAATTTTGGACTCCTAATGCTCAATGTAACTTTCATACTCCATGTTGGACTTATAAGATTGCTCATACCAAGTTTCAGGCCTTGAATCAAACTTTTGCCCAGTCAATTGGACAATTGACCTAAAAATCAGTTGTATTGGGGAAAAAGTCAACTATGGCCAATTTACAGTCAAACCTCATAATTTCTTATCCACATCAACATTATAAACTCATATGAACCATTTGATCAAGTTTGGACCACAACTCTTCAAGAAATTTGATCAGATCTTCAAAAGGGCAAAATGGTCCTTTTTAGGGTTTTGACTGCAGAAGGGCAATTTCTGACTTTTCACCTAGCCAATGGAAAATTGGGTTAAAGCATGGATTCAAGGACTCAATGGCATTATCTTGACCTATTCACAAGGTTCAAAAGATCTCAATTGCATTGGATTGACAGATGAATTTTCCAGTCAACTGATCAAAAATCAACTGTACACTGAAAAGTCAAACTTTGACTTTTTGGTAAAAATCAAGTGCCAAGGGTCATTTTTCATCAAGATGTGTCAAAACATGAAACTTGTTCATCAATAAACCTAATTTTGCAAATTAGGGTTTAAATTTGAAAATTTTCATAACTTAGAATTTTTCTAAGTTATGAAATTTTCTTATTTTTTCCAAACTTTGCCCAACTTTTTCACCATTATGCAATTGGATTCAAACAAAATTACAACATAAAAGTTGTAGTCCTTCACAAAATCTACAACTTTGATTCACAAAGTTTTCTCAAAGGAAGCTTGGATCTCAAGTTATGATTTTTGGAACAAGGGTCCATGAAACTCTTAACTTAGTGAAATTTTGCCCTAGTTTAGGCAGGATTTTAACCTATCTTCATGGCAATTTTTCACCTAGTTCCACTTGGAATCTCAATATGAATTTCAAAGATGGATTCTAGATCATGTTACAAGCTTTCCAAAATGTCCAAGAACTCTCCAAAATCATTTGTGGTTAGGGAGAATCGAAGGTTTGAATTTGGCAAAAACTCACTTTAATCCATGGCATGTTTCATATTGACACAATTTGCAAACTCTATTCAGCCTCACTTGTACTTGCTCACAGGTCTCTAAACCCTTCTATACTCAATAATTAAATGCAATTCCAATGGTTTGAAGCTTTGTTCTAATTATTAGAGGATTACACAAGAGATTAATCCAAAAATAGCAAAAAGACAACATTGCCATTTTTGTCAAAACTTGCTTTATGTCAAATTACATCTCTTGAGCCTTGAACCAAATCTTGGACAGCAAACAATATCCACAAACTTAGGGGGCCAAGATCACCAAGTTCATGCTGAAAGATAGCCTGTACAGGCCTGTCTTGTACCACTTGACACTTTTGCTTAAAATACAAGTAAATTTGCCAAAGAGCCACAACTGGAGCATTTGTTATAACCAACTCTTGCAAGCATTTGAAACAAGTTTTGCACATTGCCTTGAGCCAGAAACACGAGTTATTGAACCCTCAAGCCTTCCAAAACATAAAATCACCTTCCTCTTGCAAAACAGGGCAGTTTCTGCACTTTTAGTTCCATAGCAAAAACTACTCGTGCGTTTTGCCCCAAACCTGTTTCAATACCTTCCATATAACCCACCTTAACTATCCCAACCATTGGCCATTGACTGTAACTCCATTTGCAAGCTTCACCATTTCTGTTTTCAGCTTGTGCAGGTTGACTTCTATAAGCATGTTCAAGCAAATCCAAAGCAAACTAAGCATTGGAGAAGGTCAGAGGAAGTTCAGGCAAGCTCCCAAGCATCTCAGGTCTCACTGAAAAGCTCCACATTGTCATACACGAGTTCAACTGAAACAGGTTTTTTTTCAACTTCCTATCTCTCTATTTAGAAATCATTAGGCTTAGGTTTGTGAATAAAAATGTAGTACTCATAGCCCTTAAGCTGTACATATGCATAGATTTCATTTAAGTTAAGTGTGCTAAGAGAATTTGATTGATGAACTTCCTGAAAAAGTTAGGTTAGAAATTAGGACCAGAGAAATTCTCTCTGGTCTTTGAGAGTTAGATTAAGTTTTTTATATGTTTAGAATCGTGGTTTAATGCTCTACAAGTTTCATGTTTTGAGTTTTTATTTCATGCAACGAATAGAGAGAACAGGATTGGAGTTACAGGGCGCGCGTTTTGTTCAAAGGTTGAAGATGAAGATTAGTTTGGGCTGGGCTTGGCCTTGACTTGCTTTTGACACCTCCAGCCTTACTGTCTGCACCCCCCGGGCCCATTTCATTATATTTTTTATATTTTTCTATTTATTTTTCATTTCTGATTTTGTTTTAGTTTTTCTAAACATAAAAAATTATCAAAAACATTTTTATAAATTTTCATATTTTATTTTGTATTTTTTATTATTTTTTCTAATATAAAAATAATTATTAGATAACATACTTTTATTTTATTTAAAAAAAACTTGAAAATAATACATACAAATATTATACTTTTATTTTTATTATTTACATACTTAAATAATATTTTCTGATATATTTTTATTTTTTGACATTTTGTATATATTTTATTATTTTATTTTATTGTACATAAATAATATAATTAATATATATACTTTCTTAAACAAAATTAGGGTTTTTACCCTTAATAAAAATAATATTTTATTTCTATTTTTTTAATACATTAAATATTATATTTTTACATACATAAAAATAAATAAAAACATTTCTTACATATTTATAATATATTGCATATTTATTTAATTATTCATTTAAATATTTGTCCATTTATTTATTTGTACAATTAATTCAATTTAGATGTAATAGTTAATCTTAGGGTTTTTCTTGCAAATACTCCCCATTCAAAATTGTACCCCCCTCCCCATATCAATGTTGTAATAGTCGTAGATTTATTTTACGCACTTTATGCTTTCAAATATGCCATGATAGAGATTAGGGTTTGTATGTAATATCCAAAAATCAACACAAATAGTTAGACCTAATACAAGACATAAAAGCATGCAAATTGACAACACAATGCACACATGCACCCCTAGGGTTTCATCCACTTGTTGCCTTGAAAATGGCCATGTTATGCATGTTGAGTATCTTGGCAAAACAAAAACAAAAACAAAAGATCATAGTCCCTCGATGACACTATCTTGGTTGCCTATACAAAATGATCTAGTCCCTCAAAATTTTGCTAAAGATACTTAGCACAATTACTATCATGGTCAATACGATGACCCGCGCCTATCCCGTTTAACATCCAAATGCAAGGTTGTTTACCAAATGCAATGATAAAACAAAATTGTCAAAAGGGTTAAAAATGTGTAGGAAAGACTCTTGAGTAGATAGGGTAGACAACTCTTAGTTACTTGATCAAAACGTGCAAAAACATTCTTGCTATTTTCAAACACACCTCACAACATAATTTCAAAACATTTCCTAAAACAAACTTTCAAACATTGAAATATCTTTTCAAAAGACAAACACCTTTGTATATATTCAAACAAGAATCATTACAAAGGTTGCCACAACGATGGCCTCTTTTCAAAACATTTTCAAAACCACACACACAAAGCACCATTTCAAACAATTGAAAAGCAAAAGCAAGTGATCTAAACAAGTAACTAAGAGCCCATGGATAACCATGGATGAAAATGGTGCTTGCACCTTCCCTTTTCATAATCTACCCCCCCCCCCCGAACCCAAGAAAACATCTCAAAGGTCTTTCCTGTGCTTTTTGACCTTTCCTTTGGATAAAATAAAAAGTCGGTGGCGACTCTTGCTAAACCGAAACATTTGCGAACACAAACGCAAAACCTCAAGTCAGTTCTCCCACCGTATCACAGAACTGGAGACTCTGCTGGGGAAGAATCTAAAAGTGGGGTTACCTTAGGGTTTAGATCATCTTTACATGCTTACCTTGTTTGCTTTGATTGCTTTACACTTGGTTCTATTGTTTGGGTTTTAAATCCTCTACCCGGATTTGGGAAACATTCATAGGTAAATAGCAATACATTGTGGAAACTGTGCGGGGTATACCGACATGGTTGAAGCAATAGCTATATTAGTGCGACATATTTGTGGGTACCGGTAGCCTTTGACTCAATCAAAGAGAATACGGGGCCGCTGAGTGATGTCATGAAGCACTAATGGACTTTTAGAACCTTTACTTGACCATTTTGGCCTTTTTAGGGGTAGTGAGATGACCGGCTTTGGTGAAGTCCGAAGTTGGTAGATACTCGATGCTACACTCATTGAGGGTTGTTTTCTTGAAATATTTCGGTCGCCAGTAAAGTGGCTAAACTGAAACAATGAACACAGAAAATAATCCAGTGATATTGAGCTCCTTAGAACCCGGTTACTTTTTATAGGACAGGTTGAGCCAACTAACTTCAAGAGGGTACTTACCTATGAAACCCCATGCAAGCCTGAAACTAGGATCTTGTGTGACTTGCTTGTACATATACTTGTGCATACATCATGAACATCATAAAGCATCATATGCATCCACTAATCACTTCAAGGGTTTGGATCTTCATCTTTGTTCTTGTTTTGTAGGTAATGGAATCTCTTCGCAGGAAAACGATTCAAGTCAACCTTGTGAGAATCCCTCCTCAGCTCAAGGAGCTTGCTTCCAAGATTCCAGAGAATTCTCCCTTCAGTGAAAGACATGGTAGACTTCTCAACTTGGTCAACTCCAACATTGAAGAAGACATGGTGAAAGTTCTCTTCCAGTTCTTTGACCCCCTACACCATTGCTTCACATTTCCTGACTACCAACTAGTGCCTACTTTGAAGGAATTTTCTCAACTTCTGAGGATTCCTATTCTCCATCAACTACCCTACGACGGTACAGAAAGAGAGCCAAAGCCTGAAGATGTTGCTCAAGCCTTACACTTGCAACCATCGGATATCAAAGGTCATTGGGAAACCAGAAGTGGTGTCAAGGGTTTCTTGGCAAAGTTTATGTTTGAGAAGGCACAAGACTGCTGGAATTCTCTAGATCTGCAAGCTATTGAGAAGATTGTAGCACTTATCATCTATGGGTTGGTCTTGTTCCCAAACCATGATCAGCTTATAGATGTGAATGTTGTCAAGATCTTCATATCTCGGAATCATGTGCCTACATTGCTTGGGGATATCCTCCACTCATTTTACACATGAACAATGAGGAAAAGAGGTGTTATCATGTGTTTTACTCCTCTTCTAGCAAGGTGGTTTATTTCTCACCTTCCCCAGTCAGTCTTGAAGAATGAACAAGGCTTGAGGTGGTCACAACGGTTGATGACTCTTACACATTCTGATGTTCATTGGTGTTCTCGGTCCAGAGAAAATGTCATCATCATTTATCGTTGTGGGGAATTCCCTATGTCCCATTACTTGGCTTTAGGGGAGGCATTACCTACAACCCCTATTTGGCTCTGAGATAGTTTGGGTATGCCCGAAGGGATGGCCCTGATGACATGCTGATTCCAGACTTGGTTTTTGACTTCGACAACGACGCTCAAGGACTTTGACAAAGGTTTATCCGAGCTTGGAGGATGCCCAACAAAGTAGACAGTAAGACACTGGGGCACAAGAATTCCATCCCCCTTGAGCCTTACCTCAAGTGGGTACGAACCCGCGCCCAGAGTCTTATGATTCCTTACCCCTATATTCTCCCTGTGATCAAAGAGCCTGTTATGGAAGGAGAGGTTCCATACACCCTCCTACATCCTGACATGCCAACATCATTGGAAGATTTGCAAAAGAGTTAGATACAACACAAGGAAGAACGAAACACTTTTGAAGCCAGCTTCTACGCCAGTGAGAAGAAGGTTTTGGAACTTACTCGTCGACTCCACGAAGAGCAGACTCTCAACACCTACATTGTGCCAAAGAGGATGCGCAACGTCTTTTTACATTATAATTTTGTATTTATTTTGCCCATGGGGCACTTATGTACTAAAAAATTCTTCTTATTAATATGACGTATGTTCTTTTTGTTTGCAACAACTTTGAATTTATGAATCCTTGAATGCATTACATGAATACATATCATTCATCATATGCATAAACAGGTCTTCACACCAGGTTTCCTTATCTCTCTGTTGTTTATTTCAGCAAGATGGATATAGAGCAGACGGTCAAAGATCTACAAGCACAGAATATACAGTTCCAACAACTCCTCATGACCTTGGCAAAGGGTCAGGAGGACCTTAAAGCACTGTTAGAGAAGGAAAAGGAAAAAGAGAAAAAGAAAAAGAAAAGAGTGGGTGTAGCTACTTTGGGAAGAAGATTTAAGAATCAGGCTAGAAGGGTCCTTGATTTCCCCTCAACATCTGATGAAGGGGTTGGCAAAGGAAAGGGAGTTGCAGTGCCCTCCGAGTCTGAAGAAGAGGAAGAAGAAGAAGAGGATGAAGATTACTCTGAGCAGTAGTACCCACCTGCAGACGACAAGTACAAGAATCTGGAAGAACGTCTGGCAGCTATGGAGCTACAAAGATTACCTGGGCTGGATTTCGAGGAGCTAGGGTTGGTTGTTGGGATTGTGATTCCCCCTAAATTCAAGGTGCCTACATTTTCTAAATACGATGGTTTGTCTTGTCCGAAGATGCACCTACGATCTTACGTCAGAAAGATCCAACCTCATTCTTCTGATAAGGATCTGTGGGTCTACTTTTTCAAGATAGTTTGTCGGGTATGCAATTGGACTGGCTCTACCAGCTTGAGAGGGCTGACGTACATAATTGGGAGGATCTGGCCGCTGCCTTCTACATACAATATCAATATAATACCGACTTAGCACCTACTCGTACTCAATTACAAAGTATGGGTATGGTCTTTAACCAAGGCTTTAAGGAGTATGCCTGGAAGTGGAGGGACTTGGCTGGAAGGGTGCAGCCACCATTGTCTGAAAGAGAGCTTGTTGATATGTTTTTGGGGACGCTGTCTGGTCCATTCTTTAATCACCTGATAGGGAGTTCATTGGCGGGTTCACTGAATTAATTCTGACTGGTGAAGGAGTTGAAGCTGGCATCAAGAGCGGTAAAATTAAAAAAGATACATCCGCTTCTACCGCCGTCAAAAAACCTTTTCCAGCCAAGAAAAAGGTGTCATCTGTTTACTCTCAAAAAGGTCGAGGAAGAGTGGAGCGCCAGCTGGAGGTGGGGGCTATAATGATTCAAAAGACTGCGGTTGATCATCCTAGAAACGATCAACCCAGGACCAGCCAACAAAGAGGGGGAAGGCCTGCTAGGAAATTCACCAAAATTAACATGACGCCAGCCCAGGTTCTCCCCCATCTTTTGAAGTTAAACCTTACAACCTTGAGAGAGCAACCACAAAATCCGAATACAACTTCTCCTTTTTACCATGCCAACGCTAAATGCGCTTATCACTCAGACGGCATAGGGCACGACACCAACAATTGTTGGGCCCTCAAAAACAAGATCCAGGATTTAATAGATGCCAAGGAAGTGGAGTTTGACGCCCCTGAGAAACCTAATGTGATATCTGCTCCAATGCCAAAACGTGGTCATAATGTACATGTTGTTGTAGAAGATCTTTATGTTGCAGCTATTGATGACTTAATGACTCCATTACCAATGATCAAGATGAATCTGTTGAAAGCCTGGATTTTCCCGGGCTGTGAAAAAGATTGTTACCTTTGTTCGACCTTGCAATCCGACTGTCCGCTATTGAAGTTAGGCATCCAACGCCTAATGTATAATCAAGAAATCCTCTTCAAGAAAACTCCTGTTACTTCTGTTACTCCAATCAACGATGTTGCTATAATCACCATTTCCGACAATCTTTCCAAGGTCTCCAAAAGACCTGTTAAGATTACACCCGATCCAAAGTTTGTACCTCTGAAGATAACAATGTCGGGGCCTATCCCATACAAGTACAATAAGACGATACCATGGAATTATGGAGGAGAGATCTTCTATCACAGTGTTAAGCAGATTGAATCAGTGGGAGAGAATTCCGATGAAGAAACTCCTGACATAGGAAATATTGCGGGGACGAGTAAGATCACCTGCAGCGGAAGAATCTTCTCTCTGGAGATTGCTCCTCCAAGGGCAATCTTCAGACCCTTAAGTGCTCCTGTGCCGGTCAACATCTCTGTGCGAAGTCCAGTTATTGAAGAAATTGTTACTCCCGTAGTTATACCCTCTGCTGTTGCTGCTGATAAAGGTAAGGGGATCCAAGAAGCGCCCTTCAGGACGAGGGCTCAGCCTTTGGTCATCCCCGAGACCACTCAAAAGGAAATGGAGGAGATTTTAAAAATAATTAAGAAAAGCGACTATGATGTCGTAGAATAACTAGGGAAAACCCCTTCAAAAATCTCTATGCTGGCCCTATTTCTCTGTTCCGAGGCTCATGCCAAAGCCTTGATCAAATTCCTGAAGACGGCGCACGTGCCTCAAGAAACCTCCACAGACCAGTTCTAGGAGTGTGTAGCCAGCCTGACTGCCGACAATGGTATTGGCTTCTCTGATGCCGATCTAACATCTAAGGGAAGAAAGCATAATGACGCGCTACATGTCTCGGTGGAATGCAGAGGGACCACACTTGCCCACGTTTTGGTTGATACAGGGTCATCTTTAAATGTCCTGCCAAAGAAAGCATTAGACAGATTGGACTGTGAGGGTTTGACCCTAAAGCCCAGCAATATCGTTGTTAGAGCCTTTGACGGTTCTAAAAGGATGGTCCACGGGGAGGTAGACATCCCAATTAAGGTGGGAACCGAAATTTTCAACTCTATATTTTATGTGATGGACATCCGTCCTTCATATTCTTGCTTGCTGGGAAGACCCTGGATCCACAACGCTGGGGCAGTCACTTCTTCTCTACACCAAATGCTCAAATACCCAGTCCAGGGGAAAATCATAACGGTTCATGGTGAGGAGGAGTATATGATAAGCCACCTTAACTTTTTCCGCTATGTGGAGTTAGATGGTGAATTCATAGAAACCCCTTTCCAACACTTTGAAGAGGTTTCTCCTGAAGTTGCTGCAGCTAAGACAATGACATATGTACCCATCATTACCAAGCCCGTGTCCCGGATGTCATCCCTTAAAGATGCGAAGGCTGTGATCGAGGAAGGAGGAAGCACAGTATGGGGTCAGCTACCAGATTTTCCTTTCAAGACAGATTAGTTCGGTTTGGGTTTCACTGCTGCTAGTCTGAAGGTTGTGCGCCGCTCCCGGGCTGGAGGGCCACCATTAAAGATCACTCATCATGGAGTTCATGCTTTGGAGGATGTTGAAGATGAGAGAAATTTTGAAGACTGGATCTTTCCAACTATTGAAGGAGGACTGAACAACTGGGAGGCGAAAGACTTCGTTCCCATTACTTTCATCAATCAGTAATTTATCTTTTGAACATTTTCTGTTGGTGTGTAATAATTATTAAACAATTCGTACACTCTTTTTTCCTTGTGCCTTACCCGGGGCATATAGGTCCATTTGTAAGGGCTTGATTTTTTCATCTTCATATGTCATTTTTAATGAATCATGGACGTTTTCATATATAAACTTTTGTGTTCATTTTCTTTCTTTTTACATTTTATTTTTTTTAAAGGTGGCTATCCCTTACACACACCCACACTCACAAAATGCAGGTACCCATCCACTCCGGATTCCATGGGTAACAATTCTGCTATGGCCTTCAGTGACTCTGAAGATCTGGTCAATCATGCCGAATACGAAGGTGATGAAGACTGTGAAGTGCCTGGAGAGTTGGCCAAACTTTTGCAACAGGAAGAAAGGGCTATTTTGCCCCATGAGGAGCTGTTAGAGACTATCAACTTGGGTACTGCCGAAAACAGAAAAGAGGTTAAAGTGGGTTCCAACCTGAAGCCAAATGTCAAAGAGCGCTTAGTTCAGTTGTTGAATGAATATGTTGAGATCTTCGCCTGGTCCTATGAAGACATGTCGGGACTCGATACAGATATTGTGGTTCACCATCTCCTTACAAGAGAAGACTGTCCACCAATCAAACAGAAAGTCCGCCGAATGAGGCCCGACATGTTCGAAAAGATAAAAGCTGAAGTGATGAAGCAGTTCAATGCCGGTTTTCTTGCTGTTACTTCCTATCCCCAATGGGTTGCTAACATTGTACCCGTGCCTAAGAAGGACGGAAAAGTGAGAATGTGAATGGATTACAGAGACTTAAACAAGGCTAGCCCTAAAGATGACTTTCCACTACCGCACATTGAAATCTTGGTTGACAATACAGCTCAACACGAGGTATTTTCTTTCATGGATGGATTTTCAGGGTACAACCAGATCAAAATGGCCCCCGAAGACATGGAGAAGACTACTTTTGTTACGTAGTGGGGTACCTTCTGCTATAAGGTGATGCCATTCGGACTGAAGAATGCCGGGGTAACCTATCAACGAGCCATGGTAGCTTTGTTTCATGACATGATACATCATGAGATTGAAGTCTACGTAGACGACATAATAGCCTGTTCATAGACAGAAGAAGAACACCTCGACCATTTGCAAAAGTTGTTTGTCAGATTGAAGGAATATAAGCTCAGACTGAACCCTAGCAAGTGCACTTTCGGAGTCAGGTCTGGTAAACTTTTGGGATTCATCGTCAGTAACAAAGGCATCGAGGTTGATCCTGCCAAAGTCAAAGCTATAAAATAAATGTTTGCCCCTCGCACTGAGAAGGAGGTCAGAGGTTTCTTGGGACACCTAAACTACATTGCAAGGTTCATTTCTCACCTAACATCTACCTGTGAACCAATCTTCAAGCTGTTGAAGAAAGATCAGGTGGTTGAATGGAATGATGACTGTCAAGTTGCTTTCGATAAAATCAAGGAGTATTTGCTAGAACCTCCTATCCTGATGCCACTCGTTGAAGGAAGGCTGCTAATCATGTATCTGACTGTTCTGGATAATTCAATGGGGTGCGTAATGGGCCAACATTACAAGTCTGGCCGAAAAGAGCATGTCATTTATTACCTTAGCAAAAATTTTACCGACTGTGAGACTCGCTACTCACTACTCAAGAAAACTTGCCGCGCTTTGGTATGGGCTGCTCGCCGGCTAAGGCAGTATATGTTGACACATACCACTCTGCTGATTTCTAAAATGGATCCGATCAAGTATATCTTCGAAAAGCCTGCTTTATCTGGAAGAATCGCTAGATGGCAAATGATCCTGACTGAGTATGATATCCAGTACACGACCCAAAAAGCTATAAAGGGGATTGTACTAGCTGACCATCTAGCTCATCAAGTTGTCGAACATTACCAATCCATGAAGTTCGACTTCCCCAACGAAGACATTATGACATTGGACAACATTGAAGGTAGTGGACCGTATGACAGACCTGAACAAGGATCCCGATGGACCCTGTACTTTGATGGTGCTTCAAATTCCCTTGGCAACAGTATCGGTGCGGTACTTATCTCTCCAGAAGGTTGCCATACACCTTTCACTGCTAGACTCTGCTTCAGCTGCACCAACAACATGGCCGAGTATAAAGCTTGCATCTTTGGTATCAAGGCTGCAATTGACTTGGGAATAAAATCTTTGATTGTGTTTGGGGACTCAGCTTTGGTTATCAGTCAAATCAAAGGAGAATGGGACACCAAACATCCCAATCTCATCCCTTACAAAGAACATGTCCTGACATTGTTACCTCATTTTGAGCAGATTACCTTCGAGCACTTCCCACGAGAAGAAAATCAGCTAGCGGATGCTCTAGCTACAATGTCATCCATGTTTAAACTTAACTGGGATAATGAGGCTCCCCAAATTACCATTGAGCGGATGGACGAACCTGCACATTGTCACGAGATTAATACCGAAGAAGTAGTGGACCGACCCTGGTTTCACGAAGTCAAAAGGTATCTCGAGACTCGAGAATGCCCTGAAGGAGCTTCAGTCAACGACAAAAAGTTCTTAAGGAGATTTTCTGCTAAGTTCTTCCTGAGCAATGGTATCCTATACAAGCGCAACCATGATTGCGTTCTGCTTCATTGTGTGGACAAGGTTGAAGCTGAGCAGATCATGACTGAACTGCATAATGGTACATTTGGCACCCACTTGAGCGGACATACAATGGCTAAGAAGATTCTAAGGGCAGGCTACTACTGGTCTACCATGGAAGCTGACTGTCATCAACATTCCCGTACTTGTCATAAATGCCAAATCTATGCAGACAAGGTGCATATACCTCCAGTTCCTCTCAATGTCCTAACAGCTCCTTAGTCATTCGCAATGTGGGGTATCAACATGATTGGAGAGATCAAGCCTACGGCATCCAATGGACACCGCTTCATCCTGGTGGCAATTGATTACTTTACCAAGTGGGTCGAAGCAGCTTCCTTCGCCTCCGTTACAAAGAATGTGGTTGCCCGCTTCATCAAGCAGAACCTCATATGCCGATATGGTATCCCCGACTGTATCATCACGGACAACGGTACAAACATGAACAACACTATGATCACCGCTCTATGCGAGCATTTCAAGATTCAACATCACAATTCATCTCCCTATCGACCAAAGATGAACGGTGATGTCGAAGCTGCGAACAAAAATATTAAGAAGATCATTCAAAAGATGATAGTTACCTACAAGGACTGGCATGAGATGTTACAGTTTGCCCTGCACGGGTATCGTACCACGGAACTCACTTCAACTGGTGCAACACCCTATTCTTTGGTATACGGCATGGAAGCTGTTTTACCTATCGAGGTTCAGATTCCCTCCCTGAGAATCATGAAGGATGCTAGTTTGAGTAAAGACGATTGGATTCATACTCGGCTTGATCAACTTAACTTGATTGACGAGAAGCGACTTACTGTTGTTTGTCATGGTCAGACGTATCAAAAACGGATGATCAAGGCTTTCAACAAGAAAGTCAGGCGCCAGGTATATCAAGTCGGAGATCTTGTAATCAAGAGGATCATCTTTCCGCAAAGTGATCCCAGGGGAAAATGGACTCCTACTTACGAAGGACCATTTGTGATCAAAAACATCTTTTCTGGTGGGGCTATGATTCTAACCACCATGGACGGCGACGATCTGCCGCACCCTACGAACGCAAACATAGTCAAAAGATACTACGCATAAACAACCCGAAAAGTTGAAAACCCGAAAGGGCGACTTGGGCAAAAATGGGAATCCCGATGAATCAAAAACCCGAAAGGGCAGTTCAGGCAAAAATTAGGGATAAAACAAAAAAATTTGTACACCCGGCAAGTTGAAAACCCGAAAGGGCGACTTGGGCAAAAAGGGGTTTCCCAGTGGATCGAAAACCCGAAAGGGAGATCCAGGAAAAAGTTAGGGAATTAAAGTGTATGACTATGTCTCGTCGGATCACTTAAGGACAATCTCTTCACAGACAGGCTCCAAGTTGCCGATCAATCCAATCATATGCGGACGAAGCAACGAATGGACAAGATACTCAGAGTTACGAAGGCTATAGCAGAATGGGAACCCCATGGAATTGTTACACCTAGCCATCCTTCTTTGTGTAAATTTTTTCTCAATTTTATGACAACATTCTCTTACTAGGATGTCTGTCTCCTTTGTACAAAATACTTACATAAAGTTAATACAAAGATACTTCAAAGTGCAGAAAATTGTTTGCCTTTTCTTTCTTTTTTACACCTGTGCTTTATTTGAAAACGTCCAATGATTTATTAAATGAGCATATGCATTTGAATATAATCACTTCTTACAAATAAAACGAAATGAGAAAGGATAATTATTGATAGGTTGAAAGTATAAGAAAACGTCTTTAGGCTATTCCAGAAGTGATCTCCTGCAGTACATCATCCAGATCTTCGGCGGAACTAAAATCTTGAAATGCATATCCTCAGTGGAGTTAAGTTTCAAAAATCTCCATCAGAGTTGAGTTTTCAAACTCCCAATCCCCAGCGGAGCAAAACTTTGAACTTCGAATCCTCAGTAAAGATGAAACTTTCTTCCCCAATTGGAGTCAAACCTTCAACTTCTGAACATCATTGGAGACCATCCAGTTTCCTCCAACTTCCTCGGAGAGTCGCTTAAAAAACAGATAGTTCCCCAGGGAGTTATTTTAAAACCGTCTTCCTCAGCGAAGTCAAATTTTCATACATGATCAAATCAGCACGTCGTTAAGATCCCCAGCAGAGAGGAAACTTTGAGCTGCCAATCTCCAGCAGAAACCATTCAGTTTTCCCCTGATACCCCCAACAGAATGGAGATTCTCATTATTGAAGTCCCCAGTAGATTGGCATACAACCCAAACTCCTGATCTCCCCAGCTGTATAGCTTCTCCCCACAAAGGTTGTAAAAGATTTGGAATCCCCAACAGTGGTCATGGATTCATTTTCCTCGATAGCAGTCAAAGATTTTATTATCTCCAACTATCCAGGATTTATTTTCCTCAGCAAAACAGCTAATCAGCTTACATGCACATAGATTACATTCATAAATCATGAACATTGATAAAACACATATATTGCATCATACACTTCATGCAACATAACTTTGTGTTTCAGTTGACCTTTTACCCTTTTCAGGATAAAATTAACAGCTACCTAAAACAAATGTTCAAAGCTCAGAAAACGGCTTAGAGATGTTCTAGACACGGATGCTCTCCTGTTTGCTTATTCAAATCAATGAGCAGATTCCTGTTCCAGTTATGAAGCCTGGATTCGACCAGATAATACCTTGATTATATTGAAGCCCGAAGATCGACCATAAAATAGTTGAATCCCCTGCAAATTCTTCTGAAACCTGGACGTTGACCAGATAGGAAGTAAAGTATTGTGAAGCCTGGACGTTGACCAGATAGAAATACAAGACTGTGAAGCCTGGACGTTGACCAGATAACAGTAACGTATACTATGAAACTTGGACATTGACCAAATAACAATTTACTCGGCCAATTACTTTGAAGCCCGGATTCAACTGGATATTAGTAGGCCCCAGAATCAAAGGGAAAACCGGAGGCGACCGGATAACCATTTGATTTACTTCTGAAGACTGGACGTTGACCAGATAAGAAGTAAAGTATCGTGAAGCCTGGACGTTGACCAGATCGCAATACAAGACTGTGAAACCTGGACGTTGACCAGATAACAGTAAGGTATACTGTGAAACTTGGACGTTGACCAAATAACAGTTTACTCGGCCAATTACTTTGAAGCCCGGATTCAACCGGATATTAGTAGGCCCCAAAATCAAAGGAAACCCGGAGGCGACCAGATAACCATTTGATTTTCTTCTGAAACCTGGACGTTGACCAGATAGGAAGTAAAGTATCGTGAAGCCTGGATGTTGACCAGATAGCAATATAAGATTGTGAAGCCTGGATGTTGACCAGATAACAGTTCACTGTCACCTCTTCAACCAAGAGATGACTCCCCAGTAGAATAACAGACGACTGAAGTTCTATTTCTACCACGACAGAGACCAGCATCTCCCCGGTGTAGTCCTCCTCAACAATAGGTATACGGGCTCTCGCAAAGGAATCTCTTATGCGATCAATTTTCTAGGATGGCATCTTTAAGCCCATCTCCAACAAGATTCTGTCACATCTTCTAAATGGCATCTCTAAGCCCATTCCCTCAACTATACTCTGACGAGTGCAAATTTACGGGCACTCTAGGGTCCAATCCTCTTTTACCTTCGAGTCACGAAAGGCAGACTCGCCAGTCTAACTCTTCAGGTTCAAGAAGATTGAACAGGGGCAGCTGTTGTACCCCAAAATTTTCCCTCTCATTTTATCAAGATTTCTCATCACAAGACTCTTTGAACTCAAGACCAAGCTAGGGTTTGCTCTGCTCAAGACATCTCCTTGCATTGTTGACCTAAATTAGGGTTTGAGTTTACACAAGGAATTTTGGACTCCTAATGCTAAATGTGACTTTCATACTCCATGTTGGACTTATAAGATTGCTCATACCAAGTTTCAGGCCTTGAATCAAACCTTTGCCCAATCAATTGGACAGTTGACCTAAAAATCAATTGTATTGGGGAAAAAGTCAACTATGGCCAATTTACAGTCAAACCTCATAATTTTTTATCCACATCAACATTATAAACTCATATGAACCATTTGATCAAGTTTGGACCACAACTCCTCAAGAAATTTGATCAGATCTTCAAAAGCGCAAAATGGTCATTTTTAAGGTTTTGACTGCAAAAGGGCAATTTCTGACTTTTCACCTAGCCAATGGCAAATTGGGTTCAAGCATGGGTTCATGGAATCAATGGAATTATCTTGACCTATTCACAAGGTTCAAAAGATCTCAATTGCATTGGATTGACAGATGAACTTTCCAGTCAATTGATCAAAAATCAACTGTACACTGAAAAGTCAAACTTTGACTTTTTGGTCAAAATCAAGTGCCAAGGGTCATTTTTCATCAAGATGTGTCAAAATATGAAACTTGTTCATCAAGAAACCTAATTTTGCAAATTAGGGTTTGAAATTGAAAATTTTCATAACTCAGAATTTTTCTAAGTTATGAAATTTTCTTATTTTTCCCAACTTTGCCCAACTTTTTCACCATGATGAAATTGGATTCAAACAAAACATCCAACATGAAAGTTGTATTCATCCACAAAATATACAACTTTGATTCACAAAGTTTTCTCAAAGGAAGCTTGGATCTCAAGTTATGATTTTTGGAACAAGGGTCCATGAAACTTTTAACTTTGTGAAATTTTGCCCTAGTTTAGGCAGGATTTTGACCTATCTTCATGGAAATGTTTCACCTATTTCCACTTGGAATATCAAAATTAATTTCAAATATGGATTGTATAGCATGTTACAATCTTTCCAAAATATGCAAGAACTCTCCAAAATCATTTGTGGTTAGGGAGAATCGAAGGTTTGAATTTGGCAAAAACTCACTTTGATCCATGGCATGTTTCATATTGACACAATTTGCAAACTCTATTCAGCCTCACTTGTACTTGCTCACAGGTCTCTAAACCCTTCCATACTCAATAATTAAATTCAAATCCAATGGTTTGAAGCTTAGTTCTAATTATTAGAGGATTACACAAGAGATTAATCCAAAAATAGCAAAAAGGCAACATTGCCATTTTTGTCAAAACTTGCTTTATGTCAAATTACATCTCTTGAGCCTTGAACCAAATCTTGGACAGCAAACAATATCCACAAACTTAGTGGGCCAAGATCACCAAGTGCATGCTAAAATATATCTTGTACAGGCCTGTCTTGTACCACTTGACACTTTTGCTTAAAATACAAGTAAATTTGCCAAAGAGCCCCAACTGGAGCATCTGTTATAACCAACTCTTGCAAGCATTTGAAACAAGTTTTGCACATTGCCTTGAGCCAGAAACATGAGTTATTGAACCCTTAAGCCTTCCAAAACACAAAATCACCTTCCTCTTGCAAAATAGGGCAGTTTCTGCACTTTTAGTTCCATAACAAAAACTACTCGTGCGTTTTGCCCCAAACCTGTTTCAATACCTTCCATATAACCCACCTGAACTATCCCAACCATTGGCCATTGACTGTAACTCCATTTGCAAGCTTCACCATTTCTGTTTTCAGCTTGTGCAAGTTGACTTCTACAAGCTTGTTCAAGCAAATCCAAAGCAAACTAAGCATTGGAGAAGGTCAGAGGAAGTTCATGCAAGCTCCCAAGCATCTAAGGTCTCACTGAAAAGCTCCACATTGCCATACATGAGTTCAACTGAAACAGATTTTTTTTCAACTTCCTATCTCTCTATTTAGGAATCATTAGGCTTAGGTTTATGAATAAAAAATATAGTACTCATAGCCCTTAAGCTGTACATATGCATATATTTCATTTAAGTTAAGTGTGCTAAGAGAATTTGATTGATGAACTTCCTGAAAAAGTTAGGTTAGAAATTAGGGCCAGAGAAATTCTCTTTGGTCTTTGAGAGTTAGATTAAGTTTTTTATATGTTTAGAATCGTGGTTTAATGCTCTACAAGTTTCATGTTTTGAGTTTTTTATTTCATGCAACGAATAGAGAGAACAGGATTGGAGGTACAGGGCGCGCGTTTTGTCAAAGGTTGAAGATGAAGATCAGTTTGGGATGGGCTTGGCCTTGACTTGCTTTTGACACCTCCAGCCTTACTGTTTGCACCCCCCTGGCCCATTTCATTATATTTTTTATATTTTTCTATTTATTTTTCATTTCTGATTTTGTTTTATTGTTTCTAAACATAAAAAATTATCAAAAACATTTTTATAAATTTTCATATTTTATTTTGTATTTTTTATTATTTTTTCTAATATAAAAATAATTATTAGATAACATACTTTTATTTTATTTAATAAAAACTTGAAAATAATACATAAAAATGTTATACTTTTATTTTTATTATTTACATACTTAAATAATATTTTCTGATATATTTTTATTTTTTGACATTTTGTATATATTTTATTATTTTATTTTATTGTACATAAATAATATAATTAATATATATACTTTCTTAAAGAAAATTAGGGTTTTTACCCTTAATAAAAATAATCTTTTATTTCTATTTTTTTAATACATTAAATATTATATTTTTACATACATAAAAATAAATAAAAACATTTCTTACATATTTATAATATATTGCATATTTATTTAATTATTCATTTAAATATTTGTCCATTTATTTATTTGTACAATTAATTCAATTTGGATGTAATAGTTAATCTTAGGGTTTTTCTTGCAAATATCCCCCATTCAAAATTGTATCCCCCTCCCCATATCAATGTTGTAATAGTCGTAGATTTATTTTACGCACTTTATGCTTTCAAATATGCCATGATAGAGATTAGGGTTTGTATGCAATATCCAAAAATCAAAAAAAAAAAGTTAGACCTAATACAAGACATAAAAGCATGCAAATTGACAACACAATACACATATGTACCCCTAGGGTTTCATCCACTTGTTGCCTTGAAAATGGCCACGTTATGCATGTTGAGTATCTTGGCAAAACAAAAACAAAAACAAAAGATCATAGTCCCTCGATGACGCTATCTTGGTTTCCTATACAAAATGATCTAGTCCCTCAAAATTTTGCTAAAGATACTTAGCACAATTGTTATCATGGTCAATACGATGACCCGTGCCTGTCTCGTTTAACATCCAAATACAAGGTTGTTTACCAAATGCAATGGTAAAACAACATTATCAAAAGGGTTAAAAATGTGTAGGAAAGACTCTTGAGTATATAGGGTAGACAACTCTTAGTTACTTGATCAAAAATTACAAAAACATCCTTGCTATTTTCAAACACACCTCACAACACAATTTCAAAACATTTCCCAAAACAAACTTTCAAACATTGAAAAATCTTTTCAAAAGACAAACACCTTTGTATATATTTAAACAAGAATCATTACAAAGGTTGCCACAATGATGGCCTCTTTTCAAAACATTTTCAAAACCACACACACAAAGCACCATTTCAAACAATTGAAAAGCAAAAGTAAGTGATCTAAACAAGTAACTAAGAGCCCATGGATAACGATGGATGAAAAGGGTGCATGCACCTTCCCTTTTCATAATCTACCCCCCGAACCCAAGAAAACATCTCAAAGGTCTTTCCTATGCTATTTGACCTTTCCTTTGGATAAAATAAAAAGTCGGTGGCGACTCTTGCTAAACCGAAACATTTGCGAACACAAACGCAAAACCTCAAGTCAGTTCTCCCACGGTATCACAGTACTGCCTGTAGAAAGCAGCAGCCAGATCCTCCCATTTGCGGATGCTAGTTCCCTCCAGCTGATAGAACCATTCCAATTGAGTCCCCGATAAACTTTCCTGGAAGAAATGCATCCACAAATTCCTATCAGTGGTGTGAGGTTGAATTTTCCTGACATAAGACCTCAGATGCAGCTTAGGACATGAAACTCCATCATATTTAGCAAATGAGGGAACCTTGAACTTTGGTGAAATGACCACTCCAGAAACCAACCCTAATTCTTCGAAATCCAGACCAGGTACTCTCTGAATTTCCATTGCGTTGAGACCATCCTCTAACTGTTTTTATTTGTCATCAGCAGGAGGATATTGTTCTTCAGCGTAGTAAGCCTCTTCTTTAATAGACCCCGGATTATGGTCTTCTTCTTGTGTCTTCTCTTCTTGATTTTCTCCCTCATTTGATAGAGTTGAAAATTCTAGAGCTTGTTTTGCTGGCCCTCTGAGTCTCCTTCCCATATTCAGGACACCCACTAGTTTCTTTGTCTTTTTCTTCTTGTCTTTGAGAATGAGAGCCTTCAATTCCTCTTGTCCCTTAGCCAGAGCCAAGAACATCTATTGGAATTGAGCATTATGTGCTTAAAGATCCTTAATATTCTATTTGAGAGCCATCTCTACTGAAATAAACAGTAAGCAGATGAGAAACCTTTGTGGGGAAAACCTGTCTTGATATGATGCATGGTATGTGGATGCAATGTTTTCAAGGATCTCGCGGGGTAAACACAAGAAAAATGACAGAGGTTGAACTTTGATTACAGCTTTGATTGAAGAACTTTGTATCGTTAAAATCCTTCTACGAGAATCAAGCTCACCATATCGAGTGGGTCAGAGCCCTTGACTCAAGTTATCATGTTTTGGTTTTTAACAGTGTTTGGTTAGAGGAAAATAAATCCCCTTGCCCCTTGATAGACGTCTAGTTTATCATGACCCTGCATCACAGACCCTTGAGATCCTTGAAATGGTTATTGAAAATGCTATGGTATGATGTCATGATATTATGTACAAGTAATCATACACAAGCATAAGCAAACAAGTCGTTATGTACAAACTAAGCAAACAAGTCCTTAGGTTTAAGCTTGCATGGAGTTGTATAGGTAAGTACCCTCTTGAAGTTTAGTTGGTTCAACCTGTCCGAGAAAGTAACCAGGTTCTAAGGATTCTCATATCACTGACCTTTCTTTTAGGCATTGTTTTAACTTAAGCATCGAAGTATTGCAGCCAAAATATCCCAAAAGTCCAATCTCAATGAGTGTAGTATCGAGTATCAACCAATTTTCGGTTGGAACCAAAGTCGGCCATCTCACTACTTTCTAATGGCTTAGGATGAGTCGATTAAAGGTTCTAAAGGTCAGTTAGCGCTTAATGACACTATAAGGAAGCCTAATGTTATCCCTGACTGACTCAACGAACATTAGTACAAGTCAGAGTATCATGCTAATGTAGCTATCACTTTGTCCATATGGGTCTACACCGTACAACCTCCATGATTTATTGCTACTTATCAAAAAAGGTGCCCCAGATCCGAGTGTAGGATCTTTTAGTAACAACCCAAACAAGACCCTAAAAAATAAACATACAAAACACACAATGTAAAGCAATTTAAAATGATCTAACTCTAAGGTAACCCCACTTTTATAAATTCACCAGCAGAGTCGCCAGTTCTGTGATACGGTGGGAGAGCGTTTGATCATAATTGTTGCGGATAGAAAGATTCACCACCGACTTTTCTTTTATCCAATAAAGGAAATAGTGAAAAGAAAAGGAAAGACCTTTGAGATATTTTCTTGAGTTCGGGGGGTAGGTTATGAAAAGGGAAGGTGTTAGCACCCTTTTCATCCGTAGTTATCTACGGGCTCTTAGTTGCTTGCTAGATCACTTGAAAAATTTCTTTGTTTGAAAATGTGTTTTGTGATGGGTGTAAGTTTGAAAGTATTTTGAAAATGCCTTTGTTTCGTAAAACTTTGTAATGATTCTCGTCTCTATAAGAATGTATACAAAGTGTTGGTTTTGAAAATAGTTCAAAGAGATGTTTGTTTTTGAAGATGTTTTTTGAAAGTGTAAGTGTGGAAATGGTTTTAGTTTGTGAGCAAGCAACTACGAGCGTCCTAACTACTCAAAAGGTCTATGTTCTTTTCCTCCTCCTTTAGATGTTGCTATCTTACCATTGATTTGGTAAGAAGCCCCATCATTGGATGTGAAGGGACATGCGTGGGTCATTGTATAGTCATGAATGGAAATATTGTGAGATATCTTAGCATTTCTCTTAAGGGACTAAGATCATTTGTAAGGAAACATTCGAAGCGTTATCGAGGAACTACGATCTTGTATCTTTTATTGTTTTTTTGCTAAGATACCTCACATGCGTAACATGACCATTTTTTAAGGCAACAAAGTGGAGTTAAACCCTAGAGGTGCAAAGTGTGCAACTGTATTGTATTTCATGCTTGGTTTAATCTTGAATTAGGGTTGTCTACTTGTTGATTTTAAATCTTACCATACACACCCTAATTACTAGCATTTTATATAAAAAGCGGTAAATTGCGGAAAATAAATGTCCTACGCTATTACATGATTTTGGGATGGGGTATACAAATTTACTAATGGGGGTGAAAAGCAATAAAAGTCCTAATTATTACAACCATATTGAATAGAAATGAAAGAAAATATATAGAAAGTATAAATAAAAAAAAACAAAAGCAGCACAAAAGAGATAAAAAACAAATCTTTCGATTCATGCAGTATGTTCGAAGCATGCACCCTTCGATTCACAGAGAAAAAACAAACCTTTCAATTCATGCAGTATCTTCGAAGCATGCACCCTTATATTCGCACACCCTTTTTTCTTATTTCTGTTTGGGCCTGTAGCTCAGTGTGAATCGAAGCATAAAGTTGACCCTATAACTCAGTGTGAATCGAAGCATAAAAGCTTTGTGTTGAACCATGCTATAATTTCTCACTCCAACATTGTTTTATGGTTTGTACAGGTTATCTTCAAAAATGAATCATCAATGATGCTTGAAACGAAAGGTTTAAAGTCAAGAAGACTTACCTTGAAGCTGGAATGTGTGATTCGAACTTGAGTTGTTGCCTTGAGTGTTCTTGGGTTTGAAAGAAAATAACATAGGTGTTGTCTTTTTTTGGTTATGGGTTCGAAAGAAAAGAAATAAGAGGTGTTGTACTTTTTTTGTTATGGGTTTAAGAGTGTTTTAAGGCTTCAGCCTTAGTGTTCTCTCCTCTCTCTTTTTTCTTCTTCTCCTTTTTCCTTTTCCAAAAGCACCCTTTGTGTGTTGTGGAAACAACTTATTTATAGAAGAGTCTTGTTGGAGTTTTGGGGGGGAAAACAAATGAAATTTGAACAGTTTGGGTATGTTCTTTTCATAGTTTTCGAGGTGCAGCTCTTATATGCCAATTTGGTGCAAATATGGGACTGGTTTAGGAGCAGCATAGCAGGACTATTTTGCAGCAGTTTTGGAGTGTTGTGGCAGCTTGGTACAGGGCTGTTTCATAGCAGTACATCAGACTATTTTTGACATGGTTTTAGGCTGTTATGTGGACAGTACAACAAACTTGGAATTGGCAACATATAGGACTTTGTTCAGCAGCCTTCAACCAAACTCATCAAAAGACAAGACAATATTTGTTTCCACCAATTGTATGTTCTTCGAATGGACCACCAATTGTATGTTCTTCGAATCCACAAATTATATGTTCTTCGAATTCACCAATTGTATGTTCTTCGAATGGACCACCAATTGTATGTCCTTCGAATCCACCAATTGTATGTTCTTCAAATCCATCAAATGTATGTTCTTTGAATCCATCAAATGTATGTTCTTTGAATAGACCACCAAATGTATGTTCTTCGAATCCACCAATTGTATGTTATTCGAATGGACCATCAATTTTATGTTCTTCGAATGGACCACCAATTATATGTTCTTCGAATCCACCAAATGTATGTTCTTCGAATGGACCACCAAATGTATGTTCTTCGAATGGGCCACCAAATGTATGTTCTTCGAATCCACCAATCGTATGTTCTTCGAATGGACGACATTCATCTGAATGTACCACTCGAAGTTTATGGATCTAAGCAAACTTGCTCTTCTTTGATTTGTCAAAATATGCCAAACACTTCTTTCAATCAGTCATGTGGTTCGAACAGCCTGAACTAAACTTTGAATTTGACATAGTTATATGCACACCTTTTTTATATGCTTTGCCCTTTCGACAGATTCCTCATCGACCTGATACTTGAAAGTCCAATATTATCCATGGAAATTATATGGGGAATTAAAAGCCCAATTGTACTTGTGCAAACTTGAACTTTTGAAAATCCTTGTGAGAAATGTCTTGAGAAAAGAGAGGGAAAATTTTGGGGTACAACAAAGGCCAATTAAGGTTTTGTTTTGCTGTCTTTGGTAATAAGGAGGAGTACAAGTTCAAAATTACAAGCCCGTTAGGCGTGATTCAGTCGGCCCATTTCGTCTGGTGGTTGAATAGTCAAAATAGGGGGTGTATGTTTTGGCCCAAACAATGGATGCAGTTTGGGCCTGCTCAATTTTGGTTTACGTTTGGAAATTGTTTTATTGTTACTATTATTATTAAAATATTATCTTTGTTTTTACTTTTATTACATTTATCTTTATTAAATATTATTTTATTAAATATTATTTTATTAAATATTATTTATTAAGAGATTTTTTTGTAAACGTGAGTATTGTGCTTGAAAAATAGATTATTGTTGGGTCCGTTTCTGGCCCAATCCATATCAAAAGTTTTGTTGCAAGATAAAAAATGCATGCTGGGTCAACTAGGCAGTAGTGCAAGGCCCAAAATCATTTGACGCGCGCTGGGCAAGGAATGAGTTACGGTACGAGGCCCATGTCAAAAACAGTCATTGTACCAACTACGCAGAGAATACACACGTTTCAATTGAATAACAAATACTGTTTGGATTAAAAACAAACCGAATCAATTATCTACAATTCAAATCTTAGAATTTTAATATTACACAATAAATCTCAGAAACTTAAAACTAAATCAAATCTTAATATTACAAAATAAATCTCAATCTCTTTTACAATTCAATCAAATCTATGATTAATCAGATTACAAGAAAAAACAAATCGAATCAATACATTATAAAATTAGATTAATTATAGTAAAAATCCCTAATCAGCCCTAATAGAATTGAAACGACTTTCCCTAATTTACAAAAACCCTAAGAACTATAAATAGCCTAAGAAGAATACAGAGGAATGGGGGGAGAATTTTCCGGACAAAAAATCAGAGACGAAGAAGAAACCACAATACTGAACTCGTTGTTAAAGACCGAAGAGGAAAACGATCAGGGTTTCAATATCTGAAACCCTAATCGCGCCGCCACTGAGCCTTCAAGCACCATCGGAGCTTCCTTCACCACCACCCTCGAGGACCACCGTAACCTGCAAATCAAAAAGAGAGAAAGGGATCAAGATCGGAAAGAACATTGTATATCATAAGTTGATACCAAAGGTAGGTAAAGGCTTAGCCTTTTGTTTTTTTAATGATTTTCGGTAATTGTTATTTGGGGGTTATCGGGTTTGAGTTTATAGTAGTGGAAGGTTAGGTTTTGAGCGCCACCGCGGGTTCTGTTTTAAGGTTTGAGAAGGGTTGAACTGAGATAAGGGAGAGAACAAAGAGAAGTGATGAAGTGAATGAATGAATTGAAAAAAAAAAACAAAAATGATTAAAACAAAGTTTTGTATGCTGATTATGATCCAATGTACGCACGCTTACGGTAATAATATGTTCCCTCAAATCTATCCACGTTATCTGTGTCAGAAGGCCGTAAGGCCAAGTCCCACCGAGATTCTGTATACCCTCGCGCATACAATTACTCGGGCCCCTTTCACAATGCATTTTGGGCCTAGCCCAATCATATCCGCACCTCCCCTTTAGCATTTTACTAGACTGACTTGAAGCAACGCACCCCCTACCGCTAGGCCCAGTTCAATATATGAACTTGGGCTCGGTTTCCTCATTGAACCCCCTTGTTTTTACTTTCTAACTACTAGCACATCCCCCAGGTCAACTGGGCCTGAATTCAATATCTGAGTTCAGACCCTCATACACTCCCACTTTTTTACTTCCTAAATGCAAATTGCACCCCCTGGAAAATAGTATAATTTTCTAAGTTTATTATAATTATTATGTTTTCTTACTCTTTTTTATTTCTTTCTTTTTTTAAATTTATAATAAATATTATTTTTAATACTTAAATTTTTATTTATTATTTATATTATCATTAAATAGTTATTTTCTTCAAATATTCATGTATATATTTTGATATTATTGCATTAAATTTTTCTATCATGCATTAATTAGAGTTTTCGTAATTAATATAATTAAAAAATACTCAACCAATATTAAATCTTCTTTTCGCAATAAACTAATCTGACAAGCTATTTTTGCAAAAGGGTTCCAAATCTATTTTGACTAATTACGCATTTAGTCCAAAATTCTGCTATCTCTACACCCGGTCTAAATGCGAGAAAATTCAAAATACCTTTGAAGCCCATAAAAAACACAAACCCATACTGTGATGCGGTGGTAGAACTGATTTGGTAGTTTTGCGTTATATCATAAATGTTGCGGTTAGCAAGAGTCGTCACCGACTTTTCTTTTATCCAAAAGGAAAGGTGAAAAAGCACAGAAAAGACCTTTGAGATTGTTTCTTGAGTTCGGGGGCTAGATTATGAAAAGAGAAGGTATTAGCACCCTTTTCATCCATGGTTTTCCATGGGCTCTTAGTTACTTGCTAGATCACTTGTTTTTGTTTGAAAATATGCATTGTGTGGTTTTTGAAAGTATTTTGAAAAGGCGTCATCGTTTAGGCAAACTTTGTAATGATTCTCGTTCGTAAGAATGTATACAAAGTGTTGATCTTTTGAAAATGTTTTCAAGTTTTGAAATATGTTTTGAAAGTGTTTGGTGTTGGTTTTGAAAATAACAAGGATGTTTTATTTTAAAAGTGAGCAAGTAACTAGGAACAATCTACCTACTCAAAAGTCTTTCTTGTTTATTTGCTCTTTCCTTAGACATTGTTATCTTACCATTGATTTGGTAAGCAACCCTATCTTTGGATGTAAACAGGATGGGCATGGGTCATCGTATAACCATGATTAGCAATGTTTCAAGGTATCTTAGCATCTTTCTTTAGGGACTAAGATCATTTTGAAAAGACAACATAGATAGCGTCATCAAGGGACTATGATCTTGTATTTTTGCTTGTTTTTGCTAAGATACTTCACATGCATAACATGGCCATTTTGTAAGGCAACCAAGTGGATTTTACCCTAGGGGTACTTGTGTGTAAGTTTGTTGATTTTCATGCTTGGTTTTGTATTTGATTAGGGTTTTCTAATTGATTGGTTTTAGTCTTTCCATACAAAACCCTAATTACTAGCATTTTGTATATAAAACGATAAATTACGGAATTTAAAATTACTGTTATTACAATACTTGTGGGAGGGGTGTACAAATTACAAATGGGGATTTCAAGAAAATAAACCTAATTATCTATTACAACCATTTTGAATTTGAATAAATAATGTACAAAAATGAATAAATATACAAGAATGTAAATGTAAAGAAAATGGATATTTTGTTTGGATTTTTTTTTAGGGAAGGGTTTGGTTTTAAACTAATTAACTAAAAGCAAATAATTAATTAAATTAGTAAAAGTAAACTTAAATTAATTAGGAAAAGAAAATTACATAAAAACCTAATCTAAATATTAATTGATTAAGAGAGAAAAAGAAATTAAGTTTGTAAGAAAAATATTTTTAATGTCTTTTTTTTGTCTTGAAAATGATGTATGGTATTGTAAGATATTTTTGGTCTTTTTTGGTTTTAAAAGAATGTTTTTTTAATTGTAAAAGAAATAATTAAAACCCTAGTTTCTAATTAAATTTACAAATTAATTACTAAAATAGATAAAGTATGATTAAATAAAAATAATTGTTATTGTAAAAATAAATAAACTATATCAAAATATAAATCTAATGCTTTTATATTTTTTCTGATTTTTCTAATATTAAATAAAATATTAAAGAAAACAAAAAAATAAAAAAAGAGAAAAGGGAAAATAAAATGAGCCAGGGGTGTGAATAGTGAGCAGGGAGTATGAAATGAGCAAAAATACTAGGCCCAACACAGGGGGCCCAGCGCTGCAAACAAACATAAAAAATGTGAGAGAAAAAATGAGAAAATAAGCAAAAGGGTACCACTGGGGCTCGAACCCAGGCCCCAAAGGTTAACAGGCGCGCGCTTTACCACTGGGGTGGCTATACATCCGTTCATATAAACAAAACAATAAATATATATTATAAATCAAGTCCATGGCTTGAACTTCATCTTCAACCTCACGTCCAGCCAGAGTACTTGTATCTTGTTCATTTCTCATCCATTTGCAAAAGTGTAAACATAAATCTTGTGGCAAATTTCCTCACGATTTCAGAAATGTAAAGCAATAAAATTATAGATCAAAGACAAGAATGAATTTTAATGTCCCTAATCTGAACCCTAAAAATTTCAGAAACTTCAATCTTAAAATTCTCTAAGCTCAAGCAACATAAATGAAAACTATGGACATGGTTAGCTTTAGGGCAATGATATCTACATTTTTCATTCACAAATAAACCATTAATGATGCTTGTATGAAGAGTTCAAAGTTAAGGAAACTTACCTCAAAACTGGAAATCGTATTCTGAGTTTGAGCACTCCTCAAGGTGATGTGATGACCAGAATAGCTCCACTAGGGTCCCATGAAGCTAATGCAATGATTAGCTTGGTTGGAGAATGGCTGAAATGGTCTGGAGAATTCCACTTGCAGTGCTCTATTTTTGAAATTGGAAATGGAGGAAGATGGTGTTACAGAACTGTAACAGGGTATGGGATTGTTTGTGTATGATGCTTGGGAGCTTTTGGAAGCAAGAAGCCAAGAAACGCATGAGTAGTTTTTGGTTTTGGGATTTCTGGCCAGAATATGCAATAATGGAGGAGTGAGAAGAAAATCTAAGTTCTTGCTCTTTTTCAGGGATCAAGCATGCGTGTGATTTGTGGCAAATGACTTATACATAAGTAATGAGAAGGGTTTTTGTGCTTGAGAGGGTCAGAAGTACAAGACATAGGTTGATTGCTATGTTACTTGACTTTGAAGAAAAATGGGAAGTATGGTTCCAAGAGGAAGTACAAGCATGGACTGAGTGATTGTAAGTCTTTAGACAAACTTCTCTTGAGTTATAGGACATGTATGATCAGAAGAAAACAATTGCAAGGCTCAAGAATAAGTTTTATGCAAAAAGCTACTTTATCAAAATGACATTGTGCACTTTCTTCCTAAAATGGATATAAAGCATGACTTTGCATTGAAAGCTTGAATTGAGACCTCTAACACCTGTGCAAGCAATTAATTATGGAGTGAGTAACAAGTTTGAGGCCTGTAAAGTAGAGATTATGCAACATAGGTTTGAAATTTGAATCTTGTTCATCACAAAATGACTTGTATTTTAAGTGTGAAAACCCTAACTTCATCTCTTCGATTCTCCCTGCTCAAGAATGATCTCAAGGAGTTCTTAGACATTTTAGAAAGCTTGTAATGTGATATACAACCCCTCTTTGAATCACTTTTGAAAATTACCATTGGAACTATATGAAAAAGTGCCATGAAGTTAGGTCAAAATCCTGACCAAAACTTAGGGCAAAATTTCACTAAGTGTTCAATTTCAAGACCATGACTTTATTAATTAATAACTTGAGATCCAAGAACTTTTAGAAGAAGTTATGTAAATAAATGTTGTAGATATAATGGAGATCTACAACTTTCATGTTGAAAGTTTCTTCTGAATCCTCTTGCATCATGGTGAAAAATTAGCTTAAAGTTATGAAAAAACATGAAGTTTTAAACACTTGGAAAAATTTCTAAGTTATAAAACTTTGACTTTTCAAAATGAAATCTTGACTTTTTGATTTATTGATGAATAAGTTTCATATTTTGACATGTTTTGATGAATTTTGATCTTTGACATTGAATTTTGACCAAAAAGTCAAAGTTTGACTTTTCAGTGTACAATTGACTTTTTGATCAGTTGATTGGAAATTCACTATCAATCCAATTGATCTTGAAAAATGTTTTAGGTCATGCCATTAAGTCAAAATGATGCAATTGAACTCTTGAAATCATGCTTCAAACCAATTGACCGTTTGCTAGGTCAAAAATCAGAAATTGTCCTTTCTCAGTCAAAACCCTAATTTTGACCACTTTGCCCTTTTGATGATTTGATCAAATTTCTTGAGGAATTGTGGTCCAAACTTGATAAAATTATACATATGAGTTTATAATGTTGATGTGGATCAAAAATTATGAAGTTTGACTGTAAATTGGCCATAGTTGACTTTTTCCCCAATATAGTTGATTTTTAGGTCAATTATTCAATTGACTGAGCAAAAATATGATCCAAGGCTTGAAACTTGACATGAGTACTCTTAGGGGTCCATAATGATCCATGAAGGTCATATGAAGCATTGAAAGTTCAATTATCCTTGTGCAATCTCAAACCCTAATTTTGGTCATCAGCGCTTAAGGAGGTGTCTTGAGCTGATCAACCCTAGTGCAGTCTTAAACCAAGAGAGATCTTTGTGAGAAATTTTTTGATAAATGAGAGGGAAAATTTTGGGGTACAACACATACGAACTATGAATTGGGACTCTGATTCCTCATAACAAGATACGTAGCCATACGATTTAAATCGTGGCGAGTTCCCCTTTTAAAATTAAAAACCCTTTGTACATAATTATTAAACCTAAACCCCCTAAACCTAGTATCCTTACGAATAAGGTAGATGAAATGTGCCTAACACCTTCCTTTCGTCTAAAGAATTCCTAAACTTAGAATCTATGTTTTTCAAACTAGGGTTCTCTATTAGATTCCCTTCCTTAGGATAAAATCTAGTAGTGGCGACTCTGATTTTAAATCCAGTTACAACAACTACACCATGAAAAGAACTACCTTTCCTAACACTATTTGAGGAGGTCTCGTCAAAAGTAACATGGACGGAGTCCTCAATAATAAGTGATCTTTTGTTATAAACTCTATATGCTTTACTAGATAGAGAGTATCCAAGAAAGATACCTTCATCGGCTTTCGCGTCAAATTTTCCAAGATTATCTTTTCCATTATTTAAAACTAAACATTTACATCCAAAGACATGAAGATGAGATAAATTTGGTTTTCTACCTTTTAAAAGTTCTTATGGAGTGTTATCAAGAATGGGACGAATAAGTATCCTATTCAGGACATAACAAGCCATGCTAATAGCATCGGCCCAAAAATATTTTGGTAGACCACAATCATTGAGCATTGTTCTTGCCAACTCCTCTAAAACAAGGTTTTTACGCTCCACGACACCGTTTTATTATGGAGTCCTAGGAGCTGAAAAGTTATGTTCAATACCTAATTTATCACAATATTCTTAAAAGAGGTGATTTTCAAATTCACCTCCATGATCACTTCGGATGGCAACAATTTTTGAATTTAATTTTTTTTTAGATAACTTGGCCAAACGTGTGAAAGCCGAGAATGTTTCATCTTTGCTACATAAGAAATATTTCCAACAAAATCTTAAGTAATCATCTACAATTACGAGACCATAGTAATTACTACCTATGCTTTTAGTCCGTGAGGGACCAAATAAATCCATGTGAAGGAGCTCAAGTGGTCTTGATGTTGAAACAATATTTTTTGATTTAAAAGAGACCCTTGTTTGCTTATCCTTTTGACATGCATCTTATAAATGGTATTTTGAAAATTTCATTTTTGGTAGACCGATTACTAAATCTTTTGCAACAATTTTGTTAAGTAGATCAAAGTTGACATGAGCCAAACGTCTATGCCATAGCCAAGATTCTTCACTCAAGGTAACAAGAAATTAGGTATTGTTCAAGGAAATTTCTCTTAATTAAAGCATATAGATATTAATAACCCTCACACCCTTAAACATACAATCCTTCTTTTCATTATGTTCAATTATAAAATATTTTTTTACAAAAGTTATTTTATAACCATTATCGCATAATTGACTAATACAAGAAGGCTATTTCTAAGACCTTCTACTAGAATAACATTTGAGATAGTAATGGTTGAGGGATTACCTATACTATCTTTTCCGAGTATCTCACCTTTGTTGTGATCACCATAGGATACAAACCCTTTCTTCTTCGTTATAAAGTCAGAGAAGAGAGATATGTCTTCTGTCATGTGTCTTGAACATCCACTATCGAGAATCCACTTTCTCGTCATAGCATTGAGACACTCATCCTACAAAAATCAAACAAAAGTGGTGGGTACCCAATTCTCATTGGGTCCTTGAGAGTGAGTTAAATAATTATTTCTTTTTGGCAACCATTGGAAATTGTCTTTAGGCATCAAAAAGCACCTAAACTTGCACGTTTTAATAATGTGTCCCTTTTTGCAACAATAGTGA
This sequence comes from Vicia faba, assembly GCA_948472305.1. Classification (NCBI taxonomy): domain Eukaryota; kingdom Viridiplantae; phylum Streptophyta; class Magnoliopsida; order Fabales; family Fabaceae; genus Vicia; species Vicia faba. The sequence continues at coordinate 573,878,645 of OX451738.1, forward strand.
CAAAATAATCTATGATGAGAATCACTTATGTTATTAGACTTTTCTTTAATAAATTTAGAACTCTTATGAGGATTTTCAACCTTTGAGCATCTAATAGCAATAGTGTTATTAAGATGATGTATTTTGTCCAATTTGGTTTCAAGAATACTCACTTCTTGTTTCCAAATTAGACATGTTTTACATCCAAATTTATAAGATTGTTCATCCTCCTTTACACAATTTGAACCATTTACAATGAGTTTCTTTAATGCTTCAAAAAATTTATTTGTTTCTTTAACCTTGGCCTCCAAATATGTAAAAACCTTTTCTTGGGAGGCCAACTTTTTGTTAGCATATAAATTTTCTTTTTGTAAATTTTTAAATTGATTCTTTGGCTCATTAAAAGACAAATTTTCAACATTTGAGTATTTAGAATGACTTACATCCTTTTTCTTGCCTTGACGATGATTTTCCATGAAACAATAGTTTGTCTCTTCATCACTCTCACTTGAGATTTCATTGCTTGAGACTCATTATCACTATCTCAAGCAACATAGGCTTGTCTAGAATTTCTAGAGTTGTTTAATTGACCCTTTCCTTTCTTCTTAGCAAGTGAAGGAAATTCAGGTCTATAATGACCCGGTTTTTGGTATTCATAGCACATACCCTTTGACTTATCCTTTTAGTTGTCTTCATCTTTAGAGGATGAGGATTGTCTTCTAAATTTGACCAGATTTTTGTCTGAGTGTTTGACACCATTCTTTTGAATGTATCAATTATATCTTTTTACAAATAATCTTATCTCTTCATCATCTGAATTATCTTCATTACTAGAGTCACTATCATTTGAGATTTATTCCCTTGAGGACTTTGAGCTTGAAGCCTTGAGAGCTTTAGACTTCAATACTTTCTCCTTGACGGCCCCTTTTTCTTTCTTCTTTTTCTCAAGCTTCTTTTCATGTTTGTGTAAGCAATTGAGTTCTTTCTCATGCTCTTCTAGCTTACCGAAAATTGCGGTGAGATCGAGTGTAGCAAGATTATTAGCTTCCTTGATCGCGGTGACGTTGGGTTGCAAATTTATAGTAAGACATCTCAACACCTTGTTAGTAGCAATAACATTGGAAATATGATTTCCTAGTAAATTTAAACGATTAATAAGATGAGAAAACCTCTTTTGCATTTGATCAATGGTTTCCCCTTGCTTCATGCAAAAGAGTTTAAACTCTTGATTAAGTGTATTAATTCTAGATTGTTTGACTTAATTAGTTCCCTCATAGGTCACTTGTAGAGCGTCCCACATACCTTTTACGGTTTGATAATTGGAAATGAAATAGAACTCATCTACACCGAGTGCGGATATAATGATGTTCTTTGTTTTCCAATCGCAAGACCACTTTTTCTCATCTTTCTCATCCCATAAGTTTTCCGGCTTTGGTACAGTAATACCATCAACAACATGTGTCACCGGTGTTGGACAATTTAGAATGACTTCCCAAACACCTTTGTCATATGAGTTGATATGAATTTGCATACACGATTTCCATTAACTATAATTTTCTCCCGTGAAAATTGGGACTCTTTTATAATACCCTTTAGGTTCATAAGCCATTTTCTAAAAAGTGTTGAAGTTGGAATTAACCGACCTCTTGATGACACTTGTTAGACGATGACACTATATATAGAGGGTGGGTGAGTAGATAACCCTTTTAAGAATATCCAAATAAAATTTAGTTTTGAAAAAGTTTTATCAAAGTGCGACACAGAAGCTTTTTCAAATGGCCGTCTATACGAACGTTATCGAGAAGCTCGGATATGTAAACCGTAAATAAAAAATGATATAGAATGAGAACGATAATGTGAATTAGTAACCTTGAATCAGTTTGCAACTTATTCACCACTTAATCACTTTCACTTAGCAAGGGTATTTCTAACGGTAATATTAAAAGAACTAGTCAAGTCAGTTTATCAAACACTTGGTGTGCAAGTGAATTTTCATAATTTTTCCTTTGATTGTGTTGATACACAAAATAACTTATAATCAAAAGTGGTTATAATTTATACCAACACTTGAATTAAAGATCAAAATTGATTAGGAAAATTCTTACAATTCAAATGATAATGCAATGTTATTTGGTAAATCGAACAATGAATATGAAACCAAGTAAAAGCAAAACTAAAAGGGACACGAGAAATTTGTCTTCAAAGTTCCCACTTTCGTCCTCACATGTGGGTACGTCTGCGCCTAATTTAAATGGAATTAGAATAATTCTTACTATGCAAAAATGTTGATACAAGAGAAGTGTTCAAGAGCAGCTCTACAAACTCAAGCTTGTTGTTGATTCAACCCCTTCTCTTTCCTTGATCTTGAGAGAGACCAAGACACAATAGATGAGAAATGACGATCTCGATCTTGCTACTCCTTTGTGTTCTTTATTTCCAAAGCTTTCATGCACCATCAATCTCAAACTATTGCAACACAAGACTTCGACTTTATCTGGTACTCAAAGTTACTTCCTTGCAAATATTTCAAACACTCCAAGGTTCCTTGCAAAGATTTTAATCCCTCCAAGGTTATTCACTTTACCGCAACTACCTCTCGAACGTCTTGCCCGAAAACCCCAAAATCAACCAATGATCTTGGAGGATAAACCTGAGGTTTTTCATGGATGAAAACCCCTACAAAACCCCACCCAATACACAATTGGACACTAGCAATCCTCGTCTAGATGACACCCCAACAGAGCATCGTTACAATATAATGTTAGTGTGTATGCATATATTGGGGGTTAAAGATGAACAGAGAAATAGGCTAATTTTATGATTTTGGACAAGTTGGAATGATGCATGAAAGAGAATTTATAGTTTTGGAACTTTTAGGGCAAAGAGGGATAAATTTAGAATAAAAGAATTAAAAAAGTTGACCAACTAAAACAATATGTGTCGACCTAAGGATCGTATGTGTCGACACATACGTGATTTTTGAAAAGAATGTGTCGACCTATAAAGAACCATGTGTCGACCGAAAAGTTACAAAAGCTACAGGCTTTAAAACGATAGCAAATGTGTCGACCTGAAAAGTGGATGTGTCGATACATAAAATAAGAATTTTTGCAATTCCAGAAAAGCTTCAGTATGTGTCGACCTGAAATGATGCATGTGTTGACCTGAGACTTATAGAAGCTACAGGCTTTAAAAATGCATTATATATGTCGGCTGGAAATATGGATGTGTGGGCACATGCAGTAAAAAATCATGTAGAAAACTATTTTTAATGACTTGGATCAATTTTGAAATATTTTTTAATGATTTCTAAGACCTCTAATGCATAGGAGTGCCAAAAGACATAAGGATACCATCCAATACTCAGAGGTGTAAGCTTTTCTCGGTTTTGGCATCATTCAAAACATTTACCGACAAAGTTTGTACTCATATGTGCAACATCACCTACTCCTAGGGCTACCAAGCCAGGAAGGAAGTCCACTTTCAGCAGTATTAATTCAAAGCTAAACTCCCCCATTTACAACTTCTCGCCTAATTCCTACCCAGTGCAACTTCTACCTAGGTCCTCCTTAAATATGAGAAATTGCCATATGACTTCCTAAATCACCTCAGTGATATCTAACAGTCACACTCCCGGTAACTGCAACAAAAACAACCGAATTTAGAAGATCATACTTCCATTAAAATAACTCAAACTCTTCCTTAAAAGTTTTGAGTGAGAACCTTAAGTTGACAAACTGTCAAATAATAATATGTCTACCACATAGTATCATAAGATACATGGATGACTTACAATATCACGAGAGACTCTCAAAATCTAAGACTTATGCTTCCCCTAATTTTATAATTGTCAAAAACTTAAAATACATTAAGTTAGGATTCCTCTATTTATACACATCTGTAGACCATGGGCTTCGATATTCTGATTCAGAAGTTTCTTGATCCATAAGTTGCGTGATGCACGAATTGTGCAAAGCATCTCCTTTAATCTTAGAATAAACTGATACATAGTTTCCTAATTTGTCTCAAGGTCCAAATCAGTATCTTTTGTACAGCTGGAGATATAATTTTGATCCAAAACAATTCTCATGACCTGCGAAAATCTCTGATACACATCCAAAGGAAATATAACAGAAACAAATCAAATCTGTCAAGATTTAAAAATACAATATTGCATTGATTGCTGCACACTAGAACACAATGCCATGATATCCTGTTCGACATCTGGTCAGAATCATATTTTAGGCAAAGATTGTCAATCTCAAAACCATGGTACTAACAATACCCCTCGATTATTTGATAAATCGAGACAAAAGAAATGTTATTTTTAAAAATAATAGTATTTTCTATTGCTGGGGTTCGAACCCATGTGCTAATAAACTTGTACCTCGGTATTTTAAAGACCGAGGTGATAAGTCTTTACTTATCATGACGACCTTATTTACATCGCATCTACTTCCGAGGTAAAACGTATTTCACGTCTGACGTTAGAAACGTTATTTGGAGTAGTGTACACATTTTAACAATGTGCTTAACTTTCATATCACTTAAAGAGTTTCATTCAAACTTTCTGAGCACTTAAGGTCTATATAATTGAATTGTAATATATAGAAAGATAAGGTCAACTTTCATCTTGGAATTACTTCAAAAATTATTCTTATTCAAATTGTTCAAAGTATATTGTGACTTAATCACTAAAATGTGTGGTGATAAGTTTGTGTAAATAGAAAGTAGTGTATTTTCTACTTTTGTGAGAATCATCGTAGTGTTTGATGATTGTGAAAAATGTTCTTTGAATTAGATTAATTCAAAGTCCACCATAGTGTTGATGTTTATGTTAAAATATTGTAGAATAGGTCTTGGTGTGAGGCTTGTACAAAGATCCAATATAGTAAAAAAAATTTCAAAGTGTGAAGGAACTAGATATACCCTTGATTGATAAGGGAAACTAGCATAATTGTTTTGTGTTCTTTACTTTTATGTATTTTATTTACCAAATTTTATTATTCTAAAAACATAACATTCGATATCCTGCTTCCGATAAAATAATAAGTTAATATCCTAAACGCAAAACAAAACAAAAATATGACCACCTTAATTCAGCCCTTAAATTGTCCGTCGTACTACATTCCCCAATATAATATTATTCATGCTTTGTTTGGTATAAAAACAGCTAATGACAAATAAGTTAGTTTAAAATTTATAACTAATGATTGATAGTTAGTAAATTAATTAAAGTGTTTGTAAAATTAATCATTTAACTAATTAATACATAAAATGACATAAAAAGATACTTTTGATTAATGATTTAGTGAGTCCAATATCTTTTATATATTGTTATTAAATTAATTTTTATAAAATAAGATAAAATATATATATTAAAATTAAACATAAAACCAAAATGTATTCAATTCATACATGTAAATTTTATCTATGGATAACGGAGTAGGAGTGAAGAAGGATAGAATTAGAGAGTAAAGATGAAATCGATGAAGGTAGAGAATAAAAGAAGACAAAGTGAAAATGACAAAAATATTTATTTTATATTTTAAATACAAAATTTAATCTTTTTGATGATATATTTTATATTTTGCACTAAGATATTCATTATATATTTTAGATATAAAATTTAACTTTTTCAATGCCGGCAATTAAAATATATTTATTTTATTTTAAACTATAATAAATTAAAATATATTTCAAATAGTATTTGAAAAAAGGCAAAAGCTAAAAAAAGAAGTTAAAAGTTCATTTAAAAAAAAATGTTACCAAATAGAGTTTTTTTATTAGTTGGAACCTAAAAGCAAAAAGATATAGAGTTTTTTTATTAGTTGGAACCTAAAAGCAAAAAGATAAAAGTTAAAAGATAATTTATTAATCTTACTAGACATACTCCTAATCTTCTTATTCATGAATGTCATTAGTATTGGAATCTAAACACAAAAACTTATTTAATACAAGTTTGATTAAAACATATACCTATTGTTATTGGGATTTAATTAATTGTTATTTCTTTTCTATTTGCTATTCTCGGGAGTTAATTGTTTACTATTTCTTTTCTATTTGCTAGTCTTAATTTCTTTTCTATTTAGCATTATTAATATAGTCGTTGGAGAATATTCAATCATTATTCTCTCATGTAATCAGTTATAAATTCATGTAATCATTTCCTATTTTCATCAATAATAAATATGCAATTATTTCTCCAATATGATAATAGTGATTTCGTAAAAAATATGTTTTCTACTTTTCTCTGTCTTCGCCAATGGCCGAAGAAGAAATTTCTTCATCTTTCTCTAATACAAACAATGATTTAACGATTCATCACTTCAAAGATTTCTCTCAATCACATTCATCACCTTATTGCATTCATTCTAGTGAAAATTCAATATTGATTTTGGTCTCTCCATAATTAAAGAACAAGAACAACAATCATATTTGGAGTCGTGGAATGAAGTGAGCCCTCATTGCTAAGAATAAACTGCAATTCATCAACGAAAAGTTATCGCCTTTACCCAAATATGATCCTCTTTTTGATGCCTGGGAGCGTTGTAATGGTCTTGTTATCTCGTGGATAACTCGATCTCTCACACCTTTGATCGCTCAAAGTGTCACTTACGGCGAAAATGCTATGGTTCTTTGGAAATAATTGATAGAATGATTCACCAAAGAAAATCACTTCCGCTTCTCTAATATTTTCCAATAAATTCACTCCACAAAACAAGGTGAACGATCAATTTCATAATTTTTCAATTTTATGTAAACTTCTTAGGAATATCTTGAAGATATTCGCCCCCTTCCTTTTTGCACCTGCCACAAACCTTGCAATTGTGCTACTTTCAAGATCCTCAAACAACAATGTGATTCTGAATAGGTGATTTGTTTCTTAAAGGGATTAAATGACAATTATAACACAGTTTATTCTCAAATTCTTCTCATAGATCCACCCTTTTCAGTTAACAAAGTTCTTACTTTGATTCTTCAACAAGAATCAATTCCAATATTGCAATTCAAAGTTCAAAAATTCTATACAATGCATCTGATAATGGTAACCGTTCTCAAGGTCGTGGTTACAACAACAGAGGACGTGGTTGAGGTTGAAGTTCGTTCAACGATAATGGTCCGCCCAAACAATGCACCTTTTGCAAACGTCTCGGCCATACCGTTGACACTTGCTACTTCAAAAACGGATTTCCACCTATATAGAAACCAAAAATACAATCAACCTTCAATAACACCACTTCTTCTAATGAAAATTCTTTTCTAACTTCTTTGCAAATGATTCATCCAATCTACAATTGAGTGTTGAAATAATTCAACAACTTCTCTCCTTGTTACCAAATTCTTTCAAATCTACTGCAACATCCGATCACAATGTCAACACTACATACATTGCTCCATTCCATTCCTCGGTGAATCATCCAAATGCATCCACTGGACCAGGTATAATTGATTCTACAAAAGATTATTAGATTCTTGATAGTGGGGCAATTGATTATGTTACCTGATTTCTAAGAAATACTTTACTTCATTTTGCAAAATCAATCCTATTAATGTTTCTTTACCTGATGGATTAATTATTGTAGAAAATTTTACAAGCACATTGAATTCTCTTCTTTTTTTCAAATTATACAATTTCCTTCATTTACCTACATTCAAATTTAATATTGTCTCTGTTCATCTCCTTTATTTACCTACAAGTTTGAATATGATTGGTCTTTCTAGACTTCACAATGGACTTTACTATATTAAAGATCCGTTTCCCAAAGCTTCATTTGTTTTTCATGATTTTACTATTAAAAATATTATTTCATGTTTTGATACTTGGCATTTTCGTTTAGGACATCCTTCAAATAAGGTCCTTGAACAAGTGTGTACTATTTTTCCTTATATCAAATATGACCATAGAAGAATTTGTGAATCATGTCATTATGCTAACAATGCAAATTACCTTTTCGTTTAAGCTCTTTTGTTACTTTAAACGCCTTTGATTTATCACATCTTGACATTTGGGGACCATCTTTATTGCATTTTTACATGGTCATGAGTATTTCTTAACAATCGTTGATGATCATACTAGGTATACTTGGATTTTTTTAATGACAGCTAAGTCTAAAACCATAATTCTATTGCAAAATTTTGTTGTTTTTGTCAAAAACTCAATTTAATAGATCTGTCAAATCAATTAGGTCGGACAATGGATCATAATATATCTATCAAGAAATTTATAATAATTTTGGCATCCTACATAAAAATTCTTGTGTCGCTACTCCTAAACAAAATTTTATGTTGAAAGGAAGCATGGTCACATACTTAACGTCACTAAGCCTTATTTTTCACGCCAAACTTTCCAAATGTTTTTGGTCTTATGTTGTTCTTCATGTTGTTTATTTGATCAACAGATTTCCTAGTCCTATTTTATAAAATAAGTCACCTTTTGAATTACTTTATAACAAGTCTCCTACTTTTCTTGACCTCAAAGTTTTCGATTCATTATGCTATGTTTCTACCTTAGAACAACGACGTACGAAACTTGATCCATGAGCTAAAAAATGCATTTTCCTAGGTTTCAAAGTTGGTATCAAGGATTATGTTATTTTTTTATCTCTCTACTAGAGAAATATTCATTTCTCGCAATGTTGTTCTTTATGAATCTACTTTTCCTTATGCTAAAATTTTTTATTCTTCTGTTAGTACTGACTTCGCAAATCAAGATTATTCCATTTTTCTATTTGATGATCATGTTGATCCTACAAAGCATGACAAATTACAACTGCATATCCAACCAACCTCAATACATCCTACCCCCACTCCATCAACTTCAACCCCAAACTTGACATGTGATTCTTCACCCTCCATTGTTTCTCCATCCAATCCACATCCATCCTTTGTCAACACCAACCTAAGAAGATCAACTAGAACTACCAAATCCCCTGGCTATCTCAAAGACTTTCGTTGTTATCCTAAACTTCCATCTTCCTCCTTTAACACTAACTTATTATATCCTTTGAATTATGTATTATATTATCACAAATTATCACCATCTCATCTTTATTACACACTTTCAATCACCAATTCTATTGAACCACAAACCTATAAACAAGCCATCAAATCACAACAATGGATTAATGTCATGAACAATGAACTTCAAGCACTTACAACTAATATTACTTGGTCCCTCACCACCTTACCAAAATATAAAGTTAATATTGGTTACAAATGGGTTTGCATTATTAAACACAAAGCAGATGGCACTATAGAGAGCTATAAAGTCCATCTTGTAGCCAAAGACTACACTCAACAAGAAGGAGTAGATTTTCTTGATAATTTTCCCTTGTTGCTAAACTAACTACTATTCATCTTTTACTTTCATTTGAAGCCACTGAAAAATGGATCATTCAACAATTGGATGTGGACAACACATTCCTTTATGTTGATTTACATGAAGAAGTGTACATGGAGTTGCCACCCGGTCTCATTCCTACCTCTCATAATTGTTGGAAATTCACCAAATATCTATGATAAATTTCTACTTCAATGACAATGAATTATGAGAAAAACAAGAAAAGAAAGAAGACAATTGTTTTCTGCATAGTTTCTCTCTGCCCACAAACTGTGGAAAGTTTTATTATTCACTTTGCAACTGAAAAGTACTGTGAATGACTTAATTAACTTGATTACAAAATATGGGTTACTCTCTCTATTTATATATTTAGCTTGCACCCTAAGCCCAAAACTATAAAAGTCCAAAATACTTATTTTGGTACTAAATCAAATCTATTTTGTTTTAGATCTAAATCAAATCTTATTTAAATCTAAAACAAATCTAATCTTTTTCGACATAATCGAATTACAATTTAACACACCACCTAATTCATTGTGTCTAAACTATCTATATGCATCATGGTTCTTAATTTTCTGAATACTTCGACTTGTACTCCCTTTGTCATGATGTCTGCAATCTGATTCTGAATTCTACAGTGTTCCAAATTCATCTTCCCATCTGCTACCTTCTGCTTAATCGGAGAACAACCCTCTTTCATTGGCAGGCAGTGAACCACAATATCAGTATCGAGCCCTAAAATGTCTTCGTATGACCAAGCAAACACCTCAGCATAGTCGTGCAACTTCTGAATCAATCTGTTCTTGACACTGTCCTCCAGGTTGGTGCCTATCTTGACCTCTTTTTTGTCTGTCTTAGAACCCAAGTTTATAACTTCGACCGACTCTTCATGTGGTTGGATAGCCTTTTCTTTTTGTATTAAGAGCCTGGAAAGTTCTCCAGGTACTTTACAATCTTCTTCACCTTCGTCTCTGGCTTGGTAGATTGGATTTTCAAAGTCATAAGAGACAATAGCAGAATCATTATCAACGAGATCCATAGTGGACGAGGATCTGCAATGTAGTGTGTGAGTGTGTGTAAGAAAACATAGTTATTTGAAAGTGAAATAAAGTAAAATAAAGACAGAGAGCGCAAAATTCGAATGCAAAACGTCCAATGTTTTCATTAAATTAAAATATGACATATGAAATGACAACCCTTAACAAATGGACCATTATGCCCCGAGCAAGGCACAAGGTTTAAAGTCATTGTTTAAAAAGAAATTACATAACCAAATTTCTTATAGCGATAAAAACAGAAATAGCTAATTACTCATGGCTAAAGGAGATGGAGATAATGTCTTCTTCTTTCCAATTGTCGGGTCTGTCACCAATGGTAGGGAATATCCAGCTGTCGAGATCACAATCATTGTCCACATATTTTATAGCATTGACTCCATTGTTGCTGATACGGAATGGAGGTCTTCCAGCCTGAGCACGACGAACATACTTTTGACCCTCTGTGGTAAAGCCCAAACTAAACTTATCATATTTATAGGGGATATCAGGAAGCTGAACCCAAATTGTACAACCACCTTCCTCTACAATTGCTTTGGAATCTTTCAAAGAAGTCATCTTGTGCGGAACTCTGGTAGTCTTTGGAATGACAGAAACATCTTCAACATCAGTAGGGGAAATCACTTCAAAATCTTGGCAGGGAGTCTCAATGAATTCACCATCCATTTCTACATACCAAAATGAATTCAGGTGGCTGACCATGTACTCCTCTTATCCGCAGACAGTAATAATCTTTCCTTTCACATGATACGTTAGTTTCTGATGCAAGGTAGAGGTAACAGCGCCTTCCCCATTGTGATCGGTGGATCTGGAACTGACTGTTTTAAAGCTGGTTCGCGAAATGTCGCGGTAAGCAAGAGTCGCCACCGTCTTTTATTTTCTCCAAATGGAAAGGACAAAAGCACAGAAAAATTCCTTTAAAGAGATTGTTTTCGGTTCGGGAGGTAGGTTATAGAAAGGGAAGGTATTAGCACCCTTTCTATCCATGGTTATCCATGGGCTCTTAGATACTTGCTCAATGTGTTTTCAAAATGTTTGCTTGCTTTTCAATGTGGGTATCAAAATATTCTTTGAAAAGTTTCAATTCAACTCGTACGTCAGAGTGTTTGAAAAGTTTGTTTTGAAAGTTTTTGAAAGTGTGTCGGTGTGAAAAGATGTTTTGATTTGTTTGAAATTAGAGCAAGTATCCTTGAGAACCTACCTACCCTAAGGAATTCGTCTGTGTAAAAGTCCTTTAAGGTAATGCCATCCCACCATTGAGAGGTAGGTAGCACCACCGTTGGAGGTGTTCGGGTCAATTCGAGTTTTAGGGACGTGGTGATCACCAGAGCAATAGGAAGACACCTTAGAAGCTACCCTCATGCCAGGTTCCCGGATCATGAGGACTTACTAAGACGTCTTCTACTCGACGACCACCTTTCGAGGGGCAAGGCAACAGTGAAGCGTACCCTAGGGGTGGTGTGTGAATTGTGTGTCATTTTCAGTTATTTTGTCTTGTCATGTTGTTGTGATCTACGCTTGATTTTATTTTTAAGTCCATACATTCTTTCATGCATATTTATTAACAGTTATATAGTTTGCGAAAAAATAAATCTAAACTATTACAAACGGCGCGGGTCCACATCGCCAAAATAAACCGAACCCGATTTGACTAAAAGTAAAAGAGCAATAAAATAAAAGTGCGAGAAATAAATCTAAACTTATTACAAGGCTTTGGGGCATATACAGAGTTATTTAAACGATTATAAAATAAATGCGCGAAACAAAGGAATTAAACAAAGCTAGGGCGTTGGACCCTTTTACAAACAAGTAACATTAATAAGGAATTTAAAATTAAAATTAAATGAAAAATGGGATTTTTGTGTTTTTTAGATTTAATGAGAAAAAAAAGAGTTAATTGAAATTAAATTAAATATTAGACCTAATTCTATTGTTTTTTAAGTTTATTATGAAAATATTGACTTTTAACCTAATTTAATTCTAAATTGATTTATGTACATTTTTAATTTATGATGAAAATAAATAAAAATTATTATTCTGAAAAAAAAGAAAAGAAAAAAGAGAAAATAAAAATTATTAAACCTAAATTCTATTTTTTGGATTTTTATTATGAAAAACATTTAATAAACCTAAATTAAAGCTAAATAATTACAAGCATTTTTTATGAAAATAATTATAATATAAAAATTATTATTTTTGGTCTTTTTCTGATTTTTTGAATGTTTTTTGTATTTTGTTAAAAATAATTAATTAAATAAATAGCAAAAAGAAATAAAAGGAAAAATTGAAGAAAGAATAAAAAAATAAAAATAATAAGGCAAACCAGGGGGGGGGGGGGTAGTCCCCAAAATTGTGAGGTGCAGGCCTGGAAGATTAAGGCCCATTTGCTTGAATTCATTGACTTTTCCAATCTTGTGTGATGCTTTGACTGGGGCTTATAGTGTTCCTCAGATCCATGCCATTGATTCCATCTTCAGGGGATACGTGTGGGCTTGATGATGAGAGGATATGGTGTGACTTAATATCAGCGCTGCATGGAAACTTGAAGTGAAAAATAATATGAAATTGTGTAGACCTGGGACTTGAACCCAGGTCATGAGAGTCACATGCACGCCTCCCTGTCCACTGAGCCACTTGCATTTCATTTAATATATTATGGCAAACAAATAATAAAAAACAAAACCAATGCATAGTCATCAAAACGCGCGCAAATTTAAATGGACCTGTCCCTGTGTGACACGACACCATCGTCTTCATCCCTGTAAAAAACAAAACGCATTGGCCACGGTTTTTCATGCGTGGCTTAAAGCAGCCTTCCAAGAAATAGCGAATAGGCCTGTGTATCTCATAAATTTGTCGCGACCAATGCTTCATCTTCGTCTAGATTTTCTGAGTATGTCTATCATGGTCTGGAAGGCTGATTTTTCAGTATGGTAAAAGCCCTAAAATCAAAACTTGAAAACCCTAAAACGTGGACATGGTAGATTCGCGTATGATTGCCAAAAATGAAATCAAACACCATGGTTAGCTCAGAAACATCATTGTGATCATGAATGCATAAATAAAAATGAAAGAAAATGCTTGAATTATGCTATGCGATTTGAAATTTTTTGCTTCACAGTTTGACTTGTAGCTACCGTTTCAGGGTGTTTTGGTTGATGTTAGTGATTGAGATGCGTTCAGAATTTGTCCAGGATGCTAATGGAAAAAGAATTAAGGCCTAAAATCCTCTCCAAACTGGTTTTCAGTTTTGCATTATATGGCTAATTTTTCAAAGTTCCAATCCACTTTTGAGCGAGCCTTTTGCTGTACTCTGGTTAGGGTTTGACTCAGTGATCATCATGGAATGGAATTGGCTAGTTATTTGACCTAGATTCAAGCTCATGAATGAACAAGTCTTAGGGTTTTTACCATTGACCATTTTTCCTTCTTTTTAGCCAAGACCTAGACCTAATGTGAAACTTAACCCTAGCCTGAGTTTTTTGAGTTGGCCCATGATACATAGAAATTGTCCAAGTTCACATGACACTATTCCATTGGTTTTTAAATTTTATTTGAATTTTCAAAGATTTAAAATGAATTAAATTATCAAAAATTAAATAAAATAAAAAAATCAATATTTGGTCTTGAAATTAATCATGGGACACGTGTGTGGCATGACAAGGATGAACCAAGTGGAAAAAATGGGGCCCTTTTGTCAAAAATTGGATTTTCAAGGATAGTTGACTTTTGCCATTTCACAAAAATTTCCCAACTTCTACAAGGCATAACTTGCTCAATTTTTAAGCTTTTCACATGTTCTTGGACATTTTGGAAAGGTCTTTGAGTCCTTTGACCAATGCCTTTGGTCCCATGTCATTTTGATTTACCAATCTCAAGTTATGGCCTTTTACTTAAAGTCCCTTTTTGTTGACTTTTGAAAATGACCTGTAATGTTGAAATTGATAACTTTTTGTGAGAGCATTTCTTGGGCTTGAAGTATGAAGATGAGTTGTAGGAAATGTCTTTCTCTTCAAAATGAGCTTTGGATGGAATTTTTCTGATAATCCATGTGAAAGTTATGCCCTGGTCAATTTCAGTTGACTTTTTCAGCTGTCCAAATATAGCAACTTTTGCATCTTTGATGATTTCTGAGCCAAATTTTGAGAATCATGATCAAGCATTGATCAAATGATGTTTGTGGCTTCAAAATGATATGTTGACCAAAAATTTGAACTTTTGACTGCCAAATGACCATTTTGCCCCTACAGTTGACTGTAGTGCAATTTAGGGTTTTGACTGTGCAATCTTGAGTTGAATGCCTTGAAACTTGATATGAGGATGCTTGACCATGTTTGTAAGCATATGAGACTTGATTGAGCCTTTGAAAACTTCCTTTTCTTGACCAGACTCAAAACCCTAATTTTGACTGTATGGGAGACTGTTGCACTGCACAACCCTTGGGGAATTTTCTAGCTTGGCTTGGCAATTTCTTGAGGAATATGGGAGGGCAAATTTTGGGGTATAACAGTTGCCCCTGTTCAATCTTCTTAGACCTGAGGATGCAAATTGGCTGACGTGCCTTTCGTAATCCGAGGGTAAAAGATGATTGGACATTAGAGTGCCCGAAAATTTGCGCTCACATGTTAGCAATGATGGGAATGGGCTTATAGATGCCATCTGGATGTTTGATTGCGTAAGAGATTCCTTGGCGAAAACCTGCATACCTGCAAAAGAAAAAATGAGTACCTGACACGTTGCAGGAACTGATTTTTGAGAAAAATCTTGGTGATTTTAACTTCAATGACGCTCGTTGAGAAAAGATCTGGGGGATTTTAACTTCAACAACGCTTGTTGAGAAAAATCTTGGGTGTCTTCTACTGGGATAAGAATCAGGGAGATCTTAGGGTCGATCTGACTGAACCAGAGAGGCCTTTGACTGGGTAAGAATCAGGAAAATCTTAGGATGATTTAACTGAACCGGTCTAGGTCTTGAAATGTCTTCAACTGGATAAGCATCAGGGAAATCTTGGGACGATTTAACTGAACCAGAGAAGGCCTTTGACGGGATAAGCATCGGGAAAATCTTAGGACGATTTAACCGAACCGGTCTAGGTCTTGAAATGTCTTCAACTGGATAAGCATCAGGGAAATCTTGGGACGATTTAACTGAACCAGAGAAGGCCCTTGACTGGATAAGCATCGGGAAAATCTTGGGACGATTTAACCGAACCGGTCTAGGTCTTGAAATGTCTTCAACTGGATAAGCATCAGGGAAATCTTGGGACGATTTAACTGAACCAGAGAAGGCCTTTGACTGGATAAGCATCGGGAAAATCTTGGGACGATTTAACCGAACCGGTCTAGGTCTTGAAATGTCTTCAACTGGATAAGCATCAGGGAAATCTTGGGACGATTTAACTGAACCAGAGAAGGCCTTTGACTGGATAAGCATCGGGAAAATCTTGGGACGATTTAACCGAACCGGTCTAGGTCTTGAAATGTAGCTTGAGAACTTAACTGGATCTTTCCTGAAAGATAAAAGTCAGTCATATGCAATGCATGATATGGATCAAGCAATGATGTTCTCAACATAAATGAGATTTGTATGATGCAGTGCGTTATGCATGCTATAATGATGTATGTGATGTTTCACGTATGTTTTTGTCTAGGAGAGTAAATCCTTGACGGGTGCCGGGAAGTCGTATCCTGGGCTGATGTTGAAGTATTGATTTTGTTTCCGCTAGGGATGATAATTGCAAGAATACCGGTAGGAGAAGATAACTCCGTTGCGGAATAACTTGGCAAATGGAAGATTCTGCGGGGAGAAAAAATGCTCTAGCGACCATGCTGGGAAGCAATACTCTGTGGGAAGAGATATGCCTTGCTGAGTTGTTGACAACCTGTTGAGGATACCGTTGTTATGTTGAAAGTATTGATGGACTTCGCTGGGGATAGGAAAGAATTACGTTGACGACGACCTTTCCTTGGCTTTTGGCTGAGGATAACCCAGTTATATCCTGTTGAGGAAATAACTCTTTAAATAAAGCCGGCCGACGCGTTCGTGCTCTGCTAGGGGATGAGCTTCCAGAATATACTGGGGATAAGCTTACTGCTTGGGGAGATGAATTCCATCTTTCCTGGGGAACTTGGATGGGACTCTCCTGGGGAAGTTTTGATATGCTGGGGAAGTGATTCCTTTGAATGTTGATGTACCGCCGGGGAACAATCTTTAGACCAAGACTGCCGGGGATGCTTGTTAAGAATATATGCTGTTGGGGAATATTGGGATCTATTGGAAGATACCCAATTTCCTTGAGACCTGTTAACTTTGTTTGGGGAAGAATGCACTGACTTGCTGTCTCACTCTCTGGGGAATTTAAGATGCCTGGTTAGGTTCTTTAGCTGAACCTGCCTTGGTACCTTGGAGGATAGAACAATTAGACTGCTCAGACAACTCTTTATTGCCCCTGTTTCTAGTGTCACCTGCAATTAATTCTTTGTTTCGTATGCAAATATTTATGAGCTAGCAAATTATTGTCAATGCATATATCACAAATTGAACCTTGGACGTTCTTCACAAAACAAAACAGAAAAAGAAAAACAGTTGGCACGTTTAACTGAAAAGTATATTTGTATTGATTTTGGATAGCCTGTGAATAGGCGTTTTGTGTACAAGAGGCTGACATCCTAGTAAGAGAAATGTCGCCGAACAAGGGAATTTATACAAGTTTTGTACAAAAGAAAATAAAACAGCTGTGTGAAATATGAATGATCCACTGGGTTTCAACTCTGCTATCGCCCTTATAACTCTGAGCGTCTCATCACTTGATGACCTTGGTTGAAGGTGAAGCTGACCGATGCCGTCTGAGCTCGATGTAGATACCGGATTCTGGATGCAAAGTGATCTGATGAGACATAGTATTACGCTTTTATCCCTAATTTTGCCTGGACTGCCCTTTCAGGTTTTCAGTCCACCGGGATACCCATTTTTGCCCAAGCCGCCTTTTCAGGTTTTCGACTTGCCGGGTGTACAGATTTTCATTTTCATCCCTTCATTTTGCCCGAACCCTTTTGGTTCGACGGGAAGCCCTAATTTTTGCCTAGGCATGTCAGCCTAGCGGGTCATTTTTTCACGCGTAGTATTTTTTAACTATGTCTGCATTGGCGGGGTGAGGAAGGTCGTCACCATCCATGTTGGTTAATATCATTGCTCCTCCTGAGAACACATGCTTAACCACAAATGGCCCTTCGTACGTAGGGGTCCATTTGCCCCTTGGATCACTCTGAGGAAGGATGATTCGCTTGATCACCAGATCCCCGACTTGATATTCCTGTGGTCTGACCTTTTTGTTAAATGCCCTGATCATTCGTTTCTGATACGTCTGACCATGACAGATAGCAGTAAGCCTCTTTTCGTCAATAAGGTTGAGCTGATCAAGTCGTGTCTGGATCCAATCGTCTTCATTCAAATTTGCATCCTTCATTATCCGGAGAGAAGGAATTTGTACTTCGATTGGCAAGACTGCCTCCATGCCATAAACCAGAGAGAAAGGAGTTGCCCCGGTTGACGTCCTAGCTGAGGTACGATACCCATGTAGAGCGAACGGTAACATCTCGTGCCAATCTTTATACGTTACTGTCATCTTCTGCACGATCTTCTTGATGTTTTTATTAGCTGCTTCTACAGCCCCATTCATCTTCGGTCTGTAAGGAGAAGAATTGTGGTGCTGTATCTTGAACTGTTTGCAGAGCTCAGCGATCATCTTATTGTTCAGATTGGTACCGTTATCTGTAATAATCCGCTCAGGGACACCGTACCGACAGATCAGATTGTGCCGAATGAACCGTGCCACAACGGTCTTGGTTACCGTAGCATAGGATGCTGCCTCAACCCACTTCGTAAAATAATCAATCGCCACTAGGATGAAGCGATGTCCATTGGATGCCGTAGGTTTAATTTCACCGATCATGTCTATGCCCCACATTGCAAATGGCCAAGGCGCAGTCAGAACATTCAGGGGAACCGGAGGAACATGCACCTTGTCTGCGTAGATCTGGCATTTATGGCATGTCCTGGAATGTTGGTAACAGTCAGCTTCCATTGTAGACCAGTAATACCCTGCCCGTAGGATCTTCTTTGCCATGGTATGTCCACTGGAGTGTGTACCAAAGGTCCCTTCATGTAGCTCTTCCATGATTCTATCTGCTTCAGTCTTATCTACACAACGCAGTAGGGTTGAATCCTGGTTTCGCTTGTACAAGATGCCATTGCTAAGAAAGAACTTGGCTGCAAACCTCCTCAGGAATTTCTTATCATTGACAGATGCTCCTTCAGGGTATTCCTGAGCTTCTAGGTATCTCTTCACTTCGTGGTACCAAGGCTTCTCAGTTACCAATTCAGTTTCGAGATCACATCAGTATGCCGGTTCGTCCAGTTTCCAGATGGTGATCCGGGGAGCTTCATTATCCCATTTAACCTTGAACATTGAAGACATTGTAGCTAACGCGTCTGCCAGCTGATTCTCTTCTCTTGGAAAGTGCTCAAATGTTATCTCTGTGAAGTGGGGGATCAGGGCCAACACACATTCTCTGTAAGGAATCAAGTTTGGGTGTTTCGTATCCCACTCTCCTTTGATCTGATTGATCACAAGAGCGGAATCTCCGAAGACACTCAGAAATTTGATCCTCAGGTCGATCGCAGCTTGAAGACCCATAATACACGCTTCATACTCCGCCATGTTGTTGGTACAGTTGAAACACAGCCGGGCGGTGAGTGGAGTATGAGTACCTTGTGGAGATACGATTATGGCGCCGATACCATTTCCCAAAGCATTGGAGGCTCCGTCAAAGTGCATAGACCATCGGGATCCTGGTTCAGGTCCTTCATCCGGCCCAGGTATTTCACAGTCAGTTACTATCATAATGCTTTCATCTGGAAACTCGAAGTTCATTGATTGGTAGTCATCCACAGCTTGATGTGCTAAGTGGTCTGCCAATACACTTCCCTTGATGGCTTTTTGGGTCGTGTACTGAATGTCGTATTCCGTCAAGATCATCTGCCATCTTGCAATTCTCCCAGACAGAGCAGGCTTCTCGAATATGTACTTTATAGGATCCATTTTTGAGATTAACAAGGTAGTGTGAGTCAGCATATACTGTCTCAGCCGGCGAGCAGCCCATACCAAAGCGCAGCAAGTTTTCTCAAGCAGTGAGTATCGGGTCTCACAGTCGGTAAACTTTTTGCTAAGGTAATAAATGGCATGCTCTTTTCGGCCAGACTCGTCATGCTGCCCCAGCACACACCCCATTGCATTATCAAGCACTGTCAGGTAAAGTATCAAAGGTCTCCCCTTAACTGGTGGCATAAGGATGGGTGGTTCTTGGAGATATTCTTTGATCCTGTCAAAAGCAGCCTGACATTCATCATTCCAACGTACTACCTGATCTTTCTTCAGCAGCTTGAAGATTGGCTCACAGGTAGCAGTTAAGTGTGAGATGAACCGAGCAATGTAATTCAGACGTCCTAGAAAGCCTCTGACTTCCTTCTCTGTCTTAGGAACTGGCATCTCTTGAATGGCTTTGACCTTAGCAGGGTCCACTTGAATTCCTTTATCACTGACCACGAAGCCTAGCAACTTCCCAGATCTTACCCCGAAGGTGCACTTATTCGGATTCAACCTCAACTTGTACAGTTTCAAACGGTCAAACAGTTTCTGCAGATGATCAAGGTGTTCTTCCTCAGTCTGGGACCTAGCGATCATGTCGTCAACATACACTTCTATCTCATGATGGATCATGTCATGAAATAAAGCAACCATGGCACGTTGGTAGGTTGCCCCAGCATTCTTTAGTCCGAAAGGCATGACTTTGTAGCAGAAGGTGCCCCACTGAGTAACAAACGTAGTCTTTTCCATGTCTTCAGGAGCCATCTTGATCTGATTGTAGCCTGAAAAGCCATCCATAAAAGAGAACACTTTATGCTGAGCGGTATTATCAACAAGGACATCAATGTGGGGTAAGGGGAAGTCATCTTTGGGGCTGGCCCTGTTCAGATCCCTATAATCGACACACATCCTGACCTTGCCGTCCTTCTTAGGTACCGGCACCACATTAGCAACCCACTGAGGGTAAGAAGTTACTGCAAGAAACCCGGCATCAAACTGCTTCATAACCTCGGCTTTAATCTTCTCAGACATCTCTGGACGCATACGGCGGACTTTTTGCTTAACCGGAGGGCAATCTTCTTTAGTTGGTAAGTGATGGACCACAATGTCGGTATCTAATCCGGGCATATCTTCGTAGGACCAGGCAAAGATTTCTTTATAGTCATGCAGCATCTGAGTCAACCGTTGCTTCACGCTGAGTTCTAGGTTGGCACCAATCTTCACCTCTTTCTTGTCTTCCTCAGTACCCAAGTTTATTATTTCCACTGACTCTTCATGGGGTTGAATTGCCCTCTCCTCCTGTTGTAACAGTCTTGCAAGTTCACCAGGCACTTCGCAATCATCTTCACCTTCGTCTTCGGCTAAGTTGATCGGATTTTCGAAGTCATAACTGGCAGTAGCAGAGTCGTTACCAGTGAGATCCAGAGTGGATTGAAACCTGTATGAGTGAGTGTGTGTGTAAATACAGCTGTTTTGCAATATGTAAAGAAAGGAAAGAAAAGGAGCGCAAAATTTGAAATGTGAAAAACGTCCAATGCTTTTATTCATGATATATGATAGAGACAAACAAAATCCCTCACAAATAAAACCACGGTGCCCCGGGTAAGACACCGGGCCATATAGTCTCAAATTATTGTTTATTACAAATCAAAAACAAAGAAATTCATTACTGAGGAACAAAAGTTATGGGTGTAAAATCTTTAGCAGTCCAATTGGTCAATCCACCGTCGGCCGTCGGGTAGATCCAGCTATCGAACTTTGACTCTTCCACTTCATCTTCCTCTCCAATAGCATTCACTTCAGAGTGAGTGATGAGCACCGGAGGTCTTCCAATTCTTGCCTTGCGCACCGCTTTCTGAGCTTCTGTGGTGAAACCCAGCCCAAACTTGTTAGTCTTAGGAGTAAGATCGGGGAGCTTGCCCCAGTTTGCACATTCTCCTTTTTCGATCACAGCCCGGGCGTCCTTTAAGGAGGCCATCTTCATAGGAGAAACCTCTTCATCTGCTTCTGCTGCTGTCAAGGTTTGTGGTACCTCCTCAAAATGTTGAAAGGGGGTTTCAATGAACTCCCCATCCATTTCTACGTATCTGAAAGAGTTGAGGTGGCTGACCATGTACTCCTCTTCCCCTTGCACTGTTACAATCTTCCCCCTGACCGGGTACTTGAGCTTCTGATGCAATGTGGAGGTCACAGCTCCAGCCTTGTGGATCCATGGGCGACCCAGCAAACAAGAATAGGACGGATGGATGTCCATCACATAGAATTTTGAATCGAATACCTGTGACCCCACCCTGATTGGGATGTCCACTTCACCATGCACCATTCTTTTGGACCCGTCAAAGGCCCGGACAACAATGGTACTTGGTTTGAGCTCCAGACCCTCACAATCCAGCCTATCCAGAGCCTTCTTGGGCAGCACGTTTAACGAAGAACCTGTGTCAACCAGCACATGAGCAAGAGTAGTGCCCCTGCATTCAATGGAGACATGCAGGGCATCATTATGGTTCTTCCCCTTTGCTGTCAGATCGGCATCAGAGAAACCCAGGCCATTATCAGCAGTTAGGTTGGCCACACAGTCGGTGAACTGGTCAGCAGTCATCTCTTGGGGTACGTGGGCTGTCTTTAAGAAAGCAATCAGAGCCTTTGCATGAGCCTCTGAACACAGCAGCAGTGACAACATGGAGATTTTAGAGGGGGTGTGCCCCAGCTGTTCTACAACGTTGAAGTCACTTTTCTTTATTATCTTGAGGATTTCTTCCATTTCCTGCTTGGAAGCTTCAACAATGGTCTTTGGTGCCTCCGTCCTGGCAGGCACATCAACAGCAATCCCCTTGCCCCGAGTATCAGATGACTCAGTAGCAGGGGTGGATACTTGGTCAGAGGGAGAAACAGGCACACTGGCAGGTGTGAAGATCAAAGGCCTACGAATTACCGGAGGAGCAATGTCTGGCGAGAACAGTCTTCCACTACGAGTGACCTTAGCAGGCCCGGTGATGTTGGAGACACCAGTATCAATGTTGCACTCTTGTTTCACACCCAGAACATAAACATCCGCCCCATAGTGCCATGGGACAGCCTTATTAGATTTGTAGGGTATAGGCCCCGGAACAGTAATGGTGATGGGAGCACTCTTGTGAACTGACAAAATTTGGACAGGCTTCTTTGAAGGAGCCTCGGAATGGTTGTTGGAGATGGTAACGATCGACACTTCTTCAACAGGAGCAGCAGGAACAATAGTCTTTTCGAACAAAATCTCTCTACTATCTATCAGGTTTTGGATGCCTGACTTCAACAGAGAACAACCAGCAGGGGAAGCAACACATAGAGGGCAACTTTCGCTACACCCCGGAAATAAACCGGCTAGCAACAGATTCCTCTTGACCATCAGCAACGGAGTAGCAACATCATCCACCGAAGCTACATACAAATCCTCCTCAACAGCATTCACTCCATGCTGGGGCATGGGAGCAGTTACAACATTCGGCCTCTCGGGCGCCTCAAACTGTATCTCCTTTGCATCAATGAGGTCTTGAACCTTATTCCTTAGGGCCCAACAGTCATCTGTGTTATGCCCCGGGCTATCAGAGTGATAAGCACAGCGAGCATTTGGATTGAACTTGGGAGATGCAGTGTTGGGAAACTTTGGAGCCTCCTTGACAGTCACTAAATTGGTGGATAGCAACTGTGGCAGGATCTGCGATAAGGTCATGCTTAACCGGGTAAACTCTCTCCGGGGTCTTTCAAACTTTTGAGGATTAGTTGGCCGAGGAGCGGCAGCAGGTTTGGCAATCATTACCGCACTGACAGATTGGCGGTGTTCAGGTCGCTCTGTTCTCCGGGAGCCATATACAGCACTAGCCTCCTTTTTGAAGGGTTTCTTCTTAGTACTGGAGGAGGCAACTTTCTGTATCTTCCCCGATTTTATACCGGCCTCGATCCTTTCACCAGTCAGGATCAGATCAGTAAACCCAGCAGAGGAATTACCAATGAGATGATTGAAAAATGGACCAGATAGGGTCCCCAAGAACATATCTACCAGCTCCCGATCCGTCAATGGTGGCTGCACCCTGCCAGCCAGGTCTCTCCATTTCTGGGCGTACTCCTTAAAACCTTCACCCGACCCTAGCGACATACCCTGGAGCTGGGTACGCGTAGGAGCGAGGTCGGCATTATACTGATACTGCTTATAAAAAGCAGTGGCCAGATCCTCCCAGTTACGAATGCTGATCCCATCCAGCTGATAGAACCAGTCGAGGTGAGTCCCTGAAAGACTCTCCTGGAAGAAGTGGATCCAAAGGTTCTTGTCTGCTGTGTAAGGCTGGATCTTCCTTACATACGAACGGAGGTGCATCTTGGGACAGGAAGCCCCATCATACTTCACGAAGGCAGGTGTTTTGAACTTGTGGGGGATCACCACCCCAGTAGATAACCCCAAGTCTCCGAAATCCAATCCAGGCACCCGCTGAACTTCCACGACCTTTAATCTGTCTTCCAGCTGTTTGTACCGGTCTTCAGCAGGAGGGTACTGTTCGTCGTTGAAGTCTGTTTCAGTATCAGAGCCCACAGGAGTAGTGACCTCCCTTTCTTGATGACTACCTTCCGTCACAGATGGAGGAGTCCTTTCAGCTTCAACCAAAGTGTTCCCGAGTCTGCGCCCAGTGTTAAACAGCACAGTCCTCCTCTTCTTCTTAGTCTTCTTCAGAAGCATGGTCTTCAACTCTTGTTGACCCTGAGCCAAGCCCTTGATCAGCTCCTGAAATTGGGCGTTTTGCGCCTGAAACTGGACGTTCTGCGCCTGAAGAGCCTTGATAGATGCCTCGGTTGATGATTCAGGATTCATGATGCTGAAATAAACAGCGAAGAACAGTAAACAACCTGAAAAGAAGAGTAACTATGATGCACATGATGAATGATATGTGTTTATGTAATGCATTCAAGGGTTCGAAAATTCAAATTTGTTGTAGACCAAAAGGAACACACATTATTATTAAGAAAATCATTGTTTAATACATCAAAGCCTCGTGGGCAAAAATACAAAAAAGATCAAATCAATCCCAAAATATGTTGCGCATCTTCTTTGGAGCTATGTAAGTGTTGAGGTTCCTTTCCTCGTGCAACAGGCGGGTGAGCTCCAAGACCTTCTTTTCACTGGCATGCAAACTAGTCTCAAGAGAATTCCTCTCTTCTTTAAGCTGGATCCAACTCTTCTGCATCTCTTCCCAGGATGTGGGCATATCAGGGTGCTGAATAACATGAGACACCTCTCCTTCCAAGGCAGGCTCTTTGATTACTGGAAGCATGTGAGGATAAGGCATTACTAATTTCTGAGAGCGGGCTCGTACCCACTTGAGGTAAGGCTCCAAAGGGATGGAGTTCCTGTGCCCCAGTGTCTTGCTGTCTATCCTACTAGGCATCCTCCAAGCTCTGATAAATCTCTGGCGAAGTCCTTGAGTGTCGTTGTCGAAGTCAAAAACTATGTCAGGAATCAACATGTCATGAGGACCATCCCTCCGAGCATAACCAAATTGTCTCCAAGCCAGGCATGGACTATAAGTAATACCCCCTCTGATTCCAAGTAAAGGAACATTAGGATACTCCCCGCAACGATCAATGATAGTGACATCTTCTCTGGACCTAGGGCACCAATGTATATCTGCATGTGTAAGAGTCATCAACCGTTGTGACCATCTCAAACCCCGCTCGTTCTTCAGGACTGATTGTGGGAGGTGCGAAATAAACCACTTTCCCAGGAGAGGAGTGCAACACATAAGGACACCTCTTTTTCTCATGGTTCGAGTGTAACATGAGTGAAGGATGTCCCCCAGCAACGTAGGTATAGGATTCCTGGACATAAAGATCTGGACAGCACTGATATCAATGAGCTGATCTGGGTTAGGGAACAACACCAAACCATAAACGAGGAGGGCCACAACCTTTTCAAAAGCTTGCAAGTCAAGGGAGTTCCAACATTCATAGGCCTTTTCAAACAGAAACCTGGCTAAGAACCCTTTAATACCACTTATGATTTCCCAATGTCCCTTGAGGTCAGATGACTGTAGGTGCAAGGCTTTAGCAATCTCTTCAAGCTTAGGTTCCTTTTCTGTACCGTTGAAGGGTAGCTGATCAAGAATAGGGATCTTCAGGAGTCGGGAGAACTCCTCCAATGTAGGTACCAACTGATAGTCCAAGAAGGTGAAACAGTGATGCAGAGGGTCAAAGAATTGGAACAGGACTTTTATCATATCTTCCTCAATGTTGGTATTGACCAAGCTGATGAGACTTCCATGCCTTTCACTGAATGAAGAGTTCTCGGGAATCCTGGATATAATCTCCTTAAGCTGAGGAGGGATCCTTACAAGACTGATTGGAATTGTCTTTCTACGAACAGTTTCCATGTCCTACAAAACAAGAACAAAGATGAAAATTCGAACCCCTGAAATGGTTAGTCAATGCATATGATGTTGGATGATGTCATGATGCGATGATTAAACACACCACAGATATTTACAAAGACAAACATGTAAGGCACACAAGGCACACAAGACAAGCCCTTAAGGTTTAAGGCCAGCATGGGGTCTGGGTAGTACCCTCTTGAAGTTGGTGGGTTCAACCTGTCCTATCAAAGTAACCGGGTTCTAAGGTTCCCAATATCACGGGATTGCTTTCATTGTTCATCGTTTCGATTTAGCCACTGAACTGGCGACCGAAATATTCCAGGAAAGCAACCCTCAATTGAGTGTAGTATCGAGTATCAACCAACCTCAGACTGCACCAAAGTCAGTTATCTCACTACCCTAAAGAGGCCAAGATTGTTCAATTAAGGTTCCTAAGGTCTGTTGATGCTTCATGACACCACATGGAGGCCCCGTACTCTCCTTGACTGACTCAAGGGTTACCGGTACACACCAAAGTGCCACATCAACGTAGCAGACTATTTCAACCATGTCGGTATACCCCGCACAGTTCCCTCACAGCCTTGTTGCTACTTTCTAAGAAGGTATTCCCCAGATCCGGGTTAGGATCTATAGAACTCCCAAGACAGTCCCACAATAATAAAGCAAACAAGGAAAGCAATTAAAAACACAGTGATCTTAGTCCTAAGGTACACCTCACTTTAAGTCATCCCCAGCAGAGTCGCCAGTTCTGTGATCGGTGGATCTGGAACTGACTGTTTTAAAGCTGGTTCGCGAAATGTCGCGGTAAGCAAGAGTCGCCACCGTCTTTTATTTTCTCCAAATGGAAAGGACAAAAGCACAGAAAAATTCCTTTAAAGAGATTGCTTTCGGTTCGGGAGGTAGGTTATAGAAAGGGAAGGTATTAGCACCCTTTCTATCCATGGTTATCCATGGGCTCTTAGATACTTGCTCAATGTGTTTTCAAAATGTTTGCTTGCTTTTCAATGTGGGTATCAAAATATTCTTTGAAAAGTTTCAATTCAACTCGTACGTCAGAGTGTTTGAAAAGTTTGTTTTGAAAGTTTTTGAAAGTGTGTCGGTGTGAAAAGATGTTTTGATTTGTTTGAAATTAGAGCAAGTATCCTTGAGAACCTACCTACCCTAAGGAATTCGTCTGTGTAAAAGTCCTTTAAGGTAATGCCATCCCACCATTGAGAGGTAGGTAGCACCACCGTTGGAGGTGTTCGGGTCAATTCGAGTTTTAGGGACGTGGTGATCACCAGAGCAATAGGAAGACACCTTAGAAGCTACCCTCATGCCAGGTTCCCGGATCATGAGGACTTACTAAGACGTCTTCTACTCGACGACCACCTTTCGAGGGGCAAGGCAACAGTGAAGCGTACCCTAGGGGTGGTGTGTGAATTGTGTGTCATTTTCAGTTATTTTGTCTTGTCATGTTGTTGTGATCTACGCTTGATTTTATTTTTAAGTCCATACATTCTTTCATGCATATTTATTAACAGTTATATAGTTTGCGAAAAAATAAATCTAAACTATTACAAACGGCGCGGGTCCACATCGCCAAAATAAACCGAACCCGATTTGACTAAAAGTAAAAGAGCAATAAAATAAAAGTGCGAGAAATAAATCTAAACTTATTACAAGGCTTTGGGGCATATACAGAGTTATTTAAACGATTATAAAATAAATGCGCGAAACAAAGGAATTAAACAAAGCTAGGGCGTTGGACCCTTTTACAAACAAGTAACATTAATAAGGAATTTAAAATTAAAATTAAATGAAAAATGGGATTTTTGTGTTTTTTAGATTTAATGAGAAAAAAAAGAGTTAATTGAAATTAAATTAAATATTAGACCTAATTCTATTGTTTTTTAAGTTTATTATGAAAATATTGACTTTTAACCTAATTTAATTCTAAATTGATTTATGTACATTTTTAATTTATGATGAAAATAAATAAAAATTATTATTCTGAAAAAAAAGAAAAGAAAAAAGAGAAAATAAAAATTATTAAACCTAAATTCTATTTTTTGGATTTTTATTATGAAAAACATTTAATAAACCTAAATTAAAGCTAAATAATTACAAGCATTTTTTATGAAAATAATTATAATATAAAAATTATTATTTTTGGTCTTTTTCTGATTTTTTGAATGTTTTTTGTATTTTGTTAAAAATAATTAATTAAATAAATAGCAAAAAGAAATAAAAGGAAAAATTGAAGAAAGAATAAAAAAATAAAAATAATAAGGCAAACCAGGGGGGGGGGTAGTCCCCAAAATTGTGAGGTGCAGGCCTGGAAGATTAAGGCCCATTTGCTTGAATTCATTGACTTTTCCAATCTTGTGTGATGCTTTGACTGGGGCTTATAGTGTTCCTCAGATCCATGCCATTGATTCCATCTTCAGGGGATACGTGTGGGCTTGATGATGAGAGGATATGGTATGACTTAATATCAGCGCTGCATGGAAACTTGAAGTGAAAAATAATATGAAATTGTGTAGACCTGGGACTTGAACCCAGGTCATGAGAGTCACATGCACGCCTCCCTGTCCACTGAGCCACTTGCATTTCATTTAATATATTATGGCAAACAAATAATAAAAAACAAAACCAATGCATAGTCATCAAAACGCGCGCAAATTTAAATGGACCTGTCCCTGTGTGACACGACACCATCGTCTTCATCCCTGTAAAAAACAAAACGCATTGGCCACGGTTTTTCATGCGTGGCTTAAAGCAGCCTTCCAAGAAATAGCGAATAGGCCTGTGTATCTCATAAATTTGTCGCGACCAATGCTTCATCTTCGTCTAGATTTTCTGAGTATGTCTATCATGGTCTGGAAGGCTGATTTTTCAGTATGGTAAAAGCCCTAAAATCAAAACTTGAAAACCCTAAAACGTGGACATGGTAGATTCGCGTATGATTGCCAAAAATGAAATCAAACACCATGGTTAGCTCAGAAACATCATTGTGATCATGAATGCATAAATAAAAATGAAAGAAAATGCTTGAATTATGCTATGCGATTTGAAATTTTTTGCTTCACAGTTTGACTTGTAGCTACCGTTTCAGGGTGTTTTGGTTGATGTTAGTGATTGAGATGCGTTCAGAATTTGTCCAGGATGCTAATGGAAAAAGAATTAAGGCCTAAAATCCTCTCCAAACTGGTTTTCAGTTTTGCATTATATGGCTAATTTTTCAAAGTTCCAATCCACTTTTGAGCGAGCCTTTTGCTGTACTCTGGTTAGGGTTTGACTCAGTGATCATCATGGAATGGAATTGGCTAGTTATTTGACCTAGATTCAAGCTCATGAATGAACAAGTCTTAGGGTTTTTACCATTGACCATTTTTCCTTCTTTTTAGCCAAGACCTAGACCTAATGTGAAACTTAACCCTAGCCTGAGTTTTTTGAGTTGGCCCATGATACATAGAAATTGTCCAAGTTCACATGACACTATTCCATTGGTTTTTAAATTTTATTTGAATTTTCAAAGATTTAAAATGAATTAAATTATCAAAAATTAAATAAAATAAAAAAATCAATATTTGGTCTTGAAATTAATCATGGGACACGTGTGTGGCATGACAAGGATGAACCAAGTGGAAAAAATGGGGCCCTTTTGTCAAAAATTGGATTTTCAAGGATAGTTGACTTTTGCCATTTCACAAAAATTTCCCAACTTCTACAAGGCATAACTTGCTCAATTTTTAAGCTTTTCACATGTTCTTGGACATTTTGGAAAGGTCTTTGAGTCCTTTGACCAATGCCTTTGGTCCCATGTCATTTTGATTTACCAATCTCAAGTTATGGCCTTTTACTTAAAGTCCCTTTTTGTTGACTTTTGAAAATGACCTGTAATGTTGAAATTGATAACTTTTTGTGAGAGCATTTCTTGGGCTTGAAGTATGAAGATGAGTTGTAGGAAATGTCTTTCTCTTCAAAATGAGATTTGGATGGAATTTTTCTGATAATCCATGTGAAAGTTATGCCCTGGTCAATTTCAGTTGACTTTTTCAGCTGTCCAAATATAGCAACTTTTGCATCTTTGATGATTTCTGAGCCAAATTTTGAGAATCATGATCAAGCATTGATCAAATGATGTTTGTGGCTTCAAAATGATATGTTGACCAAAAATTTGAACTTTTGACTGCCAAATGACCATTTTGCCCCTACAGTTGACTGTAGTGCAATTTAGGGTTTTGACTGTGCAATCTTGAGTTGAATGCCTTGAAACTTGATATGAGGATGCTTGACCATGTTTGTAAGCATATGAGACTTGATTGAGCCTTTGAAAACTTCCTTTTCTTGACCAGACTCAAAACCCTAATTTTGACTGTATGGGAGACTGTTGCACTGCACAACCCTTGGGGAATTTTCTAGCTTGGCTTGGCAATTTCTTGAGGAATATGGGAGGGCAAATTTTGGGGTATAACACCCATGGATCCAGGGGCATCCAAATAGACAGGAATAAGTTGGACGGATGTCCATTACATAAAAGGTGGATTCAAATATTTATGAACCTACCTTGATCGGGAGGTCTACTTCTCCATGTACCATTCTTTTGGATCCGTCAAAGGCTCAGACTATGATATCGCTAGGTTTCATCATAACCCCTTCATAATCCAGTATGTCAAGAGCGTCCTTTGGTAGAACATTCTGAGAAGAGTCGGTATCAACTAACACATGAGCCAAAGTAGTGCCCCTTCATTCAATGGAGACATACAAAGCCCTATTATTATTTCTCCCCTCCAGAGTCAGGTCAGCATCGGAGAAGCCTAATCCATTGTCAGTCGTTAAGCTAGCAACATAACTTCCAAATTGATCGATAGAAATTTCTTATGGTACATGAGCAGTCTTCAGAAATTTCATTAAAGCTTGTGCATGAGCTTTGGAACACAGTAGCAGGGATAATATAGAAATATTGGATGGGGTCTGCCTCAGTTGTTCTACAATTTTATAATCGCTTCTAAGAATGATCTTCATAACCTCTTCCATTTCTTGTCCAGAGGTGTCCTTGACTGTAGCTTCTTTTGGTGCCTCCATCCTGGCAGGCTATGTCATTGGGTCTTTATCTCGAGCTTCGGCAGTTGTCTTGGTAACTGTAACTTGAACAGGTAGAGATATTTCCGGAGAGAAAATCCTTCCACTTCTAGTAATTTTGATGGACCCTGCAATATTGTCAATGTTAGCCTCTTCATCATCTTCATCAGACAACTCTTGTTTAATGCCATGGTAATAAACGCAGGACCCATAACTCCATGGAATAGCCTTCTCCGAGGAATATGGGATGGGACCAGGTTTTGTAATGATTAAGGGAGAAACCTTTGGATTGACAGTAATACTTACAGGACCTTTAGAAGTGATCTTGAAAGGAGTACCAAATATGACAGACAAATCTCGACACAAATTCTCATCATACAAAACTTTCTCAATCAAAATTACATGTTCATCCATCAGGCGCTGACGCCTTCCTTCAGTAACGCGTAACCATTGTGTTGAATTGCACAAAAATAACATTATTTAACACAACCTGGAAATAAACTGGCTTGTAGTAAATTCTCCTTGATTGTTCAGACAGGAGTAACCACATCATTTACGAAGGTAACATACAAAACATCTTCAATAGAACTTATGCCTTTGTAATGCTTTGGCATAGGAGCAGTAATCACGTTCAAAGTCTCAGGAGGGTCGAACTCAATTTCCTTGTTATCAATCATGTCTTGAATTTTATTTTTCAAGGCCTAGTAGTTATTGGTGTCATGCCCAGGACTGTTCGAATGATAGGCATATCTTGCATTTGGATTGTACTTCAGAGAGGATGTGTTAGGATTAGAAGGAGGATTCCATAGTGTTATGATGCTTGAGCCAGAGTATTATGAGGTTAACCTTCTTGGAGCATTTGGCCTATGTTGGTTGCCTTGTTGTTATTGTTGAACAGGTGTCGGATTAGAGATAAACACCGCTACAACAGACTGATGGCGGTCATTCTTACTAAGGATTTTCTGGCCATCGACATCATTGGTTTCTTTCTTACCAATGAAGGGCCTCTTCACATCATTATAAGAGGTAGCCATTGGAATATTTCCTCTCTTAATACCACTTTCAACTCGTTCACTAGTCAAAATCAACTCAGTAAGCCCTGATGAAGAACTCCCAATCAGTAGATTAAAGAATGGACCCGTCAGAGTGCCCATGAACATATCCACTAATTCTCGGTTAGTCAAAGGAGGTTGCAAACTTCCAGCTAAGTCCCTCCATTTTGGGCATACTCCTTGAACCCTTCAATCGAGCCTGTGGACATATTTTTCAATTGTACACGAGTCAGCGCCAGGTCGGCATTATATTGATACTGCTTGTAGAAAGCAGCAACCAAGTCTTTCCATGTGTGAATGTTGGTTCCTTCCAGTTGATAGAACCATTCAAGTCAAGTACCAAACAAACTTTCTTGGAAGAAATGGAACCATAATTTCTGGTCAGCAGTATGAGGTTAGATTTTTCGAACATACGACCTCAGATGAAGTTTGGGACAAGAGACACCATCATATTTAGAAAAGACGGGAACCTTGAACTTATGAGGGATGACCACCCTAGGGATAAAACTTAGATCTTTGAAATCCAATCCAGGCACTTTATGGATCTCCACAACTTTGAGACGATCTTCTAACTTCTTGTACTTGTCATCTGCAGGAGGATACTGTTCGTCATAGTAGTCTTCATCTTCGGAACCCTGATTATTTTTACCTTTACCCCTGACACTTCTATCATCCTCTTCTTGGTTGTCGTCTTCCTCAGGGGAAACATCTTGAACTGATTGAGCAGGACCTTTGAATCTTCTTCCCATATTGAGAATAACATCCCTCTTCTTAGTCTTCTTTTTCATGGTGAGGGGCGCCATCATCTCTTGTTTCCCTTTGGCCAGATTCAGAAGAGTCTCTTAAAATTGTGCATGTTGAGTTTATAGATCCTTGACAGTTTGTTCGAGAGCCATCTTATACTGAAATAAATAGTAAATAAATGAGGAAACCTGTATTCGAAAATGTGCTTATGAAATGATGCATGATATGCGGATGCAATATTTTCAAGGACCTTAGGAGATTTAAATTTGCTAGCCAAAAGGAAACAAAAACAAAGATTGCATTAATAAGTTCAGAATTACAACTGCCCTCTAGGCTTACAATGAAAAGCAAAGGGGTCTCAAGGAGACAACAATATAAAATCCTAAAACCTAAGACTCAAGTCTCCCACAGACGCTTCCTCTTCGTGCCGAGGTATGCATTAAGACTCTGCTCTTCATGTAGTTGCTTTGTGAGCTCCAACACTTTCTTCTCGCTTGCATAGAATTGAGCTTCAAAGGTGTCTCATTCTTCCTTGAGTTGAATCCAGAACTTCTGCAATTCTTCGAGGTCATTGGGCATATCAAGATGAAGAATGTTGTGAGAAATGTCTCCTTTGACAACAGGCTCTAAGTTCACTAGTAGAACAGCTGGATATAGCATCATAAGGTTTTGAGCGCGATATCGTACCCACTTGAGATATGGCTCCAAAGGGATAGATTTCTTTCGTCCTAAAGTCTTGCTATCAATCTTGTTTACCATGTCCCATGCTCGTATAAACCTTCGACGATAACCTTGAAAATCATTCTCGTAGTCGAACACGATACCCTATATAAGTGCGTCATGAGGACCATATCTTTAAGCATAACCAAATTGTAGTAGAGACAGAGAAAGGTTGTAAGTAATACCTCCCCTAATGCCAAGGAGTGGAAAATCAGGGAATTTCCCGCAACGGTCAATGATAGTAACATCTTCCAAAGATCGGGAACACCAATAAATATCTGAATGAGAGAGTAACATCATCCTTTGTAACCACCTCAAACCTCGTTCATTCTTCAATACTGATTGAGGAAGGTGCGAAATAAACCACCTTGATAGAAGAGGTATGCAACACATAAGAGTCCCTCGCTTCCTCGTAGTACGACCGTGAAGAGAATACAGAATGTCTTCGAGTAAAGTAGGCACAGGGTTACAAGAAATAAATATTTTGATGGTGTTCACATCTATGAGTTGGTCTGGATTAGGTAATAGCACCAAACCATAGATCAACAAAGCCAATAATTATTCGAAATCTTGAAAACTCATAGCATCCAAAAACAGTCGAGCCTTCTCTAACAGAAATTTAGCTAGAAAACCCTTGACTCCACTCCTTGTTTCCCAATTTGATACAATGTCAGGCCACTTTAGGTGTAAGGCTACTGTAATTTCTTCAGGTTGTGGATCTTTCTCTAAATCGGTAAAAAGTATTTGATTAAGAATAGGCACTTCCAATAATTGAGAAAAATCCTCTATTGTGGGTACCAACTGATAATCGGGAAAAGTGAAGCAGTGATGTACATGGTCAAAGAACTGGAATAGAACACTCATCATATCTTCTTCAAAACCCGAGGTAACCAAACTGAGTATTCGACCATGCCTTTTAATTAATGGAGAGCTTTCAGGAACTTTTGAGACTAGCTCTTTATGTTGAGAAGGTATCTTCACAAAACTGATTCAGATAGTGTTTCTGCGAGCAGAAGCAATAACCTATAAAACAGGACAAAGATAAATCCCTAGGTCCTTGAAATGGTTAGTCAAATGATATGGTATGATGTCATGATGTTATGATGTCATGTTCGAACAATTAATTATACACAAATAAAACACACAAGGCCTTAGGTTTAGGCTTGAATGGAGTTTATAGGTAAGTACCCTTTTGAAGTTTTAGTTGGCTCAACCTGTCCTAAAAGAAGTAATCGGGTTCTAGGAGCCCCAATATCATTGATCTTTCTCTCAGGCATTGTTTCAGCACAAGCATCTAAATTACGACCGAAATATCCCGAAAGTCCAATCTCAATGAGTGTAGTATCGAGTATCAATCAACTTCAGTCTGCACCAAAGCCAGCTATCTCACTACTTTCTAATGGCTAAGTTGTGTCAACTAAGGTTCTATAGTCAGTTAATGCTTATGACACCACGTGGTAGCTTAGTATTCTCCTTGACTTACTCAAGAGACACCAGCACAAACCAATGTGTCACGCTAACGTAGCCATCATTTCAACCATATTGGTCTTAGCCGTACATTTTCCACAATCTATTGTTACTTACCTAAAATGCCCCCAGATCTGGGTATAGATCTATACAGTAAATAAACCCAAACAACCCTTCAAAAGTAAAGCAAACAAATCAAACAATTAAAGCATTTAAATGTGAACTATCTCTAAGGTAACCCCACTTTTAGTAAACTTTAAACTCCCCAGAAGAGTCGCCAATTCTGTAATATGGTGGGAGAACTGACTTTTGGGTTTTGCGTTTTATCGCAAATGTTGCGGATAGCAAGAGTCGCCACATACTTTTCTTTTATTCAATAAAAGAAAGGGTGAAAAGAACAGGAAAGACCTTTTGAGAATTTTCTTGAGTTCGGGGGGTAGGTTATGAAAAGGGAAGGTGTTAGCACCCTTTTCATCCGTAGTTATCTATGGGCTCTTAATTTCTAGCTCACTTTGAAATGCTTTGGGTTTGTGTATGTTTGAAAATACTTTGAAAATGCCTAAGTGCGACAATTTTGTAATGATTCTCGTATCGTTGAGAATGTATACAAAATGTTTGTTTTAAAAATATTTTGAAAGAAGGTGTTTGTTTTGTGAAAAGATGTTATGAAAATGCCAATGTAATACAATTTTCTTTATGATAACCCTTGTATCAATCCTCAAGAGTGTTTTATAAATCGATTTCAAAGTAGTTATTTTGAAAGTGTGAAGTGTAAAGATTGTTTTAGTTTATGAACAAGAGATTACTAGCAATCTACCTACTCAAAAAGTCTTTGTTATTTTCCTCATCCTTTAGATAGTGCTAACCTACCATTAGTTAGTAGAGAGCCTTATCATTGGATGTGTGGGACAGGCGTGGGTAATCGTATAGTCATAGAAGGCAACTTGTAAGAAGCTTTAGTAATTGTCGTAAGGGACTAAGACCATTTACCGAAGGGCCATCGAGGGGCTACGATCTTTTAACCGAGGGTCTTTGCTAAAGAATCTGACGTTCGAGGGACATGATTATTTTAATCCGAGGCAAAAAGTGAAGTTACCCTAGAGGTGCGTGTGTGCGAAGTGTTTTGATTTCAGTTATTTTGTCTTTGAGATTAGGTTTTCTAATGATTAATTTTTATTCTTATAAACCCTAATTAATAACAATAATAAGGAAAACAGTCAATTGCGGAAATTAAAGGTCCTACGCTATTACAACGCTTCGAGGATAGGGGTACAAGTTTATGAATGAGGGAGGAAAGCAATAAACCCCATTTACCTATTACAAACTTTTGACAGTTACATAATTGTATTAATACGAAAAATAAACAAATGCGCGGAGATAGTAAGTGGAAAGATGCAAAAACCCTAACAATTCTAAGTATTTTAAGAAAATAATTTTGTTGCTTCCTTGTGTTAGAAAATATTTGAAATGTGAAAAAAAATTAGACGTAATTCTAATTTAATTTAATTATTCAAAATAAAATAAAGTGTGATTAGATTAATTAATTTTAATTATTAAAAATTAAATTAATTAAATAAAAACTAAATAATTTTTTTTTGTGATTTTATTAATTATTCTAATTAAATAAAAAAT
Source organism: Vicia faba (assembly GCA_948472305.1). NCBI lineage: Eukaryota > Viridiplantae > Streptophyta > Magnoliopsida > Fabales > Fabaceae > Vicia > Vicia faba. The sequence continues at coordinate 573,915,245 of OX451738.1, forward strand.
GATTTTAGAAAAGAAAAATATTAATTAAAATGAAAAAAGAATTTAAATGGGTCTGTGTTAGTAAAAGCAAATTGGGGGGTGATGAAAAGCAAAAGGTCCTAGGCCTAGTTGAATTGACACGGCCCATGTCGCCGGACACGGGTACCCGTGTCAGAATTTGTTATTGCTCTTGCACGTTTCTTAATCCCAGCTGAATTGACACGGGCATCCGTGTCAGCATCTGCCTTGCCCTTTTCACGTTTCTTAATCCCAATTGAATTGACACGGGTCGTGTTGTGTGACACAGGAACCTGTGTCGTCTTCTTCCATGCCTCCTTACCCAGTCTTCCCCTTGACACGGCCCGTGTCAGGGCTCCTAAAGAATTTATTCTAGAATTCTGAATATTTTGCACTTTTCCGCCTCGATCTGTCTTGTTTTATTCTTTTGGAAACAAAATAAAATGATGTATGGATAAGGATATTACGGTTTGAGTTTTTTTACCTCTTTTGGAGAAAAGTATGAAGCCTCTTCTAGCTGTTCTAGGTGCAATATTATGATTGATTAAGCCCCCTTGGACTTCACCAAAGCTATTCCAATCCTTATTTTGTGCTGAAAATGTTTGAATCTTCCCAACCAAGTTAACTTGCAAGGCACTGTTTTTGAGTTTGGAAGATGGTGATAATTATGTTACAGAAGTTGTTCATGTGTTTGGATAACTTCTATATGATATACCTAAGGTGTTTGAATGATAAACGAGGAAAACACACGAGTGGATTTGAAATTGGATGTTGGATGCTTCAAATGTGCAACAATGGTGGTTTTGAGAGTGATTTTGGTTAGAGGTGTTTTGGGGGTGAATGGAAGTGATGAACAACTTCTAAATGATGTTTAGAAAGTGTTTGAATGATTGGATTTCACAAAAAAAATGCCAAGGCTTGAAAATTCGAAGAAACGGACTTTGAGCTTGAAACTTGGAATAATGTTGCTATTTCTGGTTTTTGGAGAGATTGAAGGAGTTTGAGGGCTTTCCCTTCTGTGTGTTAGCTTGAAAATGACCTCTTTACTTATAGGCAAGAGGTTTGAAAGACTCAAGTAACCAGATTTTCAGGATAGCCTGCTATGGTTTGGTTGAAAGTGAAAACCCAAGTTTATGTGAATTTCCATGTTTCCAAGTTGCAAGTACAAGCATGGTATCAGCTTGTTGAGTAAAGGGGACTTGACTCATTCTTTTGATCTTGCTTGTGATCAAAGATATAAGTTACAAGGCTCAATGCATTGACAGTTTGCATAAAGCTTGCTTTTATGTAAATGGCAATTGTGCCTTTGTGTCATAAATGGAAAAATCATTTAGACAATGGCTCAACCACTGGGATGATGATTCAAATAGTTATGTAAACATTTAATTATGGAGATATTTGTAAGCTAATGGACCTGAAAAGTAAGATTATGCAACATAGTTATGAGATTTGGTCTTAAGTTCTTCACAAAATGACTTGAAATTTCAAGAATGGATGCTCAACTTCATATCTTCGAAACTTCAAGCTCAAGCATGATAAAATTGTGTTCTAGGACATTTTGGAAATCTTGAAACATTTTCTACAACTTTCATGTTGTGATTTTTGGCTAAATCAAACGGGAACTTGGTGAAAATTGGCCAAGAAGTTAGGACAAAAAAAACTGATCAAAACTTGTAAAAAAAATTCTAAGTGTTGGATAAAAAACATCCTAACTTCATAAGCTTATATCTCTTAATTCAAGCACCTTTTGGAAATCAACTCTCATTGACAAAGTTGTAGAATTCATAAATCCCTATAACTTTCATGTTGAAAGTTTCCCTTGAATCAACTTGCATCTTGAGGAAACTTGCTTGTGATGTTAGGGTTTTTGTTAAGAACAAAAACACTTAGAATTTTTCTAAGTGTTAGAAAATTTTCCAATTTTGACTTTTGTTGACTTTTTGATTTATTGATGATCAAGTTTGATAGTTTTGAATATCTTGATGATTCTTGACTTTTGAATTCCAATGTTGACCAAAAAAGTCAAAGTTTGACTTTTGACTGACTGTTGCCTTTTCATCGGTTGATTCAATTCTTCAGCTATCAATCACTTGCATCTTTGGAAATGTTTTGAGCCATGTAATTAGATCAAGATGTTGTATTTGAGACCTTTTGCAAGCATGTTTTGAAGAAAATGAGAGGGAAAATTTTGGGGTACAACAGACATGCTTAGGTCTTGAATAAGAAATCATTAAATTAATGTTTGAATCATGTTTTGATGTTTGTAATTGAAATTACATGTTAGATATAGGTTTAAATGCCTTAAATTGTAATAAATTTGATGTTACAATGTATTTTAAGTGAAAAAATCGCACAGGAAATCATTTTGTCCGTGCAGAATTTTTGGTAGATTGCAGAATTTGCTTAGAAGTTTGCTTAGCGAAGTAGCCTGGGAGCCGATTTTTTGTAAAACTTCAAAAATTCATAACTTTTGAATCGTAACTCTGTTTGAATCGTCGTTCAAAGCGTTAGAAAGATAGCACGATATTATTTTAATAAAAATAGTTTTGTTGGCAGTAGGTAATTTAATAATTGCGTAGTTATGTAAAATAACATGTATGTGTGTATATGTATGTTAAAAATTGATATTGGATGGAAATAACATTATTTGGTATTGTTTGCTATGTATTATTGTGATGTGTTGAATTGATGAATGTTATTAAAGTGATTCATATGTGAATGATGACATGATATATATATATATATATATATATATATATATATATATATATATATATATATATATATATATATATATATATATATATATATATATATATATATATATATATATATATATATATATATATATATATATATATATATATATATATATATATATATATATATTTGTGCAATTGTGAGATAATTCAAAATAAGATGAATTATGAGATATGCTTGTATGATTAAGATTTGGAGATGATCTTAATTGGATATAATTGTGAAATTGCACATGCATCATTTGTTGTCAAGAGGAAATGTTTGCTAGTTTCGTGGAAGCTAGTGACTTATCTCAAACCTAGAGGATTAGTTTGAAGCTTAGAGGATGGGCTTTTTGATGGTTATTGGTTTTGGAGATGGATCCAGTTTAAACGTAAAAACCGTATAAGGATACCAATTGGTACTAAATGCATATTGTATTGAGTTGCATTCGAGTCACATGTATCTATGTGAAATGTGTAATTGGTGTGTATTATGTGATATTGATGTGAATGTTACATTAGTGGTATTTGTGATTGATTATCTTTGAGTCATGTTGTTAAACAATGTTGTATACGTAAACATGTGAATTGTGTTAGAAAATGTTGAATATATGAGTGTATGTAGTGTGATGAATTCAATTGATGTATGCTTGTTATGCATTACTTATTATTATATATTTCTATAATGATATGAATTCTCACCCTTCTGTTAAAATGATGTTTTGTACAACATCGCTCAGGCACCAAAGATAGTGGCGTTTCTTGCAAGGATTAGTCGGAGGAGCTAGTTCTTTGTTTATCCACATTTAGATAGTGAGTCATGCTTTGGTCATGTAATACAGGAAAACGTTTGAACTCATGTTGTTTTTAAGAAATGTTTTGTTATACTCTCTTTAATATTATTGTGTATTGAGATTATGTGGTGATCGACCTTTAGTGCCTAATGTTTTAATACATGATTTCTATTATGAGATTCAATTATTGACATCGTTTTAAGAAGAAAATTATTTTGTTGTGATATGTATGTGTTAGTGTATAGAACATGATTTTAAATGCGTGTTATGAGCATTACCGGTGTATTGGTGTTGGTTTTAAAATACATGTGACGCCCTCTTTTGATATGCATGCTAATTTACTCTAATTATACCATATTATTGCGTGGGAGTTTAGAGGGTGTTACATTGACCAACATACATGAGGACACAACATATAAGGAAATCACACGTTAAAATAATAGGAACTACATTTGATAAGAAAAGCACTTGCATAAAAGGAATTATGCTTTTACCACTTGCATAAAGGGAAACATGCTTTTTACTCCCCCTATTTTTTACAAATAGACAAAGGATGGAGACTTATTATCTAGTCTTTAAGGGCATACAAACCAAGAGACGAAATTAACAACTCTATAGAGGGAAAAATCACCTAATATCCAGCCCACCCAGGGGCAATAACAACACCACAAACATGAACCTAAACAATGGCAAAAACAAACATAACAAATATCGTGCCATACATATGACTTAGAAGGACATTTAATTAAACGAACAAAAATTGACATTCTTCATCATCAAATTGCAAATCACTGAGAGGAACCACCACTAAAACCTGTATCGTATTCCACTTCTTATTCACCTTCACTGCTAGCCTAATCTTCATTATCACTTAAAGTTCCAACATTTTTTTCAACATTGTGTTTTACCGTTTGAGAAGTAGATGCAACTGTCACCTTTGGGGTCATAATCTAGATATGACCATCAATAATATTCTAGTGGTCGAAGTGGTTATCATTTCTTGTAACACTTTTGACTCTGGCATAAGAACATTATGAAGGTGGCCTCTAACAAGCCTAGACATGGGTGGTACTTCAAGAACACTATCACTAATAATCAGACAAGATTCATCAAAACTCAAAAGGTATGAGAGAATAATGTCTAAGACATATTTCCTAGCAAAAATCTTGTAACTAAAATTTAGAAGACTCAGGGGAGCACCAACAACATGCTCTTTGAAATCAAAAGCAGCTTTAATTCCTATTTGGTAAAGTAAACTAACAAGATTTAGAGTTATACCTGATCCATAATTTGTAGGTACCCAATTGGCAATCCTTAACTTGTATAGAATGACGTACTTTACACTCAAATTGGATGCATTGAGTAGACCATTGGACGACCAACCATCATAGATGTTACTAGTAATTTCTTGTGTGATTATCTTCATTGAGGTGACATGGTCAAAAATGATAAATTTTTTCCTACCTAAGTACTCATTGATAACGGCGGGAGAAAAGCCAAGACAATGTCCACGAACGTGTAGTAGTTTTCTAAACTCGACACTTCCTACGTCTTTAAAACCTTTTGAAAGGTTTACACGATAATCATTTTCGTCTGATATAAAAGAATATACGATAACCATTGATTACCAATGTAAAATTAATTTACATGGTAAATACATCCTAGTACATTGCCACATTGCTAATATTGTAGGCATGTCCCCCCACTTCATTTTGATTTCTCTTAACTATCATAATGTGTTTCTAAGTCAATATATGACTATAATAATACAATATCATAATATATATAAAACCATTAAAGTTTTTCATATATCCACCCTTCTCATTTATTTAACTTTAAAAAAAAAAATACTACTAATAATATTAATAATATATATTTTTCTATTTTATTTTTTTATTTTTTTATCTAATTTATTTTTTAAAGCATATACAATATTTTGCACCTAAACTATATATATATATATATATATATATATATATATATATATATATATATATATATATATATATATATATATATATATATATATATATATATATATATATATATATATATATATATATATATATATATATATATATATATATATATATATATATATATATATATATATATATATATATATATATATATATATATTTACTATTTTCAAATATAAAGTATGGTATTTTAGTTAATAAATCATTTTAAACACTTAGTTTATTTTTTTTAATTTGAAAATTTTAAAATAATCATAAATTTATAAGTAAATACTCTTCCAATATTTAAATTTTTAGCTCCGTCTTTGAGTGCAAATCCTATTTTTTTATTTAAAAATATTTGATATAGACCAAAATTAAATTAAAATGTTAATAGAGTTACATACCTATTTGTGAATGATCAATTTAATAATTTACTTAATCATTAATCTATTTGTTAAGAGAAATGTTTTTTTTTTTTTATCGCTCATAGGGTTTTTGAACAAAATTTGCATTGTATTTTAACCCAAAAATATATTGCATGTCTTTTCTTTCCATTAGCAAAGTCGTTCGTGGAGTATTCGTTTTCTTCTTCTAGAAGCACGCTGATATATTAGTTAACTTAATGCTAAGGTCATTAGCTCTATTGTCAAAATATTGCTATGTTTTATGTCATGGATATGGATCTGCAAATATTGAACTATTGAAAATGCTTTCAAACGTGGGTTTTGTATTCGTGAGCAGAAATAAATTAGTTTATAAGTTTTCAATCACATGAGCGTAGCTATGATTCAATTCGATCACAACAACATACTCATCTTGTTTTCAAGAGGAGCTGTACATTATAAAACTTTATAAATTATAAAAGTCAAAAGGTGAAAGCTGTAGTTTATAATTTCAAAACAGAAATTGACTAAAAGAAATGGAGATGAATATTGATCACGTGAGTTCTTTCATGAGGCATCTCATTTGAATATAAAAATTGCTTCAGTCGATCTCACATTTTAATAATTGTTTGCTTCTAAGTGGTATATTAAGATTTAGTTTGAACCAAATCATATTCTGTTGGTGAGTAAAAATTACGACAGCCAAATATGAAAAAAAGAAGATAAATAAATGTACAAAAATATATTTCAATTAGCAATAATAGATAAGTATTATTCAACCAAAAATTGAGGTAGTACCACTCAATACACCGCAGTAAAATGATATTGTCGAGAGGAAAAATAAATCGATTATAATGAAAAGTATGTTGAAAGAGAAAAATTTGTCGAAAAACTTGTCATTGAAAGTCGGATTAGAGACTGATTCTATTCTTTCATTTATTCCTTTGAGCAATGATGCACTTAATTCTATGTAGTTATTAAAATATTTTATTGTTCAGAAACTTCTATGTAATTTATAATATTTTACCGTAGGCGATGCATTTTACAGTAGGCAAAGCAAAGTTTCTATGGTTGATTATATTGTTTGTCACTTTGTATTGATGGTATATTTTACAGTAGGCAAAGCAAAGTTTTATGGTTTATTTTATTGTTTGTGACTTTGAATTTATAATTTTCTACATTATTATACTGTTGTATTGAAATTTAAAAATAAATAAAAATTATATTTATAAATTTTATGTAATAAATAATTTTTATTATTTTTATAGAATCTAGGTTAAAAGTCATGCGGTCTAACCAATGACTCACTGGTCCGACCAATAACCTAATGATCCAGTGTCTTTACCGGATCGATCATCGGTTCGGGTTTTAAAATATTGATTTATATAAAGGAATTTACTAGACCTAGAATAACAAGCATTCACAAGAAGAAACCGTGGGTGTAACATAATGGTTTTGGATTTTGGGAGTCTTTTAGCTTTTTAGTGTTTGTGTTTCTTGTATGTCACTCACGTATCTTTGATGCATTGAGTTGACTGGTTGTTACTTGTTTATCAAGCTATTATTCTCACTCATGAGCTTTTAAGCAAAAAGTTGAGTATTGTTCTTAGTTGAAGCTTTTAAGCAAAACTAAGTATTGTTCTTAGTTAAGAGTCTTGACTAAGTATTGTTTATTTGAAGTGTAATCCTCTATTGGATTCTTTTGTTTAGTCATAAGGTTTATGGTTGTAGGTATATCACCGCGGTGATTGGAAGTGAGAGGGGGATCTCATATCTAGTGGTCTCTAGGTAGAAGTTGCACAAGGTAGTGATTAGGCGAGAAGTTGTAAACTAGAGTTGGTTTACCTTTGAATTAATACTATCATAGTGGATTTCCTTCCTGGCTTGGTAGCCCCCAGAGTAGGTGACGTTGCAGCAAATTGGGTTAACAATTGATTGTGCTCTTTAAATTTATGCAATTTATCTTTCTGCACAATCAACAGTTCAACATGTTTTCTGTCAGCAGATGTCATAACATCTGTCCTGACATCGTGTTATTATGTTAAGACATCAGTCTTAATATTTGTATTTCAAGTGCCAGAATTTCATATGATAATGGTGAGATGATGATACTTGTTGGATATCACCCTACTGGAGATTACAAGCTATTTGATGTTGAAAACATGACGGTCGTTATCACTTGGGACGTCGTAATCGATGAATTGAAGCATGTGGAACAACCTATAAAAGATTACATGCATACATTAACCGGATACATGCATGCGTTAACCGGTTACAAGAAAGCATTATCTGGTTACACACACGATTTTTTGGATTCTAGGGAATCTGAAGTTGATAAACAGTCGCAGATCAAAGCCAAAATGAAGGAAAATGTTAGACGACCAACTAGACAAAGAGGTTTGTCTCAAAGACTCCAAGATTGTGAAATATTTCGGGATATCGAGATCAATAATGATGGTGATTTCGTCCATTTTGCACTTATGGATGAATTTGAGTCTGTTAACACGGAAGGCCTTGAGTGATCCAAAGTAGGTTTGTGCAATGAAAGAGGAGTTGAAATTGATTTAGAAAAACAGTACTTGGGAGTTTTTTGATCTACCAAACGGTAAGAAACTGATTGGTGTATGACAGGTTTATAAGGTGAAGAAAAATCCCAATTGTGAAATAATCAAGCATAAGGCTCGATAAGTTGCGAAGAAATTTTTGCAAAGAGAAGACATAAAGTTTGATGAGGTATTTGCACCAGTAGTTAGGATAAAAACCATAAGGCTAGTTGTTGGTATTGCGAATAACAACAATTGGCTCATCTATCAAACAGATGTGAAGTCCGCGTTTCCGAACGGTCCACTCGAGGAAGAAGTGTATGTGGAACAGCCCCCTGATTTTGTTGTAAAGAATCAAGAGGGTAAGTTCTAAAAGTTTAGAAAAGCGCTATATGGTTTGAAGCTAGATCCGAGAGCTTGGAACTAACAGATAGATAGTTTCCTAGTTGATATTGGTTTCAAGAAATGTGTGTCTGAGCATGGAGTTCATGCAAAGACGGATGCAAGTGAAGGTGTGATCATACTTTGTATATATGTGAACGACTTATTGATCACAGGCAAAAACGAGAAGAGTATTTCTAAGTTCAAGAGTGATTTTATAAAAGAATTCAATATGAGCGACCTTGGTATTATGGCATACTTCCTTAGCATAGAGTTCCACAAGTAAAAAAGGGGATTGCTTATGCATCAAAGGAGATATGCCCTTGAGATATTGAAGAGGTGTGATATGGAGCATTGTGATGCTGCCATACACCAGCTGAGGCAAGGTTGCAGCTGTCTAAAAGTGAAGAGGAGAAGAATGTTAATCATACTCAATATAGAAGGTTAATTATATTATAATGTAACTTGTGCAATACGCGGCCAAATTTGGCGTCTAGTGTCGGTATTGCGAGTAGATTCATAGAGAGACCAAAAGTATCTCACTTGGCAGCAGTCAAAAGAATCCTAAGATACGTCAAAGGATCTATTGGCTGCATAATTCTCTTTCCCGCAACAAATATGGGGAAAAAAATACAATTTGCTCAGTTTTACAAATTCCAATTGGTGAGGAGATACAGATGATTTTAAGCCTACAACTAGGTAAATCTTGATGTTCGATGGAGCACCAATATCATGGTGTTCGAAGAATGAACCGGTAGTTGCAATATCATCTTGTGAGGATAAGTATATTTCTTCTTCATTATGAGCATGCCAAGCCGTGTGGCTAATGAATCTATTGGAAGAGATGGACAACGATGAGGGTGAGGCTGTCACACTCTTTGCTGATAATGTTTCAGTCATTAATTTTTCTAAGAACCCAACTGCACATGGGATGAACACGCACATTGAGATGAGGTTTCACTACTCGAGGGAACTTGTGAGTGAAGGCAAGTTACACTACTATAGAAAATCCATACCACAATGATTGGAAAAGGGATACCATAATGCCTGAACAACCGTTGTGAGGTAATGGGTGATTGTATGTCTAGTGCTTTCCACCACGATTGTGAGATCGTGATAATAAGGCAGGACGAGCACTACCTATTTGAAGCTACTCGAAATAAAAATGAATAACTTCGGATGGAATAAACAGAGTCGCCGCCTAAATTTATTTATCCCAGAAAAAGATAGGGAAAGAAAAATATAGAGAAAAACCTTTTATATTGGGAAAAGAACATGGTCTCGCAACCAAATCTCGGGTAAGGGAGTCAATTACGCAAGGGGAAGGTATTAGCACCCCTCACGTCCGCGGTACTCCACAGGATCCACTCTTGTTCTCTTAATCAATGGGTGTGTATATGTAAACCTTACTTGCTAAAGGAAAATGCATGCATAAATTCATTGGGAAAAAGAAAAGGTTTTTATTAGTGTGTTCGCCTGAGCATTGAAATTCCATGCCTACATATCCACAAGGGAATCACAACACCGTAGTTCCTATTTAAAATGTTTTTGCTTGTTGTGTGATTTTTATAGATGATGTTAAATTCGCATTCTAACAGTTAATGTTGCCACTCGACCGTTGGAGACTACGCTTCGTTGTTTTGTGTAGAATGGAGTTAACATATCTTTTTTGAAAATGTTTTAAAGTGAAAAATCCCTAAGGAAAATGATTTGGATTTGGTTGGTGTTTTTCTTAGGAAGAAGGGTAACAAGTGGACTCTCATCCAAAGAGACACCCATCACCTTCACACCTTTAGTTTTGAAAGGGTTTTGAATATTCTTAAATGTTTTTGGATTTTGATTGAGAAAAGATTTTAGTCTTAATGATGCAATGAAAAAGGAAAAGAAAATACTAATGGGGGACTTGTTTATCCTAATATTATCATGCAAGGATTGATCCTACAGTTGAGATTGTTGAGAATCTAACTTAATGTTGTCATGCAATGATAGACTTAGGGTTTGGATTGAAATGAGGAACTTCTATCCTAATGTTGTATTTCTTGGATTAAAGTCCTAATGTCTATCTTGATTCAAATTTTTACCAAAGATTTAAGATGAATCAAGCAAGCCTAAGGGAGCATGGTATTCACACAAGTAATGAGCACAAAAGTGGATGAGAATCAATGAGTTTTATTTGGAAAAAAATTTGTGACAAAAGAGATTGAAAGCATGTTTTTGATGTATTATAGTTTATGCTTTAAATGAGTTTATGAAGGAAATATGTTTTAAAAGTTATAAAAACTTATGAAAACATGAATGGGTTGAATGTTTAAAATAATGTATGCCTCACAATCAAGATGAAAGTCATGGAGCATAGATTTGATTTTTAAACATGTTTCATGGTTTGTTTTAGACTTAAGTGAGAAAACCCTAAAATAAACTCAAGCTATCATGAAATTATTACCCAAGAGTCAAGATATTAAGTGTGAATCAATATCTATCATGGTAAGATCAAGCTTTGTGATAAAAATTGGAAAATCAATCAAAAGATTATGGAAAAGTCCTTTAAAAAAACCCTAAAAAGGACTAGTTTTAATTTTATTAGAAAATGGTGAAATAATTAATATTCTTGTGATTTTTTCAAGTATTCATAAAATAGAGGAGATAAACTAATAGTGTGCAAAAAATTAGCTCAAAAAAGATTAATTTGATTGGTAAAAAAATTAAATGAAAATTGCAAAAGAGAAGTAAAAAACTGATGAAGAAAAGAAGTTGTAAAAATTTGGCGGACACCAAGAGGTTCAAACCCATGCCCTGGAGGATAAGGACTTGAAAATGCACACTGCAACCACTGGGGTGGTGATACATCCAGTGTTTGTAGCGTCCAAAATTAATTAAGTAATAAAACAACTTTTGAAAAAAAAATCGCGCCATGGCTTCATCTTCTTCCCCGAGCCACACAACAACAACTTTCCACCATTGTTAAATTTCTAACTCCTTCAATTCTCAACCATTTTGAAAATGTTAAAGACCAAAATTGTCTAAAATTTCACAAGAAATGCAATGGTATAAGTTTCAGAATCTATAAACCAAAGATGGATGCAAATTTTTCTCGTACCAAATAAACCCTAAAAAATTTCAGAGACACGATTCTCATCCCACAGGAAAAATCAATGAAAACTAATTACATGGTTAGCTTCAGGATATTGATATCTAGATTTTTTATTCAGAGAGTATGAATTAATAATGCGTGAATGAGGAGTTCAAATTTTAATTTTTTTTACCAAGTTGGAGAAAGTCCAACGCTTCTTTCAGTAGCTCCAAGTGCAAACAAATGATGTGGTTAGCTTGTTGGGACCTCCCCGAGTGTATTCCAACCCTTACTTTGCTTTAAAAGTTGCTGAAACGCCCTAACCAACTCAAGTTGCAAGCCACTGTTTTGTGAGTTGAAGGATGATGATGATGATGTTACATAAGTGTAATAGGGGTTTGGATGGCTTCTATATGATGTGTATGATGTGTGTGGATGGTTAGTTTGCATAGAAATTACAAGGTTTGAGAGATTCGAAGATTTAGACTTCAAAGCTCAAAAATGGAGTTTTGTGGCCAATTCTGATTTGAGAGAGATTGGGAGGTTTTTAGAGCTTGTGAATTGGTGTCTTGGATTGCAAATAACCTCTCTATTTATAGGCAAAAGGTTTGAGATATTAAACTAACCAGATTCTTAAGATATCAAGTTATGGGTTGGTTCAAATGGAAATGGCAAGTTAATGTGAAAATGGTGGTTTCAATGGAGAAGTACATGGAGTGCTCTGGAGTTGTTGGGTAAATAGGGCTTGCTTCTTTCTTTTGAGATTGCTTGTACTCATATGAAACAAGTTGGAAGCTCAAGAAGTTGACTTTGTGATTAAAGCTTGCTTTTCCAAAATGGAAGTGTTAACTTTGTGTCATTAATGGAATAATCATTTGGACAATGGCTCAAACACTTGGATAATGGTTCAATAAAATGTGTAAACACCCAATTATGGAGAAATTTGCAAGCTAATGGACCTGAAAAGTGAGATTTCTTTGCATAGGCTTGTGTACAATGACATTGGTCATGTAAAAATGAGTTGAATTTCAACTTGTATGAAGCTATGTTCTTATTTTTTATTCTCTTAGCTCATGCATGGGAATTTTATGCTCTTGGACATTTTCGAAAGCTTGAAACATTATCTACAACTTTCATGTTGAATGTTTTCCTTGAATCATCCTGGATCTTGGTGAAAACTGGTCATGAAGTTGAGATAAAAAAACTGATCAAAACTGTTTGAGAAAATTTTTAAGTGTTGGATGAAAATTATCATAACTTCACGGGCTCATATCTCTTAGTTTAAGCACTTTTGGGGATCAACCCTCACTTTCAAAGTTGTATAATTATTCATTCTCTACAACTTTCATGTTGAAAGTTTTCTCTGAATCAACTTGTATCTTGGTAAAACTTGCTTATGAAGTTAGGGCTTTTTAGGCACAAAATACTTGAATTTTTCTAAGTGTTTGAAAATCTTCAACTTTGAATTTTGTTGAATTTCTTGATTCTTGATGATAAAATTTGATATCTTTGAATGTTTTGATGATTCTTGATCTTGAATTTCAATTTTGACCAAAAAGTCAAAGTTTGACTTTTGTGTTATAGTTGACTTTTCATTAATTGAATCCCACTCTCCTATGACCAATGCAATCTTATGATTATGAAACTATTGAGGTGATATGATGAGCAAGACATAGTATTGTTGATGATACTTTGAAGTAATCAACCTTGAATTTCAAGCCATAAAAACCCTAGTTCATGATTTTCCCTTGATGAAGACCAAAAACCCTAATTTTCTCCAACCCAAGCTGATGAGACCCAATGGCTGAGAATGCCTTGAGAATGATGATCATGAAGATACAAAATCTTGAGAGATTTGAGTATGTGGAGATGAATGAATGTGAGATTTGAGTTAACTTTAGTTGAAACTCATGGGGAAAATTTTGGGGTGCAACACTATCACAACGATTACGCTTATCAACCGTTGTGATATATATTTAGGTTATGGGTTCAAAACCCAGTAACATAAATTTATTTGTAATATAAATAAGATTTCGTCACGGTTACAATAGATAATCATTGTGGAAAGTACCAAGAGTTTATTATATAATATGTAGATTGCTTTTTTTTCCATACACATCACTAAAGAAATACAATCATTCAAGATAATGAAGAAGTATATAATCTGAAAATTAAACTATTCTTGAAAAACAACTTAAACAAACCAATGTTTTTGAAGTGCATGCATGTCACAACTCATATCTTGCACTTTAACATTTAGAATATGGTTCAATGGTCTAAGTTCTTCATTGCATTGATTCCTTTGCTTCTAGTTTAATTTGAATAGCATCAATTTATTGGCCAAGTCTACCTCATCATCGTCACTTATCATGATGATTGTGATGATGACTTGCCATCATAATAATCATGATGATAAGTGATAACGATGAGGTATACTTGGATAATAAATTGATGTTATTCAAATTAAACTATAAGAGAAGATATAGATGCAATGAAAGAATCAGGTCATTGAACCATATTCTATAGGTTAAAAAGTGTGAGATGAGCTATGAGACATATGTAATTCGGAAAATATTGATTGATATAAGATGTTTTTCAAATACAACTTAATTTTCAGATTATAAGTTTCTATGTCAATTTAAATGAATTTATTTTTAGTAAAGAGTTAACAAAAAAAAACAATTTACATACAATATAATAAACTCAACTTGATCTTTTGTCAATTTGCATAAGAATTTAAAGAACAAAACATTGTTAAGTCACAAGAAGCCTCTTTCTTGTGAATTAGCAATATTTTGTTCTTGTTCTGAGAATATTAATCAACAACAACAACATACAACAATATTTATCAACAACACAATAGTAACATACAACAACATAAAAAAAACATATCTTTTATCAACAAAACACTGACAACATAATACAACATAAGATATAATAAAATGTTTCAAGAACACGTTTTATTGAAAATAATCGAGGAATTAAAATCAATGATGAAGTTCATCTAGTTTATGATTCTATGAGAAAGAAATACAAGGAAGTTTATGTAAGTCTCAGAGTGCCTAAGAGGGGGGGGGGGGGGGGGGGTGAATTAGGTCTTATAAAATTTATTCGGTTTTATGAGAATGCTTGGTAGTAATTTTGGTTAAGTGTTTGAAGGTTTTGTTTATATCTTTATCTTTTCTTGATTATGGTGATGAAAGCGATAAATGCGGAAAAGTAAAGAACACGGTGATATATCCTGGTTCCCCTCACAATCCGAGAGTACTCCAGTCCCCTTTCCAACACGAAAGAGATTTCACTATAGTTAGAATGATTGTACAGCCTATGCTTACTATCTAACCTATAGGGTGATAAAAGGTTCTTAACACCTTTAAGACCAAACAAACACTAATGTGAATGAAGAACAATCCTCTTCAAATCACAACACTTACTTCCAACAATCCTGGATAGTAAGGGAATAATTTCTTTAAGTAATACAATGATTTAGTTTGAAGTATATGGAGAGCTTTATCAATCCTCAATTGATCTTCTTCTTCAAGATAAAAACAATTCTCAACAATGTATATAAATGTTCACAATGTATGTATGAAACTTGTAATGATAATGAAAGTGTATATGGCAAGTTTCACAAAATTATGAACACATGAAAGTATGAATTCAAATGTGAATGAATGAGAAAATTGTTTATTGAAGAAGTTTTTGTTAATTTGAAAATTGAAGCCTTGTTTGAAATAAGAAAATATGCATTTTATAAAGTTGTAAGAACCTCTTCATTCATGCCAATTCATATGAAAAGTTGCAATGCATTCATGAAAAGATACCACTTGAAAAATGTTCAAAAAACAAAGTAAAAGCTGCACTGGTTCACTAGGAACCGGTTCCGACACTGACAGAATCCGGTTCTTAGTGAACGTTGTAAGTTGGAATTCAAAAATATCATGCAGGAACCGGTTCCCCTATTGGTACAACCCGGTTCCTGGTACAAAATCCAGGGACATGTTTTTTGAGAAATTCTGGAACCCGGTTCCCTGTTAGGGAGGAACCGGTTCCTAAAGGGTTATTTTCATAAATACTTTTTGAAAGATATTTCAAACAAAGTTTTCTTGATCTTAAAGTTATGGAATATGTATATGTTGATGAATGCATATTGTGAACATCTATATTCAAGATTTTAAGAATTATTTATACCATATTGACATTTGATGATTCTTCAATAATTCTTCAATAATCTTAAAGACTTTTATTTGATGTTGATAAGATTTTTGCACATCCTTTGAATGTTGATGTCCATGTTGTCTTCATCAAAACACATGCTTTAAATATGACTTGAGAAGCTTGCAATTACATTCTCCCCCTTTTTGATGATGACAACCAAGTCTTGAAAATGATTTCTTGAAATGTTTTATGTTGTTTTGTGTAGTAAACATGTTGAGCAAATGCAAGGCTCCCCCTAAATTGTATGCTCCCCCTAAGTCCATGATTCTTTGAATTTTGGAGTGAGTTTGATATTTATTTGGGCCTGCAATTTCTTTGAAACAAAACAACACATATGCATATTCTTCTCCCCCTTTGTTAACATCAAAAAGGATGGGGAAAAAGAGTGAAATAGATACATATAAAAATTAAGACGTGCATAAAAAGAGAAACATCAGATATTACCTTCATCCAAAATACGAAGTTCTCTTCGGATTTTGAAGAAAGGTTCTCGAGCAAGCGGTTTAGTGAAGATATCTGCGAGTTGGTTATGAGTATCCACAAAAGTGACTTCGACATCTCCTTTAAGTACATGATCACGGAGAAAATGATGTCGAATATCTATATGTTTGGTTCTTGAATGCATGACCGGATTCTTTGTAATATTGATAGCACTTGTATTGTCGCATCGAAGAGGAATGCATCCGAGATCAAGTCCGTAATCACGGAGTTGTTGCTTGAGCCAAAGAATTTGTGCACAACAACTACCCGTTGCTATGTATTCTGCTTCGGTCGTGCTAAGAGCAACACATGCTTGCTTTTTACAAGCCCATGATACTAATGCATTTCCAATAATGTGACACGTACCACTTGTGCTTTTATGATCAGTTTTACAACCTGCATAATCCGCGTTAGAATAAACAATTAAAGTGCAAGTACTACCTTTTGGATACCATAGTCCGACATTGATTGTTCCTTTAAGATACTTCATGATCCTTTTAACTGCCATGAGGTGTGATTCCTTTGGATTTGCTTGAAAGCGAGCGTAGAGACAAACACTAAACATGATGTCAGGATGGCTTGCCATCAAGTACAATAAAGAACCAATCATACCTCTGTACTTTGTAATATCAATTGAAGTATCGGATTCATCTTGATCAACATATGTACCGGAGCCCATTGGAGTATTCATTGCTTTACAATTGTCCATGTCAAACTTTTTCAATAATTCTTTGCAATACTTATATTGATTGATGAAGATTCCATCTTCTAGTTGCTTAATTTGTAGTCCAAGAAAGTAGTTCATCTTTCCCATCATAGACATCTCTAATTCTCCTTGCATCATCAATGAGAATTCCTCACACATTTCTTTGTTAGTCGATCCAAAAATGATATCATCAACATAGACTTGAACCAATAAAGTGTTACTTTGGATTTTCTTAATGAACAAGGTTTTATCAACCTTACCCTTTTCGAAACCTTTTTCACACAAAAAATTGCTAAGTCTATCATACCATGCTCTTGGTGCTTGCTTTAAGCCATAAAGAGCCTTTCTCAACTTAAAGACATGTGAAGGATGTTTGAAGTCTTCAAATCCCGGGGGTTGTTTGACATAGACTTCTTCATTGATGTATCCATTCAAGAATGCGCTTTTGACGTCCATTTGAAAAAGCTGAAAATTTAATGAACAAGCATAAGCAAGTAAAAGACGTATAGCTTCTAACCTTGCAACCGGAGCAAATGTTTCTTCAAAGTCGATTCCCTCCTCTTGATTGTAACCTTGGGCAACTAACCTTGCTTTGTTTCGAACAATTATACCATTCTCATCAAGTTTGTTCTTAAACACCCATCAGGTACCTATGATGTGTTTACCACTTGGTCTAGGAACAAGTTCCCAAACTTGATTTCTCTCGAATTGATTTAATTCTTCTTGCATAGTAATAATCCATTGATCATCTCCTAAGGCTTCATCAACTTTGGTAGGTTCAATTTGAGAAACAAACGCCATGTTTAAGCAAGCATCTTTTAGATTCAATCTTGTTGATACTCCTTGGCTAATGTCACCAATAATTTTGTCAATAGGATGGTCTCTATAAGTTATCCATTCTTTTGGTAGATCATTGGTGTTTGAATCTTGTTGTACAATGTTTTCTTGATTTTCCGGTGATTTCTTAATTTGATCAATTGAAAGATCTTCCGGGGGTAAATCTATAGGATCATCATCATCACAAACAACTTCTTCCTCCTTAGAGGGGTTAGTTTTATCAAAAGATACATGCATAGATTCTTCAATAGTTAAAGTTCTTTTATTATAAATTCTATATGCTTTACTAGAAAGTGAATAACCAAGAAAAATACCTTCGTCGGATTTCTCGTCAAACTTACCGAGATTATCCTTGTCATTATTAAGAACAAAGCACTTGCATCCAAAAATGTGAAAGTGAGCAATATTTGGCTTTCTTCCTTTGAAGAGTTCATATGGAGTCTTCTTTATTATAGGTCTAATGATCACTCGATTTCCAACATAACATGCCGTACTAACCGCATCCGCCCAAAAATATTTAGGAAGATTTGCATCACTAAGCATTGTTCTTGCAAGTTCCACTAGAAACCTATTCTTTCTTTCAACTACTCCATTTTGTTGTGGAGTTCTAGGTGCTGAAAAATTATGAGAGATACCATGTTCTTCACAAAATTCTTCAAATTGAGCATTTTGGAATTCTCCACCATGATCACTTCTTATGGACACAATCTTTAGTGATTTTTCATTTTGGATTTGCTTAGCATACTTCTTAAAAGCTTTAAAAGCATCACTTTTCTGCACAAGAAACAAAGTCCAAGAATATCTAGAAAAATCATCAATAATGACTAAAGCGTATACATTACCTCCGAAGCTTTTTGTTCTTGATGGACCAAAGAGATCCATGTGTAACAATTGCAGTGGTCTTGTAGTAGACACCACATTCTTAGATTTGAAAGTTGTTTTGGTCTGTTTGCCCCTTTGGCATGCATTACATAATTTGTCTTTGATGAACTTCATCTTTGGTAGACCAATAATTAAGTCATGCTTAACCAATTTGTTCAAGTGCTCCATGTGAATGTGAGCGATCCTCTTGTGCCATAACCAAGCGTCATTGTTATTTACCATAAGACATTGTACCTTCAGAGACAAATCATCTAAAGTAATCATAAAAATATTGTTAGTTCTTATACCTTTGAGTTTTACCTCATTGGTTGCCTCATCCATAATGAGACATTCATCTTTGTTGAATTTGATCTTGAACCCTCTATCGCAAAGTTGACTTATGCTAAGAAGATTATGCTTTAATCCTTCAACATAGAGAACATCCTCAATTTGAATGGATGGAGGTGTTCCAACTATTCCAACGCCAAGAATCTTTCCTTTGGTGTTGTCTCCATAGGTGACATACCCTTTGGCTTTATGTACTAGATATGAAAATTGGTGTACATCTCCTGTCATATGCTTTGAACATCCACTATCAAGATACCAAACATTTGATGTGGATTTCAAGCATACCTCTTCTTCATCGTCGGAGTGATGTGAAGCCATTAATGCTAGATTTGCACATTCGTCGCTTTCCGAATCAGATGAAGAACTTATCTCATTATCTTCCCATACAACATAAGCCTTTTTGTTCTTGAACTCCTTTTTGCCTTTGAATCCATTATTCTTGGAGAGTTTTGGATAATCCGGCTTTATGTGACCTTGCTTTCCACATTCATAACATGTGACATCTTGTGTTGATGTGGAGGCTTCTTTATCTTTATGAATATAAAATTTCTTCCTCTTGACAAAGTTAGCATTATGAAGATTATTCTTATGACCAAAATATTTTCCTAACCTTTTTACAAGAAGCAAGAAGTTTTCATCTTCCTCTGATGCATCTTTATCTTGACTTTCTTTTGAATCAACTTTCAAAGCAATGCCTTTGGATTTCTTCTCTAAATTTTCATGTTTTTCAAGTCTACCGAGTTCCGTTTCGTATTCTTGAAGTTTTCCAAATAATGTAGTGGAAGTCATTGCGGAGAGACTCTTCTTTTCCGAGATTGCCGTTACCTTTGGTTGCCATTCCCTAGTCAATGATCTAAGGATTTTCAAGTTGAGTTCATCATTTGTCAAGGTTTTACCAAGAGCATTTAAGTGATTTGTCAAATGCACAAATCTCTTTTATAAGTCAAGAATGGATTCTCCGGGCTGCATTCGAAATAGTTCATATTCTTGACTCAAGGTATTTAGCCTTGATCTTTTTACTTCAGTCGTTCCTTCATGAGTTTGAACCAGGGTATCCCATATTTCTTTTGCTATCTTGCAGTTCGAGACACGGAAAAATTCGTCCATACTGAGTGCACCTTGAAGAAGGTTTATTGCCTTTTTGTCATAGAGAACTTTCTTTTTATCATCGTCGTCCCATGCAGTTTTGGGCTTTGCAGAACCAATGCCATTGATTACTGATATTGGGATAAATGGACCATTTTCAACAGCATCCCATACTTCCTCTCCTTGTGCTTCTAAATGCGCCTTCATGCGTATTTTCCAGAAGTCAAAATATTCACCACAGAATAGAGGAGGCTTGTTATTACTACCACCATCTCTGAAAACTGGTTGATGATTTGCGGAAGCCATTCTGGATCTTTAGGAACAAGTTACCTATAACTTGCTCTGATGCCAATTGTAAGTCTCAGAGTGCCTAAGAGGGGGGGGGGGGGGGGTGAATTAGGTCTTATAAAATTTATTCGGTTTTATGAGAATGCTTGGTAGTAATTTTGGTTAAGTGTTTGAAGGTTTTGTTTATATCTTTATCTTTTCTTGATTATGGTGATGAAAGCGATAAATGCGGAAAAGTAAAGAACACGGTGATATATCCTGGTTCCCCTCACAATCTGAGAGTACTCCAGTCCCCTTTCCAACACAAAAGAGATTTCACTATAGTTAGAATGATTGTACAGCCTATGCTTACTATCTAACCTATAGGGTGATCAAAGGTTCTTAACACCTTTAAGACCAAACAAACACTAATGTGAATGAAGAACAATCCTCTTCAAATCACAACACTTACTTCCAACAATCCTGGATAGTAAGGGAATAATTTCTTTAAGTAATACAATGATTTAGTTTGAAGTATATGGAGAGCTTTATCAATCTTCAATTGATCTTCTTCTTCAAGATAAAAACAATTCTCAACAATGTATATAAATGTTCACAATGTATGTATGAAACTTGTAATGATAATGAAAGTGTATATGGCAAGTTTCATAAAATTATGAACACATGAAAGTATGAATTCAAATGTGAATGAATGAGAAAATTGTTTATTGAAGAAGTTTTTGTTAATTTGAAAATTGAAGCCTTGTTTGAAATAAGAAAATCTGCATTTTATAAAGTTGTAAGAACCTCTTCATTCATGCCAATTCATATGAAAAGTTGCAATGCATTCATGAAAAGATACCACTTGAAAAATGTTCAAAAAACAAAGTAAAAGCTGCACTGGTTCGCTAGGAACCGGTTCCGACACTGACAGAACCCGGTTCTTAGTGAACGTTGTAAGTTGGAATTCAAAAATATCATGCAGGAACCGGTTCCCCTATTGGTACAACCCGGTTCCTGGTACAAAATCCAGGGACATGTTTTTTGAGAAATTCTGGAACCCGGTTCCCTGTTAGGGAGGAACCGGTTCCTAAAGGGTTATTTTCAAAAATACTTTTTGAAAGATATTTCAAACAAAGTTTTCTTGATCTTAAAGTTATGTAATATGTATATGTTGATGAATGCATATTGTGAACATCTATATTCAAGATTTTAAGAATTATTTATACCATATTGACATTTGATGATTCTTCAATAATTATTCAATAATCTTCAAGGCTTTTATTTGATGTTGATAAGCTTTTTGCACATCCTTTGAATGTTGATGTCCATGTTGTCTTCATCAAAACACATGCTTTAAATATGACTTGAGAAGCTTGCAATTACAGTTTACACAATAGCTTCATACTTCTCGTATTGTTTTTCATAGCAACACAAACCATATGTACCATAGCCAAAGTATGCGCTTTCTTAAGGCGGCTTTCTTCATTCATTTTCCCTATATGTAAAAAATAAATAAACACCATGACATTAACAACATTACATGAAAAATTCACCAAATGAAAAAACGAGAAACCATTTTTAACAAGGAACGTAAATGGAATTGAAGCATAAGTTTAATGAACGAACCTGAAGGTAGCGATTGGAGAAGACGAATTTGAAGGTTGCAGTATGTGTGATTAGTGGCATGGATGTTAGGGTTATATTTTGAGAGATAAGAGTGAAATATGTTAGAGTTTTCTTTTGAGAGAAATGATTGTTATGTACTGAGCGAGAGATACTTTCGCTTATATATTAAAAAATATCACTTTTCATCACGATTGAAAAGAAGAACCGTGATGAAATGATTGGACTTTACACCACAGTTGACTAAAATAATTATGGTGATATACCTTTTTTTGACGATAAAATAGGATATTAAAGGAGCTGAGATTCGAACCCTATAACTCCTGGTATATTTCAATATGGATTTTAACATACACCATAGTGAGATATATTTTAGTAAAAACAAAAAAAAAGCCCAAAAATGAGAGTCCATCACAGTTAACGAAAGATTGATGTAATATTGTTTGACGAAAGATGTTTTCCATAGTAGTGTTAAAATTGGGATATTGTAGAAGTGAGGATTAAGTTGTTGATTTATTGACTAAGGGATTAAAAAATGATATGTTCAAGAGGTTGAAGATGAGAATGAGCATGAAAGACTTGGAGCACTTGAATTAAGGTGGTTTGTTGGGTGAAAATTCCATAATTCAAGTGTTGTAACCGGTTAACACGGGATGGTAACCGGTTACAGATGCGAAATAAGCACTTCTGGAACCTGGACAAAAATATTTTGTTTTAGTGGTGACCGGTTAGTTAACTGATTACAGTTGTGTTAAGTTGTTTTTGTTTTAGTGGTAACTGGTTAGTTAATTGATTATGTGCACAAATTTATTACTTTTATTGTATTGTAAGGTTGTTTTTTAGGTCCCAATAATTTTGTAACACTTGTATAAATTACTTGGAGACATATTATGTTAATGCTAATTTTGACTCTCACCCTTAATTACTCTCTCTCTCTCTCTAATTCTCTTCTTCTCTCACTATATTCTTCTCCACAAGCACTAAACCTCAATTGTTCATCAATTGTGTGATTGTATGTTCTAGTAACAATATATTATTTGTGATTAGTGTTTAATTTGGTAAATATCTCTAGACAAAAATTTACTTTTATGAGAATATGGTAGATAGAGATGTCTTATTATTTATGAAGACCTGTTTTGTTCAAATAATGTTTTTCTGATGGGGTTTGGTTACCAAATCCCAAACATCATTCCTCTTAAACCCGTTCAGTTCTTCTTGCATTGCCACAATCCATCCATTATCTGATAGTGCTTCATCAATTGAAGTTGGTTCAATCATGGAGATAAGTCTTAACATAAAGTGTTCTCTAAATGCATACCTTGTCTTCCTAGGAATATCTTTATTTTCAATTATTAACTCTTATGGAAGTGAAGACTTATATTTGAAGTGGCTCTTGGATTGTGTTTCTTCTTAAGAATCATCAAGAGCTTGTTCAGTTGCTTCTTGAACTTTAGAAGTTAGATCAACTTCTGGACATCCACCTTCTGATGGTTTAACAGCTTCTGAACTCATAACTTCTGAAGCTTGAGTCGACTCTGAACAGTTAATCATAATGGGTTTTGAGACAATGGAACAACCAATGTCAAATGAGTCTTTGGTTAACTGCAAATATGCAAAATTCCCAACAAGCTCTGACATTTTAGTACCAATCCCTTTATCATCAAAATCTGACATGTATAGACTCTTCAACCATTGGGGGTATCACAGTTATAAACCATGTATGCCTTAGAGCGTTCGAAGTATCCTAAAAATATACCCTTCTGAGTATTGGCATCAAATTTCTTATTATAGAATTTGTTGCTCATAATGTAATAAGTACATCCAAGCTGATAAAAATAAGAAATGCTTGGCTTTCTTCCCTTGAAAGGCTCATATGATGTTTTTCTCAGAATATGTATAACATAGATTATGTTCTGAAAATAACATGTTATGTTGACAGCTTCTTCCCACAAGTATTTTGGAAAATTGTTTTCATGGATCATGGTTCTAGCCGTTTCTTCGAAATACCCGTTCTTTCTTTCTAGAACTCAATTTTCCCGTGGAGTTCTAGTAGAAGAGAACTCATTAAAAATTCCAATTTTTTTCACAAAAAGTTTAAAATTTATCATTTTCAAATTCTCCTCCATGATCACTTCTGATCTTCAAGATTTTTGAATATTTTTTATTGTGTACTTGTATGCATAAGATGTTGAACACATTATATGATTCATCTTTGGATTTAAGGAATTTAACCTAAGTTCATCTGTTGTAATCATCAACTATGATCAGTCCATGTTTCTTCCCATTGATTGATGCAGTACTAATAGGACCAAGCAAATCAATGTGAAACAACTCTAAGGGTCTGTAGGTAGAGACAATAAAGAGGTTTTAACAATCTTTCTTACTTGGCATGCTCCACAAAGAGAATCTGAGTATAATTAAGGTTTGGCAACCATTAAAAAGTTTCAACTTGCTAAGCTTAAAGAATAATCTCCAGTTAGCATGACTTAAACTTTTATGCCATATCCATTTTTCATCACTCATTTATAGAAGGTAAAGCATATTTTGATCAACCAATTTAGAAAATTTGATTTTATAAACATTGCCTTTCATCTTACCTTTGAACACTATGGACTTATCAGAATCATTAATGACTATACAGATGTTCTTATGAAACACTACTTCATAACCACTTTCACAAAATTGAATTACACTAAGTAGGTTATGTTTTAGTCCATCTACAAGCCAACATTACTGATAGAGATGGTGGAGTTACCAATATTACCCATACCAATGATCTTGCCTTTCTAGTTTCCTCCAAATCCCACATTTCATCCCTCTTTTAGAGTGAGGATTTGAAACATATGCTTTTCTCCTGTAATATGTCGTGAGCAGCCACTGTCCAAGTACTAGGATTGCTGCTTTGTTCCTCCCTTTAGGCATTTATGCAGTAAAAACATTTTTAGATTTAGGTACCCATAATTTTATGGATCCTTTAGGGTTAGTTCTGAAAGGTCTCTTCTGATCTTGCACCTTATCCTTTGAGTAGTGAGGCTGGGAATCATTCAAGACTTTTGGTCTAAAATACTTTGGATTTGAAGCATTCTTAGCCTTTTATTCTGAACCCTTTAAAACCTTAGACTTTAAAATCACGGGTTCTGGTTTCTCAGGAACCTTAGACTTTGAGATATGTGGTTATGATTTTTCAAGAAGTTATGATTCCATAATATTTAGTTATGACTGATTCAGATCCCCTATGTTATCATCAGTGGATACAAAGAACAAAGAAAGTCCTTTCTAAGCAGAACTAGGAGAGGGAGGTTCTGCAGATTTTGACCAGATATCAGATTCTAAATCAGCAGACTATTCAGAGCAGCCAATACCCTCTGCCTTTCTTCTTCTAATACCATAGATCGTAAAATCAACTTTATTCTTTTTAAAGCCATAAATGACAAACTTCTAAAAAGTCACATCATAATCACTAAGGGGTTTATCAGACATATCATTTAATAAGTCAATATGATCTCTTTCTAGTTTGATAATCTTATTTTTGGAAGATTATATATCATCTTTCAATAGATCATAATCCTTTTTAAAATTTTTCAACTATGTGGCTTTATCCCGATAACGACTCATAACTTCTTCAATAAAGGAAATTTAATCTGAACGAGATAGTTGAGAAAATTCCTCATCTTCTTCAAAATCTGAGCTAGAGCCCGAGTCAAATTTTGTGTCTGGAGATGTTGAAGCCATCAGAGCCATATTGGCTTCTTCTTCTTCATCATCTTTATCAAATTCTTCCTCTTTGTCAAGTTCATCCCATATTGCCATTAGACTCTTCTTGACCTTGTTTCTGAAGTTGTTCTTCTGAAAGCCTCCTTTCTTTAGTCATTCCTTCTATAGTTCTAGACATTTAACAATAAAGTAACCAAGCTTCTTGCAGTTGAAGCATCATTTCTGATCATCTTTATTGATTATAGAGCTTTTTCCTCTGAATCCATTACCTTTTCTAGAGAACCTCTTGTTCTTCTTAATGGCCAAATACTGAAATCTCTTGATTATAAATGTCATTTCTTCATATTCAGATTCTTCTCCAGAACCTTCTTCATTAGTGGATTCTTCATATCTCTTTATTATTGAAGATTTAGCATTATGATAAAAAAGACTTCTAAGTAAGAGACTTTAAGTGTTGAGCAGGTTCATCTCCAATTAGCTCCATCTCACGACTCTGGTGATTGCTAATCAAGCTTTATAGACTTATGTTTTTTAAGTATCTAGCTTCTTGAATAGAATTCACCTTAGGTCTATACTTGGCAGGAAGACTCCTAATAATATTCTTGACGTGATCAACAATTGTATAACTTTTGTTTAACACTTGAAGACCAGATTCAAGAACTTGAAACCTTAAGAGAATGGTTTCAATATCTTCATCCTCCTTCATTTTAAATAGCTCATATTATTGAACCAACATATTTTCTTTAGCCTCTTTAACTTATTGATTTCCTTCATAGGAAGCACACTAAGATTTAAAGATAGTTATGGTAGTAGATTTGTCCATAATATTGAGATACTCAGAGTGAGATAGAGCATATATTATGATTCCTCTAACTCTTTGATGATTTCCATAAATCATTTTCTGAGCAGGTGTGATGCTCTTTCTATCAGCCACCATACCTATTCCATCAACTACAAAATAAATTTCATCTTCAAGGATATCATATAACTCATCATCAACACCTATGATATGAGTATACATCTTGATTTTCTGCCACTCAAACTCAGTAGAACTTCCACTGAATTTTGGTGGTTTGGAAATATGATTGTTCTTATCATATGTACTAGGATCAACATTTTTAATAACTTCATATTAAACCATGATGTTTTTCTCTTAGGATATTTTATGTACCACTGTTAACTGTTAATACATAGATTCTTCTCTAATGACAATGAAAAGTAAGAAAAACACAAGAAGAGGGTTGAATTGTATTGACCTTTTCTCCTTTTTCTCTTAATATCTATTATCAGATTCTGATAGCACATGTCAGAATATAATTTAGAGTCTAATGAATAGCAGCGGAATAATGTTCAACAGAAATAAAGAATAGATCAAGATAAAACACAACCAATTATCTTAGTTCCTCTTACAAATTAGGAGTAGTTCAGACCCCTTGCACTTTAAAAATATTTCCATTATAACCAAAACTGATTACAAGTTCCTCAATAACACGAGCAAAATACGTCCAATGCCTAAACACACAAGTAATAGACTTTAATTCTCAAGCGAACAAGCAAGAGACTTTTGATTGCTCAAGCACACAAACAAGAGACTTCTAATTGCTCAAGCACGTAGGCAAGAGACTTCCATTTGTTCAAGAACACAAGAAAGAGACTTCTGATAATCTCTCTAACAGATAAACGATAGAGATAAAGTGATAATTTCACTTGATATGCAACCAGAGGTGTAAACATAATGCAACACGGAAAAACTCTAAAACTTAAGAACTTCTAAGAACGTATAATTGGTAAGAAGTTCTAAGTTATCTTGTGATCTTTGTTTTGATAGAGTAACTTCTCTTTTTCTTGTCAAGGCGCAATGTTGTGTGTTTCTCCAAATCTTAGATCCTTTTATAGAGTTCCATGAAAGACTCGTTAGAGAGAACTTCAAGCACAAGAGAGTCTTTGAAGAAAAGAATCAAAAAATTCGTTTTAAAGCTTCCTAATATGGTTAATATCGTTGCAAACCCATTTGAAACTCCTTTGCTACAATAGGAATTATCAGTTATAAAACTCCAGACTTCAACAAATTTCTGCTAAATCTTCACATGAACAAAATAGGACATATTGAGCTCGAGTCTGATAGTGACATGTCATAAAATTGTCGATTCTTGAGCTTTGACTAGGTTTAGGTTCTGGTCCTTCAGAATCTGAGTCTTAGCTTCTGGTCATTAAGACTCTGAATATTTAGAGACTGGCTTGATCTTCAGAAGCTGACTTAATTAGAGTCTTGAGATTTCAAGTTCTGATCATCAGAAGATGACTTGATCATAAGTTGATTCTTCAAAGCCCGATCTTCAGAATCTATCTCTTAATAACTTCTCCTTGAATGTTTAGTGCAGTTTTAGAACTGACTTTCAATCAGTTTATTGATCTTTTTACTTTCACACTTGAACACACATTAGTCTACCCAATTGTTCTTTAAATAGTTTGTTATCATCAAAACCTAAGAAATATGATATAAACTAATTTTGTTCCAATAGTATAGGTCTGGTTTATCCAGAGATTGTTGTGGCCTGTGATTTTTTCCCTTACCATTGTTTTTAGTTGTGTTTTATTTGTTTAACACTTCTCGTGCTTTGTTGTTTCCTATACTCTATTCCTTTTTTCTCCTTATTTATATATATCGCTATGTTTTGCATTTTAAAAAAATAACAAAAATACACCTGAGACATAGCGGGTATTAACTTTTATTCACTATTTCTATTTTATAATAAATGTTTATATTTTTTTATCTATATATAATATTTGTTATATTATAATTTCCTATACATTTATTTACTACTCTCTCCGTCTCAAAATAATTATCTCACTTAAATAAATTATTTATCCTAAAATACTTGTCACTTTTGTCATACCCCAAAATTTCCCTATTTATATTAATAGTCAATACAATATTTAATCTTCTTGTTTTTTGGTGTTACATTTGTTTGAAATTATAGTGCTATCTTATATAGTTTGTTGTTCTAAAAATCATTGTTTTTAAATTTTGGAAAGGGGTGTATTTATCATTTTTATCAAAAGGACTCATTATTTTGATTTGAATCTATTGGCCCATTAAGGATTAGTGAAGAGGCCCATAGCATGATTAATTGGATTGAATCAACTTAATTAAGGTTGGGGTGTTGACCGAAGTCAACAAGAGTTTTCTAGTCATTTCTTTTTTGTTTTAATTTTTAGTTTCATAAAATATTTGTTTGTTTTGGTTGACTGAGGTCTGCACCCTATAATATATTATTATTATTGTTATTATTATGTATTGCTATTATTTAACATCTATGTTTTATTACAATATATGTTTTAATTTTATTATCTATTTTATTATTTGAGATTTTGTTTTGTTGACTGAGTCAACAAGGGGTTAGGAAACCCTAATTTCATTATTGCGCCCAGATTGGGTACCTTTCTCTCTAAGATGATCCAAAAGAGTAGAATTCAAATACTTTTGAATTAAATCTTTGTAGAGTCAAAGATTGAAAACAATTTTATTGATTAGTCACAAATTTGTAAACAAAGGTTTCCAAATACATTACAAATCTCACAAACCCTAATTTATAAGATTACGAATTGAAATAAATCAAATATGTGATTTCAAATCAATCTAAACTAATTGATTCAATCTAAAAATTATAACTGCAAATCAAATACAAATTTCCTAATTTATCTAATTCTAAAACCTATATAAAGCTAGACCTAATACAGGATTGAAAAAAAAACCTTTGGAAAATCCCTCGTTGCTGTGCATTCCCCTACCCTCACCAAAGCTCTTCGTACAGAAAAAGGATTAGGGTTCATCATTAGAACCCTAACCCCTTTGAGCTTAACTCTATCATCGGTACCTGCAAGCAAAAGAAGGAAGGAATTAGAAGAGGAGAAAGGAGAAATCAGAAAAGGATTATACAAGAAGTGTCACTTCGGGAGAGGTAAGACAAGAACCACTTAACATTAGGACTCTTAATCATTGTTGTGATGTTTGTGTGATTTCTGTTTGGATGTTGTATTTTTGAGAAATTCGGAATTTGGGGAATTTTATGGGTTTTTAGGGTTAGGGTTCCTTGCTAGGGTTAGGGTTCATCCATCTTAGGGTTAGGGTTCATACGTTTGGGGTTAGGGTTCTTTGTTTCATCCTAGGGTTTTAAGGGTTAGGTATGAAGTTGCTTAGGGTTCTTTGGATTTTGGGAAGGATGTTGAATTTCCAGATGGAAATTCATCATAGATGGCGGTCTCAACGACCACCCATGTTAGATCTGGGTTTACATGGTCAAAGGTATACAGACTTGGGTTTAGGGACAATGGATCAGTTGAATGTTTGAAGATCCCGGCTGAAGACCAACCAGAGATCTGAAGATAACGATTGTTTTGGAGGTGGTCTAAGGTTATGCCACCGGTAGATCGATTTCAGGCTGACAACGATGATTTCTGGTGAGGAAATCTTAGAGAGAGGTCAGAGCCTCTCTCTCTAGGTTTGTTCAAGTGAGAAGGTTTTAGATAGATAGGCGGAGAAAAGAAGAAAAAATGAGGAAAATGGATGGAAAATTAATATATAGTGCCTCCGTCTCTCTGTGTATACGCATTATCATGCACCCTCAGTCAACAGCAAATCCCTGCCCTTCGTTCTTCCTAATTTTGATCAACGCCCCAGAGTTAACCTCAAGAGGCCATTGGATCAAGATTGAACGCTTCTGATATTGCTGGTACACCCTAATGCATGCACCTCTTCACATACTGTCGAACAGACCCAATAACTTGTTTTGGGCCAAGCTCTTTATATTGACACCCATCCTTTTACTACCACAACTATAATTTAAACCCCCAGGCGCATTTGGATGAAAATAAATGTTTGGGCTTAATCCATTTCTTTCCACACACCGCATACTTACTTCTTCAACATAATTCATACCCCATCTACGCTTTGGGCTTCAAATTAGTTTATGGGCTTAAGCCCTTGCTACTTTAACCCTCTTGTTATACTACGTTAACTAAGAATACACCCCCTTGTTTTTATTTGAATAATTTATTTAATATATTTATATTATTTATTTATTTTGTTTATTTTATTTATTTAAGTTATTTATATCATATGTTTATCAATTTTCTTCCCATGTCATTTTTTATCATTTACATTAAAAATATATATTTTTATTTATCATAAATATTCATGTTGATAAATAAATATTTGCCTATTATTATAAATATTCAATATATTTCTAATAATAAGAAAATAATTATTTACTGACTATTTTCTAAAATAATAACCCTTTTTTACCAATTCATCAAATATTTGTTTCATCATTCAAACAATTTTTTTTCAAAATTGCATCATGCATTAAAGACATCTAACCAATCAAACTTAACATCTTTTTTACTAACATAATTTCAATTTCAATATTATTTTAAAAAAGGTTTATGGATTTATTTTCTAAATTAACTACGAAATACGTATACGACTACGCTATTTTCAAACTCAGACAAAGTTCAAGGATAATTCGAAAGCACTTACACAATCCATAAAAAAAACTAACCAAACACATACAAACTACGAATTTGGACTCTGATTCTTCGCAAGGAGATACATAGGCTTATGATTAAAACCAAGGCGATTTCATAACTACAAAAAATTAAATTCTTTTCTTAAATATATGGAAATAACAAACATAACTAAGTAGAAATCACTGATTAACCCTTAGACCTAAAAATGGAGCCCCTTGAGAAGAAGGAATATGAAGGGTGACTAACACCTTCCCTTCGTCTAACCAACTCAAAAACTTAGAATATCTAAACAATTAGGGTTATCCATTAGTCTCCCGTCCTTAGGAAATAAATTAATAGTGACGACTCGTTATTTTTTGCCGGTTACGACAGTTGACGACTCTACTGGGGATAACTACCCTAGGTTTAGAGTTAATCCTTATTTTAGGGTCTATGGTTTTGTGGGTTCTTTCTATTTATGGTATGTATTATTCCCATGTTTATTTATTTGGTTTATTGTTTATTTATTTTCTTATCGCCTTATTTTTTATCATATTATTGTTGGTGGGTTTTAAATTTCGGAAATATCAAACCTTAGAAAAAGGATTGTCAATTCGTCAAGGGGTTTTACCATCCCTATGAGTTTTTGCGACGACTTCTCCTAGAGTCGGTTGAGTTCCAAGGAATATATTTTAGAGGGCTAGACTCTCTTGGAGATAGTACTTCAGGATTTGGCCAATGACTCTTTCTATAACCCTAAAACAAAATCTCATGGTGAGACCTTGAATGACCTAAGAAACGAAAGTCTCGATCTACAAAGAGGCTCCACCTATGGGAGGCCCTTGTGCATTTTCCTTTTGGTGCTATCCATGATACCCTTAAGGAATCCACTCTTATGGAGAGGGTAGGATATCCGTAGGATGAAACTAGGAACCTACCTACTAAGAATTTCTTTCATAATCCCACCACCATGTTACATCACCATGCATGCATACATCCTTTAATTTCAAAATATTCATTATTTTTGAATTGTTTTATTCACAAGATTCCTAAGAAAAAATGATTAAAGGTTTTTGGCGAGTATTCTAAAGATGAATACCAATAAGAAATAAACCGTCTGTTTTAGTGCCCTTATGCCTGATATGAAGAAAAAGAAATTGATCAGAGGGAAACTACCTGAAAGAGCTATGCATATGTTTGTTTGATTCTATGGAGATATAATTGATCTCACCAAGGTGATTGTACAAGTGGAAGAAGTTATTTCCCTAGCCCAGTTCTATGACTATCCACTAAGGTGCTTCACGTTCCAGAATTTTCAGTTGGCACCTACTTTGGAGGAATTTGATAGGATTTTGGTATTGTCCAAAATCAAGGATGCAACTTACATAAGTATTGGAAGTACTATTAAGGTCCGAGATTTGGATAAGAAGTTAGGGATACCTTTCACTGAGTTGCTACTTAATTACAAAAAAGATGGTGAAGTTCAAGATATTAAGAGGTAGTACTTAGAGTCCAAGGCTCTATCTTTTGCTGATAAGAAAGAATGGGAAGCTTGTGTGGATTGCTTGGCATTACTTATTTTTGGTTTTCTTTTATTTCCAAATACAATGGATTATGTTGATTCTGCGGCCATAAATGTGTTTTGGGCCGTAAAAGTTTTGAATGCAGATCCTACTCTTACTTTGCTTGCTGATGTTTATTACTCCCTTCATACCTGTTATGAAAAAGGGAGGGGTGTCCTAAATTGTTGCATTCCTCTTCTATATTCTTTACTCATTACTCACATCTACAAAGAGAACTATATGGTTAAAGATCTAACAAGGAATGAATGGTCCCAAAAGTTAAGGGCTCTTACTGCTAATTCAGTTTTGTGGCATGCTAGAAAGATGAATATAGGTGAAATTATCTATAAAATTATGGATAATTTCCAAACGTTCCTATGATTGGAACTAGAGGATGTATCAACTATAACCCCACTTTGGATTTATATAAACTTGGATACCCTTTGGAAGATAAACCTTCCGACGAGCAGATTCAACCATTAGTTCTTTATGATATGGCTAAAAACCACCCCAAATTACTTGCAAAGATCGTCCAAGCTTGGAGTAAAGTCCACAAAAAAGGTTTTGAGTTTGGGAGGAAGAATGTCATAGCAAGGGAACCTTATACTCAATGGGTTTTGGAGAGAGTCTGAATCATCAAGCTGCCATTTGATATTGATCCTACATACACACCAGATGTACCAGGTCATCTTCCAATGTCAGTAAAGGAGATATAGGAGCTAAAGAATGCCCTTGAGAAAACTCAAAGGGACAAGAAGAATTTGGAACATAACCTTTACGACCTTGCTATTGAGAAGAATAATTTGAAATAAGAGCTTGAGTTGAAAAATCAACAAATTTAAAAGGACTGCGAATTGGATGAAAAGGAGAGGTTTAAGCGAAAGCGTACGATTGAAGGGATTTTGAGTGCTACTTTTAATCTACATTCCCACAACCAACATTTAGATATTGATGCGAGAGAAATTGCCAGAATAAAGAAATGGTACGATAAAGCATTGTGAGATAAAAAAAGAGTTAGAAGAAGTTCTGAGAATCCAAAGCTAAGGACACAAGAAGGTGCTCAAGATCAATCAAATCAGATCAAAATCCTTCTCACAAGTCTCCGAGAAATTCAAGAAGCAGAGGTGAAAGAACGCCTTAGGAAAATGAGGGCATAAAGACTTCTCTCTCAAAAGGTGGAGGAGTATGAACAAGTCTGTCAAGAATTGGAAGGCCTCCGAAAAGATTTCCTCATACAAAGGGAACTCTATAAGGAGATGAGGGTTGAAAAGAGATATTGGGAAGAGAAATATATAAATATTTCTCAAGGGAGAGAAGATAACAAGATCATAATCCTGACACTATACAAGGAGTATCTGGGGTACAAAGACAAACATACAAAGCTTACCTTCCTGGAAAATTATCTCATTGGTGACATTCCTAGAAGCTTGAGAGATGCAGAAGCCGTGATGGTCCCTCTTTCGAAGGATGTTGAAGACTTCCTCAGGCTTTGTAGGGAGATGGTTTATGGTTTTAGGGTGGAGATCTGTAAACGGGCTTAAATGATTTAGTTTCCCTTTTGTTATTTCTTTCAGTATTTGACATTTGTTTTGATTTAGTATTTCCATTCAATATTTTGTTTCAGTATTTTCTTCCGTACAAATTGTATTTCCCTTTCAAGGATGGTGATTTCTATTCAATAAAAATTACTTTGTTTTGATATTTTATATGTGTATATTCTTTGGGATGCTCACCAACAAAAAGTAAGACCTGAAAAAATAATAATAAAAAAGGAAATCCAATGTGAATAAGACACTTAAGAATTTTTTTAGCATAATCATACACATTCATCTATCCACGAACATTTCATTTTTCATTTCATACAAAAACTTACTTTTTTTCATATCATCTCCAGTTAAATCATTGGGAAAACCACACTACCTTCCTGACCTCCATATCAAACAAGAGCTCATCAGAAGAAAGTAATGAAACAACTCAAACAGAATCAAGTTGTATTTCAAGAAGACTTGGAATATAGGAAAGGAAGTATCGACGCAGTAAAGGATAATATGAGTCAAGTTCTGCTAGCCTTGAAGAACATCATAGAAATACAAGATCAGATACCTAAGGTAGCCTTTGAAGAATGGCCCAAACCATTGGTGCATCGAGCGATCACCAACCAAGACATGAACCAGAATCAGGTCCTTTAAAGTGAAATATGGGTCAACAAGAGATTAATCAAGCTCATACTAAAGGCTTTATCCCACCTCCTCCGAAGGTAGGGGCATCCCATACTTTGCAAATCCCAGTCAAAAATCCACCCAACGTGGATAATTACATAGACTTACAATATGGACACCACAACCTGGAGGGGATCACTCAAGTGCCTCAAAAAACAGTCCATACCAATGTTGCTGAAGATCCTATGGCAGTCAACCAATACAAAGCCCTTGAAGAAAGAATGAAGGTTGTAGAAGGTTATGACACCTTCAATGCCGATGCTCTTGAAGTGGGTGTAGTTCCAGATGTAGTAATTCCTCCAAAATTAAAAGTACCTGACTTTGGAAAATGTAAGGGACTCACATGCCCAAAGAACCATTTGCGCATGTACTACAGAAAAATGCATGCATATGCTCATGCTTAGGAACTAATGATTCATTATTTCCAAGACAACTTGAGTGGGGCATCTCTAGATTGGTATATGCAGTTGGAGCAGATCAATATCCGAACATGGGCAGATCTTGCTAATGCCTTCTTGAAGCAATACAAGTACAACTTGGACATGGCTCCTAATCGCATGCAACTTTAAAACTTGTCTCAAAAGTAAGATGAGTTCTTCAAGGAGTATGCTCAATGGTGGAGAGAAATGGAATCCCGATTACAACCACCCCTCCTTGAAAAGGAGTTGGTATACATGTCCATGAGTACTTTACAAGGCATGTATTATGAGAAAATGGTAGGTAGCGTCTCCTCCCGATTCTCTGATTTGGTGACAATTGGTGAGCAAATTGAATTTGGTGTGGAAAGAGGCAAGATACAAGGAGCATCATCCAGTACTCCTTATAACCCAAAGAAACATACTATGAACTTCTCAAAAAATAAGGAAGGAGAAGCCAATGTTGTCGCAGCACACCAGAAAGTACAACAACCATTGGTTATCCCACGAGAGCAAAATAGGTTTGAAAGGCCTCCTGGAAGATTTGATCCTCTCCCTATGCCACACATTCAACTACTACAACACTTACTTAAGGCTTCCTTGGTAGAGCTAAAGCCACTAGCTTCTCAGGTTGGGTCACTCCCACCAAAGTACAATGCAAATGAAAGGTGTGAATATCATGCTGATTCTCCAGGTCATACAATAGAAAAATGTTGGGCTTTCAGACACAAGGTGAAAGATTTGTTGGATTCCCAAGATATCACTTTTGATAAGCCTATTATTAAGACAAACCCCATTCCCCAACATGGTGGTCCGACCATGAACGCAATTGAGATAGTCACTGACCAGAGAATAGCTAAACAAGTAAAAACTCTAACAGATATCCTGAAGGAACATCTATTTGAATATGGTTTCCTTTTGGAACATAATGACAGTTTTGAGAAGACTTTACAAAAATTGGTGGATCAGGGGATAGTCCAATTCCGGCGATATCCTGAACAAGAATATGTAGCTACGGTTAATGGAAATACAAGGAGGCCATTGGTGATTCCTTGCCAAGGGCCGAGTTTTGTCAAGAAAACTCTTGTAATTCCTTGTGGAGAGCCAAGCACGACAAAGATACGAGTAAGAATACCATGCCAAGGTCAAATTGAATATACCAATTCTTCCAAAAAGTACGATAGTAATCAGGGGACCATCCCTCACACCATATGAAAGTGATAAAGCTGTATTGTGGAGTTATGATACTATAATTTTATGTTAATGGTTTACAACATGGATGTGAACTGTCAACGAGCCAAGGGTCTGCAATTACGAACATAGCAGGAACAGGGGGCATGACCCACAATGGTTGAATATATGGTCCCAAACAACAAAAGAAGGATAATATTGTGATTAAGGATAAGGGAAAAGCTGCGGCTGAAACTAGTTAAGTGCAGGAACCTTCGAGTAAGAATTTTACCGATCAAGAGGTCGGATAATTCTTGCAAATAATCAAGAAGAGTGACTATATGGTGGTGGATCAATTACACCAAACCCCAACCAAGATTTCAATACTCTCATTGTTGATCAATTCAGAGGCAAACTGAGACTCTCTGATGAAGATTTTGAGTTCTGCTCGTGTTACAAAGGAGATTATATTAAATCAATTTGATGGAGTCATAGATAATCTGACATCGGGATCATGTTTAGGCTTCAATGATAGTGAACTACCTCCACAAGGTAGAGATCACAACAAGGTGTTACACATTTCACTCCAGATAAGAACCACTAGATTATCTAGGGTGCTCACCGATACTAGTTCTTCCCCTAATGTACTGGCAAATGCTAGTTTGATGAAGCTAACAATGGACAACATCGTCATATGACCAAGTTCTATGGTGGTTAAAGCTTTCGACGCTTCTCAAAGCATTGCGTTTGGAGAGGTGGATCTCCCTGTAAAGATCGGCTCACATATGTTCTATATTACCTTTCAAGTGATAGATATAGAACCGCCATATACTTGCCTGCTCGCGCGACCTTGGATCCATACAGTAGGGGTTGTTACCTCAACCCTGCATCAAAAATTGAAGTTCCTCGTTGAAGGAAACATGGTTGTGATCGAGAGAGAAGAAGATATCTCCGTAAGTCACTTAGATTCCTATAAATATATCAGTGTGGAAGAAGATTGCGTGGCAACGCCATTCCAAGTCCTAGAAGTCGCTACAGTGGTAACCCTACCGGTGGAGAAAATTAAGAAACCGGGAACTACCATGACTTCGTAGAGAGATTTACAAACAGTTATGGAGGATCAAACATCAAAAGGTTGGGGAAAGGTTGTGGAGATATCTGAAAATAAATATCATTTTGGTTTGGGATATAAACTGTCAAAGGCTACATAGAAAGGCAAAGGGAAATTTCCTCCCATCCAGGAAATCTTCGTCAACAAAGGAGTGGAGCAAGGTGGGCAAGTATCAATGATATCCAACAAGGGAAAAAACCAAGGGGCACCCAACTTCATATGTGAATGTGATTTAGGCGAAGATCTAAATAATTGGACAACTGTGGAGATTCCAGAGATCTTTTTCTTTCCAAAGTAATTTTTCTATTTTAAAAAGAACCTATGTCCCGCCCGAGACATAAGGGTAGCTTGTAGGGCCCCCATTTATTTTTTAACAATGTTTTCAATTAATAAAATTTATTTATTTTCATTCAATTAAGATCATTGTCTTTCTCTTGCATTTCTATTTTATTTTCAAAATTGTAATACTTTTTCTTCATATGCACTTTCCAATATCGCATTCTAAAAAGCACCAAAACATGATAAAATATGCAGATCAACATCTAAACTCACGGATAATGATACTGCTACTATTCAATATGACATTGATGCACCCATTAACCAAGCTGAAGAGGAAGATAAAGAATATCTTGAAGTCTCCGAAGAATTGGAAAGGTTACTAGAGCAAAAAGCAGATAATATACAACCGCACCAAGAATCTATTGAGACCATCAATCTTGGGATGAAAGAGGATCCGAAAGAGATCAAGCTAGGTGCAACCTTAGAGGAAAGTGTTAAAGAAATACTCATCAATCTCTTACATGAATACGTGGACATATTTTCCTGGTCCTACCTAGATATGTCGAGGTTGGATACAGATATCATGGTGCATAATTTTCCTCTAAAGGAAGGGTGTTATCCGGTCAAACAAAAGCTCGGAAGATCTCGACCGGACATGTCTGACAAAATTTGAGAAGAAGTTGTTGTATCCCAAAATTTGCCCTCTCATGTTTTCCAAGGTCTTCTCCTACATGATTGACCACAAACCCTTTCCTAAGAAAAAAGGATTTTTATAAGTGGTGTTTTAAGTACCTTTTGATTGGCATCTCCAAAATGTATTTCGATTGGCATCTCCAAAGTGACTTTCGATTGGCATCTCCAAAATGCATTTCGATTGGCATCTACATAGCGCCCTTAGATTGGCATGGACAAAGGTCCTTCAACTGGCTTGTTAACAAGGTCTTTCGATTGGCATTCTAACAAGTACCTTTCGACTGGCATGGTAACAGTGTCCTTCGATTGGCATTTCAACAAGGCATTCAATTGGTATGGACAAGGGCCCTTCGAAAAATATTTCAAAAGGTGCATTCGAAAAATATTTCAAAAGGTGCATTCGAAGAACATGCAAAGGTCCACTCGAAGAAGCTTTCAAAAGGTCCATTCGAAGAAAGTCATCAGCCCCTTCGAAGAGGAACATTTGAAGGCCAGTTACATAATCATTCAAAATTTAAAAAGGAGACAAGATCCCATGTGTTTGGCCAATGTTACAAATTCTCATTTATGGCTTTCAAACAAAATCAAGGCTGTTTAAACCTTTGCCTTCTTGTCCCCTCTACCCCCTCTATATAAAGAGATCACAAGTGTTGCAAAAGGGAGAGGAGGAACGAAAGATTAGGGAAACGCTACCCACAAAATCCATTAAAGGTTGTCATAATTTTCCAAGCCAAATCCACCCTTCAACAAAAGTATCCAAGCCCAGAAGTTCCAGATCGAAGGTGCTCACATCCAGGAAGTGTCCAAATCGAAGGTTCAATCTACTGGTAAGATAGGGTAAATTGTCCAACCTTGTATTTGCATAACACATCCATACTTGTTATTACATTATATTTGTCATCCTAGACAGGATCAAAGGGCCTGGGTTGGGCACCCAGGTCATGTTCTTCGATTGCTAACACTTGCTGTAGATTTAGCCTGAAAAGACCCAACGCGCGCAAGATTGAAGGACTTGGGTTTCGATACCCAGGTCCTGCATTTTGTTTCACTAACGTACTTTTGCAGGTATAGCATCCCAGATGGAAGGAGATACCTTCTCTGGATCGAAGCCATAATCTCCTAGATCGAAGAAGGCATCTCCCCCTGGATTGAAAGACGTTCCCTTTCCCAGGATTGAAGGGCAATCCCCTTCCCTGGATCGAAGGCTATTCACGCTCACTCCCTCGCCCAATCGAAAAAAGGCCTCTCCCCCTGGATCGAAAGACGTTCCCTTTCCCAGAATCGAAGGGCAATCCCCTTCCTTGGATCGAAGGACCCTTTGTATTTTTCTTTTCATTTCTTTATTTACTTTTTTATTTAAATTAAATTAAAATCAAAATCACAAAAATATTAGGCTAGTTGTTTTTCCAACTAAATTAATTTTGTAAATAAATAAATTAATTATTTTAACATTTTTTTCTTAAAATTAAAATTAAATAGACTTAGGCCTTGTTTTCTTTTATGCCAAAAACAACAAAAAAGATTTCTTTTCTTTAGGGTTTTTAGACGTCTTTTCTATTTCTTGCGTGTTTATTTAATTCCATATTTTTTTACTATTATTGTATCTTCCTATAGAATGTAATAGATTAAAATTAGGATATTTACTGCTTTATCCCCTTTATCCCTGTATAATGTAAATCTCCTCCCCAAATCCTTGTAATAGTGTAGGATTTACAATTCCTGGTCTTTAAATTCCTGTACATATATTAATTGCTTAGATAAATACTAACTAGGATTGCATGACAAGATCTGAAAACAAACGGTAGAACACCTAAATTGTTAAAGATAAAATAACTGAAACACAACACAATTGCACACAAGTACCTCTAAGGTAAGCCCACTTTGGTTTCCTTTAAAAAACAGTCATGAGGAAGGAATGCTTTACAAAGACCCGTAAAATCAAAAGATCATAGTCCCTCGATGACCCTACAGTTGCCTTCTCGGTAAATGATCTAGTCCCTAAAACATAATTGCTAAAGCATCTCCGTAAATTTCCTTTGTGACTGTAACGTCCCTTCGATTGTCCCTTAACATCCAACGATAGGGATACCTACTCACTAATAGTAGGATAGCACTGTCTGAAGGAAAAGAGGAAAATAACAAACCTTTTTTGAGTAATAAAGTAGATAGTTGTTAGAAGTTTGCTCAAATATTTTGCACTTACACAGAAAACTACTTTTCAAAAACAATTTCAAAACACTTTGTATACATTCTCTACTATCCCGAGAAACATTACAAAGTTCGCCATACTAAGGCATTTTCAAAACATTTTAAAACACACAAAGCACAAAAGCATCTTGAAAAATTAACAAACCTCTAAGAGCCCGTGGAAAACCACAGATGGAAAGGGTGCTAACACCTTCCCTTTCCATAATCTACCCCCCTTACTCAGAAAATTCTCGAAAAGGTCTTTTTATGTTCTTTTCACCCTTTCCTTAAATTAGATAAAAGAAAAGACGGTGGCGACTCTTGCTTACCGCATATTTGCGAACAAAAAATGCAAACCCAATATATAAACAGTCAGTTCTGCCACCGTATCACAGAATTGGCGACTCTACTGGGGAAAAATAAAAAGTGGGGTTACCTTAGAGTTAGTTCATTATTTAACTACTTTTTTCGCTTTTTATGCTTTATCCTTGGAGGGTTGTTTGGGTTGTTACTATAGATCTTACACCCAGATCTGGGGTCACTTTTTAGGTAAATAGCAATAGATCCTGGAGACTGTACGACATAAAACGATATGGTTGAAGCGATAGCTGTGTTGGTGTGACACTTTGGTTGGTACCGGTATCCCTTGTGTTGAATCGAGGAGAATATGGGGCCGCCGCGTGGTGTCGTGAAGCACTAAGAACCTTAGAACCTTAGTTAAACAAACTTGGCCATTAGAAAGTAGTGAGATAACCGGCCTCGGTGTAAAGTTGGGAATCGGTTGATACTCGATACTACACTCATTGAGATCAGACTTTCGGGATGTTTCGGTCGCAAGAAAAGATTTTTAAACTGAAATAATACAGATAAAGAAAGATTAGTGATATTGAGACTCCTTAGAACCCGATTACTATTTCTAGGACAGGTTGAGCCAACTTAACATTCAAGAGGGTACTACCTTAAAACCCATGCAAGCCTAAACCTAAGGCTGCTTGTGTGACTTGTTTGCTTTCAACTTGAGCTACTTGCTGGTTTTTTTATCTAACAACATGATTTCCTTGCAGGGTTTGTTTACAGTCATTATCCAATAACTTGGATTTCTTGAAGGGTTTACGTGCTTACATAACCTTACACTTTTGCTTAAAGCATAGAATATGCATCATAATATCATGCCACAACATTTCCTTAACCATTTCAAGGATCTCAAGGGTTTGTGATGCAGGTTATGGTAAATAAGATGTCTAGCAAGGGGAAAAGGGGATTTATTTTCCTCTAGCCAATGCCGTCAGAAGATCAAAACTAAACAACTTGAGTCAGGGGCTATGACCTACTTGATATGGTGATCTTGACTCTTTTAGAAGGACTTCAACAATACGAAGTTCTTCAATCAAAGCGGCAGACTTCAACTGCCGACATCTTCTTGTTTACCCTGCGAGATCCTTGAAAACATCACATACATATGTCATACATGTCATTGCAT
Source organism: Vicia faba (assembly GCA_948472305.1). Classification (NCBI taxonomy): domain Eukaryota; kingdom Viridiplantae; phylum Streptophyta; class Magnoliopsida; order Fabales; family Fabaceae; genus Vicia; species Vicia faba. Next base: position 573,957,883 of record OX451738.1, read on the forward strand.
AAGCAGGTTTCAAAGCAGGGTTCTCATCTTCTTCGCTGTTTATTTCAGCAAGTAAAGAAATGGCTCTCGAACAAACAGTCAAAGACCTTCAGGCCTAAAATTCTCAATTACAAAAAATGTTCCTGACTCTAACCTAGGGACAAGAAGACCTAAAAGCTCTGATCATAAAAAAGAAGGCTAAGAAGGAAAAGAAACCAGTTCGTGTTTTGAGTGTCAGAAGAAAAAGACCAACTAACCGAGCTCTAGACTTTGCCACCCCATCAAAGGGAGTGGATAATCAAGAGGAAGAAGACAAGGAATCAGATGAAAATCCAACGTATGAAGAAGATGAACCTGACAATTCTGAAGAGCAATATCCTCCCGCTGACGATAAATACAAGCGGCTGGAGGATCGGCTCAATTCCATGGAGATTCAAAGGGCGCAAAAGACCAACTAATCGAGCTCTAGACTTCGCCACCCCATCAAAAGGAGTGGATAATCAAGAGGAAGAAGACAAGGAATCAAATGAAAATCCAACGTATGAAGAAGATGAACTTGACAATTCCGAAGAGCAATATCCTCCTGCTGACGATAAATACAAGCGGCTGGAGGATCGGCTCAATTCCATGGAGATTCAAAGGGCTCCCGGTCTAGATTTCAAGGAATTAGGTCTAGTTCTAGGGGTGGTCATCCCACCTAAGTTCAAGGTCCCCATCTTCGCAAAATATGACGGTATTTCCTGTCCCAAGCTTCACTTAAGGTCAAATGTCAGAAAGATCCAGCCTCACATTGCTGACTAGAAATTATGGGTCCATTTCTTCCAAGAAAGTTTGGTTGGCACTCAACTGGATTGGTTCTATCAACTAGAAGGAACTGACATCCATACCTGGGAAGACTTGGCTGCTGCTTTCTACAAACAATACCAATACAACACTGACCTGGCACCAACTCGAGTGCAACTGTAGAATATGTCCATGAGCTTAAGAGAAGGGTTCAAGGAATATGCCCAGAAATGGAGGGATCTAGCTGGCAGGGTACAACCTCCTCTGAATGATCCTGAAATGGTGGACATGTTCATGGGAACTTTGACGGGCCCATTCTTTAATTTGCTGATTGGGAGTTCCTCATCCGGGTTCACAGAAATGGTTCTGACTGGAGAAAGGATCGAAGACGGTATCAAGAGTGGGAAGATCCCGATGGCTCCATCTTCTAATGCTGAGAAGAAGCCATTTGCTGGTAAGAGGGAAGCCAATGCTGTGTATGGCCAGAAGGGTCATAATAAGGCAGATGACTAAAATCAATTTGTGGGGGCAATACTGGTCTCTAACTCTACACCTATGCAACGACACCAACAGGGGAACCAGCATAAAGAGGTCACACCTAAGAGACAATTCACCAGAATCAACATGTCACTAGATCAAGCGCTACAACACATGTTGAAAGCAGGGTTGATTACGTTAAAGGCTCCTCTGAGAAGTCCCAATACTTCTGCTCCCAGTTACCACCCCGACGAGAGGTGTGCATACATTCTGATAGTCTGTGACATGATACAAATGACTGTTGGGCTCCGAAGAACAAAATTCAGGATATGATTGACACCAAAGAGATTGAGTTCGACCCTCTAAAGACTCACAAAGTGATCACTGCTCCTAGGCCAAATCATTGAGAACGTCCAGTTCATTTTTATTTTTCATTTGTAATTTCATTTGTTGTTCAAACAATTACTGTTATGCCGAACTTTGGTTTTCCCATTAATGCATCGCATATGTTTGTCTTGAATGATTTCATTGTCATTTTATTTAAACTGTTTTCTTACTTCCTTTACGTGATATTCAACTCTCGGTCAAAATCTCTAAGCCTTTAGAGAGAGGATGACGAAAATGAAACCACAATCCATACAGTGTGCTTTTGAAAAGACTTTACTAACGATGTACACGCATTGTTTCAAATCCCAAACAGTGAATTTATAAGGAAGATAATTCCTAATTAACCCCTTTGAGCCAAAGAAGTAGGAATTTTTCTTTTCACACAAATTAAAACCCTTAATCATAACCTGGGGCAGGGTAGTTTCTCAGTCAATTCAGACGCGTATTCAGTCGCAATATTCCGCTTCGTACACAATGAATGGCATTGAAGACGTTCTCCCAAATCAAAAGACGGTGATAGTTCTGCATAATCATTAAGAACAGGCATTCATTATCTCTCAAAATAAAAGTCCGCTAAGTCAAAACCTATGAAGGAGACTTAAGGAAAAACTGGGGCATCCCACTGACTGTAATCACAAAAGAAACAGTTCAGGAAAAAGAAGGGATTACAAAATCAAAAAAGAAAGAGGTTACTAAAACTCCTTGACACAAAAAGAAAAGGTCACAAAAATGACTGCCTTCTCAAACAAACATTTAATTTCTGAACCATCACCGGAACATCAAGGACAAGATGTCAGACTCAATCAGGAGTTAAATGCAAAGTTAACTGAGTATAGGACTGAAGAACATCACGAAGAACACGTTGGTACAAATAAACTTTGAGCCTTTATCCTTTGTTTCTTAAACCATGAACCAAGCCATGTTACAACCCTTAAAAGTCCTAACTGAAGCATAGGTTAGTTCAGAAGCATACGGTTACAAAAGGTATCTTGACTCCTATAGGACTTGCTATAAATCCTGAGTTGATATCACTCTCTTTCAAAATTTGTTTTACTAAAAAAATGAATTTTCAAAAAACTTCAAGATAAGCATAAACCTTGCATTATTTGAATATCTTTGTTTGCATATAGTTATCTGTTCGACAACAGAGAAATTAACATGACGAATGACTAGTGAATAAAAACTTTCTCAATGAAAAGGTTCACCTCAAGTGGAAAAACACTTCCAACCAAGGGGCACGGCATGATCATTGTCCATCATTTGGGGCAGTCAAGTCAAAATTCAAGGAATCTCTCAAAAATGCCAAGCAACCAGGGGCAGATCTCCATCTGAATCACTTGGGGCATTAGACATGAATTCCAACAATGAATCACGTAAAATCAAGCACAATTAATGTTCCTCAATGGATTTCTTATCAAAACAATAAAACAAGAATTCCCAATGGAAACATTCTGAATAAACCAGATCATCATCTAGAAACGGTTCAGGTACGATCCAGAAACGGATGTCATCCTGACACCTACTCCATATTCTCTCCTAGTACTGTGCAGATATGATCCAGAGACGAATGTCATTCTGACACTTATCTCAACACATCATATAGAAACGATCCAGGTACGATCCAGAAACGGTTGTCATCCTGACACTTACTCCAGACTATCTTCTAACAACAGTTCGGGTACGATCCAGAGACGAATATCACCCTGATACTTATTCATACTATCTTCTAGCAACATTTCAGGTACGATCAAGAGACGGATATCATCCTGATACTTATTCAGACTATCTTCTAACAACAATTCAGGTACGATTAAGAGACGGATATCATCCTGATACTTATGCAGACTATCTTCTAGCAACATTTCAGGTACGATCCAGAGACGAATGTCATACTGATACTTATTCAGACTATCTTCTAGCAACAGTTCAGGTACGATCTAGAGACGGATGTCATCCTGATATTTATACAAACCATCTTCTAAGTACAATGTAGATACAATCCAGAGACGGATGTCATTCTGACACTCATTCAACACATGTTTCAAGAACAGTGCAGATACGACCCAGAGACGGATGTCATTCTAAAACTCATTCAACACATGTTTCAAGAACAATGCAGATACGATCCAGAGACGGATGTAATTCTGACACTCATTCAACACATGTTTCAAGAACAATGGAGATACGATCTAGAGACGAATTTCATTCTGACACTCATTCAATACATGTTCAAGTACAATCACGACATAGATCCATCAACAAAATCTCCAGCAGGAATAGGGAAAGAAACTTCCTGATGCAAAGTCATCATCGTATCCTCAGCATACGTCCGTGACATCTATGTTCCCCACAGAGCATAAACAACCACAATTTTGCCCTCTTTTTCCCCAAGCAGGGATTGCCTTCTCCAACTGAAGTCTGTTTTCCCAAGCCCAGTTCAAACAGTTATAAAACCTCCTCCCGGGTAGAGTTTATTTCTCAAACTGCGGAAGCTCATTTCCCAACAGAGTTTATTTCTCTACATCGGCAGAATCTTCCATAGACCTATTCTCAAGCAGAATCAATTCTCAAGCAGAGTCAATCCCTAGCAGGTTATCCTTAAACAGAAAGAGGAAATCCCCAAAGAATCATCTCCATTCATCATCCCCAGCAGAAATGAAGGATTCAGCTTCCCAATACTCTCCAACAGTAGTCCGAGATTTATTTTCCTAGACTGGGAAACATCTCAATAACATCCCATATTCATACATCATGGCATATGCATATACATCACATACATCATAACCTCATTTATTTTGAGAACCTCGTCATAATGCATTTCATACATCATGACATTGCATATGACTAACTCTTTACCTTTTTTAGGGAAGGATCAAATCAACGAACACCGCTACTTATGTGACTTGGCAGTCTTCTCAAAAGCTATGCCTAATGAAGGGATATTTCATAAATTGAAAAATGTCCTCCCAAGAATTTCTCTGGTTCAGTCAGATCGACACTAAGATCTCTCTAATTTCCATTCTAATTGAAGAAACAGTGAAGCCTGGATTTCGACTAGATAACAGTATAAGGTTCTATGAAGCCTGGAATCTGACCAGATATTAGTTCACCTCTTCAAAGACACTGTGAAGCCTGGATTTCAACCAGATAACAGTATAAGGTGCTGCGAAGCCTGGAATTCGACCAGATAGTAGTTCACTTCTTCAAAGACACTGTGAAGCCCGAGTTTCGACTAGATAACAGTTAAATTTTTTCATACACTACGAAACCTGGAAGTCGACCAGATAACAATTTACCCTGTCAGTTACTATGAAGCCCGAAACCCGACCAGATAATAGTCAACCAACAATTTAAGACACTGTGAAGCCTAGATTTCGACCAGATAACAATATAAGGTGTTGCGAAGCCTGGAATCCGACCAGATAGTAGTTCACTTCTTCAAAGACACTGTGAAGCCTGGGTTTCGACCAGATAACAGTACAAAGTATTGTGAAGCCTGGAATCCGACCAGATAGTAGTTTACTCTATCAGTCATTATGAAGCCTGGATTTGACCGGATAGTAGTATACCCCTGATTCGAGTTAAAGCCTGGACCCGACCAGATAATAACTTAATTTCTTCAAATTACTGAGGCCTAGATATGACCAGATAACGATACATCTCATATTCAAGTTGAAGCCTGGACCCGACCAGATAACAACTTAATTTCTTCAAACTACAAAGCCTGGGTGTGACCAGATAACAGTTTAATCTCATTTCCCCAGTAAGTCGCTGTAAAGCCTGGAGCACGACTAGATAACATTTAGCCTTATCATCCTCCGTAAGACACTATAAAGCCTAGATTCTAACCAGATAGCAGTTACTTCCGTCTCTTCAATCAAGTGATGACTCCCTAGTAGAGTAACGGAGAACTGAAGCTCCTAAAACCCTACATTCCAAGACAGAGACCAACATTCCTCAGCGGAGTCTTCTCTAACAGCAAGAGCAGGAATTCCCACAAAGGAGTATCTCATGAAATCAATAGTCTTCTGGATGGCATCTTTAAGCCCATCTCTGACGATTCTCCGCCATGCTCTATGGATGGCATCTTTAAGCCCATCTCCGACGGTCTCCTGTCACCTTTTCCAAATGGCATTTGTAAGCCTATTCCATATATTATTCACCAACAGTATCACTTCAGACGAGTGCAAATTTCTAGGCACTCTAGTGTTCAATCATCTTCCACCTTCAGATCACAAAAGGCAGGTAAGCCAATCTACATCCTCAGGTTTAAGAAGATTGAACAGGGGCAACTGTTGTACCCCAAAGTTTACCCTCTCATGTTTTCCAAGGTCTTCCCCTACATGATTGACCATAAACCCTTGCCTAAGAAACAAATGATTTTTTTAAAGTGGTGTTTTAAGTACCTTTCGATTGGCATCTCCAAAACACCTTTCGACTGGCATCTCCAAAATGCCTTTGGATTGACATCTCCAAAATTCCTTTCGATTGGCATCTACATAGTGCCCTTCGATTGGAATGGACAAAGGTCCTTCGACTGGCCTATTAACAAGGTCTTTCGATTGGCATTCTAACAAGTACCTTTCGACTGGCATGGTAACAGTGTCCTTCGATTGGCATTTCAACAAGGCCTTCGATTGGTATGGACAATGGACCTTCGATTGGAATTACAAAAGGTCCATTCAAAAAAGATTTCAAAAGGTCCATTCGAAGAACATGCAAAGGTCCATTCGAAGAAGCTTTCAAAAGGTCCATTCGAAGGAAGCCATCAGCCTCCTTCGAAGGGGAGCATTCAAAGGCCAGTTACATAATCATTCAAAATTCAAAAGAGGAGACAAGATCCCATGTGTTTGGCCAATGTTACAAATTCTCATTCATGGCTTTCAAACACAATCAAGGATGTTTAAACCTTTGCCTTCTTGTCCCCTCTACTCCCTCTATATAAAGAGATCACAAGTGTTGCAAAAGGGAGAGGAGGAACAAAAGATTGGGGAGACGCTGCCCACAAAATCCATCAAAGGTTGTCATAATTTCCCAAGCCAAAGCCACCCTTCAACAAAAGTATCCAAGCCCAGAAGTTCCAGATCGGAGGTGCTCACATCCAGGAAGTGTCCAAATCGAAGGTTCAATCTACTGGTAAGAGAGGGTAAATTATCCAACCTTGTATTTGCATAACACATCCTTACTTGTTATTACATTCGATTTTTCATCCTAGACAGGATCAAAGGGCATGGGTTAGGCACCCAGGTCATGTTCTTCGATTGCTAACACTTGCTGCAGATTTAGCCTGAAAAGACCCAGCGTGCGCATGATCGAAGGACTTTGGTTTCGATACCCAGGTCCTACATTTTATTTCGCTAACGTACTTTTGCAGGTATATCATCCCAGATCGAAGGAGATACCTTCTCTGGGTCGAAGCCATAGTCTCCTGGATCGAAGAAGGTATCTCCCCTGAATCGAAAGACGTTCCCTTTCTCAGGATCGAAGGGCAATCCCCTTCCTTGGATCAAAGGTTATTCACGCCCACTCCCTGGCCCAATTGAAAGAAGACCTCTCCCCCTGGATCGAAAGATATTCCCTTTCCCATAATCGAAGGGCAATCCCCTTCCCTGGATCGAAGGACCCTTTGTATTTTTCTTTTCATTTTTTTATTGACTTTTTTATTTAAATTACATCAAAATCAAAATCACAAAAATATTAGGCTAGTTATTTTTCCAACTAAATTAATTTTTTAAATAAATTAATTAATTATTTAATCATTTTTTCTTAAAATTAAAATTAAATAGACTTAGGCCTTGTTTTCTTTTATGCCAAAAACAACAAAAAAAGATTTCTTTTCTTTAGGATTTTTAGACGTCTTTTCTATTTCTTGTGCGTTTATTTAATTCCGTATTTTTTTACTATTATTGTATCTGCCTACCAGATGTAATAGATTAAAATTAGGATATTTACTGCTTTATCCCCTTTATCCATGTATAATGTAAATCCCCTCCCCAAATCTTGTAATAGCGTAGGATTTACAATTCCCGCACTTTAAATTCCTGTACATATATTAATTGCTTAGATGTAAGCTAACTAGGATTTCATGACAAGATCTTAAAACAAACGGTAGAACACCTAAATGTTTAAAGATAAAATAACTGAAACACAACACAATTGCACACAAGCACCTCTAAGGTACGCCCACTTTGGTTTCCTTTAAAAAACAGTCATGAAGGAGGAATGCTTTAGAAAAGACCCATAAAATAAAAAGATCATAGTCCCTCTATGAACCTACAGTTGCCTTCTCGATAAATGATCTAGTCCCTAAAACAGAATTGCTAAAGCATCTCCATAAATTGCCTTCGTGACTGTAACGTCCCTTCGATTGTCCCTCAACATCCAACGATAGGGCTACCTACTCACTAATATTAGGATAACACCGTCTAAAGTAAAAGAGGAAAAGAACAAACCTTTTTCGAGTAATAAAGTAGATAGTTGTTAGAAGTTTGCTCAAATATTTTGCACTTACACAAAAAACTACTTTTCGAAAACAATTTCAAAACACTTTGTATACGTTCTCTACTATCCCGAGAAGCATTACAAAGTTCACCGTACTAAGGCATTTTCAAAACATTTTCAAACATACAAAGCACAAAAGCATCTTCAAAAATGAGCAAACTTCTAAGAGCCCATGGAAAACCACGGATGGAAAGGGTGCTAACACCTTCCCTTTCCATAATCTACCCCCCTTACTCAGAAAATTCTCGAAAAGGTATTTTTCTATTATTTTCACCCTTTCCTTAAATTAGATAAAAGAAAAGACGGTGGCGACTCTTACTTACCGCACATTTGTGAACAAAAAGCGCAAAACCAATATATAAACTGTCGATTCTTCCACCTTATCACAAAAGTACTCAAGAAATTTGATGCAGGGTTCTTAGACATGGTAGATTATCTGCCTTGAATAGCTAACATCGTGCCAATACCTAAGAAAGATGGAAAAGTATGCATGTGTGTAGACTATCAGGACCAATACAAAGCAAGTCCTAAAGATAATTTCTCGTTACCTCACATAGATGTCTTGGTGGAAAATATAACTCAAGCTTTGGTATTTTATTTCATGGATGGTTTTTCAGGGAAACAATCAGATCAAGATGACACCTAAGGATATGAAAAATACTACTTTCATGACTCCTTGGGGCACTTTCTGTTACAAAGTAATGCCTTTCGGTTTAAAGAATGCATGGGCAACTTATCAACAAGAAATGGTCACGTTATTTCATGACATGATCCATAAAGAAGTTGAGGTATATATGGATGATATGATTGCCAAATCTCACACAGAGGAGGGTCACATCATTCACTTATAAAAATTATCCGCACGACTACGAAAATTCAAACTGAGGTTGAATCCGAACAAATGTACATTTGGTGTCAGGTCAAGAAAACTATTAGGTTTTATTGTAAGCCAACGAGGTATTAAGGTAGACCCCGACAAGGTAAAGACCATACAAGAAATGCCAGCTCCAAGAACACAAAAATAGGTTTATGGTTTCTTGGGACATTTGAACTACATTTTAAGGTTCATATCACACCTAACTGCCACGTACGAGCCTATATTCAAACTACTTAGAAAGGGTCAATCAGTGGAGTGGAATGAAGACTGTCAAACAGCCTTTGAAATAATAAAACAATATTTACAAGAGCCACCATTCCTGACGCCACCTGTTCCTGGAATACCACTTATCATGTACTTAACAGTACTTGAAGGATCTATGGGATGTGTATCGGGTCAACACGATGAAACAGGTAGAAAAGAGCATATCATCTACTACCTGAGCAAGAAATTCACTGACTGTGAGACTCGAAACTCACTCCTTGAAAAAAATTGTTGTGCTCTAGCTTGGGCTACTAAACGACTGAGACAATATATGTTAACTCAAACCATATGGTTAATAGCAAGAATGGATCCTTTGAAATATGTGTTAGAAAAACCAACTCTCACAGGAAGAATTGGTCGATGGCAAATGTTATTATCCAAATATTACATCCAATATATTACTCAAAAGGCTATCAAGGGCAGTGAACTAGCTGATCACCTGGCTCATCAACCATTGCTAGAATATCAGCTGATGAAGTTTGACTTTCCAGACAAAGATATCATGGTTATAGGTCACTACAAAATACCAGGACCCAACGAAGGACCTGAACCAGAGGCATGATGGACACTCATGTTTGACGGTGCTTCAAACGCACTAGTACATGGTATCCGGGTTGTGTTTACTTCTCTGAAGAATTTTCATAAACCTTATACTGTGAGGTTATCTTTTGATTGAACCAATAATATTTCTAAATACTAAGCTTGTATCTTGGGTCTAGAAGCTTCTATAGGCCTAAGGATCACATATCTTAAAGTATATGGAGACTCAGCGTTAATCATATACCAAGTCAACAGTGAATGAGGCACCCGATATCCCAAATTAATTCCATATCGAGATTATGTTTTAGAGTTATCTACGAAATTCATGGAGATTACTTTCACTCATATTCCCCGAGAAGAAAATCAGATGACAGACGCCTTGGCAACTTTGTTCGCCATGTTCAAAGTAACTTGGCCTAATCACGAAGAACCTGCACAATGCCTCACATTTGAAGATGGACTAGATAATAAACCTTGGTTTTACAACATGAAAAGGTATCTAGAAAAGCAAAAATATCCAAAAGGTTCCTTAATTATAGACAAGTGAACTTTACAAAATCTAGTTGTGAAGTTCTTCTTAAATGGGGATGTATTGTACAAAAGAAACTACAATATGGTACTACTCAGGTGCATGGAGAAACATGAAGCAGAAACACTAATGAGAGAGATACACGAGGGAACCTTCAAGACTCATACAAATGGACATGCCATAGCTAGAAAAATCTTAAGAGCGGGTTACTATTGTTTAATGATAGAAGCTGACTACTACCATTATACAAAGACATGTCATAAGTGCCAAATATATGCTGATAAGGTGCACGTACCACCAACCCCTCTGAATGTCCTGAGTTTACCTTGGCCATTCTCGATGTGGGGAATTGATATGATAGGAATGATTGAACCGAAGGCTTCTATTGGACATTGACTTATACTAGTCACCATTGATTATTTCACCAAGTGGGTAGAAGCTGCATCTTATGCAAATATGACAAAGCAAGTGGTTACTCGATTTACCAAGCAGAATATCATATGCAGATATGGGGTTCTTAACAGGATTATTACAGACAACGGGTCCAACTTGAACATCAAAATGATGAAAGAATTATGTGATGATTTCAAGATTGAGCATCATGATTCATCACCTTATCGACCTAAGATGAACGAGGTTGTTGAAGCTTCCAATAAAAATATCAAGAAGATCATTCAGAAAATGGTGAAGACATATAAAGATTGGAACGAAATGCTTCTCTTTGCTCTACATGGCTATCGTACCTCAGTACGTACTTCGACAGGCACAACTCCTTTCTCTCTTATTTATGGTATGAAGGTTGTACTCCCTGTAGAAGTTGAGATTCTGTTACTACGAGTTCTAATGGAAACTAAGCTTGAAGAATCAGAATGGGTTTAGACACGACTTGACCAGCTCAACCTCATTGAAGAAAAATGTTTAACAACTTTGTTCCATGGTCAATTGTATCAAAAACAGATGAAAAAAGCATTCAATAAAAAGGTCAGTCCTCGAGTATTCAAAGAAGGATATCTAGTTCTCAAGAATATTCTGATACCGTGCCTAGATTCACGTGGTAAATGGACACCTAACTATGAAGGTCCATATGCGGTTAAAACAAAATTTTCAGGAGGAGCTCTTATCCTCACAATAATGGACGGAGAAGAGCTACCACATCTGTTGAACTCTGACGCATTCAAAAATTACTATGTATAAAAGGCCCGCTAAGTTAAAACTCTAAATGGGTAATGTTGTACCCCAAAATTTTCCCTCTCATTTTACTCAACACATGCCTATTGAGGTCCTAAACTTGCCCAAGGATGCCCAAGAATTGATCAGACAAATTCTCCTCCTAAGGCAATGAACCCCCAACTAGGGTTTCCATTTGAATCATGATGTGTCAACTCCAAAGACTTCCATTTCTTTCCATGGTCCTATTATGTCTTCAAGATCATCCATGCCAATTTTCATGCCTTGCACAAGAAGTTTGCTCAAATAACTGCCCAAATGCCTGAAAATCAACTGCACTAGGTCAAAAGTCAATTGTGACCCCATACAGTCAAACTTCAAGATCTTTGGTCAACATCAACATTTTGAAGTGATATCCATCATTTGATCAAGGGTTGATCATGGTTTCAAAAAGTCAACAAAAACACATTTTGGGTCAGAGCTCCTTACATGAACATGGAAGATCCAATGGAGATTAAACCAAAAGGTTTGTTTAGAGGACATCCTAAGCTTTCTAAAAAGTCCAAGAACACCCTCTTAGGGTCAAAATTGAGAGAGATATGCATTGTCAAAGTTGGCAATTTTTGGAAATTTGCACAAAGTCAACAATCCCCAAAATTGCATTTCTTTCACATGGGCCCATCTTTTCAAGATTAAATCTCAGTCCTAGCATGGTCCACGACCTATGGGACCCTCCATGCCTTATTCACTTATTTATTTAATTTATTTTGATTTTATTTATTTAAAATTCAAATAAAATCAAATAAAATCAAAAATAAATCAAATAAATAGGATAAGATTTGTTTTGGCATTGATTGAATATCTCATGAGCTGTCAAATAAAGAACAAAATCGTGCAAGCTCAAAACAAGAGGAAATCTCCAAATGGGGAAAGATTGGAATCAAAATTCATGGCCATTATATCTTGGATTCTTTATAATTCTAATGACCTAGATTGATTCTACTACATATAACAAAGCATTTGCAACCCTAAAGACAGATTTTATGCGTAGCCTGCCTCCCACAAAGCAAGAACAAAGTTCAAACTTTTTGTAAAAAAGTGTTGATCACATATCCCTCTATAGGCCGTTTCAAGCAATTCCAAGGACACAGCAACACTCCTGGACCTTCACTAAAGCTATCCCACTTATTCCCAAGCCTCAAAGCATCAAGAATCAAGCACAATAACAATCACGGTTTGCTCTTTTTTTGAAAATTGTTTTCCTTAATTCTGGCATTATCAACATGTTTTAATCATTTATTCATGCTTATTATCATGTTTGCAATATGTTTGGATGATTTGATTTGAGTTTATGCACAGGAATCGTGAAACACCATTCCCAGGGTTTCAAAGCATGTTTTAGGGCTTTTTGATATAGGTTAAATTAGGCCAAACCAAGGGTATATTCAGGCTTAGTGGTTAATTTCCAATCGACCCATGCCCTTGGTTGGGATTTATCATGCCTATGTTGTGTTTTGGATATATACAGGTTTATATCAATGGACATGTTTGTAGGTACAGGTCTGGGTCTAAAACGACGGTTCTGCAAGGAAGACGGTGGCGTGTCAAAACCTGAGTGGCCAGTTTGAATGGCGCACATTTTTTCTTATAACACTTACTCATTATTAATTATATTATATGTTTTTTTTATATCAACAAATAGCAAGCTGGCTCAGTGGTACAGGAGAAAGGTTTCAGGGCGCGCGTGGGTAGGAGGTCAGGGGTTCGATCTCTGCCTCTTACATAATATTTTTCTTAACGTTTATCTGTAGATTCAGTAGTACCATTCTAAACGTTCTCACCATACACCTCAACATATCATGCCTTGGATCATCCACTGATCAGATCTAACATACAACAAACTAGGAGCATGGTAGACCCTCCAAAGGTGATCCCCACTGAATCAGACGCAGTCATGGGGCCAGCAATCTTGGGCCTAAGACAAATTCAATTCTGCACCCCCAAAATCACTTCCAGCATCAGATCCATTTTAATTTTTTGTTTTAATTTCTTTAACCTTTTTATTGTTTTATTTATTTTTAATTGTTTTAAAAATCTTTTTTTAATTAAATCTTAAAATCATAAAAACAAAAAAAACATTAGAATTATGTTTTTTTCATAAAGTATTTAATTTCATTAATTAATTAGGTTAATTAGGATAATTTAGATTCTTTTTTCATACTTAAAATTAATTAGAAATTAGGTTAATTTGCAAAATTAATTACTTTCTCAAAAATCCAAAAAATATTTTTTCTTTATTCACTAATTAAATGTCTTTAAATTTAATTGTTAATTCCCCGTATTTAATTTTGTCGCACATATTTCTTTTTCCATTATTTTTTTTAATTATTGTATCTGCTCCAAAGTTGTAATAGTTTTAATTAGGTTTATTTTACTATTTTCATTTACTGTTTTCCCCAAGTTTGGTTATGTAACCCCCTCCCCAAGGCCTTGTAATAGTTAGGTTTAAACTTCTCGCGCTTTTACTTTCTGTCATTATAAACTGTTAGATGATTGATAATAGAATTGTATGCAAAAGATCAATAATTTAAAACAGTATAAAACCATAACTGTGCAAAGATAATTGACTGAAAAACAAACACTTGCACATGCTCACTCCTAGGGTTTTTCCCCACTTCGGTTGCTTTCAGAAAACGGTCACTATTCTTGAAATGTGAGAATTTTTAGTGGCTGTCCTCTAATTTGAAAGATCACTAGTCCCTCGATGACCTTTTCGACGTTGCCTCAGTAAAAAAAGTGATCTTAGAGTTTTAGGACAGTTACTAAGAGATCTTTCCCTGTTTCCTTAAGTGACTGTAATCGTCCCTTTCGACTATCCCTTAAACTCCAACGATGGAGCTACCTACTCCTTAATAGTAGGATAGCGCTGTCTAAAGGAAATAAGAAAAATGAATAGTCTTTTTCGAGTAGGTAGAAACTCTTAAGTACTTGCTCAAAATAATCTTTTACACCATACACTTTTAAACATACTTTTCAAACAAAGGTTTTCAAAAACACTTTATCACACTCTTGAGGACTGATACAAGGGTTACCTTAAAGTGAAATGCCGCACTAAGGCATTTTCAAACACACAAAAGCAATTTAAAAATGAGCAAGTACTTAAGAGCCCGTGGAAAACCACGAATAGAAAGGGTGTTAATACCTTCCTTTTCTATAATCTACCCCCCGTACTCAGTGTTGTACCCCAATTTTTCCCCCTAAGATTCTCCTATCATTTCATGTCAACTTGAGCATGACCAGATCACATTAGGGTTGGTTCTTCATCTTGATCTATCTCCTACCTTTAAGTTTGCCCTTGAGGAATTTCCAAGCACCTTGGTTGTGTATCTTGTATATATGTTATTGGCTAACCTCTAACCAAAATACAAAAATATATTTGTCTTTGTCTTTGCACAATTTGTGTTTTGTAGGTACCAAGTTGAAGCATCCAACAAATAAGGGTTTCCAAGTTGATTGATCCTATTGTGGTAAAAAATCCAACATGCATCGAACAATGAAGGTATGCATCGACTCATTTTATTGTGCATAACTTGCATGTGTCGACACATGCATGTATGTATCGACTCATCCTGCTTGTAAAACTAGCATGTGTCGACATATACATGTTATGTATCGACTCATGCAGTTTGTGTGGTTCTGTAATGAGTTGAAACAACAGTATGTATCGACACATAGAGGCATGTATCGACACATGTTGTGTTATGCAGCTAGGATGTATCGACACATACCCCTTATGTATCGACTCATAATGGCAAAATGCACGTGTTTCTTTGAAAAAAGCCAACAAATTCAAATTGTTATCATTTTGGCTCCAATTTTTCCTGCATAATTTGAAAATTATCATTAATTCAAATTTGGCTCCAAGAATCAATTACCAAATTACCACTAATACCAATCCTAAAACTCTATAAATAGAGACCTCATTTCATTCAAATCACAAGCTTTTGATAGCCAAAATCATCTTGCTAAAAAATCTCTCAATTCTCTACATTTTACCAAATTCACTCAAAACTCCATTTTCAAAAGTTAGTAAGCTTTGCATTGAAGCTTACTAATCTTTGAGCTAAACCTTCATCTAAACACTTTTCTCCATCAATTCTATACATCCAAGCTTTGGTGATTGATTCTTGTTGTTGAATTGAAGCAAATTCTGAAGTTGTTGATAATTCTCAAATTCTACCTTTGGTAAGTTGGATCATTATCTTTAACAATGTGATCTCTTGTGGATTTCTGGTTTTGATTCATTGAGCACTATTTTATAACTCCATTAGTGCTATTTTCTCAAAAGTTTTGCTGAAATTTTCATGTTCAATTGGATCCATGGTCATAAGGTGTTTGATGAAAAGTTGAAACAAGAATTTGATCTTTAAAAATGTTGTTTTCTACTGATTTTTTCTTACAGGTTGCAATCAATTATTGTAACATCGCAATTGATTGTAACAGAAAATTGATTTGATAAAAAACTGCATTGATGCAATAGGTTGCTGTCTAAGCACAATTGATTGTAACAATGCCAAAAATACCTTTGCTGCCTTATTTTTGGGGCTGTTTTGACTCAAATATTTTTTTCTGCACACTCTCTTTGATGGATAATTTGGATTGCAATTTTAAATGTTCAATTTGTTTTTAAACTCAATGAACTTTGTGATGTAGATGAAGTTGGATAAATGTTCATCAATTCAAATCTACCTAAGAGTGAATTATTAATTCATTTTTGGTACTTTGGATTAATGATATGTTTATTACTTTAATCCATCTAGAGGAGTGGTTGAATTTAAAGATGAAGGAATGTTGAAATGGTAATCCAAATTAGCTTATCATTCCCCTCCCTCTTCATCTTATCCCTTTCTTTTTTAATTTTGCTACATGTTAAAGGATGGTGATCTCTATATCATTTATCCAAACATGAAGTACATAAATTGCTATTGACCGACCTCAAAATAGGTGCGACTTCTACATAAGTCCACTTACGATTGCTTAACATAGCGATAAATTTTGTCCCAATTCGAATAAATGATCATTTGTGTCCCAAACTTATGATTGCAAGCCCAAGTATGTTAATTTGATCTCTTTGATCCAATAACCTTGAGATTCATTGTGTGGAGGCTTTGGTTCTACCAATCCTCTAATGGATCTACAAAACCTTTGGTCAACGCGAATCACTTAAACATCGTTGATCATTACATGTTATTTGTGAGGATTCCAAAATGGATGATATACTTGACAAAAAGCAAATGCAACTTATTGTGTGGAGGCTTTGGTTCTACCAATCCTCTAATGAGTTCCAAATGCAAGTTTCAAGATGATCATCTAACTAACCACTAATTTCTAACAATTAACTTTACTTCATGCTTTTTATTTTTTTTATGCTTTATGTACCATTCAATTTGAGCATTTATATTTCATGCCATTTTTATTTTGCTCACTTGAGCATTTACTTTTATGTCATTTTCATTTTGCTCACTTGAGCTTTTCTTTTCCTTTTAAAGACACTTAATAATCAACATGACCCATAAAAGACATTAATGATATTTGGACTATTTGGTTACTATCCTTGGCATCATGGAGCATTGGATTTCTTGGACTTAGGATTAGAGACCTTGGCCTATCTTGGAGACCTTTGTGATTTTATTTGATATTTTGTCTGGAGTTCTTGTGGTTTACCTCGAGACATTGGGTTGTTTATTTGTTTTGTGTGCAGGTTATTGTGATTACATACTTTGTTTGTAATTTGAAATTCGTCTGTATACAGCCGTTACTCTGCCCAATTTTTGCAAAGACTTAATACACTTGAAGTTTGGTTCTCTCAAGAGGTCTAGTATCTTTGCTTGCTTGGTTTCAATCCAAAGGATGAGAATTCTATATTGACTCATAATGTCAAGTATTGGCTTCTTGTTGGTTAGATGATTCTTATACCTAGCTTTTACCTTATGCTTTAGGATAATCTCTTCTTCTCCTTCCATCTTCTTTAATTTCAAAAATCCTCTCCCTCCTTTTAAAAACTCTTCTTGTTTTGAAACTTGAAATTTTTTTTTTATAATAAATTTGGACTTAGGTCCATGCATTTTCAAAACATTTTCATGAATAAATTTCAATCAACTTAATAATACCTTGACATTTTTTGTGAGAAGACTAAAAGTCGATCAATCTCATTTCAAACCGTTTTTGCCATTTTGGCTTTTATCTTTAATAATACCTTGTAGTGATGCAAACAATTATACTTCTACAATATGTAGTAAAGAGAGATATTTTCCGCTTGGGTGATTGAGTGAGGCATTGTTGATTTTAAAATCCAAGCCATATCCTCCACTTTGAGATGATGCAAATTCTCCTTTCTCATGATTGTGGGTAGTAAGTATGTTTTCCACACGGACAATGACGATGATGTTTTATCTCATAAAATTAACCAACAAACTCGTGTTTCAAAATTTTTAAAAGAGGAACTACTTGTACCCTGATCCCCTATTGCACGAAAGGTGGTACTTAGGTGTCATACCCCAATTTTGACCTAAGATCCCATTTTTATTTTTATACAAAAGTCAAGGTCACTAAATACAGTCGGTTTTAACCTCTCACCTTCGAGCATTGATTATGCAGAAATTGTCAAGTGTTTTGAACATTCTTAGCCTATGTATCACTAACTTCTAATCAAGCACGAAATGTGTTTTTTTTTTGTTTCTTTGATTTCATGTGCTGACAGGTCTCCTTCGATTCACCCTTTTGATTGGACAAGTTTACTGCCTGCAAGCCTGCTTCGATTGGACAAGTTTACTTCCTGCAAACATGCTTCGATTGGGCAACATTGCTTCCTTCGAACACGGGCTTTAGATTGGGAAATATGTTTGTTTCGATCCACATGCTTCGATTGGGCAACATTGCTTCCTTCTAACACGGGATTTCGATTGGGCAATATGTTTGTTTTGATCCACATGCTTCAATTGGGAAACATTGCTTCCTTCGAACACGGGCTTTCGATTGGGCAATATGTTTGTTTCGATCCACATGCTTCGATTGGGCAACATTGCTTCCTTCGAACACGGGCTTTCGATTGGGCAATATATTTGTTTCGATCCAAGATTAGTTTGGGCATGTGGCTCCCTTCGTGCAAGTCTTTGTTTGAGAATTAACCTTTTTGGGTGCTTGCTTGGAGTCACAAAGTTTAGACCTCCTCCATGCAGGCTTCAACTATGTTTGTACTAGCTTCGACTGAACAACATTTCTCTTTAGTATGCTGCATTTCCATCCTTGACAAACTTCAGCACATGGTTGATGGCCCCCTCAAAAGACATATAGTGGTGGACTTGAGGGGCATACATATGAGTCCCTGTCGAAGGGTACACCTTACTAGTCCATTCGAAGCACACATTTGGCCCCTTCAAATGATGCACAAAGATGATTCGTTCGAAGGACACTTGTTGGAGGAAAGTCAAACAATGTGTTGGAAGAAGAATATGGTCGAAGGAGGGTCAAAATGAAAGGATAAAATATTCAAAGATGCTTGCTGCCAAGTTCAGACATGGTACACTGGCCAAAACTGTTGCATAACAGTCCTGAAACACTGCCCCATTCTTGCACCGAAATGGCAATAAAGCACTGACCCTCAAAGGCTACAAAGAGCAGTTTACTCAAATTGTTCAAATTATTTTTTTCCCCCTTCAAAAGCTTCAGCCCACTTTGCCTATAAATAAGAGGCTCCAACACATGTTTAAGAGAGGATCTTGGGACCATAGGAACGAATCCCCCAAATTTTCTCAAACACAACAAAACTCTCAAGTTCATCAACGCTTGAGAAATCAAAAAAACCCAGAATCCCAAACACTCACCTCTTTCAATTCTGAAGAACACCCCACACATAGAAGTTTGTTCAAACTCAAAGATAACCTTTTGTGATAACCCTTCTAACCAAAAGCAAACCCCCTGTGACTATTCTTCGAATTCCAGAAACATCCAGGTAGCAGTTCAAGTTCGAATCCCACATCCATTCAAGGCCTGAAGCAAGGTAAGTTATTCTTACCTTTGAACTTTTCGTTTCATGGCATGTAAATAATCTTTTCGTTCGTTTCAAACATGTACATATCACTGTTCCTTTCGTTTCCACCCTTTTTAACATATTTTTTAGAGCTGAGCCTTTCATTTCGCTTTCTGTTTACCTGAACTTGCTTTAACTATTAAACTGTTTACAAGACAAATACTAGCATGGACTCAGGCCATGTTGCCATTTAATGCTTGAAATGAAAGAAACAGGAGACAGGAGTATGAAACGGAGCCTTTGGTTTCCACACTGACTTCCAGGCCCAGCCAGAGAAACGCTCACACTGATTTCACTGGCCCAATCGAAGAAGGTAACAAGGCAGAAAGGCCCAACCAGAGGCACACTTGCACTAAGTCCAGGCTCAGACGAAAGGCACTCCCATGCTGGTGTCAGCCTCCAATCGAAGTACATGACCTGACTGGTGCCAAAGCCCAATCGAAGGCCATGACCTCACTGGTTCGAACTCCCAATCGAAGGAGGCCAACAAAATGCAAATCGAAGGTTGCTACTTCCTGGGTCGAAAGACACTCATTTTTCTTACTTTTATCTTATTTTTTCCTTCATGTTTTTTATGCCTTTCAATACGGTTGTAATAGCTTAGGATTTTATCTTTTTGCATTTTATTTACTTTGTACAAATGCTAGTAATTAGGCGTGTATGGCAAGATAAAATCAACAAGTAAACAAACCAAAAAAATCCAAAAAAAACACTCTTTAATCCTTACTTGAATATATCTTAAAACCCGCAAAACACTCAACAAATCAAAACTCCCCCCAAGGGCATGTTATCTCCGTTCTACCGCGATACCGGCCGTGCCTATTTCTAGAATGCGTATGTTAATGTCGCCCACTAAAAAACACAAACAAATCAACTTTTTTTTCTAGAGGAACTACAGTGTTTTGATTCCTTCATTGGATACGTAGGCAAAGGGTCTCGAAACCCTCACGAACGCAATAATAAAAACTTATTTCTTTCCCCTTAAGCAAACATAGTTGTAGATAAATACACCCTTGTATATCACAAACAATTTAAACCAAAAAATAGATATTTCAAAAGGTTCATGCGGAGTACCGCAGATGCATTGGGTGCTAATACCTTCCCATTGCATAACCAACCCCCGAACTCTAGATCTCTTTTCAAAAATGCATTGTATTTTCATTACTTTTAAGTACTATTTTACATTGCATATTTAAGGGTTTTATTTCGCTCTTTTCCCTTTTCCCTTGGAAATAATAAAACGCAGTGGCGACTCTTGCTTTTGCGAGTCGAGTTAATTAATAGCTCGATCTCCGATTTTCACCGCTACAGAATTGACGACTCTGCTGGGGAAAGATTGACCTCTTGCTGGTCCATCCCTAAATGGGTTAAGCCTAATTTGTCATATCTGTTTTTTATTTATTATTACTTGTTTGTTTGATTATGTGTTTATATTGTGGTTATTTGGGTTTTTTCCAAGGACAAGTCCTATACCCGGACTAAGTTACACTTAGGAATAAGACGGGCGGTATAGTCATGTTAACTTTGAGGGAGTAATCCCGAAGAAGGAGGCATGAAATCCCCCACTCAGTGGAATCCCCTTTGAACGTAGTATTTGTTTACCGAGTAATCGGGAAGACGTTATTGGTTTCGACCTGAGAGCCAGAGAAGCTGAGAACCGTAGAACCCTTAACCCATCTTGGCCTCTTAGGTGTAGTGCGAAGACTATAACGGAGTAATCCGAAAGTAGTTGTCACGCGATGCTGCACTCAGACGAATTTCTCTTGAGAATATTGCTAATTACTGAGTAATCGGGACGTTGGTAATATCTGAAGGAGGAATGTAGACTCTGGGAACTTTTAGAACCTTGTTTTACAGGTGTGATTAAACCTTTAGTACATACCTCGAGGATATTTTTTACCTTTGACTCCATGCTCGTGACATTGAGTCTTTCGACTTTATTTGTGACCTTTCTTGTGGTTGTTGCATATCCATGCCTTCATGCATCCATAAAACCCTTTTCACTCGATTTTCAAGAAATTTGGAAGTCTTTCTTTGTAAACATCACAAGTTTCGTCAAGCTCAATGGATCTTGGGTGTTGATGGGGTGAAAACCCTAATCCACCAAAATGGATGATTGATCTTGATGATAACTTGATCAACGCTTTGGTCCAATTTAAAATTCATCTTCTATCTTCATACTTTGATGTTTACAACTTAATATCTTGAGCTACTTGAAAGTCCAATAAAAACTCTCTTTTGCATATCATACATCATTCTACTTTTTTTTATTTCACTTTCAAAGGTCTTTTTCCAAGTCTTATTTTTCCTTTGGTCTCACCAGTACAACACTCGCGCTAAGAGAATAATGGAGAATATCAAGAAAGAGGTTTATGAACTCTGCAGAAATATGATTACCTTGAAAGCTAGTATGGAGCACTTAACCGGTTTGGTTGAAATTTTGGTTGCCGCCCAAGTTAATCCTTCTAGGAAGGAAGAAGCGATGACAAAGGTCTTCACTGAAACTCTGAAATCATTCATTCATGAGAAGATGATAATTAATGTGCTGAAGAGTAAACACGATTGATGGTAACTTTGAGTTTTCAAGGATGTTTTCGATGATTCAAGTCCAGATGGAAAACCTTCCTAGATTATTAACTTATTTCTTCTTTTTGTGATTTTTTTTGTTTATCAAAACATTGTTTGCATGTAAGAACTTGTTTACATCTGAATGATTGTCTTAATACAATGAGTATGTTTGTCTTGAAGAAATTCATTTATTTAACTCATATTTGTTTTCAAATTTTAAATTTCTTTTTGCATTATGATACCAACTTATTGCCCATTCTCTTGCCTAGGCAGAGGTTGAAGGGAGGATGATGATCTGAAAAACACAAAATCTCTGGTTGCATGCTTTTTGAATAAAATCTTGCTGACGATGTACAGGCATTGTTTCAAATTCCTAAACACCGGAGATATAAGGAAGATAATCCTTTGCTAACCCCTTTTGAGCCTTGAAGTAGGAGTTTCTTTTTCTATACGAAAAAACCCTCAAAATTTAACCTCGGGCAGGGTAGTTTTCAGTTAATCTGATTGAGTGTTCAAAATTCATAAGGAAGATATTTCTGAAGTTCAACTACGAAGGCTATCCTTTATGTATAATGAATCCAGAAGATGTAGAACCATAATGTTATCTCTCATTCGTCAAGAAACGAGGCAATCACAATCCTCTCAACCAGTAAAGACAAGCTAATGTCACACATTTTGTTCAAAAGTCAAAAATCAAGAGAAAAAAAAGCCTGCTAAGTCGAAAACTTGAAAACGTGCGGCTTAGGCAAAAATTAAGGCATCCCGCTGGACTATCAATTCAAAAGAATTAGTCCAGGCAAAAGTTAGGGAAAATAAAATTGCAAAGAAAGGACTACAAAGAAAAGTCCTCAGCAAAGAACAAATTGGTGACTACAAACACGAAGACATAAGGGTGGTTTCTACTCCGAAAGCCTCGTCGTTTCCTTAACCGTCACAAAATGCTTTTGAGAGATGAACACTCATATTGAATTAACTGAACATAGGGTTGGAGAACATCATGAAGAATGGGCGGGCACCTATAAATTTTGAGCCTTAAAAAAATATTTTTTCTAAAAACCATGAACCAGGCCACGTTACAACCCTCAAAAGTCCTAATTGAAGCAAGGTTATTTTGAAAGCATACTTAAATGAGATAGTGTTCCTGACTCCCATGAATGTTCTAAATAGTTATGTTGGTATCATATGTTTTTCCTACACAAAAATAAATGGTGCTCTAACTCGCAAAATTTGTGCGATATCTTTCAAAATCTTTAAGACTTACATAACTGTTGCATTAGAATTTTCATTCTCATAATAAAAATTTTCTAACTGCAAAACATTTGTTTGATATCAAGGAAGCTCACATATAAGCACTAGTGATGAGTATGTTCTTTTAAGGCTTGAAACTATGTTGAGTAATTGGCGAATCATTTCAAGAAAAAATCATATCCAAGGGCATGTCACCTGAAGACCGTAAGCACGAACATGTTGCTTCTCCTAGTTAATGCTTTCCCAACTTGTTTACTCTTTTGGGGCAAAATTTGAAGACTTTGTTGTGCTAACTACAGTCAATCTGGGGTAATCACATCGAGATTTGACGAATCTCTAAGAGTTTGAAGACACCAGAGCATGGTGAATGCCAGGTCTTTTGTAAAATCCTCTTGAGACGATTTCTCCTTATCAACCATATAGCTTGGGGAATTTTAGAAGTGAAGTTAGTCGCAAGAATTGTCATGCAACATGCAGCTTATCAGCAGTAAACTTGGGGCATCCAAAATTAGTCCCAGGGGCAATCCAGATTTATTAAGATATGTGATATGTTTTGCACACATTATCAGAGGGTGGTGTTCCCAGTATCTCCAACTAAGCATGACTTTTTCCAGCTGAAACATTGTTTGTGTTGTTATCCTTTCAATGGATTGTTTGCGATAGAAGACTGGACTTTGGGTTTTCTACCTGAAAATATCTTCCCCTCCATAGATATTTAAGCCTTGTAAAAGGACTTTGCTCCAATGATGGCTTTTGTTTTTATCTCCAGTAATATTCCCATCTTGTTGAGATTAGCTGAGTGTTGGGTTGTGCTGTGATGTCTTATCATCTTCTGTCTGTCTCCTCTATTTGTTTTGTCAGCATATACATGACATTCATTTATTCATTCACACTTGCATCATGCACACACATTGATATTTTTTGATGTTCTTGATCTGTATACTTTGGTTATCGTATTTCCTCTCCTCAAATAGAGTGTCAACTTAAGCAGAAAGTGTATCCTTTCTAATTCCCCACTGAGTTTATTCCTCATCTGGTAAGGTCTTGTTTGACTATTTTCTCTCCAGTTTATTCCTGGATTGAGCTTTGTCTCTTGTGAACGATACCCTGTGGATCTCTCTAGACTGTGAAACCTAGATAAAGAGTGCATTGATCTTGCGTATGTAAATACTTGGTCTCCTCACGAAGAATTTATTCATGGTTCCCCATTGAAGATGAACTTTATTCCCTAGTAGTGTTATCATAACCTTCTTCTGGAATATCGACGTGACAACAAGCGACTGACTCTTTATTTGAGCAGTTTGATTATATCTGAATTTCTTTATGTTATGACAAATGGCGGTCTCTTCATGAGCAGTTTGTCCATCCCCGATGAAATTATTGATTTTCACCTCCAACAATATCTTCACGATATTTTGTTGGTATCTTTGAGAAAACAGCAAGCGGCGGTCTCTTCATGAGCAACTTGTATGTTATTGATACCTTTGAGAAAACAGCAAGCGACGGTCTCTTCATGAGCAACTTGTGTGTTATTGTTCTCTTGAAAAACAGCAAGTGGCAGTCTCTTCATGAGCAACTTGTATGTTATGGATACCTTTTTTAAAAACAACAAGCGATGGTCTCTTCATGAGCAACTTGTGTGTTATTGTTCTCTTGAAAAACAGCAAGCGGCGGTCTCTTCATGAGCAACTTGTGTGTTATTGTTCTCTTGAAAAATAGCAAGCGGCAATCTCTTCATGAGTAACTTGTATGTTATTGATACCTTTGAAAAAACAGCAAGCGGCGGTCTCTTCATGAGCAACTTGTATGTTATTTATATCTTTGAAAAAACAGCAAGCGGCGGTCTCTTCATGAGTAACTTGTGTGTTATTGTTCTCTTGAAAAACAGCAAGCAGCGGTCTCTTCATGAGCAACTTGTATGTTATTGATACCTTAGAGAAAACAGCAAGCGGCGGTCTCTTCATGAGCAACTTGTATGTTATTGATACCTTAGAGAAAACAGCAAGCGGCGGTCTCTTCATGAGCAACTTGTATGTTGTTGTCACCTTTGAAAACAGCAAGCGGCGGTCTCTTCATGAGTAACTTGTATGTTATTGTTACCTTTGAAAAAACAGCAAGCGATGGTCTCTTCATGAGCAACTTGTGTGTTATTGTTCTCTTGAAAAACAGCAAGCGGCGGTCTCTTCATGAGCAACTTGTATGTTATTGACACCTTTGAAAGGAATCAAGTAGCAGCCTCTTTATTTGAGTAGCTTGTGTATCCCCAACAATAATGCAAACGACACCTCTTCGGAAAAATTCCATGGGGAAGTTTGTATTTTATCCTTTTCAAGCGATATCTTGGTTAAAGAAGAAATATGTTACCGTTCTTGGTGAAATTCAGAAGTCAGAGACGTTTATTTCCAGTCTCAGTACTGATGTCAATCATTTTCTTTTCCAGTTTCAATACTTATGTAAATCATTTCCTTCTCCAGTCTCAGTACTGATGTAAATCATTTCTTTTCCAGTCTCAACACTGATGTAAATCATTCATTTCTTCCCTCAAAGTTATTCTCTAATAAGAGTCTTTCATTTTAAGTCTATGACTCTGTTTCCTCGGTGGAGTTATAATCTGTTCCCCTGTGGGATTACTGTATAATGTGTTTGGTTTTTCCAGCAGTAGTTTGTCTCATACGGCATCATTCCTCATTAAATTCAAAATATTCCATTCGTATCAGATCATAAACATAATTGCGGTATCTTAAGGCCAAAAATTGTGTATTCTATATTTAAGTCCCTTCAATCTCGTCGAAATGAAGATCCCAATCTTCATATCTCCAGATAGAAGAAACTTAAATAGGGGCAGCTGTCATACCCCAATTTTTGACCTAAGAACCCATTTTTATTTTTATACAAAAGTCAAGGTCACTAAATACAGTCGGTTTTAACCTCTCACCTTCGAGCATTGATTATGCAGAAATTGTGAAGTGTTTTGAACATTCTTAGCCTATGTATCACTAACTTCTAATCAAGCACGAAATGTGTGTTTTTTTTGTTTCTTTGATTTCATGTGCTGACAGGACTCCTTCGATTCAGCCTTTTGATTGGACAAGTTTACTGCCTGCAAGCCTGCTTCGACTGGACAAGTTTACTGCCTACAAACATGCTTCGATTGGGCAACATTGCTTCCTTCAAACACGGGCTTTCAATTGGGCAATATGTTTGTTTCAATCCACATGCTTCGATTGGGCAACATTGCTTCCTTCTAACACTGGATTTCGATTGGGCAATATCTTTGTTTCGATCCACATGCTTCGATTGGGCAACATTGCTTCCTTCGAACACGGGATTTCGATTGGGCAATATGTTTGTTTCGATCCACATGCTTCGATTGGGCAACATTGCTTCCTTCGAACACGGGCTTTCGATTGGGCAATATGTTTGTTTCAATCCACATGCTTCGATTGGGCAACATTGCTTCCTTCGAACACGGGCTTTCGATTGGGCAATATATTTGTTTCGATCCAAGATTCGTTTGGGCATGTGGCTCCCTTCGTGCAACTATTTGTTTGAGCATTGACCTTTTTGGGTGCTTGCTTGGAGTCACAAAGTTTAGACCTCCTCCATGCAGGCTTCGACTATGTTTGTACTAGCTTCGACTGGACAACATTTCTCTTTAGTATGCTGCATTTCCATCCTTGACAAACTTCAGCACATGGTTGATGGCCCCCCTCAAAAGACATATAGTGGTGGACTTGAGGGGCATATATATGAGTCCCTGTCGAAGGGTACGCCTTACTAGTCCATTCGAAGCACACATTTGGCCCCTTCAAATGATGCACAAAGATGATTCGTTCGAAGGACACTTGTTGGAGGAAAGTCAAACAATGTGTTGGAAGAAGAATCTGGTCGAAGGAGGGTCAAAATGAAAGGATAAAATATTCAAAGATGCTTGCTGCCAAGTTCAGACATGGTACACTGGCCAAAACTACTGCATAACAGTCCTGAAACACTGCCCCATTCTTGCACCGAAATGGCAATAAAGCACTGTCCCTCAAAGGCTACAAAGAGCAATTTACTCAAATTGTTCAAATTATTTTGTTTTCCCTCCAAAAGCTTCAGCCCACTTTGCCTATAAATAAGAGGCTCCAACACATGATTAAGAGAGGATCTTGGGACCAGAGGAACGAATCCTCCAAATTTTCTCAAACACAACAAAACTCTCAAGTTCATCAACACTTGAGAAATCAAAAAAACCCAGAATCCCAAACACTCACCTCTTTCGATTCTGAAGAACACCCCACACATAGAAGTTTGTTCAAACTCAAAGACAACCTTTTGTGACAACCCTTCGAACCAAAAGCAAACCCCCTGTGACTATTCTTCGAATTCCAGAAACGTCCAGGTAGAAGTTTAAGTTCGAATCCCACATCCATTCAAGGCCTGAAGCAAAGTAAGTTATTCTTACCTTTGAACTTTTCGTTTCATGGCATGTAAATAATCTTTTCGTTCGTTTCAAACATGTACATATCACTGTTCCTTTCGTTTCCACCCTTTTTAACATATTTTTTAGAGCTGAGCCTTTCATTTTGCTTTCTGTTTACCTGAACTTGCTTTAACTATTAAACTGTTTACAAGACAAATACTAGCATGGCCTCAGGCCATGTTGCCATTTAATGCTTGAAATGAAAGAAACATAAGACAGGAGTATGAAACGAAGCCTTTGGTTTCCACACTGACTTCCAGGCCCAGCCAGAGACACGCTCACACTGATTTCACTGGCCCAATCGAAGAAGGTAACAAGGCAGAAAGGCCCAGCCAGAGGCACACTTGCACTAAGTCCAGGCTCAGACGAAAGGCACTCCCATGCTGGTGCCAGCCTCCAATCGAAGTACATGACCTGACTGGTGCCAAAGCCCAATCGAAGGCCATGACCTCACTGGTTCGAACTCCCAATCGAAGGAGGCCAATAGAATGCAAATCGAAGGCTGCTACTGCCTGGGTTGAAAGACACTCATTTTTCTTACTTTTATCTTATTTTTTCCTTCATATTTTTTATGCCTTTCGATACGGTTGTAATAGCGTAGGATTTTATCTTTCTGCATTTTATTTACTTTGTACAAATGCTAGTAATTAGGCGTGTATGGCAAGATAAAATCAACAAGTAAACAAACTAAAAAAATCCAAAAAAAACACTCTTTAATCCTTACTTGAATATATCTTTAAACCCTCAAAACACTCAACAAATCAAAACTCCCCCCAAGGGCATGTTATCTCCGTTCTACTGCGATACCGACCGTGCCTATTGCTAGAATGCGTACGTTAATGTCACCCACTAAAAAACACAAACAAATCAACTTTTTTTTCTAGAGGAACTACGGTGTTTTGATTCCTTCATTGGATACGTAGGCAAAGGGTCGCGAAACCCTCACAAACGTAATAATAAAAACTCATTTCTTTCCCCTTAAGAAAACATAGTTGTAGATAAATACACCCTTGTATATAACAAACAATTTAAACCAAAAAACAAATATTTCAAAAGGTTCCCGCGGAGTACCGCAGATGCATTGGGTGCTAATACCTTCCCATTGCATAACCAACCCCCGAACTCTAGATCTCTTTTCAAAAATGCATTGTATTTTCATTACTTTTAAGCTATTTTACATTGCATATTTAAGGGTTTTATTTCGCTCTTTTCCCTTTTCCCTTGGAAATAATAAAACGCAGTGGCGACTCTTGCTTTTGCGAGTCGAGTTAATTAATAGCTCGATCTCTGATTTTCACCGCTACAGAATTGGCGACTCTGCTGGGGAAAGATTGACCTCTTGCTGGTCCATCCCTAAATGGGTTAAGCCTAATTTGTCATATCTGTTTTTTATTTATTATTACTTGTTTGTTTGATTATGTGTTTATATTGTGGTTATTTGGGTTTTTGCCATGGACAAGTCCTATACCCGGACTAAGTTACACTTAGGAATAGGACGGGTGGTATAGTCATGTTAACTTTGAGGGAGTAATCCCGAAGAAGGGGGCATGAAATCCCCCACTCAGTGGAATCCCCTTTGAACGTAGTATTTGTTTACCGAGTAATCAGGAAGACGTTATTGGTTTCGACCTGGGAGCCAGAGAAGCTAAGAACTGTAGAACCCTTAACCCATCTTGGCCTCTTAGGTGTAGTGCGGAGACTATAACGGAGTAATCCGGAAGTAGTTTTCACGCGATGCTGCACTCAGACGAGTTTCTCTTGAGAATATTGCTAATTACTGAGTAATCGGGACGTTGGTAATATCCGAAGGAGGAATGTAGACTCTGGGAACTTTTAGAACCTTGTTTTACAGGTGTGATTAAACATTTAGTACATACCTCGGGGATGTTTTTTACCTTTGACTCCATGCTCGTGACGTTGAACCTTTCGACTTTATTTGTGACCTTGCTTGTGGTTGTTGCATATCCATGCCTTCATGCATCCATAAAACCCTTTTCACTCTATTTTCAAGAAATTTGGAAGTCTTTCTTTGTAAACATCACAAGTTTCGTCAAGCTCAATGGATCTTGGGTGTTGATGGGGTGAAAACCCTAATCCACCAAAATGGATGATTGATCTTGATGATAACTTGATCAACGCTTTGGTCCAATTTAAAATTCATCTTCTATCTTCATACTTTGATGTTTACAACTTAATATCTTGAGCTCCTTGAAAGTCCAATAAAAACTCTCTTTTACATATCATACATCATTCTACATTTTTTTGTTTTACTTTCAAAGGTCTTTTTCCAAGTCTTATTTTTCCTTTGGTCTCACCAGTACAACACTCGCGCTAAGAGAACAATGGAGAATATCAAGAAAGAGGTTTCTGAACTCTGCAGAAAGATGATTACTTTGAAAGCTAGTATGGAACACTTAACCGGTTTGGTTGAAATTTTGGTTGCCGCCCAAGTTAATCCTTCTAGGAAGGAAGAAGCGATGACAAAGTTCTTCACTGAAACTCTGAAATCATTCATTCATGAGAAGATGATAATTAATGTGCTGAAGAGTAAACACGATTGATGGTAACTTTGAGTTTTGAAGGATGTTTTCGGTGATTCAAGTCCAGATGGAAAGCCTTCCCATATTATTAACTTATTTCTTCTTTTTGTGATTTTTTTTGTTTATCAAAACATTGTTTGCATGTAAGAACTTGTTTACATCTGAATGATTGTCTTAATACAATGAGTATGTTTGTCTTGAAGAAATTTATTTGTTTCACTCATATTTGTTTTCAAATTTTAAATTTCTTTTTGCATTATGATACCAACTTGTTGCCCATTCTCTTGCCTAGGCAGAGGTTGAAGGGAGGATGATGATCTGAAAAACACAAAATCTCTGGTTACATGCTTTTTGAATAAAATCTTGCTGATGATGTACAGGCATTGTTTCAAATCCCTAAACACCGGAGATATAAGGAAGATAATCCTTTTCTAACCCCTTTTGAGCCTTGAAGTAGGAGTTTCTTTTTCTATACGAAAAAACCCTCAAAATTTAACCTGGGGCAGGGTAGTTTTCAGTTAATCTGATTGAGTGTTCAAAATTCATAAGGAAGATATTTCTAAAGTTAAACTACGAAGGCTATCCTTCATGTATAATGAATCTAGAAGATGTGGAACCATAATGTTATCCCTTATTCGTCAAGAAACGAGGCAATCACAATCCTCTCAACCAGTAAAGACAAGCTAATGTCACACATTTTGTTCAAAAGTCAAAAATCAAGAGAAAAAAAAGCCTGCTAAGTCGAAAACTTGAAAACGTGCGGCTTAGGCAAAAATTAAGGCATCCCGCTGGACTATCAATTCAAAAGAATTAGTCCAGGAAAAAGTTAGGGAAAATAAAATTGCAAAGAAAGGACTACAAAGAAAAGTCCTCAGCAAAGAACAAATTGGTGACTACAAACACGAAGACATAAGGGTGGTTTCTACTCCGAAAGCCTCGTCGTTTCCTTAACCGTCACAAAATCCTTTTGAGAGATGAACACTCATATTGAATTAACTGAACATAGGGTTGGAGAACATCATGAAGAATGGGCGGGCACCTATAAATTTTGAGCCTTAAAAAAATATTTTTTCTAAAAACCATGAACCATGCCACGTTACAACCCTCAAAAGTCCTAATTGAAGCAAGGTTATTTTGAAAGCATACTTCAATGAGATAGTGTTCCTGACTCCCATGAATGTTCTAAATAGTTATGTTGGTATCATATGTTTTTCCTACACAAAAATAAATGGTGCTCTAACTTGCAAAATTTGTGCGATATCTTTTCAAAATCTTCAAGACTTACATAACTGTTGCATTAGAATTTTCATTCTCATAATAAAATTTTTCTAACTGCAAAACATTTGTTTGATATCAAGGAAGCTCACATATAAGCACTAGTGATGAGTTTATTCTTTTAAGGCTCGAAACTATATTGAGTAATTGGCGAATCATTTCAAGAAAAAATCATATCCAGGGGCATGTCACCTGAAGACCGTAAGCACGAACATGTTGCTTCTCCTAGTTAATGCTTTCCCAACTTGTTTACTCTTTTGGGGAAAAATTTGAAGACTTTGTTGTGCCAACTACAGTCAATCCGGGGCAATCACATCGAGATTTGACGAATCTCTAAGAGTTTGAAGACACCAGAGCATGGTGAATTCCAGGTCTTTTGTAAAATCCTCTTGAGACGATTTCTCCTTATCAACCATATAGCTTGGGGCATTTTAGAAGTGAAGTTATTCGCAAGAATTTTCGTGCAACATGCAGCTTATCAGCAGTAAACTTGGGGCATCCAAAATTAGTCCCAGGGGCAATCCAGATTTGTTAAGATATGTGATATGTTTTGCACACATTATCAGAGGGTGGTGTTCCCAGTATCTCCAGCTAAGCATGACTTTTTCCAACTGAAACATTGTTTGTGTTGCTATCCTTTCAATGGATTGTTTGTGATAGAAGACTGGACTTTGGGTTTTCTACCTGAAAATATCTTCCCCTCCATAGATATTTAAGCCTTGTAAAAGGACTTTGCTCCAATGATGGCTTTTGTTTTTATCTCCAGTAATGTTCCCATCTTGTTGAGATTAGCTGAGTGTCGGGTTGTGTTGTGATGTCTTATCATCTTCTGTCCGTCTCCTCTATTTGTTTTGTCGGCATATACATGACATTCATTTATTCATTCACACTTGCATCATGCACACACATTGATATTTGTTGATGTTCTTGATCTGTATACTTTGGTTATCGTATTTCCTCTCCTCAAATAGAGTGTCAACTTAAGCATAAAGTGTATCCTTTCTAATTCCCCACTGAGTTTATTCCTCATCTGGTAAGGTCTTGTTTGACTATTTTCTCTCCAGTTTATTCTTGGATTGAGCTTTGTCTCTTGTGAACGATACCCTGTGGATCTCTCTAGACTGTGAAACCTAGATAAAGAGTGCATTGATCTTGCGTATGTAAATACTTGGTCTCCTCACGAAGAATTTATTCATGGTTCCCCATTGAAGATGAACTTTATTCCCTAGTAGTGTTATCATAACCTTCTTCTGGAATATCGACGTGACAACAAGTGACTGACTCTTTATTTGAGCAGTTTGATTATATCTGAATTTCTTTATGTTATGACAAATGGCGGTCTCTTCATGAGCAGTTTGTCCATCCCCGATGAAATTATTGATTTTCACCTCCAACAATATCTTCACGATATTTTGTTGGTATCTTTGAGAAAACAGCAAGCGGAAGTCTCTTCTTGAGCAACTTGTATGTTATTGATACCTTTGAGAAAACAGCAAGCGGCGGTCTCTTCATGAGCAACTTGTGTGTTATTGTTCTCTTGAAAAACAGCAAGCGGCGGTCTCTTCATGAGCAACTTGTATGTTATGGATACCTTTTTGAAAAACAATAAGCGGCGGTCTCTTCATGAGCAACTTGTTTGTTATTGTTCTCTTGAAAAATAGCAAGCGGCGGTCTCTTCATGAGCAACTTGTGTGTTATTGTTCTCTTGAAAAACAACAAGCGGCGGTCTCTTCATGAGCAACTTGTATGTTATTGATATCTTTGAAAAAACAGCAAGTGGCGGTCTCTTCATGAGCAACTTGTATGTTATTTATATCTTTGAAAAAACAGCAAGTGGCGGTCTCTTCATGAGCAACTTGTGTGTTATTGTTCTCTTGAAAAACAGCAAGCGGCGGTCTCTTCATGAGCAACTTGTATGTTATTGATACCTTAGAGAAAACAACAAGCGACGGTCTCTTCATGAGCAACTTGTATGTTATTGATACCTTAGAGAAAACAGCAAGCGGCGGTCTCTTCATGAGAAACTTGTATGTTATTGTCACCTTTGAAAACAGCAAGCGGCGGTCTCTTCATAAGCAACTTGTATGTTATTGTTACCTTTGAAAAAACAGCAAGCGGCGGTCTCTTCATGAGCAACTTGTATGTTATTGTTCTCTTGAAAAACAACAAGCGGCGGTCTCTTCATGAGCAACTTGTATGTTATTGACACCTTTGAAAGGAGGGTATTCTCTCGACCTTGGTCCAGTTCTATGATCCGGTGTATCACTGCTTTACTTTTCCCGATTATCAGTTGATGCCAACACTGGAGGAGTATTCCTATCTATTGGATTTACCTGTTACCGATCGTATTCCTTTTACTGGTTTGGAGGGTGAGCCAAAACCACATGAGATTGCTGCTTTGATTCATCTAGGGAAGTCTGAGGTGGAAGCCCATATGACTACCAAAGGAGGGATTAGAGGATTACCAGCTCAGTTCTTATTGGAGAAAGCTCGTTACTTTGCCAGGATGAAGAGTAAGGTTGCTTTTGAGGCCATCTTTGCTTTACTCGCCTATGGATTATTCTTATTCCCTAATGTGGACAAGTTTGTCGACATTAACGCTATCAGGATTTTCATGATTGAAAACCCGGTTCCTACATTGTTGGGTGATGCTTATTACTCTGTTCATCTTAGGAGTTCCTATCATGGGGGAATGATTATCTATTGCACACCTCTGTTGTACCGGTGGTTTATCTCTCATATGCCTCAGTCTGATGCTTTTTGGGATGTCAAGAAGGAACCACGTTGGGCTCCTAAGATTATGGCACTTACTCACTCGGATATTGATTGGTATCATCGAGCTTACCAGGATGTGGAGATTATTGATAGTTGTGGTAGTTTCCCCAATGTGCCTCTTCTTAGTACAAAGGGAGGAATTAACTATAACCCTGTTCTTGCACGACGACAACTTGGTTACACGATGAGGGATAAACCAAATAGTATTCATTTGAGTAGTTTATTTCTGAAGGAAGGAGAAGACCACATGGAAGCTAAGGAGAAGATTGCGAAAGCTTGGCGTCACATCCATAAGAAGAGTAGGAAGGATTTGGTACCTAGAGGTGTTGTTTCTTTGGAGCCATATCTTCAGTGGGTCCGATCGAGAGCCATTCAGTTGAAGATGCCGTATGCTCGGGAGACACCCATGCCTGATTTGTTTGTGAAGACCACTCCTCCTGTATCAGATGACCTAGAAGAGCTGCAGCTTGCTTTGGTTAGGATGCAATAGGAAAGGGATGCTTGGAAGAACAAATTCCAGACTTTAGAGAGTTCCTACAGAGCATACCTGAAGGAGAAAGGTGATTTGATCGAGATCCTTGAGAGTCGAGCAGTGGAGTCTATGGAGAGGAAAGGGGATTTATTTTCTCCTAGGCCTCAAATAGGTGTTGATTACTCACTTCCTGCTTCAGATGATTGGGAGGAGGTTTCCATCAGACAGGTGGAAGAAAACCAGAGGTTGAGGGCTCAGATCGCCAGGCTCACAGGGAAGCGCTAGTGTACAGATTGATCTCCATTAGTTCCTCTTCTTAGGATTTTAGATTGTATTTTCATCTTGTACTTGGGATCATTCAAACTTGTAATCCATTTTGAAGCTATTATAATAAAAAAAATTCAGTATTTCAAATGTTTTATTACCTGGATGTTTGCAATATAAATCTTAAATCCCTTGAAATATTAAAGGGTTAATACCTATTTTCACCCCTGACATATGGGGTGTATTTGAAAAATCCCCCTGCCAAAAAAAAGTTCCAATTGTTACCTTGACAAATTTTAAAAGTTTCAGTTTTTACCTTGAGGATGCCACATCACCTAAAAGGCTGATGTGGCTTATATTTTTGTTATATTTTTATTATTATTTTAATGACATGGCTTGATTAGTTGTCATTTTTAATTAATTTTTAATTTTTAATTCCATATGGCATTTATATTAATATTTTATTAATTGAGTGTTAATTCAAAGTTAAAATTTTTTTGTCCTTCAACAGGAATCAAACCATGGACATACTGTCTGCAGCGCTTCTTACCACTAGACCAATGTATTTTCTTAGTTACATATATGCATCAATAAATATTCATATCATTAACATATTAATTACAATTATCAATAAATTTTCTTAACTAGTTGGTTTAAATAATTTTTAAAAAAATGTTTTACATATTTTATCTTTTTACTGTAACTTTTTTTAAATTTTAAATTTTTAAAATTAAAAGATTAATTTTAACATCAACTAACTTAAATATAAAATCAAAATATTAAAAACAATCAGTTTTATTTACGAAAAAATATTTAAAGTAATTTTAAATTTAAAATAATTTTAAATTTAAGTGATTTTTGAAAATTTAAAATTTAAAAAAAGTTACAGTAAAAAGATAAAATATGTAAAACATTTTTAAAAATTATTTAAAGAAAATAAATAATTTAAAAAGTTTTTTTTTAAAAATTGTTTAGCTTTAAAAAGTTATTTTCTTTTAAATAATTATTATAAAAATTTTCAACTTATTTTTTTAAAATTAAAAGATTAATTTTAACAACAACTAACTTAAATATAAAATCAAAATATTAAAAACAATCAGTTTTATTTACGAAAAAATATTTAAAGTAATTTTAAATTTAAAATAATTTTAAATTTAAGTGATTTTTGAAAATTTAAAATTTAAAAAAAGTTACAGTAAAAATATAAAATATGTAAAACATTTTTTTTAAAATTATTTAAAGAAAATAAATAATTTAAAAAGTTTTTTTTAAAAATTGTTTAGCTTTAAAAAGTTATTTTCTTTTAAATAATTATTATAAAATTTTTCAACTTATTTTTTTAAAATTAAAAGATTAATTTTAACATCAACTAACTTAAATATAAAATCAAAATATTAAAAACAATCAGTTTTATTTACGAAAAAATATTTAAAGTAATTTTAAATTTAAAAAATTTAAAAAAAGTTACAGTAAAAAGATAAAATATGTAAAACATTTTTTTAAAAATTATTTAAACCAACTAGTTAAGAAAATTTATTGATAATTGTAATTAATATGTTAATGATATGAATATTTATTGATGCATATTTGTAACAAAGAAAATGCATTGGTCTAGTGGTAAGAAGCGTTCACTGCAGACAGTATGTCCATGGTTTGATTCCTGTTGAAGGACAAAAAAATTTTAACTTTGAATTAACACTCAATTAATAAAATATTAATATAAATGCCATATGGAATTAAAAATTAATTAAAAATGACAACTAATCAAGCCATGTCATTAAAATAATAATAAAAATATAACAAAAATATAAGCCACTTCAGCCTTTTAGGTGATGTGGCATCCTCAAGGTAAAAACTGAAACTTTTAAAATTTGTCAAGGTAACAATTGGAACTTTTTTTTTGGCAGGGGGTTTTTTCAAATACACCCCATATGTCAGGAGTGAAAATAAGTA
The DNA here is from genome assembly GCA_948472305.1 of Vicia faba. Classification (NCBI taxonomy): domain Eukaryota; kingdom Viridiplantae; phylum Streptophyta; class Magnoliopsida; order Fabales; family Fabaceae; genus Vicia; species Vicia faba. The sequence continues at coordinate 573,995,036 of OX451738.1, forward strand.
TTAACCCAATATTAAATGATAAAATAAAAATAATCATATGCGTTGCATATCATGCATCATTTTGTACATATTTCTTACATTTGTTATGCATATCCAGGTGTCTTACCCAGTTTCTTTGCTTCACTCAGCAAGCTGACTCATCACTACAACACTCGGGCTAACTTTAAAAAGAAGATGGACAACTTAGAACAGGAGAATCGCGAGCTGCACGAAGAAGTTTCTGCTTTGAAGGCTGGCTTGGCCAATTTGACTGCTCTGATGGAAACTCTGGTGGTTGCTCAGAATTAGCCACCGAGTGTTCAACCTCAATCAACAAGGGCAAATGCTGAAGTTCCTACTGTTCCTGTATCCACTACTTCGGCTGTTGTTCAAAACCGTATGCCTCAGGGTTATCCGTGGGGAATGCCAGAGAATTTTGCACCTGAAGGTTTCAATCTTGACCCTCAAGATGCTCCAGTGGTTCAAAATGTTATTACTCCTGCACCTCCTGTGGTGCATACTGTTCCTGCTGCACCTCCTTCGGTGAATTTGGTTCCATTTGTCAATGAAGATATATGTCGTCCTTTCCCTCTGCCGAGTGAAGACTTGGGTATTTATGACAAAATGGATGATTTCCAAGAGTAATTTGATAGAATGCAAAGAGAGATGAAGGCTCTTAGGGGAAAAGAGCTATTTGGGAAGAATGTGAATGAGCTGTGTTTGGTCCCTAATGTTAAAGTGCCTGCTAAGTTCAAGGTCCCGGAGTTTGAAAAGTACAAGGGCAACATTTGCCCTCGTGCTCATTTGGTGATGTATGTGAGGAGAATGTCTACCCATACTGATGATCAGCGTCTACTGATTCACTTTTTTCAGGATAGTCTGGCCGGTGCTGCGTTGAAATGGTACAAGAGTTTAGACAGCGTCAACGTCCATACTTTTAATGATTTGGGAGAAGCATTCATTAAACAATACAAGTACAATGTGGACATGGCGCCTGACCGTGACCAGCTTAGGGCCATGGTTCAGAAGGACATAGAATCGTTCAAAGAGTATGCACAGAGATGGCGCGAAGTGGCTGCACAAGTGATTCCGCCCATGGAAGAGAAAGAAATGACTAAGATTTTTCTGAAGACGCTGGGAGCTTTCTACTACGAAAGAATGGTAGCAAGTGCCCCAAGTGATTTTATAGAAATGGTAGGAATGGGCGTCTGCTTAGAAGAGGCAATAAGAGAGGGCCGTTTGACAAAAGGTGAAGGATCTGGAGGTGTGAAAAAGCCAGCTTATGGGTTTACAAAGAAGAAAGAGGGAGATGCAAATGATGTTATGCAAGAGAGAAGGGTAAAAGCCCCTAGAAAGAATTATCAGCGTCATCAGTAAGTTGCCTCAGTTACTCCTGTTATGAATGTCGCTCCGACTACTGCTGCTTATCAGAGACCGTCCCAACAGGGGAGTCAAGGATGTAATCAGAGAAGGGAGAATTATGATCCTATTCCCATGAGCTATGCAGAGCTACTACCAGCATTGGTTCAGAAGAAGTTGGTCCAGACACGACCACCTCCCGCTGTACCATCACCATTGCCTTGGTATTACAAAGCAGACCAGACGTGTGCCTTTCATCAGGGAGCACTAGGTCATAGTGTTGAGAATTGTTATCCTTTGAGGACTGAAGTGCAAAGGTTGGTGAAGTCTGGAATTTTATCTTTCAAAGATGTGGGACCTAATGTGAAAGACAATCCTCTACCCAAGCACGGGGGAGTGAATGCTGTAAATTGGCACTGCGATAGTTTAGATACGCGAGAAGGGATGGTCCTCATGATACACTTATCCAAGGAATCACCTTCGACTATGAGAATGATGCCCAGGGTTATCGTAAAAGGTTCATGCGAGCTTGGGGCATGGTACATAGAGTTGATAGCAAGACACCGGGGTACAAGAATTTAATCCCTCTTGAGCCTTATCTCAAATGGGTACGAGCCCGTGCTCAAAGTCTTATGATGTCTTACCCCGCCATCCTACCCATGATTATGGAACCGGTTGCTAAATTAGACACTTCTTATCTTGTTCTTCACCCTGACATGCCAACTGATCATGAGGAGTTACAAAAATCCTGGGTTCAACTTAAGGAGGAGCGGGATACGTTTGAAGCTCAATTTTACGCCAGCGAGAAGAAAGTCATGGAACTCACTAGGCTACTTCATGAAGAGAGGAATATAAACTCCTACATTGCACCAAAGAGGATGTGCTTATGGGAAACCTAATTTTCTTTTTGCTTTAAGTCTTATTTTGTTTGATTGTAATCCTAAAGGGAACTCTTTGTAACAATTCGAACTTATTAATACAATTAACGTGTGTTTCTTTTGTTTAAGAAAATCAGAGTCTTTAGGAATCCTTGAAATCATTGCATACGCATATCATCCATGACATTTCATAAACAGGTTTCATAACATGTTTCTCATCTTCTTCGCTGTTATTTCAGCAATAATGACTTCAGAACAAAGTATCAAGGATCTCCAGGCACAAAATGCCCAATTTCAGCAAATGTTTGTAACTTTGGCTAAAGGGCAGGAAGATCTGAAGGCCATTATTCTGAAAGATAGAAAGAAGAAGGCGAGGAGGATCACTGGTGTCCTGAATCTGGGCAGAAGATTCAAGGGACCGTTGAAGCAACCGGTTGATCTGACCTCTTTATCTAAAGAAGGGGAGAACCAAGAGGGTGAAACAAGGGAGGAAGACCCAAGTCCAATGGTTTCTGAGGATGAATCTGATTACAATGATAAATAGTATCCTCCCACTGAGGATAAATACAAACAGTTAGAGGATCGTTTGAATGCAATGGAGATCCAAAGAGTACTAGGGCTTGATTTTGAAGAGCTGGGGTTGGTATTTGGGGTTGTCATCCCACCGAAGTTCAAGGATCTGGTATTTTCAAAGTATGATGGGGTTTCTTGTCCCAAGCTTCATCTCCGTTCTTATGTGAAGAAGATTCAGCCTCACACTGCTGATAGGAACTTGTGGGTCCATTTCTTCCAAGACAGTCTGTCCGAGACTCAGCTTGAGTGGTTCTATCAGCTGGAGGGAATCAATGTCCGCAACTGGGATGATCTGGATGCTGCTTTTTATAAGTAGTATCAATATAACGTTGACCTTGCTCCTACCCGTACTCAACTCCAGAGTATGTCTATGGGTGCAAGCGAAGGTTTTAAGGACTACGCTCAGAAGTGGATAGATTTGGCAGGGAGAGTCCAACCCCCTTTGTCTGATAGGGAGTTGGTAGACATGTTTCTTGGTACCTATATGGTCCGTTCTTTAATCACTTGATTGGTAGATCCTCAGTTGGTTTTACTGAGGTGATATTGACTAGAGAAACGGTGGAAGCTGGGATCCGACGTGGCAAGATCCAGAAAGACACCTCTTCAAGTATAGTGAAAAAGAAATTCACGGGTAAGAAGGAGGTCAATGCTATTTACAATCCAAGAAGTCAGAGAAGAACCGAGCACCGTCCAATGGTAGGCGCTGTGATGATACCCAAGCCTGGGGCTACTCTACAATGAAACAATCAGCCAAGGGTAGAAAGACCTCAAAGGCAATTTACCCGGATAAACATGACTCTGTCTCAAATATTTCCACAGTTATTAAAAAACAATCTGGTAACCCTACGGGAAGCTCCGAAGAACCCCAACACCATATCTCCTTGTTACAATCTAAACGCTCGATGTGCTTACCATTCTGAGAGTCTGGGCCATGATACAAACAACTGTTGGGCTCTAAAGAACAAGGTGCAGGATCTGATCGAGGCAAAGGAGATTGAATTCGACCCCCCTGAGACTCCCAACGTCATAACTACACCCATGCCCAAGCATGGCTCGGGAATCAATGCTATCGAGGTTGTCTCTATCACAGAAGATGCTGACAATGAGTATGACATGGATAGATGGATCTACCCTACTACCAACGGTGGACCTAGTAACTGGACGGCCAAATATTTTGTACCGATTACTTTTGTTCAGCAGTAATTGTCTTGCTTGTTTTTCGGATTTGTAATAAACAATATAAATTCTTTGGCCTTGTGCCTTACCTGAGGCACAATGGTTTATTTTTTAGGGTTATTATATGTCATTATCATATGTCATCAATAAAACATTGAACGTTCTTGCATACAAATTTTGTGCTCTCTGTTTTTCTTTTCTGCTTTTCACTTTATCAATACAACTATGTTCTTAGACACACTCACATATCAAACTGCAGATCCATATCTACTCTAGATCCCATTGATAACATTTCTACTATTGTCAGTTATAACTTTGAAAATCCGATCAACCAAGCCGAGGACGAAGGTGAGGAAGATTGTGAGGTACCTGGAGAACTTGCTAGACTGTTACAGCAGGAAGAGAGGGCTATACAGCCTCATGAAGAGCCATTTGAGACAATAAACTTGGGCACTGAGGTTGACAGAAAAGAATTCAAGATTGGCACAAATCTGGAGCTTGGTGTCAAACAGCGGTTGGTACAAATGTTGCACGATTATGTTGAGATCTTCGCCTGGTCGTATAAAGACATGTCGGGACTAGACACAGATATAGTGGTTCATCATCTGCCGACTAAAGAAGATTTCCCTCCGGTAAAGCAGAAGGCCCTTCCCATGCGCCCTGAAATGTAGGAGAAGATCAAAGCAGAGGTTATGAAGTAGTTCAATGTTGGGTTCTTAGTTGTCACCTCTTATCCCCAATGTGTGGCCAACATAGTGCCGGTGCTTAAAAAAGACGGTAAAGTACAAATGTGTGTGGACTACAGAGACCTGAATAGGGCGATCCCCAAGGATGACTTCCCCCTTCCCCACATCGATGTTCTGGTTGATAACATCGCACAGGACAAAATATTTTCCTTCATGGATGGTTTCTCTGGCTACAACTAGATCAAGATGGCACCCGAAGACATGGAGAAGACAAACTTCGTCACACAATGGGGGACTTTCTGTTACAAGGTGATGCCTTTTGGGTTGAAGAATGTTGGGGCAACCTATCAGCGAGCCATGGTCACTTTATTTCATGATATGATTCATCATGAGATACAGGTATATGTGGATGACATGATAGCCAGGTCTCAAACCGAGGAAGAGCACCTTGATCATCTACAAAAGTTATTTGATAGGTTGAGGACATACAAGTTAAGGTTAAATCTGAATAAGTGCACCTTCGGGGTAAGGTCTGGTAAACATATGGGGTTCATCGTCAATGACAAGGGCATTCAGGTGGACCCTGCAAAAGTAAAGGCTATACAAGAGATGCCGGCTCCCCTTACTGAGAAGGAAGTTAGAGGTTTCTTGGGACGCCTAAATTATATCGCCAGGTTCATTTCACATCTGGCTGCTACTTGTGAGTCGATCTTCAAACTCCTGAAGAAAGATCAAGTAGTAAAATGGAATGACGAATGCCAGACTGCTTTCAAAAGAATCAAGGAATACCTTTAAGAACCACCAATTCGGATGCCTCCAATGGAAGGAAGAACTTTGATAATGTAGTTAATGGTGTTAGACAATTCAATGGGGTGTGTGCTGGGATAACATGACGAGTCTGGACGAAAAGAGCATGCGATATACTACCTTAGCAAAAAGTTTACCAACTGTGAGACAAGATACTCACTGCTTGAGAAAACTTGCTACGTTTTGGCATGGGCTGCTCGCCGACTGAGACACTATATGTTGACCCACAATACTTTGTTGATATCTAAGATGGATCCAATCAAGTACATCTTCGAGAAGCCCGCTCTCTCCGGAAGAATAACAAGATGGCAGTTGATCTTAACCGAATACAATATCCAATATACAACCCAGAAAGCAATCAAGGGAAGTTTATTAACTGATCATTTGGCTTATCAAGCCGTGGATGATTACCAGTCCATGAATTTTGATTTCTCGGAAGAGAATATTATGCTAGTGACTGACTATGAAGAACCTGGACAGGATGAAGGACCTAAGAAGGATCCCGATAGACTATGGTTTTCGACGAAGCCTCAAACGCACTCGATAATGGCATTGGTGATGTAATCATATCTCCTAAAGGCTGTCATACTACTTTCACTGCCCGACTATACTTCAACTATACCAACAACATGGAGGACTATGAAGCATGCATCATGGGTATCAAAGCTTCTATTGACCTGAGGATCAAGTTCTTAAACACTTTCGGGGATTCAGCCTTGGTGATAAGTCAGATCAAAGGAGAATGGGATACGAAGCACCAGAATCTCATCCCGTACAAAGAGCACGTGTTGACATTGCTTTCACACTTTGAGGAGGTAACCTTTGAACATTTTCCACGAGAAGAGAATCAGTTAGCGGACGCGCTAGCTACTATGTCATATATGTTCAAGGTCAGGTGGGACAACGAAGCTCCCCATATCATTATCGAGAGGTTGGATGAACCACCGTACTGCTGTGAAATTGATATTGAAGAGGTAGCAGACAAACCTTGGTTTCACGAAGTAAAAAAGTATCTCGAGGCTCAAGAGTATCCCGAGGGGGCATCTATCAAGGATAAGAAGTTTCTGAGAAGGTTCTCCGCGAAATTCTTCCTCAGTAATGGAATCCTCTACAAACGCAACTGTTGTACCCCAAAATTTGCCCTCTCACTTATCAAGAATTTACTTACAAGATATCCTTGACTCACTACTGCATTAGGGTTTGATCAACTCAAGACACCTCCTTAAGCACTGATGACCAAAATTAGGGTTTGAGTTTGCACAAGGATTTTTGAACTTTCTATGCCCCATATGATTTTCATGGATCATTATGGACCCCTAATATTACTCATGTCAAGTTGCAAGCCTTGGATCATATTTTTGATCAGTCAATTGAGTAGTTAACCTAAAAATCAATTGTATTGGGGAAAAAGTCAACTATGGCCAATTTACAGTCAAACTTCATAATTTTTTATCCCCATCAACATTTTAAACTCATATGTATCATTTGATCAAGTTTGGACCATAACTCCTCAATAAATTTGATCAAATCTCCAAAAAGGGCAAAATGGTCAAAATTAGGGTTTTGATTGGGAAAGGCCAATTTCTGATTTTTGACCTAGCAAATGGTCAATTGGTTTAAGAAATGATCTCAAGAGTCCAACTGCATAATTTTGACCTAATGACATGGTTCAAAACATTGCAAGGTCCATTGGATTGGCAAATGAATTTTTCAGTCAACTGATCAAAAATCAATTGTATACTGAAAAGTCAAACTTTGACTTTTTGGTCAAATTCAAGTGCCAAAGATCATATTTCATCAAAACATGTCAAAATATGAAACTTATTCATCAAGAAATCAAAGAGTCAAGATTTCATTTTGAAAAGTCAAAATTTCTAAACTTAGAAATTTTCTTGTGTTGGAAATTTCATATTTTTTCATAATTTTGAGTAAAATTTTCACCATGATACAAGATGATTCAAGAGAAACTTCCAACATGAAAGTTGTAGATCTACATGAAATCTAAAAAATTTCTTTACACAACTCCTTCCAAAAATTCTTGGATCTCAAGTTATAATTTTATGAACATGAGGTCATGAAACTAAACACTTAGTGAAATTTTGCCCTAATTTGGCCAGGATTTTGACCTAACTTAATGACACTTTTTCATATAGTTCCAAGGGGAATATTCAAAATAAATTCAAAGATGGGTTATATAGCATATTACAAGCTTTCCAAAATGTCCAAGAACTCCTTGAGATCATTCTTGAGTAGGGAGAATCGAAGAGATGAAGTTAGGGTTTTATCACTTTTATTACAAGTCATTTTAGTGATGAACAAAATTAAAATTCAAATCATGTTGCATAAACACTAATTTGCAGGCCTCAAACTTGTTAGGCACTCCATAATTAATGGTTTGCACAGCTTTTAGAGGCCTCACGTCAAGCATTCAATGCATGGACATGCTTTTTATCCATTTTTGGAAGAAAGGTTACATTGCCATTTTGATAAAGTGACTTTTTGTACAAAACTTGTTCTTGAGCCTTGCACTTGTTCTCTTCTGATCAAACAGGTCCTATAACTCATGAGAAATGTTTCAAACACTTACAATCACCCATCCCATGCTTGTACCTCTCCTTGAAACTTGTTTCCCTCTTTTCTTCAAAATCAAGTAACCTAGCTAAAAGCTAGAGACTTGTACTTCTGATTGCCCAAAGCTCTCAAACACTTTTATTTATACATACACAAAACATTTGACACAAACGCACGAATTCTCAAGCCTTGAAAACACCTAGAACTCAGAATCACACTTCACACTTCCATTTTCACACAAACTGACCAAAAACTTGAAACTCATAATCTACTTATGCATTTCTTGGCCTTTTGGTTTCTAAAGTTTCTAAACATCATATAGAGTTGATCCCACACCCTGTTATAGAACTGTAACACCATTAACACCATCCTCCATTTCCAAAAACAGAGCTCTGCACATTGACTTCTCCAGACCATTACAGCCATCCATTGCTTAAGCTAATCATTGCATTAGCTTCATGGGACCTCAAGGAAGCTAACCTGATCATCACTATCACTTGAAACAAGCTCAAACTCAAAACACGATTTCCAGTTTTGAAGTAAGTTTTCTCAACTTTGAACTCTTCATACAGGCATCATCAATAGTTTATTTGTGAACAAAACATGTAGATATCATTGCCCTGAAGCCAACCATGTCCATAGTTTCCATTAATTTTGCTTGAGCTTAGAGAATTTTGAAACTGAAATTTTTCAGATTTTTAGGATTCAGATTAGGGACATTAAAATTCATTCTTATCTTTGATTTATAGTTTTAATGCTTTACATTTTTGAAACCATGAGAAAATTTGCTACAAGTTTCATGTTTACAGTTTTCATTTTTGATGAGAAATGAGCAAGTTACAGTTGGTCTGGCTGGAGGTTGAAGATGAAGTCATCAGGCCACATTTTGCCTTACATATTTATTGATTTCCCTATGTTAACGAATGTATAGCCACCCCAGTTGTAGAAGCGCCGCCTGTAACCTTTGGGACCTGGGTTCGAGCCCCAGTGGTACCCTTTTGTGTTTTTTTTCATATTTTTGCACCATTCTGATTTTTGCAAGCGACTGGGCCTTATTGGGCTTATAATGTTTTTTTTTGCTTACTAACCCCCCTGCAGGCTAATTGCACCCCTGGCCCAGTTTATTTTTATTTTCCTATTTTTATTTCATTTGTTTTCTTAATTATTTTTTTACTAATATTAAAAATCATGAAAAATATAAAAAATTAGATTTGAATTTTAATTTAGTTTATTTTATTTTTTCTCACAAAAAATATTTTTATTAACTATACTTTATTTATTTTTTTTACAAATCATCTTGTAAATTAAATTAAAACTAGGTTCGTATTTATTTTTCTTTTTTACACCTATTAAAATATATTTATTTATATATAAAAAAGGGGCCAAAAATATTTTATAATGTCATAAATATTTTCAAGATAAAAATACTAAAAAATACTTTTGTTAAACTTATTTTCTTTTGATTAATCAATAGAACTAGGGTTTTATTTAAAATCTTTTCTTAAATAAATTCAAGTTTAATTAATTATTTTCTTTAATTAATTAGGTTTGTTGTACCCCAAAATTTGCCCTCTCACTTATCAAGAATTTGCTCACAAGATCTCCTTGGGCTCAAGACTGCACTAAGGTTTGATCAACTCAAGACACCTCCTTAGGCACTGATGACCAAAATTTGGGTTTGAGTTTGCACAAGTATTTTTGAACTATCAATGCTTCATATGACTTTCATGAACCATTATGGACCCCAAAGATTACTAATGTCAAGTTTCAAGCCTTGGATCACACTTTTGATCAGTCAATTGAACAATTGACCTAAAAATCAACTATATTGGGGAAAAAGTCAACCATGGCCAATTTACAGTAAAACCTCATAATGTTTTATCCACATCAATATATTAAACTCATACGTATCATTTGATCAAGTTTAGACCACAATTCCTCAAGAAGTTTGATCAAATCTCCAAAAGGGCAAAATTGTCAAAATTAGGGTTTTGACTGGGAAAGGGCAATTTCTAATTTTTGACCTAACCAATGGTCAATTAGTTTAATTCATGATCTCAAGAGTCCAATTGCATCACTTTAACCTAATGACATGGTTTCAAATATTGCAAGTCCATTGGATTGACAGATGAATTTTGCAGTCAACTGAAAAAAAGTCAATTGTATACTGAGAAGTCAAACTTTGACTTTTTGGTCAAATTCAAGTGCCAAAGATCACAATTCATAAAAACATGTCAAAATATGAAACTTATTCATCAAGAAATCAAAAATTCAAGATTTTCATTTTGAAAAGTCAAAATTTCTAAACTTAGAAAATTTTCTAAGTGTTGAAAATTCATGTTTTTTCATAAATTTGAGCCAAATTTTCACCATGAGGCAAGATGATTCAAAAGAAACTTCCAACATGAAAATTGTAGATCACCATGAAATCTACAACTTTTCTTCACAAAACTTCTTCCAAAAGTGCTTGGATCTCAAGTTATAATTTTGTGAACTTGGGGTCATGAAACTAAACACTTAGTTAAATTGTGCCCTAATTTGTCCAGGATTTTGATCTAACTTCATGGCACTTTTTCATATAGTTCCAAGGGGAATCTTCAAAATAAATTCACATATGGGTTGTAGATAACATTTCAAGCTTTCCAAAATGTCATGGAACTCCTTGAGATCATTCTTGATTAGGGAGAATCAAAGAGATGAAGTTGGTGTCTTGTCACTTGAATTACAAGGCATTTTGTGATGAACAAGAATTCAATTTCAAATCTATGCTGCACAATCTTGTTTTGCAGGCCTCTAAACCTCAAGATCTCTCCATAATCAGAAGATTACACTTGCTTTTGAGCTATTATCTAAGGGTTCCAAGCATTGTCCAAGCCAATTTGCCATTTTAGGAAGAAAGTTACCATTCCTTTCTTGAAATGTTGCTTTAATCACAAAGTTAACTTGTCTTGAGCTTCTAACTTGTTCTTTCTGCACACACAACCCCTATAAACCAAAAGCAAGGTGTCTAAGGCCTGAAGAAGCTCAGGACATGCTTGTACAATACTTGAGATTTGTCATTTCACTTTTCTTCAAAAGCAAGTTATAGAGCCATAACCCTATAACTCAGAAGCCTTGAGTGATTTTGTGCTCTAATCTTTTCCATACATATTAGCAATTCAATTGAAACACAACACACGTTTTCACAAGTCCTAAAACACTCCCAAGAATCTTGCTGTATAGAACTTCCCAAACATGACAGTTTTGAGAAAAAACTCACCGTCTCCATTTCCACTCGTGCGTTTTGAAAACTAATCATCCAAACACCTTCCATACATCATATCAAAGTGATCCAGACCCTCATTTACTAACTGTAACTCCTCCATCATCATCCACCATTTTCAAAACTGAAGCTTGCAACTTGACTTGAGTAGGGAGTTCCAGCCATCCTCAAAGGAAAGTAGGAGTTGGAACACATTCAAGGAGGTCCAACAAGCTATAGAAATCATCAGGCCATCACAAAGGTTGCTCAAACTCCATACACGACTCCAACTGCAAGAGGTAAGTTTTAAAACTTCTATCTCTTCATACAGGCATAATTTGAGTTTGATTTGTGAAGATAAAATATAGATACCACTGCCACGAAGCTGTACATATCCATATACATTTATATGGCCTGAGCTTAGAGAATTTTGGGGTTGAAGTTTTCTTCAATTTTTAGGTTTTGAACTAGGGCTAGAAAAATCATCATTCATCTTTGATTGTTAGCTTAAGTTGTTTATATGTTTGGATTCATGGAAAAAAATGCCACAACTTTCATTTTTGAACTTTTCATTTTTGTTGAGAGATGAAGAAGATACAGGTCCTTTGGCTGGAGGTTGAAGATGAAGTCTTCAGAACACGTTTTGCCTTACATATTTATTGTTTCATTTGTATTAACGAATAAATAGCTACCCCAGTGGTAAGGCAGCGCGCTGGTAATCAGGAGGTCATGGATTCGAGCCTCAGCATGCGCTGCCTTTTGCTTTTTTCTCATTTTTACATTTTTTTGTTCTTTCCAACGCATGGGCCTTCCTCCTCCTGGGCCTGATTTTTTTTCTAACATTCCTCCCCCCTGTTTCATATTTGCACCCTGGCACAATTTAATTTTATTTCTTCATTTTTTTGTTTTTATTTATTTTCTCAAATATATTTTCTAAATACAAAAAATGATAAAAATGCAAGAAAAAAAATGATATTTTATATTTTGACTTATTTCACTTTATTTTTCCATAAATAAAAATATTTTTTATTCTTCATACTTTATTTATTTATTTAAGTGAATCTTATAAACTTAATTAATATTAAATTATTTATTTATTTTTCTTCACACCATTTAAAATACATTATTTTAATATATAAAAAAAGGACTAAAAATATTTTATAATACTACAAATATTTTCAAGATAAAAAATACCAAAGAATATATACTTTTCTTAAAACTATTTTCTTTTGATTAATTAATAGAATTAGGGTTTTCTTTTTAAATCTTTTTCTTAATAGATTCAAACTTAATTAACTATTTTCTTTATTTAAATTAGGTTAAGACAAAATCTTTTTCATGAAAAAAATAAACAAAATTCATTTTTTTTTTACATTTTGCATCCTTGTACATTTATTCATTTTTATACTTTGTATTTAAATTCCTTGTATATTCATGCCAATTCAATATAGTTGTAATAGACTAATTAGGTTTAAATTCTTGCAATCCCCATTTACAAATTGTACACCCCCTCCCACAAATGTTGTAATAGCGTAGTAACTTTAAAATTCCGCAATTTATCGCTTTATATCCAATTGCTAGTAATTAGGGTTTGTATGGAAAGACTTAATACCAATAAATAGAAAACCCTAATTCAAGACTAAATCAAGCATGAAAATAATACATTTTCACACAAACACCCCTAGGGTTATTCCACTTGGTTGCCTTATAAATGTCCATATTACGCATGTGAGGTATCTTAGCAAAAATAAGCAAAAATACAAGATCATAGACCCTCGATGACGCTATCTAAAGTTGCCTTTCAAAATGATCTTAGCCCCTAAAGAAAAATTCTAAGATACCTTGAAATATTGCTAATCATGGTTATACGATGACCCACGCCCGTCCCGTTTACATCCAAAGATGGGGTTACTTACCAAATCAATGGTAAGATAACAATGTCAAAGGAAAAGAAAATGAACGAGAAAGACTTTTGACTAGGTAGAATGCTCCTAATTACTTGCTCCATTTCAAAAAAAAACATCCTTGCTATTTTCAAAATAAACATTTACACTTTAAAAACATCTTATACACTTGAAAACATTTTCAAAAGATCAACATCTTTGTATACATTCTTACGAACGAGAATCATTACAAATTTTGCCTAAACAATGGCCTCTTTACAAAATACTTTCAAAAACCACACAAAGCACAATTTCAAACAAAAGAAAGCGATCTAGCAAGTAACTAAGAGCCCATGGAAAACCATGGATGAAAAGGGTGCTAATACCTTCCCTTTTCATAATCTACCCCCCGAACTCAAGAAATAATCTCAAAGGTCTTCCTGTGCTTTTTCACCTTTCCTTTTGGATAAAAGAAAAGTCAGTGACGACTCTTGCTAACCGCAACATTTGCGATCAAACGTAAAACCTTCAAGTCAGTTCTCCCACCGTATCACAGCACTGGCGACTCTGCTGGGGAAAATTCTAAAAGTGGGGTTACCTTAGGGATAGATTACATTTACTTGCTTACATTGTTTGACTTATATGCTTTACATTATGGTTCTTTGTTTGGGTTTGAATCCTCGACCCGGACTTGAGATACATTATAGGTAAGTAGCAATACGTTGTGGAAACTGTGCGGGGTATACCGACATGGTCTAAGAAATAGCTAGGTTAGTGCGACATATTTGTGGGTACCGGTAGCCTTTAAGTTAATCAAAGAGAATACGGGGCCGTTGAGTGATGTCATGAAGCACTAATGAACTTTTAGAACCTTTACTTGACCAACTTGGCCATTTAGGATGTAGTGAGATGACCGGCTTTGGTGCAGTCCGAAGTTGGTAGATACTCGATACTACACTCATTGAGGTTTGGTTTCTTAGGATATTTCGGTCGCCGTTAAAGAGGCTTGTGCTGAAACAATGACCAAGGAAACAAATCAGTGATATTGAGCTCCTTAGAACCCGGTTACTATTACTAGGATAAGTTTGAGCCAACTAAACTTCAAGAGGGTACTTACCTATAAAACTCCATGCAAGCCTAAACCTAAGGATTTTTTTGCTTTGCTTGTATATGCATACTTGTACATAACATCATGAACATCATATACATTCACTAACCATTTCAAGGATTTTTGGGATTCATCTTTGTTCTTGTTTTGTAGGATATGGATTCACTTCGTAGGAAAACTATTCAAGTCAATCTTGTAAAGGTCCCTCCACAACTTAGGGAGCTAGCTTCGAGGATTCTTGAAAACTCTCCATTCACCGAGAGAAATGGTCACCTACTTAACTTGGTCACCTCCAACACAGATGAGGACATGATGAAAGTGCTCTTTCAGTTCTTTGATCCTTTACACCATTTCTTCACATTTCCTGACTATCAGCATGTGCCTACTTTGGAAGAATTCTCCCGACTCTTGAGGATTCCCATTATCAATAAACTACCTTTTAACGGTACAGAAAGAGACCCAAAGCTAGAAGAGATTGCTCAAACTCTACACTTACACTCATCTGATATCACAACTCATTGGGAAACAAGGAGTGGTGTCAAAGGTTTCCTAGCAAAGTTCCTGTTTGAGAAATCCCAAAGTTGTTGGGATTCTTTAGATCTGCAAGCCTTTGAGGAAATTGTGGCTCTCTTTATCTATAGTATGATGTTGTTTCCAAATCCTGACCAACTCATAGATGTGAACACCGTCAAAATCTACATATCCCGCAACCCGGTGCCTACATTACTAGGGGATATCCTACACTCTTTTCACACTCGCATAATGAGGAAAAGAGGTGTCCTTATGTGTTGCACTCCTCTCTTGGCCAGATGGTTTATTTCGCATCTTCCCCATTCTGTATTAAAGAATGAGCAAGGTTCAAGGTGGTCATAAAGGTTGATGACGCTCAAACATTCAGACATTCATTGGTGCTCCCGATCCATAGAGAATGTTACTATTGTCGACCGTTGTGGAGAATTTCCTAATGTCCCTTTACTTGGCATTAGGGGAGTTATCACCTACAACCCCTGCTTAGCCTTAAGACAGTTTGGTTACGCCCGAAGGGATGGCCCGCACGAGATGCTAATTCAAGGTTTGGTATTTGACTATGACAACGACAATCAAGGTCTTCGCCAGAGATTTATCCGAGCTTGGAGGATGTTAAATAAGGTAGATAGCAAGACTTTGGGGCATAAAAATTCCATCCCTCTTGAGCCTTACCTCAAATGGGTACGAACTCGTGCTAAGAGTCTTATGATGCCTTACCCCTCCATTCTCCCGGTAATCATTGAGCCTGTCATGGAAGGAGATATTCCATACACTATCTTACATCCTGACATGCCTTTCTCTCTTGAAGACCTACAAAGGGATTGGATACAACTCAAGGGGGAGCGAGATACCTTCGAAGCCCAATTCTACGCAAGAGAGAAGAAGGTTTTAGAACTCACTAGGCTACTTCATGAGGAGCAGACTTTAAATGCCTACATTGCACCAAAGAGGATACACACTACCTTTTCATCTTAAAGTTTCTTGTATTTGTTTTGACCAAGAAGGCACTATTGTACTCAAGCTTTAATCTATTAATATAACGTGTTTTTCCTTTTTGTCTAAAACTAATTTGAATCTTAAAATCCTTGAAATCATTGCATACGCATTTACCATTCATCATAACATAAGCATGTTTCATGCAACAAGTCTCCTCATCTCTCTACTGTTTATTTCAGTAAGATGGATCTCGAGCAAACGGTGAAGGATCTCCAAGCTGAGAATGCACAGTTTCCACAATTGTTCATAACTCTAGACAAAGGACAAGAAGAGTTGAAGACTTTGCTGGCTAAGGAAAAGAAAAAGAAGAAAAAGAAGGTAACCGGAGTCCTAAACATGGGAAGAAGATTTCATGGGCAGACAAGAAGGACCCTAGACTTTGCACTGACATCCGGTGAGAGAGACAATCAAGATGGGAAAGGCAAGGAAACAGTTGTCCTGTCAGAATCAGAAGAGGAAGAGGAAGAAGAAGACTATTCTGAAGAACAATACCCTCCAGCTGATGACAAGTATAAACATCTCGAGGAGCGGTTGAGCGCAATGGAAATCCAAAAAGTGCCTGGCTTGGACTTTGAGGAATTGGGTTTGGTATCGGGAATTGTCATTCCTCCAAAATTCAAAGCACTTGTATTCGCCAAATATGACGGAGTTTCATGCCCTAAAATGCATCTCCGTTCCTATGTGAGGAAAATCCAACCCCATACCGCTGACAAAGACTTATGGGTACACTTCTTCCAAGACAGTCTGTCTGGAACTCAACTTGATTGGTTTTATCAATTAGAAAGAGCCAACATTCATAACTGGGAAGATCTTGCTGCAACCTTTTACAAAAAATACTAATACAATGCTTTTCTTGTGCCTACCCGTACTCAACTCCAGAGTATGGCCATGGTTTCCAATGAAGGCTTCAAGGACTACGCGCAAAAATGGAGAGACTTAGTTGGAAGAGTTCAACCTCCCCTATCTGAAAGAGGTTTAGTAGATATGTTTTTGGGAACCTTGTCTAGCCCCTTCTTCAATCACCTAATTGGGAGTTCATCGGCGGGTTTTACTAAACTGATATTGACCGGAGAGAGGGTAGAAGCCGGGATAAAGAGTGGAAAGATTCAGAAAGATACATCCTCTACTGTTATAAGGAAGCCATTAATCGGAAAGAAAGAAGTGGTTGCTGTTTGTCCTCAAAGAAATCAAGATATGGCCGAATGCTATCCAATGGTGGGGGCTGTTATGATTCCTAAACATGTACCTGATCAGCAAAGAAACAACCAACCAATGATGGAAAGACCAGTCAGACAATTCACCATAATTAACATGACCTTATCTCAAGTATTTCCACATCTGTTAAGATCTAACTTAGTGACCTTGAAAGAAGCTCCAAAGAATCCTAACACAACATCTCCTCACTATCATCATAATGCCTGCTGTGCATACCACTCTGAGAGTCCTGGCCATGACACTAACAACTGTTGGGCTCTAAAGAAAAAAGTACAAGACCTCATTGAAACCAAAGAGATTTAACTCGATGCCCCCGAAAAGCCAAATGTAATTTCTGCCCCGATGCCCAAACATGGCCATAATACCAATGCCATTGAAGAAGAAATGTTTGTTACCTCAGTTGATGAACTTATCCCACTCCTGACTATTAAAGTGAACTTGTTGAATGTCGATGTGTTCTCAGGCTATGATGAAGGCTGTCATTTCTGTTTGTCCTCACCAACCAGCTGTCCTTTGTTGAAAGCAGGCGTTCAGTGCCTAATAGATAACAAATAAATTTTGTTTTAAAAAAATTTTGTTCCACCTGTTCCTTTTAAAGATGTTTCTATCATTACCATTTCCGCCAATTCATCCAGGGTCTTCACCAAAAGACCCGTTAGAATTACATCAGTTCTGAAAGCAACTTCTTTGATAATTATAATGCCTGGACCAGTCCCATATGCGTCAGACAAAACCATACCATGGAATTATGGAGGGGATGTCTACTACCACGGTGTCAAGCAAGATTGGCCAGCTGCCGAAGACTCAAGTTCCGAGAAAGTTAACTCCGATATTAGTAATATTGCAGGGACTAGCAAGATTACCCAAAGCGGAAGGATATTCTCTCCAGAAATTGCTCCCCCAAAAGCATTTTCTGGACCCGTAATCATTCCTGTTGTTGTTTCTCCTCCGAAGGCTATTTCCGGTCCTACAATCATCTTAACCAATACTCCAACTAACAAAGCTGTTACAACCCCTGTTATTACTCCTACTGTCATTCTTGGTGCCGAGTCAACCGAGACCCAAGGTAAAAACTTTCTGATTGAGCCTGTCCGGACGAAGGCACAATCATAGGCTATCCCTGAGACCTCCCGGAAAGAGATGTAGGAAATTCTAAAGATCGTAAAAATAAGAGACTACGATGTAGTTGAACAATTGGGGCAAACTCCATCTAAAATTTCCATGCTGGCTTTACTACTATGTTCCGAGGCACATGCCAAAGACTTGGTAAAATTCCTGAAAACTGCCCATGTACCCCAAGAGACATCTGTCGATCAGTTCCAAGACTGCGTAGCCAGCTTGACTGCAGATAATGGTCTAGGTTTTTTGGATGATGATTTAACGCCAATAAGAAGGAAGCATAATGAGGAATTGCATGTCTTAGTTGAATGTAGGGGCACAACCCTGGCTCGTGTTTTGGTGGACACTGGCTCATCTCTGAATGTATTTCCTAAAAAAGCTCTTGATAGGCTGGACTGTGAGGGATTAACATTGAAGCCAAGTAACATAGTAGTAAGGGCTTTTGACGGCTCGAAAAGGATGGTACATGGGGAAGTGGATATCCCCATAAAGGTTGGTACCCAAACATTTGATTCAACTTTTTATGTAATGGACATCCACCCTTCATACTCCTGCTTGCTAGGCCGACCATGGATTCACAATGCTGGCACTGTTACTTCTATGTTGCACCAAATGCTGAAGTATCCAATTCAAGGGAAGATTATCACCGTTCATGGAGAAGAAGAGTATATGATCAGCCATCTCAATTCCTTCAGATATGTGGAATTAGATGGT
This sequence comes from Vicia faba, assembly GCA_948472305.1. Classification (NCBI taxonomy): domain Eukaryota; kingdom Viridiplantae; phylum Streptophyta; class Magnoliopsida; order Fabales; family Fabaceae; genus Vicia; species Vicia faba. Next base: position 574,013,869 of record OX451738.1, read on the forward strand.
GAATTTATTGAAACTCCATTCCAACACTTTGAAGAAGTACCGCAAAATGTGGTAGTAATAAAGGTTGTGTCTCAGTTTCCCAAGTTCACAAGGCCTCCACTCAGGATGTCATCTTTGAAGGATGCCAAGGCAGTAATAGAAGAAGGTGGGTGCACTATCTGGGGACAACTCCCGGATATCCCATACAAGTCAGACATGTTTGGCTTGGGTTTCACTTCAAGTGCTCAAAAGGCCGTACACCGCACTCGTGCTGGAGGACCACCCCTGAAGATCGGCAACTGTGAAGTCAACGCGGTAGAGGATGATGAATATGGTTGCAACCTGGAGGATTGGATCTTCCCAACTGTCAGTGGAGGGCTCAGGAACTGGGAGGCTAGAGATTTTGTCCCGATCACTTTTATACCACAGTAATTTGTCTTTACATATTGTTGGATCTGTAATATTAAAAACAATTCAAACTCTTAAAACCTTGTGTCTTACCCGAGGCACAATGGTCCATTTGTAAGGGTTATCATCTCATTTCCATATGACATCAATGAATCATGGACGTTTTGCATACAAACTTTGTGCTCATTGTTTTTGCTTTTTACATTTTCATTTCTTTCAAAGATAGTTATACCCTTACACACACTCACACCCACAATGCAGGTCTACATCCATTCAGGATCCCATGGATAACGGTTCTGCTATGGCTTTTTGTGACTCGGAAAATATAATCTACCAAGCCGAAGACGAAGGTGAGGAAGATTGTGAAGTACCAGGGGAACTTGCTAGATTACTACAACAAGAAGAGAGAACCATTCAGCCCCACGAGGAACCAGTGGACACAATCAACCTGGGTACCGAAGAAGACAAAAGAGAGGTCAAGGTGGATGCCAATTTGGAACCAAGTGTCAAGGAGCGTCTGATTCAGCTGCTACACGAGTATGTTGAGGTCTTTTCCTGGTCGTATGAAGACATGCCGAGACTTGATGCAGATATTTTGGTACATCACCTGCCTACAAAAGAGGATTGTCCACCAGTAAAACAAAAGGTTCATCGAATGCGACCAGATATGTCAGAGAAGATTGTTGTACCCCAAAATTTGCCCTCGCATTTTTCCACAAGAAATCTCAACTTCAGACATTTCCTAATTTTTCAAACTGGCTCAAGAATCGGTCAAACAGACTTTTCTCGTCAGTCAGACGCAATTAGGGTTTTTATTGATCTTTCAGGGCTCTGGATTGTTTCACACAGTTGGCTTAGGGTTTTGGTTGACTTTGACTCAATTTTGATCAGGTGGACGTTCTTTGGCATTTAATCAGGAATTAAGATTTTTATGGGCATATTCTCAGAAGGATTTAAATTCCACAGCACTTTGCAAATTATTCCGAGATTCGGGTTGAATTAGCATTGTTTTGATTTAATCAGTAAAAAAAGGGGGAGTTGGTTTGAATTCACCAGTCAAAAGAAATATGCAGTTTGGATTTAAGTGCTTGGTAAAAAAATCGGTGAAAAGGGAATGCGCCTGATCACTGTTTTGATTAACTGTTGATTTGCTTTGGAGATACCAGGTTTAACTGATCAATGTGCTAAAGCATTGTTTATTTTAATTATTTATTATTCTAAATTAAATGATTGAAATTTATTTTTCAATTATTTTAATTCAAAGAGTTTTAAATAATAAATAAACAATAAAGAGAAAACAGAATTAAATTGGATAATGGAAACTTTTATTTATTCTTAAATTAACTGTACAATTATTGTTTATAATTTAATTACAAACAATGGTTTTACATTGATTTAAATTTAAATAAAAAGAAAACTATCCTATTTTTTTCTAATTCCTCATTCTTCACTTTGTCCCTCTCCATCCAAATATTCATCTGCAAAAGAAAAAGAGAAAAGTCAAATAACAGTTAAATTGAATTAAAGAGACAGACAGTTTAAATTAGACTCATCATTAAAAGCAACAACTGGGATCAGTTAGTCCTCTTTGCAAATCACGGGATTTCTCCCGGTTCACAAAGAAGAGTGAAAATGTTTGCAAATTATTTGAATGCATAAGTTTAAAAAATGCACAATTCAAAATTGTCAAAATTGCATAAGTTCAAATCTCAAATGGTACTGCACAAATTCAAACCCAACTAAAGGTCCAAACTGAATTGCCAACCAAGTCCAAATTCAAACTTTCTGTCAAAAGCTGTCAAATAAGAAGATATGGCAAGATATCAAGCAAGCAAAAAGGCTGTCAAAAGAGAGAAGAATGCAGAGGAAACATTGTATTGCAAGCAAACAAAATTAACTTCATCATTTCCCAGTTGTCTACTTTTTCAGAGAAAGTACAAGTATAAACAATTTTTAATGTTTTTGTACTAAAGAGAGAGAAAAAGAAGAGACAAGGAGCAGGTTTTTAGGCTTTTAGGCAGAAAGAAACATATAACGCACAAGAACTGAACACAGTTCAAGGAGGAGGAACCAACACAAAGAAAAATATACAAAACTGCTACTGCATAAACAAATACAGAGGGCCAAAACTCAAACCAGTTTTTCAACCATCCACCTGCACAAAACCTCAAGCAAAACCCAGGCACATAACCTGCAATGAGCCATGCTGCATAATCGATAAAACAACAAAAACCATTACCTACTGTCAACTGCATAAAAAACCTGTTAGGCCTCAAGCCTAAACCAATATACAAACCTGCAAGAGAACCAATTCAAAGCCTAACCACATAACTCCCGTCAAACAATAACCTGCCTTAAACCAGCACAGTCCTTAGCCTAACATGAAGCCAAACATGAAAAACCTGCAATGGCCTAAACTCAACCTTAGCCTAACATGAAGCCAAACATGAAAAACCTGCATTAGCCTTGTCACCATCAAGCCTCAAGCCTTACCATTTTGCAAAACCAGCATAAGCCCCTGTAAGACCAGTTCACCCAACCAATAACCTCCAAAACCCTCAGTAAAGAAGCATCATCGGGCAAAAACAAGCATTCAAAATCAAAAGCCCCTCAGTGAAAAAACATCATTGAGCACAAGTATTCCATTCAAAACCAACAAGTCAGAAGAAGAGAGGAAATCAACACAGGCAGCCCTCAGAGCACTCATCATAGGGCGTTTTTCTAACAAGCACCAAGGCATATTCAACAGCATACAAGGTGTACAGGCCCTCAGAACCCTAGGCTCTTCATTGGGCAAGAAACAAAATACATTCCAAAAAGCAATAGGCACCACAAGAAGGCAAAGAAGATACACAGGCAAGCCCTCAGTAAACACATCACTGGGCGTAAGACTATCGAGCTCAACGTTCAAAAGCCAGTTCAAGGCAACTGAGGTGTAAAAAGTCCCAAAGGCAAAATCGAGGCAGCAAAAGCAAAGAAGAAAAGAAGCAATATCATAAAGCCTGAGAAAAGATACAGAAATACCAAGCATCGTTCAAGCAAGCCCTTCACCATCCTGCCTCCGAGCACCTCCACCATTCCTCCCTCCAAACGAAAGGTAGTCCAGTTCTCTTCCCTTTTCCTTTTAATCCTCGTTAAACAAACACAAAAATCAAAACATTCAATCAAAGAAGATCGTAATCCATAAGCATGTAAAAGAGACCAAACCTTAGACGCGAAAATCAAAGGGAAGAGATTACCCTTTTGTGCGCTTCACTGCATCAAGGAAGAAGGAAGGAGGCGGAGGTGCTGATGGCTGGGCAAAGAGGAGGTGCTGGCAAAAGACGAACGGAGACGATGAACGAAACCTCCATGAACGCGCCGCTGTACAAACCCTAGACTGAAGACAAAAACCTCAAACCCTAAAAAACCCAACGCTTGCACTGTGGGCCTTGCCCGTTTCTGAGTACCCAAGGCCCATTTTTAAAAAGGTTTCAAACTCTTTTCTTTATAAAACAAACATTATTCTTGTTAATTAATTTAACCCTTTTTTTTTTAAAACAAGTGTTTTATTAATAACTTAATACTAACTTTCCTCTATAACATTTTTTAAAATACTTTTTCTCTAACTTAATTTTTACAACAATACTTTAATAATAAAAATACATTTTTATTGCACCATATAATAAATATTGAAATTACTTTTCATTTAATTTGTTTATAATAAATATTGAAAATACTTTTCATTTAATTTGTACATAACACATGAAAAATACTTTTGTATGCATAATTAAAACTTAGAAATATTTTCTTTTCTTAAAACATCATTTTTATACATAATTTAATTAGAACTTGAACATTCAATTAAAACGTTTTTCTTTTGTACCTATTAAAAATATACAAATCAAAGATTCATTAAACACATATTTAGGTCAACAATACCCTAATACACATTAATTTCACCTTGTCGCATTTGTAAATAATCACATAAATACACAATACAAATACACAATACAAATACACAATACATTGCTCCTATACACACTTGTTTATCCTATGCATTGATATACATTTGATCACAAATTCGATTTGGTTGTAACTTATTGGATACTATAAGTCTCATCCCCATTCATACACATGTACCCCCACTCCCGGATGCTTATTTTGTAATAGCGTAGACTTTACACTTCCGCAATTTACAGTTTTCCAATTATACCATGGTTAGACTTAGGGTTTGCATGTACATAAAATCAAACGCTAGATAACCTAATACAAGACAAATACATGAAATCAATACACAATCACACTTGCACCCTCTATGGTAATCCCACATGTTGCCTTCCAAAATGGGCCATGCTTGCACGTCGAGTTTCTTTGGCAAAACAAATTCAAATGATCATAAGTCCCTCGATGACGCTTTCGAATAGTTCCTAAACAAATGATCATAGTCCCTTCAAAGAAAATTTCCAAAGACACTTGGCATCATTGCATTCATGGTCCATACGATGACCCGCGCCCGTCCCGAACAAACTTCCTAAACGCAAGATTGCCCATCAAATTCAATGGTGGAACAAAATTGTTAAAAAGGGGTTAAAACATAACAAAAACCTTTGAGTACAATAGGGTAGACAAAAATTTTAGTTACTTGAGATCAATTTGCAAAAAACACTTGCCTTCTTTTCAAAAACCACAATCCACAACACTTTCAAACAAACTCTCAAAAACATTTGAAACATCTTTTCGAAAAGATCCACACTTTTGTAAAACACTCAAACACGAGTCAAATACATTGGTCGCCTAAGACAAGGCATCTCTTCCAAAACATTTTCAAAAACACTCACACATACAACATTTTCAAGCAATCGAAAATCAAGGCAAGTGATCTAAAAAATCAAGTAACTAAGAGCCCATGGATAACCATGGATGAAAAGGGTGCTAATACCTTCCCTTTTCATAATCTACCCCCCGGACCCACAAAATATCTTAAAAGGTTTTTGCTGTGCTTTTTTAACCTTTCCTTTAGGATAAAATAAAAAGTCGATGGCGACTCTTGCTCAACCGAAACATTTGCGAAAACAAACGCAAAACCACAGTCAGTTCTCCCACCGTATCACAGAACTGGCGACTCTGCTGGGGATAAGGATTTAAAAGTGGGGTTACCTTAGGGTTTAGATCACTTTTACTTTCTTGCTTTAATTGACTTGATTGCTTTATCTTTTGGGTCCTTGTTTGGGTTTATTGTGAATCCTCCACCCGGATTTGGGGCACCTTCTTAGGTAAATAGCAAAAAACTGCGAGGGAACTGTGCGGGGTATACCGACGCGGTTGAAGCAGTAAGCTATGTTAGTGTGACATATTTGTGAGTACCGGTAACCCTTGAGTAGTCAAGGAGAGTACGGGGCCGCTGTGTGATGTCATGAAGCACTAACGAACTCTTAGAACCTTAATTGACCATCTTAGCCTTTTTAGGGGTAGTGAGATGACCGACTTTGGTGCAGTCCGAAGTTGGTATATCCTCGATACTACACTCTTTTGAGGATTGTTTTCTTGGAATATTTTGGTCGCCAGTAAGTGGCTAAACCGAAACGATGAACACAGAAAACAATCCAATGATATTGAGCTCCTTAGAGCCCGGTTTCTATTTTAGGACAAGATGAGCCAACTAACTTCAAGAGGGTAGTACCTGAACCTTATGCAAGCCTAAACCTAAGGCCTTGTTTGCTTTGTGTGAATATGTTTTTCTGTATATACACTCACTTGCTTTTGGCATACATGTACATAACATCATGACATCATACCATAGCATTTTCAATAACCATTTCAAGGATCTCGAGGGCTCTTTTGATGCAGGGTTACGTTGAACCAGACGTCTACCAAGGAGCAAGAGGTTTCTCCTCTAAACAAAGTTCTCCAGTCAAAGTTCAAATACAACAACTTGAATCAGTGGCTATGACCCACTCGACATGGTGAGCTTGATTCTCGTGGAAAGACATCCACTGATACAAAGTCCTCTAAACAAAGATCAAGTGCAACAACTTGAATCAGTGGCTATGACCCACTTGACATGGTGAGCTTGATTCTCGTGGAAAGACATCCACCGGTGCGGAGATCTCCAATCCAAGAGCCAAGTTCAACCTCTAACATTTTCTTGTGTTTACCCCAAGAGATCCTTGAAAGCATGCATCCACATATCATGCATTGCATTTTGACAGTCTTTTCTTTTTCAGGTTTCCTTACTCTCATACTGTTTATTTCAGTAAGAGATGGCTCTAGAAAGGTCTATCAAAGACATCCAAGACCAGACTGCTCAGCTGCAGGAGTTGTTCCTGAACTTGTCACTGGGGCAAGAAGAGATGAAAGCTCTCCTCACCAAGAGCTTGGAGAATTCCAACAATGCCAGGAGTGATCAGCTTGCGGAGCTGCAGTTTGATCTGACAACCTTGAGGACCCAAATGATGGGACAGTTGGTGGGCCAGATGGCTCTCATCCAAGACCTATCTCAAAGACAAGAGGAACTCAGAGTTCTCGTCCGCCAACTGCTTCCAAACAACCAACTGGGGCAAACATCCGAGGTTGAAGAGCAAGTCACCGCTCAGCCTCCAACCACTCAAGAAGACAAGGGGAAAGCTCCTTTGCTCGCTTCAGGGTCACAAACCCATCAACAACCTCGCCAGCGTCAATGGGGTAATCGACGTAAGCAAGAAACGTCGGGAAGACAGTTCACGGAGACTGAAATACCATCTTTCTTCATACTGAAGCGTCTGATGGAGGTCAACTTGCTTACCTTGAAGGACCCTCCTCAGAAGCCCAATATCTCCTCTCCTCACTATCATCCCGACGCATTTTGTGTTTACCATTCCTACAGCCCGGGACACGACACCAACGACTGTTGGGCCTTGAAGAACAAGATTCAAGATCTGATCGACATTGGGGTGCTGGAATTCATGCCAGACGGCGAGATGAAAATCTTCCGTTAAAAGGGTTCTCCACTTGGAGTGACGAAGCTCGAGCTGAAAGACTTTTGCTTCTTTTTTGAATTTGCAAAGTTGTAATTTCTTTTGCTGTCAAACAATTATTTGTTGATGTTAAACGCTGTTTTCATTAATGCATTGCATATGTTTGTCTTGAATTCACCCATTCGTTTCACTACTCTTATGCTTTTCTTTATGATATTTGACTCTTGATAAAAAGCTGTGAGCCTTTAGAGGGAGGATGACGAAACAATACCATGATCTTATACAGTATGCTTTTGAACAGACCTTGCTGATGATGTACAGGCATTTCTTTCAATTCCCAAACACTGGAGTTATAAGGAAGTTAATCCCTAGTCAACCCCTTCGAGCCAAAGAATTAGGAGTTTTCTGTTCTAAACAATCGAAACCTTTGATATAAACCTGGGGCAGGGTAGTAACTCAGTTAATTCAAAAGAAAATGCGCATTGAAGTCGCAAACTCTCAGTTCTTAGTACAACGAACAATGTCAAAAAAGAAAGCATTCCTTTGGAATCAAAAGACAAGGGTGGTTCCCTATCGCATAGACAGTCAATCTCTCAAAAGAGAAAAGCCCGCCGAGCCAAAACCTATAAAGGAGGCTTAAGAAAGCTGGGGCATCCCGCTGACAGTAATCTCGAAAAGGGGAACAGTCATGCAAAAGTTAGGGATAACAAATCAAAATCAAAATAGTGAGGTCATTACAAAATCCTCAGCAACATGAAAAATGTTGAAAAAGAGAAAAGGAGATGATGACTGTCTCCCCAAATTCAACTGGAGAACCATCGCCCAGAAGTCGTCCGAAACTCAAAACAGAGTATGACGCAATTAACTGAGCTTAGGTTGAAGAACATCACGAAGAGCGGGTGGGTACAAATATACTTTGAGCCTTTATCCTTTGTTTCTTAAACCGTGAACCAAGCCACGTTACAACCCTGCAAAAGTCCTAATTGAAGCATGGGTTAGTTCGAAAGCATACTGTTACAAAAGGTATCCTGACTCCTGTAGGGCTTTACTCTAAATCTTGTGTTGACTTGTCTTATGAAAAGTTTTCTGCTAAAAACGCATTTTTCAAAACTTCGAGACAAACATAAACTTTGCATTATTTGAATATCTCTGTCTGCATTTGGCTTTTTGTTTGACAGCGAAGAAATTCATACAACGAATGTTCGGAGGAACGAAAACTCTCTCAGTAAGTCAAAATCACTTCAAGAGGATAACACTTCCATCAAATCTCCTATCAACAAGGGGCATGATATGTCACAATTTAATTAACCTGGGGCAGTCCATTCAAGGTCCAACAGATCTTTCAAAGTTCAGTTAACCTGGGGCAGTCCAGTCAAGATTTCAGGAAATCTCTCAATATGCAGAGTAATCTGATTCAAGACTCCTTCTTCACCACTTGGGGCATTCGAATGTCAAAGGTGTTCAACAAATCAACTATTACATTTCCAGACTCGATTCCTGTATTTAGCCAGGACACGTCTGAAGAATTTGAATATCCGATTCCTGTATCCAGTCAGGGCATGTCTGAAAAATTCCAGATCAACACCTGTAACAAGCCAGGAAATTATCTACATCACCACTTGGGGCATTCGAATGTCAAAAGTGTTCAAAAACCCGATGAAGTTTTACACGAGCTCATCGTCAGGAAGCCCTACACCGGTTCCTCTTCAAGACTTCTGAAAACAGTTTATGGATTCTTCCCAACAGTGGATGTTAATCTATCAGCTTGTTCAAATGTAACCTTTGAAATTAGTTTACGGATGCTTCCCAACAACGGATGCGGCTCTATTGCTGATTCAACCTCAAGATTTCTGAAAACAGTTCACGGGTTTTCCAAGTAAACGGATGTTAACCTATCACTTGTTCAGATTCTTCTTCAAGACTTCTGAAAACAGTTTATGGATTCTTCCCAACAACGGATGTTAATCTATCAACTTGTTCAGATGCAACCTTTGAAATTAGTTTACGAACGCTTCCCAACAACGGATGCGGCTCTATTGTTGATTCAACCTCAAGATTTCTGAAAACAGTTCACGGGTTCTCCAAGTAAACGGATGTTAACCTATCACTTGTTCAGATTCTTCTTTAAGACTTCTGAAAACAGTTTATGGATTCTTCCCAACAACGGATGTTAATCTATCAGCTTGTTCAGATGTAACCTTTGAAATTAGTTTACGGACGCTTCCCAACAACGGATGCGGCTCTATTGCTGATTCAACCTCAAGATTTCTGAAAACAGTTCACGGGTTCTCCAAGTAAACGGATGTTAACCTATCACTTGTTCAGATGTAACCTTTGAAATTAGTTTACGGACGCTTCCCAACAACGGATGCGGCTCTATTGCTGATTCAACCTCAAGATTTCTGAAAACAGTTCACAGGTTCTCCAAGTAAACGGATGTTAACCTATCACTTGTTCAGATTCTTCTTCAAGACTTCTGAAAACAGTTTATGGATTCTTCCCAACAACGGATGTTAATCTATCAGCTTGTTCAGATGTAACCTTTGAAATTAGTTTACGAACGCTTCCCAACAATGGATGCTGCTCTATTGCTGATTCAACTTCAAGATTTCTGAAAACAGTTCACGGGTTCTCCAAGTAAACGGATGTTAACCTATCACTTGTTCAGATTCTTCTTCAAGACTTCTGAAACAGTTTATGGATTCTTCCCAACAACGGATGTTAATCTATCAACTTATTCAGATGCAACCTTTGAAATTAGTTTACGGACGCTTCCCAACAACGGATGCGGCTCTATTGCTGATTCAATCTCAAGGTTTCTGAAAACAGTTCACGGGTTCTCCAAGTAACGGATGTCAACCTATCGCTCGTTCAGATTCTTCTCAAGCTAACTCCACTCGGAGTCAAGCTTCATTATCCCCAGCGAAGCTAAAACTTCAATTTATCAATCCCCAGCGGAGCCAGACCATTGAACCTTCTCCCCACAGAGTTTTAGGAGAGCAAATCTTGAGTTCCCCAGTGAAGTCGCCAGAGTTACTTCCCACCAAGCTGAAGATTCTCAATCTTGCCTCCCCAGCATGAGTCTACTAGTTTAGAACTCCCCAGTAGAGGTCATCAGGAATTCTCTTCCCCAGCAACAGCCAAGGATTTATTTTCCCGGCAGCGGCCAAGATGCTTTTATCTTCAGCCGTCCAAGATTCATTTATCCTCAGCAGGATAGCTCATCAAGCTTACATGCGCATTCATCACATTCATGTCATAAACATTGATGTCACATGCATTGCATCATGCATCATAACATTGCATACAACTAACCCTTTGCCTTTTCAGGTAAGATCAGTCGACAGACACAGGTCATCTTCCGAGATTCATCCAGAGATAGTTCAGATGTGACCCGGACACGGCGACATTCTGATACTTACTCCAAATTCATCCAATTGCAGCTTTACACGAGCTCATCATCAGGAAACCCTACACCGGTTCCTCTTCAAGACGTCTGAAAAACAGTTTACAGATTCTTCCCAACAACGGATGTCAATCTACCAACTTATTCAGATTCTTCCCAACAACGGATGTCAATCTACCAACCTGTTCAGACTCTTCTCAACTTCCGAAAACAGTTTACGGACGCTTCCCAACAACGGATGCTGCTATATTGCTCACTCAATCTCAACTCCTAAAAATAGTTTATGGATTCTCCAGACATGGACGTCAATCTGTTGCTTATTCGGACCCCCAATTCAGAGATGTTCCAAAACATGGATGCCCTTCTGATACTTGTCCACTCACCATTGACAAACAGTTCAACATAACCAGATGGCATCTATAAGCCCATCCTCCTACCAGCAGTCACCCGATGGCATCTTTAAGCCCATCACCAAATGGCATCTTTAAGCCCATTCACCTCTACCATCACATGGCCGAGTGCAAATTTTCTGGGCACTTTAGTGTCCAATCTTCTTTTACCTTCAAGTCGCGAAAGGCAAACTTGTCAATCTAACTCTTCAGGTCCAAGAAGATTGAACAGGGGCAACTGTTGTACCCCAAAATTTACCCTCGCATTTTTCCACAAGAAATCTCAGCTTCAGACATTTCCTGATTTTTCAAACTGGCTCAAGAATCGGTCAAACAGACTTTTCTCGTCAGTCAGACGCAATTAGGGTTTTTATTGATCTTTCAGGGCTCTGGATTGTTTCACACAGTTGGCTTAGGGTTTTGGTTGACTTTGACTCAATTTTGATCAAGTGGACGTTCTTTGGCATTTAATCAGGAATTAAGATTTTTATGGGCATATTCTCAGAAGGATTTAAATTCCACAGCACTTTGCAAATTATTCCGAGATTCGGGTTAAATTCGCATTGTTTTGATTTAATCAGTAAAAAAAGGGGGAGTTGGTTTGAATTCACCAGTCAAAAGAAATATGCAGTTTGGATTTAAGTGCTTGGTAAAAAAATCGGTGAAAAGGGAATGCGCCTGATCAGTGTTTTGATTAACTGTTGATTTGCTTTGGAGATACCAGGTTTAATTGATCAATGTGCTAAAGCATTGTTTATTTTAATTATTTATTATTCTAAATTAAATGATTGAAATTTATTTTTCAATTATTTTAATTCAAAGAGTTTTAAAAAATAAATAAACAATAAAGAGAAAACAGAATTAAATTGGATAATGGAAACTTTTATTTATTCTTAAATTAACTGTACAATTATTGTTTATAATTTAATTACAAACAATGGTTTTACATTGATTTAAATTTAAATAAAAAGAAAACTATCCTATTTTTTCTAATTCCTCATTCTTCACTTTGTCCCTCTCCATCCAAATATTCATCTGCAAAAGAAAAAGAGAAAAGTCAAATAACAGTTAAATTGAATTAAAGAGACAGACAGTTTAAATTAGACTCATCATTAAAAGCAACAACTGGGATCAGTTAGTCCTCTTTGCAAATCAAGGGATTTCTCCCAGTTCACAAAGAAGAGTGAAAATGTTTGCAAATTATTTGAATGCACAAGTTTAAAAAATGCACAATTCAAAATTGTCAAAATTGCATAAGTTCAAATCTCAAATGGTACTGCACAAATTCAAACCCAACTAAAGGTCCAAACTGAATTGCCAACCAAGTCCAAATTCAAACTTTCTGTCAAAAGCTGTCAAATAAGAAGATATGGCAAGATATCAAGCAAGCAAAAAGGCTGTCAAAAGAGAGAAGAATGCAGAGGAAACATTGTATTGCAAGCAAACAAAATTAACTTCATCATTTCCCAGCTGTCTAATTTTTCAGAGAAAGTACAAGTATAAACAATTTTTAATGTTTTTGTACTAAAGAGAGAGAAAAAGAAGAGACAAGGAGCAGGTTTTTAGGCTTTTAGGCAGAAAGAAACATATAACGCACAAGAACTGAACACAGTTCAAGGAGGAGGAACCAACACAAAGAAAAATATACAAAACTGCTACTGCATAAACAAATACAGAGGGCCAAAACTCAAACCAGTTTTTCAACCATCCACCTGCACAAAACCTCAAGCAAAACCCAGGCACATAACCTGCAATGAGCCATGCTGCATAAACGATAAAACAACAAAAACCATTACCTACTGTCAACTGCATAAAAAACCTGCTAGGCCTCAAGCCTAAACCAATATACAAACCTGCAAGAGAACCAATTCAAAGCCTAACCACATAACTCCCGTCAAACAATAACCTGCCTTAAACCAGCACAGTCCTTAGCCTAACATGAAGCCAAACATGAAAAACCTGCAATGGCCTAAACTCAACCTTAGCCTAACATGAAGCCAAACATGAAAAACCTGCATTAGCCTTGTCACCATCAAGCCTCAAGCCTTACCATTTTGCAAAACCAGCATAAGCCCCTGTAAGACCAGTTCACCCAACCAATAACCTCCAAAACCCTCAGTAAAGAAACATCATCGGGCAAAAACAAGCATTCAAAATCAAAAGCCCCTCAGTGAAAAAACATCATTGAGCACAAGTATTCCATTCAAAACCAACAAGTCAGAATAAGAGAGGAAATCAACACAGGCAGCCCTCAGAGCACTCATCATAGGGCGTTTTTCTAACAAGCACCAAGGCATATTCAACAACATACAAGGTGTACAGGCCCTCAGAACCCTAGGCTCTTCATTGGGCAAGAAACAAAATACATTCCAAAAAGCAATAGGCACCACAAGAAGGCAAAGAAGATACACAGGCAAGCCCTCAGTAAACACATCACTGGGCGTAAGACTATCGAGCTCAACGTTCAAAAGCCAGTTCAAGGCAACTGAGGTGTAAAAAGTCCCAAAGGCAAAATCGAGGCAGCAAAAGCAAAGAAGAAAAGAAGCAATATCATAAAGCCTGAGAAAAGATACAGAAATACCAAGCATCGTTCAAGCAAGCCCTTCACCATCCTGCCTCCGAGCACCTCCACCATTCCTCCCTCCAAACGAAAGGTAGTCCAGTTCTCTTCCCTTTTCCTTTTAATCCTCGTTAAACAAACACAAAAATCAAAACATTCAATCAAAGAAGATCGTAATCCATAAGCATGTAAAAGAGACCAAACCTTAGACGCGAAAATCAAAGGGAAGAGATTACCCTTTTGTGCGCTTCACTGCATCAAGGAAGAAGGAAGGAGGCGGAGGTGCTGATGGCTGGGCAAAGAGGAGGTGCTGGCAAAAGACGAACGGAGACGATGAACGAAACCTCCATGAACGCGCCGCTGTACAAACCCTAGACTGAAGACAAAAACCTCAAACCCTAAAAAACCCAACGCTTGCACTGTGGGCCTTGCCCGTTTCTGAGTACCCAAGGCCCATTTTTAAAAAGGTTTCAAACTCTTTTCTTTATAAAACAAACATTATTCTTGTTAATTAATTTAACCCTTTTTTTTTAAAACAAGTGTTTTATTAATAACTTAATACTAACTTTCCTCTATAACATTTTTTTAAATACTTTTTCTCTAACTTAATTTTTACAACAATACTTTAATAATAAAAATACATTTTTATTGCACCATATAATAAATATTGAAATTACTTTTCATTTAATTTGTTTATAATAAATATTGAAAATACTTTTCATTTAATTTGTACATAACACATGAAAAATACTTTTGTATGCATAATTAAAACTTAGAAATATTTTCTTTTCTTAAAACATCATTTTTATACATAATTTAATTAGAACTTGAACATTCAATTAAAACGTTTTTCTTTTGTACCTATTAAAAATATACAAATCAAAGATTCATTAAACACATATTTAGGTCAACAATACCCTAATACACATTAATTTCACCTTGTCGCATTTGTAAATAATCACATAAATACACAATACAAATACACAATACAAATACACAATACAAATACACAATACATTGCTCCTATACACACTTGTTTATCCTATGCATTGATATACATTTGATCACAAATTCGATTTGGTTGTAACTTATTGGATACTATAAGTCTCATCCCCATTCATACTCATGTACCCCCACTCCCGGATGCTTATTTTGTAATAGCGTAGACTTTACACTTCCGCAATTTACAGTTTTCCAATTATACCATGGTTAGACTTAGGGTTTGCATGTACATAAAATCAAACGCTAGATAACCTAATACAAGACAAATACATGAAATCAATACACAATCACACTTGCACCCTCTATGGTAATCCCACATGTTGCCTTCCAAAATGGGCCATGCTTGCACGTCGAGTTTCTTTGGAAAAACAAATTCAAATGATCATAAGTCCCTCGATGACGCTTTCGAATAGTGCCTAAACAAATGATCATAGTCCCTTCAAAGCAAATTTCCAAAGACACTTGGCATCATTGCATTCATGGTCCATACGATGACCCGCGCCCGTCCCAAACAAACTTCCTAAACGCAAGATTGCCCATCAAATTCAATGGTGGAACAAAATTGTTAAAAAGGGGTTAAAACATAACAAAAACCTTTGAGTACAATAGGGTACACAAAACTTTTAGTTACTTGAGATCAATTTGCAAAAAACACTTGCCTTCTTTTCAAAAACCACAATCCACAACACTTTCAAACAAACTCTCAAAAACATTTGAAACATCTTTTCGAAAAGATCCACACTTTTGTAAAACACTCAAACACGAGTCAAATACATTGGTCGCCTAAGACAAGGCATCTCTTCCAAAACATTTTCAAAAACACTCACACATACACCATTTTCAAGCAATCGAAAATCAAGGCAAGTGATCTAAAAAACCAAGTAACTAAGAGCCCATGGATAAGCATGGATGAAAAGGGTGCTAATACCTTCCCTTTTCATAATCTACCCCCCGGACCCACAAAATATCTCAAAAGGTTTTTGCTGTGCTTTTTTAACCTTTCCTTTAGGATAAAATAAAAAGTCGGTGGCGACTCTTGCTCAACCGAAACATTTGCGAAAACAAACGCAAAACCACAGTCAGTTCTCCCACCGTATCACAAAGATTAAAGCAGAAGTCATGAAACAATTTAACACTTGATTCTTGGCCGTCACCTCCTATCCGCAATGGGTTGCCAATGTTGTACCCGTACCCAAGAAAGACGGAAAAGTACGATTGTGCATGGACTATCGGGATTTGAATAGGGAAAGCCCTAAAGATGATTTCCCACTTCCCCATATTGACATCCTAGTTGACAATATGGCACAACATAAAGTGTTTTCCTTCATGGAGGGTTTTTCAGGCTACAACCAAATCAAAATGGCGCCTGAGGACATGGAGAAAATAACATTTGTCACACAGTGGGGCACATTCTGCTACAAGGTGATGCCGTTCGGGCTGAAGAATGCTGGGGCAACCTTTCAGCATGCCATGGTAGCTCTATTTCACGACATGATACATCATGAAATAGAGGTCTATGTGGACGACATGATAGCCAAATCTCAAACAGAAGAAGAGCATCTTGATCATTTACAGAAACTGTTTGAGAGGCTAAAGAAGTACAAGCTGAGGTAGAACCCAAATAAATGCACGTTTGGAGTAAGGTCTGGTAAACTCCTAGGATTTATCGTCAGCAACAAGGGTATTGAAGTAGATCCTGCCAAGGTAAAAGCGATATAAGAGATCCCTGCTCCTCGTACTAAGAAGGAAGTCAGAGGATTCTTGGGAAGTTAAAACTACATTGCCAGAAAGGTTCGGGCAAAAATTAGGGATAAAACAAAAAAAAAATCTGTACACCCGACAAGTTGAAAACCCGAAAAGGGCGACTTGGGGAAAAAAGGGTATCCCGGTGGACTGAAAATCCGAAAGGGAAGTCCAGGAAAAAGTTAGAGAATTAAAGCGTATGACTGTGTCCCGTTGGATCACCTTACGGAAAACTTGCAAAGTCGACATTCCTGACCAATTCAATCATCTTCGGACAAGGCAACAAATAGACAAGATGCTCAGAGATACAAAGGCTATAGCAGAATGGGAACCCCATGGGATTATTACACATAGCTATCTTTTCTTTGTATTAAAATTTTCATTTTTTACGACGACATTCTCTTACTAGAATGTTTGTCTCACTGTACAAAATACCTACTCAAATTCATTACAAAGATATTCCTTTGAAAGTGCAAAACTATATGTTTTTCTTTACTCTTGTGTTTTGTTTACAAAAATGTCCAATGATTCATTGTTGAACATATTCATTTGAACATAATTACTGTTTACAAATATACAAAATAAAAGACAATTATTGATGGCTTTAAGAGATAGGGAAATCTCTCTAAGTTATTTTCCATAAAAATCCCCCGCAGTGTACAGTTTAATCCCCAGCAGAACAAAGCTCCCAATTATCAGTCCCCGGTAGAAATCATCCAATTTCCCCAGATTCCCCAAACAGATTTTTCAAGCAGTACATGGCATTTCCCTTACAACAAAGTTTATTTCTCTAAACGGAAATTCATCAACACTTTGACTTTAAGACATGAATACTTACATACCCTCAGGAACATTCAGGGATTTATTTTCCCAAAATCTAACAAACAGCGCAATAGACTAGCTCACATACGCATACATGGCATCCGCATATCATAAACATTGATAAAACAAATGCATTATATCATACATTTCATACAACATGACTTTGCATTTTAGCTAACATTTTGTTAGAACAAGATTAGTTCTGACCTATCTCAGAGTTTTGATAATAACAATAAATTATATGTTAGATAATTTATACTCTGATGAACGTACTTGAATGTTTCAGATAATGCTCTGACAGAAGCATTTTGATGTGCTGAGCTAAAAATTATATGAAGAAGTTCTTTAAATAAAAGGACTATTTGTTTTAAGCGCAACTGCTGACTCTGGTAAGACAATTTATTTAAATGTATCTTCTAACATTTTTCAGGATTCCTTGCTCAGAAGATTACTTGAAAGCAAGTGTTGTTCAGAAGTTATTTGAAAGCAAGCGCTGATCAAGTTCTTAGAAAGCAAAGCACTGCTTAGAAGATGAGTAAAGCATGTTCCGAACTCAAGACGTTGAAGCAAGTTCTGAAAGAACGTTAAAGCCAACTTGTCTTGTCAAGCTTCAGGAAACATGTTCTTACAAGTGTCGTTTGCTCATTAATGCAAAGACGGCTGCAAGCACTCAAGTGTCTACGCTAGTTCTTGGAAAATGGAATAGTGCAAAGAAACACGCAAGCGTTTAATGCTCTCCAATTTTTGAAGGCAGCAACGGTCATTTTGTTCTTACTATATATAGAAGGACATTTATTGCAAGCCTACCAACCAATTAATCTAAAAAAGAAGCAAGAAACTACGTCAAAAATTCTGGGCTCAAAAACTCTTTGTTCATACACTTTGTGCAATTTATTCTAAGTGAAAAATCACAGTTGTGATATAGCTTGATTAGAAGCAAACTTTATTTCACTATCTGTAAAGATTAAACTCTTGTAATTGTTCCTTGAGAGACCAAGTTTGGTCAGATTTCTCAAGTAGATAAGGACTAGATTTAAGTCTTAGTGGTGTAAGTCACTTGTAAGATTACTTGTGCATTGTTAGTCACAACAGTTGTTGTGTGTTTATAATCAGTTGATTATAGTGGATTATGTCCTTGATTGAGAAAGGTGAAATCACCTTGACGGGTGGACTAGAGTAGTTTGAGTTCAAACGAACCAGGATAAAAATAACCTTGTCCTTCCATTATTGTTGAGCTTTGTTTTGAAAAGAAAAAAAGGCACTTATTCAACCCCCCCCCCCTTCTAAGTGTTTTATTACCCCTTCAATTGGTATCAGAGCTTGACTCTGAGCACAACACTTAACCATGTCAAGAAAAGATCCAGAAGAAAACACAATGGCCGCTGAACAAAACAATAATAGTTACAACAAACCTCCTGTATTTGATGGAGAAGACTTTGAGTATTGGAAAGATAGACTAGAAAGTTTCTTTCTAGGTCATGATAGTGATGTTTGGGATATAGTCTTGTATGGTTACACACATCCTACACACTCAGAAGGAAACAAAGTGGATAGAAAAAATATGGATAGACAACAAAAAGCTGATTTTGAAAATCATCATAGAGCTAGAAATATTTTTCTAAATGCTGTCTCTAAAGTAGAATATGAAAAAATCACTAATAGAGATACAATGCATGATATGTTTGAGTCTCTTAAAATGACTCATGAAGGAAACGCTCAAGTGAATGAGTCTAAAGCTCTGGCTTTAGTTCAGAAGTATGAAGCCTTCAAAGTTGAAGAAAGTGAGTCTATAGAAGCAATGTTCTCTAGGTTTCAAACTCTGATCGCTGGTATGAGAGTTTTGAAAAAGGGATATAACAAAGTAGATCATGTGAAAAAGATCATCAGAAGCTTACCCAGAAGATGGGCACCAATGGTCATTGCTTTCAAAGTTTTAAAAGATCTGAACAACGTGTATCTGGAGGAACTCATCAGCGCTCTCAGAAGTCATGATATTGAACTTGATGAACACGAGCCTCAGAAGAAAGGTAAGTCTCTGGACCTTAAACCAATTAAGAAATTTCATACTAACACTTTTTAGGCTGAAGAGGAAAACTCTGAAGAATCAACGTCAGAAGAAGACAAACTATCCTTGCTCTCCAGAAGGATCAATCATCTGTGGAAGCACAGACAAAAGAAGTTCAGGAACTTCAAGAAGTCATAAGATAAACCTGAATCTTCTGGACACAAAAAGTCAAACAGAAGAGAGATCATCTGTTATGAATGCAAAGAACCTGGTCACTACAAAAGTGATTGTCCAAAGCTTCAAAAAGAAAAACCAAAGAAAAGGTTTGGTAAGAAGAAAGGGATGATGGCAACCTGGGATGACTCAGATTCTTCTGAAGATGAATCTGGTTCTGAAGATGAAAATGCCAACCTAGCTCTGATGGCTACCACAGTAGATGACTCAGACTGTGAGTCAAAACCAAGAGAGGTATTTTCTGAATTCACTAGAAATGAACTTGCTGATAGTTTATCAGAACTTCTGGAAAACTATAGTAAGCTCAAAATCAAATACAAGAAACTCAAGAATAGTCTTGCATATGATATTGAGAAACATGAGGCAGAAAAATTTGAACTCTTAGAAAATAATTTTAAACTTAAAGAAGAAATTCAAAATGTTCAAAAAATTTCTAGTTCAGAATTTGTGTCTAGTTCAAAAGATATTATGAAAGAATATGACTATAGCTTTCAAAATTTCCTAGCTAAAAGCATAGATAGAAGCAAAATGGCTTCAATGATCTATGGGGTTAGTGGGAAAGACATAAGAGGAATTGGATATGAACCTCCAAAAGGAAAGGAGACATACATACCAAAACCTGTTGCTAAAATGACTTTCACTTACAAACCTCTGAATAAACAATTCAAGTTTGGACACTCACATGATATAAAATATACATCACATTCTAGAAACTCTTATGCTAATCCAAAGTTCAAACAGAACTCTAAAAACTCTAACCCAAAAGGACCCAAAAAGATATGGGTACCTAAGGATAAAATAATATTTGTTGCAGATGTCCTTAACAGCTCAATTGAGACACCTGTCATGGTACCTGGACTCTGGGTGCTCACGACACATGACGGGAAAAAGGTCTATGTTCCAAAGCCTGGAACTTAAAGCTGGAGGAGACGTGAAGTTTGGAGGTAATCAGAAAGGGAAGATTATTGGTTTTGGAACCATTGGAAACGGTAACCTTCCTTCTATCTATAATGTTTTATTAGTAGAAGGATTAGCTCATAATCTATTGTCCATAAGTCAATTAAGTGACGATGGTTATGACATTATCTTCAATCAAAACTCCTGTAGAGCTGTGAGTCAAAAAGATGGATCAATCCTCTTTTCTGGCAAGAGAAAGAATAACATTTACAAAATTGATTTATCAGATCTTAAATCTCAGAACGTTAAATGCCTTTTGTCTGTTAGAGATGAGCAATGGGTATGGCACAGAAGATTGGGACATGTCAGTCTTAGAAAAATCTCTCAACTAAATAAATCAAATTTAGTCAGAGGACTTCCCAATCTGAAGTACAACTCAGAAGCTTTGTGCGAAGCATGTCAAAAAGGAAAATTTTCAAAACCTTCCTTTAAATCCAAAAATGTTGTCTCTTCCTCTAAGCCATTAGAGTTACTTCATATTGATCTGTTTGGGCTAGTTAAAACTACATCCATCAGAGGCAAGAAGTATGGATTGGTCATTGTTGATGACTTCAGCAGATGGACATGGGTAAAGTTTTTAAAACACAAGGATGAGTCACATTCTATGTTCATTGACTTCTGTACCTAAGTGCAAAACGAAAAAGATTTTAAAATCATAAAAGTCAGAAGTGATCATGGTGGTGAATTTGAAAATCATTATTTTGAAAAATATTTTAAAGAAAAAGGTATTGTTCATAATTTTTCTTGTCCTAGAACTCCCCAACAAAATGGAGTTGTAGAAAGAAAGAATAGAACATTACAAGAAATGGCCAAAACCATGATCAATGAAACTAATATGGCAAAGCACTTTTGGGCAGAAGCTGTGAACACAGCGTGTTACATTCAAAATAGAATCTCTATAAGACCTATTCTTGAAAAGACTCCCTATGAATTGTGGAAAAACAGAAAACCCAACATTTCTTGTTTCCATCCTTTTGGATGTACTTGTTCTATTCTGAACACTAAAGAAACTCTGAACAAGTTTGATTCTAAAGCACAAAAGTGTTTTCTGCTTGGATATTTTGAACGCTCAAAAGGCTATAGAGTATACAACACAAACTCTGATTGTTAAAGAATCAATCAAAGTCAGGTTTGATGATAAGCTTGGCCAGCAACAGCCAAAGCAAATTGATTTTTTTGTAGGTACAGAAGATCATCCCTCAAACTCTGAAACTTCAGAAGCAAAGGAAGACTCAGAAGCAAAGGAAGACTCAGCAGATCATCCTCTTGACAATGCTCTGGACAACCTCAGAATCTCTTATTAACCCACTCATAAAAGGTTTCCTAGAATCTCTTAAGCTCACAAAGAAGACGTAATCATTGGAAGAAAAGAAGATCCCATCAGAACAAGATCCTCTCTCAGAATCAATGAAGAATATTTGTTTGGTTTGGTTTCTCTGATTGAGCCAACTTCCATTGATGAAGCTCTGGGAGATAATGATTGGATCTTAGCAATGCAAGAAGAACTCAATCGATTCTCCAGAAATGATGTATGGGATTTAGTTCCAAGACCCAAAGGATTCAACATTATAGGAACCAAATGGGTTTTCAGAAATAAACTGAACGAGCAAGGAGAGGTGATCAGAAACAAAGCACGACTGGTTGCACAGGGTTATAGTCAACAAGAAGGAATTGATTATAATGAAACCTTTGCCCCATTCGCCAGGTTAGAGTCTATAAGATTATTAATTTCTTTTGATGTGTAAAATAACATTTCATTATACCAAATGGATGTTAAAAGTGCCTTTTTAAATGGCTATATTGAAGTAGAAGTTTATGTCCATCAACCTCCTGGATTTAATGATTCAAAACATTCAGAACATGTTTTTAAATTAAAAAAGTCTTTGTACGGTTTAAAACAAGCTCCCAGAGCTTGGTATGATCGTCTGAGTAATTTTCTTTTAGAAAAAGATTTTACCAGAGGGAAAGTGGACACAACTCTTTTCAGAAAGACATTTAAAAATGATATTTTAATTTGTCAAATTTATGTTGATGATATAATTTTTGGAACCTCTAATATCTCCCTTGGAAAAGAATTTGCTGAGACCATGCAGGCAGAATTTGAAATGAGCATGATGGGAGAATTGAAGTTCTTTCTGGGAATTCAAATCAACCAGACTCCAGAAGGTACTTACATACATCAGACGAAGTATGTTAAAGAACTTCTGAAGAAATTTCAGATGTCAGAAAGCAAAGATGCCAAGACACCTATGCATCCAACCTGCATTCTGGGAAAAGATGAGGTAAGTATGAAGGTTGATCAGAAGCTCTATAGAGGTATGATTAGATCCCTTCTCTATCTGACTACATCTAGACCTGATATACTATTCATCGTGTGTTTATGTGCTAGATTCCAATCAGATCCTAGAGAATCTCACTTAACTGCTATTAAGAGAATTCTTAGGTATCTGAAAGGTACTACTAATCTGGGTTTGTGTTACAGAAGATCACAAGATTATAGACTAGTAGGTTATTTTGATGCTGACTTTGCTGGAGATAGAATTGAAAGACAGAGCACCTCTGGAAGCTGCCAGTTTCTGGGTGACAATCTTATCTCGTGGTACAGCAAGAAGTAAGCAAAAATTGCACTTTCAACCACAGAAGCTGAGTATATATATGATGTTGAATGTAGCTCTCAGATGATTTGGATGAAAAGTCAGCTAGAAGATTTTAATCTTTATGAAAGTAAGATTCATATCTTCTGTGACAATACTTCTGCTATTTGTCTTTCTAAGAATCCAATTTTACATTCTAAAGCCAAACATATTGAAATTAAATATCATTTTATAAGGGACTATATTCATAAGGGAATTCTTAATTTGATTTTTGTAAAAACAGACCATCAATGGGCTGACATTTTTACCAAACCCCTTTCAGAAGATAAATTTAATTTCATTTTGAAAAATATTTGTATGGAATTATGTCCTGAATAAAATAATATTTATCTTCTGTGTTTGACTTCAGAATATTCTGAAATGAATGTTTTGATTAACAACTCTTCAGAAGTTAGAAGAGGAGTTACATCAGAAGCTATATGAAAAGTTCTGAAATGTTCTAACGTTTCATTTTTAAGTATAGTTCAGAAATTCATTAGAACAAATAGCTGTCACATGCAACCTTCAGGAGATGAACCAGTGGTGCGTTTCTGAAAGGTCACGCGTGCATAAGCTACTGATGACATTCTAGGTAACTGTTAATGATTAGCTAATCTCACGTTTTCCCTTAATTTTGGCAAAATCATTAAATGCTTGTAATGATGAGATTCGTTTTAAATTCTTAAAAAAAAATTTACAGTTTTATTTCTAAACCTATTTCTGGAAGAAAAAAATTCATATAAATACTTTTGGAAAAACCCTTTTTCATATTTACCGTCTCTTATAAACTCAAACGTTTCTGTACTTTTTCTCGAAAAACCTTTTCTTCATCTTTCAAATCTAAGAACTCCAATGGCGTCCTCCTCTACACATTCTGAGAACATCCACTCTGAGCAATACATAGTGCATGAGAGAACAACTCTCATTCCTGTAGACAGCTTGGAAGTGTTAAGTGAGTTAATGTTGGATTTTGAAAATCTAAGAGAAAATGGTTTTGATTTGTTTCCTGCTGTTAAGTTTCAAGGTTGGGAAAACTTTTTTGACCGTCTCATTGGTCCAGTTTTTCCACACATGGTAAAGGAATTCTGGATACATGCAATTGCAACCCCTAAAGTTATCCTCTCTTTCGTAATGGGTAAGGAAATCTCCATTACTGAAAATTTAATCAAAAAGTTGCTAGGGTTTAAAGGACTTGGAGTAACAGGTATGCCAAGTGGAAGAATGGAAATGTCAAGGGTCTACTCAAAAATTTTCACAAATGGTCAAGGATCTTCTAAAGTCAGGGACTTGAAAGATAAATACAAGATTTAGGCAAGGATAATCCATGGGTGTATTCACCATAGGAAAGAAACCATCTCTCCAGATTACATTAATGCTGATCAACAATACTTGTTGTTCTGCCTTGGAACAAATGTAAAAATTGATTTGCCTTATTTGCTATTTGAACATCTCTGGAATCATGTAAAAGAGACTAGGGAAGCTGAAAGGATGAAAAACCCCAATTCCAAAAGGAATTGGATTCCTATGGGTAGATTAATATCAGACATTCTGACTGAGAATGGTCTGATTACTCACTTAGATAAAGCCAATCTTCTGGGGGAGCTAGAACCTACTTGTGGAAAGACTATGACTGGGAAGAATTTAGTGAATAGGAAAATAATTGACAAGCTGCTGGTGGAACCAACTCCGTATGTGTCAGTTACTGTGAAGAGAAGAAGGATACCTATTGTTGATTTCCCTCTGTTCAACTCAGGTGATCATCCACGTATCATCTTGCACTACATTGAAATCTATAAAGAGACTGGAACACCAATTGATCCAGCCTGGCTCCAAGGAAGAAATCAAGTTGCTCCAAATGTTGTTCTTCAAGAATCTTTGAAGAGGAAAGCAGTTGAAGGACCTTCTGCCACACCTCAGAAGAAGAAAAAGAAGTCAGGTAAACCTGCTGAAACTATCACTGTTTATGATTCTATCAATGTATCTACATCTGCTGACCCCCCCCCCCCCCCCAAAAAAAACCTTAGGAGATATAGATGTTGATATTGACCTGACCTTACCCTCTGAATCTCTTGCTGACAACCCTCAAAGAAATCAAGCTTTATCAGACTTGAGTGACTTTGACTCTGATGAACACTATGAAACCCAATCAGAACCATCCCAATCTGAACCATCTTACTCAAAACCCTCTGAACCATCTGTTTCTCAACCCATTCCTACTGAACACTTTTCAAGAACTCCTCCCACACCTTTATCACCCAGACCCTCTGGATGGTATGATGTTAGATCTTGGAGAATTCAGGAATCAATGAACCTCTGGCCACTATAAAGCCTCCATTCAACCTACCATCTGAAAACATTTTTCCTTGAATAGACCACAACATCAGAACCCCATTCCCACTGCTGAAAATACAATAATAATTTTACCTGACATCACACCACCTACTTCACCATAACTTCCAACACCAAACTCACCTATACTCTCACCTCCTCATATTCCAGAACACCAAACTCATGAACCACATTAAACTTTTGAACCATCTAAAACTCATGAATCATCTGAACCTCATGATCAATCAGCACCACCTAACCTTGTTGACCAACCTGACCATTCAGCCACTCCTGAACAAACCAAAAATCTTGAACCTTCTAACTTTTTAAGAACTGTAGTGGATTTTGAATCTCTACAACTTTTGAAAAATAAAACTTTTAAGAAGGCTGTACCAAAACCTGTTCAGCCAGATGTGAATAAATTGTTTCAGAATTTTTTAACAGAAGTTCAAGCATGGTTGAATCTGCTGAAGGAAGATAGCTCCAGAAGTGTGAACCCAGCTGCAACGGATCTTCTATGAGAAACCTTCAGAATAACTTTTGATGCTGAGTCACTGACGCTACAGGACTTATGTCACTTTCAGGTGCTGGACAACTTTTCCAAACATCTGCATGCTTTCAAGTCAGAAGCTGCTGACATTTGGAATAAGAAGTCTTTTCTAATGATTGCTGATGCATCAGCTGATGAAATGGACATATCAGAAGAAGAATCTGAAGAATCCTCTGAAGATTCAAACCCTCTGGCTATTGCTCTGTTAAATCAACCTTCTGCAAAAGCTGAACCTGAACCAGTGCCAACTCTTGTGATGGATCTGGGCACTCTGCTTTCAACCTTTGTGCGTTCTGACTCAATGGTTGCTGCTCCAAAGGATGTTTCTGTTGAAGCTTCTTCATCCTATGCTCCTACATCACTTATCATGGATACTCTGAATGAGCTCAAGAGGGAGAATGTAGTCATTAATGAGCGCTTGGATAAGCAAGACCTGACAAATCAAGAAATAAGGAACTGGATGATGAAATAAGAAGAATATGCCTCTGAGATCAAGAATCTTCTGATGGCTCTTGTTACTAAGAAATCCTAGTGTCTTTCTGTTTCTTGTCTTTTGTTTGTTGTTTTGTACTTATGGATATCTTTTTCTATTTTATGAAAACCTTTTTAAGCTCTTCAACTATTTTTTATATACTTTTTGATTATGCCAAAAAGGGGGAGAAAATGAGTATTTTGATCTAATCACTGATTAACAGTTATGGGAACTAAGTCTCAGACATTCTAACAAAATACAATATTTCTTTCTATGTGCAAAAGAATTTTTTTTACAGGTATCACTTAAAACACTGGAAGAGTAATTCAGCTGAACATTATCTTCAAAAGAAGTTCTGAAGAAATCCAAGAAGATATTTTCAATGCTCTGATAAATAATCTCAGGAAGTTTTATATATAGAAATATTCATTTCAGGGGGAGATTCTTATCTCTTATTATATTTTATTTCTATATCTGAATAATTTTTGTCATCATCAAAAAGGGGGAGATTGTTAGAACAAGATTAGTTCTGACCTAACTCAGAGTTTTGATGATAACAATAAATTATATGTTAGATAATTTATACTCTGATGAACGTACTTGAATGTTTCAGATAATGTTCTGACAAAAGCATTTTGATGTGCTGAGCTAAAAATTATATGAAGAAGTTCTTTAAATAAAAGGCCTATTTGTTTTAAGCGCAACTGTTGACTCTAGTAAGACAATTTATTTAAATGTATCTTCTAACATTTAGCATGATTCCTTGCTCAAAATATTACTTGAAAGCAAGTCTTGTTCAGAAGTTATTTGAAAGCAAGCGCTGATAAAGTTCTTAGCAAGCAAAGCGCTGCTTAGAAGATGAGTAAAGCATGTTCTGAACTCAAGACGTTGAAGCAAGTTCTGAAAGAACGTTAAAGCCAACTTGTCTTGTCAAGCTTCAGGAAACATGTTCTTACAAGTGTCGTTTGCTCATTAATGTAAAGACGACTGCAAGCACTCAAGTCTCTATGCTAGTTCTTGGAAAATGGAATAGTGCAAAGAAACACGCAAGCATTTAATGCTCTCCACTTTTTGAAGGCAGCAACGGTCATTTTGTTCTTACTATATATAGAAGGACATTTATTGCAAGCCTACCAACCAATTAATCTCAAAAAGAAGCATGAAATTACGTGAAAAATTCTGGGCTCAAAAACTCTTTGTTCATACATGTGATACGGTGGGAGAACTGACTTGGGATTTTGCGTTTGTTTTCACACTTGTTCGGTTTAGTAAGAGTCGCCATCGACTTTTTATTTTATCCTAAGAAAAGGTCAAAAAGCACAGGAAAGACCTTTGAGATTTTTTCTTGGGTTCGGGGGGTAGATTATGAAAAGGGAAGGTGCTAGCACCCTTTTCATCCATGGTTATCCATGAGCTCTTAGTTACTTGTTTTAGATCACTTTCCTTTGTTTTTCAATTGTTTGAAATGGTACTTTGTGTGTGTGGTTTTGAAAATGTTTTGAAAAAGATGCCTTGTCTAGGAAACCTTTGTAATGATTTTTGTTTGAATATATATAAAGGTGTGTGTCTTTTTGAAAAGATATTCCAATGTTTTGAAAGTTGTTCTGAAATTGTTTTGACGTTGTGTTGTGAAGTTTGTTTTGAAAAATGGCAAGGATGTTTTGCAAGATTTTTGATCAAGTAACTAAGAGTTGTCTACCCTATTTTACTCAAAGATCCTTCTTATGTTTTTAACCCTTTTTAACAGTGTTGTTTCACCATTGTATTTGGTGAACAACCTTGCGTTAGGATGTTTTGCGGGACAGGCGCGGGTCATCGTATACAACCATTGAAAGCAACTTGTGAGACGCTCTATCAATTTTTTAAGGGACGAGATCGTTTTATCGAAGGCAACATCGAGGGTCATTGAGGGACTACGATCTTTGTTTATCGAAGGGGAATTTGCTAGAGTGTCTCATACTCGAGGGACATGATTGTATTTTCCGAGGCATCAAGCGAGGTTACCCTAGAGGTGCAAGTGTGAATGGTGTTTGTCATATTCATGCATTTGTCTTTGTATTAGGTCATCTAGCGATCGATTTTAGATTTTCACATACAAACCCTAATCTCTAATCATGGCATATTTAAAAAGCATAAAGTGCGAGAATTAAATTCTAAGCTATTACAAAAGAGTATCTGGGGATGGGGGTACAAATTATTTACAAATGGGGATGAGTCTTATCAGAATAATGTCCCAAATATTATGGGTTACAACCAAATCGAATCGACGCAATTCAAATATTAACAAATTATAAGATAAAGAAAATCAGAGAAATATGAGATGTATGTATTTATTTACAAATGATCAAATAAAATTTAACCTAATTAAACTTAAGTATTATTATTGTTTTTATTGTGTTTTATGTTTTTTAGGAACTTATATAGAAAGATTAATTAAACATAGTATTTTTTATATTTAATTAAATATACAAATATTTAAAGAAATTATATCAAAAAAAACTTTAATCTATTATTAGTTCTCTTTATTATTAACAAAACAAAAACTTTTTTAGAATAAAAAATAAAAAGAAAAGTACTATTTTTTCTAAAGAAAGTAAATTAATTAGTAAAGAAAAGAAAAGAGGATTATTTTAAAAATAAAAAAGAAGGGTGATGGGCCTAGGGTTATGGCCCAAAAAATAAAATAAAAATGGGGAGGAGAACAAAAATCAGGGGGGTGTAGGCGCTAGGAAATGATTGGGCTTGCTGGTTTTGGTTTGGGCAAAGGCCCATCTGATGTTTGAACAATTTTTTAGGGTTGGAGTTTTGTGTATTCAGAAATTAGGGTTCACAGTTTTGACTTAACAGCGCCGCTCCTCTCATCTTCTTCGTCTTTCTTCCTCGTTCTCAGCCATAAACAAACTGACTCCTCCTCTCTTGCCTTGGACACCAGAGCGCCTCCTTCGTCCACTTCCTGCCTTCTCTTTTCAGGGGTCTAGGACCCTCGCTTGCAAACGGTACGATTTGCTTCAACTTGCGTTTTAATGTTTTTTCTTATCTTTTTACAGTCATGTCTTCGCTTTGATTGTTACATGCATGTTTAATCTTTGGCCTTTGATGTTTCCATGTAGTAAAAGTTTGAGGTTTTTAGAGACATACCTTGAACGTCTTGTAAACTGAAGGAGAAAGAGGTGAGGCTGGCCGGTGGCGCTCTCAGGAGGCTAGGCGGAGAGACAAGGATGATGCATATCTGGTATTTCTATATTTTTACGTTGTTCGATGATGATGTTGTTCTGAGGATTGCTTGTTGTTGCCTTTTGTTGATTCTCTTCCTCTTCTTTGCTATGTTGATGATGATGAATTTCTGTCTCTGAATCGTGTTACTTCTTTGGGTGTTTGAACATTGATGATGAAATGGTTCTGAGATTTACTTTTTGTTGTTGCTATGTTTTTGTTGGCTTGAGTTAATGATGAATACTTCTGAAATTCTTCCTTGTTGTTTTACCTCTAAACTCTTCCTCTCTCTTTGTCAATGATGATGGTATTCTGAGATTTGCTATTGTTATTGCTATGTTTTTGAGTTTGCTGATGTTTTGTGATGGTGAACCTGAAAGTCAGTACTGTTGTTTTGCTTATTCTGCAACCTCTTCCTTTCTCTTGTTGAAGATGAGGTTGTTAGTTGGCTTGTTTGGATTTGGGATTTGCAGATTAGTTCTTTTGCAAATAAGCTTGAGCTGCAGTTTATGATGCAGGTTTGTTCTTGATGTTTTTTGAAACAGGCTTGTGTTTTGGTTTTGAGAGTTTGAGTTTTGCAGTTTCAACAAGTTTTTGTGTTTGAGGCAGGTTTGCAGGTTTTAGTGTTTGAGGAAGGCTTGTGTGATTTGTTGTTCTTGTTTGTGTTTACAATCAGTTTGTTGTTTAAACTGGTTTAGCAGTTTTGTGCAGTTTAAGCAGGTTGGAGTTGCAGTTATGCAGGCTACAGGTTTGCTTGTTGAAGGCAGGCTCGTTGATTTGTTGTGTTTGTTCGTGTTTGCAAGCATGTTTCAGGTTTTAGTGTTTGAGGCAGGCTTGAGTTGTTTTGAGCTTGCTTGATAGGCTTCTCAGTTTGAGATGCAGGTTTGTATCTTGCAGTATTGGTTGTATTGAGAAGGCAGGCTTGCTATTTTGTGAGGCAGGCTTGCTTGAGTTTGGAGTTTTTTGAGATTATGCAGTTTTTTGCTCTCTTTCTTGTGTTGGACTGTTAGATTGTTATATTGTTATATATTTTCTTTTGTTCCTCTTATCTGCCTTTTACAGCCTGTCAAAACTGCAAACTGTAAAACCTATTCACTAGGTTCTCTCTTTCCTCTCTCTCCATAAGCATTTTTAATTGCTTATTATATTTTTTCTGAAAAGCTTGTTGGCCAGAACATGATGAGAGCTAGGACAAGCTCTTGCTTGTAACTTGGTTCATCTCTGCATTATTGTACTTGTTTCCATATTTCCTGCATTGTACTTTCTTGGACAACTTTTCTGCTTTGACAGCTTTGCAACTTGGTTTGACAGTTTTGCAACTTAGTTTACTTTTGTATGCAGCCTTGTGCCTTTGGTTGACTAATGCAGTTTTTTGTTCAGTTTGCTTTGCCTTCTTTGTGTGCAACCTTGTGCCTTTGCATTTTGAATAACTTGTATGCTTGCAATTTTATATATTTATTTTTCTCTCTGTGAACCGAGAAGAGAAATCTTCTTGTGATTTGCAGAGAGGAAAATGAAACATGATGAACATAGCATTTCTGATTCCGGCCAACAAGCTTTAATGATGATTCTTTTATTTATCTTCTTAAAAATGCTCTTCAGTTAATTGCACTGATTTCCTTTTTCTTTTGTCCTTTGCAGGTAAGTACCAGTTGAATAATGGAGGACGCAGTAAAGGTCAAAGATTTCAAGAGATTTAGGCCTTAGATTTATTTTATTTTCTTTTAATTTATTGTAATAAATATTATTGTAAACACTGTAAATTGTAAATTTAAAATATTCGAATAAAATTTGTAACAACATTTGAAATAAATAAATAAAAAAAAGTCTTTGTCAAATAAGAATTTTCTACTTTCAAATATTCCATTCTTTCCTTGTATTGCCTATTTAATTATTTAAAACTCTTAAATTAAAATAACTGGAAATGTATCCCAATGACTTTAATCTAAATGAAATAAATAATCAACAAACTTTGCAGTCTCGCAATCTCGCATTAATCACAATATGCCTGGCATTCCAATTAACATATGCTTTGTACAGTTAAACAAACAAGCATTTCATACACTTTTCACTCCACTGATCAAACCAATGCCTCAAAGTTCCAAACAAAAGTCTCAACTCCTACCCCAGATAACTAGGTTTTGAGAAACAACCGGTAATCTTGAACAAGCATAAAAATAATGTAACAGTCAATTGAATTATTGTGGATTCAATTTCTTCTGAGAAATACGAGCGAAAACCCTAATTCCAGATTTGTTGTCAAAGGAAAGTCTGCTTGATCAATTCCTGAGCCAATCTCAACAAAATCAGTGGAAACCCTAATTCTGGATTTACTGATAAAGAAAAGCCGGCTTGATCAATTCCTGAGCCAATCTTGAAAAATCAGGGAAAACCCTGAAGTTGTGATTTTCTTGTGAAAAGGGGAGGGCAAATTTTGGGGTACAATAGTTGCCCCTGTTCAATCTTCTTGAACCTGAAGAGTTAGATTGGCAATTTTGTCGTTCGTAACTCGAAGGTAAAAGATGATTGGACACTAGAGTGCCCATAAATTTGCACTCGTCAAAATATAGCTGAGGGAATAGGCTTAAAGATGCCATTTGGAGATGTGACAGAATCTTGCCGGAGATGGGCTTAAAGATGCCATTTGGAGATGTTTGTTAAATTGTATGTTATAGGTGAAAGAACGAGTATTAGAAAAGTATCTGTGTTTGGAACATCTCTGAGCTGGGGGTCTGAATAAGCAATAGATTGACATCCATGTTGGGAAGCATCCGTAAACTGTTTTCAAAAGTTGAATCTGAACAAGCGATAGATTAACATCCGTGTTGGGAAGCATCCGTAAACTGTTTTCAAAAGTTGAATCTGAACAAGCGATAGATTAACATCCGTGTTTGGAGAATCCGTAAACTGTTTTCAGAAGTCTTGAAGTTGAATAAGCAATAGATTAGCATCCGTGTTGGGAAGCATCCGTAAACTGTTTTCAAAAGTTGAATCTGAACAAGCGATAGATTAACATCCGTGTTGGGAAGCATCCGTAAACTGTTTTCAAAAGTTGAATCTGAACAAGCAATAGATTAACATCCGTGTTTGGAGAATCCGTAAACTGTTTTCAGAAGTCTTGAAGTTGAATAAGCAATAGATTAGCATCCGTGTTGGGAAGCATCCGTAAACTGTTTTCAAAAGTTGAATTTGAACAAGCGATAGATTAACATCCGTGTTTGGAGAATCTGTAAACTGTTTTCAAAAGTCTTGAAGTTGAATAAGCAATAGATTAGCATCCGTGTTGGGAAGCATCCATAAACTGTTTTCAGCAAACTGAAGTTGAATAAGCAATAGATTAGCATCCGTGTTGGGAAGCATCCGTAAACTGTTTTCAAAAGTTGAATCTGAACAAGCGATAGATTAACATCCGTGTTTGGAGAATCCGTAAACTGTTTTCAGAAGTCTTGAAGTTGAATAAGCAATAGATTAGCATCCGTGTTTGGAGCTTCCGTAAACTGTTTTCAAAAGTTGAATCTGAACAAGCGATAGATTAACATCCGTGTTTGGAGAATCCGTAAACTGTTTTCAGAAGTCTTGATCGAAGCTTGCTAACCTTATCCTTGGAAGGGGTAAAAAATTAGCTGAAACACAAAGTTATGTTGCATGAAATGTATGATGCAATATATGTGTTATATCAATGTTTATGATATATGAATGTAATGTATGCGCATGTAAGCCGATGAGTTGTCTTGCTGAGGAAAATAAATCCTGGATAGCTGGAGATAATAAAATCTTGACCGCTGTCGGGGGAAATAAATCTTCAATTGTTGTTGGGGATTGAGAATCTTTTGATCGTTGAAAATGAGAAATCCTAGGATCACTGTTGAAGAGTATGTGTGTCCTCCAGCTCTTTGACAACCTCTGCAGGGAGAAATTATACTGCCGGGAGAAGTCAGGAGTTTGGTTTGTATGCCAATCTACTGGGGGACTCCTATGTTGCTGTTTGAGGAGAACTCCGCTGGGGAATATCTGAAAACTCTGCCAGGGATCTGAAATTCTGTGGGGAATAACCATACTGTTGGAGAGCAAGCTCGGGATCCTAGGAAAAGCTTATTCTTGTTTGGAAGAAGCTCAGTAGCTTAGGTTGTATGCCACTTTACTGGGGAAGCAAGAAGGAGGAACTCCGTTTTGTTAAGGATATCAGGTAAAAACTGAATGGTTTCCGCTGGGGATTGATAGCTCAAAGTTTCCTCTCTGTTGGGGGTCCTAGTGACGTGCTGATTTGATTAGCGACTTCGCCGGAAAAAAGTTTAAAAATAAATTTCTGATGAATTATCTGGTTTGAAAGCAACTTTTTGGGAGAAGGGAAGAAACTGGATGATCTTCACTGGTGTTCACAGGTTGGATTTTTGTCTCTGTTTGGGGAAGAAAGTTTCATTCTTACCGATGGTTTGTAGTTCAAAGTTCTGCTCTGCTGTTGGCTGAGAATTTGAATATTCAACTCTGATGGGGATCCTTGAAATTTAACTCTAACGGGGATATGCCTTTCAAAGTTTTAGTCCTGCTTAGGAACCAGATGAGGCATTTGCAGGGGATTTCTTCTGGAATAGCCTAAAGACACTTTCCTACACTTCCATCCTATCAGTAATTATTCTTTCTCATTTTGTTTTATTTGTAAGCGGTGATTTCATTCAAATGGATATGCTCTTTTAATAAATCATTGGACGTTTTTCAAATAAAGCACAAGTGTAAAAAAGAAATAAAAAGGCAGACAATTTTCTGTACTTTGAAGTAACTTTGTATTAACTTTGTGTAAGTATTTGTACAAAGGAGAAAAACACCCTAGTAAGAGAATGTTGTCAAAAAGCTGAGAAAAATTTTATACAAAGAAAGATGGCTATGTGTATCAATTCCATGGGATTCCCATTCTGCTATAGCCTTCACGACTCTAAGTATCTTATCCATTCGTTGCTTCGTCCGCAGATGATTGGATTGATCAAAAGCTTTGGAGCTTATCTGCAAAGAGATTGTCCTTGAAGTAATCCGATGAGACATAGTCATACGCTTTGATTCCCTAACTTTTTCCTGGATCTCCCTTTCAGGTTTTCGATCCACCGGGAAACCCTTTTTTTGCCTAAGTCGCCCTTTCGGGTTTTCAACTTGTCGGGTGTATAGATTTTTTTGTTTATCCCTAATTTTTGCCTGAAGCGCCCTTTCGGGTTTCTGATTCACCGGGATGCCCATTTTTTTGCCCAAGTCGCCCTTTCGGGTTTTCGACCTGTCGGGTCGTTTATGCGTAGTATCTTTTGACTATGTCTGCATTCGCAGGGTGTGGCGGGTCGTCACCGTCCATGGTGGTCAGGATCATTACCCCGCCAGAAAAGATGTTTTTGATCACAAATGGTCCTTCGTAAGTAGGAGTCCACTTTCCCCTGGGATCACTTTGCGGCAAGATAATTCGCTTGATTACAAGATCCCCAACTTGATATACTTGTCTCCTGACTTTCTTGTTGAAAGCCTTGATCATCCGTTTTTGATACGTCTGACCATGACAAACAACAGTAAGTTGCCTTTCGTCAATCAAATTAAGTTGATCAAGCCGAGTCTGAATCCAATCGTCTTTGTTCAAACCAGCGTCCTTCATGATTCTTAAAGAAGGAATCTGAACTTCTATAGGTAAAACAACTTCCATGCCGTATACCAAAGAGAAAGGTGTTTCCCTAGTTGATGTTCGCGCCGTGGTACGGTACCCGTGTAAAGCAAATGGTAACATCTCATGCCAGTCCTTGTAGGTGGCTGTCATCTTTTGAATGATCTTCTTGATATTTTTGTTTGCGGCTTCAACAGCACCGTTCATCTTCGGCCGATAGGGAGATGAATTGTGATGATAAATCTTGAACTGCTCGCACAGAGCGGTGATCATAGTGTTGTTCAGGTTTGTACCGTTGTCCGTAATGATTTTGTCAGGAATACCGTACCGGCAAATTAGGTTCTGTTTGATGAAACGGGCAACCACATTCTTTGTAACAGAGGCGAAGGAAGCTGCTTCGACCCATTTGGTAAAGTAATCAATATCCACCAGGATGAAGCGATGCCCATTGGATGTTGTAGGCTTGATCTCTCCAATCATGTCAATGCCCCACATTGTGAATGGCCAGGGAGCTGTTAGGACGTTGAGAGGAATCAGAGGGATATGCACCTTGTCAGCATAAACTTGGCATTTGTGACAAGTACGGGGAATGTTGATGACAATCAACTTCCATGGTAGACCAGTAGTAGCCTGCCCTTAGAATCTTCTTAGCCATCGTATGTCCGCTTAAGTGGGTGCCAAAGGTGCCACTATGTATTTCGGTCATGATCAACTCTGCTTCAACCTTGTCCATACAATGAAGTAGAACACAATCATGGCTGCGCTTATAAAGGATACCATTGCTCAGGAAGAACTTGGCAGCAAATTTCCTTAGGAACTTTTTGTCATTGACGGAAGCTCTTTCAGGGTACTCTCGAGTCTGGAGATACCTTTTGATTTCATGGAACTAGGGTTGTTCCACTACTTCTTCGGTATTAATCTCATGACAGTGCGCAGGTTCGTCCATTCGCTCGATGGTAATTTGGGGAGCCTCATTATCCCGGTTGAGTTTAAACATGGAAGACATTGTAGCCAAAGCATCTGCTAGCTGATTTTCTTATCATGGGAAGTGTTCGAAGATAATTTGCTCGAAATGAGGTAACAATGTCAGGACATGTTCTTTGTATGGGATGAGGTTAGGATGTTTAGTGTCCCACTCTCCTTTGATTTGACTGATAACCAAAGCTGAGTCTCCAAATACCACCAAAGATTTGATTCCCAAGTCAATTGCAACTTTAAGACCAAAGATGCAAGCTTCATACTCAGCCATGTTGTTGGTGCAACTGAAACAGAGTCTAGCAGTGAAGGGTGTATGGCAACCTTCTGGAGAGATAAGTACTGCGCCGATACCGTTGCCAAGTGCATTTGAAGCGCCATCAAAGTACAAGGTCCATCGAGATCCTTGTTTAGGTCCGTCATACGGTCCGTTAACTTCAATGTCGTCCAATGGCATAATGTCCTCGTCAGGGAAATCGAATCTCATAGATTGGTAATCTTCGACAGCTTGATGAGCTAGATGGTCAGCTAGTACACTCCCTTTTATAGCTTTTTGTGTAGTATACTGGATATCATACTCAGTCAGGATCATTTGCCATCTAGCATTCTTCCAGATAAAGCAGGCTTCTCAAAGATATACTTAATTGGATCCATCTTGGAAATCAGCAAAGTGGTATGAGTCAACATATACTGTCTTAGCCGGCGAGCAGCCCATACCAAAGCGCAACAAGTTTTCTCGAGCAGTGAGTAGCGAGTCTCACAGTCGGTAAACTTTTTGCTAAGGTAATAAATGGCATGCTCTTTTCGTCCAGACTCGTCATGTTGGCCCAGTACGCACCCCATTGAATTATCCAAAACAGTCAGATACATGATTAACAGTCTTCCTTCGACGGGTGGCATCAGAATAGGAGGTTCCAGCAAATATTCCTTGATGTTATCAAAAGCAACTTGACAATCATTGTTCCATTCAACCACCTGATCTTTCTTCAATAGCTTGAAGATTGGCTCACAGGTAGATGTTAGGTGAGATATGAACCTCGAATATAGTTTAAGCGCCCCAAGAAACCTCTAACCTCCTTTTCAGTGCGGGGGGCAGGCATTTCTTGTATAGCCTTGACTTTAGCAGGATCAACCTCTATCCCTTTGTTGCTGACAATAAATCCCAAAAGTTTACCAGACCTGACTCCAAAAGTGCACTTACTTGGGTTCAGTCTGAGCTTATACTCCTTCAATCTGACAAACAGCTTTTGCAGATGATCAAGGTGTTCTTCTTCTGTCTGTGATCGGGCTATCATGTCGTCTACGTAGACTTCAATCTCATGATGTATCATATTGTTGTACCCCAAAATTTTCCCTCCCATATTCTTCAAAATTTGCCAAGTTAAGCTTCAAAATCTCCCCAAGGGTTGCACAGTTCAAGGGCCTCCTAATAGTCAAAATTAGGGTTTTGGTTCTGACAAAGTAAATGAAGTTTCCAAGGGTCCAATCAAGTCCCACATGCCTACAAATATGGTCAAGCATCCTCATACCAAGTTTTAAGACTCTCAGCACAAAATTGCACAGTCAAAAACCCTAATTGCACTACAGTCAACTGTAGGGGCAAAATGGTCATTTGACAGTCAAAAGTTCAAATTTTTGGTCAACATCTCATTTTGAAGCCACAAACATCATTTGATCAATGCTTGATCATGATTCTCAAAGCTTGGCTCAAAAATCATCAAGATGCAAAAGTTTCCTTATTTGAACAATTGAAAAAGTCAACTGTAAATTGACCAGGGCATAACTTTCACATGGATTATTAGAAAAATTCCATCCAAAGCTCATTTTGAAGAGAAAGACATTTACAACAACTCCTCTTCACACTTCAAGTCCAAGAAATGCTCTCACAAAGAGTTATCAATTTCAACATTATAGGTCATTTTCAAAAGTCAACAAAAAGGGACTTTAAGTCAAAGGCCATAACTTGATATTGGTAAATCAAAATGACATGGGACCAAAGACATTGGTTATAGGACTCAAAGACCTTTCCAAAATGTCAAAGAACATGAGCAAATCTTAAAAATTGAGCAAGTTATGTCTTGTGGAAGTTGGGAAATTTTTGGATATTTTGAAAAGTCAACATTGATTCAAATGACCTAAAATTGCTAATGGGCCTCTTTTCCTTCCACAATTCATTATCCAAGGCATGTGCACGACCATTTGGCCCAAAGGGAAGTTTTTCTTCATTTTTTATTTATTTATTTGGATTTTTATTATTAATAATTCATTTAAATTAATTAAAATACATGAAAAATGTTAAACCTAATGTTTCAAATCTTTTTGTGCATAAAACATCTCAATATTTCGTGCAAATCATATTAGGGAAGAATTGAAGGTGATTGGATATGATTGAGAGCAAATGTGCATGAAAAGATTTGAAAATAATAGCATGAAAAATCAAATATCCTATTCATCAATTCATGGATTTCGGATCAATTTTCTTTGACCTAATCACTCACATACAAATACAAAACGCAACCCTAATGCCAATGGACGGAAAGCTGCATAACCAAGCCATACAAGAACTCAAGAAACTCACACATTTTTAAAAATTCGATTTTGGTTTTACAGGTGAATTCAAGGTGCAAGAGTCGTTCAAACGCCTTCCTTGAGGATCATAGAACGTTTTCCAATCATTCACTAAGTCCCATACTCAAGAGAACACGAAATCACCCTTGAAGTTGGTGAGAAAAATTCCAAAATCGTTTTCCATCATTCATGCGTTTTTAACATATTTCATTGTTGTTTTTGTGTTTAGAATGATGTTTGCAAGCTACCTGCATAATTTGATTGGAGTTTCATGCTAAAACGAAGGATCCACCATGAGAGCATATTAGGGTTTCGTGAAAATTGATTTAGGGGTTTCCAAACCTTGAACAATTAGGCCATGAGAGATACATCATTAGAATCGTGAGAGAGAGACGATTCTAATGGCCCTAGTCCGAAAAATTTATACATGCCCATGTGCTATTCGCTATTATCAAATCAAGCCTGTTTTGGGGGGGTTAAAAACCCCCGCTAACCTTTTGTATGTTTCAGGAAAAAAGAACAACACGAGGAAGACGCTTAGGTGGAAGGCCGCGGTTGGTTCGTTTAAAATTTCGCGCGAAAAAGACATCAGCGCTTTGTTTTATTTTATATTAATTGATTGTTATTATATAAACAAAGTGAGCAAGTGGAGCAGTTGGTAAAGCGTTTGGTTGGTAATCATCAGGACATGGGTTCGAGCCCCAGGTCCCTCACCCTTTCCAATATTATTTTTCTACTTATCATCCTATGCAGGTTCAACGTTAAGGGCTCACCATGTTCACAATATCTGGCCATCCACGTGCCTATTGAGATGGATCAAAGGGCCATAATGTGAAGCGCACCATGGACCTCAGTCAACAGACATCCATGCTAGCTGAAAAGTCAAAGAGGCCAGGGACAATTGGGCCCAGAATTACTACAATAAGTCCTCCACTTGGGGACATCACCCCCCTCTAGTTTGTTTCTTTTACTTTTTTTTATATCTTTTCTTTTCTTTATTTTAATTAATCTTTTTTTAATTCTTTATAACTATTATTTTCATAATATATAAAAAACACAAAAAAATCAGAAAAGAGGCAAAAATTAATATTTTTATTTAATGTTATATTTTTTGTAAATAAAACCTTTATTAATTAATTAGTTTTAATTTAGGAGTAAATCTTAATATTTTCTTAATTAATTTGAAATTGGTAGAACTAGGGTTTGTAATAATTTTTTATCCTTTTTTCTTTTCTTTCATAATAATTAAATATTTCCTATTATTATTTTCATAATTAAATTGCATGTAAATAATTAGATTAAGTTTAGGTTAAAATTTAATACTTTCTTAATAAATTAAAACAATTAGAATTAGGGTTAATCTTTTAATTTCATTTAATTCTTTTTTCATTAAAATCTTAAAATAAAAAAATACAAAAAACAATTTCTTTTCTTTAATTTAACAATAATTTAATTTAATCAAAAAGGGTCCAACGCCCTCGTTTCAATTTAAATTTCAATTCGCGTATTTATTTCTTTTTCTTTTAATATTTATGTATCTCTCCCAAAGCCTTGTAACTCGGACATTTTATATTTCTCGCACTTTACTTTACTTTATTTCTTTATTTTCTATCAAATCGGGTTCTGGAAATTTTGGCGATGTGGACCCGCGCCTTTTGTAATAGTTTAGAATTTTATATTTCTCGCAATTTTTAACTGTTAACAAATGCATGCAAGAATGAATGGACAAAAAAATAAAAACAAACGCATAGATCACCCATAACCTGACAAGACAAAAATAAATGAATCTGACACACAAATCACACACCACCCCTAGGGTACGCCTCACTG
Organism: Vicia faba; assembly: GCA_948472305.1. Taxonomy (NCBI): domain Eukaryota; kingdom Viridiplantae; phylum Streptophyta; class Magnoliopsida; order Fabales; family Fabaceae; genus Vicia; species Vicia faba. Next base: position 574,054,510 of record OX451738.1, read on the forward strand.
TTGCCTTGCCCTTCGAAAGGTGATCGTCGAGTAGAGGATGTCTTAGTAAGTCCTCATGATCCGGGAACCTGGCATGAGGGTAGCTTCTAAGGTGTCTTCCTATTGCTCCGGTGATCACCATGTCCCGAACCTCGAATTGACCCGAACACCTCCAACGGTGGTGCTACTTATCTCTCAATGGTGGGATGGCACTACTTTAAAGGACATTTACACAGACGAATTCCTTAGGGTAGGTAGACGACTCTAGATACTTGCTCTAAATTTCAAAACAAATCAAAAATACTTTTCACACCGACACCTTTTCAAAAAGCTTTCCAAAGCAATTTTTCAAACACTCTTGAGGACCGATACAAGAGTCGAACTGGAATTTTCAAAGAAACTTTTTAAAACCCACAATTGAAAAGCAAACAAACCATTTTTGAAAACACAAATGAGCAAGTATCTAAGAGCCCATGGATAACCATGGATAGAAAGGGTGCTAACACCTTCCCTTTCTATAATCTACCTCCCGAACCGAGAGCAATCTCTTTAAGGAATTTTTCTGTGCTTTTTTCCTTTCCATTTGGAGAAAATAAAAGACGGTGGCGACTCTTGCTTCCGCGACATTTCGCGAACCAGCTTTAAACAGTCAGTTCTAGATCCACCGATCACAGAACTGGCGACTCTGCTGGGGACCCTTTATAAAGTGAGGTGTACCTTAGGGATAGTTCATAACTGTGTTTTCAATTGCTTTCCTTGTTTGCTTTAAATTGTGGGTTGCTTGGGAGTTCTATAGATCCTAACCCGGATCTGGGGGATACCTTTTTAGAAAGTAGCAACAAGGCTGTGAGGGAACTGTGCGGGGTATACCGACATGGTTGAAACAGTCTGCTACGTTGATGTGGCACTTTGGTGTGTACCGGTAACCCTTGAGTTCAGTCAAGGAGAGTACGGGGCCTCCGCGTGGTGTCGTGAAGCATCAACAGACCTTAGGAACCTTAATTGAACTATCTTGGCCTCTTTAGGGTAGTGAGATAACTGACTTTGGTGCAGTCCGAGGTTGGTTGATACTCGATACTACACTCAATTGAGGGTTGCTTTCCTGGAATATTTCAGTCGCCAGTTCAGTGGCTAAATCGAAACGATGAACAATGAAAGCAATCCAGTGATATTGGGACCCTTAGAACCCGGTTACTTCTAATAGGACAGGTTGAGCCCACCAACTTCAAGAGGATAATACCCAGACCCCATGCTGGCCTAAACTCTAAGGGCTTTCTCTTGTGTGACTTGTGTGCCTTCGTACTTGACTATTTGCATGCTTGTTATCTAACACAGGAACTACTTGCAGGGTTTGCTTATAGTCCTTAATTGGGACTCATAGCAGGGTTTGCTAATTTTTTTTTTTGCAGGTTTTGTCCATAGTCCTTAATTAGGACTCATGGCAGGTTTACTGAGTTTGCTTGCAGGTTTTGTTTATAGTCCTTAATAAGGGCTCATAACAGGGTTTATCCATATTACCCCATGCATAGCATGACATCATACCATTGCATACATCCTGCATAAGGACTAATCCATTTCAAGTATCTCAAGGGCTTGTGATGCAGGTCATGGTGAATCAACTATCCCAGCAAGGGGCAGGTAAGAGGATTTATTTTCCTCTAGCCAGAGTTGTCAGGGGCTATGACCCACTTGATATGGCGAGCTCTGACTCTTGAAGAAGGTTCCCCTAACCAAGGTTGTTTGGAAACCAAAACCAGACATGATGACTAAAGTCAGGGGCTATGACCCACTTGATATGGTGAGCCTTTGACCCATGAAGAAGGATTCTCAGCAACGTGGAGTTCCTTCAATCAAAATACCGGACCCAAATTCTAACAAATTTTCTTGTTTATCCCGCGAGGTCCTTGAAAACATTGCATATACATATCATGCACATCACTGCATAACAGGTACCCTTGTTGCAGGTCACTTACCTTTCCCGCTGTTTATTTCAGCAATGTCTTCCCAACAAGATAACCAGGACCTTCTTGCTCAAGAGACTCGGTTCGGGGAAATCCTCCTGAATCTATCCAAGGGGCAGGAGGAGCTAACGACACTTCTCATGGGGACCTTTGTCAGGAACAGTGCTGGGGATGAAAGGCTGAAACACCTACAAGCTGAGGTGGATGCATTGAAGGTCCAGATGCTGGGGCAGGTGACTACCATTCAAGGGTTAGCTCAAAGACAAGAAGAGCTCGGAGTTCTCATCAACCAACTGCTTCAGAATAACCAACTGGGGCAAACGTCTAAGGGTAAAAAGCCAGTCGTCGTTCAACCACCTTTGAGACAAGGAGATAAGGGGAGAGTTCCTCAAATGGCTCCAGTGTCACAAATTCAGCATCAACCTCACCGGCTTCAGCCAGACAAGTCCAGGAGGCAATTCACCCCGCTCAACATGTCGCTGTTTCAAGATTTACAACGCCTGTTGAGATTGAATTTGATCACATTAAGGGCTCATCCCCAGAACCCCAACACAGCACATCCTGCTTATGATCCCAATAAAAGGTGTGCCTACCATTCTGCCTGTCCAGGACATGATACAAATGAGTGTTGGGCTCTGAAAAACAAGATCCAGGACCTAATTGATGAAGGAGCATTGGAGTTCACACAAGATGGTCAGGCTGAATTTTTCTACCATCCCTCCAAGGCTCACCAGTTGAAGTGACAAGCCCTGAGACTAGAAAACTTTTGTTCATTCGAATGTTCAAGTTGTGTTGTTCTTTGATTGTTTAAACATTTGCTCATGTTAAACGTTGTTATTTCATTAATGCATCGCATATGTCTGTTTTGAAGCAATATATTCGTATTCACTATATGCAAATTATTTTCATATTTTTTCTGATGATCAACTCTTGATTAATAATTCTAAAGCCTCTTGAGAGAGGATGACGAAAACGATACCATAATCTACAGTATGCTTTTGAACAGACCCCGCTGATGAGGTACATGCATTGTTTCAATCCCTAAACACTGGAGTTATAAGTAAGATGATCCCTCGTCAACCCCTTTTAGCCAAAGAAGTAGGAGTTTTTCTTTTCGAAATTTAAAACCCTTTATCATAACCCGGGACAGGGTAGTTCTCTCAGTTGATCCAAGTGCATAACAAATGGCACTAAAGAAGTCCTTACAAAACAAAGAAAGACAGTGATGGTTCCAAATAATCATAAGGATAAAGGCAGTCATTATCTTTCAAAATAAGAACCCATTAAGTTAAAACCCATGAAGGAGACTTACAAAACTGGGGCATCCCGCTGACTGTAATTCCAAAAAAGGAAACAGCTCAGGCAAAAAAAGAAAGGGATAACAAAAAATCAGACAAGAAAGAGGTCTTACAAACCCTCAACAAAAAAGGAATGACTGCCTATTCAAAATAAGTTATCAACATCCGAATCATCACCGGAAAATCAGAGCAAAGACTCAACAAGGTCTAACGTATGATCAACTGAGTTTAGGTTTGGAGGACATCACGAAGAATGGGTGGGTACAAATAATTTGAGCCTTTATCCTTTGTTTCTTAAACCGTGAACCAGGCCACGTTATAACCCTTAAAAGTCCTAGCTGAAGCATGGGTTAGTTCGAAAGCATACTGTTACGAAAGGTATCCTGACTCCTTAAGGCTTGCGATAAAATACGGAGTTGACATCACGTTTTACAAACATTCACTTGTTTTATGAAGAAGAATGCATTTCCAAAAAACTTCGAAACAGACATAAGCTTTGCATTTTTAACATAACTTTGTTTGCATATGAATATTTGTTTGAACAGCAGGGAAATTCGCACGATGAATACCTAGTGGACAAAAGCATTTCCAATCAAGGGGCATAGCATGATCAGTGTCCATCATCTAGGGGCAGTCCAATCAAGATTCGGAGAATCTCTCAAAGGCCAAATAGAGCCTGGGGCAAATCTCCGCCTGAGTCGCTTGGGGAATCTCAACAACGAATCTTGCCCGATCAGACATCTTCTGGTAATATGGAAACACAAGCAGCCAGGGGCACCTCCCTGCATTCTAAGAGCGTGGACATAGTCGAAAAAATACTACGCAAAATCAAAAACCCGCTAGGTTGACGTACCTAGGCAAAAATAAGGGCTTCCCGGCGAACCAAAAGGGTTCGGGCAAAATGAAGGGATGAAATGAAAATAATCTGTACACCCGGCAAGTCGAAAACCTGAAAAGGCGGCTTGGGCAAAAATGGGTATTCCGGTGGACTGAAAACCCGAAAGGGCGGTCCAGGCAAAAGTTAGGGATCAAAGCGTACGAATATGTCCTGTTATCTTGTCACCTGCCTACTAGAAGAAGGTTTGCCCATCAACAACTATCAGCACCTCGCAGGTCTTCCTCTCCCACCTCAAAAACAGGGACAATGATGAGTTGTCCAAACGATCTAATTGCTCTGTCCGCCAAGGTATCAAGGTAGGTTCAGCTAAAGAACATAACCAGATATCCTAATTCCCCAGAGAGTGAGCCAGCCAGTCAGAGCACTCTCAGGCAAAGCTATTGTCAAACCTTAAGGAAGTTGGGTATCCTCCCGCAGAACTCAAACATTTCCCAGCAGCATATATACATGCAGTCTTAACAAGCATCCCCGACAGTCTTGACCTAAAAGATTGTTCCCCGGCGGTATATCAAACAGTCAATGGAGCTACTTCCCCAGTACATCTCAAACTCCCCCAGGAGAGTCCAATCCAGTTCCCTAGGAAAGTTGGAACCATCTCCCCAAGCAGTAAGCTTATCCCCAGTAGATTCTGGAAGCTTATCCTCGCAGAGCACGAACGCGTCTCCCGGCTTTATTTAAAGAGTTATTTCCGTACTAGGATATAACTGGGTTATCCTCAGCCAAAAGCCACGGAAAGATCGTTCTCGACGAAGTCTTCTTATCCCCAGCAAGTTATTATCAACAACTCAGCAAAGTATCTCTCTCCCCACAGAGTATTGCTCCCCAGCAAGGTCGCTAGAGTATTTTTCTCCCCGCAGAATCTTCCATTCGTCAAGTTTATTCCCCAACGGAGTTATCTTCTCCTACCGGTATTCTTGCAACTATCATCCCTAGCGGAAGCAAAATCTATTCTTCGACATCAGCCCAGGAGTGACTTCCCGGCACCCGTCAAGGATTTACTTTCCTAGACGAAAAATACATTCATAAACATCGCACTTCCATACATCATTATAGCATGCATATACGCATCATATCTTACAAATCTCATTTATGTTGAGAACATCATTGCTTGACCCATATCATGAATTGAATATGACTTGAAGTGGTGAAAAACACAAGAAGGGGGGGTTGAATTGTAAAACTGAAATCTAATGCAATGAACAAGATATTTTTATCCTGGTTCGTTTGATCTCAAACTACTCCAGTCCACCCGTCAAGGTGATTTCGCCTCTCTCCAACGAGGTCTTAATCCACTATATTCAACTGAATATTACAGACTGCTTTAACAACTGCTAAAGCCTTCTTGATTCAAACCACAACCCGGTTTGTCAAGGTAACACTTTCTTACAAAGAGATAAAACTATGTGTGTGGATGTTTTCTACAAAACTGTATCACAACTGTGATGTATACACAAATTGAAGCTTAGAAACTAGATTGCTAAACAGTAATAGACTATCAGAGTGTGTGGTTTAGCAAAACTGAGAGAATGAAGATTATGGTTTAGCTTTTGTGCGTGTAGAGATTTGGAGAGCATTAACCATTCCAATCTTCAAAGCCTTGTTTATATAGCACTGAGATGATGAACGTTGGATGCAATATTCTTGATTCAATGCTAATAACAAGCTTTCCTTATTGAGCAGATCTTGTCTGGAATGAGGCCGTTGGAATTAATTCGCTTTCAATGCACAGTACCGTTGCTTACTTAATGCAAGTTCTGGCTTGGCTCATTCTGACTCTGCTTCGCTGCTGATGAACTATTGTGTTTCTTTATCAGAGTGTTGAGCGCAGTCTCGTTCATCAGGCTTCAGCATGTACGTGAGTTGATCATCTGATTTTAACATTCTGATATAGCAACTTCTGATGCTGGTGTCTGAAATCAAGTTCTGATGCTGAATAGATGTGATCTTGCTTATTTCAATCAGAGAATCTGCAAGTCAGAACATAATAATTTTAGGCAGCAGATAGTTCATACATGAAACTTATAAATACTATATCTTTTCACTTTGTTATCATCAAAACTTAAATATAGGGTAGTAGATTCAAACTTTGTTCTAACAATCTCCCCCTTTTTGTTGATGACAAAAACTAGATATTTTAAAAGAAAATAACATGAAAAGACATCTGGAATATGTATCAGAATGAGAAGCAAAAGAATAAGGAGTAAGGAGATACTCCCCCTGAGTTTATTACTTCCCTTTGATTATACGTGTTTCTTCAGGATCAGATCTTTTTGCCTTTCTTTGAACATCAGAGTATCAGAGTCTTTGACTTATCAGAAGCTTTATGTCAGAGCAGAGCTTTAGAGCTTATCTTGTCAGAGCTTTGCTTTGGATCAGAATATTAGAGCGGATCAGAACTTCATAGTGATCAGAGCTTCTAGTCTTCAGAGTGTCCAGGAGCTTCCTTGTGCCTGTAGACTTTGAGCAAAACAGAAAAAAACATTTCAAGTAATAGAGTTAGAATGTTTGAGAATTTCTGTCTAGTCAGCCGTTATTGATTAAAATATCATTCTTGTTCTCCCCCTTTTTGTCAGCAATCAAAAAGTGTTGGTGATGTGCTAAAACAATTAAGATCAGAAAAACTAATCATATTAAGATAGTTCAGAATCAAAACAAGAAAATATTACAAAACATATTCAATCAATGCATCAGAAAATCAAGGAAAACATGAAAAAGGTCATGCATAAAAAAAGAGACTAAGGTTGAGGAGGCAAGCGTGTGAACAGGTTCTCCAGCATGGCTTGGATCTTTTCAGCAGTCTCATTCTGCTTATGCACCATGCTGACAACAGTGTCAATCTTGCTGTCCTGCACATCCATTCTCTCTTTCATCTTCTGATCGCTTTCATCCATCCGCTGCTGCAGACGCATGTCATTCAGCCTTAGTTCTTCCAGAGTCTGCCTGTCCAAGGCAGCTTGAGAAGCATCAGAAACAGGAGGCTTCTGAGAACTTTCAACAACATCCTCTGCTTGACTTTCTTCAGCTTGAATGGTATTATCTTCTTCTGATGATTGCACCTTTGCAGCTTGCTGTTTCTCAGACCAAGGTTCACTGTCTAGAGGGAGCACGTCCTCTTTCAGGAGCTGGCTTCCAACTTCATTCAGAAGCTTGCTGAAATTTTGTTGTGCCTGCTCATAGTTGATATCCTGCAACTTGAGGGCTTCAGCACGTACCCAAAGTCTGAATTATGACCAGAGCTGATCAGAAGCAGCTGGGTCAATCATTCCAGGACAGACTTGCTTCAAAGAAGCAATCCATTGCAGCACACCTGTTTCAAAATTCATAATACCAGAGCCAACATCTGGTTGCTTGGGTTTTGGGATGGCAATTTTGTGTTTCAGATCAGCAAGACGGTCAAGACTGGTTAAGTCTATGAAGGTCCTGCTGGGGTTTTCAGAGGTTTTCTGAGAAGCTGTTTGTTTTGGAGAAGGAGTATCAGAGTCAGATATTTCGATTGGAGTGGGTGGTGTTTTGGGAGTATTTGGTGGTGTCGATTCTGATGAGGATGGTAACTGGGGCATGATAACAGTTGTTCCACATGGCAGCTGGATTGCCAGCGGTGATGGTTGAGGTGAATGAGGTTCAGATTGGTGAGGAGAAGGAGTTTCAGAGTGGTGAAACTCTGTTTGTGGTGAGGGTGGATTAATTTCTGGTTGGGGAGAGGGAGTTGGAATCTCTGATTGCTCAGGGATCAGAGGTTCTTCTGAGAGTGGTTGTTGTTGTGCTGGTTCTTCAGCAGATTGCTGTTGTTCTGGTTGTGGAGGAGGAACATTTTGTGGTTCAGAGTTTGGTTGATCAGAGGTATGTTGATCAATATCAGACAGCACTTGGTTAAGTGCTGATGTTGTTGAAATTGTTAGTTGTTTGGGGTGTTTGGTTCTGGGTCTTCTGAGTTTTAATGCCTCGGAAGGGTCTTCTTCTTGTACAGTTTCATCTATGGTAGGGATGGGGATTGAGATTCTATGAGAGGTTTGAGGAGGGATAGATGCTGGAATAGTAGAAGAATTTAAAACAGGGGCAGCAGATGAAATACCTCTTTTCTTGGGAGTCTGCTGAGATGATCCTTCTGATGGCGCCTTCCTCTTCTTGGTCTTCTTCAGAGTCACTTCTGGTTGAGGTTGATGCAGATCTCTGATATTCAGCTTTGGATCTGTACCATCTGCCTTGCACGCATCCAGGTACCTGAGAATCACCTCTGGTTTGGATTCAATTTCAGAAAATAACGGAAAATCACTCAGAGGCACTCTTCTGCTGGAGATATCAGCAAGGGGAGTAGCTCTGGGTTCCTTCTGAATATTCTCTATCAGCTTCATCTTTTTCAGGTTCTTTGCGTTCAGAGGTTTCCCAATTGTTGGTTCAATAATGCTTAGCTCTTGAGCTTCTATCAGATGCTCAATCAGCCTATTCTCTGTCAGAATATCTGATATCAACCTTCCAAAAGGTATCCAATCCCTCTTGGTTCTTTCTTCTTCCCTTGTTTCTTTCACACTTGTTCTGAGGTGGTTGAACAGGAAGTGAGCCAGATTGATCTTTATCTTCTGATCAATAAAGTAGATCAGAAACTGCTGATCCACATTTATGTAATCAGGAGAACTGGTTGGTTTCCTGTGGTTGAAGCACCCCAGAATGATCTTAGCCCACACTCTGCAATGATCCTTCAGATCTTTAATCTTGCTGCTGGGCATCCCAAGAGTGAAAATCCTGTTAGCTACCACACCTATATCAGCACATCTTTCAGCCATGTCCACACAACGGACGCCACCACCACTCTGACCGATTAGCCTTGCAATGTGATCTTCAGTAATCACAATCTTCTTCCCCATAACAAAGGAGGTGACTAGATGTGTTGAAGCCTTGGCGTGAATCCAAAATTCCTTGACCAACATTGGGAATGTTGGTTCAACCAACCTATCGAAATACCTTTCCCACTTTTGAGCCCTAACTTCTTCAGTTAGGTCAAAACCGTTCTCCTTCAAGCTTTCAAAGTCAATGATTAATTCAGAAAGCACTTCAAGATTATTCACCGGAGTGAGGAGAGTTCTGAGTGGCACTTGATATTGCTCAGATGATGCTTTCTTCTGAGTACCTGCAGAAACGCTGCTGGAGGTTGCCATGTTCACGCTAAAAGGATTTTGAGAATAAACTGAGGAAAAAATAGGTTGCAAGAGATGAACACAGAAATATGCAGAAAATGCTTGAGTATTAGTGAGAAAGCGTAAAGAATAAGAATGAGAGATTAATGTGCTTAAATAGAGTTTTCAAAATTATTTTGAAAAGATAAACGTTTTTAAGAGAGAGAAAAATCATGATTGCCATTTAAAAGCATGATTACTTTTCATTAAATGCTTGCTGATTTTGGGGGATTTGAGAAAGATACTTAAAAATGGTTACCAGACATGTGTCTCAATGCACCCAATCAGCGCTTTGCCTTCTCAGAAGCGTGCACGCGTTCTGCTTCAGAGATATGCTGATGATTGGATGACACTTGTTTGATGTAGTGATCAACACGTCTGTCTTTGAGCTTTAGACTCTCAGATCTTTAGACTTGCATCTGATACAATCTGCATGTTCTATCTTTCTGGAAGGAGATTGATCAGAAGTTCACAGTAAAATAATTACATTCTGAAGGTAAATATATGGAATTAAAACATTTTCACTCTGGGCACACTTTCATGCTGAGATGTTTCAGAATGAAATTAAACCTATCTTCTGAAAGGGGTTTAGTAAAGATATCAGCCCATTGATGGTCTGTATCTATAAATTTTAAGTTCAAAATACCTTTCTGAATATAGTCCCTAATGAAGTGATGTTTTATTTCTATATGCTTAGCTCTAGAATGTAAAATGGGATTCTTACTTAAGCAAATAGCAGAAGTATTATCACAAAGTATAGGAATGTTACTCTCAAAAATCTGGAAGTCTTCAAGCTGACTTTTCATCCAGAGCATTTGTGTGCTACATCCTGCTGCTGCTATGTACTCAGCTTCTGCTGTTGACAGAGCAATTGTGGATTGCCTTTTGCTGGACCAAGAAATCAGATTTTCTCCCAGAAACTGGCAGCTTCCAGAAGTACTTTTACGTTCCACTCTGTCTCCAGCAAAATCAGCATCGCAGTAGCCTACTAAGCTGTAATCACTAGATTTTCTATAAAACAAACCCAGATTAGTAGTACCTTTCAGATACTTGAAAATTCGCTTAACAGCTGTTAAGTGAGATTCTCTAGGATCTGATTGGAATCTAGCACAGATACAAACACTGAATAATATGTCAGGTCTTGAAGCCGTCAGATAGAGGAGAGAACCAATCATACCTCTGTAGACTTTCTGTTCTACATTTTTGCTTACCTCTTCTCTTTCCAGAATGCACGTGGGATGCATTGGAATCTTTGATGGCTTACATTCTGAGAGGTCAAACTTCTTCAGAAGATCTCTGATGTATTTGCTCTGATGAATGTAAGTTCCTTCTGGGGTTTGATTGATCTGAATTCCTAGAAAGAATTTCAGTTCCCCCATGAGGCTCATCTCAAATTCTGCCTGCATACACTTAGCAAATTTTCTTCCAAGAGAAGGGTTAGTAGAACCAAAAATAATATCATCAACATAAATTTGACAGACTAAGATGTCACTCTTAACTGATTTACAGAATAGAGTAGTGTCCACTTTCCCTCTGGTGAATTCATTTTCCAACAGAAAGTTACTTAGCCTTTCATACCAAGCTCTGGGAGCTTGTTTCAGACCATACAGTGACTTCTTTAGTTTGAAAACATGTTCTGGATGTTTTGTATTTTCAAAACCTGGGGGTTGGTGTACATAAACTTCTTCTTCTATATAACCATTTAAGAATGCACTTTTGACATCCATCTGATACAGAGTGATGCCTCTATTAACAGCAAATGAAATTAAAAGTCTGATAGATTCTAACCTGGCGACTGGGGCAAAGGTTTCTGTATAGTCTATCCCCTCTTGCTGACTATAACCTTGTGCAACCAGTCGTGCCTTGTTTCTGATGACTTCACCTTATTCATTTAGCTTGTTTCTGAACACCCATCTTGTTCCAATGACGTTGAATCCTTTTGGTCTGGGAACGAGATCCCATACGTCGTTTCTGGTGAATTGATTCAGCTCTTCTTGCATTTCCAGAATCCAGTCATTATCCAGAAGTGCTTCATCAATTGAGGAAGGTTCAATCAGAGACACCAGTCCCATAAGTGTTTCTTCAGAGTTTCTGAAGCTTGCTCTTGTTCTGATTGGATCTTCCTTTCTTCCTAGGATAGTCTCTTCTGGGTGATCCAAGCTGCTTCTGGGTAATCTCTTCTGAGGTTGATCAGCAGCTGTTGTAGGATTTCTAGCAGTGCTCCTTTCAGACGTTGAAGGAATGTCTGTGTTGAGAGCTTCTGATGACTTGTCTTCAGAACCTGCAAATTCAATTTCTATACCTGCAAAAACTTCATTCTGCTTTGACTTTTCAGAGTCAAGCTTGTCATCAAAACGAACACTGATTGATTCTTCCACAATCTGTGTTTCTGTATTGTATACTCTGTACCCTCTTGAGCGTTCAGAGTATCCTAACATAATACACTTCTGTGCTTTAGAGTCAAACTTGTTCAAATAATTCTTTGTATTTAATATAAAGCAAGTACATCCAAATGGATGAAAATATGAAATGTTGGGCTTTCTGTTCTTCCACAATTCATATGGAGTCTTTTCCAGAATAGGTCTTATTGAGATTCTATTCTGAATGTAGCACGCTGTGTTTATTGCCTCTGCCCAGAAGATCTTAGCAACGTTTGTCTCATTGATCATGGTTCTGGCCATTTCTTGCAATGTTCTGTTCTTTCGTTCTACAACTCCATTTTGTTGGGGAGTTCTAGGACAAGAGAAATCATGCAGAATGCCTCTGTCATTAAAGAATGACTCAAAATCTTTATTTTCAAATTCTCCACCATGATCACTTCTGACTTTAACGATTCTAAGATCCTTTTAATTCTGAACTTGGTTACATAAGGTAACAAACACAGAGTGTGACTCGTCCTTGTGTCTTAAGAACTTTACCCATGTCCATCTGCTATAGTCATCTACGATTACTAACCCATACTTCTTACCACTGACTGAAGCAGTTTTAACTGGTCCAAATAAGTCAATGTGCAGAAGTTCTAATGGCTTAGAGGTAGAAACAACATTTTTGGATTTAAAAGAAGGTTTAGCAAATTTGCCTTTCTGACATGCTTCACACAGAGCATCTGAATTGAAATTCAAATTAGGAAGTCCTCTGACCAGATTGAGTTTGTTAATCTGAGATATTCTTCTCATACTAACATGCCCCAATCTTCTGTGCCAGATCCACTGCTCGTTGTTAACAGACAGAAGACATTTTACATTCTGACTCTTTAGTTCAGAAAGTTTGATTTTGTAAATGTTGTTTTTCCTCTTACCATTAAACAGGATAGTCCCATCTTTCTGACTAACAGCTTTACATGATTTTTGATTAAAGATTATATCATAACCGTTATCACTTAATTGACTTATGGATAACAGATTATGCATCAATCCATCTACTAGCATAACATTATTAATAGAGGGAAGATTTCCATTACCTACAGTTCCAGAGCCAATTATCTTTCCCCTCTGATTGCCTCTGAAGCCAACGTGGCCTCCAGGCTTAAGTTCCAGGCTTTGGAACATATGCCTTCTTCCCGTCATGTGTCGTGAGCGGCCAGAGTCCAGGTACCATGACTGGTGTTTCTGACTTGCTGCTAAAGATATCTGCAACATGTATTATTTTATCCTTAGGTACCCAGATTTTCTTGGGTCCTGATTTGTTAGTTTTACCAAAACTCTGGTTGAATTTTGGTTTCACAAAGTGCTTACTGCTAGTATATTTGATATCATGTGTGTGACCATACACAAAGTGTGAATTCAGAGGAGTGTGTTTAATGGTTAAGTCCATGACATTCTTTGGTGTAGGAACCTTACCTTGGTATCCTATTCCTTTCCTGCCGTTTCTGCTAACCCCATAGATCATTGAAGCCATTCTGCTTCTATCTATGCTTTTAGCTAGGAACTTCTGGAAACTGTGATCATACTCCTTGATGATCTCATCAGCGTTGCTGGGAGTTTCAGAAATTGGTTCCTTCTGAGAGTTTTGTAAAGTGTTTTCTAATTTTGAAATCTTATTTCTCAGCTCAGAATTTTCCAATTTGAGACTCTCAGTCTTATTAGAGTCGGATTCAAGATTCCTTTTCAGATCTCTGAATTTAGCTCTAATTTGCTGATAACGTTCCAGAATCTCATTAAGGCTTTCAGCAAGTTCAGCCTTTGTAAAGTTAACAGCAAAGTTAGGAAATACCTCTTCAGTGTCTGATTCTGAGTCTGATTCAGAAGCTTCACTATCTTCTGAAATGTTAGCCATGAGAGCTATGTTTGCCCTTTCATCATCTGATTCTGAGTCAGCTTCAGACGAGTCAGAGTCATCCCATGTAGCCATGAGACTTTTCTTCTTCTCTCTTCCAAACTTCTTTTTGGGATTTTCCCTCTGAAGCTTTGGGCAGTCACTCTTGTAGTGTCCTTGCTCATTACACTCATAGCAGATGATGTCTTTGGTGTTTGGCTTTTTGCTACTGGAGGAGCCTTCAGATCTTCTGTATCCAGAGGAAGAATCTGTCCTTCTGTATCTGGAAGAGGACCCGTTCTGATCAGATCTTCTGGGATTCCTGAACTTCCTTTGTCTTTGCTTCCACAGTTGATTTACTCTTCTAGAGAGAAGGGAAAGTTCGTCTTCTTCTGATGAGGATCCATCAGATGTTTCTTCAACTGCCTGCAAAACTTTAGACTCAAATTTTCTGTTAGATTTTAATGCTAAAGGCTTACCTTGCTTCTGAGGCTCATCAGCTTCTAGCTCTATCTCATGACTTCTGAGGGAGCTGATAAGTTCCTCCAGAGTGATTTTGTTGAGATCTTTAGCTAGCTTCAGAGCAGTAACCATAGGCCTCCACTGCTTGGGTAAACTTCTGACGATTTTCTTGACATGGTCAGCAGTAGAGTATCCTTTGTCCAGAACTTTGAGACCAGCTACCAGAATCTGGAATCTAGAGAACATAGTTTCAATGGATTCAGATTCTTCCATTTTGAACGCCTCATACTTCTGAATGAGCGCCAGAGCTTTTGTTTCTTTGACCTGAACGTTGCCCTCATGCGTCATTCTGAGAGAATCAAAAATATTCTTTGCTGTGTCTCTGTTGGAGATCTTTTCATACTCAGTATAGGAGATGGCACTGAGGAGGATGGTTCTGGCCTTGTGGTGATTCTTGAAGTCACGCTTTTGTTGATCAGACATTGTTTTTCTATCAATCTTCTGACCACTTGCATTCACAGGGTGCGTGTATCCATCTGTCACCATATCCCACAGATCAGCATCATGTGCCAGAAAGAAGCTTTCAATTCTGTCTTTCCAGTAATCAAAGTTTTCTCCATCAAAGACTGGAGGTTTGCCACTGAATCTGTCTCTGTCCTCATTGTTGTCATTGCTGATGTGAGAATTGTTTCCTGCCATTGTGTTTTTCTGACGCTGGATCTTGTACTGACACGGTTAAGTGTTTTAGCTCAGAACCAGGCGCTCTGATGCCAATTGAAGTGGTGAAAAACACAAGAAGGGGGGGTTGAATTGTAAAACTGAAATCTAATGCAATGAACAAGATATTTTTATCCTGGTTCGTTTGATCTCAAACTACTCCAGTCCACCCGTCAAGGTGATTTCGCCTCTCTCCAACGAGGTCTTAATCCACTATATTCAACTGAATATTACAGACTGCTTTAACAACTGCTAAAGCCTTCTTGATTCAAACCACAACCCGGTTTGTCAAGGTAACACTTTCTTACAAAGAGATAAAACTATGTGTGTGGATGTTTTCTACAAAACTGTATCACAACTGTGATGTATACACAAATTGAAGCTTAGAAACTAGATTGCTAAACAGTAATAGACTATCAGAGTGTGTGGTTTAGCAAAACTGAGAGAATGAAGATTATGGTTTAGCTTTTGTGCGTGTAGAGATTTGGAGAGCATTAACCATTCCAATCTTCAAAGCCTTGTTTATATAGCACTGAGATGATGAACGTTGGATGCAATATTCTTGATTCAATGCTAATAACAAGCTTTCCTTATTGAGCAGATCTTGTCTGGAATGAGGCCGTTGGAATTAATTCGCTTTCAATGCACAGTACCGTTGCTTACTTAATGCAAGTTCTGGCTTGGCTCATTCTGACTCTGCTTCGCTGCTGATGAACTATTGTGTTTCTTTATCAGAGTGTTGAGCGCAGTCTCGTTCATCAGGCTTCAGCATGTACGTGAGTTGATCATCTGATTTTAACATTCTGATATAGCAACTTCTGATGCTGGTGTCTGAAATCAAGTTCTGATGCTGAATAGATGTGATCTTGCTTATTTCAATCAGAGAATCTGCAAGTCAGAACATAATAATTTTAGGCAGCAGATAGTTCATACATGAAACTTATAAATACTATATCTTTTCACTTTGTTATCATCAAAACTTAAATATAGGGTAGTAGATTCAAACTTTGTTCTAACATGACTGACCTTTACCTTTCAGGAAAAGATTCAGTTAAGTTCTCAGCTATCTCAGGACCTAGACCGGATCAGTTAAATCGACTCCAAAGATTTCTCTGTTTCTTATCCAGTCAAAGGCCTTCTCTGGTTCAGTCAGATCGACTCCAAAGATCTCCCTGTTTCTTACCCAGTTGAAGACATTCCAAGACCTAGACCGGTTCAGTTAATCGACTCCAAAGATTTATTATCCAGTCCAAGGCCTTCTCTAGTCCAGTTAAATCGACCCCAAACAGATTTTTCTGATAAAGACCCAATTGAAGACATTCCAAGACCTAGACCGGTTCAGTTAATCGACTCCAAAGATTTCTTATCCAGTCCAAGGCCTTCTCAAGTCCAGTTAAATCGACCCCAAACAGATTTTTCTGATAAAGACCCAGTTGAAGACATTCCAAGACCTAGACCGGTTCAGTTAATCGACTCCAAAGATTTCTTATCCAGTCCAAGGCCTTCTCTAGTCCAGTTAAATCGACCCCAAACAGATTTTTCTGATGAAGACTCAGTAGAAGTTATCCAAGATTTTCTCAATGATTGCTATTGAGTTGTAATCACCTATGGTTCTCTCCCCGATACTGCGGAGATGATAATTCCATCCAAGGTTTTCCCAATGATTGCTATTGAGGTTGTAATCGCCTATGGTTCTCTCCCCGATACTGCGGAGATGATAATTCCATCCAAGGTTTTCCCAATGATTGCTATTGAGGTTGTAATCGCCTATGGTTCTCTCCCCGATACTGCGGAGACGATAATTCCATCCAAGGTTTTCTCAATGATTGCTATTGAGATTGTAATCGCCTATGGTTCTCTCCCCGATCCTGCGGAGATGATAATTCCATCCAAGGTTTTCTCAATGATTGCTATTGAGATTGTAATCGCCTATGGTTCTCTCCCCGATACTGCGGAGATGATAATTCCATCCAAGGTTTTCTCAATGATTGCTATTGAGGTTGTAGTCGCCTATGGTTCTCTCCCCGATACTGCGGAGATGATAATTCCATCCAAGATTCTCTCAATGATTGCTATTGAGATTGTAATCGCCTATGGTTCTCTCCCCGATCCTACGGAGGTGGTAATCCCAGGCTTCGCTCAACGATTGCTGTTGAGGTTGAAGTTATCCAAGATTCTCGCAATGATTGCTATTGAGATTGTAATCGCCTATGGTTCTCTCCCCGATCCTGCGGAGCTGATAATTCCCACCAAGATTCTCTCAATGTTTGCTGTTGAGATTGTAATCGCCTATGGTTCTCTCCCTGATACTGCGGAGATGATAATTCCATCCAAGGTTTTCTCAATGATTGCTATTGAGATTGTAATCGCCTATGGTTCTCTCCCCGATACTGCGGAGATGATAATTCCATCCAAGATTCTCTCAATGTTTGCTGTTGAGGTGGTAATCGCCTATGGTTCTCTCCCCGATCCTGCGGAGGTGGTAATCCCAAGATTTCGCTCAATGATTGCTGTTGAAGTGAAGTTATCCAAGATTCTCTCAACGTTTGTTGTTGAGGTTGTAGTCGCCTATGGTTCTCTCCCCGATACTGAGGAGGTAGTAATCATCCCAAGATTTTCTTAACGATTGCTGTTGAGGTTAAAGTCATCCAAGGTTCTCTCACCGTTCCTGTTGAGGTAGTAACCATCCCTGGTTCATTCATGGCCGTTTGAAGCTCCAGATCCAGCTCCTGTAACCAGCCAGGACACATCTACACAAAGAATTTGAAGACCAGCTCCCGTAACAGGTCAGGTAATCATTTTTCTTTTTTGCAGGTATGCAAGTTCTCGCTAAGGAAGCTCTTACGCGATCAACATCCAAATGGCATCCGTAAGCCCATCCACCTATCCATCATCCCTTAGCATGGCATCTATAAGCCCATCACCCTATCCGTCAATCTCCAAATGGCATCTATAAGCCCATCCCCATCATCATACTGCTACTATGTGAGCGCAAATTTCTGGGCACTCTAGTGTTCAATCATCTTCCACCTTCGGATTACGAAAGGCACGTCAGCCAATCTGCATCCTCAGGTCTAAGAAGATTGAACAGGGGCAACTGTTGTACCCCAAAATTTGCCCTCCCATATTCTTCAAAATTTGCCAATTCAAGCTTCAAAATCTCCCCAAGGGTTGCACAGTTCAAGGGCCTCCTAACAGTCAAAATTAGGGTTTTGGTTCTGACAAAGTAAATGAAGTTTCCAAGGGTCCAATCAAGTCCCACATGCCTACAAATATGGTCAAGCATCCTCATACCAAGTTTCAAGACTCTCAGCACAAAATGGCACAGTCAAAAACCCTAATTGCACTACAGTCAACTGTAGGGGCAAAATGGTCATTTGACAGTCAAAAGTTCAAATTTTTGGTCAACATCTCATTTTGAAGCCACAAACATCATTTTATCAATGCTTTATCATGATTCTCAAAGCTTGGCTCAAAAATCATCAAGATGCAAAAGTTTCCTTATTTGAACAATTGAAAAAGTCAACTGTAAATTGACCAGGGCATAACTTTCACATGGATTATTAGAAAAATTCCATCCAAAGCTCATTTTGAAGAGAAAGACATTTCCAACAACTCCTCTTCACACTTCAAGTCCAATAAATGCTCTCACAAAGAGTTATCAATTTCAACATTATAGGTCATTTTCAAAAGTCAACAAAAAGGGACTTTAAGTCAAAGGCCATAACTTGAGATTGGTAAATCAAAATGACATGGGACCAAAGACATTGGTTAGAGGACTCAAAGACCTTTCCAAAATGTCCAAGAACATGAGCAAAGCTTAAATATTGAGCAAGTTATGCCTTGTGGAAGTTGGGAAATTTTTGGATATTTTGAAAAGTCAACATTGATTCAAATGACCTAAAATTGCTAATGGGCCTCTTTTCCTTCCACAATTCATTATCCAAGGCATGTGCACGACCATTTGGCCCAAAGGGAAGTTTTTCTTCATTTTTTATTTATTTATTTGGATTTTTATTATTAATAATTCATTTAAATTAATTAAAATACATGAAAAATGTTAAACCTAATGTTTCAAATCTTTTTTTGCATAAAACATCTCAATATTTCGTGCAAATCAGATTAGGGAAGAATTGAAGGTGATTGGATATGATTGAGAGCAAATGTGCATGAAAAGATTTGAAAATAATAGCATGAAAAATCAAATATCCTATTCATCAATTCATGGATTTTGGATCAATTTTCTTTGACCTAATCACTCACATACAAATACAAAACGCAACCCTAATGCCAATGGACGGAAAGCTGCATAACCAAGCCATACAAGAACTCAAGAAACTCACACATTTTTAAAAATTCGATTTTGGTTTTACAGGTGAATTCAAGGTGCAAGAGCCGTTCAAACGCCTTCCTTGAGGATCATAGAACGTTTTCCAATCATTCACTAAGTCCCATACTCAAGAGAACACGAAATCACCCTTGAAGTTGGTGAGAAAAATTCCAAAATCGTTTTCCATCATTCATGCGTTTTAAACATATTTCATTGTTGTTTTTGTGTTTAGAATGATGTTTGCAAGCTACCTGCATAATTTGATTAGAGTTTCATGCTAAAACGAAGGATCCACCATGAGAGCATATTAGGGTTTCGTGAAAATTGATTTAGGGGTTTCCAAACCTTGAACAATTAGGCCATGAGAGATACATCATTGGAATCGTGAGAGAGAGACGATTCTAATGGCCCTAGTCCGAAAAATTTATACATGCCCATGTGCTATTCGCTATTATCAAATCAAGCCTGTTTTAGGGGGGTTAAAAACCCCCGCTAACCTTTTGTATGTTTCAGGAAAAAAGAACAACACGAGGAAGACGCTTAGGTGGAAGGCCGCGGTTGGTTCGTTTAAAATTTCGCGCGAAAAAGACATCAGCGCTTTATTTTATTTTATATTAATTGATTGTTATTATATAAACAAAGTGAGCAAGTGGAGCAGTTGGTAAAGCGTTTGGTTGGTAATCATCAGGACCTGGGTTCGAGCCCCAGGTCCCTCACCCTTTCCAATATTATTTTTCTACTTATCATCCTATGCAGGTTCAACGTTAAGGGCTCACCATGTTCACAATATCGTGCCATCCACGTGCCTATTGAGATGGATCAAAGGGCCATAATGTGAAGCGCACCATGGACCTCAGTCAACAGACATCCATGCTAGCTGAAAAGTCAAAGAGGCCAGGGACAATTGGGCCCAGAATTACTACAATAAGTCCTCCACTTGGGGACAGCACCCCCCTCTAGTTTGTTTCTTTTACTTTTTTTTATATCTTTTCTTTTCTTTATTTTAATTAATCTTTTTTTAATTATTTATAACTATTATTTTCATAATATATAAAAAACACAAAAAAATCAGAAAAGAGGTAGAAATTAATATTTTTATTTAATGTTATATTTTTTGTAAATAAAACCTTTATTAGTTAATTAGTTTTAATTTAGGAGTAAATCTTAATATTTTCTTAATTAATTTGAAATTGGTAGAACTAGGGTTTGTAATAATTTTTTATCCTTTTTTCTTTTCTTTCATAATAATTAAATATTTCCTATTATTATTTTCATAATTAAATTGCATGTAAATAATTAGATTAAGTTTAGGTTAAAATTTAATACTTTCTTAATAAATTAAAACAATTAGAATTAGGGTTAATCTTTTAATTTCATTTAATTCTTTTTTCATTAAAATCTTAAAATACAAAAATACCAAAAAAAATTTCTTTTCTTTAATTTAATTAATTTAACAATAATTTAATTTAATCAAAAAGGGTCCAACGCCCTCGTTTCAATTTAAATTTCAATTCGCGTATTTATTTCTTTTTCTTTTAATATTTAGGTATCTCTCCCAAAGCCTTGTAACTCGGACATTTTATATTTCTCGCACTTTACTTTACTTTATTTCTTTATTTTCTGTCAAATCGGGTTCTGGAAATTTTGGCGATGTGGACCCGCGCCTTTTGTAATAGTTTAGAATTTTATATTTCTCGCAATTTTTAACTGTTAACAAATGCATGCAAGAATGAATGGACAAAAAAATAAAAACAAACGCATAGATCACCCATAACCTGACAAGACAAAAATAAATGAATCTGACACACAAATCACACACCACCCCTAGGGTACGCCTCACAGTTGCCTTGCCCTTCGAAAGGTGATCGTCGAGTAGAGGATGTCTTAGTAAGTCCTCATGATCCGGGAACCTGGCATGAGGGTAGCTTCTAAGGTGTCTTCCTATTGCTCCGGTGATCACCATGTCCCGAACCTCGAATTGACCCGAACACCTCCAACGGTGGTGCTACCTACCTCTCAATGGTGGGATGGCACTACTTTAAAGGACATTTACACAGACGAATTCCTTAGGGTAGGTAGACGACTCTAGATACTTGCTCTAAATTTCAAAACAAATCAAAAATACTTTTCACACCGACACCTTTTCAAAAAGCTTTCCAAAGCAATTTTTCAAACACTCTTGAGGACCGATACAAGAGTCGAACTGGAATTTTCAAAGAAACTTTTTAAAACCCACAATTGAAAAGCAAACAAACCATTTTTGAAAACACAAATGAGCAAGTATCTAAGAGACCATGGATAACCATGGATAGAAAGGGTGCTAACACCTTCCCTTTCTATAATCTACCTCCCGAACCGAGAGCAATCTCTTTAAGGAATTTTTCTGTGCTTTTGTCCTTTCCATTTGGAGAAAATAAAAGACGGTGGCGACTCTTGCTTCCGTGACATTTCGCGAACCAGCTTTAAACAGTCAGTTCCAGATCCACCGATCACACATATCATGAAACAAAGCTACCATGGCGCGTTGGTAGTTTGCCCCTGCATTCTTCAGTCCGAATGGCATCACTTTGTAGCAGAAGGTACCCCATTGCGTGACAAAAGTAGTTTTCTCCATGTCCTCGGGGGCCATTTTGTTCTGGTTGTATCCCGATAATCCGTCCATGAAGGAAAATACCTTGTGTTGAGCTGTGTTGTCAACCAAGATGTCGATGTGTGGTAGTGGAAAATCATCTTTAGGGCTAGCCCTATTTAAGTCTCGATAATCCACGCACATTCTGACTTTGCCGTCCTTTTTGGGCACGGGCACAATGTTAGCAACCCATTGTGGATAGGAAGTAACAGCCAGAAAGCCAGCGTTGAATTGCTTCATTACCTCAGCTTTGATCTTTTCTGACATGTCGGGCCTTATTCGGCGGACCTTTTTCTTGATCGGTGGACAGTCTTCTCTTGTAGGGAGACGGTGAACCACGATATCTGTATCCAATCCTGGCATGTCTTCATAAGACCAGGCGAAGATTTCAACATACTTGTTCAACAACTGCACTAAGCGTTCTTTGACACTTGGTTCCAGGTTGGCACCCACTTTTACTTCTTTCTTGTCTTCCTCTGTCCCCAAGTTGATGGTTTCTAGCAACTCTTCATGGGGCAGAATAGCCCTCTCTTCTTGTTGTAGAAGTCTGGCTAACTCTCCTGACACTTCACAGTCTTCGTCAACTTCGTACTCAGCGTGATTGACCAAATCTTCAGAGTTATCGAAGGCTAAAGCAGAATGGTCACCCATGGAATCCGGAGTGGATGGGTACCTGCATTTGTGAGTGTGAGTGTGTGTAAAGGATAGCTATCCTTAAACTAAACAAAAATGAAAAAGGAAAGAAAATGAACACAATAGTTTGTAGATGAAAACGTCCAATGATTCATTAAAACATGGCATATGATAATGAAAAAAATGAAACCCTTACAAATGAACCTATATGCCCCGGGCAAGGCGTAAGGTGAAAATAGTGTACGAATTGTTTTAGTTATTACAGACCGAAATAAGAAATTGTTCAAAGATAAAAATTACTGGTTAATGAAGGTGATGGGAATAAAATCCTTTGCTTCCCAGTCGCTTAAACCCCCTTCGACGGTCGGAAAGATCCAATCCTAAAAGCGGCCCTCTTAATTTTCATCTTCTACAGCATTGATTCCATGGTGAGTGATCTTGACGGGTGGTCCTCCAGCCTTGGAGCGACGCATAGCCTTTTGTCCTGCAGTAGTAAACCTTAACCCAAACTTGTTCGTCTTATGGGGAAAATCACGCAGTTGCCCCCATATTGTGCTCTTTCCTTCTTTGACTGCAGCCTCTGCGTCCTTGAGAGATGCCATCCTAGATACATGCTTGGGAACGGTAGGCACCTCAACCATTGTCTTCGCAACTGCTACCTCAGGAGAAACTTCCTCAAAATGTTGGAAAGGCGTTTCGATGAACTCGCCATCCACCTCCACATAGCGGAAGGAATTGAGATGACTTATCATGTACTCTTCCTCGCCGTGCATCGTTATAATCTTACCCTTAACAGGATATTTCAGCATTTGGTGCAAATAGGAGGTAACTGCCCCAACATAATGGATCCACGGTCTTCCCAACAAACACGAGTATGAAGGACGGATGTCCATCACATAAAAGGTGGAATTGAAAAATTATGTGCCTACTTTGATAAAAATGTCAACCTCTCCGTGAACCATTCTTTTGGACCCATCAAAGGACCTAACAACGATGTTACTAGGTTTGAGGGTCAATCCTTCGCAGTCCAAACGGTCTAAGGCTTTCTTCGGCAGCACATTCAAGGAAGAACCAGTATCAACTAAGACATGGGTGAGGGTGGTTCCCCTGCATTCCACTGAGACATGTAGCGCGTCGTTGTGTTTCCTTCCTTTGGGAGTCAAGTCAGTATCGGAAAAACCCAGGCCATTATCAGCAGTTAGGTTTGCCACGCACTCTTGAAACTGGTCAGCCAAAGTTTTTTGAGGCACATGTGCCATCTTTAATAATTTTATCAGGGCCTTAGCGTGGGCCTCAGAGCAGAGTAGAAGAGCCAACATTGAAATTTTAGAAGGGGTCTGCCCTAGCTGTTCCACGACGTCGTAGTCACTTTTTCTGATTATTTTCAAGATTTCATCCATTTCTTTCTGATTGGTTTCAGGGATAACCACAGCATGAGCCTTCATCCTGACAGGAACTTCTAATATCCCCTTACCCTTATTGGTAGTATCAGCAGATGGTCTTACTTCAGGAGTATCCAATTCTTCAATCATCAGGCCTTGCACAGATGGCCTAACAGGTACAGAAGCTCTCGAGGGTCCGAAGACTGCTCGAGGGGGATCAATCTCTGGAGAAAAAATCCGTCCGCTGCGGGTTATCTTGCTTGTTCCCGCAATGTTTCCAATATCAGGGTTTTCTTCTTCAGAGTTCTTTTGGACTGCTTCGATTTGTTTGATACCATGATAGAAGATTTCTCCTCCATAGTTCCATGGTATCGTTTTGCTAGATTGGTACGGGACAGGTCCCGGCATGGTGATCTTTAAAGGTACACATTCAGAGTTAGGTGTAATCCTGATAGGCCTTTTGCAAGCCTTGGGAGGATTGTTGGAAATGGTTATGATTGCGATATTGTTGGTTGAAGTAGCACAAGTATCAGGAGTAACAGGATTGAAGGTATCAACAGGGGTTTTCTGGAAAAGTATCTCTTGGGTATCCATCAGGCGTTGGACACCTGACTTCAACATCGGGCAATCACCTCGTATGTTCAAACAAAAATAGCAGTCTTTACCACAACCAGGAAAGATCCCGGCTCTCAACAAATTCTCTTTAATTACAAGTAATGGCGTCAACAGGTCAACAACATCAGTAACATGGAGGTCCTCCATAACAGCATGAACATTATTACCGTGCTTGGGCATCGGAGCCGAAATCACATTGGGCTTCTCAAGAGCATCAAATTCTACTTCCTTGGTGTCGATTAAGTCCTGGATTTTGTTTTTGAGGGCCCAACAGTCGTTGGTGTCATGCCCTGCACTGTCTGAATGGTAGGCACATTTTGCATTGGGATGATAATGCGGGGAAGTGGTGTTTACATTCTTAGGTGCCTCTCTCAGATTAGCAAGGTTTAATTTCAGGAGATGTGGAAGGATCTGAGCGGGTGTCATATTTATCGAGGTATATTGCCGTGGTGGCCTTTGCTGATAGGTTTTGGGCTGATCATTCCTTGGTTGACTGTTTCTAGGCAGGTCTGATGCGGGCTTCTTAATTAATACGGCCCCCACTATTGGCCGATGTTCCTCTCTTTCCCGATTTCTTTGGGTGTAAACAGCAGAGCTCTCTTTCTTAGCCTAGAAGGTCTTCTTCATAGCGGTGGACGCGGAGGCATCTTTTTGAATCTTTCCACTTTTAATATCGGCCTCGACCCTTTCGCCGGTCAAAATTAGTTCAGTGAACCCTGCGGAGGAACTCCCTATTAAATGATTGAAGAAAGGACCAGACAGGGTCCCCAGAAACATGTCAACTAACTCCCTATCTGACAAAGGTGGCTGCACCCTTCCAGCCAGATCACGCCACTTCTGGGCATACTCTTTAAATCCTTCATTGGAAGCCATCCCCATACTTTGTAGCTGAGTACGAGTGGGCACCAAATCAACATTGTATTGGTATTGACGATAAAAAGCAGCAGCTAAGTCTTCCCAATTGTGAACCTTTGATCTCTCGAGTTGATAGAACCAGTCCAACTGTGTGCCAGACAAACTATCTTGGAAAAAGTGCACCCAGAGGTTTTTATCAGATGAGTGGGGTTGGATCTTTCTGACATGCGATCTCAGGTGCATCTTCAGACACGACATACCATCGTACTTAGCGAATGTGGGTACTTTTAATTTGGGAGGATTGACGATCCCAGCAATCAATCCAAGCTCTTCGAAATCCAGTCCGAGAACCCTTTGCACTTCCATGGCTGCTAACCGCTCTTCCATATTTTTATACCTGTCGTCCACAGGAGGGTACTGCTGCTCGGAGTAATCTTCATCCTCTTCAACCTTAGACTCAGAGGGTACTGTAGCTCCTTTTCCTTTGTCGGTCCCTTCATCAGACGTCGAGGGGAACTCCAGAACTCTCCTAGCTTCATTCTCAAATCTTCTTCCCAGCGTAGCTACCCCGACTCTTTTCTTTTTCTTTTTTCCCTTTTCCTGCTCTTTCTTCTCTAACAGTGCTTTAAGATCCTCTTGACCATTTGCCAAGGTCATGAGGAGTTGTTGGAATTGTGAATTTTGTGCTTGCAGATCTTTGACCGTCTGCTCAATATCCATCTTGCTGAAATAAACAGCAGAAAGATAAGGAAACCTGGTGTGAAGACCTGTTTATGCATATGATGAATGATATTTTTATTCATGTAATGCATCCAAGGATTTAGAAATTCAAAGTTGTTGCAGACAAAAGAACACACGTCATATTAATAAGAAGAAATTTGTCAGTACATAAATGCCCCATGGGCCAAATATTACAAAGCTTCTTAAGGTAAAAAGACGTTGCGCATCCTCTTTGGTGCGATGTAAGTGTTAAGAGTCTCCTCTTCGTGAAGTCGGCGGGTAAGCTCCAAAACCTTCTTCTCACTGGCATAGAAGCTGGCTTCAAAAGTGTTCTGTTCTTCTTTGAGTTGGATCCAACTCTTTTGCAATTCTTCCAATGATGTTGACATGTCTGGATGTAGGAGGGTGTATGGAACCTCTCCTTCCCTAACAGGCTCTTTAATAACGGGGAGAATGTGGGGGTAAGGCATCATAAGACTCTGGGCGTGTGTTCGTACACACTTGAGGTAAGGCTCAAGAGGGATGGAATTCTTGTGCCCTAGTGTCTTACTATCGACCTTGTTAAGCATCCTCTAAGCTATGATGAACCTTTGTCGAAGTCCTTGCGCATCGTTGTCGAAGTCAAAAACTAGGTCAGGAATCAGCATGTCATGAGGGCCATCCCTCCTAGCATATCCAAACTGCCTCAGAGCTAAACAAGGGTTGTAGGTAATGCCTCCCTAGTGCCAAGTAGTGGGACATTAGGGAATTCCCCATAACGATCAATGATGATAACATTTTCTATGGACCGAGAACACCAATGGACATCAGAGTGTGTGAGAGTCATTAACCATTGTAACCACCTTAAACCTTGCTCGTTCTTCAAAACTGATTGTGGAAGGTGAGAAATAAACCACCTTGCTAGGAGAGGAGTACAGCACATGAGAACACCTATTTTCCTCATTGTTCGTGTGTAAAATGAGTGTAGGATGTCCCAAAGTAATGTAGGCACAGGATTCCGAGACATGAAAATCTTGACAGCATTCACGTCTATAAGCTGATCATGGTTTGGGAACAAGACCAACCCATAGATGAGTAGTGCTACAATCTCCTCAAAGGCTTGTAGATCTAGAGAATTCCAGCAGTCTTGTGCCTTCTCAAATAGAAACTTTGCCAAGAAACCCTTGACACCACTTCTGGTTTCCCAATGTCCTTTGATATCATATGGTTGCAAGTGTAAGGCTTGAGCAACATCTTCAGGCTTTGGTTCTTTTTCCGTACCGTTGTAGGGTAGTTGATGAAGAATAGGAATCCTCAAGAGTTGAGAAAATTCCTCCAAAGTAGGTACTAGTTGGTAATCAGAGAATGTGAAACAGCGGTCTAGGGGGTCAAAGAACTGGAAGAGGACTTTCACCATGTCTTCTTCAATGTTGGAGTTAACCAAGTTGAGAAGTCGACCATGTCTTTCACTGAAGAGAGAATTCTCCGGAATCCTAGAAGTAAGCTCCTTGAGTTGAGGAGGGATTCTCACAAGGTTGACTTGAATTGTTTTCCTGCGAAGAGATTCCATGACCTACAAAACAGGAACAAAGATGAAGATCCAAACCCTTGAAATAGTTAGTGGATGCAAATGATGCTTTATGATGTTCATGATGTATGCACAAGTATATGTACAATCAAATCACACAAGATCCTAGTTTCAGGCTTGCATGGGGTTTCATAGGTAAGTACCCTCTTGAAGTTCGTTGGCTTAACCTGTCCTATAAATAGTAACCGGGTTCTAAGGAGCTCAATATCACTGGATTATTTTCTGTGTTCATTGTTTCGGTTTAGCCACTTAATTGGTGACTGAGATATTCCAAGAAAACAACCCTCAATGAGTGTAGTATCGAGTATCTACCAACTTCGGACTGTACCAAAGTCGATCATCTCACTACCCCTAAAAAAGGCCAAGATGGTCAAAAAGGTTCTAAGAGTTCATTAGTGCTTCATGACATCACTCAGCGGCCCCGTATTCTCTTTGATTGACTCAAAGGCTACCGGTACCCACAAATATGTCGCACTAATATAGCTATTGCTTCAACCGTGTCGGTATACCCCGCATAGTTTCCACAACGTATTGCTATTTACCTATGAATGTTTCCCAAATCCGGGTAGAGGATTTTAAGCCCAAACAAAAGAACCAAATGTAAAGAAATCAAGGCAAACAAGATAATCATGCAAATGTGATCTAAAAACCCTAAGGTAACCCCACTTTTAGAAAATAGATCCCCAGCAGAGTCGCCAGTTCTGTGATACGGTGGGAGAACTGACTTGGGATTTTGTGTTTGTTTTCACACTTGTTCGGTTTAGCAAGAGTTGCCACCGACTTTTTATTTTATCCTAAGGAAAGGTCAAAAAGCACAGGAAAGACCTTTGAGATGTTTTCTTGGGTTCGGGGGGTAGATTATAAAAAGGGAAGGTGCTAGCACCCTTTTCATCCATGGTTATCCATGGGCTCTTAGTTACTTGTTTTAGATCACTTGCCTTTGCTTTTCAATTTCTTGAAATGGTGCTTTGTGTGTGTGGTTTTGAAAATGTTTTGAAAAAGATGCCTTGTCTAGGCAACCTTTGTAATGATTTTTGTTTGAATATATACAAAGGTGTGTGTCTTTTTGAAAAGATATTCCAATGTTTTGAAAGTTGTTTTGAAATTGTTTTGACGTTGTGTTGTGAAGTGTATTTTGAAAAATGGCAAGGATGTTTTACAAGATTTTTGATCAAGTAACTCAGAGTTGTCTACCCTATTTTACTCAAAGATCCTTCTTATATTTTTAACCCTTTTTAACAGTGTTGTTTCACCATTGTATTTGGTGAACAACCTTGCGTTAGGATGTTTTGGGGACAGGCGCGGGTCATCGTATACAACCATTGAAAGCAACTTGTGAGACGCTCTAACAATTTTGTAAGGGACGAGATCATTTTATCGAAGGCAACATCGAGGGTCATTGAGGGACTACGATCTTTGTTTATCGAAGGGGAATTTGCTAGAGTATCTCATACTCGAGGGACATGATTGTATTTTCCGAGGCAACAAGCGAGGTTACCCTAGAGGTGCAAGTGTGAATGGTGTTTGTCATATTCATGCATTTGTCTTTGTATTAGGTCATCTAGCGATCGATTTTAGATTTTCACATACAAACCCTAATCTCTAATCATGGCATATTTAAAAAGCATAAAGTGTGAGAATTAAATTCTAAGCTATTACAAAAGAGTATCCGGGGATGGGGGTACAAATTATTTACAAATGGGGATGAGTCTTATCAGAATAATGTCCCAAATATTATGGGTTACAACCAAATCGAATCGACGCAATTCAAATATTAACAAATTATAAGATAAAGAAAATCAGAGGAATATGAGATGTATGTATTTATTTACAAATGATCAAATAAAATTTAACCTAATTAAACTTAAGTATTATTATTGTTTTTATTGTGTTTTATGTTTTTTAGGAACTTATATAGAAAGATTAATTAAACATAGTATTTTTTATATTTAATTAAATATACAAATATTTAAAGAAATTATATCAAAACAAAACTTTAATTTATTATTAGTTCTCTTTATTATTAACAAAACAAAAACTTTTTAGAATAAAAAATAAAAATAAAAGTATTATTTTTTCTAAAGAAAGTAAATTAATTAGTAAAGAAAAGAAAAGAGGATTATTTTAAAAATCAAAAAGAAGGGTGATGGGCCTAGGGTTATGGCCCAAAAAATAAAAAAAATGGGGAGGAGAACGAAAATCAGGGGGGTGTAGGCGCTAGGAAATGATTGGGCTTGTGGTTTTGGTTTGGGCAAATGCCCATCTGATGTTTGAACAATTTTTTAGGGTTGGAGTTTTGTGTATTCAGAAATTAGGGTTCACAGTTTTGAGTTAACGGCGTCGCTCCTCTCATCTTCTTTGTCTTTCTTCCTCGTTCTCAGCCATGAACAAACTGACTCCTCCTCTCCTGCCTTGGCCACCAGAGCGCCACCTTCGTCCACTTCCTGCCTTCTCTTTTTAGGGGTCGAGGACCCTCGCTTGCAAACGGTACGATTTGCTTCAACTTGCGTTTTAAGGTTTTTTTCTTATCTTTTTACAGTCATGTCTTCGCTTTGATTGTTACATGCATGTTTAATCTTTGGCCTTTGATGTTTCCATGTAGTAAAATCTTGAGGTTTTTAGAGACATACCTTGAACGTCTTGTAAACTGAAGGAGAAAGAGGTGAGGCCGGTCGGTGGTGCTCTCAGGAGGCTAGGCGGAGAGACGAGGATGATGTGTATCTGGTATTTCTATATTTTTACGTTGTTCGATGATGATGTTGTTCTGAGGATTGCTTGTTGTTGCCTTTTGTTGATTCTCTTCCTCTTCTTTGCTATGTTGATGATGATGAATTTCTGTCTCTGAATCGTGTTACTTCTTTGGGTGTTTGAACATTGGTGATGAAATGGTTCTGAGATTTACTTTTTGTTGTTGCTATGTTTTTGTTGGCTTGAGTTGATGATGAATACTTCTGAAATTCTTCCTTGTTGTTTTACCTCTAAACTCTTCCTCTCTCTTTGTCAATGATGATGGTATTCTGAGATTTGCTATTGTTGTTGCTATGTTTTTGAGTTTGCTGATGTTTTGTGATGGTGAACCTGAAATTCAGTACTGTTGTTTTGCTTATTCTGCAAGCTCTTCCTTTCTCTTGTTGAAGATGAGGTTGTTAGTTGGCTTGTTTGGATTTGGGATTTGCCGATTAGTTCTTTTGCAAATAGGCTTGAGCTGCAGTTTATGATGCAGGTTTGTTCTTGATGTTTTTTGAAACAGGCTTGTGTTTTGGTTTTGAGAGTTTGAGTTTTGCAGTTTCAACAAGTTTTTGTGTTTGAGGCAGGTTTGCAGTTTTTAGTGTTTGAGGAAGGCTTGTGTGATTTGTTGTGCTTGTTTGTGTTTACAAGCAGTTTGTTGTTTAAACTGGTTTAGCAGTTTTGTGCAGTATAAGCAGGTTGGAGTTGCAGTTATGCAGGCTACAGGTTTGCTTGTTGAAGGCAGGCTCGTGTGATTTGTTGTGTTTGTTCGTGTTTACAAGCATGTTTCAGGTTTTAGTGTTTGAGGCAGGCTTGAGTTGTTTTGAGCTTGCTTGACAGGCTTCTCAGTTTAAGATGTAGGTTTGTATCTTGCAGTATTGGTTGTATTGAGAAGGCAGGCTTGCTATTTTGTGAGGCAGGCTTGCTTGAGTTTGGAGTTTTTTGAGATTATGCAGTTTTTTGCTCTCTTTCTTGTGTTGGACTGTTAGACTGTTATATTGTTATATAT
Organism: Vicia faba; assembly: GCA_948472305.1. Classification (NCBI taxonomy): domain Eukaryota; kingdom Viridiplantae; phylum Streptophyta; class Magnoliopsida; order Fabales; family Fabaceae; genus Vicia; species Vicia faba. The sequence continues at coordinate 574,085,717 of OX451738.1, forward strand.
TTTCTTTTGTTCCTCTTATCTGCCTTTTACAGCCTGCCAAAACTGCAAACTGCAAAACCTATTCACTAGGTTCTCTCTTTCCTCTCTCTACATAAGCATTTTTAATTGCTTATTATATTTTTTCTGAAAAGCTTGTTGGCCAGAACATGATGAGAGCTAGGACAAGCTCTTGCTTGTAACTTGGTTCATCTCTGCATTGTTGTACTTGTTTCCATATTTCCTGCATTGTACTTTCTTGGACAACTTTTCTTCTTTGACAGCTTTGCAACTTGGTTTGACAGTTTTGCAACTTAGTTTACTTTTGTGTGCAGCCTTGTGCCTTTGGTTGACTAATGCAGTTTGTTGTTCAGTTTTCTTTGCCTTCTTTGTGTGCAACCTTGTGCCTTTGCATTTTGAATAACTTGTATGCTTACAATTTTATATATTTATTTTCTCTCTGTGAACCGAGAAGAGAAATCTTCTTGCGATTTGCAGAGAGGAAAATGAAACATGATGAACATAGCATTTCTGATTCCGGCCAACAAGCTTTAATGATGATTCTTTTATTTATCTGCTTAAAAATGCTCTTCAGTTAATTGCACTGATTTCCTTTTTCTTCTGTCCTTTGCAGGTAAGTACCAGTTGAATAATGGAGGACGCAGTAAAGGTCAAAGATTTCAAGAGATTTACGCCTTAGATTTATTTTATTTTCTTTTTATTTATTGTAATAAATATTATTGTAAACACTGTAAATTGTAAATTTACAATATTCGAATAAAATTTGTAACAACATTTGTAATAAATAAATAAAAAAAAGTCTTTGTCAAATAAGAATTTTCTACTGTCAAATATTCCATTCTTTCCTTGTATTGCCTATTTAATTATTTAAAACTCTTAAATTAAAATAACTGGAAATGTATCCCAATGACTTTAATCCAAATGAAATAAATAATCAACAAACTTTGCAGTCTCGCAATCTCGCATTAATCACAATATGCCTGGAATTCCAATTAACATATGCTTTGTACAGTTAAACAAACAAGCATTTCATACACTTTTCACTCCACTGATCAAACCAATGCCTCAAAGTTCCAAACAAAAGTCTCAGCTCCTACCCCAGATAACTAGGTTTTGAGAAACAACCGGTAATCTTGAACAAGCGTAAAAATAATGTAACAGTCAATTGAATTACTGTGGATTCAATTTCTTCTGAGAAATACGAGCGAAAACCCTAATTCCAGATTTGTTGTCAAAGAAAAGTCTGCTTGATCAATTCCTGAGCCAATCTCAACAAAATTAGTGGAAACCCTAATTCTGGATTTACTAATAAAGAAAAGCCTGCTTGATCAATTCCTGAGCCAATCTTGAAAAATTAGGGAAAACCCTGAAGTTGTGATTTTCTTGTGAAAAAGGGAGGGCAAATTTTGGGGTACAACAATACACTTTGTGCAATTTATTCTAAGTGAAAAATCACAGTTGTGATATAGCTTGATTAGAAGCAAACTTTATTTCACTATCTGTAAAGATTAATCTCTTGTAATTGTTCCTTGAGACACCAAGTTTGGTCAGATTTCTCAAGTAGACTAGGACTAGATTTAAGTCTTAGTGGTGTGAGTCACTTGTAAGATTACTTGTGCATTGTTAGTCACAACAGTTGTTGTGTGTTTGTAATAAGTTGATTATAGTGGATTAAGTCCTTGATTGAGAAAGGTGAAATCACCTTGACGGGTGGACTGGAGTAGTTTGAGTTCAAACGAACCAGGATAAAAATAACCTTGTCCTCCCATTATTGTTGAGCTTTGTTTTGAAAAGAAAAAGAGTCACTTATTCAACCCCCCCCCCCCCCCCCCCTCTAAGTGTTTTCTTACCCCTTCACGATTTACCCTTTTCAGGATAAGATTAACAGCTACCATTAACAATGTTCAAAGTTTGCAGATACCGTACAGATACGCTCCAGACACGGACGCCATTCTGATACTCATTCAAATTCAACTCTCATAACAGTTCAGATACGCTCTAGACGCGGATGCCATTCTGATACTCATTTAGATTCAACTCTCATATACAATTCAGATATGCTCCAGACACGGATGCCATTCTGATACTTATTCAAATTCAACTTTCAGATACAGTTCAGATACGCTCCAAACATGGATGCCATTCTAATACTCATTCTGATTCAACTTTTAGATACAGTTCAGATACGATGCAGACACGGATTCCATTCTGATATTCATTCAAAATCAGCTCCCATATGCAGTTCAGATACGCTACAAACACGGACGCCATTCTGATGCTCATTCTTTCAGCTTACAAATTACAATACAAACAATCACTTTTGGATGGAATCTTTAAGCCCATCTCCTACATCTTTCTATCACCTCTCTAAATGGCATCTTTAAGCCCATTCCCTCAACCATCACATCACCGAGTACAAATTTCTGGGCACTCTAGTGTCCAATCATCTTCCACCTTCGAGTCACGAATGGCGAAACTCGCCAATCTAACTCTTCAGGCTTAAGAAGATTGAACAGAGGCAGCTGTTATACCCTAAAATTTTCCCTCTCACTTATCAAGAATTTGCTCACAAGATCTCCTTGGGCTCAAGACTGCACTAGGGTTTGATCAGCTCAAGACACCTCCTTAGGCACTGATGACCAAAATTAGGGTTTGAGTTTGCACAAGGATTTTTGAACTATAAATGCTTCATATGACATTCATGAACCATTATGGACCCCCAATATTACTCATGTCAAGTTTCAAGCCTTGGATCACACTTTTGATCAGTCAATTGAACAGTTGACCTAAAAATCAGATGTATTAGGGAAAAAGTCAACCATGGCCAATTTACTGTTAAACCTCATAATTTTTTATCCACATCAACATCTTAAACCCATATGTATCATTTGATCAAGTTTGGACCACAATTTCTCAAGAAGTTTGATCAAATCTCCAAAAAGGCAAAATGGTCAAAATTAGGGTTTTGACTGGGAAAGGGCAATTTATGATTTTTGACCTAACCATTGGTCAATTAGTTTAAGGCATGATCTCAAGAGTCCAATTTCATCATTTTTACCTGGCATAATTTCAAACATTGCAAGTCCATTGGATTGACAGATGAATTTTGCAGTCAACTATATACTGAAAAGTCAAACTTTGACTTTTTGGTCAAATTCAAGTGCCAAAGAGCATAATTCATAAAAACATGTCAAAATATGAAACTTATTCATCAAGAAATAAAAAGTCAATATTTCATTTTGAAAAGTCAAAATTTCTAAACTTAGAAAATTTTCTAAGTGTTGAAAATTCATGTTTTTTCATAACTTTGAGCCAAATTTTCACCATGATACAAGATGATTCAAACGAAACTTCCAACATGAAAGTTGTAGATCTCCATTAAATGTACAACTTTTCTTCACACAACTTCTTCAAAAACTTCTTGGGTCTCAAGTTATAATTTTTTGAACATGGGGTCATGAAACTAAACACTTAGTGAAATTTTGCCCTAATTTGGCCAAGATTTTGACCTAACTTCATGGCACTTTTTCATACAGTTCCAAGGGGAATAGTCAAAATCAATTCAAATATGGGTTGTAGAGCACATTGAAATATTTCCAAAATATCAAAGAACTCCTTGAGATCATTCTTGAGTAGGGAGAATCGAAGAGATGAAGTTGGTGTTTTGTCACTTGAATTACAAGGCATTTTGTGATGAACAAGAATTAAATTTCAAATCTATGTTGCACAATCTTGTTTTGCAGGCCTCTAAACCTCAAGATCTCTCCATAATCAGAAGATTACACTTGCTTTTGAGCTATTATCCAAGTGTTCCAAGCATTGTCCAAGCCAATTTTCCATTTTAGGAAGAAAGTTACCATTCCTTTCTTGAAAAGTTGCTTTAATCACAAAGTCAACTTGTCTTGAGCTTCTAACTTATTCTTATTGCACACACAAACCCTATAGACCAAAAGCAAGGTGTCTAAGGCCTGAAGAAGCTCAGGACATGCTTGTACAATACTTGAGATTTGTCATTTCACTTTTCTTCAAAAGCAAGTTATAAAGCCATAACCCTATAACTCAGAAGCCTTGAGTGATTTTGTGCTCTAATCTTTTCCATACATATTAGTAATTCAATTGCAATATAACACACTGTTGTACCCCAAAATTTTCCCTCCCATATTCTTCAAGATGTGTCAAAAGCAAGCTGCAAAATTCCCCAAGGGTTGCACAATGCAAAGGTCTCCTATACAGTCAAAATTAGGGTTTGTGTTCTGATCAAGAAATTGAAGTTTTCAAGAACCCAATCAAGTCCCACATGCCTACAAATATGGTCAAGCATCCTCATATCAAGTTTCAAGACATTCAGCACAAAACTGCACAGTCAAAACCCTAATTGCACTACAGTCAACTGCAGGGGCAAAATGGTCATTTAACAGTCAAAAGTTCAAATTTTTGGTCAACATCTCATTTTGAAGCCACAAACATCATTTGATCAATGCTTGATCATGATTCTCAAAACTTGGCTCAAAAATCATCAAGATGCAAAAGTTTCCTTATTTGGACAGTTGAAAAAGTCAACTGCAAATTGACCAGGGCATAACTTTCACATGGATTATCAGAAAAATTCCATCCAAAGCTCATTTTGAAGAGAAAGACATTTCCTACAACTCATCTTCATACTTCAAGTCCAAGAAATGCTCTCACAAAAAGTTATCAATTTCAACATTATAGGTCATTTTCAAAAGTCAACAAAAAGGGACTTTAAGTCAAAGGCCATAACTTGAGATTGGTAAATCAAAATGACATGGGACCAAAGACATTGGTTAGAGGACTCAAATACCTTTCCAAAATGTCCAAGAACATGAGAAACGCTTAAAAATTGAGCAAGTTATGCCTTGTGGAAGTTGGGAAATTTTTGGATATTTTGAAAAGTCAACATTGATTCAAATGACCTAAAATTGCTAATGGGCCCATTTTTCTTCCACAATTCATCATCCATGGCATGTGCACGACCACTTGGCCCAAAGGGAAGTATTTCTTCATTTTTTATTTATTTATTTGAATTTTTATTTATAATAATTCATTTAAATCAAATTAAATACATGGAAAATATTTAACCTAAGTTTTACAATCCTTTTTTGCATAAAATCTACTCAATAACTCGTGCATATTCAAATATGGAAAGATTTGGATTGATTGGATCATAATTTGTACAAAAACACATGGAAAATATTTGAAAAAAGATCTTGAAAATCAAATCTCAAAATCCATGAATGCAAGAGATTTTGATCAGAATTCTTGACCTAATTGGTTCATTACATAAGCCTGAATACAAACCTAATCAAAAGGACCACGCAGCTGCTCAGAAACCTGGAAAAACAAAACTTGAATTTTTGTTAAAAAACTCAAAACTGAAAATCAGGTTGTAGGTTGATTCAAGGCACAAGACCAATTGCAAAAGCTTCCTCGTGTCCCCCTGAAGCTAATTGGATCACTCTCCAACCTTCATACGCCCAGAATTGGTACCATGGATTCAAACTGTTTCAAAAAAAATGCATAATCGTGTTTCATATTTAAGGCATTTTCATTGCGTTTTTTTGATGCATTCACACTAATTGACTTGTTCTAATGCTAACCATGTAACTTAATTGTGTTTTTGAGTTGTGTACGCGATTATGCCATTATCGTTTTCTAGGGTTTACAGGACCTTGGATTAGGGTTTTTCAAATAAGGGAAAATTGGCCTTTCAGACTTGGACCATTGAATCCAGCATGCTCAGACGACCACAGGGCCACCCTCGCGCTCAATTTATGAGCGTCACAGGGCTAGTCGCTATTTTTCAGAAGCTAGCCTAAGAGAACGCTCAAAAAACCGTTGCCATGTTTTATTATATTTTTCAGGAAAAACAAACATGAAGAAGATGATGCAGTGTCAAGGCGTGAGTGGTTCGTTCAAATTCTGCGCGCGTTTTTAGCTACTAACCAATTTTCTTTTATAATGATTATTAGTTATTATATATTAAACGCGTTTGAAGTGGCTCAGTGGTGCACGTGTTGACTGGTAATGTTAATGACCTGGGTTCGAGCCCCAGGTCTTCACCCTTTCAATATTATTTTCCAACTCATGTTCACATGCAGTTCAAGCCTTGAGGATTACAATGCACCTTCTCCATCAAGACATCCACGCGTCCAAGGGCATCAAATCAAAGGCTCAGATCTAAGGAATATGATGAACCCTAGTCAAGGCATCACACGCGTCCTGGAAAAGTCAGCAAGGCCATGCTGATTTGGGCTCAAAATCTTGGGCTTAACCTCCATGTTGGGGACTACAACCCCCCTAGGTTTGCTATGTTTTTTTTTATTAATTCTATTTTCTTTTAATTATATTTGTTTAATTAATTAATTATTTTCATAAAAAGCATAAAAAACATAAAAAAATCAGAAAAGAAAAAAATAATATATTTTTTTATTTTAATATTTCTTGTAAATAAATTTGCATGTAAAATAATTAGTTTTAAATTAGGGTAATTTAATATTTTCATAATAAAAATCTCAAAAAATGTAGAAATAGGGTTTAATTAATAATTTTTTTTCATCCTTTATTTTTCTTTCATAAATAATTAAAATAATTAAATATTTATTTTTATAATTAATTTGTATATAAAAATTAGGGTTAATATTAGGTTAAAGTTCAATGTTTTCTTAATAAATTAAAAAAATAGAATTAGGGTTAGTATTTTAATTTCAATTAATTATTTTTTCATATTAAATCCTAAAATACTAAAAAATACCAAAAAACAAGTTCTTTCTTTCTTTTAATTTTAATTAATTCCTCATTAATTTAATTTTTTGCAAAAGGGTCCAACGCCCTCGTTCTTAATTTCTTATTAATTCGCATATTTATTTTATTTCGTTTAAATATTTATGTATCTCTCCCGAAGCCTTGTAATTAATTTCTCGCATTTTTAAATTCTTTATTTTCTGTCAAATCGGGTCCTGGTTTAATTTTGGTGATGTGGACCCGCGCCTTTTGTAATAGCTTAGAATTTATTTTTCCCGCAATATTTTTAATTGTTAACAAATGGCATGAAAGAATGTATGGACAAAAATAAAAACAAGCGTAGAACACCAATAACATGACAAGATAAATGCAAAGGAAAACGACACACGAATCGCACACACCACCCCTAGGGTACACCTCACTGTTGCCTTGCCTCGAAAGGTGATCGTCGAGTAGAGGATGTCTTAGTAAGTCCTCATGATCCGGGAACCTGGCATGAGGGTAGCTTCTAAGGTGTCTTCCCATTGCTCTGGTGATCACCATGTCCCGAACCTCGAATTGACCCGAACACCTCCAACGGTGGTGCTACCTACCTCTCAATGGTGGGATGGCACTACTTTAAAGGATATCTACACAGACGAATTCCTTAGGGTAGGTAGACAACTCTAGATACTTGCTCTAAATTCAAAACAAATTCAAAAATACTTTTCACACCGACACCTTTTCAAAAAGCTTTCAAAAGTAATTTTTCAAACACTCTTGAGGACCGATACAAGAGTCGAACTGGAATTTTCAAAGAAACTTTTTAAAACCCACAGTTGAAAAGCAAACAAACCATTTTTGAAAACACAATGAGCAAGTATCTAAGAGCCCATGGATAACCATGGATAGAAAGGGTGCTAACACCTTCCCTTTCTATAACCTACCTCCCGAACCGAGAGCAATCTCTTTAAGGAATTTTTCTGTGCTTTTGTCCTTTCCAATTGGAGAAAATAAAAGACGGTGGCGACTCTTGCTTCCACGACATTTCGCGAACCAGCGTTAAACAGTCAGTTCCAGATCCACCGATCACAGAACTGGCGACTCTGCTGGGGAATAAACTTAAAGTGAGGTGTACCTTAGGGTTAGTTCATAACTGTGTTTTCAATTGCTTTCCTTGTTTGCTTTAAATTGTGGGACTGTCTTGGGAGTTCTATAGATCCTAACTCGGATCTGGGGGATACCTTCTTAGAAAGTAGCAACAAGGCTGTGAGGGAACTGTGCAGGGTATACCAACATGGTTGAAACAGTCTGCTACGTTGATGTGGCACTTTGGTGTGTACCGGTAACCCTTGAGTTCAGTCAAGGAGAGTACGGGGCCTCCGCGTGGTGTCGTGAAGCATCAACAGACCTTAGGAACCTTAATTGAACTATCTTGGCCTCTTTAGGGTAGTGAGATAACTGACTTTGGTGCAGTCCGAGGTTGGTTGATACTCGATACTACACTCAATTGAGGGTTGCTTTCCTGGAATATTTCGGTCGCCAGTTCAGTGGCTAAATCGAAACGATGAACAATGAAAGCAATCCCGTGATATTGGGAACCTTAGAACCCGGTTACTTTGATAGGACAGGTTGAACCCACCAACTTCAAGAGGGTACTACCCGGACCCCATGCTGGCCTTAAACCCTAAGGGCTTGTCTTGTGTGCCTTACATGTTTGTCTCTGTAAATATCTGTGGTGTGTTTAATCATAGCATCATGACATCATCCAGCATCATATGCAATGACTAACCATTTCAGGGGTTCGAATCTTCATCTTTGTTCTTTGTTTTGTAGGACATGGAAACTGTTCGTAGAAAGACAATTCAAGTGAGTCTTGTAAGGGTCCCTCCTCAACTTAAGGAGCTTATATCCAGGATTCCCGAGAACTCTTCATTCAGTGAAAGACATGGAAGCCTCATCAGCTTGGTCAACACCAACATTGAGGAAGATATGATCAAGGTCCTGTTCCAATTCTTTGACCCTCTGCATCACTGTTTCACCTTCTTGGACTATCAGTTGGTACCTAGATTGGAGGAGTTCTCCCGGCTCCTGAAGATCCCTATCCTTGATCAGCTACCCTTCAACGGTACAGAAAAGGAACCTAAGCTTGAAGAGATTGCTAAAGCCTTGCACCTACAGTCATCTGACCTCAAGGGACATTGGGAAGTTAGAAGTGGTATCAAAGGGTTCTTAGCCAGGTTTCTGTTTGAAAAGGCCCATGAATGTTGGAACTCCCTTGACTTGCAAGCTTTTGAAGAAGTGGTGGCCCTCCTTGTCTATGGTTTGGTGTTGTTCCCTAATCCAGATCAGCTTATTGATATCAGTGCTGTCCAGATCTTTATGTCCCGGAATCCTATACCTACGTTGTTGGGAGACATCCTTCACTCATGTTACACTCGAACCATGAGAAAAAGAGGTGTCCTTATGTGTTGCACTCCCCTCCTGGGAAGGTGGTTTATTTCGCACCTTTCACAATCAGTTTTGAAGAATGAGCGGGGTTTGAGATGGTCACAACGGTTGATGACTCTTACACATGCAGATATACATTGGTGCCCTAGGTCCAGAGAAGATGTCACTATCATTGATCGTTGCGGGGAGTACCCTAATGTTCCTTTACTTGGAATCAGAGGAGGTATTACTTACATCCCATGCCTGGCTTGGAGACAGTTGGGTTATGCTCGGAAAGATGGTCCTAATGACATGTTAATTCCTGACATAGTTTTTGACTTCGACAATGATACTCAAGGACTTCGCCAGAGATTTATCAGAGCCTGGAGAATGCCCAGTAGGATAGACAGCAAGACACTGGGGCACAGGAACTCTATCCCGTTGGAACCTTATCTCAAGTGGGTACGAGCCCGCTCCCAGAAGTTGGTAATGCCTTATCCTCATATGCTCCCAGTAATCAAAGAGCCAGTCTTAGAAGGAGAAGTGTCCTACACTATTCAGCACCCTGATATGCCCACATCCTGGGAAGAGATGCAGAAGAGCTGGATCCAGCTTAAGGAGGAACGGAATTCTCTTGAGACCAGTCTACATGCCAGTGAAAAGAAGGTCTTGGAGCTCACCCGCCTGTTGCATGAGGAGAGGAATCTCAACACTTACATAGCTCCAAAGAGGATGCGTAGCATATTTTGGGATTGATTTGATTTTTGTATTATTTGGCCCATGAGGCTTTGATGTACTAAACATTTATTTCCTTAATGATAACGTGCGTTCCTTTTTGTCTACAACAAAGTTGAACTTTCGAACCCTTGAATGCATTGCATGAACACACCTCATTCATCATATGCATAGCAGGTTTTCCCTTTTTCAGGTTTCTTACAGTTCTTCGCTGTTTATTTCAGCATCATGAATCCTGACTCTTCATCAACTGAGACCTCCATCAAGGCTCTTCAGGCGCAGAATGCGCAGTTTCAGGAATTAATCAAGGGTTTGGCTCAAGGCCAAGAAGAGCTGTAGGCTATGCTCCTGAAGAAGGAGAAGAAGAAGAAGAGAAGGACTGTTCTGTTCAACTCGGGCCGAAGGTTTGGCAATGCTCTGCAGCAGGAAGAGGCTGGTTCTTCTGTTGGCAAGAGTACTCCTCAGGCAGAAGCAAGGGTTCCTAGTCCGGTAGTCTCCGACAACGAGACTGATTTTGATGAAGAGCAGTACCCTCCTGCAGAAGACAGATACAAGCAACTGGAGGATAGGTTGAATGCTATGGAGATTTAACAGGTACCTGGGCTGGATTTTGGAGATCTGGGTTTGTCTACTGGTGTGATTATTCCTCGGAAGTTCAAAGCACCATCTTTTACTAAATATGACGGGGCGTCTTGTCCCAAGCTACATCTCAGGTCCTATGTTCGGAAAATCCAACCGTACTCAGCGGATAAGAATTTATGGATCCACTTCTTCCAGGAGAGTCTTTCAGGGACTCATCTCGAATGGTTCTATCAGCTGGATGGGACCAAGGTTCGTAACTGGGAGGAGTTGGCTACTGCTTTCTATAAGCAGTATCAATATAATGCCGACCTTGCCCCTACACGTACCCAACTCCAGGGTATGTCGTTAGGTTCAAGTGAAGGTTTTAAGGAGTACGCTCAGAAGTGGAGAGACCTGGCTGGCAGGGTGCAGCCACCATTGACTGATCGGGAGTTGGTAGACATGTTCTTGGGGACCCTATCTGGGCCATTTTTCAACCATCTCATCGGGAATTCGTCTGCAGGGTTCACTGATCTGATTCTGACTGGAGAGAGAATTGAGGCTGGGTTAAAGTCTGGAAAGATTCTGAAGGGTGCATCGTCTAGTTCTAAGAAGAAACCCTTCAAGAAGGAGGCTAGTGCCGTGTATGGTTCCAAGAGATCAGAGAGACCTGAGCGCCGCCAATCTGTCAGTGTGGTAATGATTGCTAAGCCTGCTGCCGCTCCTCAGCCGACCAATCCTCAAAGGGCTGAAAGACCCCGGAGAGAGTTTACCCGGTTAAGCATGACCCTGTCGCAGATCTTGCCACAGTTGCTATCCTCCAATTTAGTGACTGTCAGGGAGGCTCCAAAGTTCCCCAATACTGCATCTCCTAAGTACAACCCGAATGCTCGTTGTGCTTACCATTCAGATAGCCCGGGGCATTCTATTGATGACTGTTGGGCATTAAGGAGTAAGGTGCAAGACCTTATCGACGCGAAGGAGATACAGTTCAAAGCGCCTGAGAAGCCGAATGTAGTAACTGCTCCTATTCCTCAGCATGGGGTAAATGCTGTTGACGAAGATGTTTATGCTGTTTCTGTGGATGATCTAGCCACTCCTCTGAAGACTGTCAAGAAGAACTTGCTGCTGGCCGGTTTATTTCTGGGTTGCAGTGAGGGTTGCCTGTTCTGTGTTGTGTCCCTGTCTGGTTGTCCCCTGCTGAAGTTAGGCATCCAAAGCCTAATGGATAGCAAGGAGATTCTGTTTAAGAAGTCTGTTGTTCAGTTGGTTCCGGTGGAAGAAGTTTTTGTGGTTACCATATTCAATAACCCAATCCAGGTTCTCCCAAAGAAGCCTGTTCAAATCATGACCGTTGCACCTGTGGTTATCACTGTTCCGGGGCCCCTGCCCTATGTATCTGATAAAGCTGTCCCCTGGCATTATGGGGCCGATGTGTATGTAAATGGGATTAAACAAGAGTTCAACGTTGGCGCCAGCATCTGTGACATCACTGGCCCAGCCAAAGTCACCCGCAGTGGCAGGCTCTTCTCGCCTGATATTGCACCTCCTGCTGCTCGAAGACCACTTCTTATAACTCCTACAAATGTACCTGTTCCTGTTACTGACCAAGTTGTTTCCCCTGCTGCCGAGTCATCCAATGCTCGGGGAAAAGGAATTGAAGTTGAGCCAGCCCAGATGGAGGCACTTGTACCTATAACTGCTGAGGCCTCCCAACAAGAGATGGAAGAGATTCTGAAAATTATAAAGAAGAGTGACTTTAATGTTGTGGAACAATTGGGGCACACGCCCTCCAAAATCTCCATGCTCTCTTTATTGCTGTGCTCCGAGGCCCATGCTAAGGCCTTAATCTCATTCCTCAAGACGGCCCATGTGCCACATGAGACATCTGCAGTCCAGTTCACTGATTGCATAGCAAATCTGACAGCAGACAATGGCTTGGGTTTCTCAGATGCTGACTTGACCGCGAAGGGAAGAGACCATAATGATGCTCTGCATGTCTCTATCGAATGCAGGGGCACTACCTTGGCACATGTGTTGGTGGATACTGGTTCGTCCTTGAATGTTCTACCAAAGAAGGCTTTAGATCGCTTGGATTGTGAAGGCCTGGAACTGAAACCCAGCAATATCATCGTCAGGGCCTTTGACGGTTCAAAAAGGATGGTTCATGGAGAGGTCGACATTCCGATTCGTGTGGGCTCTCAGGTGTTTGACTCTACATTTTATGTGATGGATATCCGTCCATCGTACTCTTGTTTACTGGGTCGACCTTGGATACATAAAGCTGGGGCAGTGACCTCTACCTTGCATCAGAAGCTGAAGTACCCTGTCAGAGGGAAGATCGTCACTGTGCAGGGAGAGGAGGAGTATATGGTAAGCCACCTGAACTCCTTCAGATACATTGAGATGGATGAGGAGTTTATTGAAACCCCCTTCCAGCATTTCGAGGAGGTGCTTCCAGTTACAGCAGCAGCAGAAACAGCAGCGGAAGAAAGTGTTCCTTTGAAGATGGCTTCCCTGAAGGATGCCCGGGCTGTGGTTCAGAAAGGTGAGTGTGCCAACTGGGGCAGGCTTCCAGACTTTACACAAAAGACTGAAAAATTCGGGTTGGGTTTTACCGCAGAGGGTCAGAAAGCTATGCGGAAAGCGAAGATCGGAAGACCTCCTGTGTTCATTACAAATCCAGGAGTGAATGCTGTTGGGGAAGACAACGAAGTGGATGAAGCGGAATTCAATAGCTGGATCTACCCGACAACCGAAGGCGGATTGAACAATTGGATTGCTAAAGACCATACTCCTGTTACCTTTGTGACGCAGTAATAAATTTCTTTGTTTTGCTATTTTGTAATAAACAATAAATAAACTCTATGGCCCGGTGTCTTACCCGAGGCACCGTGGTTTCATTTGTGAGGGCATATAAATTGTCATTTCATATATCATGAATGAAAATCTTGGACGTTTTCTCGCATTGCAAATCTTGTGCTCCTTTTCTGTCTTTATTTCCTTTACATATTTTTCAAAACAGCTGTATTTACACACACACTCACTCATACAGGTTTCAATCCACCCTGGATCTCACTGATAACGACTCTGCTACTGCCAGTTATGACTTCGAAAATCCGATCAACTTAGCCGAAGACGAAGGTGAAGATGATTGCGAAGTGCCCGGCGAGCTTGCAAGACTGTTGCTTCAGGAAGAGAGGGCAATTCAACCCCATGAAGAGCCAGTGGAAACAATAAACCTGGGTACTGAGGCAGACAGGAAAGAGGTAAAGATTGGTGCCAACCTAGAGCTCAGCGTGAAGCAACGGTTGACTCAGATGCTGCATGATTATATGGAGATCTTTGCCTGGTCCTACAAAGACATGCCCAGGTTGGATACTGACATTGTGGTCCATCACTTGCCAACTAAGGAAGACTGCCCTCCAGTTAAGCAAAAGGTCCGTCGGATGCGTCCAGAGATGTCTGAGAAGATTAAAGCCGAGGTTATGAAACAGTTTGATGCCGGGTTTCTTGCAGTGACTTCTTACCCTCAGTGGGTTGCTAATGTGGTGCCGGTACCTAAAAAAGACGGCAAGGTCAGAATGTGTGTTGATTATAGGGATCTGAACAGGGCCAGCCCCAAAGATGACTTCCCTCTACCTCACATTGATGTCCTTGTGGATAATACAGCTCAGCACAAGGTATTCTCTTTCATGGATGGCTTTTCAGGGTATAATCAGATCAAGATGGCACCTGAAGACATGGAAAAGACTACATTTGTTACTCAGTGGGGCACCTTCTGTTACAAGGTCATGCCATTCGGGTTAAAGAACGCTGGGGCAACCTACCAACGCGCCATGGTTGCTTTATTTCATGACATGATCCATCATGAGATAGAAGTGTATGTTGACGACATGATCGCAAGATCCCAGACTGAGGAAGAGCACCTAGATCATCTGCAAAAGTTGTTTGACCGGTTGAAACTATACAAGCTGAGATTGAACCCGAACAAGTGCACCTTCGGGGTAAGATCCGGAAAGTTGCTAGGCTTCGTTGTAAGTGACAAAGGAATTCAAGTGGACCCTTCTAAGGTCAAAGCTATTCAAGAGATGCCAGTTCCTAGGACAGAGAAGGAAGTCAGAGGCTTTTTAGGACGCCTGAATTACATTGCTCGATTCATCTCACATCTAACTGCTACCTGTGAGCCAATCTTCAAGCTGCTGAAGAAAGATCAGGTGGTACGTTGGAATGATGAATGTCAGGCTGCTTTTGACAGAATCAAAGAGTATCTCCACGAACCACCTATCCTTATGCCACCGGTTGAAGGGAGACCTCTGATACTATACCTGACAGTGCTTGACAATTCAATGGGGTGCGTGCTGGGGCAGCATGACGAGTCTGGCCGAAAAGAACACGCCATTTATTACCTTAGCAAAAAGTTTACCGACTGTGAGATCCGATACTCACTGCTTGAGAAAACTTGCTGCGCTTTGGTATGGGCTGCTCGCCGGCTGAGACAGTATATGCTGACTCACACTACCTTATTGATCTCAAAGATGGATCCTATAAAGTACATATTCGAAAAGCCTGCTCTGTCTGGGAGGATTGCAAGATGGAAAATGATCTTGACGGAATACGACATTCAGTACACAACCCAGAAAGCCATCAAGGGAAGTGTATTGGCAGACCACTTGGCACATCAGGCCGTAGATGACTATCAATCCATGAACTTTGAGTTTCCAGATGAAAGCATCATGATAATAACTGATTGTGAAGTACCTGGACCGGATGAAGGACCTGAACCAGGATCCCGATGGTCTATGCACTTTGACGGAGCCTCCAATGCTTTGGGTAACGGTATCGGTGCCATAATCATATCTCCACAAGGTACTCATACTCCGCTCACTGCCCGGCTGTGTTTCAACTGTACCAACAACATGGCGGAGTATGAGGCGTGCATCATGGGTCTTCAAGCTGCGATCGACCTAAGGATCAAGTTTCTGAGTGTCTTCGGAGATTCCGCTCTCGTGATCAATCAGATCAAAGGAGAGTGGGATACGAAACATCTAAACCTGATTCCTTACAGAGAATGTGTGTTGACATTGATCCCTCACTTCACAGAGATAACCTTTGAACACTTCCCGAGAGAAGAGAATCAGTTGGCGGACGCGTTAGCTACAATGTCTTCTATGTTCAAGGTCAAATGGGATAATGAGGCTCCTCGGATCATCATCTGGAAATTGGACGAACCGGCATACTGTTGTGATCTCGAGACGGAATTGGTAACTGAGAAGCCTTGGTACCATGAGGTAAAGAGATATCTGGAAGCTCAGGAATACCCTGAAGGTGCATCTATCAATGATAAGAAGTTCCTGAGAAGATTCGCAGCCAAATTCTTCCTTAGCAACGGCATATTGTACAAGCGAAACCATGATTCAACCTTACTGCGTTGTGTGGATAAAACTGAAGCAGAAAGGATCATGGAAGAGCTACATGAAGGGACCTTTGGTACACACTCCAGTGGACACACTATGGCTAAGAAAATCCTACGGGCAGGATATTACTGGTCCACAATGGAAGCTGACTGTTACCAACATTCCAGGACATGCCATAAGTGCCAGATTTATGCAGACAAGGTGCATGTTCCTCCAGTTCCCCTAAATGTTCTGACTGCGCCTTGGCCGTTTGCAATGTGGGGCATAGACATGATCGGTGAGATTAAACCTACGGCATCTAATGGGCATCGCTTCATCCTAGTGGCGATTGATTATTTCACGAAGTGGGTCGAAGCAGCATCCTAGGATACGGTAACCAAGACTGTTGTGGCACGGTTCATTCGGCACAACCTGATCTGCCGGTACGGCGTCCCAGAGAGAATTATTACAGACAACGGTACCAATCTGAATAACAAGATGATCGCTGAGCTCTGCGAACAGTTCAAGATACAGCACCACAATTCTTCTCCTTACAGACCGAAGATGAATGGGGCTGTAGAGGCAGCAAATAAGAACATCAAGAAAATCGTGCAGAAGATGACAGTGACTTATAAAGATTGGCACGAGATGTTACCGTTCGCTCTACATGCGTACCGTACCTCAGCTAGGACGTCAACCGGGGCAACTCCTTTCTCTTTGGTTTATGGTATGGAGGCAGTCTTGCCGATCGAAGTGCAAATACCCTCTCTCCGGATAATGAAGGATGCAAATCTGAACGAAGATGATTGGATCCAGACCCGACTTGATCAGCTCAACCTCATTGATGAAAAGAGACTTGCTGCTATCTGTCATGGTCAGACGTATCAGAAACGGATGATCAGGACATTTAACAAAAAGGTCAGACCACATGAATATCAAGTTGGGGATCTGGTAATCAAGCGAATCATCCTTCCTCAGAGTGATCCAAGGGGCAAATGGACCCCTACGTACGAAGGGCCATTTGTGGTTAAGCATGTGTTCTCAGGAGGAGCCATGATATTGACCAATATGGATGGTGACGACCTTCCTCACCCCGCCAATGCAGACATAGTAAAAAGATACTACGCATGAAAAAAAGACCCGCTAGGCTGACATGCCTAGGAAAAAATTAGGGCTTCCCGTCGAACCAAAAGGGTTCAGGCAAAATGAAGGGATGAAAATGAAAAAATCTGTACACCCGGCAAGTCGAAAACCTGAAAAGGCGGCTTGGGCAAAAATGGGTATCCCGGTGGACTGAAAACCCGAAAGGGCGGTCCAGGCAAAAATTAGGGATAAAAGCGTAATACTATGTCTCATTGGATCACTTTGCATCCAGAATCTGTTATCTATATCAAGTTCAGACGGCATCGATCAGTCAGCTTCATCTTCGTTTAGGTCATCAAGTGATGAGACGCTCGAAGTTATAAAGGCAATAGCAGAGTTGAAACCCAGTGGGATCATTCATTTCACACAGCTGTTTTATTTTCTTTTGTACAAAATTTGTATAAACTCTTCTGTTCGGCGGCGTTCTCTTACTAGGACGTCAGCCTCTTGTACACAAAACGCCTATTTTCAGGCCATTCAAAATCAATACAAATATATTTTTCAGTTAAACGTGCCAACTGTTTTTCTTTTTCTGTTTTGTTTTGCGAAGAACGTCCAAGGTTCAATTTGTGATATATGCATTGACAATAATTTGCTAACTCATAAAAATGTGCATACGAAACAAAGGATTAATTACAGGTAACACTAGAAACAGGGGCAATAAAGAGTTGTCTAAGTAATCTAATTGTTCTGTCCTCCAAGGTACCAAGGTAGGTTCAGCTAAAGAACATAACCAGATATCTCAATTCCCCAGAGAGAGTCAGCAGTCAGTGCATTCTTCTCCAAGCAGAGTTATCAAATCTCAAAGAAGTTGAGCATCCTCCAGTAGATCTCAATACTTCCCCAGCAGTATACATATTCTTAACAAGCATCCCCGGCAGTATTGACCTAAAGATTGTTCCCCGGCGGCATATCAGACATTCAAAGGAACCACTTCCCCCGCAGTTCAAAACTTCCCCAGGAAAGTCCAATCCAGTTTCCCCAGGAAAGTTGGAACTCATCTCCCCAAGCAGTAAGCTTATCCCCAGTAAATTTTGGAAGCTTATCCCTCGCAAAAGCACGAACGCGTCATCCGGCTTTATTTAAAGAGTTATTTCCTTAACAGGATATAACTGGGTTATCCTCAGCCAAAAGCCATGGAAAGAGTGTCCTCGACAAAGTTCTCTTACCCCCAGCGAAGTCTATCAACACTTCCAATACAGCAAAGATATCCTCAGCAAGTTATTATCAACACTCAACAAAGCATCTCTATCCCCCACAAAGTATGACTCCCCAGCATGGTCGCTAGAGTATTTTTCTCCCCGCAGAATCTTCCATTCGCCAAGTTTATTCCTCAACGGAGTCATCCTCTCCTGCCGGTATTCTTGCAATTATCATCCCCAGCGGAAGCAAAATCTATTCTCAAAACATCAGCCCAGGAGTGACCTCCCGGAACCCGTCAAGGATTTACTTTCCTAGACGAAAAAATACATAAACATTCGCATACATCATTATAGCATGCATAGATGCATCATATCATACAAATCTCATTTATGTTGAGAACATCATCGCTTGATCCATATCATGCATGGCATACGACTGACCTCTACCTTTCAGGAAAAGATGCAGATAAATTCTCAATCATATTTCAAGACCTAGACCGGTTCAGTTAATCAATTCCAAAGATTTCTTATCCAGTCCAAGGCCTTCTCTAGTCCAGCTAAATCGACCCTAAACAGATTTTCCTGATGAAGACTCAGTAGAAGTTATCGGGCTTTTCTCAAACGTCCTTTTGAGATTATAATTTCCTATGGTTCCCTCCCCGACGGTGCGTGAGGTGATAATTCCTTTTGAGATTATAATTTCCTATGGTTCCCTCCCCGACGGTGCGTGAGGTGACAATTCCCTTTCAGGTTATAATTTCCTATGGTTCTCTCCTCGACGGTGCGTGAGATGTAATTCCCTTTCAGGTTATAATTTCCCATGGTTCTCTCCCCGACGGTGCGTGAGATGTAATTCCCTTTCAGGTTATAATTTCCTATGGTTCTCTCCCCGACAGTGCGTGAGATGTAATTCCCTTTCAGGTTATAATTTCCTATGGTTCTCTCCCCGACGGTGCGTGAGATGTAATTCCCTTTCAGGTTATAATTTCCTATGGTTCTCTCCCCGACGGTGCGTGAGATGTAATTCCCTTTCAGGTTATAATTTCCTATGGTTCTCTCCCCGACGGTGCGTGAGATGATAATTCCATTTCAGATTATAATTTCCTATAGTTCTCTCCCCGACGGTGCGTGAGATGATAATTCCAGGTTTTTCTCAAACGTTCGCTTTTGAGATTATAATTGCCTATTGGTTCTCTTCCCGATACTGCGAAGATGGTAATTCCCACCGAGATTTTCTCAACGAGCGTTGTTGAAGTTAAAGTCACCCAAGGTTCCCTCACCGTTTATGCTGAGGTAGTAACCACCCCTGGTTCATTCATCATCTTGTGAAGCTCCAGATCCAGCTCCTGTAGCCAGTCAGGACATGTCTATACCAAGCATCTGAAAATCAGCTCCTGCAACATGTCAGGTACTCATTTTTCTTTTGCAGGTATGCAGGTTCTCGCTAAGGAATCTCTTACGTGATCAACATCCAGATGGCATCTATAAGCCCATCATCCTATTCACCAATCTCTAAATGGCATCTATAAGCCCATTTCCATCACACTGCTACTATGTGAGCGCAAATTTCTGGGCACTCTAGTGTTCAATCATCTTCTACCCTCGGATTACGAAGGGCACGTCAGCCAATCTGCATCCTCAGGTCTAAGAAGATTGAACAGGGGCAACTGTTGTACCCCAAAATTTGCCCTCCCATATTCTTCAAGATGTGTCAAAAGCAAGATGCAAAATTCCCCAAGGGTTGCACAATGCAAAGGTCTCCTATACAGTCAAAATTAGGGTTTGTGTTCTGATCAAGAAATTGAAGTTTTCAAGAACCCAATCAAGTCCCACATGCCTACAAATATGGTCAAGCATCCTCATATCAAGTTTCAAGACATTCAGCACAAAACTGCACAGTCAAAACCCTAATTGCACTACAGTCAACTGCAAGGGCAAAATGGTCATTTAACAGTCAAAAGTTCAAATTTTTGGTCAACATCTCATTTTGAAGCCACAAACATCATTTGATCAATGCTTGATCATGATTCTCAAAACTTGGCTCAAAAATCATCAAGATGCAAAAGTTTCCTTATTTGGACAGTTGAAAAAGTCAACTGCAAATTGACCAGGGCATAACTTTCACATGGATTATCAGAAAAATTCCATCCAAAGCTAATTTTGAAGAGAAAGACATTTCCTACAACTCATCTTCATACTTCAAGTCCAAGAAATGCTCTCACAAAAAGTTATCAATTTCAACATTATAGGTCATTTTTAAAAGTCAACAAAAAGGGACTTTAAGTCAAAGGCCATAACTTGAGATTGGTAAATCAAAATGACATGGGACCAAAGACATTGGTTAGAGGACTCAAAGCCCTTTCCAAAATGTCCAAGAACATGAGAAAATCTTAAAAATGGAGCAAGTTATGCCTTGTGGAAGTTGGGAAATTTTTGGATATTTTGAAAAGTCAACATCGATTCAAATGACCTAAAATTGCTAATGGGCCCATTTTTCTTCCACAATTCATCATCCATGGCATGTGCACGACCACTTGGCCCAAAGGGAAGTATTTCTTCATTTTTTATTTATTTATTTGAATTTTTATTTATAATAATTCATTTAAATCAAATTAAATACATGGAAAATATTTAACCTAAGTTTTACAATCCTTTTTTGCATAAAATATACTCAATAACTCGTGCATATTCAAATATGGAAAGATTTGGATTGATTGGGTCATAATTTGTACAAAAACACATGGAAAATATTTGAAAAAAGATCTTGAAAATCAAATCTCAAAATCCATGAATGCAAGAGATTTTGATCAGAATTCTTGACCTAATTGGTTCATTACATAAGCCTGAATACAAACCTAATCAAAAGGACCACGCAGCTGCTCAGAAACCTGGAAAAACAAAACTTGAATTTTTGTTAAAAAACTCAAAACTGAAAATCAGGTTGTAGGTTGATTCAAGGCACAAGACCAATTGCAAAAGCTTCCTCGTGTCCCCCTGAAGCTAATTGGATCACTCTCCAACCTTCATACGCCCAGAATTGGTACCATGGATTCAAACTGTTTCAAAAAAAATGCATAATCGTGTTTCATATTTAAGGCATTTTCATTGTGTTTTTTTTATGCATTCACACTAATTGACTTGTTCTAATGCTAACCATCTAACTTAATTGTGTTTTTGAGCTGTGTACGCGATTATGCCATTATCGTTTTCTAGGGTTTACAGGACCTTGGATTAGGGTTTTTCAAATAAGGAAAAATTGGCCTTTCAGACTTGGACCATTGAATCCAGCATGCTCAGACGACCACAGGGCCACCCTCGCGCTCAATTTATGAGCGTCACAGGGCTAGTCGCTATTTTTCAGAAGCTAGCCTAAGAGAACGCTCAAAAAACCGTTGCCATGTTTTATTATATTTTTCAGGAAAAACAAACATGAAGAAGATGATGCAGTGTCAAGGCGTGAGTGGTTCGTTCAAATTCTGCGCGCTTTTTTAGCTACTAACCAATTTTCTTTTATAATGATTATTAGTTATTATATATTAAACGCGTTTGAAGTGGCTCAGTGGTGCACGTGTTTACTGGTAATGTTAATGACCTGGGTTCGAGCCCCAGGTCTTCACCCTTTCAATATTATTTTCCAACTCATGTTCACATGCAGTTCAAGCCTTGAGGATTACAATGCACCTTCTCCATCAAGACATCCACGCGTCCAAGGGCATCAAATCAAAGGCTCAGATCTAAGGAATATGATGAACCCTAGTCAAGGCATCACACGCGTCCTGGAAAAGTCAGCAAGGCCATGCTGATTTGGGCTCAAAATCTTGGGCTTAACCTCCATGTTGGGGACTACAACCCCCCTAGGTTTGCTATGTTTTTTTTTATTAATTCTATTTTCTTTTAATTATATTTGTTTAATTAATTAATTATTTTCATAAAAAGCATAAAAAACATAAAAAAATCAGAAAAGAAAAAAATAATAAATATTTTTTTATTTTAATATTTCTTATAAATAAATTTGCATGTAAAATAATTAGTTTTAAATTAGGGTAATTTAATATTTTCATAATAAAAATCTCAAAAAATGTAGAAATAGGGTTTAATTAATAATTTTTTTCATCCTTTATTTTTCTTTCATAAATAATTAAAATAATTAAATATTTATTTTTATAATTAATTTGTATATAAAAATTAGGGTTAATATTAGGTTAAAGTTCAATGTTTTCTTAATAAATTAAAAAAATAGAATTAGGGTTAGTATTTTAATTTCAATTAATTATTTTTTCATATTAAATCCTAAAATACTAAAAAATACCAAAAAACAAGTTCTTTCTTTTAATTTTAATTAATTCCTCATTAATTTAATTTTTTGCAAAAGGGTCCAACGCCCTCGTTCTTAATTTCTTATTAATTCGCATATTTATTTTATTTCGTTTAAATATTTATGTATCTCTCCCGAAGCCTTGTAATTAATTTCTCGCATTTTTAAATTCTTTATTTTCTGTCAAATCGGGTCCTGGTTTAATTTTGGCGATGTGGACCCGCGCCTTTTGTAATAGCTTAGAATTTATTTTTCCCCCAATATTTTTAATTGTTAACAAATGGCATGAAAGAATGTATGGACAAAAATAAAAACAAGCATAGAACACCAATAACATGACAAGATAAATGCAAAGGAAAATGACACACGAATCGCACACACCACCCCTAGGGTACGCCTCACTGTTGCCTTGCCTCGAAAGGTGATCGTCGAGTAGAGGATGTCTTTGTAAGTCCTCATGATCCGGGAACCTTGCATGAGGGTAGCTTCTAAGGTGTCTTCCCATTGCTCTGGTGATCACCATGTCCCGAACCTCGAATTGACCCGAACACCTCCAACGGTGGTGCTACCTACCTCTCAATGGTGGGATGGCACTACTTTAAAGGACATCTACACAGACGAATTCCTTAGGGTAGGTAGACAACTCTAGATACTTGCTCTAAATTCAAAACAAATTCAAAAATACTTTTCACACCGACACCTTTTCAAAAAGCTTTCAAAAGCAATTTTTCAAACACTCTTGAGGACCGATACAAGAGTCGAACTGGAATTTTCAAAGAAACATTTTAAAACCCACAGTTGAAAAGCAAACAAACCATTTTTGAAAACACAATGAGCAAGTATCTAAGAGCCCATGGATAACCATGGATAGAAAGGGTGCTAACACCTTCCCTTTCTATAACCTACCTCCCGAACCGAGAGCAATCTCTTTAAGGAATTTTTCTGTGCTTTTGTTCTTTCCAATTGGAGAAAATAAAAGACGGTGGCGACTCTTGCTTCCGCGACATTTCGCGAACCAGCGTTAAACAGTCAGTTCCAGATCCATCGATCACACACACGTTTTCACAAGTCCTAGAACACTCCCAAGAATCTTGATGTACAGAACTTCCCAAACATGGCAGTTTTGAGAAAAAACTCACCATCTCCATTTCCACTCGTGCGTTTTGAAAACTAATCATCCAAACACCTTCCATACATCATATCAAAGTGATCCAGGCCCTCATTTACTAACTGTAACTCCTCCATCATCATCCGCCATTTTCAAAACTGAAGCTTGCAACTTGACTTGAGTAGGTAGTTCCAGCCATCCTCAAAGCAAAGTAGGAGTTAGAACACATTCAAGGAGGTCCAGGCAAGTTATAGAAATCATCAGGCCATCATAAAGGTTGCAAAAACTCTATACACGACTCCAGCTGCAAGAGGTAAGTTTTCAAACTTCTATATCTTCATACAGGCATCATTTGAGTTTGATTTGTGAAGATAAAATATAGATACCATTGCCACGAAGCTGTACATATCCATAGTTTACATTTATATGGCCTGAGCTTAGAGAACTTTAGGGTTGAAGTTTTCTGCAATTTTTAGGTTTTGAATTAGGGCTAAAAAAATTCTCATTCATCTTTGATTGTTAGCTTAAGTTGTTTATATGTTTGGATTCGTGGAAAAAAATGCCACAACTTTCATGTTTGAACTTTTCATTTTTGTTGAGAGATGAAGAAGATACAGGTCCTTTGGCTGGAGGTTAAAGATGAAGTCTTCAGAACACATTTTGCCTTATATATTTATTGTTTCATTTGTATTAACGGATGTAAAGCTACTCTAGTGGTAAGGCAGCGCACTGGTAATCAGAAGGTCATGGGTTCGAGCCTCGGCGCGTGCTGCCTTTTGCTTTTTTCTCATTTTTACATTTTTTTGTTCTTTCCAACGCATGGGCCTTCCTCCTCCTGGGCCTGATTTTTTTTCTAACATTCCTCCCCCCTGTTTCATATTTTCACCCTGGCCCAATATAATTTTATTTCTTCATTTTTTTTGTTTTTATTTATTTTCTCAAATACATTTTCTAAATACAAAAAATGATAAAAATGCAAAAAAATGATATTTTATATTTTGACTTATTTCACTTTATTTTTCCATAAATAAAAATATTTTTTATTCTTCATACTTTATTTATTTATTTAAGTGAATCTTATAAACTTAATTAATATTATATTGTTTATTTATTTTTCTTCACACCATTTAAAATACATTATTTTAATATAAAAAAAATGGACTAAAAATATTTTATAATACTACAAATATTTTCAAGATAAAAAATACCAAAGAATATATACTTTTCTTAAACTTATTTTCTTTTGATTAATTAATAGAATTAGGGTTTTCTTTTTAAATCTTTTTCTTAATAAATTCAAACTTAATTAACTATTTTATTTATTTAAATTAGGTTAAGACAAAATCTTTTTCATGAAAAAACAAACAAAATTCATTTTTTTTTCACATTTTGCATCCTTGTACATTTATTCACTTTTATACTTTGTATTTAAGTTCCTTGTATATTCATGCCAATTCAATATTGTTGTAATAGACTAATTAGGTTTAAATTCTTGCAATCCCCATTTACAAATTGTACACCCCCTCCCACAAATATTGTAATAGCGTAGTAACTTTAAAATTCCGCAATTTATCGCTTTATATCCAATTGCTAGTAATTAGGGTTTGTATGGAAAGACTTAAAACCAATAAATATAAAACCCTAATTCAAGACTAAATCAAGCATGAAAATAATAAATTTGCACACAAACACCCCTAGGGTTATTCCACTTGGTTGCCTTATAAATGGCCATATTACGCATGTGAGGTATCTTAGCAAAAACAAGCAAAAATATAAGATCATAGACCCTCGATGACGCTATCTAAAGTTTCCTTTCAAAATGATCTTAGCCCCTAAAGAAAAACGATAAGATACCTTGCAATATTTCTAATCTTGGTTATACGATGATCCACGCCCGTCCCGTTTACATCCAAAGATGGGGTTACTTACCAAATCAATGGTAAGATAAAAATGTCAAAGGAAAAGAAAATGAACAAGAAAGACTTTTGAGTAGGTAGAATGCTCCTAATTACTTGTTCCATTTCAAAAAAACATCCTTGCTATTTTCAAAACAAACATTTACACTTTCAAAACATCTTATACACTTGAAAACATTTTCAAAAGATCAACATCTTTGTATACATTCTTACGAACAAGAATCATTACAAAGTTTGCCTAAACAATGTCCTCTTTACAAAATACTTTTAAAAACCACACAAAGCACAATTTCAAACAAAAGCAAGCGATCTAGCAAGTAACTAAGAGCCCATGGAAAACCATGGATGAAAAGGGTGCTAATACCTTCCCTTTTCATAATCTACCCACCGAACTCAAGAAAAAATCTCAAAGGTCTTCCTGTGCTTTTTCACCTTTCCTTTTGGATAAAAGAAAGGTCGGTGGCAACTCTTGCTAACCGCAACATTTGCAATCAAATGCAAAACCTTCAAGTCAGTTCTCCCACCGTATCACAGAATCGACGACTCTGCTGGGGAAAATTATAAAAGTGGGGTTACCTTAGGGATAGAACATTTACTTGCTTACATTGTTTGACTTATATGCTTTATATTATGGTTCTTTGTTTGGGTTTGAATCCTCGACCCGGACTTGGGATACATTATAGGTAAGTAGCAATATATTGTGGAAACTGTGTGGGGTATACCGACATGGTCTAACAAAAAGCTATGTTAGTGCGACATATTTGTGGGTACCGGTAGCCTTTGAGTTAATCAAAGAGAATACGAGGCTGCTGAGTGATGTCATGAAGCACTAATGAACTTTTAGAACCTTTACTTGACCAACTTGGCCATTTAGGATGTAGTGAGATGACCGGCTTTGGTGCAGTCTGAAGTTGGTAGATACTAGATACTACACTCATTGAGGTTTGGTTTCTTGGGATATTTCGGTCGCCGTTAAAGAGACTTGTGCTGAAACAATGACCAAGGAAACAAACCAGTGATATTGAGCTCCTTAGAACCCGGTTACTATTACTAGGACAGGTTTGAGCCAACTAAACTTCAAGAGGGTACTTACCTATAAAACTCCATGCAAGCCTAAACCTAAGTTTTTGTTTGATTTATTTATATATGCATACTTGTACATAACATCATGAACATCATATACATTCACTAACCATTTCAAGGATTTTTGGGATTCATATTTGTTCTTGTTTTGTAGGATATGGATTCACTTTGTAGGAAAACTATTCAAGTCAATCTTGTAAAGTTCCCTCCACAACTTAGGGAGCTAGCTTCGAGGATTCCTGAAAACTCTCCATTCATCGAGAGACATGGTCGCCTACTCAACTTGGTCACCTCCAACACAGATGAGGACATGATGAAAGTGCTCTTTCAGTTCTTTGATCCTTTACACCATTTCTTAACATTTCCTGACTATCAGCTTGTGCCTACTTTGGAAGAATTCTCCCAACTCTTGAGGATTCCCATTCTAAATCAACTACCTTTCAACGGTACGGAAAGAGACCCAAATCCAGAAGAGATTGCTCAAACTCTACACTTGCACTCATCTGATATCACAACTCATTGGGAAACAAGGATTGGTGTCAAAGGTTTTCTAGCAAAGTTCATGTTTGAGAAAGCCCAAAGTTGTTGGAATTCTTTGGATCTGCAAGCCTTTGAGGAAATTGTGGCTCTCCTCATCTATGGTATGGTGTTGTTTCCAAATCCTGACCAACTCATAGATGTGAACACCATCAAAATCTTCATATCCCGCAACCCGGTGCCTACATTACTAGGGGATATCCTACACCCTTTTCACACTCGCACAATAAGGAAAAGAGGTGTCCTTATGTGTTGCACTCCTATCTTGGCCAGATGGTTTATTTTGCATCTTCCCCAATCTGTATTAAAGAATGAGCAAGGTTCAAGGTGGTCACAAAGGTTGATGACGCTCAAACATTCAGACATTCATTGGTGCTCCCGATCCATAGAGAATGTTACTATTGTCGACCGTTGTGGAGAATTTCCTAATGTCCCTTTACTTGGCATTAGGGGAGGTATCACCTACAACGCCTGCTTAGCCTTAAGACAGTTTGGTTACGCCTGAAAGGGATAGCCCGCACGAGATGCTAATTCAAGGTTTGGAATTTGACTGCGACAACGACAATCAAGGTCTTCGCCAGAGATTTATCCGAGCTTGGAGGATGTTAAACAAGGTAGATAGCAAGACTTTGGGGCATAAATATTCCATCCCTCTTGAGCCTTACCTCAAATGGGTACGAACTCGTGCTCAGAGTCTTATGATGCCTTACCCCTCCATTCTCCCAGTAATCATTGAGCCTGTCATGGAAGGAGATGTTCCATACACCATCCTACATCCTGACATGCCTACCTCTCTTGAAGACCTACAAAGGGATTAGATACAACTCAAGGGGGAGTGAGATGCCTTCGAAGCCCAATTCTACGCAAGCGAGAAGAAGGTTTTGGAACTCACTAGGCTACTTCATGAGGAGCAGACTTTGAATGCCTACATTGCACCAAAGAGGATGCGCACTACCTTTTTATCTTAGAGTTTCTTGTATTTTTTTTGACCAAGAAGGGATTATTGTACTCAAGATTTAATCTATTAATATAACGTGTGTTTCCTTTTTGTCTAAAACGAATTTGAATCTTAAAATCCTTGAAATCATTGCATACGCATTTACCATTCATCATAACATAAACAGGTTTCTTGCAACAAGTCTCCTCATCTCTCTACTGTTTATTTCAGTAAGATGGATCTCGAGCAAACGGTGAAGGATCTCTAAGCTCAGAATGCACAGTTTCAACAGTTGTTCTTAACTCTAGCCAAAGGACAAGAAGAGTTGAAGACTTTTCTGGTTGAGGAAAAGAAAAAGAAGGTAACCGGAGTCCTAAACATGGGAAGAAGATTTCATGGGCAGACAAGGACCCTAGACTTTGCAACGACATCCAGTGAGAGAGACAATCAAGATGGGAAAGGCAAGGAAACAGTTGCCCCATCAGAATCACAATAGGAAGAGGAAGAAGAAGACTATTCTGAAGAACAATACTCTCCAGCTGATGACAAGTATAAACATCTCGAGGAGCGGTTGAGTGCAATGGAAATCCAAAAAGTGCCTGGCTTAGACTTTGAGGAATTGGGTTTGGTATCGGGGATTGTCATTCCTCCAAAATTCAAAGCACTTGTGTTCGCCAAATGTGATGGAGTTTCATGCCCTAAAATGCATCTCTGGTCCTAAGTGAGGAAAATCCAACCCCATACCGCTGACAAAGACTTATGGGTACACTTCTTCCAAGACAGTCTGTCTGGAACTCAACTTGATTGGTTTTATCAGTTAGAAAGAGACAACATTTATAACTGGGAAGATCTTGTTGCAGCCTTTTACAAACAATACCAATACAATGCTGATCTTGCACCTACACGTACTCAACTCTAGAGTATGGCCATGGTTTCCAATGAAGGCTTCAAGGACTATGCGTAAAAATGGAGAGACTTGGTTGGAAGAGTTCAACCTCCCCTATCTAAAAGAGAATTAGTAGACATGTTTTTGGGCACCTTGTCTGGCCCCTTCTTCAATCACCTAATTGGGAGTTCATCGGTGGGTTTTACTGAACTGATATTGACCGGAGAGAGGGTAAAAGCCAGGATAAAGAGTGGAAAGATTCCGAAAGATACATCCTCTGCTGTTATAAGGAAGACATTTATCGGAAAGAAAGAAGTGGTTGTTGTTTATCCTCAGAGAAATCAAGATAAGACCGAACGTCGTCCAATGGTGGGGGCTGTTATGATTCCTAAACCTGCGCCTGATCAACAAAGAAACAACACAACAAGGATGGAAAGACCAGTCAGACAATTCAACAGAATTAACATGACCTTATCTCAAGTATTGCCACATTTGTTAAGATCCAACTTAGTGACCTTGAAAGAAGCTCCAACAAATCTTAACACAGCATCTCCTCACTATATTCCTAATGCCCACTGTGTATACCACTCTGAGAGTCCCGTCCATGACACTAACAACTGTTGGGCTCTAAAGAACAAAGTACAAGACCTCATTGAAGCCAAAGAGATTTAATTCGATGCGCCCGAAAAGCCAAATGTCATTTCTGCCCTGATGCCCAAACATGGCCATAATACCAATGCCATTGAAGAAGAAATGTTTGTTACTTCAGTTGATGAACTTATCCCACTCCTGACTATTAAAGTGAACTTGTTGAATGCCGGTGTGTTCTCGGGATGTGATGAAGGCTGTCATTTCTGTTTGTCCTCACTAACCAGCTGTCCTTTGTTGAAAGCAGGCGTTCGGTGCCTAATAGATAACATAAATTTTGTTTGAAAAAACTTCTGTTCCACCTGTTCCTTTTAAAGATGTTTCTATCATTACCATTTCCGCCAATTCTTCCAAGGTCCCCACTAAAAGACCCATTAGAATTACATCAGTTCCGAAAGCAACTCCTTTGATAATTACAATGCCTGGACCAGTCCCGTATTCGTCAGACAAAACCATACCATGGAATAATGGAGGGGATGTCTACTACCACGGTGTCAAGCAAGATTGGCCAGCTTCCGAAGACTCAAGTTTCGAGAAAGTTAACTCTGATATCAGTAATATTATGGGGAATAGCAAGATTACCTGAAGCGGAAGGATATTCTCTCCAGAAATTGCTCCCCCAAAAGCAGTTTCTGGACACGTAATCATTCTTATTGTTATTTCTCCTCTGAAGGCTATTTCCAGTCCTACAATCATCTTAACCAATACTCCAACTGACAAAGTTGTTACAACCCCTATTATTAGTCCTACTGACATTCCTACTGTCGAGTCAATCGAGACCCGAGGTAAAAGCATTCTGATTGAGTCTGTCCGGACGAAGGCACAATCATTGGCTATCCCTGAGACCTCCCAGAAAGAGATGGAGGAAATTCTGAAGATCATAAAAAGAAGCGAATACGATGTAGTTGAACAATTAGGGCAAACTCCATCTAAAATTTCCATGCTGGCTTTACTACTATGTTCCGAGGCATATCCAAAAGCCTTGGTAAAATTTCTGAAAACTGCCCATGTACCCCAAGAGACATTTGCCGATTAGTTCCAAGACTGCGTAGCCAGCTTGACTGCAGATAATGGTCTAGGTTTTTCGGATGCTGATTTAACACCAAGAAGAAGGAAGCATAATGCGGCAATGCATGTCTCAGTTGAATGTAGGGGCACAACCCTGGCTCGTGTTTTGGTGGACACTGGCTCATCTCTGAATGTATTTCCTAAAAAAGCTCTTTATAGGCTGGACTGTGAGGGATTGACATTGAAGCCAAGTAACATAGTAGTAAGGACTTTTGAAGGCTCGAAAATGATGGTACATGGGGAAGTGGATATCCCCATAAAGGTTGGGACCCAAATGTTTGATTCAACTTTTTATGTAATGGACATCCTCCCTTCATACTCCTGCTTGCTAGGACGACCATGGATTCACAATGCTGACACTGTTACTTCTATGTTGCACCAGATGCTAAAGTATCCAATTCAAGGTAAGATTATCACCGTTCATGGAGAAGAAGAGTATATGATCAGCCATATCAATTCCTTCAGATATGTGGAATTAGATGGTGAATTTATTGAAACTCCATTCCAACACTTTGAAGAAGTCCTGAAAAATGTGGCAGTAACAAAGGCTGTGTCTCAGGTTCCCAAGTTCACAAGGCCTCCACTCAGGATGTCATATTTGAAGGATGCCAAGGCAGTAATAGAAGAAGGTGGGTGCACTATCTGGGGACAACTCCCAGATACCCCATACAAGTCAGATAAGTTTGGCTTGGGTTTCACTTCAAGTGCTCAAAAGGTCGTACGCCGCACTCGTGCTGGAGGACCACCCCTGAAGATCAGCAACTGTGAAGTCAATGCGGTAGAGGATGATGAATATGGTTGCAACCTGGAGGATTGGATCTTCCCAACTGTCAGTGGAGGGCTCAGCAACTGGGAGGCTAGAGATTTTGTCCCGATCACTTTTATCCCACAATAATTTATCTTTATATTTTGTTGGATCTGTAATATTAAAAACAATTCAAACTCTTAAAACCTTGTGTCTTACCCGAGGCACAATGGTCCATTTGTAAGGGTTATTATCTCATTTCCATATGCCATCAATGAATCATGGACATTTTGAATACAAACTTTGTGCTCATTGTTTTTGCTTTTTACATTTTCATTTCTTTCAAAGATAGTTATACCCTTACACACACTCACACTCACACTCACAATGCAGGTCTACATCCATTCGGGATCCCATGGATAACGGTTCTGCTATGGCTTTTGGTAACTCGGAAAATCTAATCTACCAAGCCGAAGACGAAGGTGAGGAAGATTGTGAAGTACCAGGGGAACTTGCCAGATTACTACAACAAGAAGAGAGAACCATTCAACCCCACGAGGAACCAGTGGACACAATTAACCTGGGTACCGAAGAAGACAAAAGAGAGGTCAAGGTGCATGCCAATCTGGAACCAAGTGTCAAGGAGTGTCTGATTCAGCTGCTACACGAGTATGTTGAGGTCTTTGCCTGATCGTATGAAGACATGTCGAGACTTGATGCAGATATTGTGGTACATCGTCTGCCTACAAAAGAGGATTGTCCACCAGTAAAACAAAAGGTCCATCGAATGCGACCAGATATGTCAGAGAAGATTAAAGCAGAAGTCATGAAACAATTTAACGCTGGATTATTGGCCGTCACCTCCTATCCGCAATGGGTTGCCAATGTTGTGCCCGTACCCAAGAAAGACGGCAAAGTACGAATGTGCATGGACTATCGGGATTTGAATAGGGAAAGCCCTAAAGATGATTTCCAACTTCCTCACGTTGACATCCTAGTTGATAATACGGCACAACACAAAGTGTTTTCCTTCATGGACGGTTTCTCAGGCTACAACCAAATCAAAATGGCGCCTGAGGACATGGAGAAAATAACATTTGTCACACAGTGGGGAACATTCTGCTACAAGGTGATGTCGTTCGAGCTGAAGAATGCTGGGGAAACCTATCAGCGTGCCATGGTAGCTCTATTTCACGACATGATACATCATGAAATAGAGGTCTATATGGACGACATGATAGCCAGATCTCAAACAGAAGAAGAGCATCTTGATCATTTACAGAAACTGTTTCAGAGGCTATAGAAGTACAAGCTGAGGTTGAACCCATATAAATGCACGTTTGGAGTAAGGTCTGGTAAACTCCTAGGATTTGTCGTCAGCAACAAGGGTATTGAAGTAGATCATGCCAAGGTAAAAGTGATACAAGACATGCCTGCTCCTCGTACTAAGAAGGAAGTTAGAGGATTCTTGGGACATTTAAACTACATTTCCAGATTCATTTCTCACCTAACAGATACTTGTGAGCCAATCTTCAAACTATTGAAGAAAGATCAAGTAGTCAAATGGAATGATGAATGCCAAACTACTTTCGAAAAAATCAAAGAACACTTGTAAGAGCCTCCTATTTTAATGCCATCAGTCGAGGGAAGACCATTGATCATGTATCTAACTGTTTTAGAAAATTCAATGGGGTGTGTGTTGGGGCAGCATGACGAGTCTGGCCGAAAAGAGCACGCTATTTATTACCTGAGCAAAAAGTTTACCGACTGTGAAACAAGATATTCACTGCTCGAGAAAACTTGTTGCGCTCTGGCATGGGCTGTTCGCCAGCTAAGACAGTACACACTGACTCATACTACCTTGTTGATATCTAAAATGGATCTGGTAAAATACATCTTCGAGAAGCCTGCTCTCTCTGGGAGAATAGCAAGATGGCAGATGATCCTGACAGAATATGACATACACTATACTACCCAGAAAGCTATAAAGGGAAGTGTACTAGCTGATCACCTTGCTCACCAAGCTGTGGAAGACTACCAGTCCATGAAGTTCAAATTCCCAGATGAAGACATCATGATGGTAAACAACTATGAAAAATTCAGGCCATATGACGGGCCTGAACAAGGATCCCGATGGACCCTGTTCTTTGATGGGGCATCCAACGCACTTGGAAATGGTATTGGTGTTGTACTCATATCTCCTGAAGGATGTCATACTCCTTTTACGGCAAGACTCTACTTCAATTGTACAAATAACATGGCGGAATACGAAGCGTGCATCTTTGGTCTCAAAGCTGACATAGACTTGGGGATCAATTCCTTGAATGTATTCGGAGATTTAGCTTTGGTTATCAACCAGATCAAAGGGGAATGGGACACCAAACACCCTAACCTTATCCCTTATAAAGAACATGTTTTGACATTTCTCCCACATTTTGAGAAGATTACCTTCGAGCACTTCCCGCGAGAAGAAAATCAGCTAGCAGGCGCACTAGCCACAATGCCATCTATGTTTAAACTTAAATGGGATAACAAGACTCCCCAGATCACCATTGAACAAATGGATGAACCAGCACACTGTCACGAGATTAATATTGAAGAAGTAGTGGACCAGCCTTGGTTTCACGAAGTCAAGAAGTATCTTGAGGCTCAAGAGTATCTAGAAGGAGCTTCAGTCAATGATAAGAAGTTCTTAAGGAGATTCTCTGCTAAATTCTTCCTTAGTAATGACATTCTTTACAAACGCAACCATGACTCTGTGTTACTTCGATGTGTAGATAAGGTTGAAGCTGAAAGGATCATGGTGGAGTTACATGAAGGCACCTTTGGCACTCATTCCAGTGGGCATATGATGGCAAAGAAAATCCTACGGGCAGGCTATTACTGGTCTACCATGGAAGTTGATTTCTATCAACACTCCCGAACCTGGCACAAGTGTCAGATTTATGCTGATAAAGTGCACGTACCTCCGGTTCCTCTGAATGTCTTGAAGGCTCCTTGGCCCTTTGCTATGTGGGGAATAAATATGGTTGGAGAAATCAAGCCGACAGCCTCCAATGGACACCGCTTTATTCTAGTGGCCATTGACTATTTTACAAAGTGGGTTGAGGCAGCCTCCTTTGCTTCCATTACCAAGAATGTTGTAGCCTGGTTCATTAAATAAAATCTCATCTGCCAGTATGGTATCCCGGAGAGGATCATCACCGACAATGGTACGAACCTGAACAATACTATGATCACCGCCTTGTACGAGTAATTCAAGATCCAGCGTCACAATTCTTCCCCTTACCGGCCAAAGATGAATGGTGTTATCGAAGCTGCAAATAAGAATATTAAAAAGATCATACAGAAAATGACATTCACATACAAAGACTGGCATGAGATGTTACCATTCGCTCTCCACGAGTATCGTACTACAGCTCGCACATCGATCGGGGCAACACCCTATTCTTTGGTATACGGCATGGAAGTTGTCTTGCCTATTGAGTTTCAGATCCCCTCTCTAAGAATTATGAAGGATGCAGGTCTAAATGAAGACGATTGGATTCAGACTCAACTTGATCAACTGAACTTAATTGATGAGAAAAGACTTACTGTTGTCTGCCATGGTCAAATGTATCAAAAACGAATGATCAAAGCTTTCAACAAAAAGCTCAGACGCCAAGTGTATCAAGTTGGGGATCTGGTGATCAAACGTATCATACTACCGCAAGGAGATCCTATAGGCAAATGTACTCCTACATACGAAGGACCATTTGTAATCAAAAACATTTTCTCTGGTGGAGCAATGATCTTGACCACCGTGGATGGTGACGACCTGCCGCACCCTGCAAATGCAGACATAGTCAAAAGATACTACGCATAAGAGACCCGTTAGGTTGACACACCTAGGCAAAACAAGGGCATCCTGGCGAACCAAAAAGGTTAGGGCAAAAATTAGGGATAAAACAAAAAAAAATCTATACACCCTGCAAGTTGAAAACCCGAAAGGGCGACATGGGCAAAAAAGGGTATCCCGGTGGACTAAAAACCCGAAAGGGCGGTCCAGGCAAAATTTAGGGAATTAAAGCGTATGACTATGTCCCGTTGGATCACCTTACGGAAAACTTGCAAAGTCGACATTCCTGACCAATTCAATCATCTTCGGACAAGGCAACAAATAGACAAGATGCTCAGAGATACAAAGGCTATAGCAAAATGGGAACCCCATGGGATTATTACACATAGCTATCTTTTCTTTGTATTAAAATTTTAATTTTTTACGACGACATTCTCTTACTAGAATGTTTGTCTCACTGTACAAAATACTTACTCAAAGTCAATACAAAGATATTCCTTTGAAAGTGAAAAATTATCTGTTTTTCTTTACTCTTGTGTTTTGTTTACAAAAACGTCCAATGGTTCATTGTTGAACATATGCATTTGAACATAATTATTGTTTACAAATAAACAAAATAAAAGACAATTATTGATGGCTTTAAGAGATAGGGAAATCTCTCTAAGTTATTTTCCATAAAAATCCCCCGCAGTGTACAGTTTAATCCCCAGTGGAACAAAGCTCCCAATTATCAGTCCCCGGTAGAATCATCCAATTTCCCCAGATTCCCCGAACAGATTTTTCAAGCAGTACATGGAATTTCCCTTACAACAGAGTTTATTTCTCTAAACGGAAATTCATCAACACTTCGACTTCAAGACATGAAGACTTACATACCCTCGGCAACATTCAGGGATTTATTTTCCCCAAATCCAACAAACAGCGCAATAGACTAGCTCACATACACATACATGGCATCCGCATATCATAAACATTGATAAAACAAATGCATTATATCATACATTTCATACAACATGACTTTGCATTTTAGCTAACATTTTACCCTTTTCAGGATAAGATTAACAGCTACCATTAACAATGTTTAAAGTTTGCAGATACCTTACAGATACGCTCTAGACACAGACGCCATTCTGATACTCATTCAAATTCAACTCTCAGATACAGTTCAGATACGCTCCAGACACGGATGCCATTCTGATACTCATTCAGATTCAACTCTCATATACAGTTCAGATACGCTCTAGACACGGATGCCATTCTGATACTCATTTAAATTCAACTTTCAGATACAGTTCAGATACGCTCCAAACACGGATGCCATTCTGATACTCATTCAGATTCAACTTTCAGATACAGTTCAGATACGCTGCAGACACGGATGCCATTCTGATATTCATTCAAAACCAGCTCCCAGATGCAGTTCAAATACGCTACAAACACGAACGCCATTCTGATACTCATTCTTTCTACTTACAAATTACAATACAAACAATCACTTTTGGATGGCATCTTTAAGCCCATCTCCTACAGCTTTCTATCACCTCTCCAAATGGCATCTTTAAGCCCATTCCCTCAACCATCACATCACCGAGTGCAAATTTCTGGGCACTCTAGTGTCCAATCATCTTCCACCTTCGAGTCACGAATGACGAAACTCGCCAATCTAACTCTTAAGGCTTAAGAAGATTGAACAGGGGTAGCTATTGTACCCCAATATTTTCCCTCTCACTTATCAATAATTTTCTCACAAGATCTCCTTGGGCTCAAGACTGCACTAGGGTTTGATCAGCTCAAGACACCTCCTTAGGCACTGATGACCAAAATTAGGGTTTGAGTTTGCACAAGGATTTTTGAACTATCAATGCTTCATATGACTTTCATGAACCATTATGGACCCCCAAGATTACTCATGTCAAGTTTCAAGCCTTGGATCACACTTTTGATCAGTCAATTGAACAGTTGACCTAAAAATCAACTATATTGGGGAAAAAGTCAACCATGGCCAATTTACAGTCAAACCTCAT
Source organism: Vicia faba (assembly GCA_948472305.1). NCBI lineage: Eukaryota > Viridiplantae > Streptophyta > Magnoliopsida > Fabales > Fabaceae > Vicia > Vicia faba. The sequence goes on from OX451738.1 coordinate 574,122,967, forward strand.
AATTTTTTATCCACATCAACATATTAAACCCATATGTATGATTAGATCAAGTTTGGACCATAATTCCTCAAGAAGTTTGATCAAATCTCCAAAAGGGCAAAATGGTCAAAATTAGGGTTTTGACTAGGAAAGGGCAATTTCTGATTTTTGATCTAACCAGTGGTCAATTAGTTTAAGGCATGATATCAAGAGTGCAATTGCATCATTTTGACCTAATTACATGGTTTCAAACATTTCAAGTCCATTGGATTGACAGATGAATTTTGCAGTCAACTAATCAAAAGTCAACTGTATACTGAAAAGTGAAACTTTGACTTTTTGGTCAAATTCAAGTGCCAAAGATCACAATTCATAAAAACATGTCAAAATATGAAACTTATTCATCAAGAAATCAAAAAGTCAAGATTTCATTTTGAAAAGTCAAAATTTCTAAACTTAGAAAATTTTCTAAGTGTTGAAAATTCATGTTTTTTCATAACTTTGAGCCAAATTTTCACCATGATGCAAGATGATTCAAAAGAAACTTCCAACATGAAATTTGTAGATCTCCATGAAATCTAAAACTTTGTTTCACACAACTTCTTCCAAAAGTGCTTGGATCTCAAGTTATAATTTTGTGAACATGGGGTCACGAAACTAAACACCTAGTGAAATTTTGCCCTAATTTGGCCAGGATTTTGACCTAAATTCATGGCACTTTTTCATATAGTTCCAAGTGGAATATTCAAAAGAAATTAAAATATGGGTTGTATAGCACATTGAAAGCTTTCCAAAATGTCCAATAACTCCTTGAGATCATTCTTGAGTAGGGAGAATCGAAGATATGAAGTTGGTGTTTTGTCACTTGAATTATAAGGCATTTTGTGATGAACGAGAATTCAATTTCAAATCTATGCTGCACAATCTTGTTTTGCAGGCCTCTAAACCTCAATATCTCTCCATAATCATAAGATTACACTTGCTTTTGAGCTATTATCCAAGTGTTCCAAGCATTGTCCAAGCCAATTTGACATTTTAGGAAGAAAGTTACCATTCCATTCCTGAAAAGTTGCTTTAATCACAAAGTCAACTTGTCTTGAGCTTCTAACTTGTTCATTATGCACACACAACCCCCTATAAACCAAAATCAAGGTGTCTAAGGCCTGAAGAAGCTCAGGACATGCTTCTACAATACTTGAGATTTGTCATTTCACTTTTCTTCAAAAGCAAGTTATAGAGCCATAACCCTATAACTCAGAAGCCTTGAGTGATTTTGTGCTCTAATATTTTCCATACATATTAACAAGTCAATTGTAACACAACACACGTTTTCACAAGTCCTAAAACACTCCCAAGCATCTTGTTGCACAAAACTTCCCAAAAATGACAGTTTTGAGAAAAAACTCACCATCTCCATTTCCACTCGTGCGTTTTAAAAACAAATCATCCAAACACCTTCCATACATCATATCAAAGTGATCCAGGCCCTCATTTCCTATCTGTAACTCCTCCATCATCATCCACCATTTTCAAAACTGAAGCATGCCACTTGACTTGAGTATGGAGTTCCAGCCATCCTCAAAGCAAAGTAGGAGTTGGAACACATTCAAGGAGGTCCAGGAAAGCTATAGAAATCATCAGGCCATCACAAAGGTTGCTCAAACTCCATACACGACTCCAGCTGCAAGAGGTAAGTTTTCAAACTTCTATCTCCTCATACAGGCATCATTTGAGTTTGATTTGTGAAGATAAAATGTAGATACCATTGCCCCGAAGTTGTACATATCCATAGTTTACATTTTAATGGCCTGAGCTTAGAGAATTTTAGGATTGAAGTTTTCTGCAATTTTTAGGTTTTGAGTTAGGGCTAGAAAAATTCTCATTCATCTTTGATTGTTAGATATGTTGTTTATATGTTTGTATTCGTGGGAAAAAATTCCACAACTTTCATGTTTGAACTTTTCATTTTTGTTGAGAGATGAAGAAGATACAGGTCCTTTGGCTGGAGGTTGAAGATGAAGTCTTCATAACACGTTTTGCCTTACATATTTATTGTTTCATTTGTATTAACGGATGTATAACCACCCCAGTGGTAAGGCAGCGCGCTGGTAATCAGGAGGTCATGGGTTCGAGCCTCAACGCGCGCTGCCTTTTGCTTTTTTCTCATTTTTATATTTTTTTGTTCTTTCCAGTGCATGGGCCTTCCTCCTTCTGGGCCTGATTTCTTTTTTCTAACATTCCTCCCCCCTGTATCATATTTGCACCCTGGCCCAATTTAATTTTATTTCTTCATTTTTTTGTTTTTATTTATTTTCTCAAATATATTTTCTAAATACAAAAAATGATAAAAATGCAAAAAAAATGATATTTTATATTTTGACTTATTTCACTTATTTTTCCATAAATAAAAATATTTTTTATTCTTCATACTTTATTTATTTATTTAAGTGAATCTTATAAACTTAATTAATATTATATTGTTTATTTATTTTTCTTCACACCATTTAAAATACATTATTTTAATATAAGAAAAGGGAATAAAAATATTTTATAATACTACAAATATTTTCAAGATAAAAAAATACCAAAGAATATATACTTTTCTTAAACTTATTTTATTTTAATTAATTAATAGAATTAGGTTTTTCTTTTAAAATCTTTTTCTTAATAAATTCAAACTTAATTAACTATTTTCTTTATTTAAATTAGGTTAAGACAAAATCTTTTTCAAGAAAAAACAAACAAAATTCAATTTTTTTTCACATTTTGCATCCTTGTACATTTATTCATTTTTATACTTTGTATTTAAATTCCTTGTATATTCATGCCAATTCAATATGATTGTAATAGACTAATTAGGTTTAAATTCTTGCAATCCCCATTTAAAAATTGTACACCCCCTCCCACAAATGTTGTAATAGCGTAGTAACTTTAAAATTCCGTAATTTATCGCTTTATATCCAATTGCTAGTAATTAGGATTTGTATGGAAAGACTTAAAACCAATAAATAGAAAACCCTAATTCAAGACTAAATCAAGCATGAAAATAATACATTTTCACACAAACACCCCTAGGGTTAATCCACTTGGCTGCCTTATAAATGGCCATATTATGCATGTGAGGTATCTTAGCAAAAACAAGCAAAAATACAAGATCATAGACCCTCGATGATGCTATCTAAAGTTGCCTTTTAAAATGATCTTATCCCCTAAATAAAAATGCTAAGATACCTTGCAATATTGATAATCATGGTTATACGATGACCCACGCCCGTCCCATTTACATCCAAAGATGGGGTTACTTACCAAATCAATGGTAAGATGATAATGTCAAAGGAAAAGAAAATGAACAAGAAAGACTTTTGAATAGGTAGAATGCTCCTAATTACTTGCTCCATTTCAAAACAAACATCCTTGCTATTTTTAAAACAAACATTTACACTTTCAAAACATCTTATACACTTGAAAACATTTTCAAAAGATCAACATCTTTGTATACATTCTTACGAGCGAGAATCATTACAAAGTTTGCCTAAACAATGGCCACTTTACAAAATACTTTAAAAAACCACACAAAGCACAATTTCAAACAAAAGCAAGTGATCTAGCAAGTAAATAAGAGCCCATGGAAAACCATGGATGAAAATGGTGTTAATACCTTCCCTTTTCATAATCTACCCCCCAAACTCAAGAAACAATCTCAAAGGTTTTTTCTGTGCTTTTTCACCTTTCCTTTTGGATAAAAGAAAATTCGGTGGCGACTCTTGCTAACCGCAACATTTGCGATCAAACGCAAAACCTTCAAGTCATTTCTCCTACTGTATCACAAGGTTAAAACAATTTCCCTTTTTCTCATAAAAATCCAAAAATACCCATTTTCTTAACAATTACATTTCTTGTATATTTATTTTATCTTGTACATTATATTCATTTAAATCTTTGCACATCAATACCTATTCAATATGGTTTTAATAGACTAACTAGGTTTACATTCTTGCAATCCCCATTAAATTTGTACACCCCCTTCCCACAAATATTGTAATAGCGTAGTAACTTTAAATTCCAATTTATCGCTTTATATACAAATGTTAGTAATTAGGGTTTGTAAGGAAAGACTAAATCCAATACTTAGAAAACCCTAATTCAAGACAAAAATAAGCATGAAGACAATACACTTGCACACAAGCACCCCTAGGGTTATTCCACTTGGTTGCCTTATACAAAGTGGCCATATTACGCATTTAAGGTATCTTAGCAAAAACAAGCAAATACAAGATCATAGTCCCTCGATGACGCTATCTAAGTTGCCTTTCAAATGATCTTAGTCCCTGAAAAGAATGCTAAGATACCTTACAACATTGCTAATCATGGTTATACGATGACCCACGCCCATCCCGTTTACATCCAAAGATAGGGTTACTTACCAAATCAATGGTAAGATAACAATGTCAAAGGAAAAGGAAATTAACATGAAATACTTTTTGAGTAGGTAGAATGCTCCTAATTACTTGCTCAATTTCAAAACAAAACATCCTTGCTATTTTCAAACACCTACACTTTCAAAACATCTTATAAATTGAAAACATTTTCAAAAGATCAAACATATTTGTATACATTCTTACAAACAAGAATCATTACAAAGATTGCCTAAACAATGGCCTCTTTACAAAATACTTTCAAAAACCACACCAAGCATAATTTTCAAACAAAAATTAAGTGATCTAGCAAGTAACTAAGATCCCATGGAAAACCATGGATGAAAAGGGTGCTAATACCTTCCCTTTTCATAATCTACCCCTCGAACTCAAGAAATAATCTCAAAGGTCTTTCCTGTGCTTTTTCACCTTTCCTTTTGGATAAAAGAAAAGTCGGTGGCGACTCTTGTAACCGGAATATTTACGATCAAACTCAAAACCTTCAAGTTAGTTCTCCCACCGTATCACAGCAACCATGACTCTACCTTACTGCGGTGTGTAGACAAGAGCGAAGCAGAGAGGATTATGACAGATCTACATGAAGGTATCTTCGGAACCAATTCAAGTGGACATACCATGGCTAAGAAGATCCTACGGGCAGGACACTATTGGTCTACTATGGAAACAAATTGTTATCAGCACTCCCGAACTTGCCACAAGTTCCAAATCTACGTTGATAAAGTACATGTACCTTCGGTTTCCTTGAACATCTTGACGGCTCCCCGGCCCTTTGTAATGTGGGGCATTGACATGATCGGAGAGATTAGACCTACCGCTTCCAATGGGAAGCACTTCATCCTAGTGGCCATTTATTATTTCACGAAGTGGTTTGAAGCAGCCTCTTTTGCTACCGTTACCAAGAATTTTGTGGCGCGGTTTATCAAGCATAACCTGTTTTGTCGGTATGGTGTGCCAGAGAGAGTCATCACGGACAATGGTACAAATCTCAACAATATGATGATCATCGAACTCTGTAAGCAATTCAAGATACAACACCATAATTCTTCCCCCTATCGGATGAAGATGAATAGCATTGTCGAAGCTGCTAGTAAGAATATCAAAAAGATTATACAGAAGATGACGGTGACATACAAAGACTGGCATGAGATGTTACCATTTTCTCTTCATGGGTGTCGCACCTCCGCACGAACGTCGACAGGGGAAACACTCTATTCTCTGGTATATGGCATGGAGGTTGTCCTGCCTATTGAGGTCAAGATCCCTTCTCTGAGGATTATGAAGGATGCGGGTTTGAACAAAGACGACTGAATCCAGACTCGGCTTGATCAACTGAATCTGATCAATAAAAAGAGACTTACTGTTGTCTGTCATGGTCAAATGTATCAAAAACGAATGATCAAGGCTTTCAACAAAAAAGTCAGACGCCAAGTATATCAAGTCGGGGATCTAGTGATCAAGCGCATTATAGTTCCACAAGGTGATCCTAGGGGAAAATGGACTCCCACATACCAAGGTCCATTTGTGATCAAAATCATTTTTTCTGGTGGAGCCATGATTCTGACCACCATGGACGGTGACGACCTCCGTCACCCTGTCAATGCGGACATAGTGAAAAGATATTATGCATGATTAAAGACCCGCTAGGTTGACTGACTTAGGAATAAAAGGGATTCCCGGGGAACCAAAAGGGTTCGGGAAAAAATTAGGGATGAAAACAAAAAAATCCGTACACCCGGCAAGTCAAAAACCTGAAAAGGCGGCTTGGGCAAAAAAGGGTATCCCGGTGGACTGAAAACCCGAAAGGGTGGTCCAGGAAAAAGTTAGGGATTTAAAGTGTATCCCTATGTCCCATTGGATCACCTTGAAACTAGACCTCAGTATCAACTATCAAGTTCAAACGACACCAATCAATCTAGTCAGCTTCGGACAAGCAGCAAAGTGATGAGACGCTCGAAGACATAGCGGCAATAGCAAGATTGAAACTCAATGGGATTATTACGCATAATTGTTTTCTTCTCTTTGTACACAATATTGTAGATCTTTAATTTTCACGGTGGCGTTATCTTACTAGAGCATTAGCTTCCTTGTACAAAAACGCCTGTTATACGCCAACTTCATAAATTAATACAAGTCATTTTTACAAAACCATTTGTTTTTCTTTTTCTGTTTTGTTTTGCAAAAACGTCCAATGATTTATTTTTGACATATGCATTTGAATATGATTTCCATTTACAAATATTCGTATAAGAAATGGAAAGATAGTTCCTTACAACTTAAGGAACAGGGGCAAGGACTAAAAAACCATGTCAAGCCCAACAATTACTCCCTCCAGCAGGTACAGGGGCAGAAACATCCTGATGCAAAGTCATCGTTGTATCCTCAACATACGTCCTCGTGACATCTACACTTCCCATAGAGTAGAGGCAACCAAAGCTTTGACATCGGCTTCCCCGAACATGAGTTACCTTCCCCAGCCAAGTTCCTTCAGAGAGCTGACATCTATATTCCCCAGCCAAGTTCCTTCAGAGAGCTGACATCTATATTCCCTAATCGAGTTTTATAATTGCAAGCGGTTCATAAAGTTTTCTCCCGAGCAGAGTTTATTTCTCTAAATATAGAAGCTCAATCCCCAACAGAGTTTATTCCTCCAGCTACAGAAGTTCATCCCCCAACAGAGTTTATTTCTCCGAATTGACAAAATCTTCCCGCAAAGCATCTCCTCTCTCAGACAGAGTTATTCCCCCGCAAAGTTATTCTCAAGTAGAGTCTCTCCCCGACATAATATTCACAAATCGAAAGGAGTAAATCCACGACATAATCATCTTTGTTCACCATCCCTAGAGGAAGTAGAAGAACCACTTTTTCTACAACGGTCAAAAATTCAATTTCCAGTACTCTCTAGCAGCAGTCATGGATTTATTTTCCCAGACTCGGATATGTCACAATAGCATTTCATGTTCATACATCATGACGTGCGCATACATATGGCATACAACATAATCTCATTTATTTTGAGAACATCATCACACAATGCATTTCATGCATAGCATATAATTAATCTTGTACCTTTTTCAGGAAAGATGGTTATCATCAACAATTCCAACAGCTCAAGATTAAATCCATGAAGCTATACATGTCATATCTGCAAACAACTAATGGAAAATCAGTTCCCGAAACCAAACAGGTCAACTAATCTATGTAATCAAATGAGGTAGCCCTACTATCCAGGCTTTCATTTCAAAGTAACCCTACTACCCAGGTTCCTTCTCAAAGCCCTACTACCCAGGCTTTCATTTTGAAGCAACCCTACTACCCAAGTTCCTTCTCATAGCCCTATTATCCAGGATTTCATTTCAAAGTAACCCTACTTCCCAGGTTCCTTCTCATAGCCCTACTATCCAGGCTTTCATTTCGAAGTAACCCTACTACCCAGGTTCCTTCTCATAGCCCTACTATCCCGGCTTTCATTTCAAAGTAACCCTACTACCCAGGTGTACGGTGGCCAGAACCGGGACTGTTTTAGGAATGCTGGTTTGCGTTTGTGTTTGCAAAATATCGCGGTAAGCAAGAGTCGCCACTGACTTTTATTTTATCCAACAAGGAAAGGAAAAAAGCACAGAAAAATTCCTTTTTCGAGATTATTCTGAGTACGGGGGGTAGATTATAGAAAGGGAAGGTATTAGAACCCTTTCTATCCGTAGTTTTCTACGGGCTCTTAGGTACTTGCTCATTATTTTCAAAATTGCTTCTTTGTGTTTGTGTGGTTTGAAAAGTTTTTGTTTTGACTTTGATTTAACCCTTGCTTCTGTCTTCAAGAGTGTTACGAAGTGTTTTTGAAAACTTTGTTTGTAAAAGAGTGTAAGTGTGAAAAAGTTTGTTTATATTGAGCAAGTACTTAAGAGCTAATCTACCTACTCGAAAAAAGAATTGTTCTATGTTCGTTTCCTTTAGACAGCGCTATCCCACTATTAGTGAGTAGGTAGCACCATCGTTGGAGTTTTAAGGGTCAATTCGAAAGGGACGTACGATCACTAAAGCAATGTTAGGACGTCTTAGTAATAACCCTAATGTCTTAAGATCAATATTCGAGGCAACGATTCCGAGGCAACCTTTCTGAGGCAACTTTGATCTTTGAGACAAGAGAGCGACCGCTAAAATACCCTATGCTTAATGACCGTTTATCGAAGGAAACCGAAGTGGGAGTATACCCTAGGAGTGCGCATGTGCGAGTGATTCAATTTCAAGTTATTATCTTTGCACATTTAGGGTTTGCTAACCATTTTAAAGTTAATCATACATTCTTTTCATGCATCCCCATTATTCATACATATAACAGTTTAATATTTGCGGGATTTAAAGTGCGAAAAATAAGCTAAGGTATTACAAGGCTTCGGGTATTTACATAGCCACAAACAAACCCTTTAAAAAAACGATAAATGAAAGTAAAAGGTCCTAATTAATCTATTACAACTTGTGAGCAATTACATCAATATGGTAAAAATAAAATAATAAAGCGCGCGTGATGGAATTAAGAACGATAAGAATTTAGGGTTTTGACCCCTTCTAACCTAATCGGAAGAAAAAAATGTTTTTGTTGTTTTTAATTATTTCTAAGAAAAAGAATTACGTTAAATTAAATACAAAATTAATTAGTAATTAAATTAATTAAAGAAAATAACTAATTTTAACCTATTTTTGTGTTTTTGGTTATTTTAAGAAAAAGAAAATATAATTAAGTTAGAAACAAAACCCTAATTGTTCTAATTAATTTTAATTTATTTATAAAATAATTAAAGTTACCTAAAATTAAATAACCTAATTAGATTAATTAATTTTTGATAAGAAATAAACCTAAATCTAATTGGATAAAAATTAATTTTTATGAATTTTTGATAAGAAAAGAATTAATTTTGGTGTTAGAAAATAATTAAAACAAAATAAACAAATGAAAAAAAATATATAAGAAGGATAAAGAAAAGGGCCTGGCGTCAGCGACGTTAATCAGAGGATGATGGTCCAGAAGATAGTGGTCCTGAGAAGATGGGGACATGCTGGATCTAGTTTTGAATGGGATCCATAAGATGATGGTGATCAGAGGATGATGATATTGGGCCTGCTCCTGGCTGATGGATTCAGCAAGTCATGACCAGAGGATGCTGGATTTGGTCCTGGTTGATGCGTCCAGAGGGTGATCCTCAGAAGATGCAGGCGCTGGATCTGGTGAATACAAAGGGGAAAAGAAATGCCAAAAGCTCACGCCTGGGATCGAACCCAGAATCATGAACTTCTGACTTCCTCCTTCTGACCAACTGCGTTGGGTGTCAGTTTAACAAAACAACAGAACAAACAAACAAATCAGAACTATGGGTTTCTGACCAGAACAAACGCGCCAGAATTTAAACCGGCCAGTAAAGTTGTGACACGCTATCGTCTTCTTCCCTGGATCCGTCGTTTAAAACTCAGAACCTTTACCTACAGATATGGCGTTGTAGTTGTAACCCTGTGCATCTCAGAAATTACATACAAGAAATATAAACAAAACTTAAGACCATGGATCAACTGGGTTTGATCTACTGATCACAATGGTCACCTCTGTTTGGGCCAATTTCACTTGCATGAGAAAACCCTAAAAGGAACCAAAAAAACCTAACAATGGCATATCTCTGTATTGTTAGCAAAAATGCAATTAATCATTACCAACGGCTTACAAATGCTTTCATGAACAAGAATATATATATAATTCATGCTACAAATACCAGAATCATGATATTGAATTTCAAGAAAGTGTTGGGATCGTGAGACACTTACAGTGAGTTTTTGTACGCGAAATTTCTTGCTAAGGATTGGGATGGATTCCTTGAATGTCCAACAAGTGAAAGGAATGCTTGGAACAGCTTGACAGCGCCTGGAAGTATGAAAACAAATTGCTACTTTTCTTGAATTTTCCAAGTTTTTTCTTGACTTCTCACGCCTCTCCAAACTTCTCCTTTAAGTCTGCAAATGTTCCTTATGTATTGAGGATTGGATTAGGGTTGCAAACATGATCTCAATCTTTCTCCATTATTGATTTTGATGTGGATTTGATTCACTTTAAGATCCTTCCAAAAATAGGCCTAACTCAATCTTTTTGTGCACACCAAGGCTTTACACGAATTCAATTTTATGCTAGCTGGATATTAAGACCTGAAACATGCACAATATCTTGAGGTTTCAATGTTTTGGGTTTTCTATGATTTGTTTTGATTTAAATTGATTTAATTCAAATAAAAATAAAAATAAAAAATAAAAATAAGATAATGACAAGTGGAAAGAAATAGGGCTCATGGACCATGCTACCAACTCAAAACAAATGCAAAAACTTAGGCCCATTTAGAAAAAATTGCAATTTGAGGCATAGTTGACTTTTGACAATTTTGCAAAAAAGGTCAACTTCACCAATGCATAACTTCCTCAATTTTGACTATTTGAAGGTTTTCTTGGACTTTTTAGAAAGCTTGAGATGTCCTCCAAGCAACCCTTTTGGTCCCATATTATTTTGATATTCCATGCTCATGTATGAAGCTTTGACAAAAAAGGTGTTTTTGTTGACTTTTCAAAATGACCTATAATGTCAAAATTCATAACTTCTTGTGAGTGCATATTTTGAACTTGGGGATGAATATGGATTGTAGATAATTTCATCCTCTTCAAAATGAACTTTGGATGGGTCATTTCTCATAAAGTATGAGAAAGTTATGCTTGGTCAAAGTTGAGTTGACTTTTCCTGTAAAACCCTAATTTAGCAACTTTTGGGTTTTGATGAATTGTGAGCCATCCTTGATGAATCATGATCAAACCTTCATCAAATGATGAAAAATACTTCAAAATGAGGATGTTGACCAAAAATATTGAAGTTTGACTGTATGTGGGCCACAATTGACTTTTACCCTAGCACAGTCGATTTTCAGGCCTTTGAGCAATTGACTGAGCAAACTTTCTCTGCAAGGCTTGAAACTTGACATGGATGATCTTGAGAAAATATTAGGAAAATGGTGATAATTTGGGATCCCTTGGACTCAAGTATCTTGATGCAACATGAAACCCTAATTTGAGGTAGACTGCCTTAGGAGAGAGCTTGTTTAGTCAACCCTTGGACTTCCTTGAGCAATTTGAAGACCTCACTTGAAATGTATTGAGAAATATGGGAGGGCAAATTTTGGGGTACAACACCAGGTTCCTTCTCACATCCCTACTACCCAGAATTTATTTTCGAAGTAACCATACCACCCAGGTTCCTTCTCACAGCCCTACTACCCAGGCTTTATTTTGAAGTAACCCTACGACCCAGGTTCCTTCTCATAGCCCTACTACCCAGGTTTCATTTCAAAGTAACCCTACTACCCAGGTTTCTTCTCATAGCCCTACTATCCAAGCTTTTATTTCGAAGTAACCCTACTACCCAGGTTCCTTCTCATAGCCCTACTATCCATGCTCCTTTTCATGAATTACTTGACGCAGTCTTGCATGGACTTATCCCGAGAAAGACCTATATAGGTTCCTTCTCTTTTATCTCCGGACAACAGTTTAAAACACTATAAAACCTATACCCGACCAGATATGGTGGATTTCAAATTTCCCCAGTAAGTCGTTGTGAAGCCTGGAATACGACCAGATAGCAGTCAACCTTATCATCTTCAACCAGTCACTGTGAAGCTTGGATCCTGACCAGATAAGCAGTTCACTTCCGTCTCCTCAATCAAGATATGACTCCCCAGTAGAATAACGTACAACTGAATCTCCTAGACTCTATTTCCCAGGACATAAATCAACATTCCCCGGCGAAGTCCTCCTCAATGGCAGGTACAAGAATTCTCGCAAAGGAATCTTTTATGGAACCGATATATTTTATGGATGGCATCTTTAAGCCCATCTCCGAAGATTCTCCATCGCCTTCCAAATGGAGTTTGTAAGCCTATTCCCGATATTATCGATCAACATTCACTTCATGCGAGTGAAAATTTCTGGGCACTATAGTGTTCAATCATCTTCCACCTTCAGATCACGAAAGGCAGACAAGCCAATCTACATCCTCGGGTTTAAGAAGATTGAACAGGGGCAGCTGTTATACCCAAAAATTTACCCTCTCATTTTACTCAACACGTGCCTATTGAGGTCCTCAACTTGCCCAAGGATGCCCAAGAATTGATCAGACAAATTCTCCTCCTAAGGCAATGAACCCCTAACTAGGGTTTCCATTTGAATCAGGATGTGTCAACTCCAAAGACTTCAATTGCTTTCCATGGTCCTATTATGTCTTCAAGATCATCCATGCCAAGTTGCATGCCTTGCACAAGAAGTTTGCTCAGTCAACTGCCCAAATGCCTGAAAATCAACTACACTAGGTCAAAAATCAATTGTGACCCACATACAGTCAAACTTCAAGATCTTTGGTCAATATCAAAATTTTTATGTGAGCATCATTTGATCAAGGGTTAATCATGATTCCTCAAGGAATGCTCCTAATTCATTAAAACTCAAAAGTTGCTAAATTAGGGTTCCTATAGGAAAAGTCAACCAAACTTTGACTAGGCATAACTTTCTCATACTTTATTAGAAATTTCTCATCCAATGCTCATTTTGAAGAGAATCCAATTACCTACAACTCCTCTTCATCCCTCAAGGTCAAGAAATTCCTCAATCAAAAGATACAAGTTCATACATTATAGGTCATTTCAAAAAGTCAACAAAAACACCTTTTGGTTCAGAGCTCCTTACATGAACATGGAAGATCCAATGGATATGAAACTAAAAGGTTTATTTAGAGGACATCCTAATCTTTCTAAAAATTCCAAGAACACCCTCTTAGGGTCAAAATTGAGAGAGATATGCATTGTCAAAGTTGGCCATTTTTGGAAATTTGCACAAAGTCAACAATGCCCAAAATTGCATTTTTTTTCCACATAGGCCCATATTTTCAAGATTGAATCTCAGTCCTAGCATGGTCCACGACCTATGGGACCCTCCATGCCTTATTCACTTATTTATTTAATTTATTTTGATTTTATTTATTTAAAATTCAAATTAAATCAAATTAAATAAAAAATAAATCAAATAAATGGGATAAGATTTGTTTTGGCATTGATTGAATATCTCATGAGCTGTCAAATAAAGAACAAAATCGTGCAAGCTCAAAACAAGAGGAAATCTTCAAATGTGGAAAGATTGGAATCAAAATTCATGGCCATTATATCTTGGATTCTTTCTAATTCTAATGACCTAGATTGATTCTACTACATATAACAAAGCATTTTCAACCCTAAGGATAGATTTTATGCATAGCCTGCCTCCCACAAAGCAAGAACAAAGTTCAAACTTTTTGTCAAAAAGTGTTGATCACATATCCCTCCATAGGCCGTTTCAAGCAATTCCAAGGACATCACAACACTCCTGGACCTTCACTGAAGCTATCCCACTTATTCCCAAGCCTCAAAGCATCAAGAATCAAGTACAATAACAGTCACGGTTTGCTCTTTTTTTGAAAATTGTTTTCCTTAATTCTGGCATTATCAACATGTTTTTATCATTTATTCATGCTTATTATCATGTTTGTAATATGTTTGGATGGTTTGATTTGAGTTTATGCGCAGGAATCGTGAAACACCATTCCTAGGGTTTCAAAGCATGTTTTAGGGCTTTTTGATATAGGTTAAATTAGGCCAGACCAAGGGTATATTCAGGCTCGGTGGTTAATTTCCAATCGACCCATGCCTTTGGTTGGGATTTATCATGCATATGCTGTGTTTTAGAGATATACAGGTTTATAGCAACGGACATGTCCGTAGGTACAGGTCTGGGTCTAAAATGACGGTTCTGCGAGGAAGACGATAACATGTCAAAACCTGAGTGGCCAGTTTGAATGGCGCGCATTTTTTCTTATAACAGTGACCCATTATTAATTATATTATATGTTGTTTGTTTATATCAACGAATAGCAAGCTGGCTCAGTGGTAAAGGTGAAGGGATTCAGTGCGCGCGCGGGTAGGAGGTCAGGGGTTCGATCCCTACCTCCTACATAATATTTTTCTTAATGTTTATCTGCAAATTCAGTAGTACCATTCCAAACGTGCTCACCATACACCTCAACATCTCATGCCTTGGATCATCCACTAATCAGATCCAACATACAGCAATCTAGGAGCGTGGTAGACCCTCCAAAGGTGATCCCCACTGGATCAGACGCAGTCATGGGGCCAACAATCTTGGGCCTAACACAAATTCAATTCTACACCCCCAAAATCACTTCTAGCATCAGGCCCATTTTAATTTTTGTTTTAATTTCTTTAACCTTTTTATTGTTTTATTTATTTTTAATTGTTTTAAAAATATTTTTTAATTAAATCTTACATTCATAAAAACACAAAAAACATTAGAATTAGGTTTTTTTTCATAAAGTATTTAATTTCATTAATTAATTAGGTTAATTAGGATAATTTAGATTCCTTTTTCATACTTAAAATTAATTAGAAATTAGGTTAATTTGAAAAATTAATTACTTTCTCAAAAATCCAAAAAATATTTTTTCTTTACTCACTAATTAAATGTCTTTGAATTTAATTGTTAATTCCCCGTATTTAATTTTGTCGCGCGTATTTCTTTTTCCATTATTATTTTTAATTATTGTATCTGCTCCAAAGTTGTAATAGTTTTAATTAGGTTTATTTTACTATTTTTATTTATTGTTTTCCCCAAGTTTGGTTATGTAACCCCCTCCCCAAGGCCTTGTAATAGCTAGGTTTAAACTTCTCGCACTTTTACTTTCCGTCATTATAAACTGTTAGATGATTGATAATAGGATTGTCAGCAAAAGATCAATAATTTAAAACAGTAGAAAACCCTAACTGTGCAAAGATAATTGACTGAAAAACAAACACTTGCACATGCTCACTCCTAGGGTTTTTCCCCACTTTGGTTACCTTCGAAAAACGGCCACTATTCTCGAAAAGTGAGAATTTTTAGTGGCTGTCCTCTAATTCGAAAGATCACTAGTACCTCGATGACCCTTTCGACGTTGCCTCGGTAAAAAAAAGTGATCTTAGAGTTTTAGGACAGTTACTAAGAGATCTTGCCATGTTGCCTTAAGTGACCGTAATCGTCCCTTTCGATTGTCCCTTAAACTCCAACGATGGAGCTACGTACTCCTTAATAGTAGGATAGCGCTGTCTAAAGGAAATAAGAAAAACAAACAGTCTTTTTCGAGTAGGTAGAAACTCTTAAGTACTTCCTCAAAATAATCTTTTACACCATATACTTTCAAACATACTTTTCAAACAAAAATTTTCAAAAACACTTTATCACACTCTTGAGGACTGATACAAGGGTTACCATAAAGTGAAACGCCGCACTAAGGCGTTTTCAAAACATTTTCAAACACACAAACACACAAAAGATATTTATAAATGAGCAAGTACCTAAGAGCCCATGTAAAACCACAGATAGAAAGGGTGTTAATACCTTCCCTTTCTATAATCTACCCCCCCCCCCCCGGTACTCAAACATCTCGAAAAAGGTTTTTATGTTCTTTTCCCTTTTCCTTTGTTGGATAAAATAAAAGACGGTGGCGACTCTTGCTTACCGTACATTTGCAAACAAAAAACGCAAAACCGATAGTAACAAAAAATAGTCGGTTCTGCCACCATATCACAGGTAACTTAGGCAAAAAGGGGCATCCCGGTGGATTGAAAACCCTAATGGGAAATCCAAGCAAAAATTAGGGACATATAAACAAAATCATCATCCTGGTGGATTGAAAACCCGAAAGGGTGATCCAAGCAAAAGTTAAGGATGTTATTCAAAAAATGGAAAATTAGATTGCGGTTGAAAAATTCACTACCACGACTACGAAGAGGAAGGATTAATCTAAACAACTTACTCAAAAGCAAAAGAGATTGGAGCTATCAAAGGACATGGAAAAATAGTAGTAGTGATTATCATTTTCATTGTCATTTTCAAATTTTGTTAAGATTTATGCAATTATCTCTTTTTAGGAATTGCATCTTGTACTTTCTCCTACTCAAAGTCCTTTTCATCAATAATGCAATTCATTTTTAAATCATTTTCAAATAGTATTCAATTGTGTTTTTCTTCTTTCGACTTGTTTACAAAATACTATGATTATTTCTTGTAAACATTGCGTCGAAATTATTTTGGGGATTTGACACAAAAATAAAAGCATTTAACCAAGCATCAAAAAGCACTTTGGTTATAAAAACATCAAAAGAAATCCATGCCTACATCCACGCCTACACCTACGCCTGTGATATAATTACCATTATCAAATTGAAATTTTTCACCGTAACATATCAAAATACAAATCAACTTTGGGATACCGCAATAAAACAACATACAACATTGGGAGGTCGGTGAATCGAAAAATACAATGGTCTAAAAGGAGAGAATTATCAAAAGCATTGAGAAACACTTGGTGCATATACGTATGAAATACATACCAATAACTTTGGGTATCATAAGCATATCAATAATCATCATTGGCCATCATATCAATTTGGGCATTATACTTATACATTTTACATTGCATTTTCAAAATTTCTTTGGCCAAGAATACTATGAAATATCTTGGGGTCTATTACCAGCTAAGACATCTACACAAACCAAAAGTTCAAACCTTAGCATTGTTCAATAAATACCTTGGTTGAGAACAGACATAACCCGTAGATTGTAACTTCACTAAGCCATATATCTGTAATTTATATCTTTGGTTTAGTCATCTAAAGTTCGATTATCAAACGCAAGTTCAAACATCAAACCCGCATTATTTATGTGATAAATATGAAAGTCTGCTTTACAAATTGCTATGTTAGTCTCAAAGCTTTAGCTAGTACGTTACCAGGCCCGACTCTATTAGATTGGTCCCTTGGCGTAAATAGAGTCAATGCTCATATTATTTATCCCCTAGGTTGTGGTAGGTATGCAGAAATTTGCGATATAGTTCATCGTGTCAGTCTCGAAGCAATAATGAACTATCAAGCTTGTGGTATTTATCCTCTAGGTTGTGATAAATACGTAAATATATGATATAGCTTACTATGTTAGTCTCGAAGTGTTAGTAAGATATTTTTGAACCCCGTATGATTTACTACCAAAGTTGTAGTAGATATACAAAAATTTGTGATATAACTTGTTGCATCAGTCTCGAAGCACCAATAAGTTATCTATTTTAAAACTCATGACGTTTACCCTCTAGGTTGTGATAGATGTGTGAGAATTTGCGATAAGTCATTGTGTTAGTCTCGAAGCAATAATGAATTATCAAACTTGTGTTATTTACCCTCTAGGTCGTGGTAAATATGCAATGACTGGGATATAACTTTTTGCATTATTCTCGAAGCAGAAACAAGTTATTTATTTTTTAAGCTTACATATTTACCTTCTAGGTTATGGTAAATACAGGAAAACTACGATTACTTTTTCTAGGTGTTGATGAGTTATCTGTGTCCTCACATCTAGGCCATTTTTGTTCATGCTCAGGCGTTGGTGAGTTAAATGCGTCATCATTGCCTATTTACCTTTTGGTTTATCATATATTGTATCTTTTTCAAAATCTTTCGGTCAAATATTGGGGTCTTCCATTATTTAATAACCCTCTGATCCGAGTGTGCGAGACCTTCGCGTTCTCGCACCCTCAATCGAAGAGTAATTAAATAGGGGAAGTTGTAATACCCCAAATTTTCCCTACTGATATTAATAGTCAATACAATATTTAATCTTCTTATTTTTTGGTGTTACATTTGTTTGAAATTATAGTGCTATCTTATATAGTTTGTTGTTCTAAAAATCGTTGCTTTTAAATTTTGGGAAGGGGTGTATTTATCATTTTTATCAAAATGACTTATTATTTTGATTTGAATCTATTGGCCCATTAAGGATTAGTGAAGAGGCCAATGGAATGATTAATTGGATTGAATCAACTTAATTAAGGTTGGGGTGTTGACCGAAGTCAACAGGAGTTTTCTAGTCAATTCTTTTTTGTTTTAATTTTTAGCTTTATAAAATATTTGTTTGTTTTGGTTGACTGAGGTCCACGTCCTATAATATATTATTATTATTATTAATATTATTATCTATTACTATTATTTAACATTTATATTTTATTACAATAATTATTTTAATTTTATTATCTATTTTATAATTTGAGATTTTGTTTTGTTGACTGAGTCAATAAGGGGTTGGGAAACCCTAATTTCACTACTGCACCCAGATTGGGTACCTTTCTCTCTAAGATTATCCAAAAGCCTAGAATTCAAATATTTTTGAATCAAATCTTTGTAGAATCAAAGATTGAAAACAGTTTTATTGATTAGTCACAGATTTGTATACAAAGGTGTCCAAATACATTACAAATCTCACAAACCCTAATTTCTAAGATTACAAACTGAATCAAATCAAATTTGTGATTTCAAATCAATTTAAACTAATTGATTCAAACTAAAAGTTATAACTACAAATCAAATATAAATTTCCTAATCTATCTAATTCTAAAACCTATATAAACCTAGAACTAATACAAGATTGGGAAAAAAACTTTCAAAAATCCCTCCTTGATGCGTATTCCCCTACCCTCACCAAAGCTCTTCATATAGAAAAAAGATTAGGGTTCATCATTAGAACCCTAACCTCTTTGAGCTTAACTCTATCGCAGGTACCTGCGAGCAAAAGAAGGAAGGAATTAGAAGAGGAGAAAAGAGAAATAAGAAAAGGATTATACAAGAAGTGTCACTTCAGGAGAGGTAAGCCTAGAGTCACTTAGCTTTAGGACTCTTAATCGTTTTTGTGATGTTTACAAGATTTCTGTTTGGATGTTATATTTTTTGGAAATTTTGGAATTTGGGAATTTTTCTGGGTTTTTAGGGTTAGGGTTCCTCGCTAGGGTTAAGGTTCATCCACCTTGGTTAGGGTTCATATGCTTGGGGTTAGGGTTCTTCGTTTCATCCTAGGATTCTAAGGATTAGGTATGAAGTTGCTTAGAGTTCTTTGGATTCTGGGAAGGATATTGAATTTCCTGACGGAAATTCATCATAGACGGCGACCTCAACGCTGGCCTGCGGTGGATCTGGGTTTACATGGTTAAAGGTATGAAGATCTGGGTTTGGGAATGGTGGCTCGGTTGAATGTTTGAAGATCCCGGTTGATTTGAAGATCCCAGTTGAAGATCAACCGGAGATCTGGAGATAACAGTGGTTTTGGGGGTGGCCTAAGGTTGTGCCATCGGTGAAAGTGATTTTTGGCCGATGACAATGATTTCTTGTGAGGAAATCTTAGAGAGAGGTCATAGCCTCTCTCTAAGGTTGTAACCAGTTTTAAATTTAGAATCGTCGCTCTTAATTTTTATTTTAGGGAAGGGAATATAAAGGATAACCCTAAGTTGGTCAGAGATTCTAAGTTGTTGGACTTGTTCTTAGACGAAGGAAAAGTGTTAGGCACCCCTCATCTATCTTGTTCACAAGGATACTAGGGTTTAGATTTACAGTTTAGGAAATAGGGTTTTAATTTTTTTAGGGGAACTCGCCACGATTTTTAAGTCATATGCCTACGTATCCTCTTATGAGGAATCAGAGTCCCAATTCGTAGTTCGTAGTTGTTGGTTGGTGTTTTTTATGGATTACGAAGATATTTCGAATTAATCCTTGAACCAAGTCTGAGTTTGTAAATTGCGGAGTTGTTAGACGAAGTTCGCAGTTAATGAGAAATATCTCCATAATCCTTTTTCAAAATAGAAATAAGGTTTGAATTAGGTTAGTGAAAATTGTTAGTAATTTAATTGGTTTAGATATTTTTTAAATATATTAATATATATAAAAAAATTAATGCATGAGGTAAAATGATTTTAATGCAATAAAAAAATATATTTGAATGGATTGGTAAAAAAGATTTGAATTAGAAAATAAATAAATTTAGAATTTATTATAAAAATAAGTTTTAATTATGAAAATATAAATAAATAAATTGATAAATAAAAGAAAATGTAAAAAATATAATTTTAATTAATTTACACAGGGGGTGTATTTTCAGTTAGTTAGTAAAAGGCTGGGGGTATGAAGGGTAAGGCCCTAAATTCAGATGTTGAATTTGGGCCCAAAGCGTAGGGGAGTGTCGTTTTACAATGACTTAGTAAAATTAGGGGTGCAGGAATTAAGGGGCCAAGTTCAGAAATTGAACTTGACCCAAATGTGTGGTGGAGGTGTGGATTAAAAGAGGAGGGTCCAAGCCCATCATTAATCCTAATTCTAATAAATAATTAAATTAGTAACAATAACTAATTAGTAAAAATAAATAAATAAAAAGCAATAGAAGAATGATAGGGGAGACGTACTGTCGTTGACTTCTAAATAGCAACACAATTTAATTTACAAAGGCCACCAATTATAATAACAACCAATATTATAATACCAACACATATTATAATAACAACATATATTAAACTAAAAACATAAACAACTTATATTAGAAGAACAATCAAATATAACTTCTCTTTCATCAGAATCCTAAAATAATTGTTGATAAGATTGTTGATCACCAAAAGATTGTTGATGGAGACTTCAAGGTTTCTTTGTTGTTGTTCTTTGATGTGAAGAACAACAACTTTTAGAATAACTCTAGTGAGTTGTTGATCTGCAAATGATTATTGATTCTCCGAATGGTTCTTGATGAAAATTTTAGAGTGAAGAGAGCCATATTTATAGATTTGAAATTAGGTAAAAGACACTCCAAAAAGGAAATAATCGACACCAAGAAAAACCCAAAGTTTATGATTTTATCTTGGTCGAGAAGCTGACCAATCAGAAGTGAGTTAAGACACAAACTGACACACATTGACCAATAAGAAATAATTAATAATATTTTTGATAATTTTTATAATTTTTGCACTCAATTTTGATAAAAAGTGCATCAAATCAAATAAATAATTATTTTTTAAAAATGCATTAATTAAAAATACGAAAATAATATTTAAATAATAAAAAACATGATTTTTTGTGATTTAGAAAATAATTAGAAAATAGAAATAGTTAGTAACAAAAAATATCCAAAGTGCACCAAGTGAGATTGATATATTTTTTTCGATTTTGAAGATTGGAAACAGATTGAAATTTGGTCCATAACTTGGTGGACAAGATTATGAATTTAGCCTTGTTTATGACTATTCCAAATATTGAGATTGATTTGAAAATATTTTATTTATTTTTTCCAAACTTAACTATTAAGTGCATAAAAATCAAATATTTGAAAAATAAAAAAATAAAATTAAAATAGCCTTAAAATAGAAAACGAAAATAATAATAAAATAATTTAAAAATG
The DNA here is from genome assembly GCA_948472305.1 of Vicia faba. NCBI lineage: Eukaryota > Viridiplantae > Streptophyta > Magnoliopsida > Fabales > Fabaceae > Vicia > Vicia faba. The sequence goes on from OX451738.1 coordinate 574,144,731, forward strand.
ACTTTTTTTATCCTTTTTAAATAAAAAAAACAAAAACAACAATAAAATATAAAAGGTAACGCAATGAGAATCAAACCTCCAACCTTATCCTCAATATTCTTACCAATGCTCCCTTATCAAATGTGTTATCTTAATTATTTGAAATAAAATAGCATTTAAAATTTAAAAGTATGGTATAATATTTGCTATTTTAAAAGAAATATATAAATAATTTCAAAATAAACTATTATATACCTTTTAAATAAGCAAAACTAAATAAATCAACGTTGGAAAAAATTAAGTATATATACAAAGTGAACAAAGATGATAAATAAATAAATTTATTGTTTTTTTAAATAATAATTTTATTTATTATATCAAAGAGACATTTTAAATTTTTAGTTCTAAAGACTTTTAAATGACTAGATATTCAGTTATAGATAACGAAAAAAATAGGCGGACAAATTTGGGGTATGACAGTTTGTTCAAGTGAGAAGGGTTTAGATAGAGAAAAAGAGAGAGGCGGAGAAAAGAAGAAAACATGAGGAAAATGGATGGAAAACGAATATATAGTGCCTCCGCTCTCTATGTATACGCGTTATCATGCACCCTCAGTCAACAACGAATCCTTGCCCTTCGTTCTTCCTACTTTTGATCAACGCCTCAAGATTAACATATGGAGGCCATTGGATCAAGATTGAACGCTTCTGATCTCACTGATACACCTTAACGCATGTATCTCTTCACAAATTATCAACGGACCCCATAACTTGTTTTGGGTCATGCCCTTTATATTGGCACTCATCCTTGTACTACCACAACTATAATTTAAACCCCCAGGCGCCTTTGAATCAAAATAAATGTTTGGGCTTAAGCTCTTTCTTTCCACACATCCCATACTTACTTATTCCACATAATACATACCCCCTGCGCTTTGGGTTTCAAATTAGTTTCCGGGCTTAAGTCCTTTCTACTTTAACCCCCTATTTTACTATGTTAACTAAGAATACACCCTCTTGTTTTTATTTGAATAATTTATTTAAAATATTTATATTATTTATTTATTTTGTTTATTTTATTTATTTAAGTTATTTATATTATATATTTATCAATTTTATTCCCATATCATTTTTTATCATTTGCATTAAAAATATATATTTTTATTTATCATAAATAATCATGTTGATAAATAAATATTTGCCTATTATTATAAATATTTTTTTTCATCATTCAAACTTTTTTTTTTTAAAATTGCATCATGCATTCAAGACATCTAACGAATCAAACTTAACATATTTTTTACTAACATAATTTCAATTTCAATATTATTTTCAAAAAGGATTGTGGATTTATTTTCTAAATTAACTGTGAACTACGTCTACGACTATACTATTTTTAAACTCAGACAAGGTACAAGGATAAATTGAAAGCACTTACACAATCCATAAAAAAATTAACCAAACACATACGAACTACGAATTTGAACTCTGATTCTTTCCAAGGAGATACGTAGGCACGCGGTAAAAACCAAGATGAGTTCATAACTAAAAAAAATTAAATTTTTTTCTTAAATATATGGAAATAACAAACATAACTAAGTAGAAATCATCAATCTACCCTTAGACCTAAAAATAAAGCTCATTAAGAACAAGAGAGATAAAGGGTGTCTAATACCTTCCTTTCGTCTAACCAACTCACGAACTTAGAATCTACAAACAATTAGGGTTATCTGTTAGTTTTCCGTCTTTAGAACAAAAATTAATGATGGCGACTCGTTATTTTTTGCCGGTTACGATAACTTTAAGTTACCAATACAATTTTAATTTTCATCTTCTAACTAGTGGGATACCCGTGCGTCCGCACGGGTACTGGTGTGGCACGTACGATTTTATTTTTAAAATATAATAAAAATGTTAATACGATTTTTATTACTAAAATAGTTTATTATTTTCATTCTTCAAAGATATTTTGAAAATAAAAACACAATTGTTTAACCAAAATTATTTTACAGCAAAATATATAAATATATCAATTTTCAATATATTATATTAAAAAATATTGTATTTTAAACTAAAAAATATAATAAATTAATTTAAAAGAGTGAATAAATCAGTTATATCAATTTTGTCATAGAAATCCAAATAATTTAGAAAAAAATCAAAATATTATAGAAAAAATAAAAAATAAAAAATAAAAAATGAACTGAAAGATAATTATATAAGAACTATTGTTAAGAAAAACTATTCACATATTTTGTAAAAAATAATTGTGAAAAATAGAAGAAGAAAAATTTGTTAGAATTGATAGAGTTGTAATAATAAAATAGTTTAAAATATGACTTAAAATATAAATAAAAAAATAAAAAGTCAGTAGTTTACTGACATAAGTTTTTCACTTATTTTCTTTAATTGTACAAAAAAAATATAAAAACCCGTACGTTTAATTGAATTGATATGATTATTCGAGTGTTTACACAATACTGATGTATTACACGTCATTCGCATATATACTAGTATATTTAACTGATTTGATATGATTATCCTTATGTTTCCACGATATTGATGTGTTACCCGTGAAATTGATCTTACACTAACTGGACATCGAAGTAACTTAGATTTGCATAATTCACAAATTTAAATTGTTTAGTTAGGTTTGCATAGGAAATATAAATATACTTTTTCTTTTTTTAAATTGGCAAAATGTTAAATAGGCATTGTACTTTAGTTTGAGGTAAATAACATTTGACCTGTGTCAAGTACCCACTGCTGCAGTCTAGAAAAATGCAGACAACACACAACTTTCACAACAGTCCATATAGTTAATTTGGATAAAGGTTACAAATATTTTGTATTAAACTAAAAAAACTTATATAAAAGATAATACTTCTTGTATAGTGCAGGAGGTAGGCTGTGAGATAGATGGGGAAATTGAGAATTATTACTCCATCTTTAATTCTAATTTTAGTTTATTCATCTTAAATATATCATATTGTATATTTTTCAATCAATATATGAACTTTTATCCTTCATTAATGTTGAGGCAAACGATTCATACAAAAAGAGAGAGAAACAAATTCAGACACGTGAAGTAGGCAGAAAGTTACACATTGGTGACAAGAAAACCATTACTCTGTATGTGAAGGAAGACCTACATAACTTTTAAAGTTCAAATATAATACTATCAGATAATTTTAGTATAATGGCAGTTTATTATCGTTTCTATTAATAGTAAAATATTGTCACTTATATATTTGCAGTAAAAACACTCTATTGAACAAATAAAGAATGTTGAGAGCTTTAGTTGTCAATAAGACTTTTGAATGTTTCAGATGAAAGTAAAATAAACAAAAAACCAAATATCAAAGCATGTATATATTACAATTCCTTCGAGCCAATGTTCTGGCAACACCGCCAACTATAGCCCCACAACTGTTGCAGTGATGCCAATTCCTATTACACCATCTACATTGATACACAAACCATTAGTTGATGTTCAGATGTTGTGATTCAAGATTAAGAAAGAAGTAATTTACATTTTGCAATTCGATCTTCAACTGCTTTCTTGAGGGACAGTGCCTGCCTTCAATCGGGTGCAATCTACAAAGAAATCGGGTGCAATCTACCGAGCAATGTAAAAGTTTCTATAAAGAATTGTGTTGTTAGCTTTCCTGAAAATTATATATATGTATGTTTTTCAAAATTCTTCATAAGAGTCATTAACAGACACTTTCTGAGCCTATTACATACAATTATCATCAATCTATTTTACTAAAATCACTTTCTTCTAGCAACGCTTTGATCCATCCACCACTGTGCTCGAATCGACGAGTTGATTTGCAGTGAAGTAACATTCCTCCTGTCATGTCAGGGACAGCAAAACGTCGACTGATATGGTATAAAATCAGAAAAATCTAGGCCAAGATTAACAATACTAATATCAGAATATACTAGTGCAATTATTCTACTATGTCGGTATTGTACCAATTTCTTGTAGAGTCATTATGATGTACTTTTAAATGTATTTCTAAATTAAAATTCACTTGTATTTTTAAATCTGGAAAAACAAAATTAGAAGTCATTTCAAAACTATTTTCATCTTTAAATTAAAATTCATTTGCATCTATTTGTAGAATAATTGTAATAGGAAAAATAAATTTTATTTTTAATGTATAGCAGAAAAATAAAGCTTCAAAACTTTAGATATTTTGATTAAAGTAATGATTTACGTCCAATTTATGAGACTAAGTTGAGACAATTACACTGATCAATTTTTATTATAATGTTTCATTTAGAATTGCTATTCACATAGTTAACTTTGAGATTTTTTAAAATAAATTTTCTTATATTTTTTTTAATCTAATTCTAACCTCCTCATTTTTTTATTATAAATGCCTAAAAACTCAATATTGTATTTTTAATTTTTAATCTATTTAGTTTTATTACACATCCGACATAAATTTTTTATTTTTACTATATTTATTTTATTTTTGTAGTGATTCTTAAATGTCAAATATTTCTAATGTATAATATCACAGTTCTAACTGTAGTCTAATAAAAAAAATTCTTTTATTAGTGGAAGATTACCACCATAGAGAGCAAAAGTAAATACATTTATAGTAATTGAGTTCTTAGAAGGTAGTAGAGTACTACAATAAAAGTGTCATAAATATTTTGATGGTCAGATAGTAACAGAAGCAACCACCAGACAGCAACTACGACCACCCACTTGCCCGTGAATTAAAGATAACCGAATCACTATCACTTAAAAAAAAAAAGTCGATCGAATCACATGGAGGTGGAGAATCAAAAACAACTTAAAGCATAATATTCCAACTAGTATTTATTGATAATAATGGCATTCATAAGTTAAAGTAACAGAAACAGTTATGGTTTTCCAACCCTATTTTAATGGTAAAAATGCACGCCACACACACAAACACAGCTGTTAAACTAGAAAACTCAAAACATAGAGCTTTTAAATACTTGACTTTTTGTGCTTTGGACTAGCAATTTGCATTTGCATTTCCTATTACAGCTACAATTTCACTTTACTAGAAAGTTGTAGGTGTCCTCGAACAAGTACTCGTAGGTTTTAAAAAATATCTCACTGTAACAAAATAGTATCTAAAGGTCTTGGTCCTTATATCATTTTTTTTATAAACAATAAATTGTAATTAATCCAACAATCAGCATTGTAACATTTATATTGAACAAATTTGCAAAAATCTTTACACCAAAGCAACGCGTATCAAATGAGTTGTCATAACACAAATATTCAATCTTTTTAACAATACCAAATTAAGGGTCCCTACACCAAAGTCCTTACCTCTTGCAGCTTTGCCGGAGTATTGTTTGGAGTGTGTGTATCATCTTGGGAATCTCAAGTTCCTAACTCTAATAATACGCATGAAAAACTGCTTCATAATTGACCAAATTTTGTTTTTTTTTTCCTAATGTATGTCTTGTTATAAGGTTTCTCCATCACAAATTAAAATTTTTAAAAAATAACAGATATGTCTCACATCTTATAAAAATCAATTTGAATGATGAGTTTTGTCAATAAAAAAAAAATCTAATAATTACTAATATATTAATAAATTTAAAGACCTAACAACCATATATGAACAATTTCTGAATCAATTTCATATTTCAACATCTGCTCACGCCATTACAAAAGACAAGAAAGAAGGAGCAGTTAAAGATATGACTCATAAACCTATCAACCAAACGATTAAACAATATAAAGAAACATAACAAATTTAATCTTAAGAATAATGAACAAAATACATACATGTTCCAAAATCTAAATACAAATGAATTATGAATTACCATAAACATGTTGAAGATTCAGTTTTGAGTTTGTGGCTATTACTACTAGTGTTTAAAAGCTGGGAAAAGAACCTTCTTCTACGGTAATAGAAAGCGCATTTAAACCTGGGAAAAAACACCAACTTTCTTAATCCACGAGCATGTCTTAGCTTTAACCAAACAACTTTCTTAGCACGGATTAAGGAGCCTTTGATTCTCTCTGTCAGACTTTTCTTTCTACAGAACTGGTAGCTTCTTAGGAACAACTGTCTCTTCTCCATCATGGTGTAGTTCTGGTCAGGGAAGTAGTTATAGTATCCAAAAGATTCACTTCTAAATAATGGATTCATACTCATACTTCCCATATCTTGAATTGATTCTCAACTCTAAACAAAGCAAAGAGAAGAAGAAATAAACATTATATATAATGATTCTAATGAAGTGTGACTTTTTTTGAAAGATAAAAAGAAGAAGAAAAGGTGGTGTGAATATGAGTGTATGAAGTGTGAGCAGCTATAAAAGTTCAACGTACCTGAATTTGGTTTGTTGCGTTCTGACGAAGACGCCACTGCAGTGGCTAAAGTCTTTAACAAATTCAATATTTGGTTTTCTTCTTCTCTCTTAAGCAATGAGACAGCACATTATTTTAAGGTACTAGTACTATATAACACGTTGACAACTAGATAAGCTCTTCTTCTTTTTGATGGACGGTCACGTGCTTTTTGTGTTGTCTGTTATTTTTTTTCCACTCTAAACAACACTTCCACTTGCTCTCTTTTTATTTTGGTACAAGTAGAAGTCACGATTCAAAGAGAAAATCAAACTAAAAAACTAGGGATATTTTAGATATATTTTAGGACATATAATTTAAAATAGGTTTAAATAGTTTTTTTTTTGTCATTGCTTGTTTTTTTTTATTTTAGTTTCTGTATTTTTTTTTAATAAAGTCTTTAAATATTGAATTTCATTTAATTTTAATCTCTAAATTTTCTGTAGATTTTCTTTTAAATATTTCTCCTGATTTTAACTTTAAAGAATAAAATCAAAAGGATAAACATTTAAAGATCATTTCCAAGAAAAAATATATAAATAAAAATAAAAAACGTGTCAACTTACGAAAATAAAAAGACTATTTAAATATTTAAAATATTTTTAAAAAACATTTTAATTTCACTCACACAAGTTTGAGTAAAATGTACCCTAAAACAAAATATTCATCTTGATATTATCTCCAAAAAATTAAATGTGCATTTAAATACTATTTAATTTAAATTTTCCATTTTACAATATGATTTATTTTATATATTGATAATGAGAATGTTGTAATTGTTGTTGGTTCCGTAGAACTTGACTAAATTCAATTAACTAACACATCAATGTGTTTGATGATATTGAGCCGCTATAACTTGAGTGATCTCTCATTATCTCTTATTATCTTTTATTTTACATTCCAGTACTTACTTTAAAGCTTTTTATTACTATTTCGAAGTAAAAATCTCTATCGAAGAGATTGACATCCAGAAAACTTAGAAAACAAAATATACATTATTGTCTTATGATCAATCTAGTCGATCTTGTAAGTAACCGAAATCTTTAAGATTCGAAAGACTAACACTTATACTAAATTTCACGGTAAACAGTGACATAAATATTTAAATGTGTTTTCCTAATTTATGAAGTCTACTATATAAAAAAATCTAGACCAGAGTTAAACATATTGATGTTCTCCATATTAACAAATCTCTTATTTTTAAATATAAGTAATTTTGTTCTCTTTAACAATCTTTATGTTTTTTCAACAATTTAATTTTGAATTGTTCAAGTTTGAAATTATGTTCCTCAGGGGATATGTGTTGGACTAGATGTCTGGGACAACTTGTCCAATTTGATATACTAGATAACATACAGTAAGACAATAACAATGGTTCTAAACAAAAGCAATAAAGAACACATAAGGTTTGTTAACCCAACTCGGTGAAGCCACACCTATGTCTTGGGGGCACTCTACCCAAGAAATGAAATTCACTCTTTAATAGAATTAGTACAGAGTTTCTTAGATGAACAAGTCTCTTGTTCAATGCTCCTCTTCTTAATTCTACTCTCAATGTGTTTTATTTAGGTCTTCCCCTAAATATGAGAAGTCCTTTCTCATTTTCTCTCAATCACTAATCTCAAAGGACCTACAACAAATAATCAAAGTGATCAATATTGAATTACAACTCAACTACACAAAGCAACTATTATGTCTACTGACTGAAGCAATAGTGTGATATGCAAGTAACATAAACAAAAGACCCGGCCTAAAATACTAAAAGCATGTTGTTGTACCCCAAAATTTTCCCTCCCATATTCTTCAAGACTTGTCAAGATCAAGCTCCAAAAGATTCAAAATCTCTCAAAGGTTGCACAGTCCAATTGCCTCCTAACACAGTTAAAATTAGGGTTTTGGTTCTTGCAAAGAAATTGAGATTTTCAAGGGCCCAATCAAGTCCCACATGCCTATGAACATTGTCAAGCATCCATATGTCAAGTTTCAAGACTCACAGCATCAAATTGCACAGTCAAAAACCTTAATTGCTTCACAGTCAACTACAGGGACAAAATGGTCATTTGACAGTCAAAAGTCAAAAATTTTGGTCAACATCTTATTTTGAAGTCACAAACATCATTTGATCAATTCTTGGTCATGATTTCACAGGCATGGCTCAAAAAGTCTCAAGATGCAAAAGTTTCTATTTTTCGACAGTTGAAAAGTCAACTGCAAATTGACCAAGGCATAACTTCTTCATAGTTTATCAGAAAAATCCCATCCAAAGGCGAATTTTGAAGAGGATTACATTTCCTACAACTCATATTCACACTTCAAGTCCAAGAAATGCTCTCACAAAAAGTTATCAATTTCAACATTATAGGTCATTTTCAAAAGTCAACAAAAAGGCACTTTAAGTCAAAGAAAATAACTTGAGATTGGTAAATCAAAATGACATGGGACCAAAGGAATTGGTTAGAGGACTTCAAGACCTTTCCAAAATGTCCAAGAACATGTCCATAGCTTCAAAATTGAGCAAGATATGCATTGGAGAAGTTGGGAAATTTTTGGGAATTTTGAAAAGTCAACTTTGCCTAAAACACTTCAAAATTGCTAATGGGCCTCAATTTCTTTCTTGAATCATTACCCAAAGCCTATGCACGACCCATTGAGCTAAAAATGATTTATTTTCTTATTTTTAATTAATTAATTGAATTTTTATTATTATTAATTCATTTAATTAGATTTAATTATGAGAAAAATATCAAATAATTCCTTTCAAATCTTTTTGTGCAGCAAATTCACTCATTATAGGCTAAAGATTTCGTGCACCAATCAACAAGACAAGATCATCCATATTTGGCAAGATTTGCATGGAAAAAAGATTGAAAAAATATATGGAAAAATCAAATATTGAAATCATAAATTCAATGGATCCATGGGCTTGTTTTTGACCTAGTTTGCTTCATGTACATATGCAAGACCTAACCTAATGCAAGGACACACGAAAAAGCTGCTGAAAGCACATATTCACTTTGCAAATTTTTCATAAAAAACTCAAAACTATTTTCTGATTTACAGTCCAATTCAGGGAAGATTGTTGATACCAAACCCTTGCTGAGACTTCTTTGAACGTGTTGCAACCATTTTCCAGTCCCCATACTCAAAGAAACGGTAAAATATGGTTATGGTTTGAACGAATATGTTGATAATCGAAACATGATTTCCATGCGTTATTCATATGTTTTATTTGTTGATTTAGACTAATAATGATGTTCTGAAGCGATTGGTAACATTTAATTGGACTAACACTGCCTGTAGTCGAATCCACCATTGATGAAACTTAGGGTTTCAGAAGCTTCAAAATAGGGCTTCCCATATACTGTAAAATTGGACCTTCAAACCTGTATGAATGAATTCGTGGCATCAAGACGAAACAAACCAACACCTCGCGCTCAATTTATATGATGCATAGTGATATTCGCTATTATCCACTGTTCCATTTAGTGGGGGTTTAAAACCCCCGCTATTTGTTTTGTATTTTACAGGAAGATAAAGAAGAAGGCTAGCGTGTCCAAGCATGGTTGGGTAATTCAAATGTTAGCGCGTTTTTTTGTTTGTTTCAGCATGATTATCTTGTTCATATATTATATTCTTTGTTTATCCATATAACAAATGTGTTGCCTGGCTCAGTTGGTTGATGAGGTGCCTTGCAGGTATAGGGACCTGGGTTCGATTCCCAGGTCCCCCCACATATTTCATGATTTTTATCCTAACGTGTTCAAGTGTAGCGCTCACTCAGTGGTTCACCATACACGCACATGCTAAGGCCTGCCAAGTGGACATGAGATCAATCCAAAGGCTACAAAAGGAGGTCTATCATGTACCTCAGTCAATGAACGTGCACACTATTCTGGAAAGTCAAACAAGGCTTTGATTCAATGGGCCAAAATTACTGCAATTTACCTCCCTTTGGGCCTGAAAATCCCCTTGGTTTGTATATTTTTAATTTTCTTTTCTTTTCTTTTTCTAATTCTTTTAATTATTCTTATTTAATTCACTTAAAATAATTTTCTTTTCATAATAAAACCAGAAAATCAAAATACAAAAATATGTTTAATTATTTATTAATTTACTCATTAATTTATTTTTTGTAAATAAACTCTAGCAATTAATTTAGTTAATTTAGGTTTTAAACTTTAATCTTTTCTTAATAAATAAAATAGGTAGAATTAGGTTTTTTGACATTTTCATCTTTTTCTTAATTAATTACTTGCCTCATTATTTATTATTATTATTAAATATTTTTGTAAATAAATATGTAAATAATTAATTAGCATAAATTAGGTTAACTTTTAACATTTTCATTAATAATTAAAATAACTTAGAACTAGGGTTTCCTTCTAATTTTAATTTTCCTTATTTTTCATAAATACAAAAACATTAAAAAAAAACAATTTCTTTTCTTAAATAATAATTAGCTTTAATTTCAATTTAATTTCAAAAGGGTCAAAACCCTCAGACGTCCTAACTTTTATTCTTTTCGCGCATTTATTTTCTTTTTGAATATTATGTAACTGCTCAAGGCTTGTAATAGTAATTAGGTCTTTTTACTTTCCGCATTTTTTACCAAACGGGTCTTTGTAAATTGGCGATGTATAGACCCGCGCCTTGTAATAGCGTAGGATTTATCTTTCCGCATTTAAAATTCCGCACTCTTAAATTCTAAATTGCATGAAAGAATGTATGGTTAATTAAAAACCAGCGTAGCTCACAAATACCATGATCAAAGATAAACTTAACATGAAAACAACACACAAATATACACACCACTCTTAGGGTACGCCTCACCTGTTGCCTTCGAAACGTGGTCGTCAAGTATAGGACGTCTTAGTAAGTCCTTATGTCCATGATCCAGTGCCTCGGAATAGTTGCCTCGAAACGGTTGCCTCGGAATAAAAAAGGATCAAGGACATAAGGTAGCTTCTAAGGTGTCCTACTGTTGCTTCGATGACCATACTGTCCCTAAACTCGAATTGACCCGAACACCTCCAACGGTGGTGCTACCTACCTCTCAATGGTGGGATGGCATTACCTTAAGGACATTTACGCAGCCTAATTCCTTAGGGTAGGTAGATGACTCATAGATACTTGCTCTTTAAAAAACAATCAAAACTCTTTTCACACCGACACTTTCAAAAAGCTTTCAAAACAGTTTTTCAAACACTCTTGAGGACTGATACAAGAGTCATTCTGAAATCTTTAAACGAAACTTTTTCAAACCCACTCACACTTTGAAAAGCAAACACTTTTGAAAACACAATGAGCAAGTACCTAAGAGCCCGTGGATAACCACTGATAGAAAGGGTGCTAACACCTTCCCTTTCTATAAATCTACCTCCCGAACCGAGAAACTATCTCATAAGGAATTTTGCTGTGCTTTTGTCCTGTCCATGTTGGAGAAAATAAAAGACGGTGGCGACTCTTGCTTCCGCGACATTTCACGAACCAGCGTTAAACAGTCAGTTCTAAATCCACCGATCACAGAACTGACGACTCTGCTGGGGATAGTTAAAAGTGAGGTGTACCTTAGGACTAAGATCACTTGTGTTTTCAATTGTATGAACTGTTTGCTTTATTATTGTGGGTACTGTCTTGGGAGTTCTATAGATCCTAACTCGGATCTGGGGGATACCTTCTTAGAAAGTAGCAACAAGGCTGTGAGGGAACTGTGCGGGGTATACCGACATGGTTGAAGCAGTCTGCTACGTTGATGTGGCACTTTGGTGAGTACCGGTAACCCCTGAGTCCAGTCAAGGAGAGTACGGGGCCGCCGCGTGGTGTCGTGAAGCATCAACTGACCTTAGGAACCTTAATTGAACCATCTTGGCCTCTTTAGGGTAGTGAGATAACTGACTTTGGTGCAGTCCGAGGTTGGTTGATACTCGATACTACACTCAGTTAAGGGTTGTTTTCTTGGAATATTTCGGTTGCCAGTTCAGTGGCTAAATCGAAACGATGAACAATGAAAGCAATCCAATGATATTGGGACCCTTAGAACCCGGTTACTTCTGATAGGACAGGTTTTGAGCCCACCAACCTCAAGAGGGTAATACCCAGACCTCATGCTGGCCTAAACTCTAAGGGCTGTCTTGTGTGACTTGTGTGCCTTACCATGTTTGCTTTTTATGAATACTTGTGGTGTGCTTAATCATAGCATCATAACATCATACAACATTATATGCATTGACTAACCATTTCAGGGGTTCAAATCTTCATCTTTGTTCTTGTTTTGTAGGACATGGAAACTATCCGCAGAAAGACAATTCAGATCAGCCTTGTAAGGATCCCTCCTCAACTTAAGGAACTTATATCCAGGATTCCTGAGAGCTCTTCTTTCAGTGAGAGACATGGAAGACTCATCAGCTTGGTCAACACCAACATTGAGGAAGATATGATAAAGGTCCTTTTCCAGTTCTTTGACCCTCTGCACCACTATTTTACTTTCCTGGATTATCAACTGGTGCCTACATTGGAAGATTTCTCCCGGCTTCTGAAGATCCCTATCCTTAGTCAACTACCCTACAACGGTACGGAAAAGGAACCCAAACTTGAAGAGATTGCTAAGGCATTACTCCTACAACCATCTGACATCAAGGGACATTGGGAAGTTAGAAGTGGTATCAAAGGGTTCTTGGCCAGATTCCTGTTTGAGAAGGCCCAAGAATGTTGGAATTCCCTTGACCTACAAGCCTTTGAAGAAGTTGTGGCTCTCCTTGTCTATGGGTTGGTGCTGTTCCCTAATCCAGATCAGCTTGTAGATATCAATGCTGTCAAGATCTTCATGTCCAGGAATCCTATACCCACGTTACTTGGGGACATCCTTCACTCATGTTACACTCGAACCATGAGAAAAAGAGGTGTTCTTATGTGCTGCACTCCTCTCCTGGGAAGGTGGTTTATTTCGCACCTTCCACAATCAGTCTTGAAGAATGAACGGGGTTTGAGATGGTCACAACGATTAATGACTCTTACACATGCAGATATACATTGGTGTTCTCGGTCCAGAGAGGATGTCACTATCATTGATCGTTGCGGGGAGTTTCCTAATGTTCCTTTACTTGGAATCAAAGGAGGTATTACTTACAACCTGTGTCTGGCTTGGAGACAGTTTGGTTATGCTCGGAGGGACGACCCTCATGACATGTTAATTCCTGACATAGTTTTTGACTTCGACAACGATGCACAAGGACTTCGCCAGAGATTTATCAGAGCTTGGAGGATGCCCAACAAGGTAGACAGCAAGACACTGGGGCACAGGAACTCCATCCCATTGGAGCCTTATCTCAAGTGGGTACGAGCCCGCTCCCAGAAGTTAGTGATGCCATATCCTCATGTTCTCCCGGTGATCAAAGATCCAGTATTGGAGGGAGAGGTGTCCTACACCGTTCAACATCCTAACATGCCTACATCCTGGGAAGAAATGCATAAGAGCTAGATCCAGCTTAAGGAAGAACGAAATTCTCTTGAGTCCAGTCTACATGCTAGTGAGAAGAAGGTCTTGGAACTCACCCGCCTACTGCACGAGGAAAAGACTCTCAACACCTACATTGCTCCAAAGAGGATGCGCAGTGTCTTCTGGGATTGATTTACTTTGTAATGTTTTCCCATGGGGCCTTGATGTACTGAACAATTATTTCCTAATGATAACGTGTGTTCCTTTTTTGTCTACAATAAATTTGAACTTTCGAACCCTTGAATGCATTGCATAAACACATATCATGCATCATGTGCATAGCAGGTACTCTTCTTTTCAGGTTGCTTAATATTCTTCGCTGTTTATTTCAGCATCATGAACCCTGAATCATCTACTGAGCAATCCATCAAGGCCCTTCAGGCTCAGAACGCCCAATTCCAAGAGCTGATCATGAGTTTGGCCCAAGGTCAAGAGGAGTTGAAGGCTCTGCTGGTCAAGAAGAAGAAGAGGACTGTACTATTCAACATTGGCCGGAGGTTTGGTAACACACTGCAGAATGAGGTTGATCAAGCTGGTTCTTCTGTAGGAAAAGACAGTCCCCAGGGGGGAAGGGCTCCTAGTCCGGTGGTCTCTGACAACGAGACTGATTTCAACGAGAAGCAGTATCCTCCAGCTGAAGACAAGTACAAGCAGTTAGAGGATCGTCTGAATGCCATGGAAATTCAACAAGTGCCTGGTTTGGATTTTGGAGACTTGGGTCTATCTTCTGGTGTGGTGATCCCACACAAGTTCAAAGCACCATCTTTCGCAAAGTATGACGGGGTGTCCTGCCCTAAGCTACATCTCAGATCTTATGTGCGGAAGATTCAGCCGTACACTATGGACAAGAACTTGTGGATCCATTTCTTCCAGGAGAGTCTTTCAGGGACTCATCTCGAATGGTTCTATCAGCTGGATGGAACCAAGGTTCGTAACTGGGAGAAATTGGCTACTGCTTTTTACAAGCAGTATCAGTATAATGCCAACCTCGCTCCTACACGTACCCAACTCCAGGGTATGTCGCTAGGATCGGGAGAAGGTTTTAAAGAGTATGCGCAGAAGTGGAGGGACCTGGCTGGCAGGGTGCAGCCACCATTAACCGATTGTGAACTTATAGACATGTTCTTAGGGACCCTATCCGGGCCGTTCTTCAATCATCTCATTGGCAATTCGTCTGCAGGGTTTACAGATCTCATTCTGACTGGGGAAAGAATAGAAGCTGGCATGAAATCAGGGAAAATACAGAAAGGTGCGTCCTCAAGTTCTGAGAAAAAGCCTTTCAAGAAGGAAGCCAGTGCTGTGTATGGGCCTAGAAGGCAAAATAAACCGGAACGCCGCCAAGCTGTCAACGCGGTGGTAATTGCAAAGCCTGCTGCCGCTCCTCGGCAACCTAACCAACCAAGGGGTGAGAGACCCAGAAGAGAATATACCTAACCAAATCTTGCCGCAACTGCTATCGACCAACTTGGTAACCGTCAGAGAAGCTCCGAAGGTGGTAAACACGACCTCTCCAAAGTATAATCCAAATTCCCGCTGTGCTTATCACTCTGATAGCCTGGGGCATTCTACTGATGATTGCTGGGCCCTAAGGAATAAGGTTCAGGACCTTATTGACGCGAAGGAAATACAGTTTGAGGCACCTGAAAGGCCCAACGTTGTGACTGCTCCTATGCCCCAGCATGGAGTAAATGCTATTGAGGAAGACCTATATGCAATTTCTGTGGATGATGTAGTTACTCCTCTGTTGACTGTTAAAAGGAACCTGTTGCTGGCCGGTTTATTTCCGGGCTGTAGCAAGGGTTGCCTTCTGTGTGCCGTTTCCCCTGCTGGTTGTCCGTTGCTGAAGTCAGGCATCCAAAGCCTGATGGATAGCAAAGAAATCTTGTTCAAGAAGACCGTTGTTCCTATTGTTCCTACTGAAGAAGTATTTGTTGTCACCATCTTCAACAATCCTACCAAGGCTCCTCTGAGGAAGCCAGTCAAAATCATGTCCGTTGCACCTATTATCATTACTGTTCCGGGGCCCCTCCCCTATGAATCTGACAAGGCTGTCCCATGGCACTATGGGGCAGATGTGTATGTACTTGGAGTAAAGCAGGAGTTTAACACCAGTACCGGTATCAGTAACATCACCGGTCCCGCTAAAGTTACTCGCAGTGGCAGGCTCTTCTCGCCTGACATTGCGCCACCAGATATCTGAAGACCTCTTATCATAACACCTACAAATGCGCCTGTTTCCCCTTCTGATCAAGTTTCTACCCCTGTTGCCGAGTCCTCTGACACTCGGGGCAAAGGGATTGATGATGTGCCTGCCCGGATGGAGGCACCAAAGACTGTCAATGTTGAAGCCTCCCAGCAAGAGATGGAGGAAATCCTTAAGATCATTAAGAAGAGCGATTTCAACGTCGTTGAACAGCTGGGGAATACCCCCTCCAAGATCTCTATGCTATCATTGCTGCTGTGCTCAGAGGCCCATGCCAAGGCCCTGATTTCATTTCTGAAGACGGCTCATGTGCCACAAGAGACATTTGCGGATCAATTTACTGATTGTGTGGCCAATTTGACCGCTGACAATGGTTTGGGTTTCTCGGATGATGATCTTACCGCCAAGGGAAAGAACCACAATGATGCCCTGCATGTCTCCATTGAATGCATGGGCACTACTCTTGCTCACGTGTTGGTGGACACTGGTTCTTCTCTGAATGTATTGCCCAAGAAGGCCTTAGACAGGTTGGATTGTGAGGGCCTGGAGTTGAAGCCTAGCAACATCATTGTCCGAGCCTTTGACGGGTCGAAGAGGATGGTGCATGGTGAAGTGGATATTCCGATTCAGGTTGGTTCCCAAGTCTTTGATTCAACGTTCTATGTGATGGACATTCGTCCATCTTATTCCTGTTTGCTGGGTCGACCTTGGATTCGCAAGGCTGGGGCTGTGACCTCCACTCTACACCAGAAGCTCAAGTACCCTGTCAGAGGGAAGATTGTTACAGTGCAGGGAGAGGAAGAATACATGGTTAGTCATCTGAATTCATTTCGGTATATTGAGATGGACGGGGAGTTTATTGAAACCCCCTTTCAACATTTTGAAGAGGTGCCTCCAACATTGGCGTCAGCAGAAACAGTGATTGAAGAAGACTTTCCTTTAAAGATGGCCTCCTTAAAGGACGCCCGGGCTGTAATTGAGAAAGGTGAATGTGCTAACTGGGGCAGGCTCCCTGATTTTACTCCTAAGACTGACAAGTTTGGGCTGGGTTTTACTGCAGAAGCTCAGAGGGCTGTATGCAAAGCAAGGATCGGAAGACCTCCCGTGTTCATCACCAATCCGGGAGTGAATGCTATTGAAGGGGAGGCGGAGGAATCAGAGTTTGATAGCTGGATCTACCCGACGACTGACGGTGGACTGAACAATTGGACTGCAAAAGACCATATACCTGTTACTTTTGTTACGCAGTAATGAATTCCTTTGTTTTAATTTTGTAATGAACAATAAATTGAAACTTTCTGGCCCGGTGTCTTACCCGAGGCACCGTGGCTTCATTTGTGAGGGCTTATTACTTGTCATTTCCATATATCATGAATAAAGACATTGGACGTTTTTCGCATTTCAAATCTTGTGCTCCCTTTCTTTCTTTCTTTCTTTATATATTGCAAAACAGCTATATTTACACACACTCACCTACACAGGTTTCAATCCACTCTGGATCTCACTGGTAACGACTCTGCTACTGCCAATTATGACTTCGAAAATTCGATCAACTTAGCCGAAGACGAAGGTGAAGATGATTGCGAAGTGCCTGGCGAACTTGCAAGACTGCTACTCCAGGAAGAGAGGGCCATTCAGCCACATGAAGAGCCAGTGGAAACGGTAAATCTGGGTACTGAGGCTGACAGAAAGGAAGTTAAGATTGGTGCCAATCTGGAGCTCAGCGTGAAACAACGGTTGGTTCAGATGTTGCATGATTATATGGAAATATTTGCCTGGTCCTACGAAGACATGCCTGGGTTGGATACTGACATTGTGGTCCATCACTTGCCTACCAAGGAAGACTGCCCTCCGGTTAAACAAAAGGTCTGCCGTATGCGTCCAGAGATGTCCGAGAAGATCAAAGCTGAGGTTATGAAGAAATTTGATGCCGGGTTTCTAGCAGTGACTTCTTACCCTCAGTGGGTTGCCAACGTGGTTCCAGTGCCAAAGAAAGATGGTAAGGTCAGAATGTGTGTCGACTATAGGGATCTGAACAGGGCAAGCCCCAAGGATGACTTCCCCTACCTCACATTGATGTTCTGGTTGACAATACTGCTCAACACAAGGTGTTCTCCTTCATGGACAGCTTTTCAGGTTATAATTAAATCAAGATGGCTCCTGAAGATATGGAAAAGACTACCTTTGTTACTCAGTGGGGCACCTTCTGCTACAAGGTCATGCCATTCGGGTTGAAAAATGCTGGGGCAACCTACCAACGTGCCATGGTTGCTTTATTTCATGACATGATCCACCATGAGATTGAAGTGTATGTCGACGATATGATTGCAAGGTCCCAAACTGAGGAGGAACACCTTGACCATCTGCAAAAGCTGTTTGACCGTCTAAAGTTATACAAGCTGAGGTTGAATCCAAATAAGTGCACATTTGGGGTAAGATCTGGAAAGTTGCTAGGCTTCGTCGTAAGTGACAAAGGTATTCAAGTGGACCCTGCCAAGGTTAAAGCCATACAAGAGATGCCAGTTCCCAAGACAGAGAAAGAAGTCAGAGGCTTTCTAGGACGTCTGAATTACATTGCCCGATTCATCTCGCACCTAACTGCTACCTGTGAACCAATCTTCAAGCTGCTGAAGAAAGATCAGGTAGTACGTTGGAATGATGAATGTCAGGCCGCTTTTGACAGAATCAAAGAGTATCTCCAAGAACCACCCCTTCTTATGCCACCGGTTGAAGGGAGACCTCTAATACTATACTTGACAGTACTTGACAGCTCAATGGGGTGTGTGCTGGGGCAGCATGACGAGTCTGGCCGAAAAGAGCACGCCATTTATTACCTTAGCAAAAAGTTTACCGACTGTGAGACCCGATACTCACTGCTCGAGAAAACTTGCTGCGCTTTGGTATGGGCTGCTCACCGGCTGAGACAGTATATGTTGACTCACACTACCTTGTTGATTTCAAAGATGGATCTGATCAAGTACATATTCGAAAAGCCTGCTCTGTTTGGAAGAATAGCAAGATGGCAAATGATCTTGACAGAATACGACATCCAGTACACGACTCAGAAAGCAATCAAAGGAAGTGTATTGGCAGACCATTTGGCACACCAGGCAGTAGACGACTACCAGTCAATGAACTTTGAATTTCCTGACGAGGACATCATGGTAGTGACTGATTGTGAAGTACCTGGACCGGATGAAGGACATGAGGAAGGATCCCGATGGTCTATGCACTTTGATGGAGCCTCCAACGCTTTGGGTAACGGTATCAGCGCTGTAATCATATCCCCTCAAGGCACTCATACTCCACTTACTTCCCGGCTATGTTTCAACTGCACCAACAACATGGCGGAGTATGAGGCATGCATCATTGGTCTTCAAGCTACGATTGACTTAAGGATCAAGTTTCTGAGTGTCTTCGGAGATTCCGCTCTCGTGATCAATCAGATCAAAGGCGAGTGGGATACGAAACATCTGAATCTTATTCCTTACAAAGAGTGTGTGTTGACATTAATCCCCCATTTCACAGAGATCACTTTTGAACACTTTCCAAGAGAGGAGAATCAGTTGGCGGACGCGCTGGCTACAATGTCTTCTATGTTCAAAGTCAAGTGGGACAATGAGGCTCCCCGGATCATTATCTGGAAACTAGACGAACCGGCATATTATTGTGATCTTGAGGCTGAGACAGCAATTGAAAAACCCTGGTATCATGAGGTGAAGAGATATCTGGAAGCTCAAGAATACCCCGAGGGTGCATCCATTAATGATAAAAAGTTTCTGAGAAGATTCGCAGCAAAGTTCTTCCTCAGCAATGGCATTCTATACAAGCGAAACCATGATTTAACCTTACTGCGTTGTGTGGATAAGACTGAAGCAGAAAGGATCATGGCAGAGCTGCATGAAGGTACCTTCGGAACGCACTCCAGTGGACATACCATGGCGAAGAAGATCCTTCGGGCAGGATATTTCTGGTCCACAATGGAAGCTGATTGTTACCAACACTCTCGGACATGTCATAAATGCCAGATTTATGCAGATAAGGTGCACGTTCCTCCAGTTCCTCTGAACGTCCTGACTGCACCTTGGCCTTTTGCAATGTGGGGCATTGATATGATCGGCGAGATTAAACCTACGGCATCCAACGGACATTGCTTCATCCTGGTAGCGATTGATTACTTCACAAAGTGGGTTGAAGCAGCTTCCTACGCCAATGTAACCAAGAATGTCGTGGCACGATTCATTCGGCATAACCTGATCTGTCGATACGGCGTACCTGAGAGGATCATTACGGATAATGGTACCAATCTTAATAACAAGATGATCACTGAGCTCTGCGAGCAATTCAAGATACAGCACCACAACTCTTCTCCTTACCGACCGAAGATGAATGGGGCTGTCGAAGCAGCTAATAAGAATATTAAGAAGATTGTGCAGAAGATGACAATGACCTATAAAGATTGGCACAAGATGTTACCGTTCGCTCTTCATGGGTATCGTACCTCGGCAAGAACGTCAACCGGGGCAACTCCCTTTTCCTTGGTCTATGGCATGGAGGCAGTCTTGCCGATTGAAGTCCAGATACCCTCTCTCTGGATAATGAAGGATGCAGGTTTGAGTGAAGATGGCTGGATCCAGACACGACTTGATCAATTAAATCTAATTGACGAAAAGAGACTCACTGCTATTTGTCATGGTCAAACGTATCAAAAACAGATGATCAGGGCATTTAACAAGAAAGTCAGACCACAAGAGTATCAAGTTGGGGACCTGGTAATCAAGCGCATCATCCTTCCTCAAAGTGATCCCAGGGGAAAATGGACCCCTACGTACGAAGGGCCATTTATGGTTAAACATGTGTTCTCAGGAGGAGCTATGATTCTAACCACCATGGATGGTGACGACCTTCCTCACCCCGCCAATGCAGACATAGTAAAAAGATACTACGCATGATAAAAGACCCGCTAGGTTGACATACCTAGGCAAAAATTAGGGCTTCCCGGCGAACCAAAAGGGTTCGGGCAAAATGAGGGATGAAACAAAAAAAATCTGTACACCCGGCAAGTCGAAAACCTGAAAAGGCGGCTTGGGCAAAAATGGGTATCCCGGTGGACTGAAAACCCGAAAGGGCGGTCCAGGCAAAAGTTAGGGATTAAAGCGTAATACTATGTCTCATTGGATCACCTTGCATCCAGAATCTGGTATCAACCATCAAGTTCAGACGGCATCGATCAGTCAGCTTCATCTTTAACTGAGCAGCCAAGTGATGAGACACTCGAAGATATAAAGGTGATAGCAGAGTTGGAACCCAGTGGGATTATTCCTTTCACACAGCTGTTTTGTTTTCTTTGTACAAATTGTATGAACTCTGTTGTTCGGCGGCGTTCTCTTACTAGGACGTCAGCCTCTTGTACATAAACGCCTATTTACGGGCAAATTCAAAGATCAATACAAATTCACTTTTCAGACCAATTGCCAATTATTTTTCCTTTTTCTGTTTTGTCTTGCGAAGAACGTCCAATGTTCAAATTTTGATATATGCATTTGACACTAATTGCTAACTCATAAATATTTGCATACGAAACAAAGGATTAATTACAGGTAACATCAGAAACATGGGAAATAATGAGTTGTCTAAAGCGGTCTAATTGCTCTGTCCACCAAGGTACCAAGGTAAGTTCGGCTGAAGAGTGTAACCAAGATATCTTAATTCCCCAGAGAGTGAGCCAGCAAGTCAATACTCTCCCCGAGTAGAGTTATCCTGTCAGCCTCAAGGAAATTGGGTATCTCCAGCAGATCTCAACATTCCTCAACGGAGTATACAAACATTCTTAACAAGCATCCCCGGCAATCTTGATCTAAGATGGTTCCCCGGCGGTTTACCGGACATCCAGTGGAGCCATTCCCAATGCAATCTCAAAAGTCTCCCCATGAAAGTGGAATCCATATCCCCAGCAGGTCTTGAAGCTTATCCCCAGTAGATTCTGGAAGCTTGTCACCTGCAGAGTACATACGTCTCTCCCCGTCTTTATTCAAAGGTTATTTCCCCACCAGGATATAACTGGGTTATCCTCAGCCAATTGTCATGGAAAGATCGTCCCCGGCGAAGTCTTCCTATCCCCAGCGGAGTTCATCAAATCTTCCAACAGAGCTCAACAATGGTATCCCCAGCGGAGTTATCAGCAACATCTCAGCAAAGGGCCTTTTTCCCCACAGAGTTCACTCCCCGCAGAGTAATATATTCGCCAAGTTTATTACCCAACGGAGTCATCTTCTCCTACCGGTTTATTCTTGCAACCATCATCCCCAGCGGAAACAAAGAGCGCTATTCTTCAACATCAGCCCAGGATTTGACTTCCCGGCACCCTTCAAGGATTTATTTTCCTAGACGAAGGAAAAAAAACATTCATGAACATCACATCTTCATACATTATAGCATGCATATACGCATCATGAACATACAATCTCATTTATTCTGAGAACATCACGCAGGTCATACATGATGACATCGCATACAACTAACGTTTTGTCTTTTTAGGACAAAAGTTAATACAAAGATGATTACTATCAACGGTCGCAACTAAAGATCTGATTCCTGTATCTTGCCAGGGTGTATCTGTTGACGACTATATTCCAGACTCGATTCCTGTATCTTGCCAGGGCACGTCTGAAGAGTTCGAAGATCTGATTCCTGTATCTTGCCAGGGTGTATCTGTTGACGACTATATTCCAGACTCGATTCCTGTATCTTGTCAGGGCACGTCTGAAGAGTTCGAAGATCCGATTCCTATATCTTGCCAGGGTGTATCTGTTGACGACTATATTCCAGACTCGATTCCTGTATCTTGCCAGGGCACGTCTGAAGAGTTCGAAGATCCGATTCCTGTATCTTGCCAGGGTGTATCTGTTGACGACTATATTCCAGACTCGATTCCTGTATCCGGCCAGGGCACGTCTGAAGAGTTCGAAGATCCAATTCTTGTATCTCGCCAGGGTGTATCTGTTGACGACTATATTCCAGAATCGATTCCTGTATCTTGCCAGGGCACGTCTGAAGAGTTCGAAGATCCGATTCCTGTATCTTGCCGGGGTGTATCTGTTGACGACTAATTCCAGACTCGATTCCTGTATCTTGCCAGGGCACGTCTGAAGAGTTCAAAGATCTGATTCCTGTATCTCGCCAGGGTGTATCTGTTGACGACTATATTCTCCAGACTCGATTCCTGTATCTTGCCAGGGCACGTCTGAAGAGTTTAAAGATTCGATTCCTATATCCAGCCAGGGCACATCTACATAAAGAGTTTGAAGATCAACTCCTGTAACAGGCCAGGTAATTATTTTCTTTCTCAGGCACGCAAGTTCTCGCTAAGGAATATCTTACGCGACCTACACCTGATGGCATCTATAAGCCCATCTCCACAACTACCATTACAGTCCCAAATGGCATCCATATGCCCATTCCCGACAAGGTTCTGTCACATCTCCAGATGGCATCTATAAGCCCATCCTCCTATCCATCATCTCTCCAAATGGCATCTATAAGCCCATTCCTTACATCACACTGCTGACACGCTACTATGTGAGTGAAAATTTCTGGGCACTCTAGTGTTCAATCATCTTCCACCCTCGGATTACGAAAGGCACGCCAGCCAATCTGCATCCTCAGGTTTAAGAAGATTGAACAGGGGCAACTGTTGTACCCCAAAATTTTCCCTCCCATATTCTTCAAGACTTGTCAAGATCAAGCTCCAAAAGATTCAAAATCTCTCAAAGGTTGCACAGTCCAATTGCCTCCTAACACAGTTAAAATTAGGGTTTTGGTTCTTGCAAAGAAATTGAGATTTTCAAGGGCCCAATCAAGTCCCACATGCCTATGAACATTGTCAAGCATCCATATGTCAAGTTTCAAGACTCACAGCATCAAATTGCACAGTCAAAAACCCTAATTGCTTCACAGTCAACTGCAGGGGCAAAATGGTCATTTGACAGTCAAAAGTCAAAATTTTTGGTCAACATCTTATTTTGAAGCCACAAACATCATTTGATCAATTCTTGGTCATGATTTCACAGGCATGGCTCAAAAAGTCTCAAGATGCAAAAGTTTCTATTTTTTGACAGTTGAAAAGTCAACTGCAAATTGACCAAGGCATAACCTCTTCATGGTTTATCAGAAAAATACCATCCAAAGCTCATTTTGAAGAGGATGACATTTCCTACAAGTCATCTTCACACTTCAAGTCCAAGAAATGCTCTCACAAAAAGTTATCAATTTCAACATTATAGGTCATTTCCAAAAGTCAACAAAAAGGCACTTTAAGTCAAAGACAATAACTTGAGATTGGTAAATCAAAATGACATGGGACCAAAGGAATTGGTTAGAGGACTTCAAGACCTTTCCAAAATGTCCAAGAACATGTCCATAGCTTCAAAATTGAGCAAGATATGCATTGGAGAAGTTGGGAAATTTTTGGGAATTTTGAAAAGTCAAATTTGCCTAAAACACTTCAAAATTGCTAATGGGCCTCAATTTCTTTCTTGAATCATTACCCAAAGCCTATGCACGACCCATTGAGATAAAAATGATTTATTTTCTTATTTTTAATTAATTAATTGAATTTTTATTATTATTAATTCATTTAATTAGATTTAATTATGAGAAAAATATCAAATAATGCCTTTCAAATCTTTTTGTGCAGCAAATTCACTCATTATAGGCTAAAGATTTCGTGCACCAATCAACAAGACAAGATCATCCATATTTGGCAAGATTTGCATGGAAAAAAGATTGAAAAAATATATGGAAAAATCAAATATTGAAATCATAAATTCAATGGATCCATGGGCTTGTTTTTGACCTAGTTTGCTTCATGTACATATGCAAGACCTAACCTAATGCAAGGACACACGAAAAAGCTGCTGAAAGCACATATTCACTTTGCAAATTTTTCATAAAAAACTCAAAACTGTTTTCTGATTTACAGTCCAATTCAGGGAAGATTGTTGATACCAAACCCTTGCTGAGACTTCTTTGAACGTGTTGCAACCATTTTCCAGTCCCCATACTCAAAGAAACGGTAAAATATGGTTATGGTTTGAACGAATATGTTGATAATCGAAACATGATTTCCATGCATTATTCATATGTTTTATTTGTTGATTTACACTAATAATGATGTTCTGAAGCGATTGGTAACATTTAATTGGACTAACACTGCCTGTAGCCGAATCCACCATTGATGAAACTTAGGGTTTCAGAAGCTTCAAAATAGGGCTTCCCATATACTGTAAAATTGGACCTTCAAACCTGTATGAATGAATTCGTGGCATCAAGACGAAACAAACCAACACCTTGCGCTCAATTTATATGATGCATAGTGCTATTCGCTATTATCCACTGTTCCATTTAGTGGGGGTTTAAAACCCCCGCTATTTGTTTTGTATTTTACAGGAAGATGAAGAAGAAGGCTAGCGTGTCCAAGCATGGTTGGGTAATTCAAATGTTAGCGCGTTTTTTTGTTTGTTTCAGCATGATTATCTTTTTCATATATTATATTCTTTGTTTATCCATATAACAAATGCGTTGCCTGGCTCAGTTGGTTGATGAGGTGCCTTGCAGGTATAGGGACCTGGGTTCGATTCCCAGGTCCCCCCACATATTTCATGATTTTTATCCTAACGTGTTCAAGTGTAGCGCTCACTCAGTGGTTCACCATACACGCACATGCTAAGGCCTGCCAAGTGGACATGAGATCAATCCAAAGGCTACAAAAGGAGGTCTATCATGCACCTCAGTCAATGAACGTGCACACTATCCTGGAAAGTCAAACAAGGCTTTGATTCAATGGGCCAAAATTGCTGCAATTTACCTCCCTTTGGGCCTGAAAACCCCCTTGGTTTGTATATTTTTAATTTTCTTTTCTTTTCTTTTTCTAATTCTTTTAATTATTCTTACTTAATTCACTTAAAATAATTTTCTTTTCATAATAAAACCAGAAAATCAAAATACAAAAATATGTATAATTATTTATTAATTTACTCATTAATTTATTTTTTGTAAATAAACTCTAGCAATTAATTTAGTTAATTTAGGTTTTAAACTTTAATCTTTTCTTAATAAATAAAATAGGTAGAATTAGGTTGTTTGACATTTTCATCTTTTTCTTAATTAATTACTTGCCTCATTATTTATTATTATTATTAAATATTTTTGTAAATAAATATGTAAATAATTAATTAGCATAAATTAGGTTAACTTTTAACATTTTCATTAATAATTAAAATAACTTAGAACTAGGGTTTCCTTCTAATTTTAATTTTCCTTATTTTTCATAAATACAAAAACATTAAAAAAAAACAATTTCTTTTCTTAAATAATAATTAGCTTTAATTTCAATTTAATTTCAAAAGGGTCAAAACCCTCAGACGTCCTAACTTTTATTCTTTTCGCGCATTTATTTTCTTTTTGAATATTATGTAACTGCTCAAGGCTTGTAATAGTAATTAGGTCTTTTTACTTTCCGCATTTTTTACCAAACGGGTCTTTGTAAATTGGCGATGTATAGACCCGCGCCTTGTAATAGCGTAGGATTTATCTTTCCGCATTTAAAATTTCGCACTCTTAAATTCTAAATTGCATGAAAGAATGTATGGTTAATTAAAAACCAGCGTAGCTCACAAATGCCATGATCAAAGATAAACTTAACATGAAAACAACACACAAATATACATACCACTCTTAGGGTACGCCTCACCTGTTGCCTTCGAAACATGGTCGTCAAGTATAGGACGTCTTAGTAAGTCCTTATATCCATGATCCGGTTGCCTCGGAATAGTTGCCTCGAAACGGTTGCCTCGGAATAAAAAAGGATCAAGGACATAAGGGTAGCTTCTAAGGTGTCCTACTGTTGCTTCGATGACCATACTGTCCCTAAACTCGAATTGACCCGAACACCTCCAACGGTGGTGCTACCTACATCTCAATGGTGGGATGGCATTACCTTAAGGACATTTACGCAGCCTAATTCCTTAGGGTAGGTAGATAACTCATAGATACTTTCTCTCTAAAAAAAAATTAAAACTCTTTTCACACCGACACTTTCAAAAAGCTTTCAAAACAGTTTTTCAAACACTCTTGAGGACTGATACAAGAGTCATTCTGAAATCTTTAAACGAAACTTTTTCAAACCCACTCACACTTTGAAAAGCAAACACTTTTGAAAACACAATGAGCAAGTATCTAAGAGCCCGTGGATAACCACAGATAGAAAGGGTGCTAACACCTTCCCTTTCTATAAATCTACCTCCCGAACCGAGAAACTATCTCATAAGGAATTTTGCTGTGCTTTTGTCCTGTCCATGTTGGAGAAAATAAAAGACGGTGGCGACTCTTGCTTCCGCGACATTTCGCGAACCAGCGTTAAACAGTCAGTTCTAAATCCACCGATCACACATGTGATCTTCAAGGCATAGAAAGAGTCTTTTATTAGTTTAATTTCATTACTTGTTGAACGATTTTAGTTTATGTAATATGATTATTAACAATGTCCATGCACAATGGACTTGGGTGTGTTGGTTATTTTGTACTAAAGTACATGAACAC
This sequence comes from Vicia faba, assembly GCA_948472305.1. Lineage (NCBI taxonomy): Eukaryota > Viridiplantae > Streptophyta > Magnoliopsida > Fabales > Fabaceae > Vicia > Vicia faba. Next base: position 574,172,363 of record OX451738.1, read on the forward strand.
ACCCAAAACTTCAACCTACTTTGAATATTTTGATGATTATTGCTTGTATACCTTGAATTTTGATATGTAAATGACAAGAAAATTGGACAATAAAAAACAAGTGTGAGTGATGTAACAGAGGGCTCCTTAGATGAGCCATATTGTGCGCCTAATGCACTTTGGTGCACAAATCTGGACAGGAGAGAAGTTTATGGCTAAGTGAAGGCCTTTGCTTCTTATTCATTATTTTTTTGCTTAAGGACATGTAAATATTTTTTTGCAGTGGGTGGAATGCAGAAATGATCAAAGTCAGTACCCTAAATCTGTTAAATTTAATTATTTTCATGATTAAGTGCCAATTTTTGTATTAAAAAATTGAAAATATACTGCCATAGGAAAGTTTTTTTGTAGATGGTTTAGATGATGGTCTGAACAGTCAAAATGCATGGAATCACAAACGATAGGTTGATAACAAAAGGTCAAAGAAAAAAGGCATGAAAAAGGCTTTATTATCTTTAAATGCTTTATTCATGATTAATGTCTGACTATTTGTGAAATATAACAGGGTTATGAATTTTGTGCTTTATTCAAAGTTTGATTTTTCTACTGTCTAGTGAAAACATGTTGACATAAGTCAGTAATCATAAGCCCACCCAAGTGAGATGTTTTTAACCTCATGTTTTAAGTAAATAATGACAATGGGCATGCACGCTAACTATTTAGACTTTGCATCACTTTTGCTTTGACTTTATATGTTTGAAAGACATGGATATGATCAAGGCATTATTTGTTATTGAGTGAAAATACTTGACCTAAAAATTCTACCTTGTGAGAGTGTGAATCCTTTGACAAACCCCCCTTTGAGTCTTAAAATTAATTTTTTTTGTTCTTTTCAAATGTTATAACCCTTAGCCAATTTAAAAGAAAAACAATATTGTTCTCCACCTTATCTTAAAGAAAGAAAAACACGTAAAAGCACTGGCAAAATCAAAATTCAGGGAGAAAAATAAAAAAGGAAATGTTTTGAAAAAGAAAGATTCACGTAGTAGTGGTGTAATGAAAGAAAAATAAAATGCTTTGACACAAAACAAATACAAAAATCAAAATTAAATCATACAAAAGAAAAAACACCAAAAGAAAATGATTGTAAGAAAAGTGGAAACAAAGAAAGAGAATACTTTTTAAAGAAATACTTTATGCCCTCTTATCTTTAGGCTTTTGAATCCAAATAAAAACTAATATTTTTTGTAAAATCAGCCATGTTACAACCAAAAGAAAGATCTTAGTAATCCATGACTGATGATATATCTGGTGATTTTGCTTAGATACAATGCAAAGTGTTTCTATGGTTCATACATTCTCTAACATTGAGGGAAATGTAAAACTTAAGAGATAAAATCGTTAAGCGGACACATTCAAACATCCAACATAAGGATCTTGAAAATTTATGGTTTTCACGTACCTGGATTTGATGATGAGGCCATATTAGCAAACACACAAATTGGTTTCTCTCTCATTCTCCCCTTACTGACACACACATTAAGATGGAATGTAAAGTGATGATCTCTTATGGGCAATGAGAGGACCAGTTTATAGATGGTGTCATTTAATCTAAGACGTCTATCATATCTCAGTATCAACGGATGAGATCAGTTACTTATAGTGGTTACTAAACAATCAACTTAATAATTTCCTTAATGTCAATTATTTATAGGTTACAATCACAATAATTGTCATTAGAGGTTACAATGACAATAATTGTCATTACTCTATTTTATTTTAGGCCATCAGTTATACAAAATTATTTGGGGCATTAATTTAGAGGTTACACAATTATAATGTAGTTTCTTACATTCCCCCACTTGGCCCAAATTTGATAGAACCGCCATATAGCTTATAATACATAAACATTAATGTATCGAATCTCATCCCCATGAATACATAATTACTTTATTATAACAGAATACTAAGTGTGGGTTATGACGGTCATGTATTATTTTGTAAACACAATTCCTTCCATATACCACAAGCACCAATATCCTATTATACAAGGTGCTTACTAACCACATAAAATTTCATTATGGTCATGTAAGTGTTTCTAGAACATTCATTTTATAACTCATTAATAAAATTATTTGCACAATAACTAGAAACACTCATTAAAGTTCAGAAATACTTAACATAAAGAGCTCTGAGTATCAACATCATCAAATACATCATTCAAAAGGATAACCAAGACCCACTCTATGTACACGTTCCTTAAATGTCTTTAGTTGTAACCATTTAGTTAACGGATCAACAATCATAAGATATGTTCTGATATGCTCTATAGATACTCTTTGTTTCTAAACTTCTTCCTTAACAGATAAATGCTTTAGCTCCATGTGTTTTGCACCCTTTGAGTATTTGTCATTCTTAGAGAAAAATATCGTTGCGGAATTGTCACAGTAAATTTTCAATGGCTTGATAATGGTGTCAACTACCCCAATTCTTAAAACAAAATTCCACAACCATAATTCCTAAACTGTAGCTTCAAAACATGCTACAAATTCAGCTTCCATGGTTGAAGAAGCAACAACAGTTTACTTAGCACTTTTCCATGATATGGCTCCTTCTCCAATAATAAATATGTAGCCAAATGTAGACTTTCTAGTGTCAATACAACCACAAAAATATGAGTTTGAATATCCAAATACTTCCAGCTGATTGGATCTTCTATACATGAACATGTAATCCTTAGTACCTTGAAGATACCTCAAAACTTTCTATGCAGCTTTCCAGTGATCAATTCCAAGATTACTTTAATACATTCCTAACATTCCAACCACGAAACTAATATTCGGTCTCGTGTAGGTTTGCATATACATTATACTACCCACTATAGAACCATATGTAATTGATTCCATTAGTCTCTTTTTTGAATTGGTACAATTCCAGGAGAACAATTTTCCATGTTAAATCTCTCTAGTATTTTCTTGATATAGGCCTTTTGAGATAATCCAAGCAATCCTTGTGATCTATCACGGTATATTTCAATTCCTATCACATAGGATGCCTCTCCTAAATATTTAATTTCAAAATTATTAGAGAGATATTCTTTAGTCTCATGCAACATACTTAAACTATCAGTTGCAAGCAAGATATCATCAACATATAAGACCTAAAACATAAACTTACTCCCACTGATCTTTCGGTATATGCATCTACCAACTAGATTTTCTTCAAAATCGAAAGAGGTAATGGTATCGTTGAACTTGATGTACCATTGCATTGAGGTTTGTTTTAGTCCATATATTGGTTTCTTCAATTTACAGACCATATGACATTTTCCTTCGATTGGAAAACCTTCAGGTTGGTCCATATAAACTTTTTCTTCAAGACTACCATTCAAAAAGGTTCTTTTCACATCCATCTGGTGTAGCTCTAAATCATAATGAGCCACCAGTGCCATGATAATACGCAATGAGTATTTCTTTGAAATAGGAGAAAATATCTCTTTATAATCAACACCAACTTTTTGAGTATACCATTTAGCAACAAGTTGAGCTTTATATTGTTCAATATTGCCATTTGAGTCTCGCTTGGTCTTAAAGACCTACTTATAGACAACTCTTTTAGAATCTTTAGGCAACTCGACGATTTCCCAAACTTCATTTTCTTGCATGGATTTTAACTCTTCTTTCATGGCATCAATCCATTTCTCTGGCTCAACACTATTCATGGCTTCTAAGAAAGAAATTGGATCTTTATTAATTCCTATGTCTGACTCTAACAAATAAGTCTCATAAATACTTGGAATAGCTTATTTTATTTCTCTTTGAGATCTTCTCAAAGTTACTTCTTGAGACTCATTTAGTTCAGAGACTTGTGAGTTAGTACCTTCATTTGGAGTTTTATCATTCAAATTTTGTTCATTGTTGTTAGAATATTCTTAAACAACAGGAATAACACTTGGAATCGTTTTTGACAAAGGAATACTTATAGGTAAAATGACATTTACTTTAACTTCCTTTATGTCAACATTTTTTTGTTCTTCACTCCTACTGATCGCACTAAATCGCACTATGTTTCTGACTCAACTATCACATGTTTTCCTTAGTTTTTATTATCATTTTCTCGTATTATGTTCCTTTTTCCTTTGTTTTCAGGATTCTTGTCATTTCAGAGCCTTCTGTGAAGAAACGAGCCAAAACGCCAAGAAATTAGGGTTTTTCAAGATATTCTGCACTTATGGCGTTCAGCGCCGCGCCGGCTACAGGGAACGTGATGACGTGGCCCACTTTCACCCAGAGACCAACTGCCACGTTCCCACGATCTGGCAGTTCCAGCCACCGCGCCCGCGGCCACTGCCACCGCGCCCGCGGCCTTCACAAAAGTTTCCCGCTCAGAAGAAGTTGAGGGGCATGCTGGTCTTTACGCATCTCAAGGATCCTCTATAAATAGTTTTCGATTTTCATTTTTTAGTTTCATCCAAGCTTAGTACAATCTTAAGCCATATACTATCAGTTTCTGTAAAGTAATAATCTCTTCACATCGGGGAGTTATTGCGGTGTAGATTGAGTTGTAATCGAGTCTTGGAGCACTTTGGTTGAAGTTCATCATACCAGCCTTACCATTCCGCAGATTTGTATCAGATTCAAGTCTCCGACTGGAGCAAGGTTCTATTTTATTGCATTTCTTTACTTATAATTGCTCTTACCATAGTCTACACGTTTTATAGACTCTAAATGCTCTTACCATAGTATACACGTTTTATAGACTCTAAATGCTCTTACCATAGTCTACACGTTTTATAGACTCGCACTCTTTTACTTACTCGCTCTTATCATAGTCTACACGTTTTATAGACTCGCACTTATTATGTCTGGCTAAACTATAAAGGTTTGGATGTAATGATTGTCATCATGGTCGTGTTCCAATTATCATGCTAGTGAAAATACTCTGGGGATGTTTTGCTTTTAACTTAAGTCAATTATGTTTAAATGTTTATTGGGTAAGATCGAAAGCCGTCCAAACTAATGATACGACTTGATTATTATTTAACCAAACAAAAAGAGCGAAAGCCGTTGATTGGTTAAATAGGAATCATTGACCTTTTTAGAAAACGATTTTGAAACTATTTTCGGACGCGTTTGTAGGTTTGAAATCTGACTCTTGGTCAAAAGCCAAAAGTCTCTTTAAGTTAATCTTTCCAAGTAAAATTACTTTTCTGTTAAGTCAAAACTATCAATTTCTTAAAAATAGGTTTACCTCTTTAACGCGGAAGGCACCCTTTATATGTGACAATAAAGGAATTTAATTTAAAGAGTAAATTCGGTTCTTAGTAGTCAAAAGCTACAAGTTCCCGTTAAATTGATTCTTTGCTATCAATAGAAAATACTGCCCCATAAGTAGTTTCATCTACGCATGACCGGACCAATATCTGATTACATGATTTACATTCCAACCTGTCTTTTAAACTGTTATTTACCTCGCTCATTTACTTTGTTGCACTGCACTCACATCAATATTCTTGTTCACCTTAGATAAGCACCTTAGCAATAGAGTTGATAGATTGACAATTGGTCTCTGTGGTTCGATAATCTTATATATTACTTCGATAGGCTGTGCACTTGCAGTACTATATTTAGGCTATACGTTACAGATCCCCATCAAGTTTTTGGCGCCGTTGCCAGGGACCAACTTCGTCAAATTTCGTACCCTATTGTTATCCCGTTTAGACTAAGGCTATTCTAGCCAGTAGATGCGTAGAAATCGTAGCACCGGTAACCTAAGAGATCCTTTAGTAGAACCTGAACGTTACGCTCGTGCCTGTCTTTTTATACGCAAGATAAGAAGAGCTATGGCATAAGATCGTAACCAAAGACCACTCAAGGAATTCGCCCAACCATCTAACGAGGAACCTAGTTCTAGTATAGTAAACCCTACTATAACTACCAACAACTTTGAACTAAAGCCCTCATTATTACAATTAGTACAACAAAACCAATTCGCTGGTCTCGCTACCGAGAACCCGAATCAACATTTAAAGGTATTTATCCAGTTAGCTGACACCCTTAAGGCAAATGGAGCCACACACGAAGCCATCCATTTAAGACTGTTTCCTTTTTCCCTTAGAGGTAAAGCTCACGACTGGTTAGACGCCCTTCCAGCTAACTCAATAACAACTTGGGAAGACCTTAGGAGAGCTTTTCTTGCGAGATATTTTCCACCAAGCAAGACCGCTGTTCTTAGGAACCTGATCACTTGTTTCACCCAAAACCAAGGCGAATCACTTTTTGATGCCTGGGAGAGATATAAAGAACTTTTAAGAGCTTGTCCGCACCATGGCCTGGAGCAATGGTTAATCATACATACCTTCTATAATGGACTCCATTACAACACAAAGATGTCCATAGACGCTGCCGCTGGCGGAGCGTTGATGAACAAACCTTACCCTGAAGCTTGTGCCCTAATAGAGGACATGGCCCAAAACCACGCCCAGTGGGGATTAGAACGAGCGACAGTAGAGAAAAAGGAGAGCCATGGAGGAAAGCATGAGGGAACCCTTTCTCGAATACCTTCAATCCTGGATGGAGGAACCACCCGAATTTCTCTTACAAAAACAATAACCCTATCCAAAATCCCGGACCTTCGAGACCTCAAGGATTCCAAAGCAAAAACAAAACCAACCTATGCAAATAGTGCCCCCAAGACCAAACCTTAAAGAAACCATAGACACCTTTATTCAGACTCAAACTCAGCAAAATAAGGAGTTTATGAACCAACACATTCACACGAATGAACTAGTTACTCAACTGGCAACCAAGTTTGACCAGATGATAACCCACACCAAAATGCTTGAGACTCAAATTTCCCAAGTAGCACAAAACACCTCTGTACAAGTTGCACCTGGAGGACAATTTCCTGGACAAACTCAACCAAATCCAAAAGGCCAAGCAAATTCTATCACCTTAAGAAGTGGAACTGCTTATGAAGGGCCTAGAAATCCTAACTTAAGCACATCAGAAAAACCTATGGAAGATGCTACACCTAAAGACCAGGTAGAGGAACCAGAGAAACCAGAAAAGCAATCAAAACCAGAAGTAGGGAATAACACTCAACAACCTTATAAACCACCTATTCCGTTCCCACAGAGGCTGAAAAACACCAAAGTAGAAAACCAGTACCAAAAGTTTATTAAGGTAATAGAGAAACTCCATGTAGAGATTCCTTTTACTGAAGCTATAACCCAGATACCATCATATGCTAAGTTCTTGAAAGATATTTTGACCAATAAACGGCGACTCGATGATCCCAAGCCTTTAGAATGTCATTCTATATCCGAAAATAAACTCGCCAAGAAAGATAAAGACCCTGGAAGTTTTTCTATCCCTTGCATCCTAGGTAACCATATGATAGACAAAGCATTTTTAGACTTAGGAGCAAGCGTAAGTCTGATGCCTCTGGCCGTCTGTAAGAGGTTAAAATTAGGATAACTTCAACCTACTAAGATGTCCTTACAACTAGCTGATAGATCTGTCAAATATCCCATGGGTATTTTAGAAGACATACCTGTCAAGATTGGTCAGTTGTACATTCCGACCGACTTCGTCGTAATGGATATTAAAGAAGATGAAGACATCCCAATCCTCTTAGGAAGACCATTCCTATCGACCGCCGGAGCTATAATAGATGTTAAGAAAGGGAAACTGACTTTCGAGGTAGGAGATGAAAAGATTGAGTTCATTTTATCAAAGTTTCTAATGGCACCAGTGATAGGAAATGCGTGTTATGCCATCGACGTCATTGACGAATGTGTAAATGAGCTCGAACAAAACGAATCTTTAATCAAATTACCATCAACCCCTATTTTAGAGGATGACGGATTTAAGAGTATCGAACCGTACATTGACGACAACCTTTTCGAATGCTTAGCTCTTACCCCTGACCTTATGCCGCGTACTGAGAAACCCACTATAGAACTTAAGGAACTACCCAAGAATCTAAGATATGAGTTTTTGGATGAGGAGATGAATAGACCTGTTATAATTAGCGCCGCTCTAAACCAAATAGAAACAAATCAACTCTTAGATACCTTGCGAAAATATCCCTCAGCTTTAGGGTATAAAGTTTCAGATTTAAAAGGTATAAGCCCATCCGTATGCATGCATCGGATTATGCTAGAAGAAGATTCAAAACCCTCAAGAGAACATCAAAGAAGAATAAACCCTATCATGAGTGATGTAGTCAAGAAAGAAGTTCTTAAGTTATTAGAAGCTGGTATCATATACCAAATTTCGGATAGTGAATGGGTAAGCCCAGTCCATGTGGTACCCAAGAAAGGAGGTATCACTGTTATGGAAAATGAGAAAGGTGAGCATGTGGCAAAACAAACAGAAGGAGGATGGCGTATGTGTATAGATTACAGAAAGTTGAATAAGGCAACGAGAAAAGACCATTTCCCTCTCCCATTTATAGATCAGATGCTTGAACGTCTAGCAAGACACTCATATTTCTGTTATCTTGATGGGTATTCGGGGTTTTTCCAAATCCCTATTCACCCAGAGGACCAAGAAAAAACCACATTTACTTGCCCTTATGGAACATTCGCTTATAGACGAATGCCCTTTGGACTCTGTAATGCACCTGCCACTTTCCAACGTTGTATGATGTCAATTTTCGCAGACTACCTAGATGGAATTATGGAAGTATTTATGGACGATTTTTCAGTGTGTGGGTTTGATTTCAAAAACTGCCTCTCAAACTTAGAGAAAATCTTAAAAAGATGTGTGGAAGTAAACCTTGTGTTGAATTGGGAAAAGTGCCACTTTATGGTAAATGAAGGGATAGTCTTGGGACACATTATTTCTGAAAGAGGTATAGAAGTTAATAAGGCCAAGATAGAAGTTATAGAAAACCTAAACCCACCTAAGACCGTTAGGGAAGTAAGAAGTTTTCTAGGACATGCCGGGTTCTACCGACGTTTCATCAAGAATTTTTCCGGAATAACAAAACCTTTAACTAACTTATTGATGAAGGATGTCGAGTTTGAATTCGACCAAAAATGTCTTGAGGCCTTTGAAGTTTTAAAGCAAGCTCTTATTTCAGCACCTATCATAAGACCACCTGATTGGACACAACCCTTTGAAATCATGTGCGATGCTAGTGATTTCGCTGTAGGAGTTGTACTAGGGCAAAGAAAAGACAAGAAACTGCATGCTATTTACTACGCTAGTAGAACACTAGACGCTGCCCAGCTAAATTATACAACCACAGAAAAGGAATTGCTAGCCGTAGTTTTTGCTATTGATAAATTTCGATCTTATTTGGTGGGAGCAAAAATAATAGTATACACAGATCATGCAGCAATTCGGTACTTGTTAAGTAAGAAAGATGCTAAGCCTAGATTGCTCAGATGGGTTCTTTTACTCCAAGAATTTGACTTGGATATTAAGGATAAAAAAGGAGCTGAAAACTTAGTAGCTGATCATCTCTCTAGGTTAGAACACCTTAAACCTGAACTTATACCTATAGACGATCACTCTACTTATGAAAGATTAATAGCTGGGATAAACTCAACTGAAGAAGAGACCTATGAGGAAATCTCAACCTTGAACAACATACCATGGTACGCAGATATTGTGAATTATCTGGCCGCTGATATCATACCCCCTGACTTAAGCTACCAACAGAAGAAGAAGTTTTTTAGTGATGTTAAACACTTCTTTTGGGATGAACCCCTCCTATTCAAAAGAGGAATAGATAATATATTCAGACGATGTGTGCCGGAAGAAGAGGTAGGCAACGTCATTAAACATTGTCATGCTGCACCTTATGGTGGACATGCAAGCACATCTAAAACATGCGCCAAAATATTTCAAGCAGGTTTTTATTGGCCTACTATATGGCGCGATGTCCACACTTACATTACAAAATGTGACCGATGCCAACGCACTGGGAACATCTCAAGACGTGATGAAATGCCTTTAAGTAACATCCAAGAAGTGGAAATATTTGATGTCTGGGGTATAGATTTCATGGGACCTTTTCCTTCCTCAATGGGTAACAAGTATATCCTAGTAGCTGTCGATTATGTCTCAAAGTGGATAGAAGCTGTTGCATCACCCACAAACGATACCAAGGTAGTTATCAAACTGTTTAAGAATATTATTTTTCCTAGGTTTGGAACCCCGAGGTTAGTCATAAGTGATGGAGGATCGCATTTTATATCTAAGATATTTGACAAGCTTCTAAGCAAATACGGAGTAAAACATAGAGTAGCAACACCATATCACCCGCAAACCAGTGGCCAAGTAGAAGTATCGAATAGGGAGATTAAGCAGATCCTAGAGAAAACCGTATCATTATCCAGAAAAGACTGGTCTGGAAAACTTAAAGACGCCTTATGGGCTTATAGAACGGCTTATAAAACCCCTATTGGAACAACTCCTTATCAATTGGTTTATGGAAAGTCCTGTCATTTACCCTTCGAACTAGAACATAAAGCCTATTGGGCCATTAAATCCTTGAATCTAGATTACCTAAAAGCCGAAGAAAAACGTATCCTGGACATTCACAAGCTGGAAGAGCTTCGCTTGAATGCCTATGAGAATGCCATCATATATAAGGAAAGAACCAAGATGTGGCATGATAAAAAAATCATCAAGAAAGATTTCAACATTGGTGACCCTGTTCTCCTATTTAACTCAAGGTTACGACTTTTTCCTGGTAAGCTTCGTTCAAGATGGACAGGTCCATTTGAAGTGTCAAAAGTTTTAAAGTCTGGAGCAGTAGAAATCAAAAACAATTCATGCGCTCCATTTGTGGTAAATGGACAAAGACTGAAGCTATACAAAGGAGGCGATTTGCCTGTTGACTACTCTAGTCATATTCTTATAGACCCACCAATACCCACATAAAGTAAGATCTAATCGTCAAGCTAAAGACGTTAAACAAGCGCTGCATGGGAGGCAACCCATGGTTTATTCTTAATTTTATTTTATTTTATTAATTTATATATGTTTTATCTGGACTAATTTCTTGTGTTTATATTTTCAGGATGCATTACCCCGATGGTATGGTTGTGATTTTCAGGGATGAAGCACAAAAAGCCCGATTTGCTACCTTATCTGCTAGACCTATGGTACCCACTAGGTACCCCGATCAGAGCTGCATGGAGGCACTCGGGATTGAGCCAAGTATTAGGTATCTGTGAAACCAACTTGGCTGGGATTATTATGCTGATGATGTCCACAAAACCTACAGGAACCTTACTCTGGAGTTTCTTAGCTCTGTGGATTATAACCCATGGGTGGGTGAAGGAGATGAGCGAGGATGCCTAAGTTTCAGATTGTTTGGTACCGAGTATACCCTGACCATCAAAGAATTTAGGGATTTGCTTGGTTTCCAAACTGGACCGACCACTATCACTGAGTTACCATTGAGTTACTATATGGACAGAGATATTGATAAATTTTGGCAGGACATTACTGATGGAGCCAGCCTTGACCACTCTACCCAGCTGTCCAGGAAGATCCATAACCCGGCTTTCCGATACTTCGAGATGATTTTGTGCCACACTTTCTTTGGGAGGAGTTACTGTGACCACTTAGTCACCGCTGAGGAGATCCTTTTCCTATACTGTGCCAGTCAGTCCAGACCTATAGCTAGTGGAGGTTTTCTGATAGAGAGCCTCGAGCAGACTGCTCGATCCGCTGTAGGACTCATTCATTCCGGAGGGAATGTGACACAGATAGCTTCTGCTTTGGGTTTGGACAGTATGATAGCACAGCTGACCCCATACTGTGGATATACTTTCCTGGATTTAGACTTTTGCATGGATCGTGGGCTCATGAGGAGGGCCTCTTTCCACCCATATCAGTACAGATTGCTCATCGATGACCAGACAGTTTACACCTTCACACTGCCAGAGCCTCAGATGACTTGTGTTTCCAACCCTGCTAATTGGAACTATTTTGTAGAAGGTTGGGGTGAGATATCAGAGTATGCCCCAGAATATAATCCTGCTTCCGAAGATCCCACTCCAGAATACACTCCTGCTTCCGAGGACTCTACTCCAGATCACACATCCCGACCCGAGGTTACACGCACTACTGTTCTTACTAATAACCTCAGCTTGCAGGAACCTGATATTCGCACTCTGTTGACTGCTATGCGCACTGAGATAGCCACTCTCCGCAATGAGGTGGCTGACCTTCATTTACAGTTGGAACTGAATGATGTTACCTTTGCTGGTGAGTTAGATGAATTAGCTCACGAGGTGGCAGAGATTCGACGCCAGCTGACTGAGCTGCGTGGCCCAGACACTCCTGCAGAGCATCCTCCCGGTTGGCGATAGATCTGTGTTATTCACAAGATCTCTAGTTCTAGTATTATTAGTATTATGTTGATTTCCTTTTCAGACTCATTTTTATTTGCATTATCTGTTTCCTGCATTATTAATAACTATTTTGGTGACCCGATGTCCGTACCTATATATATATATATATATATATATATATATATATATATATATATATATATATATATATATATGCATATGTGTTTTTTTCTCTATATATATCTTTCATTTACTAATGTTTTTGTTTTTCTGGTCACCATAATGAAAATTTTGATATAAAAATAAATAAATATACATGTATATATGTATTCACATACATATATGCACGTTCATAAGAAAACTAGGTACACCTCCAAAAATTGAAGCTAATGGCAAGGAAGGAAAAGCCCAATGGAAAGGAAGCAAGACCGGCCCAACTTGGCTCGCCCTGACCGCGCCCGCGGTGATCCCTGCCGCACCCGCGGTGACGTAACGGTCACCTAACGGCTAGTGGCTCGGTTTACCCCCCATTTTGCCTCTTTTTCCACTTCCAATCCCATTTTCTTCCATTCTTAACCCCCCCCATAACTTCCTTTATTATCCATACCTACCCCACTACATTTATTCCCATCATAAATATTCATCAACCACCATTTTCTTCACTACCTATAAATACCCCCACTATTTCATTTTCTTCCTCACACCTTCACTACTTCTACATCCCATTCTTTCTCTTTATATTCATCCACAAGAAAATCCTATGGAGTATCACGGCTACATTTTGCGAGATGGCCAACTCGGAGAAAGACAACAAAAGCGGCTTGAGAAATTGCTGACAACACCAATACACTCTACCAGGTATATCGATGAAAACTGTCTATATTCATTAGGTATATACCATAGTGTATTTTTCCTTCTCGACAAACTAGGCATGCATGATATTTTTGCTACTCAAGCACCAACCTACCCTAGGCTGACATTCGAATTTTTGAGTTCTTTAATTTATAACGTCTCTCCTAACACTGCTAGCGCCGTAGGTGGAGTAAAATTTAGAATGTTTAATGTTGAATATGACTACTCCACTGACGGTCTAGCTGCCATGTTAGGATGGCCTTATGGGGATGGTGCCGTTTGTGAAGCACCTTTAGACACGGATTGGGCATTTGAAGCATTTTGGGCCAGGATTACTAAACAAAATGCAACATCTTTTGATGGCCTACTTGCTTCTCATATCCACAATCCTGCCCTTCGTGTTTTTAGATTTCTTTTAGCATCCACCATCTTTTCTCGGGAAAACCCAAACAAGGTGAATGCTAAAGAATTAATTATCATGCAGAGCTGCCTCACAGACACCAAAGTTAATTCAGTCCCATTTATGATTGCCCACATGCACCATGTTTTAAGAAAAGGTGGGCCGATTTCCTTTGGTGGACTGATTACTACTATTGCCCGTGCCATAGGATTGGATACAGAACTTGCCACCCTTGAGCCACTTCCTCCTCGTATTGCAAATCTTAAATTTTTAAAGGATATGCGTTTATGCAAGACGAGGAGGGAAGGTGGTTACTTCCTCATGGTTGGAGGTGCCGCTGTACCCAGTGTTGTTATTCCTTGCACCCGTCATACTGATATCAGATTTGAGCGTAACTGGACCTACGATCTCAACGCTCCTGTTTTTATTGGTCCGTTGCCCCCAAATCTACCTTTAAATGAGGTTAACAACACTGATGATGAGTACGATTTCCGTACGGAAGAACCACCCCACTTTTCACCACCACACACGACACCATCTACTTCTAACCCACATGCAGGTACAGCTCCTAGTTTCCATGTCACTGAGGACATGTGGCGTGAGCATATGGCCCGAGAGACCCAGAGGGACACCCTCCTTGCTACTTTGCAGCAACAGGCGACCGATAACATGGCCTTCATGCAAGCATCCCAACAGCAAAATGCTAGCTCTCTGCGCACTATTATGGAAAGTCAGCTGGCTTTCCAGAGAGAACAGCACCTTAACCAGACCACATACGCTCGTCACTTCCAATTGATGGAGGCAACCCAAGGCACCCTCATTGGTAGGACCCAAGAGCTACAAGCGGCAAATGCCGCCTTGACAGAGAGAATGGAGCAGCTAGTTTTGGATCGAGAGAGCCGCCGTTCCGGTCGTACCAACCAGGATGGTGAAGGTCCTAGTGGCCCCCACTAGCATTTTCAGGTACCTCCTCCCACCTTATTTTGGAACATTGAGGACAATGTCCGATTTAAGTGTGGGAGGAGCATTTATCGCTTTTATTTTTATTTCCCGTTTTTCCTGCTTTTATTTCCCTTCCGCATTTTTCCTTTTAGGTATGTTATATTCGTAGTTAATAAAATGCATGTGATAGGCGAGTCTTTCTGCGTAGTGTACCCTTTCATTTCCCCCACTTTTTAGCCTTACAAAATTTTTACAAAATCTTTTTCAAAGAATTGTGGTTGTTTTTAAGGATTTGGGCTATGAGACAGGTCCTAGATAGGGTCTATTTCTTGGGCACTCACTTTTTGAAAAATTTGTTATCGTTTTAACACCGTAAGCCTTTTTGAACATTTAGATTAGATCCTTTCTTCCCAATATGCTATGATTTTGAATAAAACTGTACAAATAGGTCTTCAAGTAGTTTATCTTAGCAGTCAGCTCCGGCCTAAGCATGCTCTAAGTGTAGGATCGATGAATATAAGTGGATGATCTCTATTTTGCCTTAAAAGTTTATAAAATAAAGTATGAATACGACTACGAGTTGGGTGATCCTCACAAAGATTACTCAACTCAAGAAAGTTGTAAGCACTAATAAAAACAAAGAAAAAAAATATATATAAGGCACATCCGTTGTAGTTGGTCCAGAGGTATCTGGTGCTGGACTTGGTAGGGCAGACTACGGTCCGATCCCCCGCAACTGCAAATGGGTAAAATAAAAAGGGGTTAAACCAACTCTTGTACCAGAATCCCATCACTTGAGATCAGAGTCACTAACCGGTCACTACACCATGAGTATGTACGGATAACGGGCTTAATGTGATTGCGCCTGAATGAAAAAGGACCTCGTACAAAAAGAAGTCTTAGCATAGTAAGGATATTAGGATCGATCTGTATACTTATGAGGTTTATGTCCACATTTCTGCGAGTAGTGTAATTACGATACCCTTGGTTCAGATAGTTAGTGCCTGACAACACACCCTTACTGGAACTTAGAAGCCCTCTTTGCCCAAAACCTGTATACACCATGATTTTCTTTCATCTACTTCTAAGAGTTGTTGCTTGAGGACAAGCAAAGGTCTAAGCGTGGGAGGATTTGATCGCACTAAATCGCACTATGTTTCTGACTCAACTATCACATGTTTTCCTTAGTTTTTATTATCATTTTCTCGTATTATGTTCCTTTTTCCTTTGTTTTCAGGATTCTTGTCATTTCAGAGCCTTCTGTGAAGAAACGAGCCAAAACGCCAAGAAATTAGGGTTTTTCAAGATATTCTGCACTTATGGCGTTCAGCGTCGCGCCGGCTACAGGGAACGCGATGACGTGGCCCACTTTCACCCAGAGACCAACTGCCACGTTCCCACGATCTGGCAGTTCCAGCCACCGCGCCCGCGGCCACTGCCACCGCGCCCGCGGCCTTCACAAAAGTTTCCCGCTCAGAAGAAGTTGAGGGGCATGCTGGTCTTTACGCATCTCAAGGATCCTCTATAAATAGTTTTCGATTTTCATTTTTTAGTTTCATCCAAGCTTAGTACAATCTTAAGCCATATACTATCAGTTTCTGTAAAGTAATAATCTCTTCACATCGGGGAGTTATTGCGGTGTAGATTGAGTTGTAATCGAGTCTTGGAGCACTTTGGTTGAAGTTCATCATACCAGCCTTACCATTCCGCATATTTGTATCAGATTCAAGTCTCCGACTAGAGCAAGGTTCTATTTTATTGCATTTCTTTACTTATAATTGCTCTTACCATAGTCTACACGTTTTATAGACTCTAAATGCTCTTACCATAGTCTACACGTTTTATAGACTCTAAATGCTCTTACCATAGTCTACACGTTTTATAGACTCACACTCTTTTACTTACTCGCTCTTATCATAGTCTACACGTTTTATAGACTCGCACTTATTATGTCTGGCTAAACTATAAAGGTTTGGATGTAATGATTGTCATCATGGTCGTGTTCCAATTATCATGCTAGTGAAAATACTCTGGGGATGTTTTGCTTTTAACTTAAGTCAATTATGTTTAAATGTTTATTGGGTAAGATCGAAAGCCGTCCAAACTAATGATACGACTTGATTATTATTTAACCAAACAAAAAGAGCGAAAGCCGTTGATTGGTTAAATAGGAATCATTGACCTTTTTAGAAAACGATTTTGAAACTATTTTCGGACGCGTTTGTAGGTTTGAAATCTGACTCTTGGTCAAAAGCCAAAAGTCTCTTTAAGTTAATCTTTCCAAGTAAAATTACTTTTCTGTTAAGTCAAAACTATCAATTTCTTAAAAATAGGTTTACCTCTTTAACGCGGAAGGCACCCTTTATATGTGACAATAAAGGAATTTAATTTAAAGAGTAAATTCGGTTCTTAGTAGTCAAAAGCTACAAGTTCCCGTTAAATTGATTCTTTGCTATCAATAGAAAATACTGCCCCATAAGTAGTTTCATCTACGCATGACCGGACCAATATCTGATTACATGATTTACATTCCAACCTGTCTTTTAAACTGTTATTTACCTCGCTCATTTACTTTGTTGCACTGCACTCACATCAATATTATTGTTCACCTTAGATAAGCACCTTAGCAATAGAGTTGATAGATTGACAATTGGTCTATGTGGTTCGATAATCTTATATATTACTTCGATAGGCTGTGCACTTGCAGTAATATATTTAGGCTATACGTTACAGATCCCCATCACCTACTAACTTAACCATTTTGAAGGATTTTGCATTGCTAGTTTCTATAATTCTTTGACTATGAACAGGACAATAAAAGATATACCCTTTAGACTTCTCTAGGTAACCAATAAAGTAACCACTTACTGTTCGGGAGTCTAACTTCTTTTCATGTGGATTATATACTCTTGCTTCTATTGCGCATCCTCGGACGTGTAGATGCCTTAAACTCAGTTTCCTATTTGTCCATAACTTAAAAAGAGTTTTAAGAACAACTTTTCTAAGAACTCTGTGTAATAAATACATAACAGTCTTTAACGCATACATCCATAAAAATTTGGGCAATGATGAATTTCTTATCATACTCCTAACCATATCCATTAGTTTTTTATTACACATTTCTGCCACCCTATTTTGTTGTCGTGTGTATGACATCGTGTATTGTGCACGAATACCATGGCTTTCAAGACATTTTCCAAATGGCCCTGGACATTTTCCTATTTCACCATGTTTTCCATAATATTCACCACCTCTATCAGATCTTACGATTTTCATCAATGAAGGTGATGAAATATTTTTCTCCACCAATAGATGGAGTGTCAAAAGGTCCACATATATAAGTGTGTATAATTTCAAGAAACTGGTTTGCTTTTCTTTAATGCAATTCACACATAAACCAAAGTCTGAAAAATATATATTTTGTAAAATATCATTCTTTACCAACCTTTCTAATCTTTCCTTGGATATGTGACCCAAGCGTTTATGCCACAAGTATGCAGAATTTTCATTAAGTAGGTTACATTTAATTCCTATACATTGATGCTCGGTAATCAAGGACTCATAAAATTAATCATGGAGTTTCAATCTATATAAACCATCAATAATATAACAAGAACCAAAAACTTTATTATTATTGCATAAATTAAAACAACCATGTCCACCATTAAATTCAAAACCACAATTGTCTAACTTTGAAAGGGAAACTAAACTCCTAGACATTGAAGGTACATAAAGAGTCTTTATTAGGTCCAAATGATATCCAGTATCAAGGATCAAGCGATAAATCCCTATGCCTTCAATTGGAGTTTTCATACGATTTCCCATGTAGAGAAACATCTTACTTTGATTTGTGGTTTGGATCGTAAGGAATCCATGCATCATGTTAGATACATGAGTAGTAGCACTAGAGTCAAGCCACCAAGAATTATGAGGAACATCAATTAAGTTTGATTCAAAATTACATATATATGTTTTATACATACCTTTATTTTCGAACCAAGCCTTACGTTTAGGACAATATTTCTGGAAGTGTCCTTATTTCAAACAAAAATAAAACTTATTTTATTTCTTAGTAGGTTTTTTTTTTTAAAGTTTTTGGCCTTTGGCTTCAATGTTTTTCCAGCTCCATGAACTAGGTTGACATAATGACTCTTAAAATTCTTCAGTCGATTCTCCTCCTAAATTAGCTTTCCAATCAATTCATTAACATCCCACTTATCTTTCATAGAGTTATAGTTAATCTAGAAAGCACCATACTCAGAAGGCAATGAGTTCAGAATAAACTTAACCATAAAAGAGTCATCTACTACCATACCCAAAGACTTAAGCCTTCTTGCAGTGTATGTCATCTCAATGGTGTGCTCTTGCATGCTTCGCGACCCATCAAACTTCATGACCATGAGTTGAGCCATAAGTGTATCAATGAGTGACTTATCAGCAGAGCAAAAACATTCTTCCACAAACTTAAGGTATTCCTTAGCATTTTCTGTTTGTGGAATAGTGGTCTTAATGTTGTTTGCAATACTCATTCGCATAAACATAAGGCTCAATCTATTGGACTGTGTGATACGGTGGTAGAATCGACTGTTTAATACTGGTTTGCTTTTTTTATTCGCAAATGTCGCGATAAGCAAGAGTCGCCACCGAATTTTATTTTATCCAACTGGAAAGGAAAAAAGCACAGAAAAAATCCTTTTTTCGAGATTTTGAGTACGGGGGATATATTATAGAAAGGGAAGGTATTAGCACCCTTTCTATCCATGGTTTACCATGGGCTCTTAGGTACTTGCTCATCATTTAAAAATTGCTTGTGTGTATTTGTTTGATTTGAAAAGTTTTGTTTTACTTCGATTTAACTCTTGCTTCTGTCTTCAAGAGTGTTACGAAGTATTTTGAAAACTTAGTTTGAAAAGTTTGTAAGTGTGGAAAAAGTTTATTTGTTTTGAGCAAGTACCTACTAGCATCTACCTACTCGAAAAAGAATTGTTCTATGTTCGTTTCCTTTAGACAACACTATCCCACTATTAGTGAGTAGGTAGCACTGTCGTTGGAGTTTTAAGGGTCAATTCGAAAAGGAACGTACAATCACTAAAAAGCAATGTTAGGACATCTTAGTAATAACCCTAATGTCTTTAAGATTATATTCGAGGCAACAATTCCGAGGCGACTTTCCGAACGGGATTTTGATCTTTTGTTTAGACAAGAGGGCGACCACTAAAATATCCTATACTCAATGATCGTTTATCGAAGGCAACCGAAGTGGGAGTATACCCTAGGAGTGCGCATGTGCGAGTGATTCAGTTTCAAGTTTATTATCTTTGCACATTTATGGTTTGCTAAACATTTTGAAGTTTACATACATTCTTGTCATGCATCCCTATTATTCATACATCTAACAGTTAATATTTTGTGGAAATTAAAAGTGCGGAAAGTAAAGCTATACTATTACAAGGCTTCGGGTATTAATTACATAGCCAAAAACAACCTGTCAAAATGATAAATGAAAAGGAGAAAAATCCTAATTAATCTATTACAGCTTGTGAGCAATTACATCAATATGGTAAAAAATAAATAAACGCGATGAATCGAGAACGAGAGAGAACTAGGGTTTTGACCCCATCTAACCTAATCGAAAGAAAAAATATTTTTTGTTGTTTTTAATTATTTTTAAGAAAAATAAAGTTAGGATTAAATATGTACAAAATTACCAACTAAATTAAATTAAAGAAAATAATTTACATGACCTATTTTTGTATTTTGTTATTTTTTAAGAAAAAGAAAATAGATTTTAAATTACACTAAAACCCTAATTTCCTAATTGTTTTTAATTTATTTACAAAATAATTAAAGTTACCCTAGAATTAAATAAACTAATTAAATTAATATTTGTATAAAAAATAAATTCTAAATCTAATTGGATGAAAAATATTATTTTTGTGATTTTTATAAAAAAAGAATTAATTTGGTGTTAGTAAAAATAATTAAATAAAAGAAATTATAAATGAAAAGGAAAAGAATATGGGCCTGCAATCAGCAATTTAGAGAGGTGTCTTTAGCAATTTTGGGGCCCAAACCAAATGACCCACGTTTGACTTCTTGGATCCCCTGTTGCATGTTGACAGGGGTGTATCATGGTCACCACATGATGACCATCAGATCTGGCTTCGTGGACATGTGGTTGGTTGGATGATGAGGGTACATGGTGGTCTCCATATCTGTGCATACGCCTGATCACTTAAAGAAAAATAATGTGAAATAATTGGGGGACCTGGGATTCGAACCTAGGCCCCATGGCTTTCTCCAATGACCTCTTTACCAACTGTGCTGCACATTTTATTTGTATATAGGATAATAATAAATGATAATATATAATGATGAGAGTTAGTGGGGAAAAATAAAAAAAATTGCGCCAGAATTCAAATGAACCAATATGATGGTGCCACGTAAGTCGTCCCTGTCCTCTCTCCATTGGTAAAAGTTAAAGACTTTTACCTACAGACAACGTCCGTCACTACCACCCTGGCTTGTTTCAAAATCTCCCATGGGCATGATAAATGGAGTCTAAGGCCATGAATCAAACCAGCTTGACCTGCTGATCATTATGACGCCCTTCTTGTGGGCCAATTTCACATGTACACAAAGACCCTAAAACGAGACCAGAAACCCTAATAATGGCAAATTCGGATACAATCCATAAAAATGCAATTAAATGTTATAGATAGCTTGCAAATTATTTAAGGAACAATAATATGTAAGTATTTCATGCTATAAGTGCCAGAATCATGTGATTCGATTTCAAGAAAAAGCCATGGTCGTGGCTGACTTACAGTGAGTTATAGCACTGGAAGTTCTTGTTCTTGATTGGTACAGCTTCCTTGCAATCCCAGGAATCTAATGAGATGGCTAGGAGACCTTGAAAACGTCTGGAAGTGTGAATTCAAGTCAGCACTTTTTGGTAAAAATTTCAAGTTTCGTTCTTTCTTTGTGCGCCTCCAAACCTTGTTCTTTCTGGCTGCAAATATTCACTATATACTGAGGAATGAATTAGGTTTACAAAAGTCCATTCAATCTTTGTCAATTATGGCTTTTGATCTTGATTTGATTCACTTGAAAATATTTCCAAAAATAGGCTAAAACCAATCTTTTTGTGCCTACCTATGCCTTGCACGAATTCATTCACATTCTAGCTGGATATAGGACCTGAAATATGCACAAGATCTTGAGGTTTCAATGATTTGGATTTTCCCATGATTTGTTTTGATTTAAATGATTTAATTGAAATGAAAAATCAAAATAAATAGCAAAAACAAGATAAATACAAATGGGAAGATCTAGGGCTCGTGGACCATGCTACCAACTCAAAACAAGTGCAAAAAGTTAGGCCCATTTAGCAAAAATTACAATTTCAGGCATTTTTGACTTTTGCCAATTTTGCAAAAAAGGTCAACTTCAACAATGCATAACATCCTCAATTTTGACTATTTGAATGTGATCTTTGACTTTTTAGAAAGCTTGAGATGTCCTCTAAGCAACCCTTTTGGTCTCATCTCAATTGAGTCTTCCATGTTCATGTATGAAGCTTTGACAAAAAAGATGTTTTTGTTGACTTTTCAAAATGACCTATAATGTCAAAATTCATAACTTCTTGTGAGTGCATATTTTGAACTTGGGAGCTGAAGATTAATTGTAGGTAATTACATCCTATTCAAAATGAGCTTTGGATAGGTCATTTCTAATAAAGTATGAAAAAGTTATGCTTGGTCAAAGTTGAGTTGACTTTTCCTAAAAAAACCCTAATTTAGCAACTTTTGGGTTTTGATGAATTGTGAGCAATCCTTGATGAATAATTATCAACCCTTGATCAAATGATGAATCATACTTCAAAATGATAATGTTGACAAAAAATCTTGAAGTTTGACTGTATGTGGGACACGGTTGACTTTTGCCCTAGCACAATCGATTTTCAGGCTTTTAAGCAATTGACTGAGCAAACTTTCTATGCAAGGCTTGAAACCTGACATGGATGATCTTGAGAACATATTAGGGCAATGGTGAGAATTTGAGACCCTTTGGACTCACACATCTTAATGCAACATGAAACCCTAATTTTGAGGTAGACTGCCTTAGGAGAGAGCTTGTCTGGGCAACCCTTGGACTTCCTTGAGCAATTTGAGGACCTCACTTGAAATGTATTGATAAATATGGGAGGGATAATTTTGGGGTACAACAGCTGCCCCTGTTCAATCTTCTTAAACCTGAGGATGTAGATTGGCTTGTCTGCTTTTCGTGATCCGAAGGTGGAAGATGATTGAACACTAGAGTGCCCAGAAATTTGCACTCGCATGAAGTGGTACTTGTCTTATGATGTCGGGAATGGGCTTATATATGCCATTTGGAGATTGAAGTCGGAAGATGTGCTTAAAGATGCCATCCGAAGAAGTGTTGATCGCATAAGAGATTCTTTAACGGGAGCTTGTATACCTGTTGTTGAGGAAGATTCCGCTGGGGAATGCTGGTCTCTGTCTTGAGAAAAGTTGAATTTTAGGAGCTTCAGTCGTCCGTTATTCTACTGGGGAATATTCTCTTGGTCGAAGAGGTGAAGATGAACTATTATCTGGTCGTGATCCAGGCTTCATAGTGATAAGATCGACTGTTATCTGGTCGTAATCTAGGCTTTACAGTGATCTATTGGGGAGATGAGATTAATGCTATCCGGTTGTAATCTGGGCTTTGCAATTTCTCAATTCTTATTTGGTCGTAATCCAGGCTTCAGAATGAATTAAGTTGTTATCCGGTCGCGTTCGGGCTTCAACTTGACTTTAGGGCATACTAATATCTGGTCGACTCCGGGCTTCTTAGTAATTGTCCAGGTAAAACTGCTATTTGGTCGAAATCCAAGCTTCACAGTGTCTTGTATCGCTATCTGGTCGTAATCCAGGCTACACGATGTAATATACCATTATATGGTCGAATCCAGGATTCATGGTGTTTGGGGAAATCCAGGTATTATCCGGTCGAATCCAGGCTTCATAACTTGAATTAAAGATATACCACTATCTGGTCGTAATCCGGGCTTCGTAGTATTCTTGGCTGCTATCTGGTCGTAATCCAGGCTTCACAGCATCTTGTATTGCTATCTGGTCGTAATCCAGGCTTCACAATAACTTTGTTAAGCGGCTATCCGGTCGACTCCGGGCTTCGCGGCTTGTGTTTATGATATACTACTATCTGGTCGTAATCCAGGCTTCACGGTGTCTTTGTATTGCTATCTGGTCGTAATCCAGGCTTCACAATAACTTTGTTAAGCGGCTATCCGGTCGACTCCGGGCTTCACAGCTTGTGTTTATGATATATCACTATCTGGTCGTAATCCAGGCTTCGCAGTGTCTTTGTATTGCTATCTGGTCGTAATTCAGGCTTCACAATAACTTGTTGGGGATTAAACTACTATTCGGTTGAATCTGGGCTTCATAGCTTGAATCTGAGATAAACCACTATCTGGTTGTAATCCAGGCTTCGCGGTATTCTGATACTGTTATCCGGTCATTCTCCGGGCTTCACAATATGATGGAGCGATCAAGATACTATCCGGTCGTGCCTCGGCTTCATAGCTTGAACTTTGTGAGAATTTGATTGTATCTTTTCCTGAAAGGTAAAGGGTTAGTCATATGTAATGTCATGATGCATGACATGTATTAAGCAATGATGTTCTCAAAATAAACGAGACTGTGTTGTATGATGCGTATGTGCATGTCATGATGTATGCAATGTTCTCGTGATGTTTTCTAGCTGGGGAAAATAAATCCCGGACTGCTGCTGGAGAATAAAAGGAGTTTCACTCGCTGAGGATGATGACGGAAGATGATTTGAGAATATACTGGTAGGAGAATAATTCTGCTGGAGAATAAACTGGTGAAAGAATGACTCTATGGGGAAGAGAGATTATGTTAGGAGATCTGCTGAGTTAGAGAAATAATCTCGGCTGTGGGTGAATTACCGTTGTTGGTGATGATAAACTCTGTCAGGGATAAAGCTTCTATTTGTGGAAGAAATAAACTCCACTGGGGATGGTCTTCCGTTGTT
Source organism: Vicia faba (assembly GCA_948472305.1). Taxonomy (NCBI): domain Eukaryota; kingdom Viridiplantae; phylum Streptophyta; class Magnoliopsida; order Fabales; family Fabaceae; genus Vicia; species Vicia faba. The sequence continues at coordinate 574,196,941 of OX451738.1, forward strand.
GGTGATAGATGAATTCTGCTTGGGGAGAACTTTGCCGATTTATTCGCGATTATGAACTTCGGCTGGGGAGAGCTGACACCACTGTATTTGGATATCTTTTAACTCTGCGGGGAGTGTATGTACTTTCAGTCTTATTCTTCAACTGGGTCTATCCCTATACCTGGTGGATAGAGAAACTGTAAGGTTTGGACATTTCTTGTTTGCCCCTGTTTATGAAATTACTGGTAATCGTCTTTTGTTTCGCACATAAATATTTATGAGCAACAGTTATTGTCAAATGAATATATCAAAAATGAATCATTGGATGTTCTTGCAAAACAAAACAGGAAAAGAAAAACAATTTTGAAATTTATTGTAAAAATGAATTATATTGATTTTGAAGTTTGGCCTGTAATAGGCATTTTTGTACAAGAGGTTGATGTCCTAGTAAGAGAATGCCACCGAAATGATAGAATTTATACAATTTGTGAAAAACAAAGAAAAATAGATATGTGAACAATCCCACTGGGTTCCAACTCTGCTATTGTCTTTATATCTTCGAGCGTCTCATCACTTTGCTACTTGATTGAAGGAAAGTCAGGTTGATTGGCGCCGTCCAAGCTTGGTAGTCGATACTGAAGTCTGGTTTCAAGATGATCCAATGAGACACAATGTTACGCTTTAATCCCTAATTTTTGCCTGGACCACCCCTTCAGGTTTTCAGTCCACCGGGATACCCCTTTTTGCCCAAGCTGCCTTTTCAGGTTTTCGACTTGTCGGGTGTACAGTCTTTTTTCATTTTCATCCCTTACTCTTTCCCGAACCCTTTTGGTTCGCCGGGAAGCCCTTATTTTTGCCTAGGCCAGTCGACCTAGCGGGTCTTTGATTATGCATAGTATTTTTTCACTATGTCTGCATTCACGGGGTGAGGAAGGTCGTACCATCCATGGTGGTTAGATTCATAGCTCCTCCCTAGAAAATGTTCTTAACCACAAATGGCCCTTCGTATGTGGGGGTCCATTTGCCCCTGGGATCACCTTGCGGAAGTATAATGCGTTTGATCACTAAATCCCCGACTTGATACTCTTGTCTTCTAACTTTCTTGTTAAATGCCTTGATCATCCGCTTTTGGTACGTCTGACCATGACAAATAACAGTAAGTCTCTTTTCGTCGATTAGGTTCAGCTGATCAAGCCGGGTCTGAATCCAGTCGTCCTCTCTCAAACCTGCATCCTTCATAATCCGAAGATAGGGTATGTGGATTTCAATGGGTAAGACTGCCTCCATGCCATATACCAAAGAGTAGGGTGTTGCCCCTGTTGACGTCCACGCTGAGGTATGGTACCCATGAAGAGCGAATGGTAGCATCTTGTGCCAGTCTTTGTATGTCACCGTCATCTTCTGCACAATCTTCTTGATGTTCTTATTAGCCGCTTCGACAACCCATTCATCTTCGGCCGGTAAGGAGAAGAGTTTTGATGCTGTATCTTAAACTATTTGCATAGTTCGGTGATCATTGTATTGTTGAGATTTGTACCATTGTCCGTAATGATCCTCTCTGGTACACCGTATCGACAGATCAGATTGTGTCGGATGAACCGTGCCACGACGTTCTTGGTTACTGTAGCAAAAGAAGTTGCTTCAACCCACTTCATAAAATAATCAATTGCTACCAGAATGAAACCATGCCCGTTGGACGCAGTAGGTATGATCTCGCCAATCATATTGATTCCCCACATTGCGAAAGGCCAAGGTGCTGTCAAAACATTCAGAGGAACTGAAGGTACATGCACCTTATCAGCATAGACTTGGAACTTATGACAGGTCCGAGAATACTGATAACAATCGGCTTCCATAGTAGACCAATAATATCCAGCCCGTAGAATCTTCTTTGCCATGGTATGTCCATTGGAGTGAGTCCCGAAGGTACCTTCATGTAACTCTGCCATAATCCTTTCTGCTTCGTTCTTGTCCATACATCGCAGTAAGGTTGAGTCATGGTTACACTTGTAAAGAATACCATTACTGATGAAGAACTTCGCGGCGAACCTTCTTAAGAACTTCTTATCATTAACAGATACACCTTCGGGGTACTCTTGAGCCTCAAGATACCTTTTTACCTCGTGAAACCAGGGTTTATCTGCTACCTCTTCAGTCTGGATATCACAACAATGTGCGGGTTCGTCCAACCTCTCAATGGTAATCCGGGGAGCTTCACTTTACCACCTGACCTTGAACATAGAAGACATGATAGCTAGCACGTCCTCTAACTGATTCTCCTCTCTTGGGAAATGTTCAAAGGTTATCTCCTTGAAGTGCGGAAGCAAAGTCAATACATACTCTTTGTAAGGAATAACATTTGGGTGTTTCGTATCCCACTCACCTTTGATCTGACTGATCACGAGAGCGGAATCTCTGAATACACTCAAGAACTTAATCCTTAGGTCAATAGATGCTCGAAGGCCCACGATGCATGCTTCATACTCCGCCATGTTGTTGGTGCAGTTAAAACATAGTCGGGCGGTGAATGGAGTATGACAGCCTTCAGGAGATATGATCATGAAGCCGATGCCATTACCCAACGCGTTTGAAGCTCCACCAAAATACATAGACCATCGAGATCCTTCCTCAGGTCCTTCATTCGGTCCAGGTTCTTCACAGTCGGTCACCAGCATGATGTTCTCATCCGGGAATTCGAAGTTCATAGACTGGTAATCATCCACGGCCTGATGCGCCAAATGATCTGCCAACACACTTCCCTTGATTGCTTTTTGGGTTGTGTATTGGATGTCATACTCAGTTAAGATCATCTGCCATCTTTCTATTCTTCCGGACAAGGCGGGCTTTTCAAAGATATACTTGATTGGATCCATCTTTGATATCAACAGGGTAGTGTGAGTCAGCATATACTGTCTCAGTCGACGAGCAGCCCATGCCAAAGAGCAGCAAGTTTTCTCGAGCAACGAGTATCGGGTATTGCAGTTGGTAAACTTTTTGCTAAGGTAGTAAATAGCATGCTCTTTTCGTCCAGACTCGTCATGCTGCCCCAGCACGCACCCCATTGAGTTGTCCAACACTGTCAAGTATAAGATCAAAGGTCTTCCTTCGATTGGAGGCATCAGAATTGGTGGCTCTTGGAGATATTCTTTGATCCTTTCGAAAGCGGCCTGAAATTCATCATTCCACTTTACCACTTGATCTTTCTTCAGCAGCTTGAAGATTGGCTCACAAGTAGCAGTCAGATGTGAAATGAATCGGGCAATGTAATTAAGACGTCCCAAAAAGCCTCTAACTTTTTTTTTTCTGTGTGGGGAGCCGACATCTCCTGTATAGCCTTCACCTTTGCAGGATCCACTTGAATACCTTTATCACTAACGACAAAACCCAACAGCTTACTAGATCTTACCCCGAAGGTGCACTTGTTCGGGTTTAACCTTAGCTTGTACATCTTAAACCTGTCAAACAACTTCTGTAGATGGTCGAGATGTTCTTCTTCAGTTTGGGACCTTGCAATCATGTCATCAACATAAACCTCAATCTCATGGTGAATCATGTCGTGGAACAAAGCAACCATGGCGCGCTGATACGTTGCCCCAACATTCTTCAACCCAAAAGGCATTACCTTGTAACAGAAGGTACCCCACTGTGTAACGAAAGTTGTCTTTTCCATATCCTCGAGAGCCATCTTAATCTGATTGTAACCGAAAAAACCATCCATAAAGGAGAAGACCTTATGTTGTGCGGTGTTGTTGACCAGAACATCGATATGAGGCAAAGGGAAATCATCTTTGGGGCTCGCCCTGTTCAGATCTCTATAGTCTACACACATACGTACCTTACCATCCTTCTTCGGCACCGGAACCACGTTGGAAACCCACTGTGGGTAAGAAGTAATAGCTAGAAATCCGGTGTCAAACTGTTTCATGACCTCAGCTTTGATTTTCTCAGACATCTCGGGGCGCATACGGCGAACCTTCTGATTTACCGGAGGACAGTCTTCTTTAGTTGGAAAGCGGTGAACCACAATATCAGTATCTAGACCAGGCATATCTTCATAAGACCAAGCAAAGATCTCAACATAGTCGCGTATCATCTGTATCAACCGTTGCTTGACATTAGGCTCCAGATTTACACCTATATTGACCTCTTTCTTGTCTTCCTCCGTACCCAAATTTACTGATTCCACTGGCTCTTCATGAGGCTGTATGGCCCTCTCTTCCTGTAGCAGCAATCTAGTAAGCTCCCCAGGAACCTCACAATCATCCTCACCTTCATCCTCAGCTTGGTTGATCAGATTCTCAAAGTCATAACTGGCAGTAGCAGAGTCGTTATCAATGGGATCCAGAGTGGATGTGGATCTGCATTATGATATGTGAGTGTGTGTAAGACAATAGCTGTTTTGATAAAGTGAGAGACAGAAAAGAAAAATAAGGAGCGCAAAATTTGTAATGCAAGAAAAACGTCCACTGCTTTATTGATGATATATGAAAATGACAAATAATAGGCCCTCACGAACAAAGCCAAGGTGCCTCGGGCAAGGCACCAGGCTGTAAAAGCTTCAAATTGTCCGTTACAAATCTCAAAACAAAAGTCTATTACTGTGTAATAAAAGAAACGGGCACAAAGTCCTTCGCTGTCCAGTTGTTCAAGCCACCGTTGGCAGTCGGGTAAATCCAGCTATCGATATCTGACTCTTCTTCATCATCTTCAATTGCATTCACTCCCAGATTTCTGATGTGCAGAAGAGGTCTTCCAATCCGCGTGTGCCAAACAACCCTTTGAGCCTCTGCAGTAAAGCCCAAACCAAACTTATCTGTTTTATGTGTGAAGTCAGGGAGTTGTCCCCAATTTGCACACCCACCTTGATTAATAACAGCCCTGGCATCCTTGAGGGAAGCCATCTTCATCGGAGGTTTGTCAGCAGCAACTTCAGTCGATGCCAAAGTCTGAGGAACCTCTTCAAAGTTCTGACACGGGGTTTCAATGAACTCTCCATCCATCTCCACATACCGGAAGGAGTTAATATGGCTCACCGTGTACTCCTCCTCACCCTGTACCGTAAAAATCTTCCCTTTTACTGGATATTTCAACATCTGATGGAGCGTAGAAGTCACTGCCCCAGCCTTATGAATCCAAGGGCGACCCAACAAGCAAGAATAAGATGGTCAGATATCCATCACATAGAAAGTAGATGTGAAAGTATGAGAGCCAACTTTAACAAGGACGTCCACCTCCCCGTGCACCATCCTTTTCAACCCATCGAAAGCCCTAACCACAATATTACTTGGTTTCAGAATCAAACCTTCACAGTCTAGACGGTCTAATGCCTTCTTTGGTAAAACATTCAATGAGGACCCATTATCCACCAATACATGGGCCAGAGTAGTGCCTCTGCACTCGATCAAGACGTGCAGAGCATCATTGTGATTCCTTCCTTTAGCAGACAGATCTGCGTCTGAGAAACCCAACCCATTGTCGGCAGTCAAACTAGCTACATAGTCCTTGAATTGATCAGCAGAGGTTTCCTGCGGCACATGCGCAGTCTTGAGGAAAGCAATTAAAGCCTTTGCATGGGCTTCCAAGCACAATAACAAGGATAACATGGAGATTTTTGATGGGGTCTGCCCCAGCTGCTCGACTACGTTGTAGTCGCTCTTCTTGATAATCTTCAGAATTTCCTCTATCTCATGCTTAGAGGTTTCTACAATAATCTTCTTAGGTGCCTTGGTCCGGGCAGGCTCACCTGTAACTTCTTTGCCCCGAGCGTCAGATGACTCAGCGACAGGAGTGATAACTGGAGTAAGAATCAGAACAGTAGTTGATGTATTATCGGATGGAATAACAACAGGTTTTTGAACAGTCGGAGGGGAAATCTCAGGAGAAAATAGTCTTCCACTTCTGGTGACTTTGCTAGACCCGACAATATTGCCGATATCAGCATCAACTTCTTCATTTCCAAAGTCTTGTTTAATTCCATGGTAGTACACATCAGCACCATAGTGCCATGGGACAGCCTTGTCTGAAGTGTAAGGGATGGGACCAGGAATAGTAATGATCAGCGGAGCGATTCTTGGAACGGATGTAAACCTAACAGGCTTTCTCGAGGAAGCCTTGGAAGAATTGGAAGAAATGGTTATAATGGAAACATCTTCAACTGGAATCAATGGAGTTAAAGTCTTCTCAAACAGGATCTCTTTGTTATCCATCAGGCGCTGAACACCTGACTTCAATAAATGGCAACCAGCAGGTAGAACTGAACATAGGTGGCAACCTTCGCCACAGCCCGGAAATAAACCGGCCAATAAAAGATTCTTCTTCACTGTCATCAAAGGAGTAGAGATGTCTTCCACAGAGGTCACAAAAAAATCATCGTCCATAACATTTACTCCATGACCATGCTTGGGCATAGGAGCAGTTATGACATTGGATTTCTCTGGAGCATCAAACTCGATCTCTTTAGCTTCAATCAAATCTTGCATGTTATTCTTCAAAGCCCAATAATTATTCGTATCATGGCCCGGGCTATCAGAGTGATAGGTGCAACGGGCGTTTGGATTATACAGCAGAGATGTTGTGCTAGGATTCTTCGGGGCTTCCCTCAGAGTTGCCAGATTGGTTTTCAGTAATTGTGGTAGAATCTGGGACAAAGTCATATTAAGCCGAGTGTACTGTCTTTGCGGCCTATCCATTCTTTGCTGATTGTTGCGTTATGGGGCAACAATGGGTCTTGATATTACTACCGGATTCACTGCCTGACGGTGTTTAGGTTGGTTTTGGCTCCTCGAACTGTATACTACACTGGCTTCTTTCTTTCTAGCAAAAGGCTTCTTTAAAGTACTGGATGACGAATCCTTCTGTATCTTACCACTTCTGATACCAGCTTCTACTCTTTCGTCAGTCATAATCAATTCAGTAAACCCAGATGACGAACTACCGATTAGATGATTGAAAAATGGACCAGACAACGTCCCAAGAAACATATCAACCAACTCCCTGTCAGGCAGAGGGGGTTGGACTCTTCCAGCCAGATCTCTCCACTTCTGAGCATAGTCCTTAAAACCTTCGCTTGCACCCATAGACATACCCTAAAGCTGAGTATGAGTGGGAGCAAGGTCGGCATTATACTGGTACTGCTTGTAGAAAGCAGTAACAAGGTCCTCCCAGATGTGGACATTAGCTCCTCCCAATTGATAGAACCATTCAAGCTGAGTCCCTGACAGACTGTCTTGAAAGAAGTGTACCCACAGATTCCTATCCGCAGTGTAAGGTGGAATTTTTCTGACATATGAGCGGAAATGGAGTTTTGGACAGGATACTCCATCGTACTTAGCAAAAATTAGAGCTTTGAACTTGTGAGGGATCACCACCCCCGATGCTAGTCCCAAATCTCCAAAATCCAACCCCGGAACCTTCTGAATCTCCATAGCCCTTAGACGGTCCTCAAGTTGTTTGTACCTATCCTCAGCAGGAGGGTATTGTTCCTCATCAAAGTTAGTGTCATTATCAGAGACCACAGGACTAGGCCCTTTTTCTTCCTCTTGATTCTCTCCTCCTTTGGATGAATGAGACAGATCAGCTTCCTCTCGCAACCTATTCCCAAATCTGTGACCCATATTCAGAAGAACCACCTTCTTCTTCTTCTTCTTCAGGATGAGAGTCTTCAAATCTGTTTGCCCTTTAGCCAGGTTCAAGAACATCTCCTGGAATTGAGCATTCTGAGCCTGAAGAGCTTTGATGGCTGATCGGTAGGCATTTTAGAAGACATTTTGTTCTGAAATAAACAGCGAAGAAGATGAGAAACCTGTAATGGTACCTGTGCTGAGGTGCATGATAATGGAATGCATATGAAATGATTTCAAATACTTTGGGAGATTTAAGTTTGTAAAACAAAGATGAAACACACTTTATTAGATTAACTTGTAAAAAATGTTTAACAATGCCTTTAAGGCGTTACAAAAGAAATAACTGAAAAGAAAATCTAAACTAGAAATAATAAAAGACATCAGAAATCCCATGGTCGCTTCCCCTTCGTGCTGACGTAGTCATTGATTGTCCTTTCATTCTCAAGTTGCCTCGTGAGCTTCAAGATCTTCCTCTCTTGCTTATGATACTTCTCTCGGTAGGTATCCCTTTCTTCCCTCAACTGAATCCAAGATCTCTTCAATGCCCCAAGATCAGTAGGCATGTATGATAAAGGACTGTGTAAGGAACACCTTCTTCATTGGTATGCTCCACAATCACTGGCAGCACAACTTCATAGGGCATCCTGAGCTTCTGGGCACGAGCTCGGACCCATTGGAGATAAGGTTGCATAGGGAGAGAAGTCTTTGGTCCTAGCTCATGAGGGTCAGACCTGTTCACCATGCCCCAAGCTCGTATGAACCTTCGACAATGCTCATTAGTGTCTTCCTTGTAGTCAAAGGCAATGTCCTCAAGAAGCAACTCATGTGGACCGTCTCTCCGAGCGCGACAAAACTGTCATAAAGCCAAACAAGGACTGTAGGTTATTCCCCCTCTGATTCCAAGCAACAGGACATTAGGGTATCCTCCACATCGATCAATGACAACAACCTTTTACATATCTTTAGAACTCCAAAGAATGTCCGTATGGGCAAGGGACATTATCCTGTAGGACCAACCTAAACCTTCCTCATTCTTCAATACAGACTTGGGGAGGTGCGAAATAAACCACCTCGCCAGCAGCAGCATATAACACATGAGGGTCCCTCTTCTTCGCATAGTACGAGTGTAGAGGGCATGTAGGATATCACCAAGAAGAGTAGGCACATGATTGTGAGACAGGAAGATCTTAACCGCATTCACATCTATGAAGGAATCTGGATTCGGGAAAAGAACCAAGCCGTAGATGAGGAGCGCCAAGATGTCTTCAAAATCCTGAAAATCCAAGTTATCCCAGAACTGTTGAGCTTGATCCATAAGAAACTTAGCCAAGAAATCTTTAACCCCGCTCCGTGTCTCCTAGTTGGATATTACATCAGCCCTTTTTAGATGTAAGGATGAAGCAATGTCCTCAGGTCTAGGAACCTCTTCCAAACCTGTGAAGGGTGTCTGCTCGAGGATGGATATGCCCAGTAAATAAGAAAACTCCTCCAAAATGGGAACTAGCTGATAATCCGGGAAAGTGAAGCAATGATGCACCGGGTCGAAGAATTAGAAAAACACACTCATCATCTGCTCATCAAACTTTGAGGTAATCAAGCTAAGAAGCTTACCATGTCTCCTAATGAATGAAGAAGTATCAGAAATCCTCGAGGCTAAATCTTTGAGTTGAGCAGGTATTTGCACAAAGTTAACTCGGATGGTGTTTCTGCGCATAGAAGCCATAATCTACAAAACAGAACAAAGATAAATCCCCTCGGTCTTTGAAATGGTTAGTGTAATGAAGTATGCATGCTATTTTATGATGCATGATGTCATGATAAAACACACAACAGGTATAGCAGATAGCAGACATGGTAAAGGCAAACGAGTCACACAAGAGCCCTTAAGTTTCAGGCTTGCATGGGGTCTAGGTACTACCCTCTTGAAGTTCAGTTGGTTCAACCTGTCCTGATAATAGTAACCGGGTTCTAGAGGTTCTCAATATCATTGACCATCCTCCATCGGTCATGGTTTCAGCTCACACAATCTTTTCTTGCGGCCGAAACTATCTCGAGAGTATGGTCTCAACAAGTGTAGTATCGAGTATCAACCAGTTCTCAGCTTTATACCGAGGCCGGCTATCTCACTACTTCCTATGGCCAAGTTGGTCAATTATAGGTTCTAAGGTCAGTTGATGCTTAACGACACACATAGCAACCTCGTATTCTCCTTGTTTCTCCATAAGGGATACTGGTACCAACCAATATGCCACATCAATGTAGCTACTGCTTCAACCGTATCGGTCTACACCGTACAGTTCCCTCACAGTCTATTGCTACTTACCTACAAGGTGTCCCCCAGATCCGGGTTAGGATCTATAGTAACTCCAATACAAATCCCACAAAGATAAAGCAATCAAATCAAACAATAGAAGCAAATATGATGAACTAATCCTAAGGTATACCCCATTTTATTTTCCCCAGCAGAGTCGCCAGTTCTGTGATACGGTGGCAGAACCGACTGTTTAATAATGGTTTGCATTTTATATTCGCAAATGTCGCGGTAAGCAAGATTCTCCACCGACTTTTATTTTATCCAACTGGAAAGGAAAAAAGTACAGAAAAATTCCTTTTTTTGAGATTTTGAGTACGGGGGGGTAGATTATAGAAAGGGAAGGAATTAGCACCCTTTCTATCCATGATTTTCCATGGGCTCTTAGGTACTTGCTCATCATTTAAAAATTGCTTGTGTGTGTTTGTTTGATTTGAAAAGTTTTGTTTTACTTCGATTTAACTCTTGCTTCTGTCTTCAAGAGTGTTACGAAGTATTTTGAAAACTTAGTTTGAAAAGTTTGTAAGTGTGTAAAAAGTTTGTTTGTTTTGAGCAAGTACCTACTAGCACCTACCTACTCGAAAAAGAATTTTTCTATGTTCGTTTCCTTTAGACAACGCCATCCCACTATTAGTGAGTAGGTAGCACCGTCGTTGGAGTTTTAAGGGTCAATTCGAAAAGGGACGTACAATCACTAAAGCAATGTTAGGACGTCTTAGTAATAACCCTAATGTCTTTAAGATCATATTCGAGGCAACAATTCCGAGGCGAATTTCCGAACGGGACTTTGATCTTTTGTTTAGACAAGAGGGCGACCACTAAAATATCCTATACTCAATGATCGTTTATCGAAGGCAACCGAAGTGGGAGTATACCCTAGGAGTGCGCATGTGTGAGTGATTCAGTTTCAAGTTTATTATCTTTGCATATTTAGGGTTTGCTAACCGTTTTGAAGTTTACATACATTCTTGTCATGCATCTCTATTATTCATACATCTAACAGTTAATATTTTGCAGAAATTAAAAGTGCCGAAAGTAAAGCTACGCTATTACAAGGCTTCGGGTATTAATTACATAGCCAAAAACAACCCTTCAAAACGATAAATGAAAAGGAGAAAAATCCTAATTAATCTATTACAGCTTGTGAGCAATTACATCAATATGGTAAAAAATAAATAAACGCGATGAATCGAGAACGAGAGAGAACTAGGGTTTTGACCCCGTCTAACCTAATCGAAAGAAAAAATATTTTTTTGTTGTTTTTAATTATTTTTAAGAAAAATAAAGTTAGGATTAAATATGTACAAAATTACCAACTAAATTAAATTAAAGAAAATAATTTACATGACCTATTTTTGTATTTTGTTATTTTTTAAGAAAAAGAAAATAGAATTTAAATTACCTAAAGCCCTAATTTCTTAATTGTTTTTAATTTATTTACAAAATAATTAAAGTTACCCTAGAATTAAATAAACTAATTAAATTAATATTTGTATAAAAAATAAATTCTAAATCTAATTGGATGAAAAATATTATTTTTTTGATTTTTATAAAAAAACAATTAATTTGGTGTTAGTAAAAATAATTAAATAAAAGAAATTATAAATGAAAATGAAAAGAATATGGGCCTACAATCAGCAATTTAGAGAGGTGTCTTTAGCAATTTTGGGGCCCAAACCAAATGACCCACGTTTGACTTCTTGGATCCCCTGCTGCATGTTGACAGGGGTGTATCATGGTCACCACATGATGGCCATCAGATCTGGCTTCCTGGACATCTGGTTGGTTGGATGATGAGGGTACATGGTGGTCTCCATATCTGTGCATACGCCTGATCACTTAAAGAAAAATAATGTGAAATAATGGGGGGACCTGGGATTCGAACCCAGGCCCCATGGCTTTCTCCACTGACCTCTTTACCAACTGCACTGCATATTTTATTTGTATATAGGATAATAATAAATGATAATATATAATGATGAGAGTTAGTGGGGAAAAATAAAAAATTGCGCCATAATTCAAATGAACCAATACGATGGTGCCATGCAAGTCGTCCCTGTCCTCTCTCTGTTGGTAAAAGTTAAAGACTTTTACCTACGGATAACGTCTGTCACTACAACCCTGGCTTGTTTCAAAATCTCCCATGGGCATGATAAATGGAGTCTAAGGCCATGAATCAAACCGGCTTGACCTGCTGAGCATTATGATGCCCTTCTTGTGGGCCAATTTCACCTGTACATAAAGACCCTAAAACGAGACCAGAAACCCTAATAATGGCAAATTCTGATACAATCCACAAAAATGCAATTAAATGTTATAGATAGCTTGCAAATTCTTTAAGGAACAATAATATGTAAGTATTTAATGCTATAAGTTCCAGAATCATGTTATTCGATTTCAAGAAAAAGCCATGGTCGTGGCTGACTTACAGTGAGTTCTAGCACTGGAAAGTGCTTGTTCTTGACTGGTACAACTTCCTTGCAATCCCAGGAATCGAATGAGATGGCTAGGGGACCTTGAAAACGTTTGGAATTGTGAATTCAAGTCAGCACTTTTTGGTTAAAATTTCAAGTTCCGTTCTTCCTTTGTGAGCCTCTAAACCTTGTTCTTTCTGGCTGCAAATGTTCACTATATATTGAGGAATGAATTAGGTTTACAAAAGTCCATTCAATCTTTGTCAATTATGGCTTTTGATATTGATTTGATTCACTTGAAAATCTTTCTAAAAATAGGCCAAAACCAATCTTTTTGTACCCACCTATGCCTTGCACGAATTCATTCACTTGCTAACTGGATATAGGACCTGAAATATGCACAAGATCTTGAGGTTTCAATGATTTGGATTTTCCCATGATTTATTTTGATTTAAATGATTTAATTGAAATAAAAAATCAAAATAAATAGCAAAAACAAGATAAAGACAAATGGGAAGAGTTAGGGCTCATGGACCATGCTACCAACTTAAAACAAGTGCAAAAAGTTAGGCTAATTTAGCAAAAAATGCAATTTGAGGCATTTTTTACTTTTGGCAATTTTGCAAAAAAGGTCAACTTCAACAATGCATAACTTCCTCAATTTTGACTCTTTGAAGGTGATCTTGGACTTTTTAGAAAGCTTGATATGTCCTCTAAGAAACCCTTTTGATCTCATCTCAATTGAGTCTTCCATGTTCATGTATGAAGCTTTGACAAAAAAGGTGTTTTTGTTGAATTTTCAAAATGACCTATAATGTCAAAATTCATAACTTCTTGTGAGTTCATATTTTGAACTTTGGAGATGAATATGAATTTTAGGGAATTGCATCCTATTGAAAATGAGATTTTGATGGGTCATTTATCATAAAGTATGAAAAAGTTATGCTTGGTCAAAGTTGAGTTGACTTTTTCTGAAAAACCCTAATTTAGCAACTTTTGGGTTTTGATGAATTGTGAGAAATCCTTGATGAATCATGATCAAACCCTTGATCAAATGATGAATCATACTTCAAAATGAGAATTTTGACAAAAAATCTTGAAGTTTGACTATATGTGGGCCACAGTTGACTTTTGCCCCTAGCACAGTCGATTTTCAGGCTTTTGAACAATTGACTGAGCAAACTTTATCTGCAAGGCTTGAAACCTGACATGGATGATCTTGAGAACATATTAGGGCAATGGTGAGAATTTGAGACCCTTTGGACTCACACGTCTTAATGCAACATGAAACCCTAATTTTGAGGTGGACTGTCTTAGGAGAGAGCTTGTCTGGTCAATCCTTGGACTTCCTTGAGCAATTTGAGGACCTCACTTGAAATGTATTGATAAATATGGGAGGGATAATTTTGGGGTACAATAGACCGCTTCCATGCCTTAAGTTTAAACTTTTCATCCTCTGTGTTGTCATTAGTGACAATAGGTTTTTCTTCCAAAAGTGACAAGTCAAAGTCCAAAACTCCTAAGTGGAATTTGACTTGTTCACTCCATTCATAAAAGTCCAAACTATTGAAAATGGTAACAGACGCAACTTGCGAATGAAGAGAAATTGCTGCGAAATAAATCATAAAAAATTGCTCATATTAGTTTATCATATACTAAGATAAACATCAAAGCATATTATAGTTCTCCTTTGGGTAGTCACTACAACATGCTATCATAAATAAACGCCATTTTTATTTATTTATCGTAATCGAAAATTAAAAAATTCTCAACCAAACACATAATTCATCTATGGATAAAATATATACTTGATTCAAGAATTTAAATTTCCACATTCATGTTTATTAATCATAGAATAAAATTTTCCTTTGGGCAAATCTCGTCTGATGATTAATTAACAGTTACATTTCATGGCATTTCATTCATTCTAACCTGACCACTTTGGTGCACACAAGGTTTTAAAATAATATTTCAAAAGTTATATGTTCATCCATAGATATAACAATAATAATTGCATCATCAAAATAAATAATTAAAATTAAAGCTGAATGTTCATGTATAGCAATGTCATTGTTATATCAGGCTATCACACATACTTTGTTTTATATATATATATATATATATATATATATATATATATATATATATATATATATATATATATATATATATATATATATATATATATATATATATATATATATATATATATATATATATAAACCTTAGCAACAATAATAATAAAATAAAGCATATCTAAGTATACACGTATATAATAATAATATAATGACATTGATTGAAAACCATTTTCGGTTTTACGAAACATTTCCATCATACAACAACAGCAAGCAAAAGAAACCAAATATGCACAAAATAATACTTTATCATGTCATATTTTATAGGAGATAAACATAATAAGTGAAAAATCATAAATTTCACAACAACACTCTAATACCACATGTAAAACTTAAGCGATACAATCGTTAAGTGGAAACATTCAAACATCCAACATAAGGATCTTAAAAGTTTATGAGTTTCACGTACCTGGATCTGATGATGAGGCCATAGTAGTTGATCGCTCACTGACGTGTCTGTCGGGTAATAACTGCAAGTATACAATCTATCGCGTAGTTTTAAAAGATTATCAAACCCACAGAGATTAATAATCAACCTAATATTATCTTTGTTGCAGTGCACATATAAGGATAAAGGTTAAAATGGATACAAATAGAAACATAAATGATAATTTCTAAAAGTTTGGAATAGATGACAAAATGAGCATGTAGTATGAATTACGTGCTCCTAAGGGACTTGTAGAAGTTGGGTACTAATTATGACTTTTACGAGTTCTGTAGAAAATGTTGACTTAAAGGTTTCATCTCACACTCTCGCGCTATTGACAAAAGCCACGCTCCTAACCACAGGATTTTACTCTCGCTCGCCCATTCAAATTAGAAAGTATATTTTGAAAGCCAATGAGATCCTAACGATACCTAAAGCGCTCTCGTTGTTTTTAGGACCGATGCCTAGTTCCACTATCTGGTTTGTTCCCCACACTCTCACGCTATTAGATTAAAACTTTATTTGTTCTTCACTCTCGTGTCAGAACAATAAATAATACAATTAGAAACTGAAACCAGAACAACATATAATCATAACTTTGCACCTATAATTTTCTACTGAGTCTCGTCGGTAACAACGATCCTCATACAATGGACTCAAGAAAATTTAGCAAGATATAATTATAATTAAAATTAACATGTTCAAAGAAATTGTGTGTAAAGTTAACATATCGTGTAATATAATATTGACAATAGAAAGCATAAATAAACAAACGATAATAAACCTGAATTTAAAGAAACAAAACTTGAATTGAATACGAAAATGCCGACAGGCTTGTTTTTATCCAAGAGTGCAGTGCAAAGTAAAGAGAAAACAAGTGTGACAATCTCTTGATATGAGTTATTGTCACTTTTACAAGTGAATTTATGCCTAAAACTATAACGCTAATTCGACAGCACTTCCGCACGACTTGGATGCTGAGAAAACTGACCTAGAGGTCCTATATATAGAGAGAGAAATGGACATGTAACCATCCTGGGTCGTGCAAACAGATGGAGGGAAAAATAGTTGAGAAAACTGTTGTAAAATGCTCTTCTGCAAAAACTTCCTTCTGTGAGATAATGGTGAATGCCATGAGGGAAATGGCGAACTCCATTCCCTTGTTAATTAATTGACATTCCAGGGCTGGGCAATGGAAAATGCCGTAAGCATACATCGAACGCCATATCAGAAAAGCAGATAGATTCTTCTCTTTTTGCTGCTCTTTCACTCCATTTCCAGTTTGATCGTGAATCTGCATAGGAGCATGCTGACAACTACAAAACAAATAAAAACAAAGTAAAATTCAATACAACATGTTAAAATGCAGACAAATAATATGTTCAATGAGCCTAAATATACGACATGGTTTCTCGTTATCAAACTCCCCCACACTTAAATCGTTGCTTGTCCTCAAGCAATCACCCAACGCAAAAGAAAAACAATAAAGCTCAGTGTCTGAAACATAGGCACGACTTGACCCTAAAAGGTGCGAGGCTGTTAGGCTAGTTCTAAATAGATTGGTACTGGATATTGAAAACAAGGATACCGTAATGGCACATATCCACATTTTCGGACAAAGGCTCCGGAATATGCACTACCAATCTGAATCATGCCATTATAACGCGACCTACATACTTCGTTCTTTTTCACCTCTTTTTCATTCTAGCGTAATCACATTAAGCCTATTATTTGTACACACACATAGTAGGGAAACCTATTGGTGACTGTGATCATTATTAGCACGAGGTTCTGGTAACAAAAGCGGCACACCCCTTTTTTAAAACCCATCGCAATTATGGGGGATCGAACGGTAATCTGCCCTACCGATTCCAATACTAGAGACCTATGGACTAACTAACTAAGAGTTTTCTTTTTATTGTATTTTTCTATTTTTCACGGGGTTCCAGTAGTTAGGTGGCATAACCTCTTTTTACCTAAATTGTAGTTGCGGGGGATCGAACCGTAATCCACCCTCTCGCACCAGATACCACTGGACCAACCAACAACGGGAATCTAAATATTAATCATTATTAAGATCATTCACTTATTTTCATCACCTTCCCTACGTAGTTTATGCTTAAGATGGTGCTGACTGCTAATGTAAACTACTAAAAAGGTTACTTCAAGACTTAGAAATCAAGGTGTTGGCATAATGGTTACTCAAATCGGAGTCCCGTACTTAGGGAACTTAGGATGCTAGGACGGTATCGTTATTATCAAAACTTTCCCAAGTCTAAATAACAAAGCCAAAAAATGAAAAAAAAACAACATATGCCTTCAGAGTGTCATGCCATTGAATCAGTGCAAAATTTAATTTTTATTTGGGGGTCGAACTAAGGGAGTTTTCTAACAAAAAGAAAAAGTAACATATAATAGGACTCAATAGCGCATATGACTCGAAAATACAAAAAAAAAGCAGAAAAATCGGAAAAATAAAACAAGAAAAACAAAACAAAGTAAAGATAAAAATAAAGCAGTAAAGCTCCTCCCTTAACTTGAACCAAACAATGTCCCTAATGTTTCAATAAAACCTGGTAGGAGTCTCAATAATGGCGGCCTCAGCCTCTGTGACATCCACGATCGCCTCCACTGTGCATAGTGTTGTACCCAAAAATTTTCCTCTCATTTCTCAAGAAATCTCTCACAAGATCTCCATTGATTCAAGACTACGCAAAGTTTGATCAGCTCAAGACACCTCCTCAAGCACTGATGACTCAAATTAGGGTTTGAGTTTGTATAAGGATAATTGAACTTTCTAAGCTTCAATTGACTTTCGTGAATCATCTTGGACCCTCAAGATTTCTCATGTCAAGTTTCAAGTCTTGGATCACATTTTTGCTCAGTCAATTGATCAGTTGACCTAAAATCAATTGTATTAGGGAAAAAGTCAACTGTGGTCAATTTGCAGTCAAACTTCATAATATTTGATCCATATAAACATCATGAACTCATATATATCAAATGATCAAGTTTGGATCACAATTCCTCAAGAAATTTGATCAGATCATCAAAAGGGAAAAATGGTCAAAATTAGGGTTTTGACTGAGGAGGTTCTATTTTTGACTTTTGACCTAACAATTGACTTATTGGTTTAAGACATGATATCAAGGATTCAAATACATCATTTTGACCTAATGGCATGGCTCAAAACATTTCTCAAGTTCAATTGATTGATAGTTGAATTTCAGTCAACTGATGAAAAGTCAAACTTTGACTTTTTTAAATTAAAATCAAGTTTCAAAGATTACAATTCATCAAGACATGTGAAAATATGAAACTTGTTCATCAAGAAATTGAAAAATCAAAATTATCTTTGAAAAGTTAAAATTCTAAGACTTAGAATTTTTTCTAAGTGTTTGAAAGTTCATCTTTTTTATAACTTTGTGCCAAATTGACACCATGATGCAAGATGATGCAAGGGAAACTTCCAACATGAAAGTTGTAGATATCAATGAGATCTAAAATTGTAGGACATAAATTTTCCTATAAATGCTTGGATTTCAAGTTATGAATTTGTGAAGACATGCTCATGGAACTAAAAAGACTTAGTGAAATTTTGCCCTAGTTAGGCAGGATTTTGACCTAACTTCATGACAAATTTTCACCTATTTCCAAATTGAATTTTCAAAAATGTCCAACATGGAGGTTGTAGAGGATGTGACAAGCTTTCCAAAATGTCCAATAACTCATTGAGATCATACTTGACCTAAGAGAATTGAAGGCAAGAATTTAGGGTTTCAAACTTGATTTACAAGGCATATTTTGTGTGAACATAAACCAAATCCATAGCCATTCTGCATAATCTTCACTTTGAAGGCCTCAAACTTGTTTGTCACTCCTTAATTTAATTTTTACACAACTGATTGATCAATTTTCCAATTAATTCAAGCATTGTCCAAAGCATTTTGCCATTTTAGGGAGAAAGTCACCATTTCCATTCTTGTAAAGCAAGCTTTATGCACAAAGTCAGCTTCTTGAGCTCCTAACTTGTTCTATTCAAGTACAATACATCCACAAAGTCGGAAGAAAGCTTGTTTAAAGTGTAACCACTCTATAAGAGCAAGTACAAAGGCATGGAAACTTGTTTTGTCAAAAAATCACATGTTGAGCTTAAACATGTGAATTCAAATTCTGAATTGTTTCAAGTATCAAAACCATTTGCTTATAAATAGAGACACTATTTGCAAGCTAAGACAGGAATGCTAATGCCCTGAAACTCTCTCAAACACTCACAAACCAGAAACTGCACAAAACACCATTGATACACAATTCTGACCTTGAACTTGTATCTCTCATTTCCCTCGTGCATTTTCCATCAAATTCATTTTTAAAGCTTCTATACCTCAAAGATAATCCATCCGTGTCCTTATTCCAGAACTGTAACACCATTTTCATTAACCTCCATAACAAAAAAACAGAGTCTGCAAGTTGACTTCTCTAGACAATTCCAACCATCCATTACTCAAGCTAAGCATTGCATTAGCTTCCTGGGAACTTGAGGAAGCTAACTTGATCATCACAACTCCTTGAAAGTAGCTCAAACTCATTTCACGGTTTCCAGTTTTGAGGTATTTTTCTGAACTTCTATCTCTCCACCTAGGCATTGTTAAGCTTGAATTTGTGAAGATAAAATGTAGATATCTTTGCCCTGAAGCTGTACATGTCCATAGTTTTCATTTATATTGCCTGAGCTTAGAGAATTTTAGGTTTGAATCTCTGAAAAAAGTTAGGTCAAGATTTGGTACTTTTATAAATTATTGCTCATCTTTGAGAATTAGTTTAAGTTATTTACATATTTAAAATCGTGACGAAATTTCTAACAAGTTTGATGTTGGAAGTTTTGTGAATGAATGAGAAATGAGTGAGTTACAGGAACCATGGCTGGAAGATGAAGTTATTTCTAGGACTGGATTTGTGTTATATATTTATTGATGTGTTTAAGTTAACGGATGTACAACCACCCCAGTGGCAAAGGCAGCACGCGTTTATGGTCATGGTCATGGGTTCAAGACCCAGCGCTGCCTTTTGTCATATTTTTTTCACAATTTCTTCCTTTTTGCTACAAACAAGCGCGTTGGGCTTAGTATGCCGGGCCCTTATCATTTTTGCTGAAACTCACCCCCTGCTGCTTGCTACAACACATGCCCAACCCTTTTTATTTTGTTTTTTTTTTCTGATTACAAAAATCCCATTGGGCCAGATTCAAAAACTATTTTTTCTCACAAACTACCACATTCCATTTCAACCCCCTCTGACTTTTATTTTTATATTTTATTTTATTTTATTTTTCTTTATTATTATTATTATTATTTTTATTAATAAATAATCCAAAAATAATTTATTTATTTATATATGTAATATATTTATATTCACTTGTACTGTTTATTCCTCTAAAAAACAAAAGACAAAAAAAAAATGTTTTCTTAACAAATTTATTTCTTTTTCTTAATAAATTAATAATTATATTTAGGTTTAGTTATTTTCTTTTATTTAAAATTATCTTAGAATTTAGGTTTATTTTAATTAATTAATTTTCATACTATTTTTATTAAACTTAAAACCTTTTCTAAAAACCCTAAAAAATGCTTTCTAACTTATTTTCTTTTCTTAATTAGTTTAGGTTTAATTTAATTAATCATTTTCTTTTAGATAATTAGGTTAAAACCCTTTTCTCAAATAAACCAAACAAAAATCCTTTTCTTTTCCATTTATATCCTTGTATATTATGTTTTCATTTCTTGTACATTATTCAATATTCAATATGGTTGTAATAGATAATTAGGTTTAATTTCTTGCAATCCCCATTTGTAAATTTGTATACCCTATCCCCCTTGTAGTTGTTTATGTATTGGCATGCATTTTTGGTAAAACCAGGTGTACGAATGTCATGACTGATGTCATAACATTCTAGTTTATTAGGTACAGATTTATTAGGTACCTTTGCAGAAAAATATTGTCATACAGGTACTGATGTTTATAAGTGTGTATCTGAGCATTTTGCAAAATGATCACATTTACCTAAATCAGTAGACAGGTTTTCAGATGTCATAACAGATGTTAAGACATCCTGTTCTGAACTAACAGGTATGCAGTTTGGTTAATTCTGAGTTTTTTCAGGAAAATGACTCAGTCTTTCCAGAACAGAATCCTGCATTTTCTTTGGGTTAACCTAGCTCAACCCCAACCTGGTTGATAAAGTCCTGTGACCTAGTCTTAAGGACAAACGGAATTAACCCTAACTTTTTGTGGAAACCCTAACTGAAGTTGCAGCTGCTATATATTCAACAGGGCTGCTGTTTTGAATGCAATCCCTTTTTGACAGAAGATCATTTAGAAGCTGTATAGTTTCTACTATTGTAATCCAAGCAATTATCATTGTGATAAGTGACTTGGAATAGGTTTTAATTGTAAGGGTTGTGTAACACTCAAAGCTTTGAAGCAAGAGTGTTTGTATGTCTCTTGACTAAAGCTGTGAAGCAAAGTCAAGTTAGGTTTGTATATCACTCAAAGCTATGAAGCAAGAGTGTTTGTGTTGCTTGATTAAAAAGTTGTGAAGCATAATCAAATGTATGTTTTGAAGAGTGTCTTCAACTATTCATTAGTCAAATTGTTTTATGTATCACTGCTGTGATTGAGGGGGAGTGAGTAGGAACTCAGGTTTAAGTTGTACTTAGATTGAAGTTGCATTGGGTAGGTCTTAAGTGAAGGAGATAAACTGGTTGGTTTATTCCTGAATTAATATCTCTTATAGTGGATTTCCTCCCTGGATTGGTAGCCCCCAGAGTAGGTGTTGTTGCACACTAAACTGGGTAAACAATTGATTGTGTTCTTTACTGTTTTTGTATTTACTGTCTTATAGAAAGTCAGATACGGTGTCATAACATTGAACGTGACATTGAGTATCTGCAGCCAGAATTTCAATTGGCATCAGAGCAGGTACCCTGCCTGTATTACTGGGTGAGATCTAGGGATATCACTTTCTGGCACTATGGACAAAGAAGGAGTTTTTGGAAATAGACCACCCATTCTGGATGGAACAAATTATGACTACTGGAAACCTCGTATGATTGCCTTCTTAAAATCTCTGGACAAAAAGGCTTGGAGAGCTGCTGACAAAGGATGGATCCATCCCACCATAACTGAGAAAGATGGGACAATCAGTTTGAAGCCTGAGGAAGATTGGAGTAAAGAAGAAGATGAGTTAGCCCTGGGAAATTCCAAAGCCTTAAATGCCTTGTTCAATGGAATTGATAGAAACATTTTCAGACTAGTACATCAATATGAACTGGCCAAGGAAGTTTGGGACACTCTCAAAACTACCCATGAGGGCACTTCCAAAGTAAAAATGTCAAGGCTTCAGATGTTGACTACCAAGTTTGAGAATCTAAAAATGATGGAAGATGAAACCATTCATGACTTTCACATGAACATCTTGGAGATTGCCAACACCTCAGGAGCACTGGGAGAAAAAATGACAGAAGAAAAATTGGTGAGAAAGATTCTCAGATCCTTGCCTAAAAGATTTGCAATGAAGGTAACTGCCATAGAGGAAGCCCAGGACATCAGCAAGTTGAAAGTGGATGAACTAATTGGGTCTCTTCAGACTTTTGAGATGGGGATCACTGAAAATGGTGACAAGAAGAACAAGAGCATAGCACTTGTATCCAAAACTGATGTTGAAAACAAGGAGGATGAAGAAGAAAATATTTCAGAAGCTGTAGCCATGCTTGGAAGACAGTTTAACAAACTCATCAAAAGAATAGATCCAAAGTCAAGGTCTAATGTTCATAATATTCCCTCTGACATTGACAGTTCCAGCAGAAGACCAAGGTCAGAAGAGAAGGGAAATCAAGGCAGAGGTATTCAATGCCATGGTTGTGAAGGATATGGGCATATTCGAGCTGAATGTCCTACCTTTCTTAAGAAACAAAAGAAAGGAATGACTGTTACTTGGTCTGACTGTGATTCAGAAAGTAATTCTGAAGAAGAATCTGCCAAACTAGTTACTGCTCTAACTAGTGTTTGTACCTCTGAAAGTGACACTAGTGATAAAGAAGTGACATTTGAAGAACTGGCTGATACCTACAAGAAATTATGTATCAGAAGTGCTGAAGTCTGTGTGCAGAATGAGAAACAAGCAAAACTCATCATAAAGCTGGAGGCTGAAAAAAGGGCAGATCTTGAAACTATAAGTCATCTAGAAGGGGAAGTTCAATTGTTGAACTCACAACTGAACCAAATGACCAAATTTGTCAAGATGCTGACTAATGGAACAGATAAATTGGAAGAGATTCTTCAAGTTGGACAAAATGTGGGAAACAAATCTGGACTAGGATTTGTGGAAGCCAAGAAATCTAGTACAGACAAGAAGATCAGGCCTGTTAAACAAATGTCAAAGCAGATGTCTCAACACAACTCTCAACATCAGAAACAGAGATATATGAAGAAAAAGTACCAAAGATGGAGATGTCATCATTGTGGGAGATATGGCCACATAAAGCCCTTCTGCTTCAGATTGCATGGATACCCCAATCAAAACTCAGGTGTCAAACCTAAGTCTAAAAAGGTACCACATACTCCTCAATGGAAGAAAAAGGCTACTGCCTGATAGCCCATACTTCCCTGAGAGTGTTTGTAAAGGAAGGCTGGTACTTTGACAGTGGGTGTTCTAAACACATGACTGGAATAAAGAACATTCTCAATCATGTTAAACCTCACAACACTAGTTATGTGACCTTTGGAGATGGTGCTAAAGGTGAAATCAAAGGAGTTGGTAATTTGGACTGCCCTGAAGTTCCAAGTCTGAGTGAAGTCCTGCTGGTAAAAGGGCTGACTGCTAATCTCATTAGTATCAGTCAATTATGTGATCTAGGATTCAAGGTCAACTTCTCAAAATCTGAATGTCTAGTAATTAATGAAAAACTAGAAGTTGTAATGAAAGGAATCAGATCCAAAGATAACTGTTACCCGTGGCAGCCTGAGAACACTAATAACTCCACTATGTGTCCAATTACCAAAGAAGAAAAAGAGATGAAACTGTGGCACCATAAGCTTGGTCATCTTCACCTAAGAAGAATGAAAAGAGCTATCTTCATGGAAGCAGTCAGAAGGACTCCAAGACCACAGATTGATAAAAGAAGGGTTTGTGGTGAACTTCAAATTGAAAGGCTTGGTAAAAAGAGACATGTCTGTGATGTGATGAATAAACTTGAAGAAGGATGTGTTGTCAGAACCAGAAGTAATCATGACAAAGAATTTGGAAACAACAAGTCTAATAAATTCTGTTTTCCAAAAAAAATGAGTCATGAAGTCTCTTCTCCTATAACTCATCATCAAAATAGAGTTGACAAAAAGAAAAACAGGAACATACAGGAATCTGCCAGAGCTATGATTCATGTCAAAAGAATGCCTTCCCAACTCTGTGCTGAAATGGTTGCAGCTGGTAGTAATTGTTCTCAAAATATCTGGACAAAACAGATGCTCACTAAGTGTAATGTCTCACAAGATGTTGTGACATTGTATTGTGACAATCTGAATACAATCAATATTTCCATGAACCCTATTCAGCATATTAGGACCAAGCACATTGACTTTGTAGAGAAGAAGTCAATTAAACTGGAACATGGTATCATTAAGATTCAGCTGACTGATTCTTCTACCAAGGCTCTTGTTGAAAATAAACTTGAAAACTTGAGGGGCAGGTTGGGTATTTGCCAACATGAGAAATTATAGCAATTAATTTTGCTTAAAACAAGGGTTGAAGGAATTAATTTTGTTAAGTCTATTTTTAGTGGGTTAATCATATCTTTTCCCAATTCTTTCAAAATCTTTAAGAAGTTGAAAAGACTCTCTTTTGCCTCCTACCTCTCTCGACTTTGCAACCTGTTCCCTTCTCTCAATCAAAGTTTTTTCTCAAATTGCTACTGGTGCTCTAAGTCAATCAAAATGTCTCAAACATCATCTTCAACCAAGGCGACCTCTTCATCTTCATCATCTTCATCATCTGACCAAGACTCTCGAGAAATCACCACATGCATAAAATCTGAAGTTCTTGAGATCACTCCTCTCAGAGAGATGGCTACTGACCCCGCCAAAGTCAAAAAGCTGAGAACTAGACATGCAGGAAGAGCTCAAGATGCTGCCTCTGGTAATCCTTCTCATCCTTCTTCTTCTGTATCAAATAGAGAAGGATCAGTTCAAGTTCATCAAGCAATTGCTAGGCTAGTGACAAGTATACTAAGCAGAAACCAATCTGTACTGGGGATTTCTGTCCCTTTAAATCAATCAGGAAGCCCAAATGTGGATGTCTCTGAGAATGTTATGACACAAAATGACAACATTCAGAACCCTTCAAAAAAGACTGCTGATCAACCTATCATTGATGTGGATGAGGAATACTCAGACAATGATCTGATTGCCAATGTAAACCCTAGCATAGCTAGGAGAATGATGAAAAGGAAGAATAATCAGAATGCTGGAAAATGTTTGACAAAAGATAAACCTGCTAATAAGAAATCCAAGGCTGAAGGCATGGCTGGGGTAGAATCTGTGAAAACTGTTCAGTCCAAAGGGAAGGTGAAAGTCCAGGTGCATACTGATAGACAACCAATTACAAAGAAGAGAAAAGAACCTGAATCTTCTGATTCTGATGAGGAATCAGAGTTTGAGATTGATGCTGAAGAAATTCCTATCAGAAGGAAGCTCCCCTCCAGCAAAATTGCTAGAGTTCCTGAAGTCCCAACAGACAACATCTCTTTTCATCATCCTGACAATGCAAACAGATGGAAGTATGTTTGCTTGAAGAGAATAGCTTTAGAAAGAGAGCTAAACAATGATGCCATGGAGTGCAAGGACATCATGGACCTGATTAAGAATGCTGGACTGATGAAGACAGTGGTAAAATTTACCAAGTGTTATGAAAATCTGGTCAAGGAGTTCATTGTTATTTTGTCTAATGAGTGTGCTGATGGAAGGTCAGCTGACTTTGAAAGTGTCTTTGTTAGAGGAAGAAGGGTTAATTTCTCTCCATCAGAAATTAACAAATTTCTTGGAAGATCAAATGAGGATTGTCCTGATCTGAAAGTCACTGACAATGAAGTTTGTCAAACCATCACAGCAAGGCAAGTGAAGTGCTGGCCCTTGAAAGGCAAGCTGAATGCCAGCAAACTTAGCATGAAATTTGCCATCCTGCACAAGATTGGTGCAGCCAACTGGGTCCCTACAAACCATAAATCAACTATCTCCACAGGATTGGGGAGATTTATTTATGCTGTGGGAACCAAGACTGCTTTTGACTATGGCATGTATATTTTTGAACAAACTTTAAAACATGCTGGTAGTTATGCTGTCAAAGACCAATTGCCTTTCCCTCCCTCCTTTGTGGAATTATCCTTGCACAATACCCTGATATCCTGGTGGCAAGAGATACTGCTTGCAAAAGAGCTCCTGCCCTTGGGTTGCACTACAAACTGTTTCAGGGATCTCATGCTCCTGATATTGTCATAACATCAGCTGAGACATCGTCTGTGAAGACCCTGTCCAAAACATCTGATGTCATAGCTGTATTAAAAGAGACCTGCAAAGAACTGGAAGCTAGGAAAAAGACCCTAGAAAACCTAATTGCCAGGTTAGAAAAGGAGGAAGCTGAAGGAAACAGAAGGGAAGAGGGTGTAGAAGTTGAAGGTCATCTCAATACTGAAGAAACTAGCTCCTGAGTCTGATGACAATGCTTAAAGGTTGGTGGAGTTGCTGATTGGTGGAGTTGGTGCTGGTTCCTGGTAGAGTTTGGAAGTGTGTTCAGTTTTTAGTTGCTGCTCTTATTACTGTTTCTGGATGACTGTATAATTTTTATGAACATGTATCTTTGGCCCATTTGTGGCTAAAGAGGGGGAGATATATTTTGGTACTTAATTAGACATTCTATTTTTCTGCAGTCATTTCTTTCTGCTGCTATCTATCTCTGATTGCTTAGGGGCTTTAGCCAAAAATCTGCCAAAGGGGGAGTTTGTAGTTGTTTATGTATTGGCATGCATTTTTGGTAAAACCAGGTGTACGAATGTCATGACTGATGTCATAACATTCTAGTTTATTAGGTACAGATTTATTAGGTACCTTTGCAGAAAAATATTGTCATACAGGTACTGATGTTTATAAGTGTGTATCTGAGCATTTTGCAAAATGATCACATTTACCTAAATCAGTAGACAGGTTTTCAGATGTCATAACAGATGTTAAGACATCCTGTTCTGAACTAACAGGTATGCAGTTTGGTTAATTCTGAGTTTTTTCAGGAAAATGACTCAGTCTTTCCAGAACAGAATCCTGCATTTTCTTTGGGTTAACCTAGCTCAACCCCAACCTGGTTGATAAAGTCCTGTGACCTAGTCTTAAGGACAAACGGAATTAACCCTAACTTTTTGTGGAAACCCTAACTGAAGTTGCAGCTGCTATATATTCAACAGGGCTGCTGTTTTGAATGCAATCCCTTTTTGACAGAAGATCATTTAGAAGCTGTATAGTTTTTACTATTGTAATCCAAGCAATTATCATTGTGATAAGTGACTTGGAATAGGTTTTAATTGTAAGGGTTGTGTAACACTCAAAGCTTTGAAGTAAGAGTGTTTGTATGTCTCTTGACTAAAGCTGTGAAGCAAAGTCAAGTTAGGTTTGTATATCACTCAAAGCTGTGAAGCAAGAGTGTTTGTGTTGCTTGATTAAAAAGCTGTGAAGCATAATCAAGTGTATGTTTTGAAGAGTGTCTTCAACTATTCATTAGTCAAATTGTTTTATGTATCACTGCTGTGATTGAGGGGGAGTGAGTAGGAACTCAGGTTTAAGTTGTACTTAGATTGAAGTTGCATTGGGTAGGTCTTAAGTGAAGGAGATAAACTGGTTGGTTTATTCCTGAATTAATATCTCTTATAGTGGATTTCCTCCCTGGCTTGGTAGCCCCCAGAGTAGGTGTTGTTGCACACTGAACTGGGTAAACAATTGACTGTGTTCTTTACTGTTTTTGTATTTACTGTCTTATAGAAAGTCAGATACGGTGTCATAACATTGAACGTGACATTGAGTATCTGCAGCCAGAATTTCACCCCTAATGATGTAATAGTGTAGTAATTTTACTTTCCGCAATTTATTGCTTTCATATAAATGCTAGTAATTAGGGTTTGCATGGAAAGATAAAAATCAACAAGTAGATAACCCTAATCCAATATTAAATGCATGCAAATCAAACACACTATTCATACATGCACCCTTAGGGTAATTCCACTTGTTGCCTTGCAAAAATGGTCATGTTACACATGTGGGATGTCTTAGCAAAAACAATCAAAAATACAAGATCATAGTCCCTCGATGATGCTACAAATGTTGCCTTTCAAATGATCTTAGTCCCTCAAAGAGAAATGCTAAGATATCTCACAACATTGCTATCATGACTATACGATGACCCACGCCCGTCCCTTTACATTCAAAGATAAGGCTTCTTACCAATCAATGGTAAGATAGAAATATCAAAGGAAAGGAAGAAATGAACAAAAGACTTTTGAGTAGGTAGAAACTTTCTTAGTTGCTTGCTCACTTTCAAAACAAACATCCTTGCTCATTTTCAAAACAAACACCAAACACTTTCAAAAAACAAACTTTCAAAACATAAAATATTTTCAAAGGTCCAACACTTTGTATACGTTCTTACGAACGAGAACCATTACAAAGTTTGCCTAAATGAATGCGCCTTTTCAAAATACTTTTAAAAACCACCACAAAGCACATTTTAAAACAAAAGCAAGTGATCTAGTAAGCAACTAAGAGCCCATATGTAACTATGGATGAAAAGGGTTCTAACACCTTCCCTTTTCATAATCTACCCCTCGAACTCAAGAAATAATCTCAAAGGTATTTCCTGTTCTTTTCCACCTTTCCTTTTGGATAAAAGAAAAGTCGGTGGTGACTCTTGCTAACCGCAACATTTGCGATCAAACGCAAAAAATCCCAAGTCAGTTCTCCCATTGTATTACACATGGTATTAGGTACGTGTCAGATAAGCTCGGTTACATCTGCGACTATCATGGGCAATCTTTCCATTTGCTCAAGAAGGTCACCCATGTTATGCTCATTTCTATTAGTATAATCTAGCTGATGATCTCTAATCTCGTTGATGGTAACTCTCATCTTCTTCTGTTGGATCTGTATAATCCTAAGTATCACATCACGCTCCACATCCATATCATTTCGATGTATCATTTCACTCATGATGTCATCAAGAGTTGTTCTCATCGAGGTGTAGTCATACTCGGCATGGGACTACTGTCCGACTTAGGTACTTGCAAAAGAGTCAGTAAAAGTATGTGCGATGTGTGCACGAGTACTAGTCTCAGGAGCATCTCGCTCCATAGGGAAAACCCTAGTATTAGAAGCAGGGTCAGGGGCGTTAACATCATAAAGCCAGTTATCCTCGACTCGCACATTAGTATGATTAACGAAAGGCAAATTAATGCTCCTAACCTCTCGGTTACTAACCACCAGATAATACTTGCCATCAAGTTTATTCTTAATCGGGCGCATGTTACGAAAATAATCTAAATCTATAAACAGTGTCTCAAGTGGCTCAAGTGCAACCAACTTTGTGCTTAAGTTTAATGTAAGGGCTATAGATGTAATCACCCCTCCAACACAAATAGAACCTCCTAATCTACCACTAGCAGACTGAAGGTGGTCTAAAAGGAATGGTGTTGGGTTAAATTTTGTTTTAGATAGTACACAGTAGATAAGGAGAGATCCTTAGAGTTCATATTTCCAGTGTTTTCCCGACCGAAGATGGTGTTGGCTAAAATACGGTGCAAGTACCTAATGGTTGAATTCTGGATAGCAGAAGCCTTAAGACCTTCCCAACCAGTGGTGGTTTTGCCAGTGAGTTATTCCCCAAAACCGAAAACATCAGATTGCCACTCTCCTTTTAGAGGGGATTCACATGCGAACCCGTTTCCGTGAGAAACTGAAAGATGTTGCCCATTTGGTCTTGGCTATAAGTGTAACATCGACCAAACATTCTAAAGTAACAGTTCCTACAGTGCAAGAGGTTGTTATAGGGGTGGAGTATTGAAAAGAGCTCAGAAATTCATAGGTAAGCCTAGTGTAAGTCGGGCTAGTCAAAGAATAAAAGTAGGACACACCTAGGTTATTATGCATCCAATGAACATTGTCGAGTAACCCTAGTGCACGAGAGCATCATTGTCACGATACCTTGTGGCCAAGACAGTCCTCTTGCAAAGCTTGTGATAACTAGCCCTTTGATTTGCACCATTAATCCCCTCGCGAAAGTGATACCCATGTAATTGATTTGTCTAGCCACTCTTGGAGGCATGATGAAGTTTGGATAAAGAATAGGAAATATGAAGGTTTGGGTATGGAGATTATAAGAATAGAGGAATGGTGTGATGGTGGTAGAAAAGAGAAAATGATGGTGATTTATAGTGATTAGGGAGAAGTTGGATGGTTGGGGTTATGATGGAAGTTAATAAAGGCTAATGTGGGTGTGTTGTACCCCAAAATTTTCCCTCTCTATTCTGAAGACATTTCTCATAAAAGATCTCAAATGCTCAAGAAGTTCCAAGAGTTTGATTAGATAAGATCACCTCCTAAACATTGAGCCTCCAAATTAGGTTTTTTTTCTCAAGGACAATTGGACTTTTGATTCCTCAAATGACTTTCATGGCTAATTATGGTCTCTAAGATTGCTCATACCAAGTTTCATGTCTTGCACCACAAATTTGCTCAGTCAATTGCCTAGATGACTGAAAATCAACTGTATTGGGTAAAAAGTCAATTATGGTCAATATACAGTCAAAATTCATAATTTTTGGCCAACATCAACATTTTGAAGTCATATCCATCAATTGATCAAGTGTTGATCACAATTCCTCAAGAAAATCACTCAAATCATTAAAGGGGCAAAATGGTCAAAATTAGGGTTTTGATTGAGAATGACTGATCATTAACTTTTAACTTAGTACATGACCTAATGGCTTGAAGCATAATATTATTGATTAAAACACAATACCTTGACCTAATTTCATGGCTCAAATCACTTCTCAAGATCATTTGATTGATAGTTGAAATTTGATCAACTAATGAAAAGTCAACTGATACACAAAAAGTCAAACTTTGACCTTTTTTATCAACATTGAATTTCAAAAATCAAGATTCATCAAGATATTCAAAAATATCAACATTGATAATCAAGAATCAAGAAATTCAAAAAGTCAATAAAAACGTCAAGATTTCTAAGACTTAGAAAATTTCTAAGTGCTTTTATACTTGGTAAATTCATTACTTCATGACAATTTTTCACCAAGATACAAGATAATTCAAGGAAAACTTTCAACGTGAAAGTTGTAGATCTTGATGAACTCTACAACTTTGCATTAGAGGGTAGATATCCAAATAATTCTTATATTTGAAGATATAAGGCCATGAAGTCATGACATTTTTCATAAAACACTTAGAGAAATTTTTAACTAGCTTAGGCAGATTTTTTACCTATCTTCTTGACCAATTTTCACCTAGTTCCAATTTTATTTTGTCAAAATGGTAAACATGATGGTTGTAGACAATGTTTCAAGATTTCCAAAATTTCCAAGAACTTGAAGAGATCATTTTTGAGTTAGGAGAATCAAAGAGAATAAGTTGAGCACCCATTCTTACATTTCAAGCCATTTTCATGAAGAACACTTGATCAAATCTCAAACCTATCCTGCATAATCTTGCTTTGCAGGCTTCTAACTTGTAAACCACTCCATAATTAATTGTTTACATATTTTATTGAGCCATTATAAAAATGATTGAGCCATTGTCCAAACCAATTTTCCATTTATAGCACAAAGTTACCATTCCATTCTTGTAAAGTTGTTTAATCACAAAGTTAACTTGTATTGAGCCTCTAACTTGCTCCCTCTGTACACACTCAACATACAAAGTCAGATAAACATGTTTAAAGCTTCTAACCACTCTAGATAGCCTTGTACCATTCCTTGGAACAATGTTTGTCAAAGCTTGCTTTAAAAACAAGTCATGTAACCATAACCCTACAACTTGAAAACCTGATGTTATCTTTCCTTAAATCTTTTCCTATAAATAGAGGCATTATTTACAAGTCAAGACACGAATTCATAAGCCTTATAACCCCCTCAAACTCTCTACAGTCAGAATTGGCATAAAACTTCATTTTGTTGCAAGTTCTGACCATAAACCTCCAACTTCAAATTCCATCGTGCGTTTTCATTTCTAATATATCATAAAGCTTTTATATCACATATTTAAGCTATCCAAATACATGCAACACAACTGTAACATTATCTTCCATAACCAAAAATAGTAACTTGCACATTCACTTCTCCAAAACAACACAACCACTCTCAATCCAAATTAAGCATTACATTAGCTTCCTAGAGGTCCAGTGAAGCTATTAAGATCATCACAACACTTCCAGGAGTGCTAAAACTCAGAACACTATTTCCATTTTCAAGGTAAGTTTTGTGAACTTTCAAATCCTTATACAAGCATCATTTGCCTTTGATTTTAAAAGATAAAAGGTATACATCATAGCCCTGAAGCTAACTATGCTCTTAAATTTCATTTATGTTGCCTGAGCATAGAGAATTTTGAAGTTGAACTTACAGAAAAAATTAGGTTTAATTTGGTACCAGATAAAATTCATGCTTATCTTTGATTGTTAGCTTAAGGGATTTACATATCTGGAATCATGGTTAAATTTCAAGTAACTTTCATGTTTACATTTTCCAACTTGGTTGAGAAATGAGCAAGTTACAAAATTCAAAAATAGTGTTCATGACTTCTAGCGCGAGGAAGAAGAAGATGACACATTCAGGACTTGGTTTATTTTAAATTCATTGCAACATGTTTCATAACTGGATGTACAAGCCACCCCAGTGGCAGAGTGCGCGCGTATAAGGCATTGGTATGGAGGGACCTGGGTTCGAGCCCCAATGGTACCCTTTTGCTTTTCACTATTTTTCTTATTTCAGATTCTGTTCAATCCAAGCATGTGCGCGCACCATGCGCCTCTCATCCACACCATTTGATCGTTGGGCCATCAAATCCAGCGCTCTATAATGCAAGACCATAATACACTTTTAAGAGCTGGCTATATTAAATCAGAAACAAGGCGCCTGAGCCTTTTGACTTGGGCCTTTTCCTTTTTATTTTTGCTTCATCTCACCCCCTTTTTGCTTTATAACACACTGGCCCATCTTTAATTTTTATTTTATTTTCTGAACTAAACAAAAACACACATTTGGGCATAGCGCCCTTTTTGCTACTTTTAACTCCTATATTTCATTTTTTAACCCCTCTAGTCCAATATTTTCTCATATCCTTTATATTTTCTATACTTTATTTATTTATTTATTTTTATTTAAAACTATTATACAAAAACATATTTTCTTAGTTAAATTAATTAAAAAAACATTATTTTATTTTTTGTTGATATTTAGAATTAAAATTTATTATTTTTTCTACACTATAAAATACTTTTTTTTGTCATTAATATTCAAATTATTTTACAAGCAAATAATTAAATTTAGATTTCATTTTCTCCTCAATTAAATTAATTTTGGGTTTTGTTATTTTATTTTTCTTTTAAAATTGATTAAGTTAATTAACATAGATTTTAGGTTTTTATCTTGTAATTAAAATTAATTAGTTCAATTAGGTTAATCTCTAAACCTTTTCATCAAAAAACCCTAAAGAGACAATTTCTTTCTTCCTCTTTACATGTTGTGCATAATTATTGTTGTAATTCATATTTAATGGTTTGTAACAGTAATTAGGGTTATATTGTTTTCCTCCCCTCATTTGTAAATTGTACCCCCCATTCCCAAAGCATTGTAATAGTGTAGGATATTTAAATTTCCCAATTTATCGCTTTCCTTATTATTGCTAGTAATTAGGGTTTGCATGACAAGATTCAAAAGTCAAACATTAGACAACCCTTAAAGATAAAATAATTGAAAACAATACACTTTGCACACTCACACCTCTAGGATAACCTCACTTGTTGCCTCGGATAAAAATAGTCATGTCCCTCGAACATGAGATTTTTTAGCAAAAGACCCTCGATTACAAGATCATAGTCCCTTGATGACCCTTCAAATATTGCCTTTAGTAAATGATCTTAGTCCCTTACAAAAAATTGCTAAAGCATCTCACAAGTTGCCTTCTATGATTGTACGACGACCCACGCCCGTCCCTCACATCTAATGATATGGCTCATTACCAATCAATGGTAGATAAGCATTACCTAAAGGAGAAGGAAAAGAACAAAGACTTTTTAAGTAGGTAGATTACTTGTAATTGCTTGCTCACAAACAAAACCATTTTCACACTTCACATTTTCAAAACACTTTTTAAAACAAACATTTCATATACATTCTCAAAGATGCGAGAATCATTACAAAATTACCTTACATCTTCAAAACATCTTTCAAACACTCATTTTCAAACAAAATATTTTCAAAACCAACACTTTATATACATTCTCAACGATACGAGAATCATTGCAAAGTTTTCCAAATAAATGTGTTTTCAAAATATTTTCAAACTAACACAAACACAAAACATTTTAAAGTGATCAAGCAATTAAGAGCACGTAGATAACTACAGATGGAAAGGGTGCTAACACCTTCCCTTTTCATAACCTACCCCTCAAACTCAAGAAAATTCTCAAAAGGTCTTTCCTGTTATTTTCACCCTTTCCTTTATTTGGATAAAAGAAAAGTCGACAGTGACTCTTGTTATCCGCAACATTTATGATAAAACGCAAAAAAAACCCAAGTCAGTTCTCCCACCGTATGATAGAACTGGAGACTCGGCTTGGGAAATTATAAACTAAAAGCAGGGTTACCTTAAGAGTTATATCACCTTTATTTGCTCTATTTTCCTTATTTGCTTTACATTTATGGGTAATACTTGGGTTTATTACTTGTAAAGATCCTATACTTGGATCTGGGGCATATTAGGTAAGTAGCAATAGATCGTGGAAACTGTACGGTGTAGACCGATATGGTTGAAGCGATGGCTACGTTAGTGTGACACATTTGTTGGTACCGGTGTCCCTTGTGTTGAATCAAGGAGAATATGGGGCCGTTGTGTGGTGTCATGAAGCACTAAATGATCGTAGAACCTTAGTTGAACAACTTGGACATTAGAAAGTAGTGAGATAGCTGGCGTTGGTGCAAAAATGAAGATTGGTTGATACTTGATACTACACTCATTGAGATCATACTTTCGGGATATTTTGGCTGCAAGAAATGATTGATTATGCTGAAACAATGCCCGATGAAGGAATATCAAATATTCCTTAGAACCCGATTACTTCTTTTAGGACAGGTTGAACCAACTAAACTTCAAGAGGGTACTTACCTATAAACCTTATGCAAGCCTAAACCTAAGGTCACTGTGTGCTTTCTTTCTGATTAATTATTCATGACATCATAAACATCATGACATCATGCCATAGCTTTCCCACTAACCATTTCAAGGATCTAGTAATTTATCTTTGTTCTATTTTGTAGGATATGGCTTCCGCTCATAGAAATACCATCCGAGTTAGCTTTATAAAAGTGCCTCCTCAACTCAAAGAGTTAGAATCAAGGGTTCCTAAATATATGGTCAACTTCTTTGTTTGGCTACCTCAAGCCTTCAAGAAGAAATGATGTGTGTGCTCTTTCAGTTCTTTGATCCCATGTATCATTGCTTCACCTTTCCCGATAACCAATTGGTTCCCACATTGGAAGAATTATCTCAACTATTAGGAGTGCATGTGCTTGAACAAATACCATTCACCGGTTCATAGGAAACTCCAAAGCTTGAAGTTATTGCCAACGCCTTGAATTTGAAGAGATTCGACATTGTAGCTAATTGGGAAACAAGGAGTGGAGTCGAGGGTTTTCTAGCCAAGTTCCTGATAGAGAAGTGTTAGAACAAGTTTAATTTTACAACCCTTGTAAGAGTTTTGATGATAACAAAAGCAAAGAACATTTATGCTCCCTAAAATAATATTCTGTTTTGTAGAGAAGTTCTAATGGAAGAATATCAGAAGATAAGTTACAAAGTTGTTTCTGTTGTGATTATGAACATCTCTCAAAACGTTTTGATGAAAGAAGATCAGAAGATGAACTGAAATGATGTTTTAACTCTGATTATAAAACTCTTTGAAAAAAGTTCTAACGCTGCAAACAGGATTTCATGGCTCTAATCTCCAAAGTTCTGAAGCAAGAAACAACGAATAATTGAATTATCTGAAGCGTTATAAATCAAATATTTCCATTTTAAGAGTAAAGGCTGGAAGGGAACAAGGATCTTTATTTTTGGAAAGCACCTTAATTGTCATTGATCAAGTTTCCAAATGGTCATCCATTCTTCTCCTATTTAAACAAGCCTTGAGGATAAATCGTTCATGATTTATACACACACAACAACGTTGCTATCATCTTTCATCCTCAAACGTTCAACATTCAAATTTTGTGTAAAACATCACTGTCGTGTGATACTGTTTAATTAGAAACACTATTGTACACTTTTATTGATACATTGTTTAGAGACATTCCTTGAGAAAAACTGGGTTGTTGTTACACTCAAGAAGACTTTGGCAGTTGTCAAAGTAGATTTGTAATCAAGATTGATTAGTGGATTAAGACCTCGTTGAGAGAGGCGAAATCACCTTGGTGGGTGGACTATAGTAGTTTGAGTTCAAACGGACCAGGATAACCAACTTGTTCTTTACTTTCAGTTTTAAAAATCCAAATTCAAACCCCCCTTTCTTGTTTTTTTCCATTCTTCAATTGGCATCAGAGCGCCTGGTTCTGAGTTCAAGCACTTAACCGTGTTAGTAAAAGATTTAAGCTATGGAAAACACTATGGTGGGGCCAAGTCAGAACATCAACAATGACTACCATGATGAGAAAGACATAATCAGAGGCAAACCTCCAATGTTTGATGGAGAGAACTTTGACTACTAGAAAGACATAATTGAAAGTTTCTTTCTGGCTCATGACGCTGATCTCTGAGATATGGTGATTGATGGGTACATGCATCCTGTTGATGAAAGTGGTTAGAACATTGACAGAAAAAGAATGTAAGATCATCAAAAGCGAGACTTCAGAAATCATCACAAGGACATAACTATTCTCTTGAGTGCCATCTCATACTCAAAGTATGAGAAGATCACAAACAGAGAGACATCAAAGCACATGTTTGATTCCTTGAGAATGACGCATGAAGGAAACACGCAATTCAAAGAAACCAAAGCCCTTGCGCTCATTCAGAAATATGAAGCCTTCAAAATGGAAGAAGATGAAACCATTGAAATAATGTTCTCAAGATTTCAAATTCTGGTTGTTGGGCTAAAAGTTTTGGACAAAGGGTACTCAACTGCTGATCAAGTAAAGAAGATCATCAGAAGTTTACCAAAGAAATTGAGACCCATGGTCACTGCTCTCGAACTAGCAAAAGATCTGAATAAAATATCTTTAGAAGAACTTGTCAGCTCTCTCAAAAGTCATGAGATAGAGTTAGAAGATGATGAGACCCATAAGCAAGGTAAGCCTTTAGCTCTTAAATCTAACAAAAAATATGATTCTAAAGTTTTGCAGGCAATATAAGAAAACTCTGGTGGTTCCTCATCAGAAGAAAATGAATTATCCCTTCTCTCCAGAAGAGTCAATCAGATGCGGAAGCACAAGCAAAGGAAGTTCAAAAATTCTAGACGAATAGGGAATCAGTCTTAATCATCATCTAGATACAGAAAGTCTGAACCATCTTCTGAATACAGAAAGTCAAGAAACAGAGACATTGTCTGCAACGAATGCAATGAACAAGGGCACTACAAAAGCGACTGTCCAAAGCTTCAGAAGGAGAAAACTAAAAAGAAGTTTGTTAAGGAGAAGAAGAAAAGTCTCATGGAAACATGGGATGACTCAGACTCTTCAGAAGCATACACTGAATTAAAATATGAAAGAGCCAACATTGCCCTGATGGCCAACATATTAGAAGATCATGAATCATCTCGATCAGAATCAGACTCAGAGGCAGAAGATGTATTTTCTAACTTTTCTAGATCTCAATTAGAAGAGAGTCTGTTAGAAATTCTAGAAAGGTATCAGAAACTTTGAGTCATAAATAAGAACCTGAAAAAGGATCTAGTTTTTGACTCTGAAGAAACTAAGAATCGGAGATTAGAAAACTCTGAGATGAAAGAAAAAATTTCAAAACTTGAAAATGAATTACAAAATACTCAGAAGGAAACTATCTCAGAAGTTCCTAGTAACCCTGATAAGATCATAAAGGAATATGATCACAACTTTCAGAAATTCCTTGCTAAAAACATAGATAGAAGTAAGATGGCTTTAATGATATTTGAAGTTAGCAGAAATGACAGGAAAGGTATAGGATACAAAGGTAAAGTATCCCAACCTAAGAAAGTTAAGTATTTAGTTATTAAACACACTCCTCTAAATTCTCACTTTACCTATGGACACACACATGATTTAAAGTATACTAGTAATGATTTCTCTGCTAAACCAAAATTCAAACAAAATTTTGGTAACTCTAACAAACAAGTACCCAAAAAGATATGGGTACCTAAGGATAAAAATGTCTATGTTGAAAATATCTTTGACAACAAGACTGAAACACCAATCCTGATACCTGGACTCTGGATGCTCTCGACACATGTAGGGAAGAAAGCATATGTTCCAAAGCCTGAAGCTTAAATCTGGTGGCTACGTAGGTTTCAGAGGCAATCAGAAGGGAAAGATCATTGGATCTGGAAAAATGGGTAACAATAATCTTCCCTCTATTACTAATGTTCTGTTAGTAGATGGATTAATGCATAACTTGTTATCCATAAGTCAATTAAGTGATAAAAATTATGATATAATCTTTAATCAAAAGTCCTGTAAAGTAGTTAGTCAGAAAGACAGATATATCCTCTTTAATGGAAAGAGAAAGAACAACATTTACAAAATAAAACTTTCTGAACTGAAAAGTCAGAATGTACAATGCCTACTGCCTGTTAACAATGAGCAATGGGTCTGGCACAGAAGATTGGGGAATGTTAGTATGAGAAGAATATCTCAGACTAATAAACTCAATCTGATCAGAGGACTTCCTAACCTGAATTTCAGCTCAGATGTTTTGTGTGAAGCATGTCAGAAAGGAAAGTTTGCAAAACCCTCTTTTAAAGCAAAAAATGTTATTTCTACCTCTAGACCATTATAACTTCTGCATATAAATCTATTTGGACCAGTGAAAAATGCATCCATTAGTGGCAAGAAGTATGGATTAGTGATCGTAGATGACTATAGAAGATAGACATGGGTAAAGTTCTTAAGACACAAGGACGAGTCACACTCTGTGTGCTTTGCCTTATGTAACCAAGTCCAAACCGAAAAAGATCTTAGAATTATTAAAGTCAGAAGTGATCATGGTGGAGAATTTGAAAACAAAAATTTTGAACTATTTTTTAATGAGAATGGCATCTCTCCTAATTTATCTTGTCCTAGAACTCCTCAACAAAATGGAGTTGTAGAAAGAAAGAACAGAACTTTACAAAAAGTGGCCAGAACCATGATCAACGAGACTAACATTGCTAAGAACTTCTGGGAAGAAGCAATTAACACAGCGTGTTACATTCAGAATAGAATCTCCATAAGACCTATTCTGGACAAGACCCCATATGAATTATGGAAGAACAGAAAGCCCAACATCTTGTATTTCCATCCATTTGGATGTATTTGTTTTATTCTTAATACTAAAGAACATCTGGACAAGTTTGACTCTAAAGCACAAAGGTGTATTATGTTAGGATACTCTGAACGCTCAAGAGGCTATATAGTATACAACACAGAAACACAGATTATAGAAGAGTCAATCAGTGTTAGATTTGATGATAAGCTTAGCTCTCAAAAGTCAAAGCAAGATAAATCTTTTGCAGATACATAAGTCCAATTTACAGTTACTGAAGACATTGCATCAGAAGTTTCTCACAAAGAATAACAGACAACACCAGAAGAAGATGTCACAAATATCAGAGCAACATTTGTCATCCTCTCACAAGCGTTCTTCTAAGGCTGAACACACATTCAAACTCTGAAGGGACTAAAGCTTTGATTGGATGCATTGAGACTCATGTTGTATTGGTAATTATTCTATATCTCCATGCCATATCCCTATTTTCAGGAATCATTAATGCTATGTAATCATTATTTCTTTTCTCTTTTCTTGCTAATTAAGTTTCCAATTTTCTTATAAATGCACCATTCACTTTCACTTTTTCACTCTCACTTCTTCTCGCTACTATTTTCTCTCTACTTTTTGTGTGCAAAATTTTCTTTCAAAAACCTTCAACGAGTCTATGTGAACAATGGCTTCATCTTCAAGCGCTCAAAGCTCTAATGTTTTCCTGGATCATCTTCTTCAACAACAAAAAGATATGAAGAACTATCAAGAACTCTACTGACTCCCATTGATTCACTAGAAGTTCTTTGTGAACTCATTATAAACTTTGATAGTATGAAGGAAAACGACTACATTCTTACACAGGATGTTGAATTCCAAGGGTGGACCAAATATTTTGATCATCTACTGGGTCCAGTTTTTCCAAGATTGGTTAAACAGTTATGGATTCACGCTACCACATCAAACCATCAAGTTACTTCTTATGTGATGGGGAAGAAGGTAGCAACTTCTGAAGATCTTATTGCAAGGTTGATAGGTCATGACGGCGGAGGCATTCATTGCAGCGACATGGTAGAAAAATGCTCTGACCTAACATAAATCTCAAAGGAGATTTTTACTTCTGGATAGCCATCAAACAAATTTAAATATCTGAAGGACTACTTCAGAATTTGGTCAAAAATAATCTTGGGCTGCATCAACTACAGAAAGCCCACAAGCTCTCCTGATTATATCAACATTGACCAACAATTTCTACTGTAGTTCATTGCAACCAAGGCAAAGATAAATCCTCTTCATCTGCTATTTAATCATCTGAAGACAAGTGTTAAAGAGACTAGATACCTCTGGGTAGGCTGATATCAGATATTCTAACTAAAAACGAATTGGTAGAATATCTGACTGAAGCTCAGCAGGTCAGTACTCTGGAAGCATGTGTTGGAAAACCTTTGAATGCGAAGAATATGAAGAAGATAAAATCATTGAAACCATTAAGAAGGATTCAACTGTTGCAACCAAGGAAGTAATTACAATAAGAAGATTTCCTCTGAAGGATTTCCCTCTGTTCTCTCAAACAGATGCATCTCCAAAAATTATTGTCAGATATTTGGAAGCTTGCAAAATGGATGGGACTTTTCCAAAAGTAAACATTAGTGATTTACGACAACAGGCTCCAGAAGTTATTCTCAAGAAATCAAGGAAAAGGAAAGCTGTAGGAGAAGGATATTCTCAGAAGGTTCCAAAAGCTACTAGAAAGAAAGGTAAACCTTCTTTTATTTCTGTTGTAGAATCAGTGCTTTTACCAACATCTGAAACCCCCATCCTCTAC
Source organism: Vicia faba (assembly GCA_948472305.1). Classification (NCBI taxonomy): domain Eukaryota; kingdom Viridiplantae; phylum Streptophyta; class Magnoliopsida; order Fabales; family Fabaceae; genus Vicia; species Vicia faba. The sequence continues at coordinate 574,238,452 of OX451738.1, forward strand.
AAAACCAACAGAAGACCCTTCACCACAAACCTTTGATGATTTTGATATAGAGTTTGACCCCTCACTCACCCTGGAAAACATTTTGGAAGAACCATATTCTACTACATAACATCTTGACCAAAATCAGCCAAAACTTGCTCAAGTTCTTTCTGATATTGATCAATTTGATCTAGTGTTCCAAGACTCCCAACCAGAAAATCCAAACTCTCAAGCTCCCAACTCTGAAAATCCAAACTTTCACGCTCCCCAACCAGAAAATCCAAATATTGACTCTGATACCACTTCACCCATTCCTAGAATAACAGAATGTCTCATGGTTCAACAACATCTATCAATCCACGACATTCCACAAATTCCATCTCCTTACCATTCGACTCCACCAAACACACCTCCCTCATCCATTATCATTTCTGATTATCCCTCTCCTATCAACCCTCCAGAAGATCACCTATGAATTGTAATAGACTTAGAGCGCTGGATAACCTTGCCTCTAGCTCTCACAAAATTGCTATCCCAAAACCAAAACCAATTATCACCAAGGTAGATGTTGGTAGAAATTTACTGATTTTTGAAACAAAGATAATTGAATGGGTTAACTCTTTGAAGCTAGCCTGCTTAGAAAATATGAATTCTGCTACTTCTGATTCTCAATAGAACCAGTTCAGAAAATGGTTCAACTCTGAATCCCAGAAACTCAAGGAGTTAAGCTATGATGTGGCCCAACAGAACTTCTGTGATCAGCTGAATGTTTTCAAGGATCAAGTTCTGCGCCATTGGGAAAAGAAACCTATTCTTCTGCTGGACAATGCCCCCTGGGAAGATCGCCAGCCTTCAAAAGTTAATGAACCATGCTCTGATAATCTTCCTATGGTTATAGTTCAAGACAAAGGAAAATAAATTGAAGAAGCTACTGAGTTAGAATCTGTCGCAGCCTGCTCTGAAAAGGTGGAACCTTCTGATGATATACCTTCTTCATCTCTAGTTATGCAAACTCTGGAGGAGCTGAAGAAAGAAAATGTAGTGATCAAGGAGAGATTAGACAAGCAAGATGACACATGCAAGGAAATCAAAGGAATGCTGGGAAAACAAGAAGAGTCAAACACACAGATTAAGAGCTTGTTGGAAGCCCTGTTCACACGACTTCCTCCACCTCAACCTTAGTTTTTGAAAATTGTTTTCTGTAATGTGTTCAATATTTTTGTGTTGTTTGCTTCTGAATATGTTTTTGCAATCCTTTTTAATACAACTCTACTTTTATTGCTTAAACATGTTTATATTGCTTTTTGATGCTTGACAAAAAGGGGGGAGAACATAAGATATTTCTAATAACAATATCAAGACACAGCCTCAAACATTTTATATATCATAACTTCTCGTTTCTTGCTCTGAAAGTAAAATAAGAATAAAACTCTGGTAAAGACAGAAGTAGATGCATCAAAAGATCAATCAAAAGCTCTGATCAAAATAAACTTTAGTGAAGTATTTTCTCTATCTGAGTATTCAACTCATGGGGAGATCTTAAAATACTTTATGTTCTGTCTGTTTTTATTGAAATATTCTAGTTTTTGTCATCATCAAAAAGGGGGAGATTGTTAGAACATAGTTTGATTCTACAACCCTTGTAAGAGTTTTGATGATAACAAAAGTAAAGAACATTTATGCTCCCTAAAATAATATTTTGTTTTGTAGAGAAGTTCTGATGGAAGAAGATCAGAAGATAAGTTACAAAGCTGTTTTTGCTGTGATTGTAAACATCTCTTAAAAAGTTCTGATGAAAGAAGATCAGAAGATGCACTAAAACGATGTTTCAACTCTGATTATAAAACTTTTTGAAAGAAGTTCTAACGCTGCAAACATGATTTCATGGCTCTAATCTCCAAAGTTCTGAAGCAAGCAGCAACAGATACTTCAATGTTCTGAAGCGTTACAAATCAAATATTTCCATTTCAAGAGTAACTGCTGGAAGGGAACAAGGATCTTTATTTTTGGAAAGCGCCTTAATTGTCATTGATCAAGTTTCCAAATGATCATCCATTCTTCACCTATTTAAACAAGCCTTGAGGATAAATCATTCACGATTTACACACACACAACAACGCTGCTATCATCTTTCATCCTCAAATGTTCAACATTAAAATTTTATGTAAAACATCACTGTCGTATGATACTGTTTAATTAGAAACACTAATGTACACTTTTATTGATACATTGTTTAGAGATATTCCTTGTGAAAAATCGGGTTGTGGTTAAACTCAAGAAGACTTTGGCAGTTGTCAAAGTATATTTGTAATCAAGATTGATTAGTGGATTAAGACCTCATTGAGAGAGGCGAAATCACCTTAGTGGGTGGACTGAAGTAGTTTGAGTTCAAACGAACCAAGATAACCAACTTATTCTTTACTTTCAGTTTTAAAAATCTCAATTCAAACCCCACTTTCTTCTGTTTTTCCATTCTTTAAGAAGGCTCGACTATTTTGGGAAGATATGGATTTTCAAGCTTTTAAAGATGTCTTGGCTCTTATAATATATGGTTTGGTTTTGTTCCCTAATATGGACCAACTCATAGATGAGAATGTTGTCAAGATTTTTGTTTCTCGTAACCCCAAGCCTACTTTGCTTGGATACATTCTACATTGTCTTCACATTCGCACTATGAGGAAGCAAGGAGCTCTTATGTGTTGCATACCGTTGCTGTCTAGGTGGTTTATTTTGCACCTTCCACGATCAGTATTGAAGAATGAACAAGGCTTGATGTGGTCTCAAAGGTTGATGTCACTTGCTCATTCGGATATTCGTTGGTGTTCCTAATCTCTAGAGGACATTACTATTATTGATCGTTGTGGGGAGTTACCTAATGTTCCACTCTTGGGAATTAAGGGAGGTATTACTTATAACCCTTCACTAGCTCTATGCCAATTTGGGGCATTGTGAACAAGGTTGATAGCAAGACTCTGGGGCATAAGAATTCCATTCCTTTGGAGCCTTATCTCAAATGGGTGCGAGCTCGCGCTCAGAGCCTCATGATGCCATATCCTGCCATCCTACCAATAGTTGTGGAGCCCGTTGCCGAGGGAGAAATTTCTTATACTATTCTCCATTCGGATATTCCTACCGACCTCAAAGAATTGCATAGATCATGGATTCAACTCAAGGGGGAACGATACACCTTTGAAGCTCGATTCTACGCAAACGAGAAGAAAGTGTTGGAGCTTACAAGGCAACTTCACAAGGAGAAAAGCCTGAATGCCTACATTGCACCAAAGAGGAAGCGCCCGTGGGAGACTTGAGTCTTTTGTTTTAGGAGTCTATTATGTTGTCTCCTTGAGACCTTTTTGCTTTTTCATTGTAATCCTAAGGGGCAATTGTAACTCTTTGAACTTATTAATACAATTGTTGCATTTGTTTCTTTTTTGGCTAGAAAATTTAAATCTCTTAAGGTCCTTTGAAACATTGCATCCACATAGCATGCATCATATCATAAGCAAGTTTTCCGATACAAGTTTCCTCATCTTTTTTACTGTTTATTTCAGTATAAGATGGCTCTAGAGAAAACCGTCAAAGACCTGCAAACTCAATACGCACAGTTCTAAGAGACTCTCCTCAACCTAGACAAAGGTCAACAAGAAATGATGACACTCCTTGCCACCAAGAAGAAGACCAAAAAGAGGGCTGTTATTATCAACATGGGAAGAAGGTTCAAGGGGCCTGCCCGACTGGCTCAAATAGAAGAGGCTTCTTCTGAGGAAGAAGACAATCAAGACAATGAAGTTAGAAGCATTAGATTTAGGGGTGGAAATAACCAAATTACTAAGGACAAAGAGTATTCTGAAGAGCAGTATCCACCAGCGGATGAGAAATACAAACAGCTAGAAGACTGACTTAAGGCTGTAGAGATCTAAACAGTGTCTGGTTTGGACTTTGGAAACTTAGGTCTGGTCCCTGGGGTGGTCATTCCCCATAAATTTAAAGTTCCTATTTTTTCCAAATACGATGGGGTCTCCTGTCCAAAGATGCATCTGAGGTCTTATGTCTGCAAGATTCAACTGCACACTGTTGATAGAAAGTTATGGGTGCACTTCTTCTAAGAAAGCTTATCTGGAACATAGTTGGAATAGTTCTATCAACTTGAGGGGACTAATATCCACACTTGGGAGGATCTAGTTGCTGCCTTCTACAAACAATACCAATAAAACGTTGATCTTGCACCAACTCGCGTGCAGTTGTATAATATGACTATGGGTCCAAATGAAGGTTTCAAAGAGTATGCTCAAAAGTGGAGGGACCTGGATGGAAAAGTGTAACCCCCATTGACTGATAGAGAATTAGTAGACATGTTTATGGGCACCTTGACTGGTCCATTCTTTAATATGTTGATTGGGAGTTCTTCGTCAGGATTTACTCAGTTGGTTATGACTAGTGAACGAGTTCAAAGTGGAATCAAAAGCAGAAAGATCCCCATGGCCTCAACCTCTAATGCTCTAAAGAAACCATTTATTGGAAAGAAAGATACTAATGTTGTTTATGGACAAAGGATCCGTGTCAAGAATGATTGTCATCAATCAGTGAGAGCTGTATTAATTTCAAACCCGACCCCAGTTCAACGACCACAACAATCAAACAATCAACAAAGGCCTGATGCCCCAAGAAGGAAATTCACTAGAATCAACGTGCCACTGTCTCAAGCTTTACAAAATCTGTTGAAGGCATACTTGGTAACACTGAGGAATCCTCCTCAAAACCCTAATGCTTCATCTCCAAAATACAACCCAAATGCAAAATACGCCTATCATTCCAATAGCTCTGGGCCCAATACCAATGATTGTTGGGCCTTAAAGAGCAAGATCTAAGATTTGATTGATAACAAGGTGATCGAGTTTGACCCTCCATAAACCCCTAATGTCATTACTGCTCTCATGCCCAACCATGGTAAAGGTGTCAATGCTACCGACGATGCCTCCTTTGTCTCCACCATTAATGATTTGACTACACCATTATTTACCGTTAAGAATAATCTACTGAGAGCTAGTTTATTTCCTGGCTGCCCTGAAAATTTTTGCCATTGTGCTTCCCAAACTAATGGTTGTATGTGGCTGAAGAAAGGTATTCAATGCCTGAAGAATAGCCATGAACTTTTGTTTGAGAAAACTTTGTCCGTAATTTTTTTTCTTCTGAAAGTACACTTGAAGATGTTTCCATAATCACCATTTTAAATACTTCTATTAGGATCACCCCTAAAAGCCCTATAAGGATTTCTGTTGAGCTAATAGTATCTCCCTTGATCATTACAACATCGGGGCCAGTCCCCTATACCTCTGACAAAGCTATGCCCTGGAACTATGGGGCAGAAGTTTATTATCATGGAGTCAAGAAAGAGCCATGGATTAATGAAACTTAAGAACTTGAAATTACAAACATTGTCGGAACTAGTAAGGTCACTAGGACAGGAAGGATCTTCTCTCCAGAGATCTCTCCTCTAACAACTACTACAACACCTGTTTGTATTCCTGCTGCTGGATCAACTGCCAATACCCGAGGTAAAGAGAAAGTTATTGAGCTCTCCCTGACGGAGGCACCCCCAAAAGAGGTTACCATGGAATACCCATCTAGACAAGAGATGGAAGAAATCCTGAAGCTCATCCAAAAAAGTGATTACAATATAGTAGAACAATTGGGTCAAACACCCTAAAAAATATACATGATGTCCTTGTTGTTATGCTCCAAAGTACATGCCCAAGTTTGTTGAAATTTCTGAAGAATGCCCATGTACCACAAGAGACCACTGCAGATCAATTTGAGAACTGCGTTGCAAGCCTAACTGCTGTTGCAACTGGTTTTAAATTCAGAGTCGTCACCCTTAACTTTTATCCTAAAGGAAGGAAGTATAAAGTTATAACCCTAAAAGTCAGAGATTCTAGATTTGGACTCGGTTCTAGATAAGGGGAAGGTATTAGGCACCTCTTTAACTACCTTGTTCACAAGGATACTGGGTTTAGAAGTGCGATGTTTAGGAAATAGGGTTTTAATTATCTATTGGGGAAAAACTGTTTGAATTTTAATTAGCGGGACTCGCCCTGATTTTTGATTGTATGCCTACGTATCCTCTTAGGAGGAATCAGAGTATCATTTCGTAGTTCGCGGGGTTGTTTGTGTTTTTTATAGATCGCGAAATATATTTGAATTTCCCGCATACGTGGTCTTAGAGTCTGAATAGTGTAGTTTGTTAGACCAAGTACGCAGTTAATTTAAATATGTTCACGTTCCTTTTTGAAAATTAATGTTGAATTAATTTATTGCAAAAAATAGTTTGGTGATCGTTTGAATATTTTAGACGTAGAGTGAAGGAGTCTGATATAGCCTCTTCCTCATCATGTGGCCAGATATTGGCCATGTGTCACTCGTAAACATAGTATTTTGGTGAATCGCACGGTGTAACACGGTGGGTGAACTGACTTGGGATGTTTTGCGTATGATCGTAATTGTTGCGGGTAGCAAGAGTCGCCACTGACCTTTCTTTTATCCAATAAAGGAAAGGGTGAAAAGAACAGGAAAGACCTTTGAGATTATTTTCTTGAGTTGGAGGGGTAGATTAGATTATGAAAATGGAAGGTGTTAGCACCCTTTTCATCCATAGTTATCTATGGGCTCTAAGTTGTTTGCTAGATCACTTGCTTTTGTTTGAAAGTGTACTTGTGGTGTGGATTTTGAAAGTATTTTGAAAATGTTCCTTTGTAATCATTCTCTTCTCTATAAGAACGCATACAAAGTGTTATTTGGAAAATAGTTCAAAGAAGTGTTTGTATAATGTGTTTTTGAAAGTGATTTTGAAAAAGGTGTCTTTGTAATGGTTCTCGTCTCTATAAGAATGCATACAAAGCGTTTGTCTTTTGAAAAATGTTTCAAAATGAAAGTGTTTGGTGTATGAAATGTTTTTGTTGTGAGCAAGCGAGCAACTAGGAGCAACATACCTACTCAAAAGGTCTTAAATGTTCTTTTCCTCTTCCTTTAGATGTTGCTATCTTACCATTTATTTGGTAAGAAGTCCATTCGTTGGATGTAAAGGGACGGGCGTAGGTCATCGTATGGACATGATAGAAATGTTGTGAGATATCTTAGCATTTCTTTTGAGGGACTAAGATCATTTGTAAGGCAACATTTGAAGCGTCATCGAGGGACTATGATCTTGTATTTTTGATTGTTTTTGCTAAGACGTCTCACATGCATAACATGACCATTTTCTTAAGGCAATAAGTGGAGTTAACCCTAGAGATGCAAGTGTGCAAGTATTTGTATTTCATGAATTTAGTCTTTGATTAAGGGTTGTCTACTTGTTGTTTTTATCTTCCCATACAAACCCTAATTACTAGCATTTATATGTGTTGTACCCCAAAATTTGTCCTCCCATATTTCTCAAAATATTTCAAGAAAAATTCACAAGTTCAACACGGCGCGTCATATTCAGGTATTCTTTCGCCAAGATATCTCTGATAACGTATTCTCCAATTTAGGTTCGGCTCAAGAGTCAATTCTTTAAAGAAGGTATCCGAATGTGCAAGTTTTCTTGAAGAAATATGGTGAAAAAGTGTACTGAAAGTGCAGTTTTTACGCGCTAAAAAATTCATAACTTGAAGATCGTGACTCGTTTTGAACCCGTTCCGGTGGCCAAAATTCCGTCTTGACATTATCTACGTTTTCATCTCTCACAGCTGGAAGCCAATTTCGATCAGAAGGTCTTCAAAAATGTGGATTTATCATGTATTTTCGTACAGAAAATTTGTGACAGAAGTTTATTTGCGTCATGTTCAGAAAATCATAACTTGGTCGATTTTCATCGTATCGAGCTGGTTCCGGCATCAAAATTTTACAAATTGAGTTGGCTACATTTTCACAGAAGGTATTGAGTTCAAACGGTATTCAAAAGGCCTTCGTTTTTTGCTCAGAGTGCGCGACGCGCCGAAAATCCTGAATGCTGAATATTATTTCATCTGGGCCGAAACTTCGAAAATTCATAACTCGGTCAGTTTTTATCGGATTGGGCTCATATTTTTACACAAGGTCACTGACTCATAGATCTACAACTTTGCTTTAAAAGTAGAGACCGAATTATGCTCCGATCAATACCAGTTTTTTATTGAAGAACGTGTCAGAGTCGACACTGGAGCCCAAAATAAGTTTGTCTGAGCTGAAACTTCAAAAATTCATAACTAATTCACCGTTTATCCGATTGAGCCGATTTTCGGACAGGAGTTAGTTATCGATGTCGGCTACATTTTGTTTTCACATTTCAACTTTAAAAATTGCACTTAAGTCCCTGCGATTTAGCCTGGAAAGTGACGAACTCAAGTGAACATTGGAGGCCCAATTGCACATTCAAAGCCCATTTTCTTTACCCTAATTTACATTATATAATCACCTTCTTTCCACACAAACCAGGGAGGAGGAAAAGAGAGAAAAAATTTGGCCACAACACTGTCAGAATATCAAATTCTTTCAAGAACCCTAAAACCTTGAAATCCTTATTACAAATCCCTCTCTCACTACAAACAAGCCATCACAGTTACAAACTAACACCTCACTAGTTCTTCAGTAAGGGTAAGGCTGGCTTGATCTCCATGATCCAAAAGGCATAAAAGCATTCATGTCACTAATTTTCCAGTGAGGGTAAGATTGATTTGATCTCCATGATCAAAAGGGTATAATCATTCATACATGCCATATTGTGTCTAAACATTAAATTTCTTCATATATTGGCTTTATTTGCATTTTATGATTTTATTTAATGTGTTCATGAGATTCAACACTGCAGATTTAGACAGGATCCCATGCAGGTTCATTAAGGAACATTGAGGCCAAAAGCCAAATGGCCAAAAGCCAAAATCCAAATGGCCAAAAGCCAAAAGCCAACAGCCAGAACACAAATGGCCATGAAACTCAATCCAATGGCCAAAGAATGCAGACCACGGTACTCAGGAGTCAATGAACACGCACGTGATGCCAGAAAGTCAAACAAGGCTTTTTGTCTGTTGGGCCAAATTGCCTTCAATAAACCTCCTCTAGGGGCCTGATACCCCCATGGTTTGCTCAATTTTTAATTTTTATTTATTTTTCCTTTCTATTCTTTTATTTGTTTTTAATTGTTTTCTTTAAATTCCATAAAATAATTTTCACAATAATAAATACAGAAAAAATCAAAAAAATGTTTTATTGTTATTAACATTAATTTCACCATTATTTTTTGTAAATAAACTTTAAATAATAAATTTAGTTAATTTAGGTTTTCAATTTTAATACTTTTTCTTAAATAAATTAAAATATGTAGAAATTAGGGTTTTTTAGCATTTTCATCCTTTTTCTTAATAAATAATTTTTTCTTATTATTATTATTATTAATTACTAACTTATTTTGTAAATAAATATGTACATTAATTAATTAGTAAATTAGGTTAAACTTTCATATTTTTCAAATAATTAAAAATAACTTAGAATTAGGGTTTCTTTTAATTTTAATTTTAATTTTCTTATTTCCTTAAATACAAAAAACCTAAAAAAAAACATTTCTTTTCTTTAATTTAATAATTAATTAACATTTTTAATTCAATTTAATTTCAAAAGGGTCCAACGCCCTCGAACATTTTAACTTTAATCTCTTTCGCGCGTTTATTCTTATTTTTCCTTTTTTTAATATTATGTAACTGTTCAAGCCATGTAATAGTAATTAGGAATTTATTTATTTTCCGCATTTTTTTTACCAAACGGGTCTTTGTTAATTTGGCGATGTATAGACCCGCGCCTTGTAATAGCGTAGGATTTTACTTTCCGCACTTTAATTTCCGCACTATTAACTGCTAAACCTTGCATGAAAGAATGAATGGCCCAAATAAAATCAAAGCGTAGCTCACCCAATGCATGACAAGATAAAATATAACTGAAAATGACACACAATTCACACACCACTCTTAGGGTACGCCTCACTGTTGCCTTGCCCTCGGAACGTGGTCGTCGAGTATAGGACGTTTTAGTAAGTCCTTATGTCCATGACATGATCCAGTTGCCTCGAAACGGTTGCCTCGGAATTAAAAAGGATCAATGGTATAAGGGTAGCTTCTAAGGTGTCCTACTGTTGCTCTGGTGACCACACTGTCCCTACGCTCGAATTGACCCGAACACCTCCAACGGTGGTGCTACCTACCTCTCAATGGTGGGATGGCACTACCTTAAGGACTTCTACACAGCCTAATTCCTTAGGGTAGGTAGATGACTCATAGATACTTGCTCTAAAAAACAAATCAAAACTCTTTTCACACCGACACTTTCAAAAAAGCTTTCAAAACAACTTTTCAAACACTCTTGAGGACTGATACAAGAGTCGATCTGAAATCTTTAAATGAAACTTTTTCAAACTCACTCACAATTGAAAAGCAAACATTTTGAAAACACAAATGAGCAAGTATCTAAGAGCCCGTGGATAACCACAGATAGAAAGGGTGCTAACACCTTCCCTTTCTATAAATCTACCTCCTGAACCGAGAAACATCTCGAAAAGGAATTTTGCTGTGCTTTTGTCCTTTCCTTGTTGGAGAAAATAAAAGACGGTGGCGACTCTTGCTTACCGCGACATTTCGCGAAACCAGCTTTAAACAGTCAGTTCCAGATCCACCGATCACAATATGAAAGCGATAAATTGCTGAAAGTAAATATTCTAGGCTATTACAAACATTTGGGGATGGGGGTGTACAAATTTACAAATGGGGATTGCAAGAAATTAAAGTCCTAATTATCTATTATAACCATATTGAAATAATGTATAAGAAATGTAAAATAGAATTGTTTTGTTTTTGTTAAGAGAATAAATAAACTTGCTTAAGCAACTATTTTTAGTCTTTTTGTTTTTTAAAAGAAATAAAGCATGTGAATATAAAGTATTTTTGGTGTTTTTGATTAATAAAAAGTGATGATAAAAATAATAAGAGAGTAAGAATCAAAATCAGTGTGTTGCTGAAAGAAGAGAGAGCAGAAGTTCTGACTCAGGCGCGCTGCAAATCAGAAAGCAAATGTTAGCAAAAAGGGGGAAAACCAGAAGTTCTGGATCCAGACGCACTAACATTATGAGGTTTCTAGGAATAAAAGGAAAGCCTAGAAGTTCTGGTTGCTGAGAGAGTCTAGAAGTTCTGATTGCTAAGAACCTAGAAGTTCTAGTATTACTGGAAGGACAGAAGTTCTGGTTATTGAGAGAGTGAGGTGATAATGCTGTAGGATGAGAATATCTAGAAGTTCTGGTCCAGGAGTACTGTTTTGACAAAGGACTGGGAGGGGTTTATCTAGAAGTTCTAGTCCAGGATCATTATTTGACAAATGATGAGGTAAAAATGTTATAAACAAAACATAAAAGGTGTTTCTGGGATTAGAACCTTGGACCCTTAACACGAGTGTCTTATGTTTCTGGGATTAGAACCTTCCGACTCTGCTATTGCCCCTATGTTTTCGAACATCATCCCTTATTGTCGAAAGAAGTTGATTAAATTTTTCTTGTACCATTTGAACTTTTGACCCTGATAATAAAGCTAGCTGTAGTGACATCACGGGACATAGTCGTACGCTTTAACCCTTAATTTTTGCCTGGACCGCCCTTTCGGGTTTTCAGTCCACCAGGATACCCTTTTTTGCCCAAGCCTCCCTTTCAGGTTTTTGACTTACCGGGTGTACAATCTTTTATTTATAACTCTAATTTTTTCCCAAACCTTTTTGGTTCGCCGGGATGCCCTTATTTTTTCCTAGGTATGTCAACCTAGCGGGTCATTCTTTATGCGCAGTATTTTTTGACTATGTCAGCATTCACAGGATGCGGAAAATCTTCATCGTCCATAGTGGTTAGCATCATATCACCTCCAGAGAATACTTTCTTGACAGGAAATGACCCTTCATAAGTGGGAGTCCATTTTCCCCTGGGATCGCCTTGTGGTAAAATGATGTGCTTTATTACCAAGTCGCCAGCCTGGTATACTCGAGGTTTGATCTTCTTGTTGAATGCCTTGATCATACTCTTTTGATACATTTTACCATGACAGATAGCAGCCAATCTCTTTTCATCAATCAAATTTAACTAATCCAGTCTAGTCTGAATCCATTTGTCTTCGCCTAGGTATGCTTCTTTCATAATCCTTAAAGAAGGAATCTGAACTTCAACAGGCAGGACAGCCTCCATGCCATAAACTAAAGAGAATGGGGTTGCCCCAGTTGATGTTCATGCCGAAGTACAATAGCCATGAAGAGCAAACGGCAGCATCTCATGCCAGTATTTATAGGTCATCACCATCTTTTTTACAATCTTTTTTATGTTTTTGTTGGCGGCTTCCACTGCACCATTCATCTTAGATCTGTATGGAGAAGAATTATGATGCTTGATTTTGAACTGCGTGTAGAGCTCAATGATCATAGCATTGTTGAGGTTGGTTATGTTGTCGGTTATGATCCTTTCAGGGATGCCATATCGATGGATGAGGTGATTTTTGATGAACCGGGCTACACTATTCTTGGTAACTGAGGTAAATGAAGTTGCTTCGACCCATTTAGTGAAGTAATCAATAACGACGAGGATGAAAAGATGTTCATTAGATGCAGTGGGCTTGATTTCTCCGATTATGTCAATGCCCCACATTATGAATGTCCAAGGTGCAATCATGACATTCAAAGCGATCGGGGGCACGTGAACCTTGTCAGCATAAATTTGACATTTGTGGCAAGTCCTCGAGTGATGGTGACAATCAGTTTCCATTGTCAACCAATAGTAACTAGCCCTCAGAATCTTCTTGGCCATGGTGTTCCCACTAGAGTGAGTTCCAAAGATACCTTTATGCATATCCTCCATGATATTTTCTTCTTCCTTCTTGTCCATGCAACAGAGCAGAGTAAAATCATGGTTGCGCTAGTACAGAATCCCATTGCTTAGGAAGAATTTGGGTGAGAACCTTCGCAGGAATTTCTTATTATTAATTAAGGATCCCTCAGGATACTCTTGTGTTTCAATGTACCTCCTCACTTCATCATACCATGGATTTTCCTCATCAGTGTCAATCTCATAACAGTGCACAGGTTCGTCAAATCTTTCTTTAGTAATTATGGGAGCTTTGTTGTCCCAATTGACCATGAACATAAACGACATAGTTGTTAAGTGTAGCGGTAGAAATGTTCAAGACTAAGCCATTGGATTGACTAGACTTTATACAAATCAAAAATAAAAATCACCACTGCGCTTTATTGTTTCCAAAGGAATGGGAAAAGAGCGAATAACCCAAAAGAGGGGGAAAGATTCAAGGTAAGGGGGTTGGTTATGCAAAGGGAAGGTATTAGCACCCTAAACATCTACGGTACTCCGTAGGAACCTCTTTGTAAAATCTATATATTTTGGCTATAAAATGTGTTGTATAGAAATAGATGGTGGAGGTGAGAAAAGAAATATATTTTTATGATTTTTGCATCCGCCGCGTTTGCGAACCTTTAGTGCCTACGTACCACATTTCGTGCCATAGGGGATCAGGGTACACGTAGTTCATCTTTTAAAATTTTAAAACACAAGTGTGTTGGTTGATTTTAAGAGATGAGACATCATCATCATTGTCCGTGTGGAAAACATACTTACTACCCACAATCATGAGAGAGGAGAATTTGCATCATCTCAAAGTGGAGGATATGGCTTGGATTTTAAAATCAACAATGCCTCACTCAACACCCAAGTGGAAAATATCTCACTTCACTACATATTGTAGAAGTATAGTTTTTGCATCACAACAAGGATTGACAAGAGTACAATATTTTGAGAAAAGTTTTAAAGTAGAAAAGCCAAAGTGGAAAAATGGTTTGAAATGAGATTAATTGACTTTTAGTCTTCTCACAAAAATTGTAAAGGTATTATTAAATTGATTGGAGTTTATTTATGAAAAGATTTTGAAAATGCATGGACATAAGCCCAAGTTTATTATGATAGTAGTTTAAGTTTCAAAACAAGAAGAGTTTTCAAAAGGAGGGAGAAGATTTTTAAAATTAAAGAAGATGGGAGGAGAAGAAGAGACTATCCTAAAGCATAAGGTAAAAGCTAAGGATAAGGACCATCTAACCAACAAGAAGCCAAAACTTGACATTATGAGCCAAGATATAATTCCCATTCTTTGGATTGGAACCAAGCAAGCAAAGATACTAGACCTCTTGAGAGAACCAAAACTTCAAGTGTATTAAGTCTTCACAAAAATTGGGCAGAGTAACGGCTGTATACGGATGAATTCCATATTACAAACAGAGAATGTAATCACAAAAACCTGCACACAAAAACAAATAAGCAACCCAATGTCTTGAGGTAAACCTCAAGAACTCCAGACAAAATAAATCAGATAAGATCACAAGGTCTCTAAGATAGTCCAAGGTTTCTAATCCTAAGTCCAAGAAATAGTCCCATGCTCCATCATGCCAAGGATAGTAACCAAATAGTCCAAGTACCATTAAGATTTTTTTAGGGTTTATGTTGATTATTAATTATATTAAGAAAAGAAAAGAAAAGCTCAAGTGAGCAAAGAAAAAAATGACAAGAAAATAAATGCTCAAATGAGCAAAGATGAAAATGGCATGAAATGTAAAATGCTAAAAAATAAGTAGTACATAAAGCATAAAAAGAATAAAAGCATAAGATAAACAAGTCAATAATTAGTGGTTAGTTGGATGACCATCTTGAAACTTGCATTTGGAACTCATTAGAGGATTGGTAGAACCAAAACATCCATACAACAAGTTGCATTTGCTTTTTGTCAAGTATATCATCCATTTGGAATTCTCACAAGTACCATTTAATGATCAACGATGTTTAAGTGATCCGCGTTAACCAAAGGTGTTGTAGATCCATTAGAAGATTGGTAGAACCAAAACCTCCACACAATAGATCTCAAGGTTATTGGATCAAAGAGATCAAATTAACATACTTGGGCTTGCAATCATAAGTTTGGGCCACGAATGATCATTTATTCGAATCGGAACAAAATTTAGCGCTATGTTAAGCAATCGTAAGTGGACTTATATAGAAGTCGCACCTATTTTGAGGCCGGTCAATAGCAATCTATGCACCATTTGTTTTGAGACATAATATAGACATTAGGGTAAAAAAAGAAACCACATTTGAATTAAATTTTAATCAAACTATTATTAAAATCATTCATCCATTTTTTGGGGAGCTAAACTCAACACCATGGATCCAATGATGTTAATAAAGTCATGATCAAAAAAATCAACCCATGACAGCCAGAAAATAATCACAAAATAATATCACATTTAATATATACATTAAAAGGTTAAAAAAATGTTTAAAAATGGAAAATAATGAGGAAAATATCAATCATGTTCAAATTAATCAAGAAATAAAAAATAAGGCTATAGAAAAATCAAAAATGGATCCAAATATTTTTATAAAAATTTTGGTAAATTTTAAAAGTCAGAAACTATTTTTTAACTATTTAAAATTGCTAAAACAAACATAAAATAGATCAAAAATAGTAAACCTCAACATAAAATTCCATAAAAAATTTCAGAAAGTCAAAAATATGCAAAATAATATTTATGAATTTTTCCAGAATTAAAAAATGTCAGAAAGTATTTTTTTTATGTAATTAAAATAAAGAAAATAATACAAAAAATATAAAAAATACCAAATTTCAAAATAAAAATGTGAAAAAATATTCATGAGATCAGAAATAAATCAAAATATTTTTGTGAATTTTTCATAATTTTTGGATAAAAAATAAAAGAGTTATGAATTTTTGAAAATTTAATCAAATAAAATATAAAATCAGAAAATAAAATAAAACCAAAAAGATGTGGACCATCAGATCAAAGTCAAAACGCGTTAGTAAGCTAATCCAATGGACCAGACGTGTTGTGCTTGATATGGACCTTAGTGAAACACATGTGTGATTAGAAAAAGGGAAACCAATGAAGTTAAAACGCTTGGCACGCTATCATTGGCTGAGACGAGACATTTCATTGTCTTCAACCTCCAGACACCCTGCAATTGGGGTTTTGTGAGATCCTTCAAATGGAAAAATTAGGATCCCTGGCTAGCATCATTGAACTCGTCTCTTCAAGACGATTCTAACACAACCATCACGCCAAATTTATATAAAGTATGGAGAGAGCTATGAATCAAAAACTCAGAAAATAGTGAGCACCTTCAATTTGGGATTTCTCTCTCAATTCTCAATGGATTTAAAAATTGTAAGCAGCATTAGAATCAGACAAAGGAGTAGAATAGATTAGTGTTTGATTTGGATTCAATTGGTGGAGAATTCTACCTTTTCGAAGTTCAAGTAAGAAGCTCTGAAACTGGACTTCTGTAGCTTGAATTATGGGTCATTTTGATTGGTTTAAGTGCTGGAGAGTTTGTATGAAGTTCAAGGATGACGAATACGTAAAGAATTTTGGAAAAGGAAGCTTAAATTTCAAAAATTGAATTCAGGAAAAGTGGGTTCGTGTGAGGTTTTGGCAGGGTGTTATTGGCTCTCTAAGCTTGGGCAAATGGATAGGGGGTGACCCTCTATTTATAGGGAAGTGAATGGGATCAAAACGAAGAGTCAATGATGCGTTTTGGAGGGAATTCGTGTGGGTCTGCATCATGAAGAAAGTGTGACTCAAACTTGATAAAAACTCAGCCAAATCGTGTGTTTCATTATGCTAATCACTTCTGGAAAGTTGCTATTCATGATTAGAAACAAAAACGCGTGGAAAACTTGTGATTAGAAGCCAAAATAAAGATTTCTAAATCCTGACTTTGTGAAAAATTCAGTTTCAAATTACCAAATTCAAATCCATGGCATTTCCAACTCAAGGGGTCTTAGGGCATAATTCTTGATGCTTTGGAAAGATGAGGTTACAAGTTTTGCAATGGAAAAAGAATGGAATCGAATGGATGCTTGAGCTGAAAGTTACATGGAGTCAAAGTTGAAGAAAAAGAGTTGACTTTCCATACTTGGAAATATTTCAAGTTCTTCTTCAAAAATGACCTATAATCTTTTGTATCCAAACATGGCCTTCCACTTAGAATTTTCTCTTGACCAAAAAAGATGGAATGAAGTAGATCTATTGGATGACAATTTGAAATTTTAACCACTAAAAATCTCCAAAAATTGAGCAAGTTATGACTTGTTGAAGTTGGCCAAAAATCATGAAATGACCTATAATCTTTTGCATTCTTAAGGAAACTTCCATCCATTTTATCACTTTTCACATAAAATAAGGCTTAAAGTACACATCTTCAAGATCATCATGGAAAAATAATGGACTAAAGGTGATATAAATTGACCAAGTTATGACCATTTGAAGTCACATATGGAAAATTGGGGATTCATCTGGATGACTTGTAATCTTTCTTCTTCACCAAGTTCCTTCCACATGAAAACTCCTTGGAACTTTTGAAGTGATTTGTTGGTAATTATTTTAAGAGAAAGATGTCTTTGTAATCACTCAAAAATACCAAAAGGTGAGCAAGATACGCTCCTTTGAAGTTCAAAACCCTAACCTCTAGATCAAGAGAATGCTTTGAGGAACTTTGACAAGTTTGAACAAACTTCTTGTGCCAATATTATTTCTTTGTGAATAGAAGTTGTCGAGGATGATGATGAGGGATCATAGCCACCAAAACCACTTTCATATCTTGAAATTTGAGAGAAATGTGCTCTTGTGACCAACAGGAACAAGACCTTGTCCAATCATGACAACTTCTTCCCTCAACCCTTTGTATTTTTGAATCAATTTTGATAACTTTGGAATATGTTGAACCAAAGTAAGCCTTGTCATACCATTTCTTCTAAAACCACTCCAATAGTGAAGTTTGAACTCCTCAAGCTATGTTGACTAGGGCATGGAAATAAACTCATGAACCCATGAAGCAACCTGCTAAACCTCATTGCCTTTACCTACATTATTAACAAGTAAGGCAAACCAACATTGCATTTTATTAATTAGAAAGAAAATCAAAGCAAAATATTCATGATCACAAAAGAAAACAAGTCAAGGTGCTTGGTAACTCCTCAAAAGAGAAAAGCTAAAGATAGGGAGAAGAACTAAAAGCCCTAATGTGATCTTGTTGTGATTGAATCAACATGGTATGATGAAGGAATCTTAGGGGCAAAAATTGGGGTACAACAGCTGCCCTTATTTAAGTTTCTTCTATCCGGAGATACAAAGGTTGAAAATATTTGTGTCTACGTGATCGAAGATACTTAAATATAAAACAAACCCTATTTTTGGCCTTAAGATGCCATGCAAATGCTTATGCATATGAATGCATATGAACAATACGAAAGAGACGCAATGTATCACTGGGGATGCCACAAAATGAAGAAACAAAGGAGCAACCCCACCAGGAAAATAAATCACTGGTGGACCAAAAGAAATGAATCAGAGAGGAAGATAACAAGCATTGACGTTCACTGCCGATGGTCTACCAACTTTCACTGAAGGTAGAAAGAGAATATCATATCACCGCCGTTCACTGATGATGAACTATCAACGTTCACTGAAGATAGCAAAAATATAATAAACACTGACGTTCACTGTCGATATCCTACCAACGTTCACTGAAGGTAGAAAGAGAATATCATATCACCGTCGTTCACTGACGATGAACTATCAACGTTCACTGAAGATAGAAAAAAGATAACAAACACCAACGTTTACTGTCGATGTCCTAGCAATGTTCACTGAAGGTAGAAAGAGAAAATATATCATATCACCGCCGTTCACTGACGATGAACTATCAACGTTCACTAAAGATAGCAAAAAGATAACAAACACCGACGTTCACTGCCGATGTCCTACCAACGTTCACTGAAGGTAGAAAGAGAAAATATATCATATCATTGCCGTTCACTGATAATGAACTATCAACGTTCACTGAATATAGCAAAAAGATAACAAACACTGATGTTCACTGTCGATGTCCTACCAACGTTCACTGAAGGTAGAAAGAGAAAATATATCATATCATCGCTGTTCACTGATGATGAATTATCAATGTTCATTGAATATAGCAAAAAGATAACAAACACCGATGTTCACTGCCAATGTCCTACCAACGTTCACTGAAGGTAGAAAGAGAAAATATATCATATCACCGCCGTTCACTGACGATGAACTATCAATGTTCACTGAAGATAGCAAAAAGATAACAAACACCGACGTTCAATGCCAATGTCCTACCAACGTTCACTGAAGGTAGAAAGAGAAAATATATCATATCGTCGTCGTTCACTGACAATGAACTATCAACATTCACTGAAGATAGCAAAAAGATAACAAACACTGACGTTCACTGGTGATGTCCTACCAACATTCACTGAAGGTAGAAAGAGAAAATATATCATATCACTGTCATTCACTGATGATGAACTATCAACGTTCACTGAAGATAGCAAAAAGATAACAAACACCGACGTTCACTGCCGATGTCCTACCAACATTCACTGAAGGTAGAAAGAGAAAAATATCAAGTTTTCCCCAAAATTATGGTATTTCACCTAGAACGGGTCTCAACTTCTTCTTTAACCAAGGCACTTTGCCTGGAAAGGGTAATATGTAAGTTTTCTCAAATAAAGAGACTTGTTACTTGTTGTCATGGAGGATTGCAAAAAGAAATGACTTTATGGGGAAAGAAATATGACTTCCTGGGGAGATGCCGCGATATTCCTGCTGAGGAGATAGATTCTTCTCGTGCAAAATAAATGCACCAACCAAAACTCAAAGTTTTCAGAAATCCAAAGTAAATAATATTGTCATGCAACCACAGATCCAAATCAGAAATAAACTAGAGCAAAACAGCCAACGAAGATACATCCTTTGAGAAATAAACTCAAGCGGTAAAACCAAATCCATCTAAGCAAGGAGCGTTGCAGGAAGGCCAGAGCAAAATGTCAATGAACAATGATTTGTCAATTTTAGCCATGCATGATGTATGTATGAATGTATGAGTGCTATCGTGCATATGCTGGTAAAACAGATACATAATCAGTAGGAACAAACAAACAAAACCGCCTCAGGTACTAACAACATTAGGATAAACTTCAACTAGAAAGATCATTCCAAGAAAGGGTAAAAGCCAACTGCGGAAACCAAACCTATTGCCTGCCTTTAGCTTTTACTAAAGAGAAACATTATTTGGAGGTAGAAAGATTAAACAGATATCGGGATAGATCATCCTCATTCCGGCTTCATCAGAGAAACAGTTTTCTAAAAGCAACATTCCTACTGGAGATTGCAAGACCAACCTCAAATAAAGCAGACTGACGTCAAAACAATCAAACCTCACTGGGTAATTCAAGCCTATCTCTCTGGAGAAAGATGCAGATTGAAACTTTTACATCATGAAAACTTGTTCCAACAAAAGATGTCCTGGGATAGCCTTCCCAGGGAAACAAACACCAACAATAATGCCAATACTGCAGAAAGAGTGACATCTCAGCACACCAAGGGAATAAAACCTTTCATCATAGGAAGGAAAACTTTGTTGAAGAATCTGGGACAGAGGCTTCTGACCATGCAAACCCAACATCAAACATGATCTAAGACCTCATTGGGGATAATGGGATCACAAACCCAATACTGCACCTTACACCGATTGGTACCGTCTTTAACTATCTGAGAAACATACAAAGATCATGCACATACCAGAAAAATGACCTGAGAGAACCTTCATGAAGGAAGTAAATCTTCTCAAAACAACCGGAGTTTGTTCATTCTTGGGATCACCATTTTTGTCTTCATTGTTTCATCACAAATCTCAAAGTAAAAGTAAATTGTAAAAATCTCTCTTTTTTCTGAAAAATCAATTTTGTTTTTTAATCTTTTTGCTTTGAAAGTTATTATCAGTAATAAATGGAGTCTTTGCAAGCTAAATAAAATAAGAACACAAAGAATTGGGGTAAAAGCTCGAATTTCATTAATAGAATGGTAGTCTATGAATGGCGAGACTCCATGGATGATTACAAAGTTTGGGGAAATGGTAATACATAATGGAAAAGATACATTGAGATACAATGACCACTATTCCCCCTAACAACTTTTGAAATCCTGAGCAGCAGCTTTTGTTGAAGTATGGTGAGGATCTAAGAAGGTTGTTGCTTCAACGATCAAGTCTTGTCTGACGTAGTTACTTGCCAAGAAAAATCTCTTTTGCCTAAGCTGCCCTTGAGGGTTTTCAACTTAGCGGGAAATTTATTCTGTTTATGTCTCTAATTTTTGCCTAGACCGCCCTTTTGGGTTTTCAGCCTACCGAGACACTCCTTCTTGCCTAAGACGCCCTTTCGGGTTTTCAACTTAGCAAGCTATTCTTTTATTTATTAAGGCGAAGTATTTCTTGACAGCGTCAACATTCATGGGACATGGGAACTCCTCGCCATCCATAGTTTCAAGAATTAATGCACCACCAGAGAAGGCTTTCTTGAAAACATACGGGCCTTCGGAATTGGGAGTCCACTTGCCCCTAGAATCAGTGTTGAAAGACATGATCTTCCTGAGCACGAGGTCACCTTCTCTGAATTCACGAGGTTTGACCTTTTTATCAAATGCTCTCTTCATTCTTCTCTGATATAATTGTCCATGACATAAATATGTCATTCTCTTTTCTTCAATCAAATTCAATTGGTCAAACATGTTCTGGACCCATTCAGCCTCTGTCAACTTGGTTTCCATTATCACACGCAACGAGGGAATCTCTACCTAGACAGGGAGTACAACTTCCATTCCATACACCAGGGAGAACGGGGTTGCTCCTGTTGAAGTGCGGACAGATGTTCGATATCCATGCAGAGTAAAGGGGAGCATTTCATGCCAATCCTTATAAGTGACAACCATTTTCTGGATAATTCTCTTGATATTCTTATTAGCAGCTTCAACAAACCCATTCATCTTTGGCCTATATGGAGATGAATTATGATGGACAATCTTGAATTCTTCACACGATTTTGTCATCATCTTGTTGTTCAAATTCGAGCCATTGTCAGTGATAATTCTGCTCGGCACACCATACCGGCATATAAGATTATTCTTGATGAAGCGCACAACCACCTGTTTGGTAACATTGGCATATGAAGCAACCTCTACCCATTTGGTGAAGTAGTCAATTGCTACCAAGATAAAATGGTTCCCATTCGAAGTTTTGGGTTTTATCATCCCGATCATGTCTATACCCCATATAGAGAAAGGCCATGGGGAGGAAATCACATTGAGAAGTGTCGGAGGCACATGAACCTTATCTGCATAAACTTTGCATTTATGGCACTTCTTTGCAAATTTGTAACAGTCAGATTCCATTGTCAACCAATAATAACCTGCCCTTAGCATCTTTTTAGCCATCGAATATCCATTAGCATGAGTGCCAAATGAACCTTCATGAATCTCATGCATCAACATGTCTGCTTCATGTCTATCCATGCACATGAGCAAGACCATGTCATGATTTCACTTGTATAACACATTTTCACTGAAGAAGAAACTGCCTGCCAATCTTCTCAGTGTCTTTCTATCTTTCCTCGATGCACCAATCGGGTATTCCCGAGTTTGAAGAAAATGCTTGACATCATAATACCAAGGTTTTTCATCTGCTGCCTCCTCTGTCGTAAACACATGAGCGGGCCTATCCAGCCGTCGAACTATAATTCGGGGTATATCATTCCAAGTATTCACTTGGTACATGGAAGCCAAAGTTGCCAGAGCATCCTCCATTTGATTTTCATCTCTAGGGATGTGATGAAATTCAACTTTATTAAAGAAGGGTAATAATCTTCTAGCATAATCTTTGTAAGGGATCAAGCCAGGGTGACGAGTGTCCCATTCTCCTTTAATCTGATTTATTACAAAAGCTGAATCACCATATACATCTAGAATTTTGATTCTGAGATCAATAGCTTCCTCAAGACCCATGATGCAAGCCTCATATTCTGCCATATTATTAGTGCAATCAAATGTTAACTTTGCAGTAAAAGGAATGTGAGATCCATGAGGAGTGACAATCACAGCACCAATTCCTTTACCATAAGTATTCACAGCTCCATCAAATACCATACTCCAACGAGATTCAGGGTCAGGGCCTTCCTCAGGCAATGGTTCATCACAGTCTTTCACTTTCAGGAACATCATATCCTCATCGGGGAATTCATATTCTGCAGACTGATGATCTTCCACCGGCTGGTGAGCAAGGTAAACTGCCAACACACTACTTTTAATAGCCTTTTCATTGCGGTACTCAATATCATATTCAGACAACAACATCTGCCAGCGGGCAATTCTCCCAGTAAGAGCAGGCTTCTCAAAAATATACTTGATTGGATCCATTTTGGAGATCAACCAAGTGGTATGATTCAACATATACTGCCGCAAACGCTTTGTCGCCCAGGCCAAAGCACAACATGTCTTTTCCAGCATGGAATACCGTGACTCACAATCAGTGAACTTTTTGCTGAGATAATAAATGGTGAACTCCTTCTTTCCTGTTTCATCCTGTTGTCCCAGAATACAACCCATGGATTTATCTAACATTATTAGATACATAATCAATGGTCTTCCTTCTACGGGAGGGAGCAAGATAGGAGGTTCAAGTAGATATTCTTTAATACTCTCAAATTCCCTTTGGCAGTCATCTGTCCACACACAACTTTGATCTTTCTTTAACAACTTAAAGATCGGTTCACATGTTGCAGTCATGTGGGAAATAAATCTGGAAATATAATTCAAACGCCCGAGGAAACCTCTGACTTGCTTTTCAGTTCTTGGTGCTGGCATTTCTTGAATTGCTTTGACTTTATCATGGTCAACCTCAATTCCTTTCTGGCTAACAATGAAACCCAACAATTTCCCCGATCTAACACCGAAGGTGCATTTATTTGGATTCAAGCGGAGACGATACTTCCTCAAATGCTGAAACAACTTCAACAAATCTTCTATATGCCCTTATTCAGTTTGGGATTTGGAAATCATATCATCAACATATACTTCGATTTCTTTGTGCATCAGATCATGGAATAGGGTTATCATAGCCCTCTGGTACGTTGCACCAGCGTTCTTCAACTCGAAGGGCATCACTCTGTAACAGAATGTTCCCCAGGGTGTGATAAACGTTGTTTTTTCCATGTCCTCTAGAGCCATTCTTATTTGATTATACTCGGAAAATCCGTCCATGAACGAGAATACTTTTGAATTTTGCAGTGATGTCCACTAACATGTCGATGTGAGGCAATGGAAAATCATCTTTTGGACTAGCTTTATTTAGATCTCTGTAATCTACGCACATGCGGACTTTTCCGTCTTTTTTCGGTACTGGGACAATATTGGAAATCCATTGAGGATACACTGACGTCACAAGAAAACCAGCATTAATCTACTTTAGGACCTCCTCTTTGATCTTTACTTCCATATCTGGGTGGGTTCTTCTCAACTTTTGTTTAACTGGCGGACACTCTGGCTTCAACAGCAAATGATGCTCGACAATATCTGTATCTAGACTAGGCATATCTTGATAAGACCAAGCAAAAATATCCACATACTCTTTCAACATCTCAATCAACCCGCTCTTCACATTAGGATGTAACGATGCTCCAATCTTGACTTCCTTCGGATCTTCTTCTGAACCCAAATTGATCACTTCCAAAGGCTCTTTATATGGCTGAATGGTATTTTCCTCGTGCTCAAGCAACCGTGAGACCTCTTCTGGAATCTCATCATAATCTTCTTCTTCAGCCCCAAACACAGGACATTCAAAGTTGGGAGAGGGTGCAGGGTCATTGTATTCAACGGGTTTTTTTAATTAATCTGCACATATGATTTATGATTGCTTTTAGAAACTGACACATATAACAAGTGATTATGCAGATTAATTTTCAGTTTATTGTTTATTTTGGAAGGTTTTTTTTTATTACCATTTCCCAAGAAAAAGCATAAAAATAAAGACATAATTTTGGAAGCAAAGACAACTTTTATTAATGATCTTAAAAGTCATAGCAAACAGATGAGCCCTACAACATTAATACTTTCACCTTGGGCAGAGTGAAAGCCTTTCAAAAGAAAGAAACGGATTAACAAAACAAATTACTTTGAAACATGTATGCAAGAAGGAACATCAATGGTGACCCAGTTCTGAACTCGGACTCCATGCGTTACATAATTCGGTACTTCCTGCTCTGCTTCATCCTCTTCAACAACATTAATTCCAGAACCAATTGGATGGAGGTAGCCTCCGCTGCAGAAAACATCCTGATAACTGTTCACAGAAGATTCTGACTTCAAACTTTCGCCTTTGCCATTCTTCGAAGAGAAACCCAAACCAGTTCTATTTTTGTTCACGGGTGTATCCATAAGTCGTCCCCAAACTGTATTATGACCATTGCGCACAACCTGCTGCGCGTCCTTCAGCGAAACCACAGAATTCTCATTTCTCCTTATGTTGTCAATGGATAGGGCTTGGAACTGGGTTCCAACAGCAGCCTCATCCGCTTCTACAATACTGAAAGAGGATAGATGAGATATCAACAACACCTGCTCCCCATTTATGATCACTACCTTCCCTTCACGCACGAATTTTAGCTTTTTATGCAGATTTGAAGTGACAGCCCCTGCTTCATGTATCCATGGCCGTCCTAGCAAACAGCTATATGCGGGAATAATGTCCATGACCTGGAAGGTTATCAGGAACAAATGTGGTCCTATATGGATGGGTAAGTCTACTTCACCGATGATAGATTTCCTTGACCCATCAAATGCTTTCACAATGATGCCACTCGGGCGCATAGGTGTTCCCTGATACTTTAACTTCATGAGAGTACTCCTCGGTATAACATTCAACGCGGATCCATTATCAATTAGCACATCGGACAGCAAATCATTCTTGTAGTTCATAGATATGTGAAAGGCCAGGTTGTGATTCCTCCCTTCATCTGGTAACTCATCATCGCAGAAACTCAAGTTGTTACATGACGTAATGTTTCCAATTACGCTACTGAATTGATCTAATGACATGTCATTCTCCACAAAATCTTGGTCTAGTACTCTCATCAATGATTCTCTATGAGCGGAGGAATTCATCAATAAAGCTAGGATAGATATCTTTGAAGGAGTCTGCAGTAGCTGATCTACAATTCTGTAGTTGCTCATCTTAATTATCTTCAAAATATCATCCACTTCTTTCTCTAATGTGGACCCGCTGGTCTCTCCTGTAGCCTTCTTAGGCTCATCATTCTCAGCAATTTTCTTTCCAGCAACAACATCTCTTCGAACAACCGGCGCAAACATACGACCGCTACGGGTCACCCTGCTATTTTCAGCTATATTTCCAACATCAGGCATTGGCTGGATGGGAACTTCCACCCCATCTTCTAAGATTGTAGCATTGTATTTGTAAGGCACAACCTTATTTGATTTATAGGGAACATGACCTGGCAGACTAATTACCAATGGGGTAACAGCTGGTTTGCTATGGTACTCCACTTCAAGATGAGCGGGTGCACCAAAACAAGGCATAATGATGTTTACCCCTTCCTCAATACAATCAGTCATCAAAAAGTCATTTCCGGCAAACAAATCTTCATCTGAAGAGAAATACTCATCCGTTGAGGCATATCTTCCTCTGACTCTTCTTCCATTAAACAAACTTCAACCATATCAATCTCATGATAATCATCCTTCTGACCTGTGATCTTGATAGTTCCATTGTCTAACAGCAATTGAACACCCTCCCTCATAATAGAACATCCTCGGGGATCTCGACAGTAAACTATGCAAGACCCATATTGGTGTTCCACCTGACCAGCAGTACGGTAGAAGGTAGCATGCAAGTGCACGAGATCCGCATTCAAATACTCCACATCAAAAATTCTGAATTCACCAGGACATCCAGAAACCATATTCACTTCCTCTTCATACTCTTCCCTAGGCCTGATTATATGGATTAAACCCTCATATATCATCTCCTACAAATCAACCTTTATCTTCTTGCAACCATGTATGTCTGTACAACAAATAGCACAACTGGCGTGGTCATGCGTATAGTAACTGAATTCACAGAGGTCAGCGTGCATCTTCACCAAATCTCCTCTAACCAGATTAATGTCAAAAATCTGAAAGTCACCTGGACAACCGGCCACCATATTTATAGCATTCACTCCTCCGTTCTTGGGTAGAGGATTGTCTTTCACATTAGGTCCCATGTCCTTGAAAGATAGAATTCTAGACTTCGCCAACCTTTGCACTTCAGTCCTCAAAGGATAACAGTTCTCAACAGTATGCCCTGGTGCTCCCTGATAAAAAGCACATGTTTGGTCCGCCTTATAATACCAAGGCAATGGTGATGGTACGACGGGAGGTGGTCGTGTCTGGACCAACTTCTTCTAAATCAATGCTGGTAGCAATTCTGCATAGCTCATGGGAATAGGGTCATAGTTCTCCCTTCTCTGATTATTCCCTTGGTTCCCCTGCTGAGACTGTCTTTGATAAGCAACGGTAGTCGGAGCGGCATTCATTACAGGAGTAACTGAGGCGACTTGCTGGTGACGCTGATAATTCCTTCTAGGAGCGTTTACTCTCCTCTCTTATATAATAGCATTTGTATCCCCTTCTTTCTTCTCTATAAACCCATAAGATGGCTTCTTCACACCTCCGTATCCTTCACTCTTCGTCAAACGGCCTTCTCTTATTGCCTCTTCTAGGCGGACACCCATTCCTACCATCTCTGTAAAATCACTTGGTGTGCTTGCTACCATTATTTCGTAATAGAAAGCGCCCAGCATCTTCAGAAAAATCTTAGTCATTTCCTTCTCCTCCATGGGAGGAATTACTTGGGCAGCTACTTTGCGCCATCTCTGCACATACTCCTTGAATGATTCCCTATCTTTCTGAACCATGGCCCTAATTTGGTCACGGTCGGGCGCCATGTCCATATTGTACTTGTATTGTTTGATGAATGCTTCTCCCAAATCATTAAAAGTATGGATGTTGGCACTGTCTAAACTCATATACCACTTCAAAGCTGCACCGGTCAAACTATCCTAAAAAAAGTAAATCAGTAGACGCTGATCATCAGTGTGGGTAGACATTCTCCTGACGTACATCACCAAGTGAGCACGAGGGCAAGTGTTACCCTTATACTTCTCAAATTTCGGGACCTTGAACTTATCAGGTACCTTAACATTCGGGACCAAACACAGCTCATTCACATTCTTCCCAAATAACTCTTTTCCCCTAAGAGCCTTCATCTCTCTTTGCATTCTATCAAACTGCTCTTGAAAATCATCCATTTTGTCATAAAGACCCAAGTCTTCACTCGGTGGAGGGAAAGGACGACACACATCTTCATTAACAAACGGAACCAAATTCACCGAAGGAGGTGCAGCAGGAACAGTATGCACCACAGGAGGTGCTGGAGTAACAATAGTCTGAACCACTGAAGCATCTTGAGGGCCAAGATTGAAACCTTCAGGTGCAAAATTCTCTGGCATTCCCCACGGATAACCTTGAGGCATACGGTTTTGAACAACACCCGAAGTAGCGGATACAGGAATAGTCGGAACTTCAGTATTTGCCCTTGTTGGTTGAGGTTGAACACTCGGTGGATGATTCTGAGCAACCACCAGAGCTTCCATCAGAGTAGTCAAATTGGCCAAGCCGGCCTTCAAAGCAGAAACTTCTTCGTGCAGCTCGCGATTCTCCTGTTCTAAGTTGTCCATCTTCTTTTTGAAGTTAGCCCGAGTGTTATAGTGATGAGTCAACTTGCTGAGTAAAGTAAAAAGCTGGGTAAGGCACCTGAATATGCATAATAAGTGCAATATATATGTGCAATATGATGCATGACATGCAATGCACATGATTATTTTTGCTTCATTATTTAACATTTCAAGGGATTTAAGATTTATAGACATATTGCAAACATCAAAATAATAACGCATTTAAAATCCTGAGAAGAAGAACTGATGGAGATCAATCTGTACACTGGCGCTTCCCTATGAGCCTGGCAATCTGAGCCCTCAACCTCTAGCTTTCTTCCACATGTCTGATGGCAACCTCTTTCTAATCATCTGGATCAGGAAGTGAGTAATCAGCACCTGTTTGAGGCTTAGGGGAAAATAAATCCCCTTTCCTATCCATAGACTCTACCGCTCGACTCTCAAGGATCTCGATCAAATCGTCTTTCTCCTTCAGGTCTGCTCTGTAGGAACTCTCTAAAGTCTGGAACTTGTTCTTCCAAGCATCCATTTCTTGTTGCATCCTAACCAAAGTGATTTGCAGCTCTTCTAGATCATCTAATAAGGGAGGAGTGGTTTTCACAAATAGGTCAGGCATGGGTGTCTCCCGAGTATACGGCATCTTCAACTAAATGGCTCTCGATCAGACCCACTGAAGATATGGCTCCAAAGAAACAGCATCCCTAGGTCCCAAATCCTTTCTACTCTTCTTATGAATGTGACGCCAGGCCTTTGCAATCTGCTCCTTAGCTTCCCTGTGGTCTTCTCCTTCCTTCAAAAAGAAACTACTCAAATGAATACTATTCGGTTTATCCCTCATCGGATAACCAAGCTGTCGCCGTGCAGGAACAGGGTTATAGTTAATTCCTCCCTTTGTACCAAGAAGAGGCACATTGGGGAAACTACCACAACTGTCAATAATCTTCACATCCTGGTAAGCTCGATGATACCAATCAATATTTGAGTGAGTAAGTGCCATGATCTTAGGAGCCCAACGAGGTTCCTTCTTGACATCCCAAAAAGCATCAGACTGAGGCATATGAGAGATGAACCACCGATATAACAGAGGCGTGCAACAGATAATCATTCCCCCATGATAGGAACTCTGAAGATGAACAGAGTAATAAGCATCACCCAACAGTGTAAGAACTGGGTTTCTAATCATGAAAATCCTGATAGCGTTAATGTCGACAAACTTGTCCACGTTAGGAAATAAGAACAATATGTAAGCAAGTAGAGCAAAGATGGCCTCAAAAGCAACCTTACTCTTCATTCTGGCAAAGTAACGAGCTTTATCCAATAAGAACTGAGCTGGTAATCCTCTAATCCCTCTTTTAGTAGTCATATGGGCTTCCACCTCAGACTTCCCCAGATGAATCAAAGCAACAATCTCATATGGTTTTGGCTCACCCTCCAAACCAGTAAAAGGAACACGATCGGTAACGGGTAAATCCAATAGATAAGAATACTCCTCCAGTGTAGGCATCAACTGATAATCGGGAAAAGTAAAGCAGTGATACACCGGATCATAGAACTAGATCAAGGTCGAGAGAATACCCTTCTTCATCTTCAGCTTCATGAGAGGAATAATGGATCCATACTTCTTCCAAAAGTCTGCAGAACACTCGATCTCTAGAATTAGACTGATCAACTCATCTATCTTGGGATCCTTGAAACTGTATTTCCTAGTCTTTCTCTTTCCAGAATCCATGGTTAAAAGTACCAAAGATATTCACAAATAGTCAACCTTTAAATCCCTTGAAATATTGTTTTCTTCAAAAGATGCTTATGAGTGCATGGATGCATGATGCAACAATCACACACAAGATCACACATATAGGGTTCATAGGTTCAACGTCACGAGCATGAGGTCGAAGGTACTACCCATAAGGTGTTGGTCTAAAAAGTTGTCACCTGCCGAACAAGGTTCTAGAGGTTCCCAGAGTCTACATCCTTCCTTCGGATATTACCAACTTCCCGATTAACTCGGTAATTAGTAATATTCTCAAGAAAGACTCGTCTGAGCATAGTATCGCGTGACAACTATTTCTGGATTACTCTATCATAGCTTCCGCACTACACCTAAAAGGCCAAGATGGGTTTGGTATTCTACGGTCCTCAGTTTCAGCAGGCTCTCAGGTCGAAAGCAGTATGTCTTCTCGATTACTCGGTAAACGAAACTACAGCCAAAGAGGCCTCCATTGAGTGGGGGATCTCATGCCTCCTTTTTTTGGATTACTCCCTCAAAGTTAACATGACTATACCGCCCGTCCTATCTTAAAGTTTGCCCAAGTCCGGGTATAGGACTTATGAGTAATCACCAAGCACCCTGAAAACCAGGAAAATCCAAACAAACATATATACAAAATATAACACATAAACAACAGTAGCACATATACAGATATAAACAAAGATAGGCTCAACCCACTTAGGGATGGACCAGCAAGAGGTCAATCTTTCCCCAGTGAAGTCGCCATTTTTCTGTAGCGGTATAAATGTTCAACACTAAGCCATTGGATTGACTAGACTTTATACAAATCAAAAATAAAAATCGCCACCGTGCTTTATTGTTTCCAAAGGAATGGGAAAAGAGCGAATAACCCAAAAGAGGGGGAAAGATTCAAGGTAAGGGGGTTGGTTATGCAAAGGGAAGGTATTAGCACCCTAAACATCTATGGTACTCTGTAGGAACCTCTTTGTAAAATCTGTATATTTTGGCTATAAAATGTGTTGTATAGAAATAAATGGTGGAGGTGAGAAAAGAAATATATTTTTATGATTTTTGCACCTGTTGCGGTTGTGATGCTTGATTTTGAACAGCGTGTAGAGCTCAATGATCATAGCATTGTTGAGGTCGGTTCTGTTGTCGGTGATGATCCTTTCAGGGATGCCATATTGATAGATCAGGTTATTTTTGATGAACCGGGCTACAATATTCTTGGTAACTGAGGCAAATGAAGTTGCTTCGACCCATTTAGTGAAGTAATCAATGGCGACGAGGATGAAACGATGTCCATTAGATGCAGTGGGCTTGATTTCTATGATTATGTCAATGCCCCACATTATGAATGTCCAAGGTGCAATCATGACATTCAAAGCGATCGGGGGCACGTGAACCTTATCAGCATAAATTTGACATTTGTGGCAAGTCCTCGAGTGATGGTGACAATCAGTTTCCATTGTCGACCAATAGTAACCAGCCCTCAGAATATTCTTGGCCATGGTGTTCCCACTAGAGTGAGTTACAAAGATACCTTTATGCATATCCTCCATGATCTTTTCTGCTTCCTTCTTGTCCATACAATGGAGCAGAGTAGAATCATGGTTACGCTTGTACAGAATCCCATTGCTTAGGAAGAATTTGGGTGAGAACCTTCGCAGGAATTTCTAATCATTAATTGAGGATCCCTCGGGATACTCTTGTGTTTCAAGGTACCTCATCACTTCATGATACCATGGCTTTTCCTCATCAGTGTCAATCTCATAACAGTGCACAGGTTCGTCAAATATTTCTATAGTAATTATGGGAGCTTCTTTGTCCCAATTCACCTTGAACATAAACGACATAGTTGCTAAGTGTAGCGGTATAAATGTTCAAGACTAAGCCATTGGATTGACTAGACTTTATACAAATCGAAAATAAAAATCGCCACCATGCTTTATTTTTTCCAAAGGAATGGGAAAAGAGCGAATAACCCAAAAGAGGGGGAAAGATTCAAGGTAAGGGGGTTGGTTATGCAAAGGGAAGGTATTAGCACCCTAAAAATCTACGGTACTCCGTAAGAACCTCTTTGTAAAATCTGTATATTTTAGCTATAAAATGTGTTGTATAGAAATAGATGGTGGAGGTGAGAAAAGAAATATATTTTTATGATTTTTGCACCCGCCGTGGTTGCGAACCTTTAGTGCCTACGTACCACCTTTCGTGCCATAGGGGATCAGGGTACACATAGTTTATCTTTTAAAAATTTAAAACACAAGTGTGTTGGTTGATTTTAAGAGATGAGACATCATCGTCATTGTCCGTGTGGAAAACATACTTACTACCCACAATCATGAGAGAGGAGAATTTGCATCATCTCAAAGTGGAGGATATGGCTTGGATTTTAAAATTAACAATGCCTCACTCAACACCCAAGTGGAAAATATCTCACTTCACTACATATTGTAGAAGTATAGTTTTTACATCACTACAAGGATTGACCAGAGTACAATATTTTGAGAAAAGTTTTAAAGTAGAAAAGCCAAAGTGGCAAAATGGTTTGAAGTGAGATTGATTGACTTTTAGTCTTATCACAAAAATTTCAAGGTATTATTAAATTGATTGGAGTTTATTTATGAAAAGATTTTGAAAATGCATGTACATAAGCCCAAGTTTATTATGAAAGTAGTTTAAGTTTCAAAACAAGAAGAGTTTTCAAAAGGAGGGAGAAGATTTTTGAAATTAAAGAAGATGGGAGAAGAAGAAGAGACTATCCTAAAGCATAAGGTAAAAGCTAAGGATAAGGACCATCTAACCAACAAGAAGCCAAAACTTGACATTATGAGCCAAGATAGAATTCCCATTTTTTGGATTGGAACCAAGCAAGAAAAGATACTAGACCTCTTGAGAGAACCAAAACTTCAAGTGTATTAAGTCTTCACAAAAATTGGGCAGAGTAACGGCTGTATATGGGTGAATTCCATATTACAAACAGAGAATGTAATCACAAAAACCTGCACACAAAAACAAACAAGCAACCCAATGTCTTGAGGTAAACCTCAAGAACTCCAGACAAAATAAATCGGATAAGATCACAAGGTCTCCAAGATAGGCCAAGATTTCTAATCCTAAGTCCAAGAAATAGTCCCATGCTCCATCATGCCAAGGATAGTAACCAAATAGTCCAAGTACCATTAAGAGTTTTTTAGGGTTTATGTTGATTATTAAGTATCTTAAGAAAAGAAAAGAAAATCTCAAGTGAGCAAAGAAAAAAATGACAAGAAAATAAATGCTCAAATGAGCAAAGATGAAAATGGCATGAAATGTAAAATGCTAAAAAATAAATAGTACATAAAGCATAAAAAGAATAAAAGCATAAGTTAAACAAGTCAATAATTAGTGGTTAGTTGGATGACCATCTTGAAACTTGCATTTGGAACTCATTAGAGGATTGGTAGAACCAAAGCATCCACACAACAAGTTGCATTTTCTTTTTGTCAAGTATATCATCCATTTGGAATTCTCACAAGTACCATTTAATAATCAACGATGTTTAAGTGATCCGCGTTGACCAAAGGTGTTGTAGATCCATTAGAGGATTGGTAGAACCAAAGCCTCCACATAATGGATCTCAAGGTTATTGGATCAAATAGATCAAATTAACATACTTGGGCTTGCAATCATAAGTTTGGGCCACGAATGATCATTTATTCGAATCAGGACAAAATTTAGCGCTATGTTAAGCAATCGTAAGTGGACTTATATAGAAGTCACACCTATTTTGAGGCCAGTCAATAGCAATCTATGCACCATTTGTTTTGAGACATAATATAGAGATCATGCTCCAACAACATTTAGTGCAATAAGAATGGGATGAGATGAGGAGGGATTAGGGTAAAAAAAGAAACCACATTTGAATTAAATTTTAATTAAACTATTATTAAAATTATTCATCCATTTTTTGTGGAGCTAATCTCAACACCATGGATCCAATGATGTTAATAAAGTCATGATAAAAAAAAATCAACCCATGACAGCCAGAAAATAATCACAAAATAATATCACATTTAATATATACATTAAAAGGTTAAAAAAATGTTTAAAAATGGAAAATAATGAGGAAAATATCAATCATGTTCAAATTAATCAAGAAATAAAAAATAAGGCCATAGAAAAATCATAAATGGATCCAAATATTTTTATAAAAATTTTGGTAATTTTTAAAAGTCAGAAACTATTTTTTAACTAATTAAAATTGCTAAAACAAACATAAAATAGATCAAAAATAGTAAATCTCAACATAAAATTCCATTAAAAAAATTTAGAAAGTCAAAAATATGCAAAATAATATTTATGAATTTTTCCAGAATTAAAAAATGTCAGAAAGTATTTTTTATGTAATTAAAATAAAGAAAATAATACAAAAAATATAAAAAATACCAAATTTCAAAATAAAAATGTGAAAAAATATTCATGAGATCAGAAATAAATCAAATTATGTTTGTGAATTTTTCATAATTTTTGGATAAAAAATAAAAGAGTTATGAATTTTTGAAAATTTAATCAAATAAAATATAAAATCAGAAAATAAAATAAAACCAAAAAGATGTGGACCATCAGATCAAATTCAAAACGCGTTAGTAAGCTAATCCAATGGACCAGACGCGTTGTGCTTGATATGGACCTTAGTGAAACACACGTGTGATCAGAAAAAGGGCAACCAATGAAATTAAAACGCTTGGCACGCTATCATTGGCTGAGACGAGACATGTCATCATCTTCAACCTCCAGACACCCTGCAATGGGGATTTTGTGAGATCCTTCAAATGGAAAAATTAGGATCCCTGCCCAGCATCATTGAACTCGTCTCTTCAAGACGATTCTAACACAACCATCGCGCCAAATTTATATAAAGTATGGAGAGAGCTATGAATCAAAAACTCTGAAATTAGTGAGCACCTTCATTTTGGGATTTCTCTCTCAATTCTCAATGGATTTAAAAATTGTAAGCAGCATTAGAATCAGACAAAGGAGTAGAATAGATTAGTGCTTGATTTGGATTCAATTGGTGGAGAATTCTACCTTTTCGAAGTTCAAGTAAGAAGCTCTGAAACTGGACTTCTGTAGCTTGAATTATGGATCGTTTTGATTGATTTAAGTGCTGGAGAGTTTGTATGAAGTTCAAGGATGATGAATACGCAAAGAATTTTGGAAAAGGAAGCTTAAATTTCAAAAATTGAATTCAGGAAGAGTGGGTTCGTGTGAGGTTTTGGCAGGGTGTTCTTGGCTCTCTAAGCTTGGGAAAATGGATAGGGGATGACCCTCTATTTATAGGGAAGTGAATGGGATCAAAAGGAAGAGTCAATGATGCATTTTAGAGGGAATTCGTGTGGGTCTGCATCATGAAGAAAGTGTGACTCAAACTTGATCAAAACTCAGCCAAATCGTGTGTTTCATGATGCTAATCACTTCTTGCAAGTTTCTAATCATGATTAGAAAGAAAAATGCGTGGAAAACTTGTGATTAGAAGTCAAAATAAAGATTTCTAAATCCTGAATTTGTGAAAAATTCAGTTTCAAATTACCAAATTCAAATCCATGGAATTTCCAACTCAAGGGGTCTTAGGGCATAATTCTTGATGCTTTGGAAAGATGAGGTTACAAGCTTTGCAATGGAAAAAAATGGAATCAAATGGATGCTTGAGCTGAAAGTTACATGGAGTCAAAGTTGAAGAAAAAAAGTTGACTTTCCATACTTAGAAATATTTCAAGTTCTTCTTCAAAAATGACCTATAATCTTTTGTATCCAAACATGGCCTTCCACTTAGAATTTTCTCTTGACCAAAAAAGATGGAATGAAGTAGATCTCTTTAATGATAATTTGAAATTTTAACCACTCAAAATCTCCAAAAATTGAGCAAGTTATGACTTGTTGAATTTGGCCAAAAATCATGAAATGACCTATAATCTTTTGCATTCTTAAGGAAACTTCCATCCATTTTCTCACTTTTCACATAAAATAAGGCATAAAGTAAACATCTTCAAGATCATCATGGAAAAATAATGGACTCAAGGTGATAAAAATTGACCAAGTTATGACCATTTGAAGTCACATATGGAAAATTGGGGATTCATCTGGATGACTTGTAATCTTTCTTCTTAACCAAGTTCCTTCCACATGAAAACTCCTTGGAACTTTTAAAGTGTTTTGTTGGTAATTATTTGAATAGAAATATGTCTTTGGAATCACTCAAAAATACCAAAAGATGAGCAAGATATGCTCCTTTGAAGTTCAAAACCCTAACCTCTACATCAAGAGAATGCTTTGAGGAACTTTGACAAGTTTGAACAAACTTCTTGTGCCAATATTCTTTATTTGTGAATATAAGTTGTTGAGGATGATGATGATGTCTCATAGCCACCAAAACCACTTCCATATCTTGAAATTTGAGAGAAATATGCTCTTGTGACCAACAGGAACAAGACCTTGTCCAATCATGACAACTTCTTCCCTTAACCCTTTGTACTTTTGAATCAATTTTGATAACTTTGGAATATGTTGAACCAAAGTAAGCCTTGTCATACCATTTCTTACAAAACCACTCCAATAGTGAAGTTTGAAATCCTCAAGCTATGTTGACTAGGGCATGGAAATAAACTCATGAACCCATGAAGCAACCTGTTAAACCTCATTGCCTTTACCTACATTATTAACAAGTAAGGCAAACCAACATTGCATTTTATTAATTAGAAAGAAGATAAAAGCAAAATATTCATGATCACAAAAGAAAACAAGTCAAGGTGCTTGGTAACTCCTCAAAAGAGCAAAGCTAAAGATAGGGAGAAGAACCAAAAGCCCTAATATGATCTTGTTGTGATTGAATCAACATGGTATGATGAAGGAATATTAGGGGCAAAAATTGGGGTACAACACTAAGGCATCTGCCAACTGATTTTCTTCCTTCAGGATATGCTCGAAGGTGACCTCTTCAAAGTACAGAATCAAGGTTAGCACAAGCTCTTTGAAATGGATTAGATTCGGATGTTTGGTATCCCATTCTCCTTTGACTTGACTAATTACCAAGGCCTAATCTTCGTATACGCTTAAGAATTATATTCTTAGGTCAATGGGAGCCTTTAGACCCAAGATGCACGCTTCATACTCAGCCATGTTGTTTGTACAGTCGAAACAGAGTCTAGCAGTGAAAGGGGTATGGCACCCTTCGGGAGAAATGATTACTACACTAATTATGTTACCTAATGCATTGGAAGCTCCATCAAAAACCATAGTCCATCGGGATCCTTGCTCAGGTCCTTCATACGGTCTTGGTTCTTCACAGTCTTTCACTATCATGATGTTCTCATCCTGGAATTCAAAGTTCATGGTTTGGTAATCATCAACAGCTTGATAGGCCAAATGATCTGCCAGTACACTTCCTTTGATTGGTTTTTATGTAGTATACTGGATGTCGTATTCATTCAAAATCATTTTCCATCTGGCTATTCGTCCAGAGAGGGCTGGTTTCTCGAAGATATACTTGATGGGATCCATTTTAGAAATCAAGAGAGTAGTATGAGTCAACATATATTGTCTTAGTCGGCGAGCATCCCATGCCAAAGTGCAGCAAGTTTTCTCGAGCAGTGTGTATCTTGTTTCACTGTCGGTAAACTTTTTACTAAGGTAGTATATTGCATGCTCTTTTCAAACAGACTCGTCATGTTAGCCTAGCACACACCCCATTGAATTCTCTAATATAGTCAAGTACATAATCAGAGGTCTTCCTTCAACTGGAGGCATCAAAATTGGAGGTTCTTGCAAGTATTCCTTGATTTTTTCAAAAGCTGTTTGGCAGTCATCATTCGATCTTACTACTTGATCTTTCTTCAGCAATTTGAAAATTGGCTCACAAGTAGCAGTTAAGTGAGAGATGAATCGGGCAATATAGTTGAGTCGACCTAAGAAACGGTTGACCTTATTCTCAGTATTGGGAGATGGCATTTATTAGATAGCTTTAACCTTTCTAGGATCGACCTCAATTCCCTTACCACTAACGATAAAGCCTAGGAGCTTACCAGACCTTACCCCGAAGGTACACTTGATGGGATTCAGCCTCAGCTTGTATTTCTTCAGCCTTTCAAATAGCTTGTTCAAATGATCAAGGTGTTCTTCCTCAGTTTGCAATCTTGCAATCATGTCATCAACATAAACTTCTATCTCATGATGAATCATATCATGAAATAAATCTATCATAGCCCATTGATAAGTTTCACCTACATTCTTCAAACTGAAAGGCATGACCTTATAAAAGAAGGTACCCCACTGTGTAACAAAAGTGGTTTTCTCAATGTCTTCAGGCGCCATTTTGATTTGGTTGTATCTGGAGAAGCCATCCATGAAGGCGAATACTTTATGTTGAGCGGTGTTATTGACCAAGACATCAATATATGGTAGTGGGAAATCATGTTTGGAGCTTTCCCTATTCAGATCACTGTAGTCTACGCACATACGGAATTTATCATCTTTCTTCGACACAGGGACCACATTTGCAACCCATTGGGGATATGACATCACTGCCAAGAAACTTGTATCTAATTGTTTCATTACCTCATCCTTTTATCTTCTCAGACATATATGGTCGCATGTGATGAACCTTTTTCTTGATCGGAGGACAGCCTTCCTCCATTGGCAAACGGTGAACCACGATATCATTATCAAGCCTTGGCATATATTCATACAACCAAGCAAACACTTCCACATAGTCATGCAACATTTGAACCAATCTTCCTTTGACAATGTCTTCCAGGTTAACGCTGATCTTGACTTCCTTCTTATCTGCCTCAGTCCCCAAGTTTATCACTTCAACTGGTTCTTCATGTAGTTGAATGGCCTTTTCCTCTTGTATCAGGAGTATGGCCAGTTCCCCAGGTATTTCACAATCTTCTTCACCTTCGTCTTTGGCTTGATAGATTGGATTTTCAAAGTCATAGATGGCAATAGCAGAATCGTTGTCCATGAGATTCGGAGTGGATGTGGATCTGCAAATGTGTGTGTATGTGTGCATGTAAGGTCACATGGCTATTTGAAAATGTAATAAAAGTAAAATAAAGACAAATAGCGCAAAATTTGAATGCAAAATAATCCAATGTTTCATTAAAATGAGCATATGGCATATGAAAATGACAAACCCTTAACAAATGGACCATTGTGCCACGGGAAAGACACATGGTTTAAACTTATTGTTTAAATGGAAATTACAGACAAATTTCTCAAAGTAATAAAAAACAAGAAATGGCAATTACTCCTGGTTGAAGGAAATTGGAATGAAGCCTTTGGTCTTCCAGTTGTTAATTCTTCCATCAGCAGTTGGGTAGATTTGGTCGTCCCAGTCACAATCAACATCAGACTCTTCAAGAGCATTAACCTCATGGTTACTAATGCGGAGAGGTAGTTTCCTTGCACGAGCATGTCGAACCTCCTTTTGAGCTTGGGAAGTGAAGCCCAACCCAAATTTTTCTGACTTGAAAGGGATATCAGGGAGTTGTCCCCAAATGGTGCAGCCTCTGTCTTCAACTACAGCACGAGCATCTTTGAGAGAGGCCATCCTCGATGTATCTTTAGCAGCTTTAGTAGTGTCGAGAGTGGCCTTGGCAATAGAAACCATGGGAGAGAACACCTCAAAGGATTGACAAGGAGTTTCAAATAACTCGCCATCCATTTCAACATAATTGAATGAATTCAGATGATTGATCATAAACTCTTCTTCTTTGCATATAGTGACAATTTTCCCCTTGACCGGATATTTCAACTTTTTATGTAGTATGGAAGTCACGCACCTGCCCCATGGATCCATGGGCATCCAAGAAGGCATAAATAAGCAGTACGGATATCCATCAGATACAATGTTGAGTTGAAGACTTGAGACCCAACTTTGATAGGGAGATCAACTTCTCCATGGACCGTCCTCTTTGATCCGTCAAAAGCTCTCACCATGATGTCACTAGGCTTTCGCACCAAACCTTCACAGTCAAACCTATCTAGAGTCCTTTTGGTAACACATTGAGAGAATATCCAATATCCATTAATACATGTGACGGGGTGGTGTCGTTCCATTCTATGGAAATGTGGAGAGCTTTGTTGTGATTCTTTCCCATCAGGGTCAAATCTGCATCAGAGAACACTAAATCGTTGTTGGAAATCAAGCTTGCTACATAGTTTTCAAATTGGTTGGCCGTAGTTTCTTGTGAGACATGTGCATTTTTCAAGAATTTTATCAGGGCTTGAGCATGTGCCTCAGAACATAGCAACAAAGACAACATGGAAATCTTTGAGGGTGTTTTCCCCAATTGTTCCACTATCTTATAATCACTTTTTCTGATAATTTTTAAAATCTCCTCCATCTCTTGGGTAGATCGGTCCTCAATGGTAATATCTTTTGTGGGTTCCTTCGTCCTGGCAGGCTCAGTCATTTTTTCCTTTTATCGAGTATCAGCAACAGGTTTAACATCAGTAATATGAATGGGTGTAGTAGTGGTTGTCGGCGGTGAAATCCATGGAGAGAAGATCCTCCTTGTCCTAGTAACTTTACTTGATCCAACAATGTTTGTAATGTCAGTAGTTTCATCTTCATCAATCCAAGAATCTTGTTTGATACCATGATAATACACTTCCGCCCCATAATTCTAGGGTATAGCCTTATCAGAAGAGTAGGGAATTGGCCCTGGTGTGGTGATAATTAGTGGAGTTATTCTTGGTTCAACGGGAATCCTAATAGGACCTTTGGAGGTGATCCTACTAGGTTTGTTTGAGATAGTAATGATGGACACGTCTTCAAATTCTTAAGATACACTTTGGGTCAAACTTTTTACAGATGGAGTTCTTTCAAATAGAATCTCATGGCTATCCATCAGGTGTTGTACACCTTTCTTCAGCCATTCACAACCATTATATTGTACAGCACAACAGCAATAATCTTCAAGGCAGCCAGGGAATACCCTGGATTTCAAAAAATTCTCTTTAACAGACTTTAAAGGAATGGTCAAGTCATTGATGGAGACAACAAAAAAGTCATCTTCAATAGCATTGACACCCTTACCATGATTTAACATGGGTGCAGTGACCACATTTGGAGTTAGCAGAGGGTCGAATTCAATTGTCTTGTTATCAATTATGTCTTGGATTTTGTTCTTTAATTCCCAACAATCAATGGTATCATGTCCGGGGCTATTTGAATGGTAAGCACATTTGGCATTGGGGTTGTACTTTGGAGAAGCAGCGTTAGGGTTGGAAGGGGGGTCTCGCAAGGTCACCAAATCATCTTTTAATAGGTGTTGCAGAGCTTGAGATAGTTGCATATTGATTCTAGTAAATTGTCTTCTTTGGGCATCCGGCCTTTGTTGTTTATTTTGTTGACGCGGACGTTGAGTTGGAGTTGGATTGGAGATCAAAATTGCCCCTACTGAATGATGACGGTCATTCTTCGCACGGCTTCTTGATCCATACACATCATTAGTCTCTTTTTTACCAATAAATGATTTTTTCACAGCATTTGAGATGGAGGCCATAGGTATCTTACCGCTTTTAATCCCGCTTTCAACCATATCACCAGTTAAGATCAATTCAATAAATCTGGATGACGAACTCCCAATCAGCAAGTTGAAGAATAGCCCAGTCAATGTCCCCATAAACATATCTACCAATTCTCTACCAGTTAAAGGTGGTTGCACCCTGCCAGCCAAGTCTCTCCACTTTTGGGCGTACTCTTTGAATCCCTCATTTGAACCCATGGTCATGCCTTGCAATTGCACCCGAGTTGGAGCAAGATTAGCATTATATTGATATTGGCCGTAAAAGGCAGCGGCCAAATCCTCCTAAGTATGGATGTTTGTTCCTTCCAATTGGTAAAACCACTCCAACTACATCCCAAATAGACTCTCTTGGAAAAAGTGAACTCATAGTTTCCTATCAGCGGTGTGCGGCTGGATCTTACGGGCATAAGATCTTAAATGAAGCTTCAGACATGAAACTCCATCATACTTGGCAAAGACTGGGATATTGAATTTGTAGGGAATGACTAACCCAGGTACCAAACCCAAGTCCTCAAAGTCTAAGTCAGACACAGCTTGGATCTCCACAACTTTTAGTCTATCTTCTAGTTGCTTATATTTGTCGTCGGTTGGCG
The DNA here is from genome assembly GCA_948472305.1 of Vicia faba. Taxonomy (NCBI): domain Eukaryota; kingdom Viridiplantae; phylum Streptophyta; class Magnoliopsida; order Fabales; family Fabaceae; genus Vicia; species Vicia faba. The sequence goes on from OX451738.1 coordinate 574,281,080, forward strand.
GGTAATGCTCATTAGAAAATTCCTCGTCTTCATAGATTTGATTGTTTCCACCCCCAACATGGGTGCTCCTAGCATCTTCGTCTTGATTTTCATCCTCTTCTGGAAACCTCTTCAACTTGGACTTGTCTGGAGGGCCCTTTAAACCTCTTCCCCATGTTGATTAAAACTTTCTTCTTTGTCTTCTTCTTTGTAACAAGAAGAGCCATCATTTCTTGATTCCCCTTTGCTAAGTTGAGCAGAGTCTCTTGGAATTGAGAGTGTTGAGTCTGCAAGTCCTTAACAGTTTTCTCGAGATCCATCTTATACTGAAATAAACAGTAAAAAGATGAGGAAACTTGTATCGAAAAACCTGCTTATGATATGATGCATGTTATGCTAATGCAACGTTTTCAAGGATTTTAAGAAATTTAAATTTGCTAGACAAAGAGAAGACAACAAACATTAATTTCACTAATAAATTCAGGAATTACAAATGCCTCTCGGGCTTACAATGGAAGAAACAAAAAGGTTTCAAGATGATAAAAAATAAACTCCTAAAATAAAAAGGACTCAAGCTTTCCATGGGCGCATCCTCTTTGGTACAATGTAGGCATTCAAACTTCGATCTTCATGAAGTTGCCTCGTGAGCTCCAAAACCTTCTTCTCGCTTGTGTAGAATTATGCTTCAAAGGTGTCTCATTCCCATTTGAGTTGAATCCACGATCTTTGCAATTCCTTGAAGGTTTTAAGTATGTCACGATGAAGAAGAGTGTAAGGGGTGTCTCCCTCAACAACGGGCTCCATAATCACAGGTAGGATGGCTGGGTAAGGCATTATGAGGCTTTGAGTACGAGTTCGTACCCACTTGAGGTAAGGCTCAAGAGGGATAGAATTTTTATGCTCAAAAGAATTTTTATCCACCTTGTTTACCATTCTCCAAGCTCGTACGAACCTTTGACAATAGCCTTATACGTTTCCTTCGTAATCGAATACTAAGCCTTGGATGAGCGCATCATGGGGACCATCTCTTCGCGCATACCCAAACTGTCAATAATGCAAGAGAAGGGTTATAGGTAAAATCTCCCCTAATTCCCAAGAGTGGAACATTAGGGAACTCCGCACAATGGTCAATGATGGTAATATCCTCCAAAGCTCTAGAACACCAATGAATATCCGAGTGTGATAGCGACATCATCCTTTGAGACCATGTCAAGTCTTGTTCATTCTTCAACGTTGATCGAGGTAGGTGCGAAATAAACCCCCTAGAAAGCAATGGAATACAACACAAAAGAGTCCCTCTCTTCTTCATGGTGCGAGTGTGAAAACAATGTAGGATGTCTCCAAGTAGCGTAGGCACGGGATTACAAGAGAGAAAAATATTGACGGCATTCACATCTATGAGTTCGTACGTATTGGGGAATAGAATCAAACCATACATTAGAAGGGCCAAGACAACTTTAAAAGCTTGAAAATCCATAGCTTCATAAAACAACCGAGCCTTCTCCAACAGAAACTTGGCTAGAAAACCCTTAACTCCACTCCTTGTTTCCCAATTTTCCACAATGTCGGATCTCTTCAAATTCAAGGCTTTGGAAATAACTTCAGGCTTTGTAGTTTCCTCTAAATCGATGAATGGTATTTGATCAAGAACAGGCACTCCTAGCAGTTGAGAGAATTATTCCAATGTAGGAACCAATTGGTAGTCGGGGAATATGAAGCAATGATACATAGGATCAAAGAACTGAAAAAGCACACACATCATTTCTTCTTGAAAGCTTGAGGTAGCCAAGTTGAGAAGTTGACCATATTTATTAGTGAAGGGATAATCTTTAGTCACCCTTGATGCTAACTCTTGAAGTTGAGGAGGCACTTTCACAAAGTTGAGGAGGATGGTATTTCTATGAGTGGGAGCCATGTCCTACAAAACAGAACAAAGATAAATTCCTAAATCCTTGAAATGGTTATTGAGAATGCTTATGATGTTATGATGTTTACGATGTTATGAACAAATAATCACAAACAAAGCACACAAGGACCTTAGATTTAGGCTTGCATGGGTTTTATAGGTAAGTACTCTCTTGAAGTTTAGTTGGTTCAACTTGTCTTATAAAGTAACCGGATTCTAGGGAATCTCAATATCACTGATTTTTCTTCATCAGGCATTGTTTTAGCACAATCAATCTTTTCTTACAGCCAAAATATCCCGAAAGTCCAATCTCAATGAGTGTAGCATCGAGTATCAACCAATCTTCATCTTTTCACCAAAGTCGGCTATCTCACTACTTCCTAATGGCCAAGTTGTTCAACTAAAGGTTCTATGGTCAGTTAGTGCTTCATGACACCACCTACGGTCAGTTAGTGCTTTATGACAACACAAGGGATATTGGTACCAACAAATGTGTCACACTAACATAGCTATCACTTTAACCATATCGATATATGCCATACAGTCTCCACAATCTTTGCTACTTACCTAATGATGTTCCCAGATCCAGGTAGAGGATCTATTCAAAACCCAAAACACCATTTTAAGAGTAAATCCAACAAGTCAAATAGTGAAAGCATTTAAAGGTGATCCAGTCTCTAAGGTAACCCCACTTTTAAGTTTTTCCCCAGCAGAGTCGTCAGTTCTATAATACGGTAGGAGAACTAACTTGGATGTTTTGTGTTTTATCGTAATTATTGCGGATAGCAAGAGTCGCCACCGACTTTTCTTTTATCAAATAAAGGAAAGGGTGAAAAGAACAGGAAAGATCTTTTGAGAATTTTCTTGAGTTCGGGAGGTAGGTTATGAAAAGGGAAGGTGTTAGCACCCTTTTCATCTGTAGTCATCTATGGGCTCTTAGTTGCTAGCTCACTTTAAAATGCTTTTGTAAATGTGTTTGTGTTTGTTTTGAAAGTATTTTTGAAAAGTGCCTTTGTTTAGGCGAACTTTGTAATGATTCTCGTCTCTATAAGAATGTATACAAAGTGTTGACTTTTGAAAATATTTCATGAAAAGTGTTGGTGTGTTTGAAAGATATTTTATTTGAAATGTTTGTGAGCAAGCAACTATGAACATTCTACCTACTCAAAAAGTCTTTGTTCTTTTCCTCCTCCTTTAGATAATGTTATCTTACCATTAGTTGATAAGAAACCTTATCATTGGATGTGAAGGAACAGGTGTAGGTCATCGTACAATCATAGAAGGCAACACTGTAGGATACTTTACAATTTGTCATAAGGGTCTAAGATCGTTTACGGAAGGCAACATTGAAGGGTCATCGAGAGACTACGATCTTGTAATCGAGGGTCTTCGCTAAAGTATCCCACGTTCGACCGATATGACTGTTTTTATCCGAGGCAAAAAGTGTGGGTTAATCCTAGAGGTGCAAGTGTGAAAAGTGTTTTAATTTCATGTATTTTTGTCTTGAATTAAGGTTGTCTACTTGTTTGCTTTAAGTCTTGCCATACAAACCCTAATTACTAGCAGTAATATGGAAAGCGATAAATTATGGAATTTAAAGTTCTACGTTATTACATCATTTTGGGATGGGGGTACAAATTTTCAAATGGGGATATAAAGCAATAAAATTCTAATTATTATTACAACCCAATTGAATAATACATAATAATAAAATGTACAAGAATATAAAGATGATATAAAAGAAAAATGTTTTTATGAGTTTTGGTAGAAAAGGTTTAACCTAATTAATTAAAAAAGAAAGAAGTTAATTAGTTAAATTCCTAAATTCTAAGTTAATTGAATTAAAAGAGAACATTAGAATAAAATTTATAAAAAAAGTCTTAAGAAAGAAAATATTTTTAGGGTTTTCGTTTAAGGGAAATTAAATAAAATAAAAATAATAAACTTTAGTCTAAGTGTTTAATAAAAATATATTTTTTAATTTTGGATTAAAATAATAATAATGAAAATAAAGATTAAAAATAATAAAAATAATAAAAGAAAAGAAAGTAAAATAAAAAAATAAAAAATTTGGGTCAAGAGGGTTTGAAAGTGAAAAGGGTATTAGAAAGTAAAAAATAGTTTTTTGTTTGGTTTAGGCCGAAACTGATTTTTGTATAATCAGAAAACAAAATAAAATAAAAAAGTTATGTTGGACATCGTATTATTTAGCAATCAGGGGGTAAGGGTGGGAAAAAGATCAGGCCCATTGTTGAAGAGCCCAAGCGCGCTGCAAATAAAAAATGAAACAAATGAAAATATAAAAAAAATGCAAAAGGTCTCGCCGGGGCTCGAACCCAGGACCTTCTACATAAATTCCTTATGCGCGCTTGCTGTAAAGGGGGTGGATTGTACCCTCAAGGCGTTGTGATGATCAGAATAGCTTCAGTAACCCTCCAAGAAGCTAATGCAATGCATAGTTTGTGCTAAGGATGACTGAATCGTGTTGGAGAAGTCCATATGCGAAACTCTGCTTTTGAGTTTGGAAGGTGATGAAGATGGAGTTACAGTTGTGAAACAAGGGTAGGTATGGACTATACTTGATGTATGGAAGCTTTAAATTTGGTTTAGAGAGGAAACACACGAGGGAAATGTGAGTTTGAGGTTCTTGGGCAAAAATGGCAAGTTATGGAAGTTGAAGTGCAATTCTGAGTTTTAGAGAGTTTGGGGGAGTTTTCAGGCTTCTAATTTCGTGCCATGGCTTGCAAAATTCATCTCTATTTATAGAGAAAATATTATAATGAGTGAGAATATCAATTATGAAGTTTTGAAGTTTTTTGCTTGTTTTAAAAATACAAAGATTTTGTTGCTTCATAATGAAGAAAGTGAGTGATTCAAGGGATTTGCCATGATTTTACTAACTTCTTGAGATTTCTTTTTATATTTAGATTGTATATGATCTTATTAGGAGTAAATCACAAGTTTAAGCAAAGAGTTGTCAGCATAAAGCTTGCTTTACCAAAATGGTAAAGTGACTTTATGCAAATATCCAAAAATGGTATCAAGACTTGGACAATGCTTCTATTCTTTGTGTAATACATTTAGAAATTGTGTAAATTTCTGATCATGGTGATATTTAGAAGTCATATGGCCTAAAAATTGGGATTATGTAGGATAGGTTTGAGATTTTGCTATGAGTTCACCACAAAAATGGTTTATAATTCAAGAATGGATGCCCGAATTCTTCTCTTCGACTCTCTTGGCTCAAAAATAAGATCTTTAAGTTCTTGGACATTTTGGAAAGCTTGAAATATCCTCTACAACTTTAATGTTTTCCATTTTTGCTAAATCAAATTGGATCTAGGTGAAAATTGGCCAAGAAGTTAGGGCAAAATCCTGACCAAATTGATCAAAATTTTCACTAAGTGTTTTTATAAAAAGTGCATGACTTCATGAATTTTTAAATCAAAATCCAAGTACTTCTAGGACTTGATCAGCAAATAAAAGTTGTAGATCTCGTCAAGATCTAAAACTTTCATGTTGAAAGTTTTCTTTGAATCATCTTGCATCTTGGTGAAAAATTGGCATGAAGTAGTTAAATCATCATGTACAAAACACTTAGAAAAATTTCTAAGTCTTGAAAAGTTTGACTTTTCAAATTGATTTTTGACTTTCTTAATTTCTTGATGATCAAGCTTCACATTTTTAAATGTCTTGATGAATTTTTATCTTTGAGACTCAAATTTGACCAAAAAAGTCAAAGTTTGACTTTTGGTGTATTAGTTGACTTTTCATCAGTTGATCCAAAATTCAACTATTAATCCATTGATCTTGAGAGATGATTTGAGTCATGTAATTAGGTTAACATGTTGTATTTTAATCCTTGAGATTGTGTTTCAAATCATTGGATCATGTATTAGGTCAAAAATCAATGATCAGTCAATTACAGTCAAAACCCTAATCTTGGCCATTTTACCCTTTTGGTGAATTGAGTGCTTTTCTTGAGGAATTGTGATCAACACTTGATCAATAGATAAATATGACTTCAAAATACTGATGGGGACCAAAAGTTATTAAGTTTGACTGTAGGTTGACCATAATTGACTTTTTAACCAATATAGCTGATTTTTAGTCATCTGATCAATTGACTGAGCAAAATTATGATCTAAGACTTGAAACTTGGCATGAGTATTCTTGGAGACCCATAATGAACCATGAAAATATTTTGAGGCATTATAATTCCACTTGTCCTTGTGAAAATAAAAACCCTAATTTGGGGTTCCAGTGTTTAAGAGGTGATTTGACCTAGTTAACACTTGTGCAATCTTGAGCTATTGAAGATCTTTGTGAGAAGTATCTTGAGAAAAGAGAGGGCAAATTTTGGGGTACAACAATTGGGGACAATGTTCAGTTCAAATGCGGGGGAGGAATTTTATTGCTTTCTTTTTACTTTGTTTCTAGTTAGGTTTATTTATTTCTAGTATAATTTCTTAGGATTTTTATCGTTTTTAAGTTTTAGTTTGTTTATCGAGTCAATAATTATGTTGTTGAGTCATTTATGCATGGTTTCCATTGTTTGTTAAATTCTTCTTAAAAATTGAGCACCAACAAAAATTTCTAATTGATTCATGACATGACACACCCCGAAAGTATATAATTGTTTTTGTACATTGGTTATGTTAGAGAAACTTGGGAAAGTCTCAACAAATCAGTATCATCCTGACACCTTAAGCTTCCCAAATATGCAAATCAATTTGAGTACCTATTATGCAGAAACCTTAAGTTCTTATTTTAAGTAACCCTTGAGTAGTTTATATAAGCAGTCAACACTATCTTAAGCATACACTACGTAGAGAGGTTGATGCAAATAAGTGAATGATCTCATACTTAACTGATAAATGACTATTAAATTAAAAACAATTAGGAATGTGCCTTCTAAGTTAGGTGACCCTCACCCGGTCACTTAGCTCAACGATTGTTGAACCTTCAAAAACCTAATAATTACCAATCTTTAGTTGGTTCAAAGGTGATTGACACTGGACTTGGTAGGGCAGACTACAGTCTGATCCCCCTCAACTTCGACTAGGAGGGGGTTATAACCACTTTAAAGTTAGAATAAACCCCTGAACCAGGAAACCAAAAGTGAAATAAAGATCATAGTCACTAACAAACTCTCTTACTATGTGTGTGTATGGACAACAAGCTTAATGTGATTGTGCTTGAATGAAATAGGATAAAAGATTATAAGTGATCTAGGTTGGGCCATAATGGCATGATTCATATTGGTTTGCATAAGATGGAAACTTTTGACTGGGAAATGCGGAATTATGTCTTTACAGTATCATTGATTTCGACCCACTAGTATATATCGATCTAACGTCAGCCAAACCAAAACAAACGACCATGTACGAATATAAGTGATGTTGTATTTATGTTTCATTTTTGTACTTACGTCGTTTGTATCATGTTGGTTGTTTGCTTGAGGATAAACAAAGATTTAAGTGTAGGGGAGTTTGATAACCACATAATTTATCACATTTTTTGACTCAATTCACTTACAGTTTGATGTTATTTTCTGGCCTTTTGTAGTGTTATGATGATATATTATGTCTGTTTTAGGTGCTTTACGGGTAGGAGTCGTACACGAAAAAACGAGACGAAAACTGTAACACCCAAGATTTATAATTAATTATTTAATTGATTATTTGTGAATATTATATGATGTGTGATTGTATGTTATGGTTTATGTGGTTGGGTGAATTGGAATTATTTAAATAATAATTCAATATAGTTTAATAATAAAATAAAGAGATGATTGGGTGTAGAAGTGCTAAGGGTGAGATGGTAATAATAAGAGAGATTAGTGATGGTATGATGGAAAGATCATAGAAAGGATATAAGGGAAAAAATAAGAAGAAAATTTAGGGAAGAGTGAAAATGCTTTTTGCATCGGTCGTGAAATAGAGAGAACAGAAGAAAAGAAGAAAACAAAGGCTAGGGATCATAGAGGGATTTTTCGTAGAACTTGAAGGTGATAAAATCACCGAGAAATTACAGTAAAGGGTTTAATCTTACTTATTATGATCGATAAAAGGTTAGGGTAGTGGTAGGGTTTTGTCCTATGTGATTGTTGTGATGAAATATATGATGAAATTGTTGATTTATGATGTTTGTATGTTTCGATTTGTGACGGTTATACTGTGAATATGTATTTTGATGTTAACATGTGATATATGATGATCGTTATGCAACTTGGACTGAGTTTAGTATTATCATCAAATTGGAATGAGGATGGAGTAGTGCAGAAATCACACTGAGAAGTTGCAGGATCGTGACCACCATCGGGCGAGCTTGGGGCGAGGAGAGTGCCCAGGCGTCACCGGGCGAGGCAAAAATCAAAGGGAATGGTTGAAAAGAGGTGCTCTTGTAAAATGTATGGGGGTAGTATATCTCCCCAGCATCGTCGGACGAGCACCATGTGAGTTGAGCGCCTCTATCATCATCAGACGAGCCTGAGGCGAGCAACCCTGGAAGCAACTTACAGAGGCCATAACTTGGGTTTTAGGTCTCCATTTGACGCGTCGTTCGAAGTGTTGTGAAGCTAGATATAGAGTTATAGTATGATAGAGTTATAGGATTTATTTGATGTATTATTCATGTAGGTATGTGTTGATAAAGTTGATTCATTACATGTTGCTATGTTATGATATTTTATTTGTTTTAATGATGAACTTGATGTTGCTATGAAGTTATTGTGAATCGCTATGATGTTGCTATGATGTATTGATGTTGTTTGTGATGATGATTGAATGATGTGCATGTTTAATATGTATAAATTCTACGTGATGATGATCATGTAAATGATGATACACTTGACTAGTCGTGGTTGACCTTTATATGACAATTGTGCATCATGCATTCATAGCATTATTTTGGATGGTGGTCCGTTTATTATGAGCCTAAATCATATTGTGTAGATTGAGTGTGTTTATAATATGCTCCAATTCCAAGAGGAAATCGATCCTATGGTGGGATGTTTGGAGGGTGATGAACCAGGTTGTAATACGGTGGGAGTACTGACTTTTAGGTTTTGTGTTTTATCGTAAATATTGCTGATAGAAAGAGTTGCCATCGACTTTTCGTTTATCTAATAAAGGAAAGGGTGAAAAGAACAGGAAATACCTTTTGAGAATTTTCTGAGTTCGGGGGGTGGGTTATGAAAAGGGAAGGTGTTAGAACCCTTTTCATCGTAAGTTATCTATGGGATCTTAATCGCTAGCTCACTTTTTTGGAAATGCTTTATGCTTGTGTATGTTTGAAAATATTTTGAAAATGTCTAAGTGCGGAAATTTTGTAATGATTCTCGTATCGTTGAGAATGTATACAAAATGTTTGTTTTGAAAATATTTGTGAAAGAAAGTGTTGTTTTGTGAAATGATTTTTTGTTTTGAAAGGTTTGTGAGCAAGCGACTATGAGCTTTCTACCTACTCAAAAAGGTGTATGTTCTTTTCTTCCTCCTTTAGATAGTGATACCCTATCATTAGTCAGTAGGAAGCCCTATCATTGGATGTGAGGGACAGGTGTAGGTCATCGTATAGTGATATAAGGCAACGTGTAGGACGCTTTAGCAATTTTCAAAAGGGACTAAGATCGTTTACTGAAGGCAGCATCGAAGGGTCATCGAGGGACTACGATATTTTAACCGAGTGTCTTTTCTAAAGCATCCCACGTTTGAGGGACATGATTGTTTTTTATTTGAGATAATAAGTGAGGGCCACCCTAGAGGTACGTGTGTGTAACGTGATTGGTTTAGTTATGCTTATATTGAAATTAGGGTTTTGCTATCGGTTGATTTTAGTCTTTCCATACAAACCCTAATTACTAATAGTAGCATAAAAGAATAAAAGCATAATGTAAAGAGCGGAATGTAAACCTAAGACTATTACAAGGCTTTGGGGCTGTTACATAAGGATAAAGAGTGCGGGAAAGTAAACCTACAACTATTACATCCTGGAAGTAGATACATAATAAGATAAACGCGAGAAAAATAAACCTAAGCTATTTATATTTGTAGAAGCATCATATACAATTTATCTAGGAAAAAAAGGAAAGATGAAAATAGAAAAGAAAATACAAGTAGATGAGAATCCATGAGTTTATTTGGTAGAAGTTGTGACAAATGAATTGAAGTTGAAAGCATGTTTTTGTTATTTTGTGGTTTATTCTTTAAAATAGTTTATGAAGAAAATATGTACAAAAATCAAGCAATATTGTGAAAACATAGATGAGTTTGGTTGTTTGAAACAAGTGTATGCATCACAATCACATTTGAAAGTCATGGAGCATAACTTTTGGTTTTTGTACATGTTTCATGTTTTAATGTGAATTTGGTTCAGAAAAGTCCTAAGAAGGATCAATCTATCATGAAATGTTTACTCAAGTGTCAAGATATCTCATGAGAATCAAGACCTATCATGGTAAAATCAAGCTTTGTGAGCAAGGTTGCAAAGTTGATCAAGGGATCATCAAAAATCTCTTTAAAAACCCTAAAAAGTGATGAATTTGATTTTATTAAAAAAATAATGAAATAAAATATTTTTGTGATTTTTTTTCAGTATTTATAAAATAGAGGTAGTGAACTAGTAGTGTGCAAAAAATCAGCTCAAAAGAGCAAAATTTGGTTGCAAAAAGAAATGATTGAAAATGATGAAAATAAGTGACAAAAATGAAGTTAAAAGGATGAAATTATGCAAAAGGGTACCACTGGGGATCAAACCCAGGTCCCTCTAGTTATACGCACGCATGGTTTAGCACATAAGGATAAAGAGTGCGGGAAAGTAAACCTACAACTATTACATCCTGGAAGTAGATACATAATAAGATAAACGCGAGAAAAATAAACCTAAGCTATTTATATTTGTAGAAGCATCATATACAATTTATCTAGGAAAAAAAGGAAAGATGAAAATAGAAAAGAAAATACAAGTAGATGAGAATCCATGAGTTTATTTGGTAGAAGTTGTGACAAATGAATTGAAGTTGAAAGCATGTTTTTGTTATTTTGTGGTTTATTCTTTAAAATAGTTTATGAAGAAAATATGTACAAAAATCAAGCAATATTGTGAAAACATAGATGAGTTTGGTTGTTTGAAACAAGTGTATGCATCACAATCACATTTGAAAGTCATGGAGCATAACTTTTGGTTTTTGTACATGTTTCATGTTTTAATGTGAATTTGGTTCAGAAAAGTCCTAAGAAGGATCAATCTATCATGAAATGTTTACTCAAGTGTCAAGATATCTCATGAGAATCAAGACCTATCATGGTAAAATCAAGCTTTGTGAGCAAGGTTGCAAAGTTGATCAAGGGATCATCAAAAATCTCTTTAAAAACCCTAAAAAGTGATGACTTTGATTTTATTAAAAAAATAATGAAATAAAATATTTTTGTGATTTTTTTTCAGTATTTATAAAATAGAGGTAGTGAACTAGTAGTGTGCAAAAAATCAGCTCAAAAGAGCAAAATTTGGTTGCAAAAAGAAATGATTGAAAATGATGAAAATAAGTGACAAAAATGAAGTTAAAAGGATGAAATTATGCAAAAGGGTACCACTGGGGATCAAACCCAGGTCCCTCTAGTTATACGCACGCATGGTTTAGCACTGGGGTGGCTGTTTCATTCGGTTATGAAACACCCCCCCCCCCCCCCCCCCCCGTCAATATATTATAAACTTGGTTTTTGAAAATTTGAAATGGCCAGATCACCATCTTCTTCCTCTTCGCGTGCTGTATAACAACAAACCTTCATGGATGATTTTCGAAAATCTCCATTTCTCAACCAAATTAAAAGTTATAAAGACCAAACTTGCTTGATTTTTGACAAGGAATTCAACCATGTATTTTTTAAAAGCTATAAATCAACGGTTAGGACGAATTTTGTTTGGGACCAAACTGAAACCCTAACATTTCATAAAACTCAATTCCAAAATTCTCATCACACAGTCCATTAAAACTAAAACTAAATATATGGTTAGCTTCATAGACATGATATCTACATTTTTCCTTTAGAATGTATATGCAAATGATGCTTAAATAAATAATTCAAAGTTTAAAATTTATACCAAGTTGGAGAAAGTATAACGCTTTTTCAAGCACTTCTAGAAGTAAAATGATGATTGCTTTAGCTTTTTGGGGCCTTGGTGAATGTATTGCAATCCTTACTTTGCTTTGAGAGTGTCTGGAATGCTCTGTCCAAGTCAAGTTGCAAGGATGGAAATTGAAAATGGTGAATGATTATAATGGAGTTACAGAAGTGAAACAAGTGTCTGAATCACTTTTATATGGTGTATTGATGATGATTTGGTGGTTGGTTTGCAAAGATATTGCAAGAGCTATGAGTTTCAAATTTTTGGACTTTGAAGCTCAAGAATGGAGGTTTTTATGGACAATTCTGGTTTGAGAGTGTATGATAGGTTTAGAGGGTTTATCAATTCGTCCCTTGGCTTGAAAATGACCACACTATTTATAGGCAAAAGGTTTGAGAAGTTGAAGTAACCAGATTTGTAAGATAACAAGTTATGGTTTGGAAGCTTAGTTATGAAGTAACCTTGAAGAATATGGTTCCAATGCATTGTACCTTGTCTCATATAGTTGTTGGATACTTTAAGAATGCTTATCTAATCTTTTAGGTTGAGTGTGTGCATAGGAAACAAGTTAGATGCTCAAGGAGAGTGGACTTTGTGATTAAAATCACTTTTACAAGAATGGAAGTGTTAGCTTTTGTTCCAAAAATGGCATGATGCATTAAATAAGGCTTGAGTCAATTGGATAATAGCCATAAAGCAAGTGAAATCAATTGATTATGTAGATATTTGTAGGTTTAGAGGTCTGCAGAGTTAGATATCTAGGCATGGTTATGAGATTTGATCTTATAGCCACCAAAGAAATGACCTCTAAATTAAGTAGAAATGTCCAACTTCAATTCTTCAAAACTCTCAGCTCAAACATGATCTTTTCTTGTTCTTGGACATTTTGAAAAGATTAGAACAAGGTCTACAACTTTCATGTTGACCATTTTGGCTAATTCATAAGGGAAACTGGTGAAAAATGGCCAAGAAGTTAAGATAAGAAGTTGATCCAAAATATTTCTAAGTGTTGGGTAAAAATATCAGAACATCATGGGCCCATATCTCTTAATCCAAGCAATTTTTGAGGATCATCCCACATTAACAAAGTTGTAGAATTCATTAATCCCTACAACTTTCATGTTGAAAATTTTCCTTGAATTAGTTTGTATCTTAGTGAAAAATGGTCATAAAGTAGTGACTTTGTTAAGAACAAAACACTTAGAAATTTTTCTAAGTGTTGGAAAACTTTCCAACTTTTGACTTTTGTTGACTTTTTTTATTCTTGATGATCAAGCTTGATAATTTTGAATGTTTTTTATGATTATTGATTTTTGAATTCCAATGTTGACCAAAAAGTCAAAGTTTGACTTTTGTGTGACTGTTGACTTTTTATTAATTGATTCAATTCTTCAACTATCAATCACTTTTATCTTTGGAAATATCTTAAGCCATGTAATTAGGTAAAGATGATGTATTTGAGCCATTTAGATCATGCTTTAAGCCATTAGGTCATGCACTAGGCCAAAAGTCAATGATCACTCATCCTCAATCAAAACTCTAATTTGGCCATTTTTGACCTTTGATGATTTGAGGGCTTTCCTTGAGGAATCATGATCAACCCTTGATAAAATAATGAATATCACCTCAAAATATTGATGTTTACAAAAAATCTTGAAGTTTGATTGTATGTTGACCATAGTTGACTTTTTACCTAATATAGTTGACTTTCAATCTTTTGAGCCATTGACTGAGCAGACATGTGATGCAAGACTTGAAGCTTGACATGAGCATTATTGAGGACCCATGATGAACCATGAAAGTCATTTGAGACCTATGCAACCTAATCTTCCTTGAGAAGCATAAAAAACCCTAATTGTAGACCATTGCTTAGGAGGAGGTTTGACCAGTCAACTCTTGAGTAGCTTTGAGTATTTGGGACCTTTGTGAGCATGTTTTAAAGAAAATAGGAGGGAAATTTTGGGGTACAATAGCTGCCCCTGTTCAATATTCTTAAACTTGAAGAGTTAGATTTTCCTGTCCGCCATTCGTGACTTGAAGGTAGAAGATGATTGAAAACTTAAGTGCCCAGAAATTTGCACTCGCTGGTGCACGAAGTAACATTGTTGGTTAATTATACTGGGAATGGGCTTAAAGATGCCATTTGGAGAGGTAACGGTGAGTCATTGGAAATGGTTTTATATATGCCATCTAAAGTAACTGTTGATAGAAATTAGACTAAGTATACGCTTGACTTCAGCTGGAAGAAGTATCAGAATAAATCTACGCTCAATTTAATCTGAGCCAGAAAATATCTACTGGAAGAAGTATCAGAATAAATCTACACCTGATTTAATCTGAGCTAGGAGATGTATATGCCCGAATTTGTTTGGAAGAAGTATCATAATAAATCTACGCTCGATTGAATCTGATCCAGAAAATGTCTACTGGAAGAAGTATTAGAATAAATCTACGCTTGATTTAATTCGAGCCGGCAGATGTTTGTGTCTGTCTTTAACTGGGAGAAGTATCAGAATAAATTATGGTTGATTTAATTTGAGCCAGAAAATGTCTATTGGAAAAGTTATTAGAATAAATCTATGCTTGATTTAATCTGAGCCAAAAGATGTCTACGTTCGTCTTTAACTGGGAGAAGTATCAAAATAAATCTATGGTCGATTTAATCTGAGCCAGAAAATGCCTACTAGAAGAAGTATCAAAATAAATCTATGTTTGATTTAATCTGATCCAGAAGAGGTCTTTTCAGGAATGACCCTCTGAGGAAATTGCTTAAATAGCCCTTTATCAGATGTAGCCTTTGAGAAGATTGTAGGGTCATACAAGTGGTTGATGATGTTTGTCTGTTGATTGATCTTTCCTGAAAAGGTAAAGAGTTAGCTATATGAAATTTCATGATGTATGAAATGCATTATGTAATGATGTTCTCAAAATAAATGAGATTGTGCTACATGTGTTTCGTATGCATATGCTATGACATTTGTAAATGATGTACGAATGTGAAATGTTGTTTGAAGTGTATCAACAGCTCTGTATGACATCTTGTTGGGGAAAATGAATCCCTGATTTGTGCTGGGATGAAGAACATATGTAATCTTCAACCTTGTCTGGAATGATTCCGCTGGGGATTCCTTCTTGTTGTTTGAGGAAACTCCGCTGGGGAATGTTAACTTCTATTTGGGGAGAAGAGTTTAGGAACGTTAGTCGTTCATCGCTCTACTGGGGAGTTTAATTCTTATATACCCTGATTGGAGATAAAAGAGATGGATAACCTTCCGACTCATCTGGGGAGAATAAAGTTGACTGATATCTGGTCCGATTCTATGTTTCGTAGCAACTCTCTGGGGATAGTGGCGACTTCACTGGGGAAAGGAATTTTGCCGGTGATTTGTAGCCATCTGAGGAATAGACTCAAGATGGGGAGATTGTAATCTATTGGGGAAATAAACCCTGTTAGGGGAATCAACCCTATTGCTGGAGAAATACTCTACTGAGGGAACACCCTTGTTGAGGAAATGAGTTTTGCTGGAGAGAAGAAATCTACAGAGGGTTTTACAGTTTTGGAGGAATAAACTCAGCTGGGGTAGAGAACTTCCATGAACTATATTGATTGGAACTCTGTAGGCGGGTGATATTGCCGGGAAAAAGATCATATTCTTTTATCCGCTGGGGGGTTTGACTAGTGAGTATGATCAGTGTATCCTATTTTGTGGGGGATATATTTTTGTTGAAGATTGTTTTGTGAAGACTACTATGTGGGGATAATCCCATGGAAGTGGCCCCGTGGGGATTTGTGGATAACTTGAATGTAATCCCAACTCCTAGAGTCTTGAGTAAATGCTTATTCCTGTTCTTATGCATATATTTGTTAACATTTAATCGTGTTCATATGCATATGTTCATTCAATTTTAGTCATTAGACGTTTTTGCAAACAAAACAGAAAAATTTTAAAAATAAAAGGTTTGAATTTTAGGGTGTATTTGTATTGATAGTTTGCCTATAAATAGGCGATTTTGTACAAATAGACATAAATCCTAGTTAGAGTAAATTGTCATAAAATGAAAAGAGTACAAAGTGAAAACAAAACATATATCTATGTGGAAATGATCTCGTTGGGTTCCAACTCCGCTATTGCACATATGTTCGAACATCTCATCCCTTGCTATCGGAAGAAGTTGATTGAACTGATATGTACCATTTGAACTTTTGAATTTGGTAATAAAGCTTAATGTAAGTGATCCAACGGGGCATAGTCGTACCCTTTAATCCCTAACTTTTTCCTGGACCACCCTTTCGGGTTTTTAGTCCACCGGGATACCCTTTTTTGCCCAAGTTGCCTTTTCAGGTTTTCGACTTGTCGGGTGCATAATCTTTTGTATATATCCGTAATTTTTGCCCGAACCTTTTTGGTTCGCCTGGATGCCATTTATTTTTGCCTAGGCCAATCAACCTAGCGGGTCATTTTCATGCGTAGTATCTTTTGACTATGTTCGCGTTCACAGGGTGTGGAAAATCTTCGTCGTCCATGGTGGTCAGTATCATAGCACCACTAGAAAATATCTTCTTGACTACAAATGGACCTTCATAGGTGGGAGTCCATTTTCCCCTGGGATCACCTTGCAGTAGAATGATGCGCTTTATTACCAAGTCACCGGCCTGATATACCTGATGCTTGATTTTCTTGTTGAATGCCTTGATCATACGTTTCTGATACATCTGACTGTGACAGACAGCCGCAAGCTTCTTTTCATCAATCAGATCAACAGGTCTAGCCTGGTCTGAATCCACTATTCTTCGTCTAAGTTTGCATCTTTCATAATCCTCAGAGAAGGAATCTGAACTTTGACAGGTATGACAACTTCCATGCTATAGACCAGAGAGAATGGGTGCCCTAGTTGATGTTTACGCTGAAGTGAGATAGCCATGAAGATCAAATGGTAACATCTCGTGCCAGTCTTTGTAAGTCAAAACCATCTTTTGTATGATCTTCTTAATATTCTTGTTAGTGGCTTCCACTGCACCATTCATCTTTGGTCGATACAGAGAAGAGTTGTGGTTCTTGATCTTGAACTGCATGCAGAGTTCAGTGATCATAGTGTTGTTGAGGTTGGTACCATTGTCTGTGATGATTCTCTCGGGGATTCCATACCGATATATGAGGTTATTCTTAATGAATCGAACTACCACATTCTTGGTAACAGAGACAAATGAGGCCCCTTCAACCCATTTTGTAAAGTAGTCAATGCCGACGAGAATGAAGTGATGTCTGTTAGAAGCAGTAGGCTTAATTTCTCTGATCATATCAATGCCCCATATTGCGAATGTCCAAGGAGCAGTCATGATGTTCAAAGGTACTGGAGGCACATGAACTTTATCAGCATAAATCTGGCACTTGTGACAAGTTCTCGAGTGGTGGTGACAGTCGGTTTCCATAGTCGACAAATAGTAACTTGCTCTCAGAATCTTTTTAGGCATAGTATGCTTGGAGTGAGTACCAAATATGCCTTCGTGCATATCATCTATAAGTTTCTCTGCTTCCTTATTATCCATGCAACAAAGCAGAGTTGAATCATGATTATGCTTGTATAAAATTCCATTGCTCAAGAAGAACTTAGCCGAGAACCTCCGTAGGAACTTATTGTTATTGATTGATGCCCCTTCAAGGTATTCTTGAGTTTTATGGTACCTTTTCACTTTATAAAACCAAGGTTTTTCTTCTACTCCATTAGTATCAATTTTGTAGCAGTGTGTCGGTTCATCGAATCTTCCAATGGTAATTCTGGGAGCCTCATTGTCCCATCTGACCTCGAACATGGATGAGATGGTAGCTAATGCATCCGCCAACTGATTCTTTTCTCTTGGGATATGCTCAAAAGTAATCTCTTCGAAGTACAGAATCAAGGTTAGCACGTGTTCTCATTAAGGGATAAGATTCAGATGCTTTGTATTCTATTCTCCCTTGAACTGATGGATTACCAAGGCTGAATCCCCAGATACGCTCAAGAATTTGATTCTCAGGTCAATAGCAGCTTTAATACCCATGATGCACGCTGCATATTCAGCCATATTATTGGTGCAGTCAAAGCAAAGTCTGGAAGTGAAAGGCGTATGACAACCCTGGGGAGAGATAATTATAGCACCTATCATGTTGCCAAGTGCGTTAGAAGCTCCATCGAAGACCATAGTCCATCGGGATCCTAGCTCAGGTCCTTCATACGGTCCAGGCTTTTCACAATTTGTAACTAGCATAATGTTCTCATTCGGGAATACGAAATTTATAGATTGATAGTCGTCTATAACTTGATGTGCCAAATGATCTCCCAGTACCCTTCCTTTGATTGCTTTTTGAGTGGTGTACTGAATATCGTATTCTGTTAAGACCATTTTCCATCGGGCTATTCTTCCGGAGATAGCTGGCTTCTTGAATATGTACTTGATGGGATCCATTTTAGAGATCAATAAAGTAGTATGGGTTAACATATACTATCTTAGTCGGCGAGCAGCCCATGCCAAAGTGCAACAAGTTTTCTCAAACAGTGAATATCTTGTTTCACATTCGGTAAACTTTTTGCTAAGGTAGTATATTGCATGCTCTTTTCCACCAGACTTGTCATGCTGCCCCAGTACACACCCCATTGAATTATTTAGTATTGTTAGATACATGATTAAAGGTTTTCCTTCAACTGGTGGCATCAGAATAAGAGGTTCTTGTAAGTACTCCTTGATTTTATCAAAGGCTATTTAACATTCGTTGTTCCACTTTATTGCTTGATCTTTCTTCAACAGCTTGAAAATTGGTTCACAAGTAGCAGTCAAATGGGAAATGAATCGGGAAATGTAATTTAGTCGTCCTAAGAAACCTATTACTTTCTTCTAAGTACAGGGAGCTGGAATTTCTTGAATAGCTTTAAATTTTGTGGGATCAACTTCAATACCTTTACCACTAATGAGAAACCTACGAGTTTTCCAGACCTCATCCCAAAGGTGAATTTGTTTGGATTCAACCTCAGCTTGTATTTCTTCAATCTCTCAAATAACTTATGTACATGATCAAGATGTTTTTCTTCAGTCTGTGACCTTGCTATCATGTCTTCGACATAGACTTCTATCTCATGATGAATCATGTCATGGAATAAGGCTACCATGGAACGCTGATAAGTTGCCCTGGAGTTCTTTAACCCAAAAGGCATGACCTTGTAACAGAAAGTGCCCCACTGTGTGACGAAGGTAGTTTTCTCCATGTCTTTAGGCGCCATCTTAATCTGATTATAACCCGAGAAACCATCCATGAAGGAGAATACCTTATGCTGAGTGGTGTTGTCGACCAAGATATCAATATATGGCAGCGGGAAGTCATCTTTGGGGCTCGCCCTATTCAGATCCTTGTAATCTACACACATATGTACCTTGCCATCTTTCTTTGGTATCGGAACAACATTAGCGACCCATTAAGGATAGGATGTCAGTGCTAATAAATAAGCGTTGAATTTCTTCATAACCCTGGCCTTGCTCTTCTCTAACATCTCAGGATGCATGCGACGAACCTTCTGCTTAATTAAAGAACAACCATCTTTGATTGGCAGAAGGTGAACCACAATATCAGTATTGAGCCCTGGAATATCTTTGTACGACCAAGCGAAGATCTCAACATAGTCGTGTAACATCTGAATCAATTTGTTCTCGACACTACACTCTAAGTTGGCGCCTATCTTGACCTCTTTTCTGGATGTCTCAGAACCAAACTTTACCACTTTGATTGGATCTTCATGTGGTTGGATAGCCTTTTCTTCTTGTATTAAGAGTCTGGAAATTTCATCGGGTATTTCACAATCTTCCTCTCCTTCGTCCTCGGCTTGGTAGATCAGATTTTCAAAGTCATAAGTGGCAATAGATGAATCGTCATCAATGATATCCAGAGTGGATATGGATCTGCAATGTAGTGTGTGGGTGTGTGTAAGAACGCATAGTTATTCGAAAGTGAAATAACGTAAGAGAAAGACAGAGAGTGCAAAATTTGAATGCAAAATGTCCAATGTTTTTATTAAATGAAAATATGACTTATGAAATGGCAACCCTTAACAAATGAACCATTGTGCCCCAGACAAGACAAAAGATTTAAATTCATTGTTTTTTAAAAGAAATTACATAACCAAACTTCTTAAAGAAATAAAACAGAAATAGTTATTACTCTTGACTAAAGGAGATAGGGAAAATGTCTTTTTCCTTTCACTTGCTAAGCTCATTGCCAATGGTAGGAAAGATCCAGTTACTGAGATCACAATCACTGTCAGCATCTTCTATTGCTTTGACTCCATTGTTGCTGACACGAAATAGAGGTCTTCCAGCACGAGCGCGACATACATCCCTTTGACCTTCTTCTTCTATAGTAGCTTTGGCATCTTTCAAGGAAGCCATATTATGCGGAACCCTGGTCATCTTTGGAATGGCAGAAACATCTTTAATAGCAGCAGGGGAAATTACTTCAAAAGCTTGATAGGGAGTCTCGATGAATTCACCGTCCATTTCTACATACCAGAATGAATTCAGATGGCTGACCATGTACTCCTCTTCTCCACAGACAGTAACAATCTTCCTTTTCACGGGATATTTTTGTAAGTACGGAGTGCGCCTAAGAGGGGGTGAATTAGGTACTTTAAAAAATTCTGGTTTTAGTGATGATGGATATTATTTTTCTGGATCATGGTGAGTTTATGAAAGAGTAAAGAAAAATAAAGAGACACAAGCGATATATCCTGGTTCCCCTCACAGTCCAAGAGTACTCCAGTCCCCTTTTAACATGAAAGAGATTTCCTTATTGTGGCAAACTTAAACAAGAACTACCAAAAACCAAGAACAATCCTCTTGTATTTTCACTATGTCAACAATGAGAACAATCCTCTCAAAGTGACTTCACTTGTATCCAACAATCCTGGAAAGACAAGATTTATTGAACCACTTAAACTTATTTCCAACAATCCTGAAAAATAAGTAAGTATTTATCAATATTTGATTTGAGTGAGTTTGAGTAGTGATGATCACTTTGAGTGATTTAATCAATGAATTGATCTTCTCTTCCAATGATAATATTATACAATGACTCAAGATATATAATGCTCAAAGTTTTCTGATTAATAATATGTGAAAGTGTGCAGAAAACTTGTGTATGAAAGTGAAGAAAAGCTTGAGTTTGATATTTTAAAATTCAGAAAATATAATTGGAAGAGGTGTTGAAAATGATTTTGGAAATGAGTATTTATATGTTCATAGCACCTTTTTGAAACAACATAAAGTTCTGTAAATGAATCATGAACAATTTCCAAGATTGAGTGAAAGGTTTCCATGAAAAGGTGTTATGAACAGGCATGTGCAAAGCTGCTGTTTTTCAAAATCGTGCAGCATGCAATTGATTGCACCCTTTGTGTAAATCGATTGCACGGGGTTTCAACAGCTAGAATTTCAAAAGCTTTGAGTGTGCAATCGATTGCACAGGAGTGTAAATTGATTGCATGTGAAGTCAGTAGCAAAAATTGATTGAGTGCAATCAATTGCACAAACATGCAAATCGATTGTACTGAGAAACAGTAGCAAATGTTTTGAAAATTTTAAGCATGTAATCGATTTCAGTAATATGCAAATCGATTGCACTGAGAAACAATAGCAAAAGATTTGAAAAAATTGAAGCATGCAATCAATTGCACTCAAGTGAAAAGTGATTTTTAGCTTAGAAAAACTTGAGAAAAGGTTTGGACAATATAAAATATTTCTTTTTACCATTGAGCATCTATGTCTTAAGTTCAAAGTAAGTATTATCATTATATCTTGAAATTTGCTAAGAGCTTGAACTGAAGACTTTATCCATAGATGCTTTTAGCTTGATCAATAATCTTTGCCTTCTTTGTCCTTAATGGTTTGTCTTCATCAAAACAAAAGTTCATTTGAGAAGCTTGATTTTACATTCTCCCCCTTTTTAATGATGACAAACGATCTTGCTTGATGCGTCGTAATTTCTGGAAAGAGCTTCCCCCCCTAAGATGCATAACTCCCCCTTTATATGAGAAGGTTGGAATCCTTTGAATTTGTTCATCTTGGTTGAAGAGTACCTTAAAAATTTAAGACAAGGAAATATACAAGCATAAAGTACCACATCCTTCTCCCCCTTTGACATTATCAAAAAGAAGGGAAAGATGCAAAAAAAAAGTAATAAAGTAATATTGAGATGAAAACTTAATTAATCATGCATCACAAATAGTATAATGATTACAAAGAAATTTAACAACAAACAAAACATAGAATAACATAACAAGGACATAACAGAAAATAGTAGACATGATAAAGTTGGACAGAACTTTTATGGTTGATTTATGTCCCGGTTGTTATAGAACCAAGATCCTTGATTTGGAAATTGTTATTGTAGAGGAGGTTATGTGTAATGTTGTGGAGGTGCAGCTCGATTATTTGGGTCATATGGTGGAATGTGAAGATGAGAGTAAAGGTAAGAAAATTGTTGATTCACATCTGTACGGAAGTCATTAATCCGGGTTGTTGTAGAATCATTGATAGCATTCCATTGGTTGTTGATGTTGGTGTTCATGGAAGCAAATTGTTGAGACATGAAATCCATAAGATCTTGATTGCTTGGACCAGAGGGAGCAGTAGGTGGAGGAGGTACAACTTCACCACCTTCGACTTCTTGATCGTTCCCTTCATCACCAACCACATCTTCACCAATGTAAGTGATAGTTTTTGTTTCTGGATTATAATGAACACCCATTCTTGAGTCAACATTCTTGATGGAAATCTTATGCAGATTTGGATCCATATTGACTTTCTCAAACCCAACAAAATCAACTCTAAATTCTTCCATAATTAATGTAACAAAATAAGCATATGGTAGAAATTTTGATTTTGCATCGACTCTCAGCATATGAACCATTATGAGTCTTACCCAATTAATACTTATTCCTTTCTTTCTTTCATAAATCAACTGCATTTCCAGGTCAGTCACAGTGTAGTGGTTTCCAGCCCGTGGAAACATAATATAGACCATAAAGTAATGAAATAGTCGATCGTCTATATAAAAGTTTCTTGCACTCCATGAGTCTCTAGATGGAATCACTCCGCCTAGACCACGAATCCTTTTTGAACGGAAATCAGCTTCACTTAATCTCCCAATGCTGTAATAAAAATCCTTTTTCCGGTAGTCATCCCATGCCTCATTTTCAGGGTCGTACAAAGAGCTTCCAGTATAGGGAATATGAAGAATCTCACCAACAACCTCAGAAGTTAGAGAGATTCGAGTACCCAACACATATGTCACCATCTTGCCTTTGTGGGGAGTTAAATTGCTTTAAAATACTCTTACCAGATCCGGATAATATGGACCAAATGATGAAATTAATGGTTCTAGTCCAAAAGCAGTTAAATCATTTTGAAAAGAGAAACATTCCTGGGGAAAGGATGATAGCATACCATATTTAGGATTGGACAATATTTTTCTTTGAAAGTCCTTTGTGAATCTTGCTTCTTGTTCTTCGGTGAGAGATGAAAGTAATGGATTAGAGGATGAATCAACATTTTTCTTCCCTTTCTCTTAATCTGACACCTTTGCTTTTGCCTTGAAGCCATGGGTAAGGTATTTTTAGGGTTTTGAAGGTTTTAGGTTTTTTTTTAGAGAAGGGTGTTTGATGAGCTGAAGTTTGGATATGATTTGAGTAGATAGAAATGAGTGGGTTATATTATATGTAATGAAGTTTAATTGGCTTGGCAATATGAGAGAGAGAGATATAGGAATTCTGACCAACAAATATTTTTGTCATAAAAGCATGTTACAGTAGGTGCAATCGATTTGCATACAGATGCAATTGATTTGCACATAAAACAGAAGCAAAATAAAACTGAAACGCACAGAGTGCAATCGATTTGCACTTATGGTGCAATCGATTTGCACTGAAACAGAAAGGTCAAAATTAAAAAACACTCAGTGAGCAATCGATTTACACTATTGTGCAATCGATTTGCATCAACCATAAAAGACCAAAAACAGATTTTTCTTAAACTTAAACACCACTTAACATATATATTCACATATAGCATGGTTAAAAACATATATATAAAATCATAACAAGGATAGAAAGCACCTTATATGTCGTGTTCGTCAAGAATGCCAAGCTCTCGTCGAATCTTGTAAAACAGTTCTCTTGCCAAAGGTTTAGTGAAGATATCGGCAAGTTGATTATGAGTATCTACAAATGCTACCTCGACATCTCCTTGAAGTACATGATCACGAAGGGAATGATATCGTATATCTATGTGTTTGGTTCTTGAATGCATGACTGGATTCTTCGTAATGTTTATTGCACTTGTATTGTCTCACCATAGAGGAAGGCATCCTAGATCGAGTCTGTAGTCACGAAGTTGTTGTTTGAGCCACAAAATTTGCACACAACTACTACCCGCTGCAATATATTCTGCTTCGGTCGTGCTAAGAGCAGCGCATGCTTGTTTCTTGCAGGCCCGTGATACTAATGCATTTCCAAGGATGTGACAAGTACCACTTGTGCTTTTTCTATCAATTTTACAACCTGCATAATCCACGTCAGAATAACCAACTAAGTTGCAAACACTACCTTTGGGATACCATAATTCGACATTTGTTGTTCCTTTGAGATACTTCATGATTCTTTTTACCGCCGTGAGATGAGATTCCTTTGGATTTGCTTGAAAGCGAGCACATGGACAAACACTAAACATTATGTCAGGACGGCTTGCCGTCAAATATAATAAGGAGCCAATCATACCTCGATACTTTGTAATGTCGATAGAAACACCTAATTCATCTTGATCAACATATGTACTGGAACCCATTGGTATATACATTGCCTTACAGTTATCTATGTCAAATCTTTTCAAGATTTCCTTGCAATACTTGGATTGGTTGATGAAGATGCCATCTTTTAATTGTTTGATTTGAAGTCCAAGAAAATAATTCATTTTACCCATCATGGACATCTCAAATTCTCCTTGCATCATTGTTGAAAATTCTTCACACATTTCTTGGTTTGAAGATCCGAAAATGATGTCGTAAACATAGACTTGAGCTAGAAAAGTGTCATCTTTGATTTTCTTGATAAACAGAGTCTTGTCAACTTTGCCCTTTTCAAAACCTTTTTCGCATAAGAAGTTGCTTAAACGATCATACCATGCCCTTGGTGCTTGTTTCAACCCATAGAGAGCTTTTCTCAATTTAAATACATGAGATGGATTCTTGAAATCTTTGAACCCCAGGGGTTGCTTAACGTAGACTTCTTCAGTGATATATCCATTCAAGAATGCGCTTTTGACATCCATTTGGAAAAGCTAAAAATTTAATGAGCAAGCATAGGCAAGTAAGATACGAATAGCTTCTAACCTTGCAACCGGAGCGAAAGTTTCTTCAAAATCTATTCCTTCTTCTTGATTGTAGCCTTGTGCTATCAACCTTGCTTTGTTTCAAACAATTATTCCATTTTTGTCAAGTTTGTTTTTAAACACCCATCTTGTTCCAATAATGTGTTTGTTGCTTAGCCTATGGACAAGTTCCCAAACTTGATTCCTTTCAAATTGATTTAATTCTTCTTGCATAGCAATAATCCATTGGTCATCTCCTAAGGCTTCATCAACTTTGGAAGGTTCAATTTGAGAGACAAACGCCATGTTTAGGCAAGCATATTTGGGATTTAATCTTGTTGTCACACCTTGACTTATATCACCAATTACTTTATCGATGGGATGATCTCTATGAGTTCTCCATTCTTTTGGTGGATCATTGAGATTTGATTCTTGTTGGGGTGATTCTCCGTGTTGAATTGGTTGATCTTTGGAAGTATTTTCTTGAGGACCTTCTAGTATTTCATCATCATCATCATCACAAACAATATTATCCTCCTTGGAGGGGTTAGATTCATCAAAAGATACATGCATTTATTCTTCAATTGTTAAAGTTCTTTTGTTGTAGATTCTATATGCCTTACTAGAAAGAGAGTAGCCAAGAAAAATACCTTCGTCGGATTTTTCATCAAACTTACCAAGGTTATCTTTGTCGTTGTTTAAGACAAAGCATTTGCATCCGAAAATGTGAAAGAAAGCAATGTTTGGTTTCCTCCCTTTGAAGAGTTCATATGGAGTTTTCTTCAAGATCGGTCTTATGTTAACTCGATTGTTAACAAAACATGTCGTGCTCACCGCATCCGCCCAAAAATATTTTGGAAGATTTGAATCGCTAAGCATCGTTCTAGAAAGTTCCACAAGAGACCTATTCTTTCTTTCTACCACTCCATTTTGTTGAGGAGTTCTTGGTGCCTAGAAGTTGTGAGATATTCCATGTTCTCCACAAAATTCTTCAAATAGAGCATTTTGAAATTCTCCGCCGTGGTCACTTCTTATGGAGGCAATTGTTAGAGACTTCTCATTTTGAATTTGTTTAGCATACTTCTTGAATTCCTTGAATGCATCACTTTTCTGCACTAAAAAGAATGTCCAAGTATATCTAGAGAAATCGTCAACAATAACCAAAGCATATACATTACCTCCGAAACTTCTTGTTCTTGATGGACCAAATAAGTCCTTATGTAACAATTGTAGTGTCCTTGCATTAGACACCACATTCTTATATTTGAAAGTTGATTTTGTTTGTTTCCCTTTTTGACAAGCATCACAGAGTATATCTTTGACGAAATTTCTCTTAGGTAACCCAATGACAAGATCATGCTTGATTAGTTTATCCAAGTGTTCCATGTGAATATGAGCAATTCTTTTGTGCCACAGCCATGAATCATCGTTGTTCGCCATGAGACATTTTACCTTCAAAGATGGATCATCAAGGGAAATCATGAATATATTATTGATTCTTTTACCTTTAAGTATAACCTCATGTGTGACTTCGTCTTCTATCAAGCATTTATCCTTGGTGAACTTGATCTTGAAGCCTTTGTCACAAAGTTGGCTAATAATAAGAAGATTGTGCTTTAGTCCTTCAACATAAATAACATCTCCAATGGATGTGAAAGGTGGAGCACCAACTTTTCCTTTGCCAAGAATTATTCCCTTATTATTGTCTCCATAAGTGACAAAACCCTTGGCCTTTAGAACTAGATTTGAAAATTGGTTTATGTCTCCCGTCATATGCTTTGAACAACCACTGTCAAGATACCAAAGATTGCATGTGGTCTTCAAGCATACCTATAAAACAAATTAGGCTTTGTTAGGTACCCAAGTTGCTTTGGGTCCTTCGTAATTAGTGCCTTTCTTTATCCACACATAATTCCCACTTGCCACACTAAAGTTTCTAACATAGCAAGCATTAGGTGTATGGCCTTTAATACCACAATAAAAACAAGTAGGTTCAAAGTTACTTCTATATCTAGAAGGATAAGATTTCTTCTTAGGAAATGTTTTATTTTTAGGATAGTGATGAACTATTTTAGGTTTGCTCACTTTCTCTTTGGATGATTGATCACTAGCCTTAACAAAGATAGTTTTATTAGAACTTGGTTTTGAAAATTTTGAATATCCAAGTCCACTTTTATCATTGGAGTATCTTTGTTGGCTAAGAACACCTTCCAATCCAATTTGTCCTTTTTCATATCTTTCAATGACTCTTTTTAATTGGACAATTTGGAAAGAGAGTGATTCACAATTTTTGCATACAAAATTCTGTTTTTGTTCATCACTTAATTTTTGTTTTTCTTCTTTGAAATATTTTTCCATAGATTCACATTTTTCTTCTAAGGATGAAATTTGTTTCTTTTGTGATGAAATAGTTTTATACAGAATTTTGCATTCATTCAATAGTTCATTTATAGCACCTTGTGCATCACTATAAAAAAGAGAGAATTCATTACTAACCTCATTGTCTTCATCATCGGAATGGTGTTAGGCCATCAATGCTAGATTTGCACTTTCATCACTATCGAAATCGGATGAGGAACTTATTTCATTATCCTCCCATGCAACATAGGCCTTTTTGTTCTTGAATCCCTTTTTGCTTTTGTAGCCACCTTTCTTGGAGATTTTCGGACAATCCGACTTGATATGACCTTGCTTACCACATTCATAACATGTGACTTCTTGTGTTGATGTGGAAGCTTCCTTTTTCTTAAATTATTTCTTTCCTTTTGAATGAGAAAAGGATTTATCATTTCTACCAAAGAAATTACCAAGCCTTTTAACAAGAAGCATGAAATTTTCATCTTCTTCCGGATTTTCTTCCTTTTCAACTTCCTTGGAATCTATCTTCAAAGCAATATTCTTGGATTTCTTCTCTTGATTTTCATGTTTTTCAAGTCTTCTAAGTTTCGTTTCATATTCTTGAAGTTTCCCAAACAATGTTGCGGACGTCATGGAGGAGAGACTTTTATTTTCTGAAATTGCTGTTACCTTTGGTTGTCATTCCCTAGTTAAGGACCTAAGTACTTTCAGATTTAGTTCATCATTTGTCAAAGTCTTACCAAGAGCACTTAGATGATTTGTCAAGTGCACAAATATCTTTTGTAGGTCAAAAATGGTTTCTCCGGGCTGCATTCGAAATAATTCGTATTCTTGACTCAGGGTATTTAGTCTTGATCTTTTAACTTCAACAGTTCCTTCATGAGTTTGTACCAAGGTATCCCATATTTCTTTTGTTGTTTTGCATGCCGAGACACGGAAGAATTCATCCATGCTAAGTGCACCTTGAAGTTTTATTGCCTTTTTATCATAGATAACCTTCTTCTTATCATCTTCATCCCATGAAGTTTTAGGCTTTAATGAGCCAGCACCATTGATTACCGTTATAGGGATAAATGGACCATTCTCGACGGCATCCCATATTTCTTCTCCTTGTGCTTCTAGATGTTCCTTCATGCGTATTTTCCAGAAGTCAAAATATTCAACACAAAATAGAGGAGGCTTGTTGTTACTACCACCATCTCTGAAAATGAGATTTTGATTTGCGGAAGCCATTCTGGATCTTTTAGGAACAGGTTACCTATAACCTGCTCTAATACCAATTGTAAGTACTAAGTGTGCCTAAGAGGGGGGGAGGTGAATTAGGTACTTTAAAAAATTCTGGTTTTAGTGATGATGGATATTATTTTTCTGGATTTGTGTGAGTTTATGAAAGAGTAAAGTGCAGAAAAATAAAGAGACACAAGCGATATATCCTGGTTCCCCTCACAGTACGAGAGTACTCCAGTCCCCTTTCAACATGAAAGAGATTTCCTTATTATGGCAAACTTAAACAAGAACTACCAAAAACAAAGAACAATCCTCTTGGACCAAGAACAATCCTCTTGGATTTTCACTATGTCAACAATGAGAACAATCCTCTCAAAGTGACTTCACTTGTATCCAACAATCCTGGAAAGACAAGATTTATAAAACCAATTAAACTTATTTCCAACAATCCTGAAAAATAAGTAAGTATTTATCAATATTTGATTTGAGTGAGTTTGAGTAGTGATGATCACTTTGAGTGATTTAATCAATGAATTGATCTTCTCTTCTAATGATAATATTATACAATGACTCAAGATATATAATTCTCAAAGTTTTCTGATTAATAATATGTGAAAGTGTGCAGAAAACTTGTGTATGAAAGTGAAGAAAAGCTTGAGTTTGATATTTTAAAATTCAGAAAATATAATTGGAAGAGGTGTTGAAAATGATTTTGAAAATGAGTATTTATATGTTCATAGCACCTTTTTGAAATAACATAAAGTTCCGTAAATGAATCATGAACAATTTCCAAGATTGAGTGAAAGGTTTCCATGAAAAGGTGTTATGAACAGGCATGTACAAAGCTGTTGTTTTTCAAAATCGTGCAGCATGCAATCGATTGCACCCTTTGTGTAAATCGATTGCACGGGGTTTCAACAGCTAGAATTTCAAAAGTTTTGAGTGTGCAATCGATTGCACAAGAGTGTAAATAGATTACATGTGAAGTCGGTAGCAAAAATTGATTGAGGGAAATCGATTGCACAAATATGCAAATCGATTGCACTGAGAAACAGTGGCAAATGTTTTGAAAATTTTAAGCATGCAATCGATTGCACTGAGAAACAATAGCAAAAGATTTGAAAAAATTGAAGCATGCAATCGATTGCACTAATGTGAAAATCGATTGCACTCAAGTGAAAAGTGATTTTTAGCTTAGAAAAACTTGAGAAAAGGTTTTGACAATATAAAATATTTCTTTTTACCATTGAGCATCTATGTCTTAAGTTCAAAGTAAGTATTATCATTACACCTTAAAATTTGCTAAGAGCTTGAACTGAAGACTTTATCCATAGATGCTTTTCGCTTGATCAATAATATTTGCCTTCTTTGTCCCTCATGGTTTGTCTTCATCAAAACAAAAGTTCATTTGAGAAGCTTGATTTTACAATTTTAATTTTTGGTGTAAGGTGGAGGTAACAGCGCCTGCCCCATGGATCCAGGGGCGTCCTAATAGACAAGAATAGGTTGGCCGGATGTCCATTACATAGAAGGTGGATTCAAAGATCTGTGAACCAACTATGATAGGAATATCCACTTCTCCATGTACCATTCTTTTGGACCCGTTAAAGGCTCGAACTATAATGTCACTGGGATTCAGCATAACCCCTTCACAATACAGTCTGTCAAGAGTGCTCTTTGGCAGAATATTCAAAGAAGAACCAGTATCAACTAACACATGGGCCAACATAGTGCCTCTGCATTAAATGGAGACATACAGGGCCTTATTATGATTTCTCCCCTTCGGAGTCAGATCAACATCGAAGAAGTATAATCCATGTTCAATTGTTAAGCTCGCTACGTAACTTCCAAATTGATCAGCCAAAATTTCTTGCGGCACGTGAGCGGTCTTCAGGAATTTTACTAGAACTTGCGCATGGACTTCAGAACACACTAGTAAAGATAGAATGGAGATTTTGGATGGGGTATGCCCCAACTATTCAACAATTTTACAGTCGCTCTTACGGATGATTTTCAAATCCTCTTCCAACTCTTGTCCAGAGTTGTCCTTGACTAGAGCTTCTTTTGGCGCCTGTATCTGGGCAGGCTCTATCATTGGCTCTTTACCCCGAGTCGCGACAGTTGTCTTGGTAACTGTGACCTGAATAGGCGGAGAGATTTCTGGGAGAAAATCCTTCTTCTTCTAGTACCAGATATGACAGACAAATCTCGGCACAAATTCTCAACATACAAATCTTTCTCAATCAAAATTACATGTTCATCCATCAGGCGTTGAACGCCTTCCTTCAGTAACCCGCAGCCATTGGGTTGAACTGCACAGTAATAACATTTTTTAACACAACCCATAAATAAACCGGCTTGTAGCAAATTCTCCTTGACCGTTGAGAGAGGAGTAACCATGTCACTTACGGAAGAAACATACAAAAAATCTTCAACAACACTTATGCCTTTGTCATGCTTAGGTATAGGTGCAGTAATCAAGGTTGGAGTCTCCGGGGAATCAAACTCAATTTCCTTATTATCGGTCATATCCTGAATCTTGCTTTTCAGGGCTCAGCGGTTGTTGGTGTCGTGCCTAGGATTGTTTGAATGATAGGCACGCCTCGTATTTAAATTGTACTTTGGAGAGGATGTGTTGGGATTCTGAGGAGGATCCCGAAGTGAAATCAGTTCAGCCTTTAACAAATGTTGTAATGCTTGAGATAAAGGCATGTCGATCTTGGTAAATTGTCTTGACGAAGCTTCTGGCCTTTGACGGTTGCCCTGTTGTGATTGTTGAACAGGCACCGGATTAGAGATTAATACCGGCCCCACAGACTGATGGTGGTCATTTTTACTACGACCCTTTTGGCAATAGACAGCATTGGTTTCTTTTTTACCACTGAACGGCTTCTTCACATCATTAAAAATTAAAACCATTGGAATCTTCCCACTCTTAATACCATTTTCAACTCTTTCTCCTGTCAGAATTAGCTCAATAAAGCTAGACGACGAGCTTCCAATCAACAAATTAAAGAATGGGCCTGTCAAAGTGCCCATGAACATATCCACCAATTCTAGGTCAGTCAAAGGAGGTTTCACCCTTCCAGCTAGCTCCCTCCATTTTTGGGTGTACTCTTTAAAACCCTCGTTCGAGCCCATGGACATGTTTTGCAACTGCACACGAGTCGACGCCAGGTCAGCATTATATTGATACTGCTTATAGAAAGCAGCATCCAAGTCTTCCCATGTGTGAATGTTGGTTCCTTCGAGTTGATAGAACCATTCAAGTTGAGTACCAAAAAAACTTTCTTGAAAGAAATGGACCCACAATTTCCTGTCAGTAGTATGAGGTTGGATCTTTCGAACATACGACCTCAAATGGAGTTTGGGACAAGAGACCCCATCATATTTAGCAAAGACGGGGACCTTGAACTTATAGGGGATGACCACCCCCGAGATCAGACCTAGTTCTCCAAAATCCAATCCATGCAATTTCTAGATTTCCACAGCTTTGAGTCAGTCTTCCAATTTTTTTACTTGTTATCTGCAGGAGGGTACTGTTCATCGGAATAGTCTTCATCTTTAGGAATATTCTCAGAACCCTGGTTATTTCTACCTTCACCCCTGACACTTCTGCCATCCTCCTCTTGGTTGTCGTCTTCCTCAGAGGAAACATCATCCACTTGAATTGGTTGAGCAGGACCCTTGAATCTTCTCCCTATATTGAGGATAATAGCCGGCTTCTTAGTCTTCTTTTTCTTGGCGAGGAGCGCCATCGTCTCTTGTTTCCCTTTGGCCAGATTCAAAAGAGTCTCTTGAAATTGTGCATGCTGAGCCTGGAGATCCTTGATAGTTTGTTCGAAGGCTATCTTATACTGAAATAAACAGTAAGTAGATGAAAAAACCTGTATTGGAAAACCTGTTTATTAAATGATGCATGATATGTAGATGCAATGTTTTTAAGGACCTTAGGAGATTTAAATTTGCTAACCGAGAGGAAACAAAAACAAAGATTTCATTAATAAGTTCAAAATTACAATTGCCTCTTAAGCTTACAATGAAAACAAAAGGTTCTCAAAGAGACAACAATATGAACTTCTAAAACCTAAGACTCAAGTCTCCCACTGACGCTTCCTCTTCATGTTGATGTATGCATTAAGGCTTTTCTCCTCGTGAAGTTTCTTTGTGAGCTCCAACACTTTCTTTTCACTTGCATAGAATTGAGTTTCAAAGGTGTCCCATTCTTCCTTGAGTTGAATCTAGGACTTCTTCAATTATTTGAAGTTAGTGGGCATGTCTGGATGGAGAATGGTATAAGGAAGATCCCCCTTGACAACAAGTAAGACAGTGGGATATGGCATTATAAGGTTTTAAGCACGAGATCATACCCATCTGATGTAGGGCTCCAAAGGGATGGAATTCTTTTGTCCTAAAGTGTTGCTATCAATCTTAATTACCATGCCCCAAGCACGTATAAACCTTTGACGATAGCCTTGAAAATCTTTTTCATAATCGAATATAATAACCTGGATAAGCACGTCACGAGGACCATCTCTTCGAGCATAACCAAATTAGCGTAAAGCTAGAGAAGGGTTGTAGGTAATACCTCCCTTAATGCCAAGGAGTTAAACATTAGGGAATTCCCCGCAGCGGTCAATGATAGTAACATCTTCCAGAGATCGGGAACACCAATAGATATCTGAATGAGAGAGCGATATCATTCTTTGAGACCACCTCAAACCTTGTTCATTATTCTGTACGGATCGGGGAAGGTGAGGAATAAACCACCTGGATAGCAAAGGTATGTAACACATAAGAGTCTCTCGCTTCCTCATAGTACGAGTGTGAAGAGAATGCAAAATATCTCCAAGCAAAGTAGGCACAGGGTTATGAGTGAGGAAAATGTTGACAGCATTCACATCTATGAGTTGGTCTGGATTAGGGAATAACACCAAACCATAGATCAATAAAGCCAAGATTTCCTCGAAATCCTGAAAACTCATAGCATCCAAAAATAACCGATCCTTCTCTAACAGAAATTTAGCAAGAAAACCCTTGACCCCACATCTTATTTCCTAATTAGATACAATGTCGAACCTCTTTAGATGTAAGGTTGTTGCAATTTCTTCAGGTTTTGGATCTTTCTCTAAACCAGTGAAAGGTGTCCGATCAAGAACCTGTATTCTCAGTAGCTTAGAGAATTCTTCCATTGTGGGTATCAGTTGATAATCTGGAAAGGTGAAACAGTGATGTGCAGGATCAAAGAACTGGAATGAAACACTCATCATGTCTTCTTCAAAACCCTAAGTAACCAAACTGAGTAGATGACCATGCCTTTTGGTGAATTGGGAGCTTTCAGGAAATTTTGAGACTAACTCCTTAAGTTGAGAAGGTATCCTTACAAAACTGATATGGATAGTATTTCTGCGAGTAGAGGCCATAACCTACAACAAATAAATGAAGATAAATCCCTAGGTCCTTGAAATGGTTATTGAAAATGATATGTGTAGTGATACCATGATGTCATGTTCGAACAAATTTAATAAAACACAAACAAGACACACCAGGCCTTAGGTTCAGGCTTGCATGAAGTTTATAGGTAAGTACCCTCTTGAGTTTAGTTGGTTTAACCTCTCCTAAAAGAAGTAATCGGGTTCTAGGAATCTCAAATCACTGATCTTTCTCTCATGCATTGTTTCAGCTCAAGAATCTGAATTGCGGCCGAAATATCCCGAGAGTCCAATATCAATGAGTGTAGTATCGAGTATCAACCAACTTCAGTCTGCACCAAATCTGGCCATCTCACTACTTTCTAATGGCTAAGTTGTGTCAACTAAGGTTTTAAGGTCAGTTAGTCCTTATGACATCACGCGGCAGCCCAGCATTCTCCTTGACTTACTCAAGGGACACCGGCACCAACCAATGTGTCTCACTAACGTAGCCATCGTTTCAACCATATCGGTCTACGCCGTACAGTTTCCACGATCTATTTATACTTACCTAAAATTCCCCCAGATCCGGGTATAGGATTTATACAAGAAATAAACTCGAGCATATCCCAAAATATAAAGCAAACAAGGCAAACAAGTAGAGCAATAAAGGTGATCTAGCTCTTAAGGTAACCCCACTTTTAAACTATTCTCAGTAGAGTCTCCAGTTCTGTAATACATTGGGAGAACTGACTTTTGGGTTTTGCGTTTTATCACATATCTCGCGGATAGCAAGAGTCGCCATCGACTTTTCTTTTATCCAATAAAGGAAAAGGGTGAAAAGAACAGGAAATACCTCTTGAGAATTTTCTGAGTAAGGGGGGTAGGTTATGAAAAGGGAAGGTGTTAGCACCCTTTTCATCCGTAGTTATCTACAGGCTCTTAATCGCTATCTCACTTTTTTGGAAATGCTTTATGCTTGTGTATGTTTGAAAATATTTTGAAAATGCCTATGTGTGGCAATTTTGTAATAATTCTCGTATCGTTGGGAATGTATACAAAATGTTTGTTTTGAAAATATTTGTGAAAGAAAGTGTTGTTTTGTGAAATGATGTTTAGTTTTGAAAAGTTTGTGAGCAAGCGACTACGAGCGTTCGACCTACTCAAAAAGGTATTTGTTCTTTTCTTCCTCCTTTAGTTAGGTCTACCTTATCATTAGTCAGTAGGAGGCCCTATGATTGGATGTGAGGGACAGGTGTGGGTCATCGTACAGTCATAGAAGGCAATTTGTAGGATGCTTTAGCGATTTTTGTAAGGGACTAAGATCGTTTACTAAAGGCAGCATCGAAGGGTCATCGAGGGACTATGATCTTTTAACCGAGGGTCTTTCCTAAAGCATCCCACGTTCGAGGGACATGACTGTTTTTTATTCGAGGCAACAAGTGAGGGTCACCCTAGAGGTGCGTGTGTGCAAAGTGGTTAATTTAGTTATGTTTATCTTGAAATTAGGGTTTTCCTATCGGTTGATTTTAATCTTGCCATACAAACCCTAATTACTAACAGTAGCATAAAAGAATAAAAGCATAATGTAAAGAGCGAAATGTAAACCTAAGACTATTACAAGGCTTTGGGGCAATTACATAAGGATAACGAGTGCGGGAAAGTATACCTACAACTATTACATCCCGGAAGTAGATACATAATAAGATAAACGCGAGAATAATAAACCTAAGCTATTTAAATTTTCATAAGCATCCTATAAATCTATCTAGAAAAAAAGGAAAGATGAAAATAGAAAAGAAAATAAAAGTAGATGAGAATCCATGAGTTTATTTGGTAGAAGCTGTGATAAATGAATTGCAGTTGAAAGCATGTTTTTGTTATTCTGTGGTTTATGCTTTAAAATAGTTTATGAAGGAAATATGTACAAAAATCAAGCAAGCTTTTGAAAACATAGATGAGTTTGGATGTTTAAAACAAGTGTATGCATCACAATCACATTTGAAAGTCATGGAGCATAACTTTTAATTTTTGTACATATTTCATGTTTTAATGTGAATTTGGTTGAGAAAAGTCCTAAGAAGGATCAAGCTATCATGAAATGTTTACTCAAGTGTCAGGATATCTCATGAGAATCAAGACCTATCATGGTAAAATCAAGCTTTGTGAGCAAGGTTGAAAATTGTTCAAGGGATCATCAAAAATATCTTTAAAAACCCTAAAAAGTGATGACTTTGATTTTATTAAAAAAATAATGAAATAAAATATTTTTGTGATTTATTTCAGTATTCATAAAATAGAGGTAGTGAACTAGTAGTATGCAAAAAATCAGCTCAAAAGAGTTAAATTTGGTTACAAAAATAAATGATTGAAAATGATGAAAATAAGTGACAAAAATGAAGTTAAAAGGATGAATTATGCAAAAGGGTACCACTGGGGCTCGAACCCAGGTCCCCCTAGTTATACGCGCGCATGGTTTACCACTGGGTGGCCGTTTCATCTGATTATGAAACGATCCCTAGTCAATATATTATAAACATGGTTTTTGAAAATTTGAAATGGCCAGATCACCATCTTCTTCCTCTTCGCGCGTTGTATAACAATAAACCTCCATGGATGATTTTCGAAAATCTCCATTTCTCAACCAAATTGAAAGTTGTAAAGACCAAACTTGCTTGATTTTTGACAAGGAATTCAACCATGTATTTTTAAAAAATTATAAATCAACGGTTAGGACGAATTTTGTTTGGTACCAAACTAAAACCCTAATGGTGTACCCCAAAATTTGCCCTCTCATTTTCTCAAGATTTCTCTCGCATGTGTGATTACAAAAACTTGTTTAAAGAAATAAAGAAAATGTAAAATTTTGAAGATGTTAATGTGCCTTTCGATTAGGTCAAAAAAGAAACAAGTTGGCTTCGATTTAACAAGCTTCAAACTGGCCATATGGCTTCCTTCGAAGTGACCCCCTTCGATCCACAAATTGGCCATATGGTTTCCTTCGAAGTGACCCCCTTCGATCCGCAAGCTGGGAAGCCTCCTTTGATTTACAAGCTGGGAAGCCTCCTTTTATTTACAAGTTGGGTTGCCTCTTTAGATTTACAAGCTAGGAAGCCTCATTCGATATACAAGCTGGGCAGCCTCCTTCAATTTATAAGATGGGTAGCCTCATTCGATTTACAAGTTGGGCAGCCTCTTTCAATTTACAAGTTGGGCAATTAAACCCTTCGAAGCAACGTACTTAGATTACACCTCTAAAACTCTTCAACATTATAGATCATAGTTGGTGGATTTGAAGGACCTATAATGGGTCCATTCGAAGAACACACATTGTTGGAAACGAACGTTGTTGTCTGATGATGAGTCTGGTCGAAGTGATCAAAACGAAAGGGTGGAGTATTCAAGGTGTTTGTTGACCAAAGTCATATATACTTCCAAACCCAAGCCAACTATACTGCTATGCGACAGTCCTGCACCAACCTGCCACAACACTCCAAAATATTGTTGAGCCTGCATTGTCTCAGTCCCATACTTACACAAAAAAGGGTACATAAGAGTTGCATCAAAGAAAACAAGGGGACAGTATACCCAAGCAGTTCAAATGTTATTTGTTTTTCCACCCAAAACCACAGCAAAGCTCCTCTATAAATAAACTATTCTTCACAACATCAAGGGGGAGTGGAGACGCTGAGAGGAGAGAAAAGGGAGTTGGGAAACAAAACAGAAAACTTTGTAATTTTTGCTCACTCAAAAAATCCACTCTACTTTCACTTACAAACACAAAATCAAAATCCATTATCTCATCTTTCCAAATCTCATAAATCAACTATCCGGAACACCCCACACATAGAAGTTTTGTTCAAACTCAAGGACAACCTTCTGTGACAACTCTTCGAATTCCAGAACCGTCTAGGCAGCAGTTCAAGTTCGAAACCCACACACCAGCTTTGAGGTAAGTCTTTCTAACTTTAAATCTTCCATTGCAAGCATCTTATTTGATTCATCTTCGAGGCCAACATGTAATAACCATGGCCTTCATTGTTAATTTTTTGTGTTTTCCTTTAAAGAACTAATCTATACTGACCCTAAAAATGTTGGAATAAAAATATGCATGCTTCGATATAAAGCCTTGAGGCTTTGACAGGCTCAAACAGAAAGGAAAAGAATGTGTGCTTTAACAAACACCTGTTCATTGCATACATGCTTCGATGCATACACATGCTTCAACATAGACATGTTCATCACACACACACACACACACACTTTCTTCGAACACGCTAACCTGCAGGCCCAAACGAAAGGCACGCTATCACTGCTTTCAACCCCCAGTTGAAGGAGGCAGAAAGGCAGATTACATCTTGCACTGGTTCCAGGTCCATTCTAAAGGCACAACATGCTGGCCTCCAGGCATCAATCTAAAGACAAGCCTACATTGGTTCCAGTCCCCAATCGAAGGAGGTCAAAAAGTGCAGAATCGAAGGGTATTTCTGCCTAAATCGAAAGACCCATTTTTCTTGCTTTTATTTTATTTTGCCTTTATATTTTTATGCTATTTAATATGGTTGTAATGGTGTAGGACTTTATCTTTCTGCATTTTATTACTTTTGTATGATTGCTAGTAAAATAGGGTATGTATGGCAAGATAAAAACAACAAGTAGACAACCCCTAATCAAAGACTAAATGCATGCAAATTAAACACACTATTCATACATGCACCCCTAGGGTAATCTCACTTGTTGCCTCGGAAAAATAGTCATGTCCCTCGAATATGGGTGTTTTAGCAAAGACCCTTGATAAAAGACCGTAGTCCCTCGATGACCCTCAATGTTGCCTTTGGTAAACGATCTAGTCCCTAAACGACATTGCTAAAACGTCCCATATGTTGCCTTCTAAGACTATACAAACGTCCCACGCCCATTCCTTCACATCCAATGATGGGACTTCTTACCAAATCAATGGTAAGATAGCAACATCTAAAGGAGGAGGAAAAGAACATTTAAGACCTTTTGAGTAGGTAGGTTGCTCCTAGTTGCTCGCTTGCTACAACAAAAAACATTTTTATACACCAACACTTTCATTTTGAAATGTTTTCAAAAGACAAACACTTTGTGCGCATTCTTATAGAAATTAGAACCATTACAAATACACCTTTTCAAAATCACTTTCAAAAACACATTCCACAAACACTTCTTTGAACTATTTTGCAAATAATACTTTATACGCGTTCTTACAGAAATGAGAACCATTACAAAGACGTTTTCAAAATACTTTCAAAACCCATACCACAAGCACATTTTCAAACAAAAGCAATGATCTAGCAAGAAACTAAGAACCCGTAGATAACTACGGATGAAAAGGGTGCTAATACCTTCCCTTTTCATAACCTACCCCCCGAAGTCAAAAAACATCTCTAAAGGTCTTTCCTGTTCTTTTCAACCTTTCCTTTTGGATAAAAGAAAAGTCGGTGGCGACTCTTGTTATCCGCAACAAATGAGAACAAACGCAAAACACCCAAGTCAATTCTCCCATCGTGTTACAGAATTGGCGACTCTGCTGGGGACGGATACTTAAAAGTGGGGTTACCTTAGGGATAGATCACTTTTACTTGCTTTCTTTGTTTGACTTGCTTGCTTTACATTATGGTTCCTTGTTTGGGCTTGTTTTAATCCCCTAACCGGATCTAGGGCACCTTTTAGGTAAGTAGAAATAGATTATGGAAACTGTACGGCGTAGACTGATACGGTTGAAGCAATGGCTATGTTAGTGTGACGCATTTGTTGGTACCGATATCCCTTGTGTTGAATCGAGGAGAATACGGGACTGCTGAGCAGATTCATGAAGCACTAACTGACCTTAGAACCTTATTTGAACAACTTGGCCATTAGGAAGTAGTAAGATAGCCGGTTTCGGTGGAAAGCTGAAAATTGGTTGATACTCGATACTACACTCATTGAGATCAGACTTTTGGGGTATCTCGGCCACACAAAAAGATTGATTGTGCTGACACAATGCCCGATGAAGAAAGATCGGTGATATTGAGATCCCTTAGAACCCGAATACTATTACTAGGACAGGTTGAGCCAACTAAACTTTAAGAGGGTACTTACCTACAAACTCCATGCAAGCCTAAACCTAAGGACTTGTCTGCTTTGTGTATATATGACTATTTGTACATAACAACTTGCTTATTTTGCATACTTCTATATAACATCATGACATCATACCATAGCATTTTTAATAATCATTTTAAGTATCTCAAGGGCCTATGGTGCAGGGTCATGTTGAACCAGACGCCTATCAAGGGGCAAGAAGATTCATTCTCTAATCAAACACCGTCAAGATCAAAGCACAACAACTTGAGTCAAGGGCTATGACTCACTTTCCATGGTAAGCTTGATTCTCGAGGAAGGACATCCAC
Organism: Vicia faba; assembly: GCA_948472305.1. Taxonomy (NCBI): domain Eukaryota; kingdom Viridiplantae; phylum Streptophyta; class Magnoliopsida; order Fabales; family Fabaceae; genus Vicia; species Vicia faba. The sequence goes on from OX451738.1 coordinate 574,321,889, forward strand.
CGATACAAAGTTCTTCAATCAAAGCTGTAAGAAAAATTCATTTTCTAACATCTTCTTGTGTTTACCCCGCGAGATCCTTGAAAACATGCATCCACATACCATGCATCATATCATGACAGGTTTCTCCCATACAGGTCTCCTTATCTTCCTACTGTTTATTTTAGTAAGATGGATATGGAACAAACGGTGAAGGATCTCCAAGCATAAAATGCCCAATTCCAACAAATGTTCCTGGCTATGGCTAAGGGGCAAGAGGACCTGAAGACTCTTCTTCTCAAAGACAAGAAGAAAAAGTCAAAGAAGTCAGTAGGCGTCCTAAATTTGGGAAGAAGACTTAAAGGACCAGTCAAGAGAGCTCTAGATCTCTCAACTTCATCCAATGAGGGGAATAGTCATGAAGAAGATAACAGTCTGGGGATTGATGAAGTTGAAGCTGACTACTCTGAGGAACAATATCCTCCCACTGATGATAAATACAAACAGCTGGAGGATCTCCTTAATGCTATGGAGATTCAGCAGATACCTGGCTTGGGCTTTGAAGAGTTAGGTTTGGTTTCCGGAGTGGTCATCCCACCAAAGTTAAAAATACCTACATTTTATAAGTATGATGGGGTCTCTTGTCCCAAGATGCATCTGAGATCCTATGTCCGTAAGATTCAGCCTCACACTGCTGACCGGAAGCTATGGGTCCATTTCTTCCAAGAAAGTTTGGTTGGCACTCAGCTGGAGTGGTTCTATCAGTTAGAAGGAACCGACATTCACACCAGGGAGGACTTGGTATTCTTTTCTTCAAGTAGCTTCTTAACGGACAACAACCCAAAGCACTTGAATTGCTAAAGTCTTCTTATTCATAAGCTTCTGAAAGCTTTGTTGATCACATTGTAGTAAAGAGAAGAACTTCTTCATCTTGATTCACCTTAGAACATTCTGGATAGAAACCCTTGTTATATTTTCTTTAATGATCACTTTAGAGCATAACATTTGTATTTTGGATTTGTAACTGGAGCTTTCATGATCATCTTCATTATCTTCTACGGCTTAGAAAGCTTTGCGCAGCATATGAAATTAAGCACATTGTGAATCATTGATTTCATTGTAATCATTATCAACATTATTGAAGAATCATTTTGATAATAGTTGTTCTTTTCGTTGTTATATTGGTTGATAGCTTTTTGGTTTAGTTCCAATAATGACAACTTTAATTTTAACATTGAACACCAACAACATTTTAAATATATGATACTTTTCTTATATAGCCAAAAAAAAATAGAGTTGTTGGCTATTTGAAAAAGAGTCGTTACAAATAGTACTGTTGCGTCCTTTTATCTTCCATAATTCAAGCTAGTGGAGAGGTAGTGGAATAAGGATTTTTCATAATGTGTACAATTGTACCATGTTAACGTTATATTCTTTACTTCTGCACTTTAGAGGATTCTGCGAGCATGAGTTTAGAAGCGGGAACATAACATGAGGTCTTCAGAGCTTTAAGTCTTCAGAGTCTTCAGAACTGCGTCTTCAGAGTATTTAGCACTTGTTCATGAGAACCGTTGTAGAGAACCTTGGATCAGAAGAGCTTCAAGTCTTCAAAGTCTTAAGAACTGCGTCTTTAGAGTCTTCAGCACTTAGTCTTGAGAACGCACTGTATAGAACCTTGGATCTTTAGAACTTCAAGTCTTTAGAATCTTCATAACTTCTGTCTTTAGAATATTTAACACTTGGTTCTTTAAGAATCCTTTTAAGAACCTTGTTATTAGAAACACAAGTCTTCAGCATCTAGACTTCAGTAGAAACATTGTCTTCAGATATTTTAACTTTATCTTCTTTGAAACAAGTTTTCTTTTAGAAACTAAGTTTTTAGCATCTGGACTTCGGTAGAAACTTTGTCTTCAGATCTTTTAACTTGTTTTCTTTGGAACATACTGTCTTTAGAAACTTGAGTCTTTAGCATATAGACTTTAGTAGATACTTGAGTCTTCAGATATACTGATTGTTTCTTTAGAACACGTTGTCTTTAGAAGCTCTAATCTTTAGCATCTGGACATAAGTAGAAACTTCTATCTTCGGATCTTATGGCTAGTTTCTTTAGACAAACATCAGAGCCTACACTTTAGAGCCTTTTGGAGTGTCTTGCTATTGTTTAACAGAACTTATGTAGCACAGAAGCGGAAATAATTCTCTTCTAATGTTTTGGCCATGCCATCCATCAAAAGCATAACCTATTTGTTTACTCAACAATAACAAACATTAGAGTATCAAAATTGTTCATACAAACATACTCATTTGTTATCATCAAAACTCATAGATAATATTCCAGAACCAAATCTTGTTCTTACAAATTCTTGTTCTTAACTCCTTGTTGGACTTTATAGCAAAGATACTTTTTGCCCCTCAAGGAAACATCTCCTTGATATACTTCATATCGATGATCCTTTATGCCTCTTAGGGAAACATCTCCTTGATGGACTTAATGGCAGTCGCGGTGAAAAATTGAGAGACCAAACCATTGACTAACTTGACTCACAAAGTTTTAAGAAGCTACCACCAAACTTTGTTGTTTTCAAGGAAAAGGGAAAATATTGAAACCCTATTGTTTAACATGCAATGCAAGAAGTAAAAACTAAAAGAAAATCATAAATAAGAGATTTAAGGTACGAGGGTTAGTTTATACAAAGGGAAGGTATTAGAACCATATATATTTGTAGTAGTCTACATGACCCTTTGTAATATATGTTTTTTGGTTTAAATGATTTTCTTGCTAAAATATTGTGGAGATGGACAAAGAAGTATATTTTATTATATTTTTGTTTGGAAAGACAAAGCCTTATACCTACGTACCAATGAAGGATCAAAATCTCGTAGTTCATGGTAAAAAAAACAAAAGTTTTTATTATGATTGATTTTAAGAGAGGAGATATTTCATCATCTTAAGGAGAACACTCAACTAGTACCACCACAAGTATGAGAATATGGATCTTGCATCATCATGAAGAAAAGGCTATTAACTTGGATATAAGATCAACAAGTTGTCGTTGGTTTCCTCATGTGGAAAGAGTCAACATTTACTTCAATTATTACTATGGGGATAGGAGAATCATATATCAATTATGAAGAGTATTTATATCTAATCTCTTTGAGAAAAAGGTTTTAATTAAAAAGCCAAGTGACAAAAATATTTTGGTGAGATTGAATCACTTTTAGTCTTTTGAAATTGTTTAATAGGCTTAAATATATTAAAACATTTATTAAAGAAAAAAGTTTGAAAATGCAATGAAATAAAGTAAAGGTTTTTATATGAAAGTGGTGATGGTTTGAAAATGGATTTAGGGTTTAAGTACAAAAGCGTAATCATAAACAAATACAAAGGGTAACAAACAAATATAAACACATAAGGGTAAACCTAAGGCAATGCATATGCACATGACTATAAAGTCAATAATACTATCCATTTTCCTTGGATTTAACACAAGTATCAACACAATGAAGATATAAACAATAATCACTTAACAAAAGAGCAAACACACATATCACAAATGTTAAGGACAAGCTCACAAAGTACTGTGGCTTTTAAGAGAGTCATTTAAGAAAAATGTTAAACCAAAGATGAACAAGTATCAATCAACGGAGAAAATTAACATGTTTATCAAGTAAAATTTGTGACAAAAGATAGAAGATATAAACATGCTTTGGTAAAACATTCAAACATGGATAGTATAGACATGTAAGCAAACATACAAGATACATGGAAAAATAAACAATCGTTTTATCATGTCAACAAACAACTTTAAACACCAAGAAAATTCAAACAAGGTAGTCATTAAAGTAATAAAAGTCATGACATCAAAGTTAGGAATATACATGAATGTGTAATCAAAAGAGGCTTTAAATCATGGTAACCAAACATCAAGGCATCATAATGGCATGAAGAAACAAACAACGACATCTACATCATGCATTAGAACCAAATAGAAAACATCATTATCAATTAGGGTTTCTAAGTATCAAAAGAAAAGTTCATTCATTTAAAACATGCTAAACCTAAGTGAAACTAAATTAATCATGTCATCATCCTCAAACAAGATATTCTCAAAGTACACCGTAGCCATACAAACACACAACAACAATTAGGTCAAAGAAGTATTCAAAGAACATCTCAAAAAGTGAAAGAAAACACTTAAAAGTACTTGTTTTTTAATTAAATAAGAATAGAAAAAATAAATATTATTTTTGGGATTTTCCATGGATTCACAAAATAGAATGGATAAATAAGGAGTGTGCAAAAAAATAGCTCAAAATAAGTTAATTTTCCTATTGAAATAATTGAGAAAAAATGGTAAAAATAACTTTAAAAACAAGTGTTGAAAAAAGATAGCTTTGTTGGCCATATGGGTTGAACCCATGGCCTTGGGCTAAGCATTAAAAAGACTACCCACGGGGCCACACGCTCAATGGTGACAATAAACTCAAACATACGGTTATATAATAAACATGTTTCTGAATGTAACAAAACAAGAGAGAAAAAATGAAAAATGCAAAAGGGGATTCACATTGGATCGAACCCGAACCCTTATGTATGCAAAGACTTGAAAACGCGCACTCTAACCACTGGGATGGTGATACATCTATTTATAAACTCGTAACCATTTAATTAAGTAGTAAGACAAGTCACGGAATTCAAACAAAATGCGCTACCTTATCATCATCTTCAACCTTGAGATTTTACAAACAACAACTATTGTACACATGCTATCTTTTTCATTTCTCAACCATTTTAAAAAGTGTAAAGATCAAAATCACTCAAAATTAAACAAGGAATTCAATGATATGGATTACACAAACTGAAAGCCAAAGATTAACACACACAAACATGAAAAAGAAGAATCAAACCCTAATGTTCAGTCTATCTAATTTTCATATAGAGGGGTGATTAATAACAAGCAATTACATGGTTAGTTTCAACACATCAAAGTCTACATTTTTGCTTCAGAAACCAAACCTTAATGATTCATGAATGATGAGTTCTAAGTTCAATAAAACTTACCTATTGGAGAGAATTATGATGTTTTTTAATGATTATAGATGAGAACAAATGATGTGATGAGCTTTCTTGGACCTCCCTGAATGTGTTGAAAATGATAGAATACCTTGTAGCTTGCTCAAACTTTATAACCAAGTCAATGTGCAAGCATGAATGACCACAGGTTGGATAGAATAATGAGGGTGTTTCAGTGATGATTCAATGCATACAACAATGCATGTTTGGTGTATTGATGGTGAATATATGGTTAGTTTGAAAAGATGTTGAAAGAGATGAGAGTGTCGAAGATAAGGTTCTTCAAAGCTCAAAAATGGAGTTATGGAGTGATTCTGAATTTCAGAGGGATTTGAGGTGTATTCAAGTGTGTTTTAGGCTTGATAAGGTCTCTCTATTTATAGGTAAAGATTGATAGAATGGGAGTTGATCCAGTTTTAAGGATATGGAGTTTAGGTTTAGTTGGATTTCAAATTGTGGTTCCTTGAGAAAACATGTTTCCAATGAAAAGTTTGCTTGATTTTTGGACAATAGAGAGGTTGTAGTGATTGCTTTTGATCTTGAGGGATTATGTGAACTGATTAAAAGTAAAGTTCATGCTTGAATAAGTATTTGTTGGCATAAAGCTTGCTTTATCAAAATGGCTATGGAGATTTTTGCAATTTCATCTCAAAATGGTATAATGCAATGGACAAAGCCTCAATTATTTGTGCAATGCTATTAGGGTTGTGTAAATCTCTGATTATGGAGATATTTATAGGTAAGGAGGCCTGAAAAGAAGGATCACATGGTATGGCTTGGAGAGTTGATCATGAACTTGTCACAAAATAGACCTCTAATGAAACTTTGAATGCCTCACTTCATCTCTTCGAAACTCCTAGCTCAATCATCATTTTTTCATGCTATTGAACATTTTGGAAATCTTGAAACATCCTCTATAACTTTCATATTGACCACTTTCTTTGAATCAATTGATATCATGGAAAAAATGTCTTACAAATGTTGTTTTAAGCTGAAAACACTTAGAAAAAATTTCTTTGGACATTTGAATCAACTTTGAGATGCCAACTTGATCACTTCATATCTTTAAATCCATGTATTTTTTTTGGAGACCATCCCCTGTGACAAAGTTGTAGTATGAAATGTTTTCTTCAATTTGATCTTTTGGATATGAAAAATGGTGGCTTGATGAAGAAGTTACAAGCCTTGAAAGTCATGTGCTTTGAACATCAAATTTTGATACTTAGTGAAATTTTCAACATCTTCCACTTTGCCCCTTTTGCAAGTAATAATAAATTTCTTGATTTCTCTTGATCAAATTTACCTCATAATCACATCTTCATGGAATTTGACTTAAGAAGTCAACATTTGACTAAAAATGCAAAGTTTGACCTTACAGTTGACTTTGTATCAAATGAATCTAATTTGTCCAATTTTAATGAAATTTTTTTATTATAATGCAATCCTCAGCATGTCAAGATAATAAGACGATGATATGATGAAACATTGAGTGATACACAATTGAAGACCTCAAACCCTAATTCCTGATTTTTAATCTGAGGAGCCAAAACACTGATTTCTTTAAATCACTTAATGAATCCAATGATAAAACCCTAATGTGATGAGGTTGGGATGAAAATGATGATTAATTGATCACCATGAAAAAATTAGGATCTTGAGTCACTGAGAAACACATATGCCCTTGATCAACCTACTATTTGATCCTCTTTCACCAACACACCTATCTTGTATAAGAAACAAACACAACAAGATAAAACATTGTATTTTTATGAGGTTAGTAATACATAGATGAATGATATGATTTCTAAATGATTCAAAAGGAGGTGGGATCTTAGGTCTAAAATTTGGGCACAATAATAGCGGAGATCCCTACCACCCTTTAGAGTAATATCTCATTGTTGGACTTTATAGAAAAGATCTTTTTCGCCCTTTAGGGAAACATCCCCTTGTTGGACTTCATAAAGAATATCCTTGTCATCCCTCAGGGAAATATCTCCTTGTTGGAATTCATAGTGAACATCATTTATTACCCTTAGAGAAATGTCTTCTTTTTGGACTTCATAACGAAGATCATTGCTGCCCCTCAAAGGAACATCTCCTTGCTAGACTTCATAACAAAGATCCTTATCGCCTTTCATGACAATATCTCCATGTTAGACTTCATAATGAAGATCTTTGCCACCGCTTAGGGCAACATCTCTTTGCTAGAATTCATAGCAAAGATCCTTGCCACCATATAGGGCAACATAGATATGTCATTTGTCTCCTTACCTGAAGGACTCAATGTCTCCTCGGGCAGAACAAAACTCAAGAATCAAACTTAAGAGGTGTGACAAATATCCAGCTTGAGAGACTTGATAACAAGTTTTATTAAGGGCTCGATGGAAGTCCCACCCAAGTAGGTAAAATGTATCGCCTGAGGGACTTATAATCTCATAAATTGACCTATATATAATCTTGTCTATAAGACTTATATTCTCCAGGTTAAATTGAATCCTCGCCTGAGGGACTTAGTGTCTCTTTAGGCGGGATAAAACTCAAGGATCATGCCTAAGAGGTATGACAGATATTCAACTTGAGAGACTTGATAACAAGTCTTTCATGAGGGATTGACAGAAGTCCCGCCCAAGTAGGTAAACACAACGCTTAAGGGGCTTATAGTTTCATCAACCGGACTATATACAATTCTGTCTAGAAGACTTAGATTCTTCAGGCTAAACTAAAACCTCGCCTGAGGTGTTGGACATGTGACTTCACACATAAGAGGGGGGGTGAATTTTGTGGTTCATTAAAATGTGATTTTTAAAACTTTATGGATAAAAATCATATTTTAAAAATATTTTAAATATTAAACAACAGAAAATAAATTGCAGAATATAAATTTCAAAAAATAAAGAGTGTAGGGAAAAGAGAGAACACCAAGAATTATAGAGGTTCCTTCAAAATAAAATAACCTACTCCTCTCTCCCCAATATTTGATCTTGAGAGTATACAATAAATGTTGAGAGCTTTTAGTAGAAAATACTCATGAACCCCCTTATACAAGGAAAATGGTTGACATCCAACCAAATAATAAGACTGAGAATATAACAGTTGAGTCTTCTCTTCCAAATGGAAGACCGGTGTGGTTAGTTATCTTTCCATAAACGGTATATTAAAGTGGTTAGTCTTCTTTCCAAGAGAATATTAGAGAGGTTAGTCTTCAAACTTATAAATAAACTTTGCAAGCTTTTATCGCAACTAAGCTTACGAACCTCAAACTTTGGTTTTACACTGGCTAACTAATAACTTGAGAGATTTTAATATCGGGCTTATCTCGAACCTTTTCCTAGATTTTAACACATGCTAAGCTTTAACCTAATTTTGATTTTATCACAGGCTAACCAAGAACCTAAAGAGATTTTACTGCATGCTGATCTCAAACCAAAACAAGGGCTTGATCACACAATCCAAAAACCAAAGTTTTTTGCGGGTTTAACTTCTAACCGATAAATAATACCTAAATGAATAATATTCAACCAAGGTGTATACAAAATATTTCTATAGTGAATTTTTAAATTCTATCCTTCTATAATTACAACTTATCCTTACTCACAAAATAACTTTCTCGTAGAAGCAACTTGACTAAGATATTGGTGAAAGAAATTAAAAGAAAAGTTTATAGAGAGTGAGCGAGAGTGAGAAGTGTTAAAACACATTTGTGAATGATTTAAAATGAGGGATGGTACCTCTACTTATAGGCTATAGATTGACTAAAAAGTAATTTCAATTTAATGCTTTTTAATACATCCTAAGTGATTAACACCTAATGTCAACTGATTAGATATTCAAAATACAATCGATTATAAGTTCAAAATATAAAAAAAAAATAGATATCTAGTTGTTGTACATCGTTAATATGTTATCATAATCGTTTAGAGCTTAATTTTGAACTGAGCTAATTGATTAGTTTAATGTCCTAATCGATTAGAAAAGTCAAAACTTTACCCAGAGCTATTATGACAACTCCTAATTCTTCTGGTACAACTTAGAGACATTTTAGAAAATATTTTCTTGAGAAAAATCAGTTCGAAAATGATGTTTTAGTGTGTGTGGGTGTGTGTGTGTGTGTGTGTGTGTGTGTGTGTGTGTGCGTGTGTGTGTGTGTGTGCGCGTGTGTGTGATTTAGCCATGCACTTTTATGAGAACTCCCTTTTTCTTTACAAAGTATTCACTCAGACTAATTGAGGTGTGGTTTTCTTGCACTTCAAGACGCTGTCAGATGCTTTCTTTAGCAAACACTTGTTTGAGTTCACTTGATAAAAGACTTGAGCTTATATTAAATTTGGTTGCCATTATCTGATAGTCAAGTCCATTAAACCCCAATACTTAGGTTTGTATCTTTATTCAGTTAACAACTTATGCTTGACTTGTTAGAAGATATCTTTCATTATCAATTAGTTTCTATCATTATTTATCAACATCAAAAGTTATTATCCTTGTTAGAAGCATATCACTTGCAAAACAAGGTTCCACAAGAGGGACTTAGTGTCTTCTCGGACGAGATAAACTCAAGGATCACGCCTAAGAGGCACGACATATATCAAACTTGAGAAACTAGATAATAAGTCTAGCCTGAGGGCTCGATGGAAATCCTGCCCAATTAGGTAAAGCGCCTTGCCTGAGGAACTTATAGTCTCATCAGTTGGGCTATATATAATCATGTCTAGAAGACTTAGATTCTCCAAGATAAATAAAATCCTCGCTTTATGGACTTAATGTCTTCTTGGGCAGGACAGAACTCAAGGGTTATGCCTAAGAGGAGATTTTGTACCCCAAAATTTTCCCTCCCATCTTTAAGACAAATCAATGCAAGACACTCCCTCAGGTTCCTAGGTTTCTCAATTGTTCAAGATTACTCAAGGAATTGATCAAACAAGTATCTCCTAAGCAATTGACCTACAACTAGGGTTTTATTTTTCTCAAGGAAAATTGAGATTCCGATGCCTCAAATTAGTCTCATGATTCCTTATATTCTTCAAAGAATCCTCATGTCAAGTTTCAAGCCTTACAGCGCAAGTTTGCTCAATCAATTGCTCAGATGACTGAAAATCAACTATGTTGGACAAAAAGTCAACTTAGACCAACTGATAGTCAAACTTCATCATTTTTTGTCAACATCAATATTTTGAAGTCACATTCATCATTTGATCAAGGGTTGACCATGATTCATCAAGAAAACTCAAGATTCATCAAAAGTCAAAAATTACTAATTAGGGTTTTATAAAAGGAGAAGTCAACTAAACTTTGACCAAGCATAACTTTCACATGTTTCATCAAAAATTTCCTAACCAAAGCCTATTTTGAAGGAAATTCAATTCTATACAACTTTGTATCTCTAAGCTCAGGGCCAAAAAAATGCTTCATTTGAGAGATATGGATTAAAACATTACAGGTCATTTTTAAAAAATCAACAAAAAAACACTTTGTGTCAAAGCAATTTACATCAAGTTAAATTCTTCAAATGAAAAAATGACCAACATGAAAGTTGTAGGAGACATCTTGAGCTTTATAAAGAGTCTAAGATCATATTCATATGACAAAAATTGAGAGAGTTATGGTTGGCACAAGTTGGATAATTTTTTAGAAATGCATGAAACCTCAATTGAGCAATTTTGAATTTTTGGACTAATGGGCCTAACTTTTGAGGATCAAACATGTTTATGACATGATAGAAGACCTCTAAGTCAATTGGTACATGGTCATATTTTTTATTCTATTTATTTAAATTTTTATTTAATTTTTGTAAAAGAATTAAATTAAAAATAACAAATAGTTGGATTAATGTTGGACTATGATCATTTGGACATCTCCTAGAAGGCCCAGGACCTCATAAAAGCTTGCCAAAACCCTGAGAGACATATTTGACACAAGGATCTTCAAAAATGGCAAGTTAGAAAACATGTTTCATTTATTTTTGGTAACACCATGATCACTAGATTATTTCCTTCTTTGGTGACTTAAATCTCCTCCTCTATAAATATTCAAACCCTCACACTACAATGGGACACAAAAATTTACCTCAAGAAAAGTCTCAAAAATCACAAATTTTCAAAGAAAGTCCACCATTAAATCTCAAGTTCCAGCTTGATTCACTCTAAACCACCACCTCAAATCACTTCCAGAACATATCCAAGGTAAGAACAAGTAACTTTCCATGCCTATTTATACCTAAAACTTGCATACATTCCATGTCCAGTTTGCATTATTTTTTATTATTCACATTACAAATTATACGCATTGTTAACTGATTCTAACAATTCAGAGCGCTTAGCATGATTGTTTAGAACATGTTTGAAGTCTTACATGCAAGTTTTAACATGAGGAATACGAGATACAATCATTAGGGTATAGAATTCTGTTTGTTTCATGGTGCAGTGGTAGTGTTATTGCTTGGGAAAGGAGAGGGTGTGAGTTCGAGCCTGGGCGCTTGCAACCATCTTTTATCTGTTTTCTAATCTTTTCCACTTTCCATTATTTTTACTTATTTTCTTATTTAATTTTTTACTAATCGTTTTAATCCATAAAAAATAAAAAAAATTAGTTTTAGGGTGTAAATTAATTAATTGATTTTTTGGACAATTAGATTTTAGGTTTTTTATTAATTAATATCAATTAGAATTAGGATTTTAATTATTATTAATTAACACTTAAATTATCTTTATAAAAACACAAAAAATATGAATTTAGATTTTTAGGGCATTTAAACTTTTTTTCAATATTTTCTTATTCTTTTTGCTATTCATTTTCTTAGACAATTGTATAGGTTGCGCAATTTAATATAACAATTTAGATTTACATCCCCGTATTTTTCTAATTATGTAACTCTCACAAAGCCCTGTAATAGCGTAGATTTACATTCTCGCTTTATATTTTGCCTTTATATGTTTGTATATATATATAATTGCTAGTAAATAGGCTTGTATGATAAGAATAAAATCAAACATAAATAACCTTAATTTTCAAGATAACATAACTGAAATTAATACACTTTGCACACTTCACCTCTAGGGTAACCTCTCTTAATTGCCTTGCAATACTAATGGTCACGTCCCACGAAAACGAGAATACTTTAGCAAAGATCCTCGGTTAAACAATATCATCATGGTCCCTTTCAAATAAAGATCATAATCTCATGATGACCCTTCGAGTTGCCAACAAAATGATTTAGTCCCTTCGATGATCCTACAAGAAAAATGATGATAGTCCCTTCAAATTGCTAAAGTATCCTTACATGTTTCTTTTTATGACCATACGATAACCCTACGCATGTCCCTTCACATCCAATAGATAGGGCTACCTACTAATTGATAGTGTGGATAGTACTATCTCTAACAAATAAGTAAAATAATAAGAACGACCTTTAGTGGATAAGACTCAACAAATTGCTTGCTTATAACAGTTTCAAACAAACAAATTCATTTTTACACCTCACATTTCAAAACAAATACTAAAAAAAACACTTTATATACATTCTTGAGGACTGATAGAAGAATTATTACAAAGTCTGCCTCACAATTGGAATTCAAAATATTTTCAAATCACACACACACAAAGCAAGTTTAAAGTGAGCTAAGCAATTAAGAGCCCATAGATAACTATAGGTGAAAAGGGTGCTAACACCTTCCCTTTTCATAATTTACCCCCTGAACTCAAAATTTATCAAAGGTCTTTCTTGTTCTTTTCACCTTTCCTAAATATTGAATAAAATAAAAGTCGGTGGAGACTCTAGCTATTTGCACATTTAGATAAAACCAAAAAAGTCAGTTCTCCCACTGTATTACAGAACTAGCGACTCTGTTGGGGAGTAACTTAAAAAAGAGGGGTTACCTTAGAGTTTAGATCACTTTACTTGATTTTATGCTTTGTCTGATTTACTTTAAGGGTTCATGCTCGGGTATTATTGCTTGTGTGAAAGATCCTACATCCAGGTCTAGTGATTCCTTAGGTAAGTGTTAATAGATCATAAAAACTATACGACGTATACCTATATGGTTAACATGTTGGCTACAGTTAGTGTGACACTTTGGTTTGTACTGATGTTCCTTGAGTCAGTCAAGGATAACATTAGGCTTCTGTGTGGTGTCGTTAACACTAATTTACTTTTAGAACCTTAATTGACCCATCTTGGCCATTAGAAAGTAGTGAGATAGTCGACTTTGGTGAAGTCCGAAGCTGGTTGATACTCGAAGCTACGCTCATTGGGATTCGACTCTCGGGATGTTTTAGGGGCAAATTAGTTGCCATGCTAAAATAAAACCTACGAGAAAGATCTGTGATATGAGATTCTTAGAACCCAGTTACTATTTTAGGACAGGTTAAGCCAACTAAACTTCAGTTGTGGGAAGGGTACCTACCTATTGACTTCATGCAAGCCTTTAAACCTAAGGCTACTTGTGTGACTTGTTTGTATTCACTATCTAACAACTTGAATTCCGCGTAGGATTTGTTTGTATAAACTCATTTGTTCTCATCACCTTACGCTTTTGCTTAGTGTTTGGCATACACATCATGTCATTTCATAACATAGCACTGTTACTAACCATTTCAAGGATCATAGGGATTTATGGTGCAATATTTTTCGGATTGTTATAAGCCAAATTTTTATCAAGGGGCAAAAGGATTTATTTTCCTCTAGCCAGATGTCGTCAAGATTAAAGTGCATTTTCTTGAGTCAGAGGCTATGACCCGCTTGATATGGTGAGCTTGATTCTTATAGAAGGACGTTCAAAGATGAAAACTCATAGTTCTTCAGATAAAGTTATAACTTAATTCAATTTCTAATGTTTCAAACTAGATTTCCTAAATATCCTTGAAAACATTGCATACGCATCTACATACCATGTCATTACATAACAGGTTTCTGAGACAGGTTTTCTCATTTTTGTTGTTGTTTATTTCATAGGTAGAAATGGCTCTTGAACATACAGTCAAGGAACTCCAAGCTAAAAATGCTCAATTCCAACATATGTTCCTGAACTTAGCCAAAGGGCAAGAAGAACTAAAGGCACTCATCACCAAAGAGAAGAAGAAAATTACAAAAAAACCAGTCGGCATCCTCAACATGGAAAGAAGGTTCAGGGGTCCATTCAAGAAAGTTCAGGATTCCGATACCCTATTAGACGAAGATGAAGAACAAATTAAAGATGATAAGAGTGGTGGAACTGAAAAAAGCAACCATGGTCCTACCAAATACTCTGATGAAGAGGAAGAAGATTATTTGAATGAACAATATCCCCCTGCTGATGAAAAATAAGCAGCTAGAAGATCGTCTAAATGCTATGGAGAACCAGAAAATGCATGAGTTGGATTTTGAGGACGTGGGTTTAGTCTCAGGAGTTTTCATTCCTCATAAGTTCAAAGTCCCCACTTTTGCAAAGTATGATGGTGTTTCTTGCCCAAAGCTTCATTTGAGGTCATATGTTCAGAAAATCCAACCATAAACCACTAACAAGAAATCGTGGGTTCATTTCTTCCAAGAGAGCATGTCTATAACATAGTTGAAATGGTTCTATCAACTAGAAGGGACCAACACTCATACCTGGCAAGATTTGGTTGCCGCTATCTACAAGCAGTACCAGTATAATGTTGATGTCGCACCAACTCATATGTAATTGTAGAGTATGTCCATGGGATCTAATGAAAGTTTCAAAGAGTACGCCCATAAATGAAGAGATCTCATAGGCAGGGTTCAACCTCCTTTAGATGACTGAGAATTGGTTGACATGTTCATGAGCATGTTGGAATGTCCTTTCTATAATCACCTACTTGGAAATTCTTCAGCCGGTTTCACTGAACTGATATTGACAGGGGAACATGTTGAGAATGGAATTGGAAGTGGTAAAATCCAGGTGCCTACCTCTTCTGATACTCAGAAGAAGTCATACAACGGGAAGAAAGAGTCCAATGTTATGTACGACCAAAAGGGTCGTAATAAGAGAGACCACAACCAATTTGTGGGGGAAGTAGTGATCTCTAATCCTGAACCATTATAACAATGACAACATGGGGTAATCAATGTAAGCAGGATACACCCAAAATACAATTTACTAAAATCAACATGTCATTGGCTCAAGCGTTGCAACACATGTTGAAGGCAGAGTTGATTACGTTGAAGGATTCTCCTCGGAATCCCAATACTTCCGCTCCTAACTATCATTCCAATGCAAGGTGTGCATACCATTCTAGTAGTCCTGGACATGATACGAATGGTTGTTGCACGTTGAAGAACAAGATTCAAGAAATGATTGATGCTAAGGAGATTGAGTTTGACCCTCCTGAGACTCCTAATCTGATCACTGCTCCCATGCCAAATCATGACTAAGATTGAGAGCGTCCAGTTCATTTGAATTTTTAGTTATAATTTCTTTTGTTTGTTCGAACACTTATCTTTATGTAAAATTTTGTTTTTTTTTTCATTAATGCATTGCATATGTTTGTCTTGAATTATCCCATTCGTTTTCACTATACTTTAACTGTGCTTTTTACTTCCTTTTTGTGATATTCAACTCTCGTTAAAAGCTATAAGCCTTTAGAGGAAGGATGACGAAAATGATACCATAATCTCATACAGTATGCTTTTGAATAGACCTTGTTGATGATGTACAGGCGTTGCTTCAATTCTTAAACAGTGGAGATATAAGGAAGTTAATCCCTAGTCTACCTCTTTGAGCCTAAGAAGTAGGAGTTTTCTTTTTCATACAAATTGAAACCCTTAATCATAACCTGGGGCAGGGTAGTTACTTAGTTAATTCAATTGTGCATTCAACCGTAATATTTTCCTTCGTACACATTAGGTAGTATCATAGACATCCTTCCAAATCAAAATTAGGTGATGGTTCCTCGTAATCATTAAGTCGGGCAGTCATTATCTTTCAAAAGAAAAGTCTGCTAAGTCAAAACCTATAAAGGAGACTTAGGGAAAAAAACTGGGGCATCCCGCTTACTGTAATCTCAAACAAAACAGTTCATGCAAAAGTTAGGGATAATAAAGTCAAAAAGAGGTTGTTACAAATCCTCAACAAAAGAAATATGTTACAAGAAAAAATGATTGTCTTCTCAAATAAACTTTCGGTTTCTTAACCATCACCAAGTATTAGTGCTATAATTCCAAACTCTATTAGAACCTAAATGCATAATTAACTGAGTATAGGACTAAAGGAAATTATGGAGAACCGTTGGGTACAAATAAACTTTGATCCTTCACCCTTTGTTTCTTAAACCGTGAACCAGGCCACGTTACAACCTTTTAAAGTCCTAACTGAAGCATGAGTTAGTTCAAAAACATACTGTTACAAAAAGGTATCCTGACTCTTATAAGGCTTACTATAAATCCCGAGTTGATATCACATTCTTACAAATTGTTTTATTAAAAATGATTTTTTTTTAAACTTCAAGACGGACATAAGCTTTGCATTTTAATACCATTGTTTGCATATGACTAAGTGTTTGACAGCAGAGAAATTTGCATGACGAATATTCAATGAATGAAAATCCTCCCAATGGACAAAATTACTTCAGAGGATGGGTCAAAGAGAAATACACTTCCAGTAACAGGCATTTCATGGACACAATTGGTTATAAATCAAGGGACATGACATGTTATTGTCTAACTTATCTGTGGCAGTCAAGTCAAGATTCAAAGAATCTCTCAAAAGTGTTGAATAGCCAGGGGTAAATCTCCATCTAAATTACTTGTGGAATGTTACATTGATCATGAGTTTCAACAAAAGCCACTATGAAAATTGAATCTTCGGTATCACCGAATTGCTCATCTACGTCAGCAATATCAGATGGTGTCATTATGTCGTGACAGTTTTACTGAGGAAGGTCAAGACTATAAGGAAGTTGGAAATCAATGGTTGATAAATAACTTCAAACATCGGGTGCACCAAACTATCCTATGGGCAAATGGACTCCCGCATACAAAGGGCCACGTATGATCAAGAAAATATTTTATGGCAGTGCTACAACACATACTACCATGGACAATGAAAATTCTCCACACCCTACTATAATACGGTGGGAGAACTGACTTGGTTGTTTTGTGTTTTATTGTAATTGTTGCGGATAGCAAGAGTCACCGTCGACTTTTCTTTTATCCAATAAAGGAAATGGTGAAAAGAATAGGAAAGACCTTTGATATGTTTTCTTGAGTTCGGGGGGTAGGTTATGAAAAGGGAAGGTATTAGCACCCTTATCATCCGTAGTTATCTACGGGCTCTTAGTTGCTTGCTAGATCACTTGCTTTGTTTGAAAATACTTTTTCGTGATGGGTGTAAGTTTGAAAATATTTTGAAAATGCCTTTATTGCGGCAAACTTTGTAATGGTTCTCGTATGCATACAAAGTGTTGGTTTTGAAAATAGTTCAAAGAGATGTTTATTTTTGAAGATGTTTTTGAAAGTGTAAGTGTGGAAAATGGTTTTAATTCAAGAACAAGCAACTATGACCGTCCTACATACTCAAAAGGTTTATGTTCTTTTCCTCTTCCTTTAGATGTTGCTACCTTACCATTGATTTGGTAAGAATCCCCGTCGTTGGATGTGAAGGGACGGGCGAGGCTCAATTGTATAGTCATAGAAGGCAACCTATGAGACGTTTTAGCAATTTTCATTAGGGACTAGATCGTTTACCAAAGACAACATCGAGGGACATCGAGGGACTATGATCTTTTATCGAGGGTCTTTTCTAAAATTCCCATATTCGAGGGATATGACTATTTTCCGAGGAAACAAGTGAGATTACCTTAGAGGTGCACGTGTGAATAGTGTGTTTGATTGCATGCATTTTTATCTTGAATTTAGGGTTGTCTACTTATTGATTTTATCTTGCCATACACACCCTAAGTTACTAGCATTTATATGAAAGCGGTAAATTGCTGAAAGTAAATTTACTATGCTATTACGTCACTTGGGGAATGGGGTGTACAGATTTACAAATGGGGATTGCAAGAAATTGAGTCCTAATTATCTATTACAACCATATTGAAACTTGAATAATGTATAAGGAATATAATGTACAAGATGAAGCTACCGGTAGAAAACACAGAGCCGCCACCAAAATTTATTTATCCCGAAGGAAGGGGAAATATCGATAAAACCACAAGGGAATGGATAAGATGGTCTTGCGACCAAGAGAAAGGGTAAGGGAGTCGGTTATGCGAGGGGAAGGTATTAGCACCCCTTGCATCCGTTGTACTCAACGGGATCCATTTTGTTTGTTTGTCTTAAAGGGTGTATTTATCTACAACTATGCTTGCTTAAGGGGAAATGAAAGGGTTTTTTTATTATTGCGTTCGTGAGGGTTTCGCGACCCTTTGTCTACGTATCCAATGAAGGAATCAGAACACCGTAGTTCCTCTAGAAAAAGGTTTGTTTGTTTGTGTTTTTTTAGTGGATGACGTTAACGCACACATTCTAGCAATAGGCGCGGCCGGTATCGCGGTAGAACGGAGATAACATACCCTTGGGGAAGTTTTGCTTGATTGAGTGTTTTTTGCGAGTTTTAAAATAAATTCAAGTAATGATTAAATGTTTTTGGATTTTTGATTTGTGAATGATAAGTTTTAATTACAAAAGAAAAAGTTTGAGGGGGAGACTAGAAGAACCCTAATGTTGTCATGCAATTGAAGGGGTAAAAGTCTACCTCAACATCAGACGATCGAAGCGGGATTTAATCGCTTCATGGAGTTACCTAAGGAAATATGGTATCAAGATTTGAACAAGCAAACAAATAAAGAAATTTAAATTCTAAATATTTTTTATGGATTTTATCAAGTAATAATTATAATGTATATTTCTTTTGTGTTTTTTTAAGGAAATAATTAAACTAAATTTAAAACAAACTGTAACAATTAAACAAAATATAAAGTTAAAAGAGAAATAAGAAAGATGGGAAAAAGGGGGAAAATGGTCCATGCGGGTATTGAACCCGTGACCACTAGTTTGCACACACAAGGTCATGACCGCTGCTCCATGTAATCTCATTCATCATTACTACCACTCAAAAATGATAAAAGGTTAAATATATGAATGGATTGGGCTAGGTTGGAACCGTGTTAGGTTAAAGGCCCAAAGAGATTAACATTGATGCAAACCCTAATTTCTCTGGGAGTGGCCACAGGTTACTGTATAGGGAAGAGGAACAGATTTGCAATTAAATTTTTGTCAATTAAATTTATTAAAACAAGAAGCCATCCACTTTTTCTTCTCAAATATCACGGTCTTTCTCTCTTTGGCTTCAACGATAATTAATAACTAACAACAAAACTTTCATCTTCTCATCAACAACGCACGGTCCCCTGTTTTTGTTTCTCAACCGTATAAACCTATCCTATATTCTTTGTTCCATGCACGAACAACAACACCAAAACCTATTTATTCTTCTTCTCCGGTCCCTCTTAATCATTTTACCTTAACGGAAAAAAACTTCTGCCTTTGTTCTCTCTTTCGATCTCCATTCAACTCTCTGTTGATTGAACACAACAACAGATTCTCTCAACCTCTCACTCGGTTTTCCCTCATATGTTCAATCTCTACGTTCTGTTCTTTGCCTTATCCTATTTTCCAAATATCCGCCTTATGATTCAAGCCCCCCCCCTTTATCTTAATCCACCATCGAAGTTCCTTCCCCCGATTCTTCCATGCATTGTCTCCTTAAATCCAAACAAAACCTTGAAAAACCTAGGAAGTTCGTACTGAAATTTAAACGCTAAGGGTACGGATTTGAATCTTGAAACATTAGGGGTATTACTCAGCTAGTAAAGACACACAACATGATCACAAGCTTGATGTAAAAGGTAAATAAATGAGGGAGATTTAGGCTTACCTACAGGAGGTAATTCCGGTGCTTTTCTGACTGCAATTATGAAGATAGTGGATAAACTTTAGATGCTCAGGTATATGTTTTTCGCTTTTGATTTTCTTCGGTCCTTCTTCTAATTTTGTGTTATTATTTATGTTGTTCTTTGTAGTAAGATTCTTGCAAGTTTTTATTTCAGATCCGGGTTGGTTGAATAGAGAGGAGGGAACCTACTAGTTTAAGGTTATCGATTGGAGTATTATGGTGATGGTTATGAGCTTGTATTTTTCTGTGATCTTTTTTCTATGAAATTTTTTCTGTGAAATTTTTGTATGTAGGGTGAATCTGGAGAGGGATTTTGAAGGTGATGAAAGAGTTGTTTAGGTTGAAGTTTTCTTATCAGGTTCTTGGTGTAATCGATCCCTTCTGACCGGTTTTGGGACAATAATGTGCAGGGCTGGTTTTGGAGGTTTTGACAGTTTTTCGGTTTTGGCTTCTGTTTTTTTTTTTGTTGACACAGTTTTGGTTTTGGCTGATGCAGCTTTGGTTTCTGTTTTGACTGATGTCGTTTTGGTTATTGTTTTGACTGATGCAGTTTTGGTTATGGTTTCTGTTTTTGGTTTGATGCAGTTTTTCTGTTTGTTGGTTTTGACTGATGCAGTTTATTCTTGGTCTGTTGAAGGTTTTTTTGTGGTTTTGTTTAAGGGGTTACTGAAGAGAATAGAGAGATATTTGCAATGTATTAAAGGTGACAGATGATTTTATGGTTTCGGTTATGAATGAACAGGGAGACTGCGGTTATGGTGTTTGCAGGGATTTGAGAGTTGTGAATTGAGCAGAGGTTTAGCAAGCTCTTTGAGGTGAATTTTTTCAATGATTTTTGTATGTTTGAGCAGAATTTTTAGGGGTGATTTTTTGTTGTATTCTCTCCCCCTGATTTTATGGTTATTTCTTCTTTATAATGAACACAAAGGGTGGAAATTAGAGGGAAGATGGATGATGCTTGAACAATGTTGGAAAGCTGACTTGTGGCTTTAGAATGCAGGTTTTGTTTTTGTCTATTTTGGTGTTTGTGTGCAGTTTTCTTGGACTGTTTTGGGCAGATTAAATGCAGGTTATATATTTCCTCTTTCTCTTTCAATGATGCCAAGCTATTGTGCTTTTTCTTTGAAAATTATGAAGGGTTTGCCTCTTTTGGAAAATGATGAAGCACCAGGGTGTTTTGGCTGTTTGTTAGCCTTTGACTTGTTGCTTGTTATTAGCCTGCTATGATGCCGTATGTTTGATACTATTTTGATACCATTTGTTGTTATTATGTTAGCTTGTGACTTGTTGCTTGTTGTTTATTGCTGCATTACCTTTGCTTGCTGCCTCGCTTCTGTGCATTTGGCTTGGACGTTGTGCTGCCTTGTCTTGTGTATTTATGTTGTTTGTATTTTTTTGCTGTTCTGGACTTTTCCTTGCTATTTTTTAGTAGCGCTGCTGGTTTTTTTGCTTTAGCAACAGGAAACATTCGCAATTTTTTCTTTTTTTCCTTTTTGTGAACCAAAGAGAACAACTCTTTGTGATTTGCAATTTGGGAGAAAATAAAACATGATGAAAAATATCTCCATCTTTAACTGATTCCAAATGCAAACCCTTATGATGAGATATCAATCAATTAATTCTTGTTTGAATTTTTTTTATGTGTTTGATCGCTAACTTTTCTTCTCCTTGTTTCATGAGCACGATTATTGGACGGTCCAAAGCGAGATTGAACGATGAAAATACCATGGCGAGGAGTGAAGATGAAGACTTGAAGAAACACAAATTATTTTTATCTTTTCTTTGTAAATAAAACAAATGTAATTTGTATTCCAATAATTGTAATTTATTTTTCATACGCTCTATAATCTGTCCAAAAAATGTAATGAACATGAAAGCTTGAATGATATATTTTTTGAATGAATTCTCTTGTATGGAAATCAAAAAACTCTCTATCTTTGATTGAAAATGGAAATTCCCACTTGAATGATTTGAATACACCCTTTGGACTTTGTAACTTAAACTTCAAGAAATTGTGAGCAATCGTTATAACTTGTATTCCAAACAATCACGCGCCTTATCTTTTAAAATCCAATTAAACTTTCAAACAAAAATAAATGCTTAAGAATTTAATTCCACTGGTTAATTCGAACCCAAAACACCGGTCGCTTGAACCTTGATCTTCATATCATGCCTAAACCACACTTGCACTTCTTGACCAGAACTTCAACTTTTGATATTCAGCCCACAATAACTTGTAACTTAAAGCAACAAAAACATGTCTTGATCATCACGAACCTTCAGCCTGATTTCTTGTGCCGAAACTCCACACTTGCTAATTTAAATTTCAAACTCTCGACTCAACGGCTTATAGGCTTTAAGAAGAAACTTGAAATGCGAGGAGGTGAAATTCTTGACCTAATGCCCTGAGCTTTGAGCCATGTTCGGGGCAGTCGAGAGAAACATCTTCCCAGAAACCAAAGACCCAAAACCCTAGCATCTTGACCAGCACACATAGGGAAATAAACCCTAATCCAGCTCTGATAAAATTGAGCGAGAACCAACCTTGTAACGTGATGACAAAATTCGTTCCATGATCCACTAATCGAGAACCAGATGTGTTTCCTTTCTACCTGATAAGAAAACCTCAAAACAAGATTAGACATAAAGAGGGCGTAGCCTCAAAACTTTAAACCAAAGCGCTCAATTCCATGAGATGCGGGATATGCAAATGACTGAATAATAAAAATGAGGCAAATGGAATGCAAAAGTTTAAAGCCGGACAAAAATAAAAGAGATAGGGCAAATTTGGGGTACGACACAAGACATGAATGAAAAGAAAATGCATTTGTTTTGATTTTGTTAAAGAAAGATTTTGGCCTAATTATCTAAAAGGAAATTTAATTAAATTAGAGAAAAAATTAAGATTGAGTTAAAGAAAAGAAAATAAATATAAAAATGTTTTTTTTGTCATTTTTATTGTAAGAAGTTAAATAAAATAAACTAAATAACTTAAACATGTTTTTGGTGTTTTTGTGTAGAAAATAGTTTTTTGTGTTTAAAATAGTTTTTGTGTAGAAAAACAGTTTTATGCTTGGGCCCAAGGTCTGTTTGTTTGTTAGTAAACAGGGGGTTAGAAACATAAAAAAGGATGAAGCCCAATTGTGGAGGCCCGAGTGTATTTCCTCCAAACAAAACAAAGTGAGAAAATATGGAAATTGAACAAAAGATCTCGCTGGGGCTTGAACCCAGGATCTTCTACATGGCAAGGCTTTAGCGCACACTGTTTGTACCACTGGGGTGGTCTGTTTCATTCGTTCATAAGATAACTTCGATTGGATACAAATAGAACTCGTTTCTGAATGTTTGAAATGCCCAGCTTCTTCTTCCTTCAAGCGCAGGGATGCATGACTCCATTCTTTAAGCTTCAAATGGCTTTGTTCCTCATCTAAACGAAAGATATAAAAACCTACCTAAGATCTTAAAATGAATCTAATCATATGACTTTTAAAAAGCTATGGATCGAAAGTTAGCATGAAACACCAAAACTAAGAATTAGCTGTTCAGAGATGAAATTTTTAATGTACAATCGATGATAATCAAAACTATGGGCATGGTCGGCTTCCTAGACATGATGCCTACATTTTTTTTCTTTACAATGTATATTCAAATGATGTTTGAATGAAGATTTCTAAGTTTTATAAAACTTACCTCTTGGAGTGAGACTTGAGGACTTCGACAGAACCTCCAGGAACAGTTTGATGATGAACTAAGCCTGCTTCGACCTCCCTGAAGCTATTTCAGTTGCTATGTTGTTTTGAAAGTCACTGAGTCGAAGGTTGGTTAGGAGTGAATCGAAGGGCTCACTAACTTCCTTGAGTGGGTTTTTTTTAGGGCTTTGGAAGTGTTTCAAGGCTGGTATATGGAAGTTAGGGGGTGAATCGAAAGGCTGATATATAGAGTGAATGGAAAGGTTGGCTAATGCATGAAGGGATTTGAGATTTTTGTGGGTAAGGTCAAGACGTTCCAAGTTTTATGCTTAGCTTTATGTTTGTATACAGGTTTTGGGTTGTTGAGAGCTTGAGAGTGTTTGAAGATTTTTCTCAATACAACCCAAGTCTCCTCTTTGATTTGCAAATGTTCTTTATATTTATAGAGAAAAGGTTAGAGATGTTTTACACAAGGGATCTCTCTGTTGTAGGGTTTTGAATAGGTGACTTGCTTTTTTGAATAAAAGTAGAAAATAAGTTTCAAGGTGTTGTACAAGCATCGTCTGAAGTTGTTGGGGGCCTTAGACCTGTTGCTTCTAGTTTATAGGGGATATGTGTGCATAAGGGACAAGCGCAAGGCTCTATAAAACTTTTCTAAAAGTGGCAATGATAACTTTATGACATTAAGGGAAAGTTGGCTTGAACATACTATACACACTTGGGTAAGATCTTAATTAATTGTGTAAACAATTAATTATGGATTGAGACACAAGTTTGAGGCCTAAAAAGTAAGTTCATGTAGCCTGACCTATGGAATCTGTTTTCAACTTGATTCCTTGAATCAAATACTCCATCCTTCCACAACTTTCAACTAGACTCATCAAAGCAATATTCATTTCCATTAATTGTGTGTCCTTCAAATGGGCTATCTTCATTTGAATATACCACTTTGAGCCCATTCGTTTTGATCAGGTAGGTCCAACTTTCGACTAAACTCAAGGGCAGACAAAACTAATTGTTTCCACTAATTGCATGTTTTTCGAATGGGCCAGCTTCAGCTGGATATACCATTTTGAGTCCTTTTGTTTTAATCACGTAGGTCCAACCTTTGAACAACCTCGACAACAGATAAAACTATTTGTTTCCAACCATTGCATGTTCTTCGAATGGGCCACCAAATGCAATTCATAATGTAGAAACTATGTGTGTTGAAGGGTTTAGAGGTGGAATCGAAGCCAGCATGAAGGAGGCCACTACTTTGTGAATCAAAGAAAACATGTAGGAGGCCACTACTTTATGAGTCGAAGCAAGCTTGTAGGAGGCCATTGCCTTCTGAATCGAAGCAAGCCTGCAGGAGGCCATTGCCTTCTGAATCGAAGCAAGCATGTAGGAGGCCACTGCTTTGTGAATTGAAGCAAGCATGTAGGAGGCCATTTCCTTCTGAATTGAAGTAAGCCTGTAGGAGGCCATTGCCTTCTGAATCGAAGCAAGCCTGCAGGAGGCCATTGCCTTCTGAATAGAAGCAAGCCTGCAGGAGGCCATTGCCTTCTGAGTCGAAGCAAACCAGTAGGAGGCTATTGCCTTATGAATCGAAGCAAACCAGTAGGAGGCCATTGCCTTCTGAATCAAAGTAAAGTTGTAGGAGGCCATTGTCCAATCGAAGCTTGCATGCAGGAGCCCACTGCTTTGTGAATTGAAGCAGGTTGCTTCGAAGGAAAACATTTCCCAATTGAAGCTTGTAAATCTAAGCAAGCTTGCTCTTCTTCGATTTGTCAAAATCTTCCCACCAATCCTTTCCATCAGTCATATAGCCTCAATCATATTTTGAATTCAACACAGTTACCTGCATCTGCACACCCTTTTTGTCTGCTTTGTACTTGTGCAAACTTGAGCTTTTGAAAATCTTTGTGAGAAATGCCTTGAGAAAAGAGAGGGCAAATTTTGGGGTACAACAACTGCCCTTGTTCAATCTTTTTAAACTTGAAAAGTGAGTATGGCACGTTGTCGTTCGTAGCTTGAAGGTAGAAGATGATTGAACACTAGAGTACCCAGAAATTTGCACTCGACTCTGTGTTAGTTGATTGTGTAGGATATGGACTTAAATATGCCATTTAGAGAGAGAGAGTTGTCGGAGGTGGGCTTATAGATTCCAACCAAAGGTGGTTGTTGATAGAAATTAGACCAAGTCTAAGTTTGAATGTAATTGGGAGAAATATCAGAATAAATCTTTTGGTCAATTCATACTGAAACATCAGATGTCCTTTGCCTGTCTTTAACTGGAGGAAATAAATCTAACCAGAAGAGGTCTTTGATTCGCCTGTCTTTAACTGGAAGAAATAAATCTAACCAGAAGAGGTCTTTATTTGCCTGTCTTTAACTGGAAGAACTAAATCTAACCAGAAGAGGTCTTTGATTCGCCTGTCTTTAACTGGAAGAAATAAATCTAACCAGAAGAGGTCTTTGTTCGCTTGTATTTAACTGGAAGAACTGAATCTAACCAAAAGAGGTATTTGTTCGCATGTCTTTAACTGGAAGAACTAAATCTAACCAGAAGAGGTCTTTAATTCGTCTATCTTTAACTAGAAGAAATAAATCTAACCAGAATAGGTCTTTGATTCGCCTATTATTAACTGGAAGAACTAAATCTAACCAGAAGAGGTCTTTGTTTGCCTGTCTTTAACTTGAAGAACTAAATCTAACCAGAAGAGGTCTTTGATTCACCTATTATTAACTGGAAGAACTAAATCTAACCAGAAGAGGTCTTTGTTCGTCTGTCTTTAACTAGAAGAACTAAATCTAACCAAAAGAGGTCTTTGATTCGCCTGTCTTTAACTGGAAGAAATAAATCTAACCAGAAGAGGTATTTGATTCGCCTATTATTAACTATAAGAACTAAATCTAACCAAAAGAGGTCTTTGTTCGCCTGTCTTTAACTGGAAGAACTAAATCTAACCAGAAGAGGTCTTTGATTCACCTACTATTAATTGTAAGAACTAAATCTAACCAGAAGAGGTCTTTGTTCGCCTGTCTTTAACTAGAAGAACTAAATCTAACCAGAAGAGGTCTTTGTTCGTCTGTCTTTAACTGGAAGAACTAAATCTAACCAGAAGAGGTCTTTGTTCGCATGTCTTTAACTGGAATAACTAAATCTAACCAGAAGAGGTATTTGATTCACCTACTATTAACTGGAAGAACTAAATCTAACCAGAAGAGGTCTTTGTTCGCCTGTCTTTAACTAGAAGAACTAAATCTAACCAGAAGAAGTCTTTGACTCGCCTGTCTTTAACTGGAAGAAATAAATCTAACCAGAAGAGGTCTTTGATTGATCTTTCCTGCAAGGAAGAGGGTTAGTTTCATGTAGAAGTATGCATGACGTGATAATGTTCTCAAAATAAATGAGATTATGTTGTATGCGTATGTTATATGATGTATGAATGTGAAATGTTATTGAAGTGTATCTTTGTCTGGAAAAATAAATCCTTGACAAATGCTGGTGAGCCTTGGGAAATGAAATCCCAGACTGCTGCTGGAGATGAAGAGTATGCTCCTCTTCAGACTTTGTTTTAGGATGTTTCTGCTGGGGATTCATGTTCTTTTGTTTGAGGAGAACTCCGCTGGGGAATATTGACTTGTTTGAGAAGACTCCGTGGAGAGTGTTGATCTCTGCTTGGGAAAAAGAGTTCAAGAGTTTTAGTTGTCCGTTGCTCTGGTGGGGAGTTATCTCTTGAAAGTTAGTTGTTATCTGGTCAGATTCCAGGCTTCACAATAACTTGCTAGAGATAAAGAAGTTAACTGTTATCTGGTCAGATTCCAGGCTTTGCAGTAACTTGCTGGAAGAGTGGCAAACTCTACTAGGGAATAGGAGTTTTATTTAGTGATTTGTAAAAATCAAACTGTTATCTGGTTGGGTCCAGGTTTCAGCAATTGAAGAAGTTAAATTATTATCTGGTCGGGTCCAGGCTTTAGTAACTTAAAATTGAGATTAACTATTATCTAGTCGGGTCCAGGTTTCAGAAACTCAAACCGTTTTTTGGTCGGGTCCAAGTTTTAGCATTTAAAGAAGTTAAACTATTATTTGGTCGGGTCCAGGCTTTAGTAACTTAAAATTAAGATTAACTATTATCCATTCGGGTCCTGGTTTCAGAGACTAAAATTATTATCTAGTCGGGCCCAGGTTTCAGCAATTGAAGAAGTTAAACTATTATATGGTAGGGTACAGGCTTTAGTAACTTAAAATTGAGATTAACTGTTATCTGGTCGGGTCCATGTTTCAGAAACTCAAACTGTTATCTGTTCGGGTCCAGGTTTTAGCATTTGAAGAGGTTAAATTATCATCTGGTCGGGTCTAGGCTTTAGTAACTTAAAATTGAGATTAACTGTTATCCGGTCGGGTCCAGGTTTCAGAAACCCAAACTGTTATCTGGTCGGGTCCAAGTTTCAGCAATTGAAGAAGTTAAACCATTATTTGGTTGGGTCCCGGCTTTAGTAACTTAAAATTGAGATTAATTGTTATCTGGTCGGGTCCAGGTTTCAGAAACTCAAATTGTTATTTGGTTGGGTCCAAGTTTCAGCATTTGAAGAAGTTAAACTATTATTTGGTCGGGTTCAGGCCTTAGTAACTTAAAATTGAGATTAAGTGTTATATGGTTGGGTCCAGGTTTTAGAAACTCAAACTGTTATCTGGTCGGGTCCATGTTTCAGCATTTGAAGAAGTTAAACTATTATCTGGTCGGGTCCAGGCTTTAGTAACTTAAAATTGAGATTAATTGTTATCTAGTCGGGTCCAGGTTTCAGAAACTCAAACTATTATCTGGTCGGGTTCAGGTTTTAGCATTTGAAAAAGTTAAACTATTGTCTGGTCGGGTCCAGGCTTTAGTAACTTAAAATTAAGATTGACTGTTATTCGTTCGGGTCCAGGTTTCAGAAACTCAAATTGTTATCTGGTCGGGTCCAGATTTCAGCAATTGAAAAAGTTAAACTATCATATGGTCGGGTCCAGGATTTAGTAACATAAAATTGAGATTAATTGTTATCTGGTCGGGTCCAGGTTTCAGAAACTCAAACTGTTATCTGGTCGGGTCCAGGTTTCAGCATTTGAAGAGGTTAAACTATTATCTGGTTGGGTCCAAGCTTTAGTAACTTAAAATTGAGATTAACTGTTATCCGGTCAGGTCCAGGTTTCAGAAACCCAAAATGTTATCTGGTCAGGTCCAGGTTTCAGCAATTGAAGAAGTTAAACTATTATCTGGTTGGGTCCCGACTTTAGTAACTTAAAATTGAGATTAACTGTTATTCGGTCGGGTCCAGTTTTCAGAAACTCAAAATGTTATTTGTTCGGGTCCAGGTTTCAGCATTTGAAGAAGTTAAACTATTATTTGGTCGGGTCCAGGCCTTAGTAACTTAAAATTGAGATTAACTATTATCTGGTCGGGCCAAGGTTTTAGAAACTCAAATTGTTATCTGGTCGGGTCCAGGTTTCAGCATTCGAAGAAGTTAAACTATTATCTGGTCGGGTCCAGGATTTAGTAACTTAAAATAAAATTGAGATTAACTGTTATCCGGTCAGGTCCAGGTTTCAGAAACTCAAACTGTTATCTGGCCGGGTCCAGGTTTCAGCATTTGAAGAAGTTAAATTATTATTTGGTCGGTTCCAGGCTTTAGTAACTTAAAATTGAGATTAACTGTTATCCGGTCGGGTCTATATTTCAGAAACACAAACTATTATCTGGTCGGGTCCAGGTTTCAGCATTTAAAGAAGTTAAATTATTATCTGGTCGGGTCCAGGCTTTGTAGTGACTAACTTGAAGGGATGAAGTTAACTAGTATCTGGTCGGGTCCAAGCTTTACAGTAACTTTCGGAGATAGCAATGACTCTATTGGCGATTTCACTGGGGATTAGGGGTTGTGGTCCCTTGATTTGTAATTGTCTGAGAGGCAAACTCAAACTGGGGAGTATGTAGTTTATTGGGGAAATAAACCCTATTGAGGAGGATATTTGACGAACTGTTGGGGAGGAGTTTTCTTTTGGCAGAAATCCTCGAGGATTCTTCTTGAGACTAACTCAACTGGGGAGAGGTTTTCTGGAGACTGAAACTCTAGTGGGGGATTAGATGAATCCAACTTTGTGGGGATAATTATGTGGGGATATCCTTATAGAGATTGCTCTGGCGACTTCACTGGGGATCTCCTTATGAAAGGGACTTTGTAAATGTTGTAGAAATAACATAAAATGTTTGCTTGGTCGTACGCGGCCCTTTGCTGGAATACATGTTCAATGCCCCAAGTGATGGAGACCTACCCCTGGCTATTCCTCACTTCTTGAGAGATTTCTTGGAATCTCGACTTGACTACCATAGATAAGTTGGACAATAACATGTCATGCCCCTTGGTTATAGGAGATTTGTCATTAGAAGTGTCTTCCCATTTGAAGTTATTTTGTTTCTTGGGAGAATTTCCGTTCATTGGATATTCGTCGTGCAAATTTCTCTGTTGTCAAACAAATAGACATATGAAAACAGCGGTATTCAAACAATGTAAATTTTATGTTTGTCTTGAAGTTTTGAAAATGCATTTTTAACAGATAAAATAATTTTGTAAAACATGAATTCAACTCAGGATTTACAGTAAGCCTTACAGGAGTCAGGATACCATTTGTAACAATATGCTTTCGAACTAACCCATGCTTTAGTTAGGACTTTTAAAGGGTTGTAGCGTGGCCTGGTTCACTGTTTAAGAAACAAAAGATAAGGCTCAAAGTTTATTTGTATCCATCCCGTTATCCATGATGTTCTCCAGTCCTATACTTAGTTAATTGCGCGTTTTGAATCCCAATTGAGTCTCGAATGGTGTTTTGGTGATGGTTTGGATACTGGAAGTTTATTTGTGAAGGCAGTCATTTTTGCAACATTTTTTCATGTTGTCGAGGATTTGTAGTGACCTCTTTTTGATTCACTATCCCTAATTTTTGTCTGGCTGTTTTGAGATTACAGTCAGCGGGATGCCCTAGTTTTTATCTTAAGTCTCCTTCGTAGGTTTTGACTTAGTGGGCTTTTCTTTTGAGATATAATGACTGACTATTTTATGGGGAACCATTATTGTCTTTTGATTCAGAGGTATGTTTTTTATGTCACTCATTGTGTACGAAGTGGAAGCTTGCGACTGAACGCGCATTTGAATTAACTGAGAAACTAACCCTGCCCCAGGTTATGATTAAAGGTTTCAATTTGTGTAAAAAAGAAAACTCATGCTTC
The DNA here is from genome assembly GCA_948472305.1 of Vicia faba. Taxonomy (NCBI): domain Eukaryota; kingdom Viridiplantae; phylum Streptophyta; class Magnoliopsida; order Fabales; family Fabaceae; genus Vicia; species Vicia faba. The sequence continues at coordinate 574,352,763 of OX451738.1, forward strand.
TTAGGCTCAAAGTGGTTGACTAGGGATTATATTCCTTATAATTCCACTATTTAGGGATTGAAAGAACACCTGTACATCGTCATCAAGGTCTGTCCAAAAGCATACTGTATGAGACTATGGCATTGTTTTCGTCATCCTCCCTCTAAAGGCTTACAACTTTTAACGAGAGTTGAGTATCACAAAAGGTAGTAAAAAGCACAGTTTAAATATAGTGAAAACAAATGGATTAATTCAAAACAAACATATGCAATGCATTAATGAAAGTAACCAAATTCTGACATAAAGATAAGTGTTTAGGCAAACAAAGAAATTACAACTGAAAATTTGAGTGAACAAAAAATTTCTCCGCCTAAACTTGTCACTTCATATGGTGTGTCTTCGAGAGGTGACAGAAGAACTCCAGTTGACCATCTTGTGTGAATTCTAACACTCCTTCGTCAATCAGGTCTTGAATTTTGTTTTTCAATGTCCAACACTGGTTAGTGTCATGTCCCGGACTGTTGGAGTGTGTTGTACCCCAAAATTTTCCCTCTCATTTCTCAAGGCATTTCTCACAAGGATTCTCAAAGTTCAAATTTGCACAAGTACAATTGGAGGAAACTTTTAAAAATGGAAAAATAGATAAAAATAATATTTTCAACAAAATTGGAGAAAAATAAGTTTTCTTTGATTTCCCTTCTTTCGTTTGGACTTTAGTCTCTTTCAAGACTGCTTCAATTGGACTAGGACTTCCTTAGATCTTCCTTCGATTCAGAAGGAAATGATCTTCATACAAGCTTCGACTGAGTTTTGTTTCCCTTTGAAACAACGTCCTTCGATTCAGGAAGTAAAGGCCTTCTTTTGGTTTTCTTCAATTCATAAAGTCAATAATCTTCTGAGAGCTTCCTTCGATTCAGAAGGCAATAACCTTCTGAAAAGTGTACTTTGATTGCACCATTGACCCCTCACCTATTTGCCTTGGATTCACAAGTTTTCGATTGGATGAATGGCTACCTTCCTGTGACTTTCGATTTCATCTTCATGTTTGTTTCGAATGCGCCTTCATATCACCTTCGAATCCATCTGCACACCCTTTAATACGCCATAGTGCTGCATTATGGCACACAACTTGGTGGCCCATTCGAAGGACCTACCATAGTTGGGGAATAATTGTTTTTGCTTACTTTGGAGTCTGGTCGAAGGTTTGGGCCTAAGTGATCAAAAGCGAGAGGACTCAAAATGGCATATTCAGCTGAAGAGGGACATTCGAAGAACACACAATTGGTTCATTCGAAGGATACATAGCTGGTGGAAATGAATGTTGCTTTGTTGAGTCTGGTCGAAGGTTATGAAAAGATGAAGGATTTGATTCAAAGGGTCAAGTTGTCCATAGGTCAGGCTACATAGGCCTCTAACTTGTGCCTCACTCAATATTAAATTGTTCTTCAAGCCAAATTGCTTTTGATGATATCACTACCTTTTTAGAAAGTTTTTGAGCCTTGCGCCTGTCTCTTCTACATATTTTCCCCCTATAAACTAGGAGCCACCCATCTAAACCATTAATTTTGGTACTTTTATTTTGGGATTATAAAAAGTTGACACAAGTGTGAAGATGTGAAAAACACAAGAAGGGGGGGTTGAATTGAAAAAACTCGGATCAAATGATAAACAGCTTTAAGACACAGTATTTTTATCCTAGTTCATTTGATCTCAAACTACTCCAGTCCACCCGTCAAGGTGATTTCGCCTCTCTCCAACGAGGTCTTAATCCACTATTCTCAAAGAATTACAACAGCTACTTTAACAACTGTTAAAGTGTTCTTGAGTATAACCACAAACCGGTTTATCTCAAGGAAATCTTTTACAAATAATTGAACAAGGATGTGTTAACATTTTCTAACAAAACAATATATCACAACTGTGATAATTACACAACTTAAGCTTGGAATAAACTGAATTTACTAAAGCGTTTGAATAAGAAGTTTTGAAGGCTTAGCAAATTATGTGAGTGCATACATGTGTCTTTTCTCAAGCAGACTTGTTTATATAGGCAAGGCAAAGATACGTTGTCCATAAAGCCAGTTTAATGACAATAACGCACTTTCCTTTTGAAGAAGATCTTGTCTGAAGAGAGCCGTTAGCATTTAATTTTGTCTTGAATAATTAATAACGCTTCAGAGTCTTCTTTGCTTTAACTTATGATAACGCTTCATAGTGTTGATGACTTTGTAAAGATCTTTGATCAGAGTCAAAGTGTATTTGTTTATGCGCAGATTCTGGTCATCAAGCTTCAGCGTATAATCTGGTAGCTTCAGCGTGTAGCACATATTACTGATCTTCTGATGTTGATTCCATCAGAACTTCTGTATATACAAAACATAATTTTAAGAAGCATATTTGTTATATATATATATATATATATATATATATCTTTGAATTTATTTATTCTTTGTATTTTGTTATCATCAAAACTCTAATCAAGGGTTGTAGACTCAAACTATGTTCTAACAATCTCCCCCTTTTTGATGATGACAAAAACCAGATTTTTCAATTAAAAATAAAGAATGAAAAGTATATAATTAAGAAGAGAAACTCCCCCTGAGTTGATTACTTCCCTTTAATTCCATGAGTCTTTGAGCATCAGAACCTTACTGTATCTTTCATCAGAGTTTTGTACCTGTTCAAGCTTTTCAGAAGAGAGAAATTTAAATAGATCAGAATGTTTGAGACTTATGTCTCAGTAATCCGTTATTGAAAAATATCTTATTCTTTCTCCCCCTTTTTGTCAGTTATCAAAAAGAACATATAATCAGAGCTAAAATGCATTTATATTAAAAACCAGAATCAACAGTTTGGTTTGATTGATCGTTATGAGGTTCTGGTTCACAGGATTCAAAAGGTTGAGCCTCAGAAGTTTGAACTTCTGGTTGAAGTAGTTCAGGTTGAGGAGAAGGTGGATGAATTTCTGGTTGAGGAGATGGAGGTAGTGGTATTTCTGGTTGTGGAGAGAGGGGAATTTCTGGTTGTGGTGCTTCTGTGGTGGTTTCAGGGTTTGGATTTTCTGGCATGGGAGCAGAAGTATATTGGTCAAAGGTTTCTATATCTGATAGAACTTTTGCAAGTTCTTATTGGGTTGCTTCAATATTTGGATTTGGAGGTAGGGAGCGAGATCTTCTAAGAGTTAAGGTTTCTGAGGGGTCGAATTCAATGTCAAAGTCATCAAATGTTTGTGGTGTGGGGTTTTCTGATTGAGTGGGAATTGGTATAGATGTTGATACAGAAATTGAGTTTAGAACAGTTACAGAAGAAGGATTACCTCTCTTTTCAGGAGTCCGCTGGGATGATCCTTCTGCTACAGCTTTCCTTTTCTTGGTTTTCTTCAGCACAACTTTTGGAGCCTTCTGCTGCAGATCCTGAATGTTCAAATCTGGTGTTGTACCATTCGCCTTGCATGCATCCAGATATCTGACTATTATATCAGGTTTACAATCAATCTCTGAGAACAAAGGAAAGTTATCTAGAGGGATTCTTCTGCTGGAGATTGCTGCAAAAGAAGTGACACTGGGTTCCTTCTTGATGTTCTCAATTAACTTCATCTTCTTTAGATTCTTTGCATTCAACTGTTTGCCAACAATAGCTTCCAAAGAGCTGATTTCCTGAGCTTTTGTTAGATGATCAATCAGCTTATTCTCTGTTAGAATATCTGATATAAGCCTTCCTAGGGGTATCCAGTCCCTTTTTATGCGCTACTCTTCTCTGGTTTCCTTAACACTAGTCCTTAGATGGTTAAACAGCAGATGAGCCAGATTCACCTTAATCTTCTGGGAGATGAAGTAGATCAGAAATTGCTGATCAATATTGATGTAGTCAGGAGAGCTGGTAGGCTTCTTGTGGTTTATGCATCCCAGAATAATCTTGGCCCATATTCTGTGATGGTCTTTTAGATCCCTTATCTTGCTGGAGGGAAGACCCAGAGTGAAGATTTCTCTAGCAATTAGGGCAACATCAGCGCATCTTTCAGCCATGTCAATGCATCGTACACCACCACCACTGTAGCCTATTAATCTTGTAATGAGGTACTCAGTTATGACTATCTTCTTCCCCATTATGTATGAAGTAACTTGATGGTTGGAAGATGAAGCATGAATCCAAAATTCCTTCACAAGAATTGGGAATGTTGGACCCACCAGTCGGTGAAAATATTTGTCCCAGCCTTGAGCCTTTACTTCTTCAGAGAGATTAAATCCATTCTCTTGAAGACTGTTAAAGTCCATAATCAATTCTGAAAGAACTTCTAGATTTTTGATGGGTGTGAGAAGAGTTCTGTAGGGTTCTTCATATTGTTCGGAGGAATCTGTTTTCTGAGAACTGGAAGTAGGGTTGCTTGAGGAAGCCATTATCACACGAAGGTTTTGTGAAGAAAGTGAAAGGGTTTTGAGAAAGGATACAAACTGAAATCAATAAGATTGTAGAGAAAATGAAAGTTAAAGTAAAAACTGTAAATAGTGAGAAATGTGTGTAAATAGATTTTTAAAAAAGATTTTGAAAACATAAACGGTAAGAGAGAGAAATAAATTATAATGATTATGAGCATTTAATGATAGCTGATTTTGGGGGATTCAGAAAGATATTGGAACGGTTACCCATGACATGTGTCCCAATGCATCCAATCAGCACTTTTGACCTTTCAGAAACGTGAACGCGTGTTCAGCCTCAGAAAGTAGCTGATGACTGGATGACACCTATTTGCTTGAGTGAACTGCACATTTCTCTCCTTGAAATGAAGCGCGCAGATCTTCATGGATAGATTCTGATACAATTTGTACTTCTAAAGATCTGAAGAAAGATTGATCAGTAGTTCACGGAAAAATAAACAAAGTTCTGAAGGTTAAGATATGGAATCAAAACAGTTTTATTCTGGGCAGAGCTTCATGCTGAGATGTTTCAGAATGAAGTTGAACCTATCTTCAGAAAGAGGTTTTGTAAAGATATCAGCCCATTGATGGTCTGTGTTAATAAATTTTAAATTTAGAATCCCTTTCTGAATATAGTCCCTAATAAAATGATGTTTTATTTCTATATGCTTAGCCCTAGAATGCAAAATAGGATTTTTACTGAGACAAATAGCAGAAGTATTGTCACAGAGGATAGGGATGTTACTCTCAAATATTTTGAAGTCCTCAAGTTGACTTTTCATCCAGAGCATTTGTGTGGTGCATCCAGCTGCTGCTATGTATTCAGCTTCTGCTGTTGATAGAGCTATTGTGGATTGTCTTTTGCTGGACCATGAGATCAGATTTTCTCCCAGAAACTGGCAGCTTCCAGATGTTCTTTTACGTTCTACTCTGTCTCCAACGAAATCAGCATCACAGTATCCTATCAAGCTGTAATCACTTGATTTTCTATAAAACAAACCCAGATTAATAGTACCTTTCAGATACTTGAAAATTCGCTTAATTGTTGTTAAGTGAGATTCTCTAGGATCTGATTGGAATCTAGCACAAATGCAAACACTGAATAGAATATCAGGCCTTGAAGCCGTCAGATAGAGAAGAGAACCAATCATACCTCTGTAGACCTTTTGTTCTACCTTTTTACTTACCTCTTCTCTTTCCAGAATGCACGTGGGATGCATTGGAATCTTTGATGGCTTACATTCTGAGAGATCAAATTTCTTCAGAAGTTCTCTGACATATTTGCTCTGATGAATGTAAGTTCCTTCTGGGGTTTGATTAATCTGAATGCCCAGAAAGAATTTTAGTTCCCCCATTAGGCTCATCTCAAATTCTGTCTGCATACATTTAGCAAACTTTCTTCCCAGAGAGGGTTTAGTGGATCCAAATATGATGTCATCAACATAAATTTGACATACTAAAATGTCATTCTTAACTGTCTTACAGAACAAGGTTGTGTCCACTTTCCCTCTGGTGAATTCCTTTTCTAGCAGGAAGTTACTTAGTCTTTCATACTAAGCTCTGGGAGCTTGTTTCAGACCATAGAGTGATTTCTTTAGTTTGAAAACATATTCTGGATTTTTGGAACTTTCAAAACCAGGGGGTTGGTGCACATATACCTCTTCTTCTATATAGCCATTTAAGAATGCACTCTTAACATCCATCTGATACAGAGTGATGCCTTTATTAACAGCAAATGAAATTAAGAGTCTGATAGATTCTAACCTGGCGACTGGAGAAAAGGTTTTTGTATAGTCTATTCCCTCTTGCTGACTATAACCTTGTGCTACCAGTCGTGCTTTGTTTCTGATGACTTCACCTTGTTCGTTCAGTTTGTTTCTGAACACCCATTTTGTACCAATGACGTTGAATCCTTTTGGTTTCGGAACTAGATCCCATACGTCATTTCTTGTGAATTGATTTAGCTCCTCTTGCATTGCTAGAATCCAGTCATTGTCTAGAAGTGCTTCATCAATTGTTGTTGGTTCAATTAGAGAAACCAGTCCCATGAGGGATTCTTCAGAGTTTCTGAAGGAGGATCTTGTTCTGATTGGATCTTCCTTCCTTCCTAAGATTGTTTCTTCTGGGTGATCCATGCTGCTTCTGGATGGTCTTTTCTGGAGTTGATCAACAGAAGGTGCTGGATTGCTTGCAGTGACTCTTTCTGATGTTGAGGGAGTGTCTCTGTTAAGAGCTTCTGATGATTTGTCTTCAGTACCTATGAGTTCAACTTCCATACCTGCAAGGAATTCATTATGCTTTGACTTTTGAGAGTCAAGCTTATCATCAAAACAAACACTGATTGACTCCTCCACAATCTGTGTTTCTGTATTGTATACTCTGTACCCTCTTGAGCGTTCAGAATATCCTAACATAATACACTTTTGTACTTTAGATTCAAACTTTTTCAAATAGTTTTTTGTATTCAGGATAAAACATGTACATCCAAATGGGTGAAAATAGGAGATGTTGGGCTTTCTGTTCTTCCACAATTCATATGGAGTCTTTTCCAGAATAGGTCTTATGGAGATTCTATTATGAATGTAACACGCGGTGTTTATTGCCTCTGCCCAGAAGATCTTAGCAATGTTAGTCTCGTTGATCATGGTTCTGGCCATTTCTTGCAATGTTCTGTTCTTTTGTTCTACAACTCCATTTTGCTGGGGAGTTCTAGGACAAGAGAAATCATGCATAATGCCTTTATCATTAAAGAATAACTCAAAATCTTTGTTTTTAAATTCTCCACCATGATCACTTCTGACTTTGACGATTCTAAGATACTTTTCATTCTGAACTTCGTTGCAGAAGGTAACAAACATAGAGTGTGACTCGTCCTTGTGCCTTAAGAACTTTACCCATGTCCATCTGCTATAGTCATCTACGATTACTAACCCATACTTCTTGTCACTGACTGAAGCAGTTTTAACTGGTCCAAATAAGTCAATGTGCAGAAGTTCTAATGGCTTGGAGGTGGAAACAACGTTTTTGGATTTGAAAGCTGGTTTTGCAAACTTGCCTTTCTGACATGCTTCACACAGAGCATCTGAATTGAACTTCAGGTTAGGAAGTCCTCTGACCAGATTGAGTTTGTTAATCTGAGATATTCTTCTCATACTAACATGTCCCAATCTTTTGTGTCATATCCATTGCTCGTTGTTAACAGACAGTAGACATTTTACATTCTGACTTTTTAGTTCAGAAAGTTTTATTTTATAAGTGTTGTTTTTCCTCTTTCCATTAAATAGGATAGTCCCATCTTTCTGACTAACAACTTTGCATGAATTTTGATTGAAGATTATATCATAACCGTTATCACTTAATTGACTTATGGACAACAGGTTATGCATTAATCCATCAACTAATAAAACATTACTTATAAAGGGAAGATTTCCATTACCTACTGTTCTAGAGCCAATGATCTTTCCTCTCTGATTGCCTCCAAAGCCTACGTGGCCTCCAGGCTTAAGTTCTAGGCTTTGGAACATATGCCTTCTTCCCTTCATGTGTCGTGAGCAGCCAGAGTCCAGGTACCATGATTGGTGTTTTTGCTTTGCTGCTAAAGATATTTGCCACATGTATTATTTTATCCTTAGGTACCCACATTTTCTTGGGTCCTGATTTGTTAGTTTTACCAAAACTCTGGTTGAATTTTGGTTTGACAGAGTAATCACTACTTGTATATTTTATGTCATGTGTGTGCCCATATATAAAGTGTGAATCAAGTGGAGTACGTTTTATAACTAAATCCATGGCATTTTTTGGTGTAGGTACCTTACCTTGATATCCTATCCCTTTTCTGCCATTTCTGCTAACTCCATAGATCATTGAAGCCATTTTGCTTCTGTCTATGTTTTTAGCTAGAAATTTCTGAAAGTTGTGATCATACTCCTTGATGATCTCATCAGCATTGCTGGGAGTTTCAGGGATTGTTTCCTTCTGAGAGTTTTGCAATTGGTTTTCTAATTTTGAAATTTTATCTTTTAACTCAGAATTCTCCAATTTGAGACTCTCAGTCTTATCAGAGTCAGAAGCAAGATTCCTTTTCAGGTTTCTGAATTTGACTCTGATCTGCTGATATCTTTCCAGAATTTCATTAAGGCTTTCAGCTAGTTCAGCCTTAGTAAAGTTTATAGTAAAGTCAGGGAATACCTCTTTTGTATCCGATTCAGAGTCTGACTCAGAAGCTTCATTGTCTTCTGTTATGTTTACCATGAGAGCTATGTTTGCTCTTTCATCATCTGATTTTGAGTCAGCTTCAGATGTGTCATAATCATCCCATGTAGCCATGAGACTTTTCTTCTTTTCCTTGCCAGACTTCTTTTTGGGCTTCTCCTTCTGAAGCTTTGGGCAATCACTTTTGTAGTGCCCTTGCTCGTTACATTCATAGCAGATGATGTCTTTGTTGTTTGGCTTTCCGTTTCCTGAAGAACCTTCAGATCTTCTGTGTCCAGAGGAGGATTCTGAACTTCTGTATCTGGAGGAAGATTCATTCTGATTTTCTGATCTTCTGGGATTCCTGAACTTCCTTTGCCTCTGCTTCCACAATTGGTTCACCCTTCTGGAGAGGAGAGACAGTTCATCTTCTTCTGATGAGGACCCATCAGAGGTTTCTTTCATAGCTTGCAAAACTTTGGAGTCAGATTTTCTGTTAGATTTTAAAGCTAAAGGCTTACCTTGCTTTTGAGGTTCATCTGCTTCTAGCTCTATCTCGTGACTTCTGAGGGAGCTGATAAGTTCCTCCAGAGAGATTTTGTTGAGATCCTTGGCTAGCTTAAGCACTGTGACCATTAGCCTCCATTGTTTTGGCAAGCTTCTGATGATCTTCTTAACGTGATCAGCAGTGGAATACCCTTTGTCAAGAACTTTTAGACCAGCAACAAGAATTTGAAATCTTGAAAACATAGTTTCTATTGATTCACTCTCTTCCATCTTGAATGCCTCATACTTCTGAATGAGTGCAAGGGATTTGGTTTCTTTGACTTGAATGTTGCCTTCATGCGTCATTCTCAGAGAGTCAAACATATTCTTTGCAGTGTCTCTGTTTGATATCTTCTCATATTCTGAATAAGAGATGGCACTGAGAAGAATTGTTCTGGCCTTGTGATGATTTCTGAACTCGCGCTTTTGCTGATCAGACATCATTTTCCTGTCAATCTTCTGACCACGTCCATCCACTGGGTGCGTGTATCCATCAGTCACCATGTCCCACAGATCAGCATCATGGGCCAGAAAGAAACTCTCAATTCTGTCTTTCCAGTAGTCAACTGAATCTGTCCCTTTCTTCATTGTTGTCATTGCTGATGTTTTGAATTGGTCCTGCCATTGTGTTTTTCTGACGCTGGATCTTGTACTGACACGGTTAAATGTTAAGCTCAGAACCAGGCGCTCTGATGCCAATTGAAGATGTGAAAAACACAAGAAGGGGGGGTTGAATTGAAAAAACTCGGATCAAATAATAAACAGCTTTAAGACACAGTATTTTTATCCTGGTTCGTTTGATCTCAAACTACTCCAGTCTACCCGTCAAGGTGATTTCGCCTCTCTCCAACGAGGTCTTAATCCACTATTCTCAAAGAATTACAACAGCTATTTTAACAATTGTTAAAGTCTTCTTGAGTATAACCACAAACCGGTTTATCTCAAGGAAATCTTTTACAAATAATTGAACAAGGATGTGTTAATGTTTTCTAACAAAACAATATATCACAATTGTGATAATTACACAACTTAAGCTTGGAATAAACTGAATTTACTAAAGCGTTTGAATACGCGATTTTGAAGGCTTAGCAAATTATGTGAGTGCGTACATGTGTCTTTTCTCAAGCAGACTTGTTTATATAGGCAAGGCAAAGATACGTTGTCCATAAAGCCAGTTTAATGACAATAACGCACTTTCCTTTTGAAGAAGATCTTGTCTGAAGAGAGCCGTTAGCATTTAATTTTGTCTTGAATAATTAATAACGCTTCAGAGTCTTCTTTGCTTTAACTTATGATAACGCTTCAGAGTGTTGATGACTTTGTAAAGATCTTTGATCAGAGTCAGAGTGTATTTGTTTATGCGCAGATTCTGGTCATCAAGCTTTAGCGTATAATCTGGTAGCTTCAGCGTGTAGCACATATTACTGATCTTCTGATGCTGATTCCATCAGAACTTCTGTATATACAAAACATAATTTTAAGAAGCATATTTGTTTTATATATATATATATATATATATATATATATATATATATATATATATATATATATATATATATATCTTTGAATTTATTTATTCATTGTATTTTGTTATCATCAAAACTCTAATCAAGGGTTGTAGACTCAAACTATGTTCTAACAAAGTGGATGTTGGCCTTTCAAAGAAACTATATTTTATTCTTTCACAAAGCAGCTCATTCCAATTTTTTCCTGTATAAATAGAGAGTTCATTTTCACATCAAAAGGGGCTGGAGACGCTGAGGGGCTGGAGATGCTGAGGGGCTGGGAGGCAATAAGAGAAAACGCTGGTAGATTTTGGTTGTGTGGGAAAAACCTTAAAAAAACTCTCAAACTCTCAAGATTCCCAAACACTAAATACACTCTCAAACCCATAATCTAAAGAAACACAACACCTGTTTATTTCCTCTTTCGAATCCAGTAGGAAGAACACTACACATGTTCTTCTCCTTCGAATCCAGAAATAACAAACACCACCCTCACACCTCCTAACCTTCGAATCCAGTCAAAGGAACACCACACCTATTTATTTCCTTCGAATCCAAGAGCATCTAGTTCAACCACTTGAAGGTCTAGCACACGTTCCAGCCTCCGACAAGGTAACTTGTTCTAAACCTTGAACTCTTCATTTCTTGCATAACATGTAAATACAATTCCTTTTTGTTTCAAACATGTACATACTATTGCTCTTCTTTTTGTTTCCATACTTTTAATATGTTTCATGGTTAACAACCTTCTTGGTTTTTTCTCTTTGTATATTTAAACATGCTTTAAAAACTAACTTGGTCCTAAGGTAATTTTGGCATGGCTTTAGGCCATTTTGGCTATTCAAACTCAAACGAAAGAAACAGGAAACAGGAAGTTGGAAACGAAGCCTTTGGCTTCCACACTAAACTCCAGGTCAAACGAAAGAGGCAGCCAGGAAACAAACCATGTTGGTTCCAGGCCCCAACTGAAAGGCACAACATGCCGGTTCTAGGCCCCAATTTAAATACATAACATGCTGACCTCCAGGCCCCAATCGAAAAGTCATGCCTTCACCCTATTTCAGGCCAGATCGAAGAGAGCCAGAAAGTGCAGAATCGAAGGGTTTGCTGCCCTAAATCAAAAGATCCATTTTTCTTTCTTTTACTTTATTTTTGCCTTTATATTTTCACGCAATTCAATATGGTTGTAATAGTGTAGGATTTTATCTTTCTGCACTTTTGACTTTACATAAAATGTTAGTAATTAGGGTGTATGGCAAGATAAAATCAACAAGTAGACCACCCTGATCAAAAGACAAAAATGCATGCAATTAAACACACCTTGCACATATGCACCTCTAGGGTTAACTCCACTTATTGCCTTATGAAAAATAGTCATGTTATGCATGTGAGACGTCTTAGCAAAAACAATCAAAAATACAAGATCATAGTCCCTAGATGACGCTTCGAATGTTGCCTTACAAATGATATTAGTCCCTCAAAAGAAATGCTAAGATATCTCACAACATTGCTATCTTGACTATACGATGACCCACGCCCATCCCTTTTACATCCAAAGGTAAGGCTTCTTACCAATCAGTGGTAAGATAGCAATGTCAAAGGAAGAGAGGAATGAACAAAAGACTTTTGAGTAAGGTAGAATGTTCCTAGTCGCTTGCTCATTTTCAAAACACAAACACCTTTTCAAATGCACCAACACTTTCGATTGAAATTTTTTCAAAGGTTCAACATTTTGTATACATTCTTATAGAGACGAGAATCATTACAAAGTTTGCCTAAACGAAGGCGCTTTTCAAAAATACTTTCAAAAAACCACCACAAAACACACTTTCAAACAAAAGCAATGATCTAACAAGCAACTAAGAGCCCATAGATAACTATAGATGAAAAGGGTGCTAACACCTTCCCTTTTAATAATCTACCCCCCGAACTCAAGAAAATAATCTCGAAAGGTCTTTCTTGTTCTTTTCACCCTTTCCTTCATTGGATAAAATAAAAGTCGGTGGCGACTCTTGCTATCCGCAACAATTGCGATCAAACGCAAAACACCCAAGTCAGTTCTCTCACCATATTACATAGTGGTATGCGCACCTTTTATTGTATTTATAGTTGGGAGCAAAAGTGTTAGGTTTTTGAGGAGGCTCCCTTAATGTAATCAGCTTGGCTTCCAACATATGATGAAATGCTTGAGCCAAGGGCTTGTTGATCTCAGCAAATTGTCTTCTTGCTTATGCCGACCACCTTGGCGATGTTGTTGTTGGACTCGTGATATAGTATCCGTTTTGAAGGGTGTTCTCTCGACCAAGCCAGCTTCTTGTCTTATTGGAGGATGATTAATGACTCGATCCCCAATTCTAGCTATTTGCCCCATATGGTTTCATCCGTATTGATGAAGCTTGTTGACGAGGGCTCTCAGCTCTTCTTGTCCCCGAGCTAAGTTTAGGATAAGAGCCATTTGTCCCAACAGCTGGATTCTCATTGTTGCTATATCCACTTGTAATTGTCTTATCTGACCCTCCTTGTCGTCTTCATGGTTGTCATTGGTCATGCTCTCAATGAAAAGTGTTTTCAAATCTTCTTGCCCATTGGATAGGTTCAGGAACACTTCTTGAAGCTGAGCATTTTGGGTTTGAAGATCCTTGATAGTCTGTTTTAGAGTCATCTCTACTAAAATAAACAGTAAGCATATGAGAAACCTGTGTGGAGAAAATTTGTCATGATATGATGTATGTTAATGCATATGCAAATGTTTTCAAGGACTTAGAAGATTTAAATTTGTTTAGACAAAAGGAACACAAATCAATTGCATTAATAAGTTCAAATTGATTACAAACATTCCTCTTGGGATTACAATGGAGGAAATAAACACAAAATAAACTCCTAAGACAAAAAGGTCGAGCGCATCCTTTTTGGCGAAATGTAGGTGTTCAAACTTTGCTCTTCATGAAGTTGTCTTGTAAGCTTAAAAATCTTCTTTTCACTTGCATAGAACTGGGTTTCGAAGTTGTCTCTCTCTTCCTTTAGCTGAATCCAAGCTCTTTTCAAATCTTCAAGAGAAGTAGGCATGTTAGGATAAAGGACAGTATACGGAACATCTCCTTCGGCAACATGCTCCATGATGATAGGTATGATGGCTTCATAAGGAATTATGAGGTTTTAGGCGCGAGTTCGTACCCACTTGAGATAAGGATCCAAAGGAATGAAATTCTTAAGCCCCAACATCTTGCTATCAACCTTTTTAACCATGTCCCAAGCTCGTATGAATCTCTGACGATAACCTTGGCCATCGCTCTCATAGTATGAGGAGAGCCAACACTTCTTCAAATGCTTGTAAATTTAGAGCATCCCAAAAATCTTGAGCCTTCTCCAATAGAAACTTGGCTAGGAAACCTTTGACACCACTTCTCATTTCTCAATTGGTCACAATATCGGATCGTTACAAATGTAGAGCTCGAGAAATCTTCTCAGGTCTTGGATATCTTTCAATACCATTAAAGAGTAGTTAATCGAGGATAGGGATTCCCAAGAGTTGAGAAAATTCTTCCATGGTGGGCACAAGTTGGTAATTAGGAAAGTAAAGTAATGGTGCAAAGGGTCGAAGAATTGGAATAACACTTTCACCATATCTTCTTCAAAGCTTGCTGTAACCAAGTTGACGAGACGGTCGTATTTCTTGGTGAAAGGAGAATCATTGGGGACCCTTGATGCCAATTCCTTGAGTTGAGGAGGAACTCTTACAAGGTTGACTTGGATAGTATTTCTGCTAGTGGAAGTCATGTCCTACAAAACAGAACAAAAGTAAATCTCTAGGTCCTTGAAATGGTTAGTGCAAAATGCCATGGTATGATGTCATGATGTTATGTACAAACAAACATATACACACAAAGCAAACAAGTCCTTAGATCTAGGCTTGCATGAGGTTCATTGGTAAGTACCCTCTTGAAGTTTAGTTGGCTCAACCTGTCCTAGAAAGTAACCAGGTTCTAGGGAATCTCAATATCACTGATCTTTCTTCATCGGGCATTGTTTCAGCGCAAGTCTTTTTATTGGCGATCAAAATATTCCGAAAGTCCGATCTCAATGAGTATAGCATCGAGTATCAACCAATCTTCGGTCAAAACCAAAGCCGACTATCTCACTACTTCCTAATGGCCAAGTTGTTCAATTAAAGGTTCTAAGGTTAGTTAGTGCTTCATGACACCACACAACGGCCCTGTATTCTCCTTGACTAACTCAAGGGCTACCGATACCAACGAATGTGTCACACTAACGTAGACATCACTTCAACCATGTCAGTATATGCCACACAACCCCCACGATTTATTGCTACTTACCTAAAGAAGGTGCCCTAAATCCGGGTGTAGGATCTTTAACAATAACCCAAACAAGGACCAAAATATGTAAAGCAAGCAAGTCAAACAAGGAAAGCAAGTAAATGTGATCTAGCTCCAAGGTAACCCCCCTTTTAAGTACCTCCCCCCAGCAGAGTCACCAGTTCTGTGATACGGTGGGAGAACTAACTTGGTTGTTTTGCATTTGATTGCAATTGTTGCGGATAGCAAGAGTCGCGAGCGGCTTTTCTTTTATCTAATGAAGGAAAGGGTGAAAAAGAACAGGAAAGACCTTTGAGATATTTTCTTGAGTTCAGGGGGTAGGTTATGAAAAGGGAAGGTATTAGCACCATTATCATATATAGTTATCTACGAGCTTTTAGTTGCTTGCTAGATCACTTGCTTTATTTGAAAATGCTTTTTTATGATGGGTGTAAGTTTGAAAATAATTTGAAAACGCCTTTGTTGCGGTAAACTTTGTAATGATTCTCGTCTCTATAAGAATGCATACAAAGTGTTAGTTTGGAAAATAGTTCTAAGAGATGTTTATTTTTTAAGATGTTTTTGAAAGTGTAAGTGTAGAAAATGGTTTTAGTTCAAGAGAAAGCAACTATGAGCATCCTACCTACTCAAAAGGTCTATGTTCTTTTCCTCCTCCCTTAGATGTTGCTACCTTACCATTGATTTGGTAAGAAGCCCCATCGTTGGATGTGAAGGGACGGGGTGAGGGTCAATTGTATAGTCATAGAAGGTAACCTATGAGACATTTTAGAAATTTTCATTAGGGACTAGATCGTTTACCGAAGGCAACATCGAGGGACATCGAGGGACTATGATCTTTTATCAAGGGTCTTTGCTAAGACGCCCATATTTGAGGGACATGACTATTTTCCAAGGCAACAAGTAAGATTACCCTAGAGGTGCACATGTGAATAGTGTGTTTGATTGCATGGATTTTTGTCTTGAATTTAGGGTTGTCTACTTGTTGATTTTATCTTGCCATACACACCCTAAGTTACTAACATTTATATGAAAATAGTAAATTGCGGAAATTAAATTTACTACACTATTACATCACTTGGGGGATGGGGTGTACAAATTTACAAATGGGGATTGTAAGAAATTAAGTCCTAATTATCTATTACAACCATATTGAAACTTGAATAATGTATAAGGAATATAATGTACAAGAAATGAATGAAAAGAAAATGCATTTGTTTTGATTTTGTTAAAGAAAGATTTTGGCCTAATTATCTAAAAGGAAATTTAATTAAATTAGAGAAAAAATTAAGATTGAGTTAAAGAAAAGAAAATAAATAGAAAAATGTTTTTTGGTATTTTATATTGTAAGAAGTTAAATAAAATAAACTAAATAACTTAAACATATTTTTGGTGTTTTTGTGTAGAAAACAGTTTTTGTGTGTGTTTAAAACAGTTTTTGTGTAGAAAAATAGTTTTATGCTTGGGCTCAGGGTCTGTTTGTTTGTTAGTAAATAGGGGGTCAGAAACATAAAAAGGTTGAAGCCCAACTGTGGAGGCCCAAGTGTATTTCCTGCAAATAAAACAAAGTGAGAAAATATGGAAAATGAACAAAAGGTCTCGCCAGGGCTTGAACCCAGGATCTTCTACATGGCAAGGCTTTAGCGCACGCTGTTTGTACCACTGGGGTGGTCTGTTTCATCCGTTCATAAGATAACTTCAATTGGATACAAAATGAACTCATTTCTGAATGTTTGAAATGCCCAGCTTCTTCTTCCTTCGAGCACATGGATGCATGACTCCACTGTTTAAGCTTCAAATGGCTTCGTTCCTCAGCCAATCGAAAGATATAAAAACCTGCCTAAGATCTTAAAAAGAATCTAACCATATGACTTTTAAAAAGATATGGGTTGAAAGTTAGCATGAAACACCAAAACTAAGACTTAGCTGTTCAGAGATGAAATTTTTAATGTACAAGTAATAATAATCAAAACTACGGGCATGGTCGGCTTCCTAGACATGATGTCTACATTTTTTCTTTACAATGTATATTCAAATGATGTTTAAATGAAGAGTTATAAGTTTTAGAAAACTTACCTCTTGGAGTGAGACTTGAGGACTTCGATAGAACCTCCAGGAACAGTTTGATGATGAACTAAGCCTGCTTCGATCTCCCTGAAGCTATTTCAGTTGCGGTTTTGTTTTGAAAGTCACTGAGTCGAAGGTTGGTTAGGAGTGAATATAAGGGCTCGCTAACTTCCTTGAGTGGGTTTTTTTGAGGGCTTTGGAAGTGTTCCAAGGCTGGTATATGGAAGTTAGAGGGGTGAATCAAAAGGCTGATATATGGAGTGAATCAAAAGGTTAGCTAATGCATGAAGGGATTTGAGATTTTTATGGGTAAGGTCAGGATGTGCCAAGTTTTATGCTTAGCTTTATGTTTGTATGCAGGTTCTAGGTTTTTGAGAGCTTGAGAGTGTTTGAAGATTTTTTCAATACAACCAAAGTCTCCTCTTTGATTTGCAAACGGTCTCTATATTTATAGAGAAAAGGTTAGAGATGTTTTACACAAGGGATCTCTTTGTTGTAGGGTTTTGACTAGGTGACTTGCTTTTTTGAAGAAAAGTAGAAAATAAGTTTCAAGGTGTTGTACAAGCATGGTATAAAGTTGTTGGGGGCCTTAGACATGTTGCTTCTAGTTCATAAGGGATATGTATGCAGAAGGGACAAGCGCAAGGCTCAATAAAACTTTTCTAAAAGTGGCCATGATAACTTTATGCCATTAAGGGAAAGTTGGCTTGAAAAATATTCTACACACTTGGGTAAGAGCTTAATTAATTGTGTAACCAATTAATTATGGAGTGAGACACAAGTTTGAGGCCTGAAAAGCAAGATCATGTAGCCTGGCCTATTTTGTTTTCAACTTTATTCCTTGAATCGAATACTCTATCCTTCCACAACTTTCGACCAGACTCATCAAAGCAATATTCGTTTTCACTAATTGCGTGTCCTTCGAATGGGCCACCTTCATCTGAATATACCACTTTGAGTCCTTTCATTTTGACCACGTAGGTCCAACCTTGGACCAAACTCAAGGGCAGACAAAACTAATTGTTTCCAATAATTGCATATTTTTTGAATGGGCTATCTTCAGCTGAATATACCACTTTGAGTCCTTTTATTTTAATCACGTAGGTCCAACCTTCGGACAACCTCAACAACAGACAAAACTATTTGTTTCCAACCATTGCATGTTCTTCGAATGGGCCATCAAATGTAATTTGTAATGTAGAAACTATGTGTGTTGAAGGGTTTAGAGGTGGAATCGAAGCAAGCATGAAGGAGGCCACTACTTTGTGAATCAAAGCAAGCATGTAGGAGGCCACTGCTTTTTGAATCGAAGCAAACCTGTAGGAGGCCATTGACTTCTGAATCGAAGCAAGCCTACAGGAGGCCAATGCCTTCTGAATCGAAGCAAGTATGTAGGAGGCCACTGCTTTATGAATCGAAGCAAGCATGTAGGAGGCCATTACCTTCTGAATCGAAGTAAGCTTGTAGGAGGCCATTGCCTTTTGAATCGAAGCAAGCCTGCAGGAGGCTATTGCCTTCTGAATTGAAGCAAGCCTGTAGGAGGCCATTGCCTTCTGAATCGAAGCAAACCAGTAGGAGGCCATTGCCGTCTGAATCGAAGCAAATCAGTAGGAGGCCATTGCCTTCTGGATTGAAGCAAAGTTGTAAGAGGCCATTGTCCAATCGAAGCTTGTATGCAGGAAGCTACTGCTTTGTGAATCGAAGCAGGTTGCTTCGAAGGAAAACATTGCCCAATTGAAGCTTTTAAATTGAAGCAAGCTTGCTCTGCTTCGATTTGTCAAAATCTGCCCACAAATCCTTTCAATCAGTCATATAGCCTGAATCAGATTTTGAATTCAACATAGTTACATGTATCTGCACACCCTTTTTATCTTCTTTGTACTTGTGCAAACTTGAGATTTTGAAAATCTTTTGAGAAATGCCTTGAGAAAAGAGAGGGAAAATTTTGGGGTACAACACCTACAAACACGGACATAGCAAAAAATACTACGCATGAAAAAGAGACTCGTTAGGTTGATTGACCTAGGAAAAAATAAGGGCATCCCGGCTAACCAAAAGGGTTCGAGAAAAAATTAGGGATATATAAATAAAATTATAGACCCGGCAAGTCAAAAACCTGAAAAGGCAGTTTGGGAAAAAAAAGGTATCTCGGTGGACTGAAAATCTGAAAAGATAGTCCAGACAAAAGTTAGAGATTAAAGCGTACAACTATGTCCCGTTATCTCATCACTTATTTATTAGTGGAAGATTTATCACTCTAATCAACATTTACTAAAGACTCTATGAGTTGGGATAATGTTCAAGTTATCCACAAATCCCCACAGAACAATCTCCAGGGAACCATATCTACAGATATATCTTCACAAGCTCATCCCCAATAGAGATATATTCCCCATAAAGTCTAATATACCCTCAGACAGAAATTGGGGCATCTTCCAGCAGTTCACCTCCATATCCCTGATGGATAGCTTAACATGATCATCTTCCCTAATAGGTCCCCTAGCATATAAGGAAGTTTGATCATTTCCCCAGCATACGGTGGAAACTTCCTCAGCACAACTTATGAAATTCCAATCTCCATCAAAGTTTATTTCCTCAACACATTTTACAGGAATTTAATTCCAATGCGAAGTTTATTTCTCCAACACCGTAAAATCCCTAACAAAATTCTCTTCTCCAGCAGAGTTTAATCAAGGTTCTTATCCCTAGAAGAGTTGCTATGGTATCTAAAACCTGGTCAGATATTGCGTCAGAGGAATATCCATCTCTTTTATCCCCAGTCATAGTACATAAGAATCCTAGAATGCTTTTATCCCCAAGCAGAAGTCGAACATTCCCAGCGGAGTATTCTCAAACAAAAAGCGGAAATCCCTAGTAAGGTCGTTCTAAACAAAATTGAAGAATTACTTTCTTCATCCCTAGGAACAATCGGGGATTTATTTCCCCCAGCTATACATTGTTACAAGAATCTACATACGCTTCAACAACATATTGCATCCATACGTCATTTATATAATATCACAACATATGCATACAAAACGCATATAAAATTCTCATTTATTTTGATAACATCATTACGCAATGCATTACATACATCATGCCATTGCATAAAACTAACTTTGTCTTTTCAGGTTAGTTCTTGAACAGATAGAGATCGTCAACAGTTCATCATATTTCAGATACAATCAGAAAGTGATTCATTCTGATAAACACATTTTTCAAATACAATCAGTCAAAGATTCTCTTCCAGATACAGTTCAAATACGATCTAGATATAGATTCATTCTGACACTCATTCTGAATTCTCTTCCAGGTACAGTTCAAATATGATCAAGATACATATTCATTCTGACACTCATTCCATATTCTCTTCTAGATACGGGTCAGATACGATCCTGATATAGATGTCATTCTGATACACATTCTAGTACATCTTCTAGATACAGGTCAGATACAATCCAAATGTGGATGTCATTTTGATACTCATTCCGGTACATCTTCTAGATACGGGTCAGATACGATCCATATATGGAGGTCATTCTGACACTCATTCCACTATATCTTCTAGATACGGGTTAGATATGATCTAGATATGGATTTCATTTTAACACTCATTCCATATTATCTTTTAGATATGGTTCATATATGATCGAGATGGATTTCATTCTGATACTCATTCCAATATATTCTTCAGATAAAATCAAGACAAAGACTCATTCTAGAACACCATTCAGATACAATCAATACATAATATTCATTCTAACACTCCCTAGCACATCTGCTAGACACAGTCTAACACAGACTCATTCTAGTATACTTCTCAGATATCGTCGAACATAGACTCATTTTGATACTTCTATCAACAATTACTTTAGATGGCATATATAAGCCCATATCCATCGGCATCCCGTCACCTTTTCCAAATGGAATATTTAAGCCCATTTAAGCAATATAATCAACCAACAGCGTTACTTTGTGCACCGACAAGCGCAAATTTCTGGGCACTTAAGTGTTCAATCATCTTCCACCTCCAGACCACGAATGGCGAGCATGTCAATCTAACTCTTCAGGTTTAAGAAGATTGAACACGGGAAGTTGTTGTACCCCAAAATTTTCCCTCCCATCTTCAAGACAAATCAATGCAAGACACTCCCTCAGGCTCCTAGGTTTCTCAAATGCTCAAGACTACTCAAAGAATTGATAGAACAAGTCTCTCCCAAGCAATTGACCTACAACTAGGGTTTTGTTTTTCTCAAGGAAAATTGAGCTTCAATGCCTCAAATGGGTTTCACGATTACTTATATGCTTCAAAGAATCCTCATGTCAATTTTCATGCCTTGCAACACAAGTTTGCTCAGTCGATTGCTCAGATGACTGAAAATCAATTGTGTTGGACAAAAAGTCAACTTAGACCAATTGATAGTAAAACTTCATCATTTTTGGTCAAAATCAATATTTTTAAATCACATTCATCATTTGATCAAGGTTTGACCATGATTCATCAAGAAAACTCAAGATTCATCAAAAGTAAAAAATTACTAATTAGGGTTTTCTAAAGGAGAAGTCAACTAAACTTTGACCAAGCATAACTTTCACATGCTTCATCAAATATTTCTCAACCAAAGCCCATTTTGAAGGAAATTCAATTCTATACAACTTTGTCTCTCTAAGCTCAAGGCCAAAAAATTATTCATTTGAGAGATATGGATCAAAACATTACATGTCATTTTAAAAAAATCAACAAAAAGACACTTTTTGTCAAAGCAATTTACATCAAGTTAAATTCTTCAAATGAAAAAATGACCAACATGAAAGTTATAGGAGACATATTAAGCTTTCCAAAGAGTCTAATATCATATTCATATGACAAAAATTGAGAGAGTTATGATTGGCACAAGTTGGACAATTTTTGGGAAATGCACGAAACCTCAATTGAGCAATTTTGAATTTTTGGACTAATGGGTCTAACTTTTGACGATTAAACATGTTTATGACATGATAGAGACCTCTAAGTCCATTGGTACATGGTCATATTTTTTATCCTATTCATTTAAATTTATATTTAATTTTTGTAAAAGAATTAAATTTAAAATAACAAATAGTTTAATTAATGTTTGACTATGATCATTTGGACATCTTCTAGAAGGCCCAAGACCCCATAAAAGCTTTCCAAAAGCGTGAGAGACATGTTTGAGACAAGGATCTTCAAAACTGGCTAGTTAGAAAACATGTTTCATTGATTTTTGGTAACACCGTGATCACTTGATTATTTCCTTCTTTGGTGACTTAAATCTCCTCCTCTATAAATACTTAAGCCCTCACACTACAACGGGACACGAAAATTTGCCTCAAGAAAAGTCTCAAAAATCACAAATTTTCAAAGAAAGTGCACCATTGAATCTCAAGTTCCAGATTGATTCAGTCCAAACCACCACCTCAAATCACTTCTAGAACATCTCCAAGGTAAGAACAAGTAACTTTCCATGCCTATTTGTACCTAAAACTTACATACGTGCCATGTCCGGTTTGCATTACTTTTTATTATTCGTATTACAAATTATATGCATTGTTAACTGATTCTAAAAATTCGGATCGCTTAGCATGGTTGTTTAGAACAGGTTTGAAGCCTTACATGCAAGTTTTAACATGAGGAATACGAGATGCCATCGTTAGGGCATAAAATTATGTTTGTTTCATGGCGCAGTGATAGTGTTATTGCTTGGCAAAGGAGAGGGCGTGGGTTCGAGCATGTGCGCTTGCAACCATCTTTTATCTATTTTCTAATCTTTTCCACTTTCCATTATTTTTTACTTATTTTCTTATTTAATTTTCTACTAATTGTTTTAATCCATAAAAAATAAAAATAAAATTAGTTTTAGGGTGTAAATTAATTAATTGATTTTTTGGACAATTAGATTTTAGGTTTTTTATTAATTAAAATTAATTAGAATTAGGATTTTAATTATTATTAATTAACACTTAAATTATTTTCATAAAAACACCAAAAATATGAACTTGGATTTTTAGGCATTTAAATTTTTTTTCAATATTTTGTTATTCTTTTTGCTATCATTTTCTTAGACAGTTGTATAGGTCGCGCAATTTAATGTAATAGTTTAGATTTATATCCCCATATTTTTCTAATTATGTAACTCTCCCAAAGACTTGTAATAGCGTAGATTTACATTCTCGCTTTATCTTTTGCCTTTATATGTTTGTATATATATAACTGCTAGTAAATACGCTTGTATGATAAGAATAAAATCAAACATGGATAACCTTAATTTTCAAGATAACATAACTTAAATTAATACACTTTTCACACTTCACCTCTAAGGTAACCTCTCTTCGTTGTCTTGCAATACTAATGGTCACGTCCCACGAAAACGGGAATACATTAGCAAAGACTCTCGGTTAAACAATATCATCATGGTCCCTTTCGAATAAAGATCATAATCCCTCGACGACCCTTCGAGTTGCCTACAAAATGATTTAGTCACTTCGATGACCCTATGAGAAAAATAATGATAGTCCCTTAGAATTGCTAAAGTATCCTTACATGTTGTCTTCTATGACCATACGACGACCCTACGCTTGTCCCTTCACATCCAATAGATAGGGCTACCTACCAACTAATGGTGTAGATAGTACTATCTCTATCGAAGAAGGAAAATAACAAGAACGATCTTTAGTGGGTAAGACTCAATAAATTCCTTGCTCATAATAGTTTCAAACAAACATATTCATTCTTACACCTCACATTTCAAAACAAATATTTTCAAAAAAACACTTTGTATACATTCTTGAGGACTGATACAAGAATTATTACAAAGTCTGTCTCACAATTGGAATTCAAAATATTTTCAAATCACACACACAAAGCAAGTTTAAAGTGAGCTAAGCAATTAAGAGCCCATAGAAAACTACGGATGAAAAGGGTGCTAACACATTCTCTTTTCATAATTTACCCCCGAACTCAAAATTTATCAAAGGTATTTCTTGTTCTTTTCACCTTTCCTAAATATTAGATGAAAGAAAAGTCGATGACGACTCTAGCTATCCGCATATTTGGATAAAACCAAAAAATTAAGTTCTCCAATCGTATTACAGGAGCGATGGATATCCAGCTTGAGAGACTTGATAACAAGTCTTGCTTGAGAGCTCGATGGAAGTCCCGCCCAAGCAGGTAAAACGTCTCGCTTGAAATACTTACAGCCATCATCTAACCTATATACAATCCTATCTAGAAAACTTAGATTCTCCAGGCTAAATTAAATCCTCTCCTGAGGGGGTTAGTGTCTCATCAGGAGGGACAAAACTCAAGAATCACATCTAAGAGGTGCGACTGATATCCAACTTGAGAGACTTGATAACAATTCTTGCCTGAGGGCTCAATGGAAGTCTCGCCCAAGTAGGTAAAACATATTTCTTGAGGGACTTATAATCTCATCAGTCGGGATATATATAATCATGTCTAGAAGACTTAGATTCTCCAGGCTAAATTAAATTCTCGCCTGATAGAATTGGTGTCTCTTCAGCCAAATTTCCCAAGATAGTTAAGACTTTGCGAGATCAAGCACCAGTTCTCGGGATACTCCCATGAGTCGTGATTGAAAAACACTTCGTCTTCTACCAAAGGCCGAGCCTGGGGGATTATGTAATGTTATATTTGTAAAAGGTCTCGCCTAGGGCGATACCCTTGGACTACTCTAAAAGAGGCAATGATCGAATGTCACCCAAAGGGAGATATCACTTTGTCCCGTAGTTTTCCCCTCGCTCCTGTTGTACCCCAAATTGTACCCTGAGTTTTCACCCGCGTCACATCGTTTATCAATTATTTTTCATTTTGCATCTTCACATTTGTTTTGTGCATTTGCATTTATTCCTGATATAATACTCATCTAATTATTGCATTTTTCACTTTTTTTTTGATTTATTTGATTATCCATATTTTCTTTTTCTTCTTAATAATTAATTTCTCTTTTTAGTGTCATTTTTAGAATATATCAATCAATAAATAAATAATATGTATTTTTTTAAGTTTAGTTTAGATTTATTTTTATAGTTATAAATTTTGGTATATTTAATCTTGTTTAGATTTATTTAATCTTTTATATCTGAAAATTATTATCTCAAAATATCTCACAAAGGGTCCTTTTAGTCATTTTCCAATACCTATTTGGATAAGATTGGTATGGATAAGGGTTTTGTTTGGTTATTATAAGAGGAGGCATCGTTCAAGGCAAAGGGGGGATCAAACATGATATACGCAAAAAGAGAAAACGACTAGACGTCATCTCTGGCTCTCACTGCTACCTCACCTTCATCTATGTTTGCCAAACACTATCGGAACATGTCCATGTTACAATATGTTGAATTTAAAAATTTCTCAAGTACTACATTGTTAGAATATCTTTTTGGTTGAAAAAAACCATTTAGTCCCACATTGCTCATGTGAGAAATATTAACTACCTTACTTCACTATATAAGGAGAGCACATGTTTCATTCCAGATCACATAAAAACTATTCTATTAGTTTTTCCTTCCTCACTCTCATAACTCTGCGTCTCTCGAATTGTCAAAGCGCCATCTTCTTCCTCATTCTTCCTACTCGTTGAATTTTCCGAGTATTTTCTTGAATTCCCTTTAGAGAATTATGTTAATTTCTCCTCATTTTAGTTGAGAAATTTTCAAGTTTAATTTTTTGGATTCTCTTTGGAGAATTATTTGAATTTCTCTTTGTTGGAGAAAATATTATGAGTGGTCAAATGACCATTATTAATTTCTCTTTGGAGAATTATTTGAGTTTTTCTCTTGGTTTGAGAAATTATTATGACTGGTCTTTGTACCAGATACTACGAGTGATATTGATACCATATTTGAATGGTCTTATACCATCATAGGGTGTATTACTAGACTGATTATCTACCATGCAAGTAGTAATTGTACAGTATAGAACTGGGCTATTTTATCCTGGAGGCGACACGGTAGTTCGATTGTTTTGCATAATTTTGAGCAGTGTCGTGAAACGTCTTAAAGAGAGCAACCTAGTCCGCGACTCAAAATGGTAATTTCTTTGGTGGCAAATATTTCAAAATCTGAAAATAACAATTTTAATACGTTTCAAACTGCCATGGCTATCGAAGAAATTATTGGTACTTTTGTGGATATTATCTTTGAGAAATCGTTCATGTTTGAGGGAAGTCACTTCAAACGGTGGCAACAAAAGATGAAGTTCTTAACATTGAAAAAAAGTTGCTAACATTCTGATCGATGACATTCTGTTGCTCCTTCTGGATTAATCGAACAAACTAACGGTAGTAAATCTGGAGATTTAGAAGAAATACTTAATAGTGTTGAAGTTGAATCTGCTGCACAGATTAAAGCGAACGATTTACAACATAGGAAATAAATCACCTTATAGAAAGAGAATGCAAATATCTACAAAATCATATTTTGAATAGACTCGCAGATGATCTGTATGATGATTATAGTTGATGTGATACTGCAAAACAAGATTGAGAGACTCAGAAAAAAGAAGTATGACATAGAAGCTGGAGCAAAGAAGTATGTTGTTAGCCGCTACTTCATGTATCAAATGCAAAGATGTAAGGTCGATGGAGGCTCAATGTTACGAACTTCAAAAGATTGCTTAAAAGCTCATAACAAAAGGTATGTGTTTAAATGAACAATTTCAAATTGGTTTTATTATTGACAAACTACCCCATAGTTTGAATGTTTTTTTTATAAAAAACTTTGCTTCGCCACAAAACAAAAAAAAATTGATTGAGAATCCGATTATTCGCCTTGAGTTAAAAAAAAGGAATCCTAGAGACAATATCAAAAAGAAAAAGTCTTGGTTATTTCAAACAACAAAAAGAAATTCGATGTGGTTCTGAAGCCATTTGGCAAATGATTAAAGAATCAGAACAGCAACATTATGAACCAAATTAAGAATGAGAACCCTTCTATGATCCCAATAGCTCCAACTAGGAAACAACCACCACCTAAAGGACATGACGTTGGTTTCCCTTTGTTTTAACTATGGAAAATCAAGTCATATGACTAAGAAATGTAGAAGTAAGCTTGAACTTGGTGTTGTCCCTAATGCACAGGTCAACCTGACTAGTGGGAAATTTATTTCTATAGTCATTGAAATCAATATGGTTGATTGATATGTTGGTTGGTGGATAGACACCTGCATATCTCGTTGTGTATGTTATGATCATGTTATATTTAAAACATACACGAATACTAAAGATAAGAAAGTGTTGTTGGGAGATGGCCAGACCATGAATGTTGTTGGAATTGTAGACATGAAGCTAAATTTCACCTTCAAAAAGACTTTAATATTAAATAACGTTATGCATGTTCCTAATATTAGAAAGAATATTGTTTTTGGTTTTCTTTTAAATAAGACAGGGTTTAGTCAGTCTATTGGGGTAGATTTGTACGCCATTACGAAGAATGAAGTTTATATGTTTAAAATTTTTGTAAAGAATTTGAAAATGATATAATAAGAATTTATAGTGATAAAGAAACTGTATGATTCTAGTTTATTAATTAATTTTATACATGGAATTGTACATGAAACGACTGCACCATACTATCTTATAATGAATGAATGGTAAAGCATAAAGAAAGAATAGAACTTTTACTGAACTTGTTGCAATTATGTTGAATTCTAGTGTTGCACCTCACTGGTGGGGGGGAAATTTATTGATTGTTTTCTATATCCTGAATAGAGTCCCCAAGTCAAAATGTAAGATCTCTCCTTATGAGATATTAAATAAAAGACAACAAAACTTGCCTTATTTGAGAACTTGGGGCTGTCTAGCTTATGTCAAAATTCCGGATCCGAAATGAGTTAAACTCGTTAGTAAAGCATATGAATGTGTATTCATTGGGTATGCATCAAACAGTAAAGCATATAGGTTTTATGACCTAAAGGCAAAAGTGATCATATAATCAAATGATGTTTGTGATACGGTGGGAGAACTGACTTGAGGTTTTGCATTTTTTTCCGCAAATGTTTCGGTTGAGCAAGAGTCGCCACCGACTTTTTATTTTATCCTAAGGAAAGGTTAAAAAGCACAGCAAAAACCTTTGAGATGTTTTCTTGGGTTCGGGGAGTAGATTATAGAAAGGGAAGGTATTAGCACCATTTCTATCCATGGTTATCCATGGGCTCTTAGTTACTTGCTTAGATCACTTGCCTTGCATTTTCAATTGTTTGAAATGGTGCTTTGTGTGGGGGTTTGAAAATGTTTTGAAAAGAGGCCATTTGTTGTGGCAACCTTTGTAATGATTCGTGTTTGAATGTATACAAAGGTGTACTATCTTTTGAAAAGTTTTCAATGTTTTTGGAAGTTGTTTTGAAAGTGTGTTATGATGTGTGTTTTGAAAAATGAGCAAGTGTTTTTGCAAGTTTGATCAAGTAACTAAGAGTTTGTCTACCCCTAAATTTACTCAAAGGTTTTCTCTATGTTTTAACCCTTTTAACAATTTTGTTCCACCATTGTATTTGGTGGACAATCTTGTGTTAGGATGTCAACGGGACGGGCGCGGGTCATCGTTTAGACCATGATTGTAATGGTGCCAAGTGTCTTTGGGCAATTTTTCCTTTAAGGGACTTGATCATTTTTAGGTAACTTTTGAAAGCGTCATCGAGGGACTATGATCATTTGAATTGTTTTGTTTTGCCAAAGACACCTAACATGCAACATGGCCCATTATTTAAGGCAACAAGTGGAGTAACCCTAGGGGTGCAAGTGTGATTGGTGTTGTCCATTTTAATGCTTTGTTATCTTTGAATTAGGTCAAGCTATTTGTTTGGTTGATTTTTGCATACAAACCCTAAGCCTATCATGGCATATTTAGAAAGCTTTTAAATGCAAAAAATAAAATCCTAAATTATTACAACACAATTATGGGATGGGGGGTACAAATGTTCAAATGGGGGATATTTAGCAAGAAAAATTAAATCTAAACTATTACATCCAAATTGAATATTCAAATTATTTAATTGCACAATAATTAAATAAAATACAATAAATATGCAAGATGCAAAAAATGATTTTTATATGTATGTAAAAAAGTATTTTTCATGTGTCAAATAAACAAAAATAAAAAGGTTAATTTTTTGGGTATTTTCATGTTTAGGGCAAAAACCCTAATTTTGCAAATAAATAGTATTAATTATTTATTATATACAATATTTATTAATTATACACAAAAATAAATAAAAAAGGAGTAAATTATAAAAAAGTGATTTTTGAGGTCAAATATTAATAAAAATAAAAATGTATTATTTTTATATTTATCCTAAATATTCTAAATATATAAATGTTTATATTATGTATTAAATATATTAAATATATACAAGAAATAAAAATATTTATTATTTACAAACAAAAAAAAAAGGTATATATTTTTTAGAAAATATTTTCAAAAGATAAAATAAAATAAAATCAGAAAATAAAAATGTATTTTGTATTATTTTTGTATTTTGAATAAAAAAAGGTATTTTGTTTATTTATGTACAAGTTCAAAATAAAACAAATAAAATCCAAATAAAATGCAAAAAATGTGAGAAAAATAATTTTAGTGTTTTTTCATGTTTGGATAAAAATATAAAATCAAAATCAAAAAGAAAAAATCAAAAATGACAAGTATATCATACAATGGGCCAGGGGGTGTATGTGTGAAAAAGTGGTGTAAACAGAAAAGCAAAACAGGCTCAGCCCAAAGGTGGTTGTCTTCAACCTCCAGCATCTTCAAACACAAAAAAGCGCGCGTTTTCCATTGTCCCTGCTATCTCTTGATCCTTTGACTTTTAACAAAAACTTATAACATAAAAAATGTAGGGCATCAAACTACGAATCCATACATATAAAGAAATTGATCTAACTCTCAGAAATGAGAGAGAATTTCTTCTCCCCCAATTCCTGACCTAACTTTTTCCTAATGTTCAGGTTCAAAATACTCTTAGCACACACAATATAAATGAAAAGTAACTATATGGATGGCTTCAGGGCTATGATTAGAACATGCTTTCTTCACAAACTTAAGCCTAACTATGCCTGGATAGAGAGATAGAAGTTCAAAAACTTACCTGTTCAGCTTGAATCGTGTGCAACAATGGAGGTACTTCTAATGCAGTGTGAGGACTTGTACAGCTTGCCTGAGGTCCAGGGATGCTTCCTCTATGCTTGGCTTGCTCTGAATCCTTCTGAATCAAGCTACAGAAGTCAACCTGCACAGATGAAAAATGAAAATGGCACACTTGGCTGTGGCTGTTACAGTTCTAGTTCAATGCTTGGAATAGCTTCAATGGATGTTAGGGAGTGTGTTTAAAAAGGTTTCAGCCAAAACGCACGATAGGAATGGACTGTGGGATTCAAACTGCAGCCTATGCCCTGTTTTGCCACAAAACTGTGTTTTTTCTGTATATGGAGGTTTGAGAGATGGTTTGGTCGTGTTTCAGGTCAGGTTTTATGTTTGGAATGTGCTCAAGAAGTTGTTTTTGGCTTGTGTTGACAGGAACTCAAGGTTTTTGTTCAATATGCAAAGTTTCTTCTATCATAAGCAAAGTTTGGCAAGTTGGGTTATAGGCCAAGGCAGGTCCCTCAAGCATGCTGCATAATCTCTCCTTGATCAGTGGGATTAGTCCATAATCTTGTGCCTAGAAGATATGCTTTGTACTTCTTTGATTTGCTTTTGACATAAAGCCATGCTTTACAAGAATGGATAAGTTACTTTTTCCAAATATGGCTTGATTTTGTGTGTAATGACCAAATGAGCAAAAT
Organism: Vicia faba; assembly: GCA_948472305.1. Taxonomy (NCBI): domain Eukaryota; kingdom Viridiplantae; phylum Streptophyta; class Magnoliopsida; order Fabales; family Fabaceae; genus Vicia; species Vicia faba. Next base: position 574,383,605 of record OX451738.1, read on the forward strand.
AATGCTAGAACACAATGGATTGGGATTTAATTATTGAGTGCAAGAAGGATTAGAGGCCTGTAACTAGCTTTGTGCAAGCTGATTTCAGAAATGCCTAAGTTATGGACATGAAAATGGCCATGAACAAAGTGACTTTTGCCCATATTGACAAATTCGATTCTCCCTAACCACAAGGGTGTTTGAGAAGTTCTTGGACAATTTGGAAAGCTTGGAATATGTACTAAAATCCATCTTTGTAATGCAAGTTGAAATTCCAAGTGGAAGCATGTGAAAAGTGGCCATGAAGTTGGGCAAAATCCTGCCTAGAATAGGTCAGAATTTTTCTAAGTTAAGAATATTTTGCACCCTTGTTCCAAAAATCATAACTTGAGCTACAAGCTTCTTTTGAGGAAACTTTGTGAATCAAAGTTGTAGATTTTGCAATGGACTATAACTTTCATGTTTTTAGTTTTGTTTGAATCCAAATGTATCTTGATGAAAAAATGGGACAAAGTTAGGAAAAAATAAGGAAGTTTCATAACTTAGAAAAATTATAAGTTATGAAATTTCTTCATTTCAAACCCTAATTTGCAATTTTTGATTTCTTGATAAACAAGCTTCACAATTTGACATGTCTTGATGAAAAATGAATCTTGACACTTGATTTTGACCAAAAAGTCAAAGTTTGACTTTTCAGTATACAGTCAAATTTTGCTCAGTTGACTGGAAAATTCATCTGTCAATCTTGTGCATTTGGGATCTTTTGAACTTGTTGAACATGTCAAGACAATGCCATTGGGTCCTTGAGTCCATATGTAAGCTTGGTTTGCCATTGGCTAGGTCAAACAGTCAAAAATTGCCTTTGTGCAGTCAAAACCCTAAAAATGACCATTTTGCCCTTTTGGTGATCTGATCAAATTTCTTGTGGATTTGTGATCCAAACTTGATCAAATGGTCCATATGAGTTCATAATGTTGATGTGGGTCAAAAATCATGAGGTTTGACTGTCAATTGACCATAGTTAACTTTTTCCCCAATACAGTTGATTTCTAGGTCAACTGTCCAATTGACTGGGCAAAGATTGGAATCAAGGCTTGAAACTTGGTATGGATAAACTTGTGAGTCCAACATGAAGCATGAAAGTCACTTTGGACATTTTAGGTCAAAACATATTTGTGCAAACTCAAACCCTAATTTGGGTCAACAGTGCAAGGAGGAGTCTTAAGTAGAGTGAATCCTAACTTGATCTTGAGCTCCAAGGGTCTTGTGATGAGAAAATGTTGAGGAAATGGGAGGGAAAATTTTGGGGTACAACAGTTGCCCCTGTTCAATCTTCTTAGACCTGAGGATGTAGATTGACTTGCGTGCCTTTCGTGATCCGAAGGTGGAAGATGATTGAACACTAAAGTTCCCAGAAATTTGCACTTGCATAGTGGAGTATCAACAATGTGATGACGGGAACGGACTTATAGATGCCATTTGGAGATAGGATGGATAGGAGGATGGGCTTATAGATGACATCTGGAGGCGTGACAGAACCTTATCGGGAATGGGCTTATAGATGCCATTTGGAAGTGTTGATCGCGTAAGAGATTCCTTAGCGAGAATTTGCGTACTTGAGAAAGAAAGATGGTTTCCTGGCCTGTTACAGGTGTTGATCTTCAAACTCTTCATGCAGATATACCCTGTCTAGGTACAGGTATCGAATCTACAGTTAGTTGCTCGCAGATATGCCCTGGCTGGATACAGGAATCGAATCTCTAAACTATTCATGCAGATATGCCCTGGCTAGATACAGGTGTCGAATCCACAATCAAATACTCACAGATATGCCCTGGCTGGATACAGGAATCGAATCTGGAATTGGTCGTCTACAGATATGCCCTAGCTGGATACAGGTATCGAATCTGGAATTTGTTGTCTACAGATGTACCCTGGCTGGATGCAGGTATCGAATCTGGAAATTATTGTCTACAGATATGCCCTGGCTGGATACAGGTATTGAATCTGGAATTTGCCGTCTACAGATATGCCTTGGCTGGATACAGGAATCGAATATGGAATTTGTCGTCTACAAATATGCCCTGGCTTGATACAGGTATCGAATCTGGAATTGCGAAAGGTTGGTAGAGATGGCTTTCCTGGCTGGATACAGGTGTAAACCTCTGACCTGAGAATGAAAGATAATTTCCTGGCCTGTTACAGGTGTTGATCTTCAAACTCTTCATGCAGATATGCCCTGGCTAGATACAGGTATCGAATCTACAATCAATCACTCACAGATATGCCCTGGCTAGATACAGGTATTGAATCTGGAATTGTGACAGTTGATAGTAATCATCTTTGGATTGACCTTTTTCCTGAAAAGGCAAGACATTAGTTGTATGCAATGTCATGATGTATGAGATGCATGATGTCATGATGCTCAAAATGAGATAGTGTTATATGCACTTTATCATGTATGTAAACAGGATGTATGAAATGTGAAATGTCTATGAATGTATCTTTGTCTAGGAAAATAAATCCTTGACGACTGCCAGGAGTTTGTGGAATCCTGGGCTGATGTCGAAGAGTAGAATTCTTCGCTTCCGCTGGGGAAGATGGTTACAAGAATAAACCGGTAGGAGAAGATGACTCCGTTGGAGAATAAACTTGTTGGAGAGATTACTCTGCGGGGAATACTCTGTGGGAAGAGATACTTCGCTGAGGTTTTGATGAGAACTCCGTTGGGGATTCCGTTGATAAGTTATGTTGGGGAATTTGACGAACTTCGCTGGGGAATGGAAGAACTTTGCCGAGGACGATCTTTCTGCGGTAATTAGCTAAGGATAACCCAGTTATACCCTGGTGGGAAAACAACCTTTGAATGAACCCGGGGAGAGACATATGCACTCTGCAGGCGATAAGCTTCCAGAATCTACTGGGGATAAGCCTCTAGAATCTACTGGGGATATGGATTCCACTGGGGTGTCTGTATTCCGCCGGGGAACAATCTTATACTAAGACTGTCGGGGATGCTTGCTGAGGAATGTCTATACTCTGCTGGAGAATGTTGAGATTTTCTGGGGATACCCAACTTCCTTAAGGTTGACAGTAGACTAACTCTGCTTGGGGAGAATATCGCTGACTTGCTGGAGATACTGTGCCTTTTTAGGGCTGATGGGAGACCAACTCTGCCTGGGGAGAGTATTGCTGAAATCTGGTCTTACTATGTGGGGAGTTGAGGTAACTTGGTTACGTTCTTCAGCCAAATCTACCTTGGTACCTTGGTGGACAGAGCAACTAGATTGCTTGGACAATTCTAAATTGCCCCTGTTTCTGATGTCATCTGTAATTAGTCCTTTATTTCGCATGCAAATATTTATGATTAGCAATTAATGTCAAATGCATATATCAAAAAATATGAACATTGGATGTTCTTTGCAAAACAAAACAGAAAAAAGAAAAGACGATGGGTAATTTGTCTGAAAAATCGAACTTGTATTGATTCTTGAATTTTCCTGTAAATAGGCGTTTTTGTACAACAGGCTGACGTCCTAGTAAGAGAACGCCGCCGAGCAAGATAGAGTTTATACAATTTTGTGAAAAGGAAACAAAACAGCTATGTGAAAAATAATCCCACTGGGTTCCAACTCTGCTATCGCCTTTATGTCTTCAAGCGTCTCATCACTCTGCTGCTTAGTTGAAGATGAAGCTGATTGATTGGAGTCATCTGAGCCCGATAGTTGATGTCGAATTCTGGATGCAAGGTGATCCAATGAGACATAGTATTACGTTGTATCCCTAACTTTTTCCTGGACCGCCCTTTCGGGTTTTCAGTCCACCGGGATACCCATTTTTGCCCAAGCCGCCCTTTCAGGTTTTCGACTTGCCGGGTGTACAGATCTTTTCATTTCGTCCCTTATTTTTGCCCGAACCCTTTTGGTTCGCCGGGAAGCCCTTATTTTTGCCTAGGTGTGTCAACCTAGCGGGTCTTTAATTCATGCGTAGCATCTTTTTACTATGTCTGCATTGGCAGGGTGAGGAAGGTCGTCACCATCCATGGTGGTTAGAATCATAGCTCCTCCTGAGAAGATATGTTTAACCACAAATGGCCCTTCGTACGTAGGGGTCCATTTACCCCTGGGATCACCTTGAGGAAGAATGATGCGCTTGATTACTAGGTCTCCGACTTGATACTCTTGTCGTCTGACCTTCTTGTTAAATGCCCTGATCATCCGTTTTTGGTACGTCTGACCATGACAAATAGTAGTGAGTCTCTTTTCGTCAATTAGGTTTAATTGATCAAGCCGAGTCTGGATCCAGTCATCTTCGCTCAAACCTGCATCCTTCATTATCCGGAGAGAGGGTATTTGGACTTCAATAGGAAAGACTGCCTCCACGCCATAGACCAATGAAAAGGGAGTTGCCCCTGTTGACGTCCGTGCTGAGGTACGGTACCCATGAAGAGCAAACGGTAACATTTCGTGCCAATCTTTGTACGTCACTGTCATCTTCTGCACAATCTTCTTGATGTTCTTATTCGCTGCTTCTACAGCCCCATTCATCTTCGGTCGGTAAGGAGAAGAGTTGTGGTGCTGTATCTTGAATTGCTCGCAGAGCTCAGTGATCATCTTGTTGTTAAGATTGGTACCATTATCCGTAATGATCCTCTCAAGTACCCCGTATCGATAGATCAGGTTGTGCCGAATGAACCGTGCCACGACGTTCTTGGTTATGGTAGCGTAGGAAGCTGCTTCAACCCATTTTGTGAAGTAATCAATCGCTACCAGGATGAAGCGGTGCCCGTTAGATGTCGTAGGTCTGATTTCTCCGATCATATCAATGCCCCACATTGCAAAAGGCCAAGGTGCTGTCAAGACGTTCAGAGGAACCAGAGGAATGTGCACCTTATCAACATAGATCTGACATTTATGACAAGTTCGAGAATGCTGATAACAGTCGGCTTCCATTGTGGACCAGAAATATCCTGCCCGAAGGATTTTCTTTGCCATGGTATGTCCACTGGAATGTGTTCCGAAAGTACCTTCATGTAGCTCCGCCATGATCTTTTCTGCTTCAGTCTTATCCACACAACGCAGTAAGGTCGAATCATGGTTTCACTTGTAGAGAATGCCATTGCTGAGGAAGAACTTTGCCGCAAACCTTCTCAGGAACTTCTTGTCATTAACAGACGCGCCTTCGGGGTATTCTTGAGCTTCAAGGTACCTCTTCACTTCATGATACCAGGGTTTTTCTGTTACCTGCTCGGTCTCGAGATCGCAGCAATGTGCAGGTTCATCCAACTTCCAAATAATGATCTGGGGCGCCTCGTAGTCCCATTTGACTTTGAACATAGAAGACATTGTAGCCAACATGTCCGCTAACTGATTCTCCTCTCTTGGGAAGTGTTCAAAAGTTATCTCCTCGAAGTGGGGAAGCAATGTCAGCACATACTCTTTGTAAGGAATAAGATTTGGGTGTTTCGTATCCCACTCGCCTTTGATCTGATTGATCACGAGAGTGGAATCTCCGAAGACACTCAGAAACTTGATCCTTAAGTCAATTGCAGCTTGAAGACCCATGATACATGCCTCATACTCTGCCATATTGTTGGTGCAGTTGAAACATAGTCGGGCAGTAAGTGGAGTATGAGTGCCTTTAGGGGATATGATCATAGTGCCGATACCATTACCCAAAGCGTTCGAGGCTCCGTCAAAGTGCATAGACCATCGGGATCCTTCCTCAGGTCCTTCATCTAGTCCAGGTACTTCACAATCAGTCACTACCATGATATCCTCGTTTGGAAATTCAAAGTTCATCAACTGGTAATCGTCCACTGCCTGATGTGCCAAATGGTCTGCCAACACACTTCCTTTGATTGCTTTTTGAGTCGTGTATTGGATGTCATATTCCGTCAAGATCATCTGCCATCTTGCTATTCTTCCAGACAGAGCAGGCTTTTCGAATATGTACTTAATTGGATCCATTTTTGAAATCAACAGAGTAGTGTGAGTCAACATATACTGTCTCAGCCGGCGAGCAGCCCATACCAAAGCGCAACAAGTTTTCTCGAGCAGTGAGTATCGGGTCTCACAATCGGTAAACTTTTTGCTAAGGTAATAAATAGCGTGCTCTTTTCGGCCAGACTCGTCATGCTGCCCCAACACACACCCCATTGAGTTGTCCAGTACAGTCAAGTATAAGATTAGAGGTCTCCCTTCAACCGGTGGCATAAGAATGGGTGGTTCTTGGAGATACTCTTTGATTCTTTCGAAAGCGGCCTGACATTCATCGTTCCAACGTACTACTTGATATTTCTTCAGCAGCTTGAAGATTGGTTCACAGGTAGCAGTTAGATGCGAGATGAATCGGGCAATGTAATTCAGACGTCCTAGAAAGCCTCTGACTTCTTTCTCTGTTTTGGGAGTTGGCATCTCTTGTATGGCTTTCACTTTGGCAGGGTCCACTTGAATGCCTTTGTCGCTCACGACGAAGCCTAGCAATTTTCCAGATCTTACCCCGAAGGTGCACTTGTTCGGGTTCAACCTCAGCTTGTACAACTTCAGACGGTCAAACAGCTTCTATAGATGGTCAAGGTGTTCCTCCTCAGTTTGGGACCTTGCAATCATATCGTCGACGTATACTTCTATCTCATGATGGATCATGTCATGAAATAAAGCAACCATGGCACGTTGGTAGGTTGCCCCAGCATTTTTCAACCCAAAAGGCATGACCTTGTAGCAAAAGGTGCCCCACTGAGTAACAAAGGTGGTCTTCTCCATGTCTTCAGGAGCCATCTTGATCTGATTATAATCGGAGAAGCCGTCCATGAAGGAGAATACTTTATGCTGAGCAGTGTTGTCGACCAGAACGTCGATATGAGGCAGAGGGAAATCATCCTTAGGGCTCGCCCTATTCAAATCCCTGTAATCAACACACATTCGGACCTTACCATCCTTTTTCGGCACTGGAACCACATTAGCAACCCACTGAGGGTAAGAAGTCACTGCTAGAAGCCCGACATCAAATTGTTTCATAACCTCAGCCTTGATTTTCTCAGATATCTCTGGACGCATACGGCGGACCTTCTGTTTTACCGGAGGGCACTCTTCCTTGGTAGGCAGGTGATGAACCACAATGTCGGTATCCAACCCAGGCATGTCTTCGTAAGACCAGGCAAAGATTTCCACATAGTCATGTAGCATCTGAATCAACCGTTGTTTCACACTGAGCTCTAGATTGGCACCAATCTTGATTTCCTTTCTGTCTATCTCAGTACCCAGATTTACTGTTTCCACTGGCTCTTCATGTGGCTGAATGGCCCTCTCTTCCTGGAGTAGCAGTCTTGCAAGTTCACCAGGCACTTCGCAATCATCTTCACCTTCGTCTTCGGCTAAGTTGATCGGATTTTCAAAGTCATAATTGGCAGTAGCAGAGTCGTTACCAGTGAGATCCAGAGTGGATTGGAACCTGTATAAGTGAGTGTGTGTAAATATAGCTGTTTTGCAATATATAATAAAGAAAGAAAAGGAACGCAAGATTTTGAAATGCAACAAACGTCCAATGTTTTTATTGATGATATATGAAAATGACACACAAAAGCCCTCACAAATGAAGCCACGGTGCCCCGGGTAAGACACCGAGCCATAAAAGTTTCAAAATATTGTCTGTTATAAATTCAAAACAAAAGAGTTCATTACTGAGTGACAAAAGTAATAGGTGTGAAGTCTTTGGAAGTCCAGTTGCTTGGTCCACCGTCAGTTGTTGGGTAGATCCAGCTGTCGAATTCAGATTCCTCCACGTCGTCTTCGATAGCATTTACTCCCGGGTTGGTGATGAACACAGGAGACTTTCCAATCCTTGCCTTACGAACAGCCCTCTGAGCTTCTGCAGTGAAGTCCAAACCAAACTTGTCAGTCTTTGGAGTGAAGTCAGGAAGTCGGCCCCAGTTTGCGCACTCACCCTTCTCAATAACAGCCCGAGCATCCTTTAAGGAAACCATCTTCAAAGAAGGGTCTTCAATCACAGTTTCAGCTGATGCCAGTGTCTGAGGAACTTCTTCAAAGTGCTGGAATGGAGTCTCAATGAATTCCCCATCCATTTCTATGTATCGGAACGAGTTGAGGTGGCTGACCATATACTCTTCTTCTCCCTGAACCGTAACAATCTTCCCTCTGACCGGGTACTTAAGCTTCTAATGTAGTGTAGAGGTCACAACTCCAGCCTTGTGGATCCATGGACGACCCAGCAAACAAGAATAGGATGGTCGGATGTCCATCACATAGAATGTCGAATCAAAGACCTGAGAACCAACCCGGATGGGAATGTCAACTTCGTCGTGTACCATCCTCTTTGAACCGTCAAAGGCCCGGACAACAATGTTACTAGGCTTGAGATCTAAACCCTCACAATCCAACCTGTCTAGGGCCTTCTTGGGTAATACATTCAATGAAGAGTCGGTGTCTACCAACACATGGGCAAGGGTAGTGCCCCTGCATTCAATGGAGACATGCAGGGCGTCGTTATGGTTCTTTCCTTTGGCAGTCAGATCGGCGTCAGAGAAGCCCAAACCATTATCTGCAGTCAAGTTGGCCACACAATCAGTAAATTGATCAGCAGACGTTTCTTGTGGTACATGGGCCGTCTTCAGGAAGGAAATCAGGGCCTTGGCATGGGCCTCTGAACACAATAACAGTGATAACATAGAAATCTTTGAGGGGGTGTGCCCCAGCTGCTCAACTACGTTGAAATCACTCTTCTTAATAATCTTGAGAATCTCCTCCATCTCTTGTTGGGAAGCTTCAACATTGGTTGTCTTTGGTGCCTCCGTCAGGGCAGGCAAATCAGTAGCAATCCCTTTGCCCCGAGCGTCAGATGACTCGGCAGCAGGGGTAGAAACAGGGACTTGATTAGGAAGGGAAGCAGACACACTTGCAGGTGTGATGACAAGAGGTCTCTGAATAGCTGGCGGCGCAATATCTGGTGAGAACAGCCTACCACTGCGAGTAACTTTGGCAGGCCCGGTGATGTTGCTGACACCGGTATTAGCATCAAAATCTTGTTTTACTCCGAGCACATAAACATCTGCCCTATAGTGCCAAGGGACATCTTTGTCAGATGTATAAGGGAGAGGCCCCGGAACAGTGATGATGATAGGAGAAATCTTCTGAGTGGACATGATTTTGACAGGATTCTTTGAGAGAGCTTTAGGAGGTTTGTTAAAAATAGTAACAATGGACACTTCTTCAGCAGGGGTAGTAGGAACAGCAATCTTCTCGAACAAGATCTCTTTGCTATCCATCAGGTTTTGGACGCCTGACTTCAGCAAGGGACAACCAGCAGGTGAAACAGAACATAGAAGGCAACCTTTACCACATCCCGGAAATAAACTGGCTAGCAACAGGTTCCTTTTGACAGTCAATAACGGAGTAACAATCTCTTCCACGGAGGCTGCATACCGATCTTCTTCCACAGCATTCACTCCATGCTGGGGCATGGGAGCAGTCACAACATTGGGCCTTTCGGGCGCCTCAAACTGTATTTCCTTAGCATCAATAAGGTCCTGAACCTTATTCCTCAGAGCCCAGCAATCATCCGTAGTATGCCCCGGGCTATCAGAATGATAAGCGCAACGGGCGTTGGGGTTGTACTTTGGAGAAGCTGTGTTCACTACCTTCGGAGCTTCTTTGATAGTTACCAGATTGGTTAACAGTAGTTGCGGCAAAATCTGAGACAGGGTCATGCTGAGTCGAGTGTACTGCCTTTTGGGTATCTCACCCCTTGGTGGTTGTATTGCTGAGGAGCAGCAGCAGGCTTTGAGATTACCAACGCATTGACAGCTTGGCGGCATTCCGGTTTGATTTGTCTTCTGGGACCATAAACAGAACTGGCTTCCTTCTTGAAAGGCTTCTTTTCAGTACTCGCGGAGGCACCTTTCTGTATCTTCACCGACTTGATACCAGCTTCTATCCTCTCACCGGTCAAGATCAAATCTGTAAACCCAGCAGAAGAATTACCAATCAGATGATTGAAGAATGGACCAGACAGGGTCCCTAGGAACATGTCAACAAGTTCACGGTCAGTCAGAGGTGGCTACACCCTACCATCCAGGTCTCTCCACTTTTGCGCATACTCCTTGAATCCTTCGCCCGTCCCCAGTGACATACCCTGAAGTTGGGTACGCGTGGGAGCGAGGTCAGAATTGTACTGATACTGTTTATAAAATGCAGTAGCCAAGTCCTCCCAGTTTCGAATACTGGCTCCATCCAGCTGATAGAACCATTCGAGTTGGGCCCCTGAAAGGCTATCCTGAAAGAAGTGGATCCATAAGTTCTTGTCTGCAGTGTAAGGTTGGATCTTCCTTACATATGATCTGAGATGCATCTTCAGGCAGGACAACCCGTCATATCTTGCAAAAATTGGCACTTTGAACTTCGGGGGGATCACAATTCCAGCAACTAATCCCAAATCTTTGAAATCTAAGCCGGGAACTCTCTGCAGCTCCATAGCTGCCAACCTATCTTCCAAGCCTTTGTACTTATCGTCGGCGGGCGGGTATTGTTGCTCTGAGTAGTCTTCGTCTTCTTCAGCCTCTCCTTCTTCAGCTTTGGATTCGAAAGGTACCGCAACCCTATTCCCTTTACTGGTTCCCTCTTCAGATGTAGGGGGAAATTCAAGAACTCTTCTGACTTCACCCTCAAACCTTCTTCCTAGGGTAGCCACCCCGACTCTTTTCTTCTTCTTTTTCACTTGCTCTTTGTTCCCAAGCAGGGCCTTTAGATCGTCCTGACCCTTTGCCAAGGTCATCAAGAGATGTTGAAACTGTGAGTTTTGAGACTGCAAATCCTTAATCGTCTGTTCGAGATCCATCTTACTGAAATAGACAGCAGAAAGATAAGGAAACCTGGTGTGGAGACCTGCTTATACGCATGATGAATGATATGCTTATGTATGCAATGCATTCAAGGATTTAGCAAATTCAAAATTGTTGCAAACAAAAAGAACGCACGTCATATTAATAAGAAGAAATTTGTCAGTACATAAATGCCCCATGGGCCAAATATTACAAAAAACTTCTCAAGGTAAAAAGACGTTGCGCATCCTCTTTGGTGCAATGTAGGTGTTGAGGGTCTCTTCCTCATGGAGTCGGCGGGTAAGCTCCAAAACCTTCTTCTCACTGGCGTAGAAGCTGGCTTCAAAAGTATTCCGTTCCTCCTTGAGTTGGATCCAACTCTTCTGCATATCCTCCCATGATGTTGGCATGTCAGGATATAGGATGGTGTAGGGAACCTCTCTTTCCTTAACGGGCTCTTTAATCACAGGGAGAACATGAGGGTAAGGCATCATTAGACTCTGGGCTCGGGCTCGTACCCACTTGAGATAAGGCTAAAGAGGGATGGAATTCTTGTGCCCCAGTGTCTTGCTGTCTACCTTGTTAGGCATCCTCCAAGCTCTGATGAACCATTGGCGAAGTCCTTGCGCATCGTTGTCGAAGTCAAAAACTAGGTCAGGAATCAACATGTCATGAGGTCCATCCCTCCGTGCATATCCAAATTGTCTCAAAGCTAGACAAGGGTTATATGTAATGCCTCCTCTAATGCCAAGCAATGGAACATTAGGGAACTCTCTACAACGATCGACAATGATGACATTTTCTCTGGACCGAGAACACCAATGTACATCAGAGTGTGTAAGGGTCATCAACCGTTGTGACCACCTTAAGCCTTGGTCATTCTTCAAAACAGATTGTGGAAGGTGCGAAATAAACCACCTTGCAAGGAGAGGAGTACAACACATGAGAACACCCCTCTTTCTCATTGTTCGTGTGTAAAATGAGTGAAGAATGTCCCCAAGTAATGTTGGTATTGGGTTCCTGGATAAGAAGATTTTGGCGGCGTTGACATCTACGAGCTGGTCAGGATTTGGGAACAGGACCAACCTATAAATGAGGAGTGCCACAATTTCTTCAAAGGCTTGTAGGTCCAATGAATTCTAACACTCTTGTGCCTTCTCAAACAAGAATTTTTCCAAGAAGCCTTTGACGCCGCTTCTAGTTTCCCAATGCCCCTTGATGTCAGATGGTTGCAAGTGTAGGGCTTGAGCAACATCTTCAGGCTTTGGTTCTTTTTCCGTACCGTTGTAGGGTAGTTGATTAAGAATAGGAATTCTCAAGAGTTAAGAAAATTCCTCCAAAGTGGGCACCAATTGATAGTCGGGGAAAATGAAACAATGGTGAAGGGGGTCAAAGAACTGGAACAACACCTTTACCATGTCCTCTTCAATGCTGGTGTTGACTAGGCTGAGCAGTCTACCATGTCTTTCACTGAAGGGAGAGCTTTCCGGAATTCTGGATGTGAGCTCCTTGAGTTGAGGAGGGATTCTCACAAGGTTGACTTGGATAGTTTTTCTGCGAAGAATTTCCATGACCTACAAAACAAGAACAAAGATGAAGATCTAAACCCTTGAAATGGTTAGTGAATGCATATGATGCTTTATGATATTCATGATGCATGCACAAACATATGTACAAGCAAATCACACAAAACCCTAGTTTTAGGCTTGCATGAGGTTTCATAGGTAAGTACCCTCTTGAGTGAAGTTGGCTTAAAAACCTGTCCTATAAATAGTAACCGGGTTCTAAGGAGCTCAATATCATTGGATTGTTTTCCATGTTCATTGTTTTGGTTTAGCCACTTAACTAGCGACCAAAATATTCCAAGAAAACAACCCTCAATGAGTGTAGTATCGAGTATCTACCAACTTCGGACTGCACCAAAGCCGGTCATCTCACTACCCCTAATAAAAGGCCAAGATGGTCAAGTAAGGTTCTAGGTCATTAGTGCTTAGTGACATCACTCAGCGGCCCTGTACTCTCCTTGATTGAACTCAAGGGTTACCGGTACTCACAAATATGTCGCACTAATATAGCTATTGCTTCAACCATGTCGGTATACCCCGCACAGTTTCCACAATGTATTGCTATCTATGAATGTTTCCCCAAATCCGGGTGTAGGATTTCAAGCCCAAACAAAAGAGCCAAGATATAAAGCAATCAAAGCAAACAATTAGTCATGCAAGAGGGTGATCTAAGCCCTAAGGTTACTCCACTTTAAAAATTTCCCCATCAGAGTCGCCAGTTCTGTGATACGGTGGGAGAACTGACTTGAGGTTTTGCGTTTGTTTTCGCAAATGTTTCGGTTGAGCAAGAGTCGCTACCGACTTTTTATTTTATCCTAAGGAAAGGTTAAAAAGCACAGCAAAAACCTTTGAGATGTTTTCTTGGGTTCGGGGAGTAGATTATAGAAAGGGAAGGTATTAGCACCCTTTCTATCCATGGTTATCCATGGGCTCTTAGTTACTTGCTTAGATCACTTGCCTTGCATTTTCAATTGTTTGAAATGGTGCTTTGTGTGTGGGTTTGAAAATGTTTTGAAAAGAGGTCATTTGTTGTGGCAACCTTTGTAATGATTCATGTTTGAATGTATACAAAGGTGTACTATCTTTTGAAAAGTTTTCAATGTTTTTGGAAGTTGTTTTGAAAGTGTGTTGTGATGTGTGTTTTGAAAAATGAGCAAGTGTTTTTGCAAGTTTGATCAAGTAACTAAGAGTTTGTCTACCCCTAAATTTACTCAAAGGTTTTCTCTATGTTTTAACCCTTTTAACAATTTTGTTCCACCATTGTATTTGGTGGACAATCTTGTGTTAGGATGTTAACGGGACGAGCGCGGGTCATCGTTTAGACCATGATTGCAATGGTGCCAAGTGTCTTTGGGAAATTTTTCCTTTAAGGGACTTGATCATTTTTAGGTAACTTTTGAAAGCGTCATCGAGGGACTATGATCATTTGAATTGTTTTGTTTTGCCAAAGACACCTAACATGCAACATGGCCCATTATTTAAGGAAACAAGTGGAGTAACCCTAGGGGTGCAAGTGTGATTGGTGTTGTCCACTTTCATGCTTTGTTATCTTTGAATTAGGTCAAGCTATTTGTTTGGTTGATTTTTGCATACAAACTCTAAGTCTATCATGGCATATTTAGAAAGCTTTTAAATGCAAAAAATAAAATCCTAAATTATTACAACACAATTATGGGATGGGGGATACAAATGTTCAAATGGGGGATATTTAGCAAGAAAAATTAAATCTAAACTATTACATCCAAATTGAATATTCAAATTATTTAATTGCACAATAATTAAATAAAATACAATAAATATGCAAGATGCAAAAAATGATTTTTATATGTATGTAAAAAAGTATTTTTCATGTGTCAAATAAACAAAAATAAAAAGGTTAATTTTTTGGGTATTTTCATGTTTAGGGCAAAAGCCCTAATTTTCCAAATAAATAGTATTAATTATTTATTATATACAATATTTATTAATTATATACAGAAATAAATAAAAAAGAAGTAAATTGTAAAAAAGTGATTTTTGAGGTCAAATATTAATAAAAATAAAAATGTATTATTTTTATATTTATCCTAAATATTCTAAATATATAAATGTTTATATTATGTATTAAATATATACAAGAAATAAAAATATTTATTATTTACAAACAAACAAAAAAAAAGGTATATATTTTTTAGAAAATATTTTCAAAAGATAAAATAAAATAAAATCAGAAAATAAAAATGTATTTTGTATTATTTTTGTATTTTGAATAAAAAAAGGTATTTTGTTTATTTATGTACAAGTTCAAAATAAAACAAATAAAATCCAAATAAAATGCAAAAAATGTGAGAAAAATAATTTTAGTGTTTTTTCATGTTTGGATAAAAATATAAAATCAAAATCAAAAAGAAAAAATCAAAAATGACAAGTATATCATACAATGGGCCAGGGGGGTGTATGTGTGAAAAAGTGGTGTAAATAGAAAAGCAAAACAGGCCCAGCCCAAAGGTGGTTGTCTTCAACCTCCAGCACCTTCAAACACAAAAAAGCGCGCGTTTTCCATTGTCCCTGCTATCTCTTGATCCTTTGACTTTTAACAAAAACTTATAACATAAAAAATGTAGGGCATCAAACCACGAATCCATACATATAAAGAACTTGATCTAACTCTCAGAAATGAGAGAGAATTTCTTCTCCCCCAATTCCTGACCTAACTTTTTCCTAATGTTCAGGTTTAAAATACTCTTAACACACACAATATAAATGAAAAGTAACTATATGGATGGCTTCAGGGCTATGATTAGAACATGCTTTCTTCACAAACTTAAGTCTAACTATGCCTGGATAGAGAGATAGAAGTTCAAAAACTTACCTGTTCAGCTTGAATCGTGTGCAACAATAGAGGTACTTCCAATGCAGTGTGAGGACTTGTACAGCTTGCTTGAGGTCCAGGGATGCTTCCTCTATGCTTGGCTTGCTCTGAATCCTTCTGAATCAAGCTACAGAAGTCAACCTGCACAGATGAAAAATGAAAATGGCACACTTGGCTATGGCTGTTACAGTTCCAGTTCAATGCTTGGAATAGCTTCAATGGATGTTATGGAGTGTGTTTGAAAAGGTTTCAGCCAAAACGCACGATAGGAATGGACTGTGGAATTCAAACTGCAGCCTATGCCCTGTTTTTTACAAAACTGTGTTTTTCTGTATATGGAGGTTTGAGAGATGGTTTGGTCGTGTTTCAGGTCAGATTTGATGTTTGGAATGTGCTCAAGAAGTTGTTTTTGGCTTGTGTTGACAGGAACTCAAGGTTTTTGTTCAATATGCAAAGTTTCTTCTATCATAAGCAAAGTTTGGCAAGTTGGGTTATAGGCCAAGGCAGGTCCCTCAAGCATGCTGCATAATCTCTCCTTGATCAGTGGGATTAGTCCATAATCTTGTGCCTAGAAGATATGCTTTGTACTTCTTTGATTTGCTTTTGACATAAAGCCATGCTTTACAAGAATGGATAAGTTACTTTTTCCAAATATGGCTTGATTTTGTGTGTAATGACCAAATGAGCAAAATAATGCTAGAACACAATGGATTGGCATTTAATTATTGAGTGCAAGAAGGATTAGAGGCCTGTAACTAGCTTTGTGCAAGCTGATTTCAAAAATGCCTAAGTTATGGACATGAAAATGGCCATGAACAAAGTGACTTTTGCCCATATTGACAAATTCGATTCTCCCTAACCACAAGGGTGTTTGAGAAGTTCTTGGACAATTTGGAAAGCTTGGAATGTGTACTACAATCCATCTTTGTAATTCAAGTTGAAATTCCAAGTGGAAGCATGTGAAAAGTGGCCATGAAGTTGGGCAAAATCCTGCCTAGAATAGGTCAAAAATTTTCTAAGTTAAGAATGTTTTGCACCCTTGTTCCAAAAATCATAACTTGAGCTACATGCTTCTTTTGAGGAAACTTTGTGAATAAAAGTTGTAGATTTTGCAATGGACTATAACTTTCATGTTTTGAGTTTTGTTTGAATCCAAATGTATCTTGATGAAAAAATGGGACAAAGTTAGGAAAAAATAAGGAAGTTTCATAACTTAGAAAAATTCTAAGTTATGAAATTTCTTCATTTCAAACCCTAATTTGCAATTTTTGATTTCTTGATGAACAAGCTTCACAATTTGAGATGTCTTGATGAAAAATGAATTTTGACACTTGATTTTGACCAAAAAGTCAAAGTTTGACTTTTTAGTATACAGTCAAATTTTGCTCAGTTGACTGGAAAATTCATCTGTCAATCTTGTGCATTTGGGATCTTTTGAACTTGTTGAACATGTCAAGACAATGCCATTGGGTCCTTGAGTCCATATGTAAGCTTGGTTTTCCATTGGCTAGGTCAAACAGTCAAAAATTGCCTTTGTGCAGTCAAAACCCTAAAAATAACCATTTTGCCCTTTTGGTGATCTGATCAAATTTCTTGTGGATTTGTGATCCAAACTTGATCAAATGGTCCATATGAGTTCATAATGTTGATGTGGGTCAAAAATCATGAGGTTTGACTGTCAATTGACCACAATTGACTTTTTCCCCAATACAGCTGATTTCTAAGTCAACTGTCCAATTGACTGGGCAAAGATTGGAATCAAGGCTTGAAACTTGGTATGGATAAACTTGTGAGTCCAACATGAAGCATGAAAGTCACTTTGGGCATTTTAGGTCGAAACATCTTTGTGCAAACTCAAACCCTAATTTGGGTCAACAGTGCAAGGAGGAGTCTTGAGCAGAGTGAATCCTAACTTGATCTTGAGCTCCAAGGGTCTTGTGATGAGAAAATGTTGAGGAAATGGGAGGGAAAATTTTGGGGTACAACAATGTTGAATTCTATGAAGACAAATTTCCTTTCAAATTGAGAAATAGTGGGGGCACACAATCGAGTCATATTCCTGTGATAAGAAGCACAGAAAGCGGCGATAATGTAGAAACAGAACTTCGACGAAGTAAACGAGTAAGAGTTGCTAAAGACTATGGGCCTGATTATGCAGCTTATAATGTAGAAGAAGATCCAATAAATCTTCAAGAAGCCTTATCATCTCTGGATGCTGATTTATGGCAAGAAGCTATCAATGATGAGATAGAATCTCTAGAATATAACAAGACCTGGCACTTAGTAGACTTGCCTTCTGGTTGCAAACCAATCGGTTGTAAATGCGTTTTGAAAAAGAAACTAAAACCTGATGGAACTATTGATAAATACAAGGCTCGCCTTATTGCCAAGGGTTTTAGACAAAGAGAAAATATAGATTTCTTCGACACCTTTTCTCCTGTCACTAGAATTACATCCATTAGGGTACTTATTTCAATAGCTGTTATTTATAACTTAATAGTACACCAAATGGATGTTAAAACAACTTTTTTAAATGGTGACTTAGAAGAAGAAATCTATATGGAACAACCGGGAGGGTTTGTGATCCATGGACAAGAAAACAAGGTATGTAAGTTAGATAAGTCTTTGTATGGGCTAAAATAAGCTCCAAAGCAATGGCATGTAAAGTTTGATAACTTAATGATATTGAATGGGTACAACGTGAATGAAAGTGACAAATACGTTTATTACAAATTTGAGAATTGAATTTTCACTACCATATGTCTATATGTAGACGATCTACTCATATTTGGATCAAACATTCAGGCTATTAATGATATGAAATCATTGTTGTGCAACAACTTTGATATGAAAGACCTCAGAGAAGCGAGTGTGATTTCTGGTATTAAGATCATGATATCCGAGCAAGGAATTTCTTTGGATCAATCACAACATATGAAAAAGATCTTAAAGAAATATAATTACTTTGACAGTAAACCTGTGAGCACACCAAATGATCTAAGAGTGAAGCTGTTTAAGAACACTGGTGAAAGTGTTATACAAACAGAATATGCGAGCATAATTGGAAGTCTTAGGTATTCCATTGATTGCAATAAACCCGATGTTGCATATGTCGTGGGATTGTTGTGCGAGTTTACTAGTAGACCGAGTAATGAACATTGACAAGCTATTGAGCGAGTCATACGACACCTTAAAAGGACCATGAATCTCGATTTACATTATCAGAGATTTCCTGTTATACTTGAAGGATACAATGATGCGATTGGAATACCTTATCAGATGATTCCAAAGAAACTAGTGGCTATATATTCAACATATCTAGAGGAGTTGTATCTTGGAAATCATATAAACATACTATCATGAGAATATAGCATTAGCGACTGCTAGTGAAGAAGCAAGTCGGTTAAGATGTTTGCTAACTGAGATTCCCTTATGGGAAAAACATATGTCAGTTGTGTTGATCCACTGTGATAGTACCGCGACTATTGCAAAAATTGAGAACCATTATTATAATGGTAAAAGACGTCAAATTAGAAGAAAGCACAACACCGTTAGAGATTGTATCTCTAAAGGAGCTGTAAGAGTGGATCATGTATGCACTGATGAAAATTTAGCAGATCCTTTGACGAAAGGATTAGCTAGAGAGAAAGCCTATAATACATCATATAAGATGGGACTAATACTTATAGGAAAATGAGTTGCTCATGATGGTAACCCAACCTAAATGACCGGAGATCCCAAGAAATAGGTTCAATGGGTAATAAAAAGTTGTGAGTAATATGAGATGATCATGCAAGTAAATCACGAATCCTGAAGTAATAAGAGAATGAGATAATAGAAACTCTTAATGAGATCTATACTCTGTATGAGGGAGTATCTAGGCTACATGAGTACTCTTTATAGACTCACCTATGTGATTGTGGAACTTAGGCCGGTTCCTACGGAATTTCGAGGCAGAATTCCTAGAGCCTTCATTAAACTGGGATACACGTGCAGGTCCATTAAAGCACGGGCTATTAGAATACATCTTAAGAAAAGGTTGTGTGCGTGTTTGATGTCTGAGATAAAGTTCAATACATTTGTGTCACTCTTGTTGAATTGGAATCTTACTTGCTATGCAAAGGTTCAAGTCGTAGACACCTTTGTTTATGCACAATCTTAGAAACGTTTAACGTTACTTCTAAAATCAATTTTTTAAATTCAAGTGGGGGATTGTTGGAACATGTCCATGTTCCAATATGTTGAATTTAAAAATTGCTCAAGTCCCACATTGTTAGAATATCTTTTTGGTTAAAAAAAACCATTTAGTCCCACATTGCTCATGTGAGAAATATTAACTACCTTACTTCATCATATAAGGAGTGCACATGTTTCATTCCAGATCACACCAAAAACTATTCTATTAGTTTTTCCTTCCTCACTCTCATAACTCAGTGTCTCTCGAATTGTCGAAGCACCATCTTCTTCCACTTTCTTCCTACTCGTTGAATTTTCCGAGTATTTTCTTGAATTCTCTTTAGAGAATTATGTTAATTTCTCCTCATTTAAGTTGAGAAATTTTCAAGTTTAATTTTTTGGATTCTCTTTGTAGAATTATTTGAATTTCTCTTTGTTGGAGAAATTATTATGAGTGGTCAAATAACCATTATTAATTTCTCTTTGGAGAATTATTTGAGTTTTTCTCTTGGTTTGAGAAATTATTATGACTGGTCTTTGTACCAGATACTACCAGTGGTGTTGATATCATATTTGAATGGTCTTGTACCATCAGAGGGTGTATTACTTGATTGATTATCTACCATGCAAGTAGTAATTGTATAGTATAGAATTGGGTTGCTTTATCCTGGAGGCGGCACAGTAGTTCGACTACTTTGTATAATTTTGAGCAGTGCTGCGAAACGTCTTAAAGAGAGTGGCCTAGTCCCTGATTCAACCTAGTAATTTCTTTGGTGGAAAATATTTCAAAATCCTAAAACAACAAACACCATTAATCTGCAACTACTCCCTCTGTTTCCACTCAACGCTCATCACCAACAAAACCACACCACCAGTTGTTTTTGTCCACCACTACTGTGACAATAACCCTCTTCTTCACAGTGACCTCGTAACTGAACAACAACTCTCCTCCGTAACATCAACAACAACATGTATCACCGAACAAGTTCATTCCTTAACGGAGGATCCGCCATCAGCGTCTTCAACGAGAGTAAGTCATTCTGAGTGGATTTCTGACACCAACAACTTCTGCCTTCACACAACACAATAAAAAATTCGGACTAAGTCGTCATCTTCAAATAGGTAAACAATCTCATCTTCTGTGCAATATCTATGTTATGATTTGGATGCTTGATTTTGATGTTGCTATGCAGTTAAACACGAAAAATGGCATATATTTGTTTGTGATTATCTTTGTGTATCTTAAGCATGTTGACTGGAATGTGTATAGATAGTGAGCAGGTATGATTTTGGAACTGTTAATTGTCTGTCTGTTTAATTGAACATTTGAAGTTTTAAGGTGAATGTCAAAGTTTAAATAGCATCATTATTATTAATGTTAAACTGATTCTCGAATTCTATTGACAATATCTTGTGTTTGTATTGGGACATGGCAATATTTGTGTCAATATCATGTTGTCTCATTGAAAGTTTTGGTTTGTTTGTGCTTGGATCATGATGAAATTCAATGGAGTTTGTGCTATTAACTTCTTTTAGCATGTTAGAGTTCTGTTTGTTTTACCGCGTGTCATCGGTTTATAGTTTCTTGATGATGGAATGAGGTTATTCGTGTTGAATTCGATTGGTATGTATTGATGTCAACATCTGTTTCTTGATTGTAATAACTTGTTTTGGTTTTGGTTGGTGTTGTCATTGTATTCGCTTGAGATCCCTACGTTGAAATTATGACAATAATATCATGATTTAGAACCAATTAGAACTTTTGATGGTGATATGATATTTTTGGTTTGAATCTTGAGTTGAGTTTATCGTTGTGACATGTTTTTTGAACTTAATTTGAAAGAAGTTTTGATGTTGCTTTAGTTTATTTCTTTTTTTAGAATTTGATTCTATTTCCATGTGTTGTGAGTTTAATTAAGATGGAATATTGAGCTCTCTCGTGTAAGTTAAGTTGCTGCCTGGATTTTGTTTTGTTTGATTATAACTTGTTGCGAACTTGGTTTATCATGTTTTGAAGTGAAATTGAACAATAGAATGAATTTTTGGATTCCTGGTTCGTTTGTGAATTTAACCATGTTTACCGTGTGTTTACTCGACTTTGAAGATGTTTGGAACGACAAACACCATGCTGATTTTCACTTGTAAAATATTCATTTGTTCATGTGCATTCATGCAAGTTTCATTTTGATTTTATACCTTGTGATTACTAACACATATTATAATTGTTGCAATTTCATTTTATTTCATTTTTATTCTTCTTATGCTACTAACAAGTTTGTTATTATGAAGATTTTCAAGGATGGCGCAATCATTCATTTTCCTCTTAGCGTCTCTATACTTTTTTTTAATTATGTTTTCATTGTATTTATTTTAATATTTCGATTCAATATTTAGTAATGTAACTATATAATTATACATAATACTTTTAATTTTATATTTTATTCAATTCAATTGTAAATAAATTCAATTTATGTTGATATTCTTTTCACTGTGTTGCAATTTTAAACTTTAGTTCAAGTTAACTTTTGAAAATCGTACGGACGCATATAATTTTGTCTGATCACTTAGAGTTGATTCCTACATGAATCTATTATAAATATATACTTAATAAAGTGCAATGTTCAGTAATTTACACTTGAGTTTTAATTAAGATTTCGAATAAGTTTCTCCGTGCTGTTGGATTTGTCTGTATATTTCATACGATGTAGGGATTCTTATATGATATTTGAGCTTTATCCGTTTCCTTGAGCCTTATCTGATACCGTGAGTTTTATACGATACATTGTGCCTATTTGATCTCTCGGGTTTATTTATACTTTCTTCGTCCGTGATTTATTTTCACGACATGTGCTCCTCGCGTATGATTCGATGCACTTTATCCAATGCTTGAAGTATTATCTGACATTTGGGTTTCTTTGATGTTGCCGGTTTGTGATTGATTTTCACCCGAGGTTTGGTATACTCTTGGCTTATTTATCTATCTGTGACTTTAAATTCAAAGGAATGAGAATACTGTAGTGATTTTATCATGTCAAGTATTAGTTTCTTATTCGGTCAGATCCTCTTTACCTTATATTTTATCCTCCTGTACATATGATAATATCTTCATCTCTCCTCCCATTTTTAATTTTCAAAACCTTCTCATCTTTTTTTCTTCAAAACCTTATGTGTTTATAAATTTTAACCGCTTTCATAATAATCCTCGACTTTGTCGAGTGCCTTTTCTTTTAAAACTTCTTTTCTTTAAACAAACTTCAATTCATTTAACCATACTTTGACATCTTTCAAAATTAACAAAAACACTTCAACTCATTCAAACCTTTTTCTGCGCTCCAGCACCTTTACCCTTTAAAACATTTTTCTAAGATTAGACATGATTAATTTATAATCGAGATGTTATTCCTCTATCTCCATGGTTGTCGACTTCTCCACTTGAGTACTAGAGGTGTCCTCAAACCCCCTTATGTTGGTGCATAGTCCTTCTTTCTTTATCATACCTTATGGGCGTTTAGACGAGTCTTCTCATTAAAAATGACGAATTGTCTCTTCATTTAAAATCAATCAACAGACAAGTCTTTTTTAGTCGAACTACGGTACTCTGACTTTCCCATTGTATGAGGGAATACGTAGGCACTATGTCTTACGACCCAAGGCGAGCAAAAATAATAAAAAAAACATTTTATTTCCTTTTGTTTGCAAATACTCATTCATTTATTTCCTTTAGCAAGGTTAAACTTTAGATAACACACTCATTGATTTAAAACAAACAAAGTGGATCCTACATAATACCGTAGATGCTTAGGGTGCTAATACATTCCCTTTGCATAACCGACTCCCGTACCTTAATCTCTGATCTTTTATTTCAGTTTGGATTTGTTCGTTTTTCCCCATTCTTTTGAATAAAATAAAAGTGCGGTGGTGACTTCATTATGTTGAGATAAGTCAATTGATGACTTAGTCTCAAATCTTTACCGCTACATTTTTTCGCATTATTACACGTGCGACAACGCCCTACATGAGAAATATAAGATAAAACGTTTCTCGGGTAGAGAAAAAGTCAAGGTCTCTAACTGACCCACAATTCCCTTGAAAATAAGGATTCAATTGTCCGCTATTGATTAAGTGGACAACGACTCTTTCCAAGGAAAACCTAGGTCCTAGAAATCTCCATAAATACATCTCTTCTCAAGAAGAAGAGGCGGACTCCAAGTGATACACATTCTCTACAACCTAAAGAGCACAATGATCATTACAATCTTAACACACGACTGTTTGTAACCATACACTTGCTATCAAACATCACCGATCATCATCAGAGCCTTTTACCTCACGCGAGCAAATCTCCTAAACCATCTCAAAATATTACCGTGCATAAATTTTCGCCATCATAGACAAGCCTTAACCACCATATTATATTATAAATCTACTAAAGTCTCATAGTCTCCTTACCCATGACATATATATATATTATAGAAAAAAAAGTTAATATAATATTTTAAAATTAAAATGATAATTCAATTGAAACAAATAAACATTAAAATAATTTTAAACGGAGATTATCTTTAAAAATATCTAGATTATTATTGACACTTAAGAGAACCTCGGTCACTAACACCGTAATTCTTACACAGCCACACAAGAAACAAAGACGTGGAGGTTTAAAAGGCCATCTTACTCAACTTCCACACTGTGCGGCCTTATCTCCTTTCGGCTCCATCTCCTCTCCTCTCAACCAAACCAAACCCTAACGAAATGGCTTCCATTTCCAGTACCATTGGAACTTCTCCCTCTCCGCACCTTCCCAAAACCCCAACCTCCTTCTCACTTCACAACACTTCCCGTTTCGCCCCCCTTCTCCGTCTCCGACCAAACCACAAAACCCCCGCCGTTTCTTTCGTTATCTCCGCAATTGACACTCCCAACACTCCCACACTCACCGCTCAAGAAGCCTTCAAGGGTTTTGACATCGATAACGACCAGCTCAACCACCTCCCTGTTGCCGTCAGCAAAGATGAACTCGACATTTCCAAACTTCAGTTTCCTCCCCAGCTTGTGGACTCGCTCCGAAGAAGAGGAATTACCAATCTCTTCCCCATTCAGGTATAAAACTTTTTTTGTAGTTTTAGTTTCAACCAGTGTAAAATGGTACGTGATTCCGTTATGTTATTGGTTTGAATTATTATATGTTTGGATAAAATTTTGCAAAATTAAGTTTGCTTAAAATTGATTCCGTTCCAACGTTCCAACATGAGTAACTTTTCTCAAACGTATGTTGACAATATAATTTGCTTAGATGATACTTATCAAATGGTTTTTTTTTCAACGTGTAGTTTTCATAAAATCATATTACTTTTATAATGTTGTGCAAGAGATATTGATGAAAATGGTAAATGAAACCTCTGAAGCAAAAGAAAAATGAAAAAGCATATGAGAATTTGCTTCTGTGCAAACGAGCGTTTGAAGCCAAACTTGTTTGGTTTTGCCGTGAAAAATTTGATTTTGAGTGAATTGATTCTCTATTAATTGATTCTGGTTAAAATTGAGTTGAATTTAAAGTGATTTATATGTTTGGATAATTTTATGCAAAATTGAGTTGAACGGTAAATTTTAATGTAAAAATCACGTTTAAACTCAAAAGCTACAAAGCCTATGTTTGGTTACATTTGAAAATCACGATATGACTGTGCGGCGTCTAAAAGCTAGCCATTGTAGCTTTTGATAAATCACGCTGGAGAAGGTATGAACGTGCGGCAGCAGTGACGTGCATTGTTGCCAAACAAACAAATTCTAGCTTCGAGTAGAATCAATTTTTGAGGCAGAACCAATTCTACTTTAGAAGAATTGCTTGTGCCTCTGCCAAAAGATAAACCGAACACACTTGGTTTCACTAATGGACTATGGAAAAGTATAAATCAAATGTACTTTGCCAACTTTAAACCAAACATTGTTGTTGTTACTATTAGTAGTAGTACTATTTACACATGTATGCCTTTACTGTGGTTCATTTGCCTCTTACAAAAAAATATTTGTTGGTTTTGACTCTGGTTAAACTTATGCAAATTTACCTTTTTCTTGTTGATTAGAGAGCTGTCTTGCTACCTGCAATAGAAGGTAGAGATATCATTGCTCGTGCAAGGACTGGGACCGGGAAGACGCTAGCATTTGGAATTCCAATTATCAAGAGTCTCACTGAGAATGGACAAAGCACAATGAGGTGATTCATTATCCATGCATCATAATTTATGAAACCTATTTGGTTAATTCTTAACGTGTGTTATGTGTATTGAGACATTTCCACGTTCTTTTCATCTCAGGCGATCTGGGCGACTTCCTAAAGTGTTGGTCCTTGCACCAACTAGGGAGTTAGCTAAGCAAGTAGAGAAGGAGATACAAGAATCTGCACCTTATCTAAACACTGTTTGTGTTTATGGCGGTGTTTCTTATGATATTCAGAGGAATGCGCTTTCGCG
This sequence comes from Vicia faba, assembly GCA_948472305.1. Lineage (NCBI taxonomy): Eukaryota > Viridiplantae > Streptophyta > Magnoliopsida > Fabales > Fabaceae > Vicia > Vicia faba. The sequence continues at coordinate 574,409,480 of OX451738.1, forward strand.
TGGTGTTGATGTTGTGGTCGGAACACCTGGAAGGCTAATTGACTTGATAAATGGGAAAAGCCTTAGACTTAGTGAAATTCAGTATTTGGTACTTGATGAAGCTGATCAGATGCTTGCAGTTGGGTTTGAGGAGGATGTGGAAGTGATTTTAGAAAAGATCCCGTCTCAGCGGCAAATCATGCTTTTCTCTGCAACCATGCCGGGTTGGGTCAAGAAGTTGTCAAGAAAACATTTGAACAATCCATTGACTATTGATTTGGTAAAATTGCTGTTACTTTTTAATATCTATTCTCTCCAAATATACATGAATAAAGTATAATTGAATGTATATTTGTTAGTTTGTATACAGGGATAGCTTGCATCACTTTTGAATCAATATCTTCTAATTTGCATTTTTCTTCTAATTATTTGTCAAGCAGCCGGAATTGTGCTTACTGATCTTTAGGTTATTGTTATTATGATGTGTTTTAATCCCCACAAAATGGTTATGATGGCTTTCACTTTTCTTTTTAACAAGGTCGGTGATAGAGAAGAAAAGCTTGCTGAGGGGATCAAACTTTATGCTGTACCAGCCACTGCGTCATCAAAGCGGAGAATTCTTTATGGTCTTATAAATGTAAGTTGTTGTCATTTTCACAGTATTAGCTTGTTGTTTGGTAGTACCTACAGTTGGCTTCTCTGAGGTTTTGTTTAGTGGATGTGGTGAGTAAAACCCCACACTATTTGAAATAATACAATAAAAACTTGTTGTTCAGAAGCAGGTTACCAACTGTTTAAAAGAAACTCCATGGTTTGGCGGCGTGCACATTGATCTACTTTTTTTTATCATCATTCTGAATTCTGATGTTGAGAAGTAGTTCATGTTGATTACCTGGCACAAACTTATGGCTTTCTATTCTCTGAGACTCATTTTTCTGTTGCAAGATTCACACACACCACATTAAATCTGTTAGTTATATGTTTCCAAATGTCTTCAAGTTACTCTTGAATACAAGAGAAGGCAGTTCAATAATTCTGTTGTATGTTATCATGTCTTTTAGGCATATGGAAAGGGTGGGAAGACTATTGTTTTCACACGGACAAAAAGGGATGCTGATGAAATAGCACTGTCATTATCAAATAGTATAGCTTCTAAAGCACTGCATGGTGATATCTCTCAGTATCAGAGAGAGAAAACATTGAATGGTTTTCGGCAAGGGAGATTCACAGTGCTTGTTGCTACTGACGTTGCTTCTCGTGGACTAGATATTCCCAATGTTGACTTGGTAAGTTCAAAGTGATGTTTTTTTACTCCATGTCCAAACTTCTTAGCTACAGTCCCGGTTCTATGAAAAACTGCTCAAATTCTAGCAGATTTTAATATTTTACCATGCATTTTAATATATAATTCCAACCGAAGGCTTTAGTAATAAGCCCAACCATGTGGATTATTGTTATCTGGAAATTGGAATTTATGGCTTTAAATTGAAGATTTTGGTTTTAACTTATTTATTGAAAATTTAGTGTATACAAATTTGGTCTTTGAGATATTGTTATCTCTATTAAGAAAGTATACTTATTCAGGATAAAGATATCCCAACTCTTAGTTTGGGTTGCCTGTTGTATGAAATTTGGATTGTTTATTTTGATATAAGGAGATATTTGATGTTTCTACTACGTCTGAGTCTGACCTTATTCCCAACCTTTGTCACTGTGAGTTAGTTAATCTGACTTGCCAATTATAAATATTTCATAAGATTGCTTGGTTTAATTCTTTTGTAGCAATTTCGATTTTGTATACCATCACATAAGTTTAAGGTATCCATTTGTAATACAAGGTTTTAATGGTTTGGCCTAATACTGAACTGCTGTATATCTCAACTCAACATATAACATATTGAAAACTTTGTTGGTATTTCATTGTTTTCTCTCTCTTCAGATTATACATTATGAACTTCCCGATGGTCCCGAGACTTTTGTTCACCGCTCTGGTCGTACTGGACGTGCTGGAAAAGAGGGTGCTGCTGTAGTAATGTACACCGCTACCCAGAAAAGAACTGTTATGTTGTTTGAGCGTGACATAGGCTCCCAGTTTGAATTTATTAGTGCACCACCTATGCAAGATTTACCAGAATTATCTACCAGGTTAGGCGTTGATACACTTGATAGAGATAGAAGTATTCGGAGAGGTTCTAGGGATCAGAGAGGTTATAGAACTGGTGGGGATGACTGGTTAACCGGTGGTAGGCGATCAGGTGGGGATGACTGGTCAAGTGGAGGTAGGCGATCAGGTGGGGATGACTGGTCAAGTGGAGGTAGGCGATCAGGTGGGGATGACTGGTCAAGTGGAGGTAGGCGATCTGGTGGGGATGACTGGTCAAGTGGAGGTAGGCGATCTGGTGGGGATGACTTTTTAAGTGGAGGTAGACGATCTGGTGGGGATGACTTTTTAAGTGGAGGTAGACGGTCAAGCGGATATTCGTCAAACAGAACTTCTTCGCCAAACAGATATTCATCGCCAAACAGATCTTCATCACCAAACAGGTAACATTACATAAGTTGTATAGTAACTGTTTTGCTCTTGTTTGGTAATTTAAAAAAAAAATCTGTTTGCTTTATATTTAGGGTATACTAATAACTTATGGCATCTGAATGTGCGTTGCAGAGGGGCCTGTTTTAATTGCGGAGAATCAGGGCATCTGGCGTCAGAGTGTCCCAAAAATCAAGACTTTTTTTAGTTGGAACACATTCAATATTGGTGTCACCTTGTCCTAGAATTGACTTGCCATTGGTGATGGCCTAAATAGTCAAGAAATTGAATGTGCTTTCGGAAAGATTTACAAAATCCAAGTTGCTTTTACAACATCTTTCCTATTTGGTTATATCCACTCCCCATAGAAGTTCCCGCTTTTGATCTCAGTTTTTTTTCCCTTTCTTTCTCCTTGTTGTAAAATTGATTTATCGGTTGTGCTGCGGCAGTGATATTCTGCCAGAGCGAAAACTGTATGATGCTAACTTGTCTGTACAGCCGCCATGTTTATCACCGGCTTGAACCTCCACGTTTCAAATGTTGGAATATCAATATTTGTTTTAATTAGTATTTAAATTGTTGGAATATTAATATTTGTTTTAATTAGTATTTGAATTTTAGTCTGTATATTTGTTTTAGTTAGTATTTTGAATTGTTGGTATATTAATATTTGTTTTAATTAGTATTTGAATTGTTGGAATATTAATATTTGTTTTAATTAGTATTTGAATTTTAGTCCGTAAATAAATTCCTAGTCAAAAGGAGTAGTTTAAGTAAGTCCTATTCTTTAGCATAGTGGACTGAAAAATAGGAATTTCAGTTTTAGGCAATTTTATGTAAGGCTACTTATACAACCTCAATTTTCTGTTTTCATTATTGAGTAGTTTACAATATCATAAAGTTTGAGTTTATTGTATTCTTTACTTGTTCAACATTTGGTATTAAAGCCTCATTAAAGAGGCCTATAGAGAATTTAAAGAAATTTGTGAGAATGACTGGTAGCAGCAGGAATAGTAAATTTGTGCAATTAGTTATTCATAAATTTGATGGCTTTTATGAGTATTGAGTATTGGGCAAAACTGATGGAACTTGGTCGAGGATGGAGTGGTTGTTGGTCCACAAAATCGAGAGCAGAGAAATTCTGGAGTAGATACGGGACTCGATGAAGCAAAAATTCAAACTAAGTTCAAGGTACTGAAGATGAAAGAGGGAGAATCCGTCAATGCAAACTTTGGACGAGCTTTTTCCAAAGCAAATCGGATGAATGTTTGCAGAGAGAATGTGAAAGAAAACGATATTACGTCAAAAAATTTGAGGTCTCTTGTGACAAAATTCAACTACGTTGTGTGCTCCATTGAGGAGTTTAACAACGTGGAAACTAACAATTGATGAACTCTAAAGCAGCCTCCTTATCCATGAGAAAAGAATGAAGGGTTCAAATGAGGAGGAGCAGGCATTGAAGATGACACACGAAGAGCGTTACGAAAGAGGCAGAGGCAAAGCCATAATGAGAGACCGAGGAAGAGGTCGAGGCAGATCATTTACAAGTAGGGCTGCTGTGGAATGCTACAAGTGTCATAATTTGGGACATTATCAGTATGAGTGTCCAACATGGAAAAAAAGAGTGAATTATGCTGTGTAACGAAGACGAAGAGATGTTGCTGATGACACAAGCAGATTCTCATCAAAACAAGAAAGAGGGAGTATGGTTTCTTGATTCCAGATATTCAAATCATATGTCAGGAAACAAGGAATGGTTCGTACAGTTGGACGAAAGCTTCAGGCACTCAGTTAAGCTTGGAAATAACTCAAAGCTAAAAGTAATGGGAAAGGAAACATCTGAGGAAGCACTCAAACTGTAAGCGATGTATTTTTTATTCCTGAATTATGCAACAATTTACTGAGTATTGGGCAGCTCCAAGATCGAGACATCACAGTTGTAATTAAGCATGTAGTTTGCAAGCTATATCATCCGAACAGAGGCTGCATTATGGAAAGCATGATGACCACCAACAGAATGTTCCTTGTGACAACAAACACTCTTATATCAACGTCTACACGCTTCAAAGCAAATGTCGATAACCTTGATGAAATATGGCATAAAAGGTTTGGTCATCTGAGCTATAAAAATTTGGCTTTGTTGCATAACAAGAAATTGGTTCGAGGGCTTCCAAAATTGAATGCTTCATCAAAAATTTGTAGAAGCTGCATGATCGAAAAATAACATCGAGAAGTTATTCCTAAGAAAAGCATCTAGAGAGCCAAACAACAACTGCAACTTATTCACTCTGATATATGCGGTCCAATCTCTCCTGACTCACATGGAAACAAAAGGTACATATTGACATTCATTGATGATTTCAGTCGAAAACTTTGAGTTTACTTTCTAAATGAGAAAAGTGAAGCCTTCACTATTTTCAAAGAATTTAAAATCATGGCAGAGAAGGAAACTAGTTTGGTAGTGTGTTGTTTAAGAACAAATAGATGAGGAGAATTCAATTCAAATGAATTTTCAAACTTGTGTAAAGCTCAAGGAATCAAGCGACAATTGACACAATTTATACACCTCAACAAAACAGAGTCGCTGAGCGCAAGAATCACACAATTATGAATATGGTACGCTGCATATTGGAAGAGAAGAGACTGTCCGAAATGTTTTGGCCAGAAGTCGCAAAATGGGCATGCCATGTGCTCAACAGAAGCCCCGCATCTGCTGTAAAAGACAAGATGCCAGAAGAGTGTTGAAGTGGTTTCAAGCCCAGTGTCGAATATTTTAAAGTGTTCGGATGTGTAGGAAATGTTCATGTACCAAAAGCAAGAAGACTCAAACTTGATGCTAGAAGCCAAAAGCAGGTATTCATTGGATACAACGAGAAATCAAAAGGATACAAAATTATAAATCCTTTAACTATGAAGGTAACAATTAGTCGAGATGTAATATTTGAGGAAGATGGCTGCTGGAATTGGGGGAGGCCAGATGCAAAATCAAACAGTGATGTACTTGATTGGGGCGAAGCCTATGAGGAAGCACTTGAGGAATTAGATGAACATGAAGATGAAAATACCACGAGCGAATAAGAAGAAGAACACTTAGAAACTGAGGATTCCTCTTCAAATGAAGCGACAACTCCACCAACCTTAGCGAAGAGAACAAGAAAAACTCCAATCTACCTTCAAGACTATATAAGTGGAGGTGGATTTTCAGAAGATGAGGCACACAATTTTCTTATGTTTATGTCTACTGATCCAATTTATTATGAAGAAGCAGTGAAAGAGAAAAATTGGAGAGATGCCATGGACATGGAAATAGCAACAATAAAAAAGAACCAAACCTAAGAGCTAGTTCAACCTCCCTCAGAAGCAAAAATAATAGGTGTAAAGTGGATCTACAGAACAAAGTTGGATGAAAACGGTGAAGCTAGCAAGTGCAAAGCTCGCTTGGTGGCCAAGGGTTATGCACAGGAGAAAGGTGTAGACTACGAAGAAGTTTTTGCCCTGATTGCAAGATGGGATACCATCCGAATGGTGATAGCTCTAGCAACAAGAAATTGATGGAAACTCTATCAATTAGATGTCAAAAGTGCATTTTTGCACGGAGAGTTGCATGAGAATGTATATGTATCACAACCGCAAGGATATGAAGTAAAAGGGGAGGAAAACAAAGTTTACAAACTGAAAAGGGCACTTTATGAGTTGAAGCAGGCTCCAAGAGCACGGTTCAGTAGAATCGAGAGCTACTTCCTCAATGAAGGTTTCAAAAGAAGTTTCTATGAATACACTTTGTTCGTCAACGAAGAAAAAGAGAAAATATTGATTGTAAGTCTGTTTGTTGATGATCTTATTTTTATTGGTAATGATCTGATCATGATGCAAGGATTCAAAAATTCTATGAAAAGAGAATCTAAGATGACTGATCTAGGCGAAATGAAGTACTTCCTAGGAGTTAAAGTGCGTCAAAATGCGAGAGGAATACACATAAGCCAGAAGAAATATGCAGGAGAAATTCTCGAGAGATTCGGCATGAGAAATTGTAATGGAGTAAATAATACCATAGTCCCTGGAAGTATTAAGCTGTCTAGAGAAGAGGAAGGAAAACAAGTTGATGAGACTCTTTTCAAGCAGATGGTGGGGAGTTTGATGTATATGACAGCAACCAGGTCTGACTTAATGTATTTTGTGTGTCTTATTAGTAGGTTCATGTCAAATCTAAAAAAAGTACACATGCTTGCAGCCAAAAGAATTTTAAAGTATATTAAGTCAACGATTGATCTAGGCATCTTCTACTGGAAAGGATGCAAGGACAAGTTAGTAGCTTACATGGATATTGACTATGCCGGTGATATAGATGACCGGAAAAGTACCTCAGGCTATGTATTTATGTTAAGTGGTGGAGTTGTTGCATGAGCATCCAAGAAGCAGCCAATAATTACTCTTTTTACAACTGAGGCTGGATACGTAGCAACTGCATCCTATGCTTGCTATTGTATTTGGATGAAACACATTCTAAAACAAATTAAAGGTTCTCAATCTGATTGTGTTACAATGTTTTGCGACAATTCTTCTATCATTAAGCTTGCCAAAAATCCAGTTTTTCATGAGAGAAATAAACACATAGACGTGAGATTTCATTTTTTGAGAAATCTAATTAAGGATGGAGCTGTTAATATCGAGTTCTGTAAAATAAATAATCAGCTTGCATATATCATGACCAAACTATTGAAATTGGACCAATTTGAGAAAATTCGAAAGCAATTGGTAATACAAGCAACAAAAGATTAAACTAAAATGCAGCATGCATGCTTAGTTTAGGGGAGGAATTGTTGGAATATTAATATTTATTTTAATTAGTATTTGAATTTTAGTCGGTTAATAAATTTCTAGTCAAAAGGAGTAGTTTAAGTAAGTCCAATTCTTTAGCATAATAGGCTAAAAATTAAGAGTTTCAATTTTAGACAGTTTTATGTAAAACTACTTATACAGCTTCAATTTTCTATTTTCATCATCGAGTAAAATTTACAATATCATAAAGTTTGAGTTCATCGTATTCTTTTACTTGTTCAACATCAAAAAAGACAGGAGTAGTTATATAGAAATGCCTTCTTATTATTATCCCCACATGAACCATGTGTTTATTTCAAACATACAAATACTATTTGAGTGAGTTTGTGAAGGACAAAGTTATGGGCTACAGGAAAGTCACTTAGTCCATTCCCGTTTGTGAATATACTCTTATATTATGTTCAAGATGGGCATCATAGATTCATAGGTTGTCCTATTTTTTCATTATAGATGAAAATTTTGAATTTCTCGAAAGAGTAAAAACCGTTCTAAAAATAAGCATAGATTTCACTTTACCTACCTTATTCTTATGGCGTTTTTTTTATTGAAGCATGCTAACTTTAATTTTAAGAGGGACGTGTTAGAATTTTGCGATTTTTCAACCAATATGTTTTGAAAAAAGTTATTTTTAATTTTTTCAAATTGAATGTACAGTTTTTAATATTAAATTTCTATTGTTAATACACCAATGAGTGTGTGTATTTTTAGTTATGTTTTAAAAATATTTATTTTTAATTTTTTTTATAAAAAATAAGTGCAGAATTATCGATACTAAATTTTTACTTTTATTTTTAAGTACACTAACAAATTCTATAATGGCTATTAGCATTTCTCTTTTTTAATTTTATTCTACACACTAGTTGATCCAACAGTTGTTATAATATTCTATCAGCAGTATTGTGTTTATATTAAACTAAATATAAATGATGGATTATGCATAGTTTGATCCATGTTATAATGTTCTATTCTATCAACAATATTGTGTTTATATATATTGATATAAGGTTTGGTAGGTGTTGTATTTATACATTAAATAACAAAAACATCTGATTACCATAAATTTATCATAGTTGTAGATTATAGTGAGAATGATGTTACTGGTCATGAAACAATAACAGTAAGAAACAAAATTCGAGTATATTTTCTGCCACCCCAAAATTAAATGTTCCAAACCAGTCACACAACACAGAATCACAGACATTTGAGTGAGTATAGCTTTATCTATTTACCAAAGAGAATGTTTATAACAGTTCTAAAAAGAGGTCCCTTTTTGTTGCCGAGAACCTCCTTTACAGCCTTCTCATCAGGAACAAACCCCTCCCCCTTCATTTCCTCCAGCAACTTCACAGCCTCATCCATCTTCCCCTCCCTAACCAACCCCTCAAACACAGCAGTATACGTCTCAGCATTCGGTCTCATCCCTTTCTCAAACATTTCCACTACATACTTTCTGGCATCCTTCAAAAACCTATCATTCACCGCAAGTCCCCTAATGAGAACAGTATAGGTATAAGCATTAGGAAAAACCCCAGAAGCAAGCATTCTCATGTAAGCTTTATGAGCCTCCTTTGGTTGTCCAGCATTGGCATAAGCTTCAATTATCGCTGTGTGAGCCACCACATCTGGCATTTGGCCTTTATCTTTGATCTGACCGAAAAGCTCTAACGCTTCGTGTGTTAAACCCTGTTTAGACAAAGCGTCGAACATCTTGACTGCATGGTTCAACAACCCATCACCGCTTCTCATTTTGTGGAAGATTTCTTGCAAGTCTTTAGGGTCTTTGGGTTCTTCTATTGCCGGCTTCTTGCTGAATGGGTCATAAGGTGGTGGTAGTTTTCTACTCGTGGTGGTGGGCTTAGTTAATGCGGTGGTTTCCTCGTCGGAGTCGGAAGGAGAGAAATTGAGTTTGGTGTCTATGTTTTTGTTGGAGGAGGTGAAATGACGTTGAATGGGATTGAAGTTGGGAGAATGGGATTGAATTGTGGAAATGGGTGTGGATGTGAGAGAGAAGAACAGTGATGTAGAGAATCTGCTATATCGGACAAGTTTGGTGTGGAAGAAAGGTGAAGTGATGGTGAAAATGAGAGCACGAGATATTGCTGATCTTGCGTAGAAAGCCATTGATAATACTCCGTGGTCTGCGTATAAGTCGAGCAATGGAATAACAAGAGGGGAAGAATATGTAGTCTCTTCTATTGGCAATCCTTCCAGAAAACTCCAAGGTGGCGCCAACTAATTTTTTTAAACAAATCTTATATTATAGTATTGGGCTGGAATCCTTAAACGAAAATTTAACTTCATAGTTTTCAATGGGAATTGTTTTTCCCACTCTATCTCCTAGACTCTAATAAAAACTCAAATTTATCAACGTATTTTCGGACGCATCTTAAATATATATATATTAAATTCATACTTAAATGAATCGCACCTTTATTTTCAATAAAGAGATGTTAGATTATGTTACTATATGATAAAAAAGGCATGAACAAGATACTTGTGTTATAAGGGCCAATAGGATATTTGGATGATTGAAGTCCAATGCCACATCTTCGAAGTTAGTATAAGAAATTGTTTTTCCGTTCCTAAAGATTGCTCTTATATTCCAATGATAATTCGAAAATATTTCTCAAATTCAGAATTGCACTTCCGAACAAACCCAAATGCATTAAGTTTATACGAGTCACACCCTCATTTTATAAAAAAAGTTTGAAAATATGCTTCAGAAATAAATTTGAAAGTATATTTCTTAGAACATTTAAAGTTATTATCAGTTTCTCTGTCATTTTATATATTAGTTTTATTTCTGTCGCCTTATTTTTCCAATGCCTTGTTTGAAAATGAGAAAACCGTTCATTATAATAAAACTCAATTGTTGTTGCAACTCTATCGATTCATGGTAAGATTCATTATCATGTGAATTCTAAATTTGAGTATTGTAATGAGTTTTATTTTTTGAAATCATTATGAATCTAGTAGTTGAAAATTGAAATTGTTTTTCATCAAAATGAATAAATGTTTTTTTATCAAACTGAAATCATTATGAAGGTACGAGGGTTGGTTATACAAAGGGAATGCAGTAACACTCTATATATCTATAGTACTCTATATGAACCACTTATAATATATGTTTTTGGTTTAAAATTATTTATTTCCTAAATGAGTGTGGAGATGGGAAAAGAAAATATTTTTATTATATTTTTGTTTGGAAAGTCATAGTCTTATACCTATGTACCAATTAAGGATCAAAACCTTGTAGTTCATGGTAAAAATAACAAAATGGTTTATTGTGGTTGTTTTTAGGAGAATAGATATTTCACCATCTTAAGGAAAATGCTTAAATAATATCACCACAAGTATGAGAAGATGAATCTTGTATCATCATAAAGGAAGGACTACTAACTTGAATATAAAGATAAACAAGTTACCACTAATTTCCCTATGTGGAAAGAATCAACATTTGCTTCAATCATTACTATGGGGATAGGAGAATCATATCTCAACTATAAAGAAGATTTATATCCGATCTCTTTGAAAAAATGTTTTAAATTGAAAAGTCAACTGGCAAAAAGATTTGTGTAAGGTTGAATCACTTTTAGTCTTTTGAACTATGTTTTGATATGCTTAAGTATATTGAAGCATTTATTTAAATAAGAAAGTTTGAAAATGCAATGACACAAAAACAAAGTTTTTATATGAAAGTGGTGAAAGTTTGAAAATTGATTTTGAGGGTTAAGTGAAAAGAAGTCTTTAGTGTACATAAGAATACATGGGGTAAACATCAACAATTACAAGGATAACACACAAGGGTAAACTTAAAAAATAATACATATGCATATGACTATAAAGAAAACAATACTATCATTTTCCTTGGATTTTGACACAAGATATAACAAAATATCAATATTAATTACTAACATAAGAGAAAGTACACACATCATAAGTGCTAAGGACAAGATCACAAAATAACATGGCTTTTTAAGAGAGTCATTTAAGAAAAAGTTAAATCAAAGATGAGCAAGTATTAAAAGGAGGAAAGTCAACATGTTTATCAAGTAAAAGTTGTGACAAAAGATAAAAAATAGAAACATACTTTGACAAAGAAATCAATCATGGATAACATGGATATATAAACAAATACAAAAGATACATGACAAAGCAAACAACCATCTTATCATGTAAAACATTAACTTTAAACACCAAGAGAATTCAAACAAAATAGTCATCAAAGTAGTAAAAGCCATGGCATCAAAGTTAGGAACATACATAAATGTGTAATAGAAATAGGCTTTAACTCATTGTAACCACTGCTATACCCCAATTTTCCCCCATAAGATCCCTCATCACTTCATAATACCACAATACATCAAAATTATACATTAGGGTTGGTTCTCATTTCTATTCTCTCATATCTTTGAGTTTGTCCTTGAGGGATCACCAAACACCTTGAATTGTGTATCTTGTATATGTATTTTCTGTTTGTTAACCTCTAACCAAAATCCAAAAAATGTATGTTTTTTCTCTATGCTTTGTACATTGTAAGTATTGAGCCAAGTACATCTCTCTCACCTTCTAAGATAGGGTTTTAAAGGATGATCCTCAATCAATTGGTTATTTAGTAGATTTTAAAGGCTTGAACTTTAAGGCTATGTTTATGGCATCAAAGTTCTATGGTTTGAGGACTATCTCAATTTCATTTGGTCAAGATTGTCTCAAAGTTAGTGGTTGAATTCATCAAGAAACTTCATAGATTCATGTGTTTATTTCTATGCCTTATTAAATAAGTTTCATCAAGCATTGAGCCTTTTCATCAAGTGTGCTTCAATATAACATCATTGTAAGGTCTCTTGAGCTTTACTGTGCCCTAATTTGCAAGCAAAGATCAAAGGATTAAAAATTGACTTAAGATGGTTGACCTAATTTGGTAAGTCCTTGATTCTATGGACACAAGTGCATAATTCTCTCAATTTTCAATATTTTGAAGTGGTTTCTTTTTCCATTGACTCTTCTCATCCTTACCAACAACTTCTCTTTACATGACAAGATCCAATTGAGAAAGGAAAATCATCAAAAGTTGAAGAATGTTACAAGTCACTTTTGTAATTGTTTGTCAACTTACCAAGATCATATCTTGCTCAATTTTTGAGATTTTGAAGCGATTTTAAAGTCATAATTCTCTTCAAAGAGTCCTTAACAACTTATCTCCATTGATCTAAGGCCAATTTTTAGTGGAAGATCATTTAAGTTTGAAGAAGATTACAAGTCCTTTGAATAAGCCATTTAACTCTTTGACTTGACTTCAAAGGATCATAACTTAATCAATTTTTATCTTATTGAGATCATTATTTCTTCACAATAAACTTGAGGATGTCTAATACAACTTTGATTCAAAGATCAAGATCTAAAAATGTGTGGAAAAATATGGAATTCAATGAAACTTTATAGGTCATTTGTGGGTTTCTCAAGAAATTTTCACCATCTTCCAAGAACCGTAACTCCCTCATTGTTTATGATTTTTGAGTGATTTCAATTCCACAATTCCATTTGGAGAATCTACTTTATTTCATCTTCAGGGATCAATAACTAATTATGGGTGGAAGACTTTGTAATGTTGCAAAACATTATAGATCATTTTGGAAGTCTATACTTAGAAGTATTTCTAAGTATAAAAATCAGTGTATTTTTCATAAATTCAAATGGACACAACTCTCGGCTCAAGTATCTAAATTGAAACTTTTTGGCACATTATGGATATTGTGATGAAGACTATCCATTGCAAAAGGAGTCATGCCATAAAGCTTCCTACATCTTGAGTTAGGCATCTTTGAATAAGGCACCATGGATTAACATCTTTGCTCGAGAATCAGATTTTTGAACTTGTTAATTCACAAATTAAGCAAGTTTTGCACATGATTCTTTCACTAATCACTTCTAATGAGATTCCAGAAAATGTTTAGTGCCTAAAACGCAAGGTTTGAGTCTGTTTTGACCTTGTGTGGATCACACTTTACACACATAATCGGGTTCACTTGTTTGGCACGATTCTCTCACAATTTCTTCTCACTTTCATCAATACTCAATTCCCCTATAAATAAGGAAGCTTCATGTTGTAACCTAATTTTTGACCCAAGATCCCACTTCATATACATCATTGCATCTCTGATAAAATACAAAAATATCTTGTGTTTGCTCTTTGTGCCAAACAGAGTTTTGAATCAAGAAATCTTCATCAATATAAGTCTTGAACAAATTAGGGTTTTGATTAAATGGATCATTGACTTTTGTCTTAGTACATGACCAAAATGGCTTGAGGCATGATTCAAAGAACTCAAATGCACCATCTTGACCTAATTATATGGCTTAAGACATTTTCAAAGATATAATTGAATGATAGTGAAAGAATTGGAATCAACTGATGAAAAGTCAACTGTCACACCAAAGTTAAAACTTTGACTTTTTGGTCAACTTTGGACTTCAAAGATCAAGGGTCGTTAGAGCATTCAAATTTGTCAACATTTATCATAAAAAATCAATAGAATCAAGAAAGTAAATAAAGTCAATGAGTTCTGATCTTACCTGATCAGACTTGGACCGTCACAGCTGGCTCGGGCAGAATTTTGAGTGAGATGGGGGGGAAGGGGGTACCTGCAAGACACTCCGATGCTAAAATGAGTGACGAAATGAGCAGGCAAAAAGTGTATGTATGCGTAAGAGATGAATACCTGACCCTCTGGAAATAGAGGGTATTTATATCCCCCAATGCTGGGCCAAGGTCCCCTCACTGGGCCGGCCAAAACGGGCCCAATAAAGGAACTGCCAGGTTCTACGTGTGTAGTGGGTCCCCGCACGTGGTCCCCTTCCTGGTGATGCTCTGCAAAGAATGAGGAGGGACGAAGACGCGGTCTTTCCGGAGTTTAGATGATTTGGTAACAGTCAGAATCTGCCCTACAAGGAGAGTGCTCGAGCGGGGCTCGAGCTGGAGTTCCCGTGGTCAAGGACACCAGGTGTCGCGGGCAGCGGCAGGCACGACTACAGTTTGTGGTCGGGCGCGCTGGCGGGAATCCTTGGGCGCGCGTTCCTCGAGGAGCTTCTTGGATTGGGCCTTTGTTCTTGCTTTTGGGCTAGGGCGGGCCCAGTCCAGAACAGGAGCCCCCTAAGTCGTGGCTCCTGGAGCAGGAGTTACGACTTGACTTCAGCTTGCCTCCGCCACGGGGTCTGATGCCCGGCCCAGGATATTGCTTCCTCGTGATTGCTCAAGGAGTTTCTCATGAGTTGTGTTCGTAGCGTAGTCCTCGTCGATGCGTGCTCGGGGGATTCCTCGCGGGCTGTGTTCGTTGGGTACACGAGGAAACCCTTGGGAACCGTGACGCCACCCTAGCAACAGTAGGGTCATCATTGCCTAGGGGAGTATGCGTCGAGGAGGGGAAGTTCGTGGCTCCCCGGGGCGACGTTTCGTATTCCACGTCATCCCTATAAATAGGATCTTTGGGTCCCATAATTTGTTTTTCCTCTTCGCGCTTCTCCTTCTTCCTCTGCCTTTGCTGTTGTTGTTCTTCTACAACTTCGCAAGATTACCGCATCTTCCTCCATTGATTTCTTTTACCGCCGTCGTACATTCCTCTTTGCTTCCAAGTAAGCGTTTATACCTCATATTTTTCTTTGTAGTAGGTAATTTTACCGTTATTTGGATGTTAGAAACCCATATCTGGGATTAGTGCCCGATATATTCATGTTTGTGCTTGGTAAACTCATAGCTTTAGGTATGTGACTCGCGATGCTTCCCGGGACCTTCATGGTTTTAGGCGCATAATCTATGATACTTCCCGGTAAACCCATAGTTCTAGGCTTAGGATTTATGATATTGCTCGTCACATTCATAGTTTAGGTCGGCGCACCCATGAGATGGCCGGGATGTTGACCCATTAGGGAGTATGTAGGATAACTCGTCGTGGTATCTTAGTGTCGGGGAGGCGAAATCAGGATCTTGTTCGAGTCCTCAATGTTTTATCGTTCGCGGTGTCCATGTTATCCTCTTGTTGTCCCCAACGTCTGGTCGAGCGTGTCTTGGCTTGTCGTGCACTACTTCCCGTCAATTATGGCGAGCATGTGGATTTGCTCTCGAATTTCACCGGTTTCCTATGCTTTGCAGGTAAATGGCTGACGAACCAGAGTCTTCGAGGCGTCATGAGATCGAGGACCAAAGTGATGAGGAGAATGTAACCCTAGTTGATACCGTCGATGATCTTTCGTTGGATTGGGTCGGTGCCGAGCCCCAAGGGATTGCCTCGGTGTATTGTCGGCGTAGTCAGCGTGCATACACTGTTGTCGAACACGGAGGTAGTCAACCGGGTTTCCAGAAGAATTTTATCGTGACAAGGCCGTCCCTCGACGCACGAATCTGCTTGGAGTTCTCCGAGTATGGGTTTCCGATGTATGAAATCGTGTTCAAGGATCTCAGACTTAAGCTCCCTTTCAGTGATTTCCAAGTCGGGGTATTCTGCCATCTGGACTTGGCCCCCTCGTAGCTTCACCCCAATTCGATCTCCTTTCTTCGGGCATTCGAGTTGACATGCCGCTTCTTGAGGATCGGGGCGACCATTCCTCTTTTCTTCAGAGTTTTCCACTTGCAGCGCCAGTCTCGAGGAGGCAGGCATAGCTGGGTTTCCCTGAAACAGTCGAAGAGGCTGTTCAGGATGTACATGGATTCGGTCCGGGGCTTCAAGGACAAATGGTATATCCTGCAGCCGGTCACCCAGACTGCTTTGGATTCTATGTATGAAGAGGAAACCGTAGTGGCCGACGAGAACGGGGAGCCTCTTATGGACGTCGAGGGTCGCCCGGTGATGGGCCGTGTATCCAAGTTCCCGTTGCATTGGTGCTCGCGCCATTACGAGCATGGTACCGGGAACTACCATACGCCCGCGGGAGGAATGAGTGCCGAGGATGAGGAAGCCTATGGTACCCTGTGATACGGTGGGAGAACTGACTTGAGGTTTGCGTTTGTTTTCGCACTTGTTCGGTTTAGCAAGAGTCGCCACCGACTTTTTATTTTATCCTAAAGGAAAGGTTAAAAAAGCATAGGAAAAACCTTTGAGATGTTTTCGTGGGTTCGGGGGGTAGATTATAGAAAGGGAAGGTATTAGCACCCTTTCTATCCATGGTTATCCATGGGCTCTTAGTTACTTGTTTTAGATCACTTGCCTTGATTTTCAATTGTTTGAAATGGTGTTTGTGTGTGTGGTTTTGAAAATGTTTTGAAAAAGATGCCTTGTCTAGGCAACCGTTATAACAATTCTTTACTCGAATGTTTTACAAAGGTGTTTGTCTTTTTGAAAAGATGTTTCAATGTTTTTTGAAAGTTTGTTTTGAAAGTTGTGTTGTGGAGTGTGTTTTGAAAGTAGGCAAGTGTGTTTTGCAAGTTTGATCAAGTAACTAAGAGTTGTCTACCCCTAATTTTACTCAAAGATATTTCTTATGTTTTAACCCTTTTAACAGTGTTGTTTCACCATTGTATTTGGTGAACAACCTTGTGTTAGGATGTTAGCGGGACGGGCGCAGGTCATCGTTTAGACCATGGATGCAATAGTGTCAAGTATTTTGGCAATTTTCTTTAAGGGACTATGATCATTTTGTTTAGGCAACTTCGTAAGCGTCATCGAGGGACTATGATCATTTGATTTGTTTTTGTTTTGCCAAAGTACTTGACATGCAAACATGGCCCATTTTTGAAGGCAACAAGCGAGATTACCCTAGGGGTGCAAGTGTGAATTGTGTATTGTTTTTTCATGCATTTATCTTTGTGTTTAGGTCAAACTATTCGTCGGTTTTATTTACATACAAACCCTAGGTCTATCATGGCATAATTTGAAAGCTTTTAAATGCAGAAATTTAAAGCCCTAAATTATTACAACAGGATTACGGGGATAGGGATACAAATATTTACAAATGGGGGATGAGCCTTGTCGGAATAGTAGTGTCCAAATATATTTACAACCAAATCGAATCGCATTCTCAATGTAAAATATAGCAAAGTATAAGAATCAAAGAGAAATAAAAGTATGTAAAATGCACATGATTATTTACAAGTGATGCAAAAAATTAACCTAATGTATTTATTAAGTATTTATATATTTTTATGTTTTTGTTAATCATGTATAAACAAAAAGGGGTTGAAAGAGAATTTTAACTAAAAAAGATCCATTGTTTTTATTAATGTTTTTTAGAAATTTATAAAAAGATTTAGTAAACAAAAAAGTGTTAAGACAACAATCTATTAACCTAATGAGTCTAGTATTTATATATTTTAGTTAATGTTTTATATACAAAAAATTATTTAACTCAAAATTCTATTCTTATGTATTTTTAATTGTACTAACTAAAATAAAAAAGTATTTGAGAAAATTTTACAAAAAAAAGTTAATGTATTTTCTTTCTTAACAAAATAAATCATGTTATTCAAAAGGAAAATAAACAAAACAAGTATTAGTTTATAAAAAGAGAAAAAAAAGGGGGGTTAAATGGGCTCTAGGGGAATGTAAGGCCCAAAGTGTAAAACAAAAGTGGGTTAAAACAAAAACAAGGGGGGGGGGGGGGGGTGCGCCTGGAGTTTATGGGCTTATGCAGGTAATGGGGCAGAGGCCCAATGGCACGTTTGACACATTTTTCTTAGGGTTTTCATTTTGTTGTTTCAGAATAAGGGTTCATAGTTTTGAGCGGCGTCGTTTCTATCATCATCTTCTTCGCCTCTTTTCCTTGCTCGAACCATGGATTCTGACTTCCTCTCTTCTTCTCAGCTACCAAACACCACCATCCATCTTCCCTCTCTCCATGTTTGTTCAAGCGGCGACAGAAAAAGGTAACGATCTCTTTTTATGTTTTCGTCTTCGTATTTTAGGGCTTTTGGATTCCTGTCTCTTACATGTTATTGACTTCTTCTGTGTTATTTACTTGTTTTATGATATGAGATTGCATAAAAAGGAAGGAGGGAATAATACCTTGGGGCTTGGCTTTGGGAGAGGAGACGGAGGATGGACGGGAGGCGTCTTAGGCGGCCGGAGGCGAGGGAGTATGATGCTGTGCTAGCTTTATGGCCTTCCCTGGTATTTGTATCTTGTTCTTGTTAGGTTTTGTGATGAACGTCTGAAAACCCTAGCTTAAGTGCTTCTTTTCCTCTTCTAAATGCTTGCCTCTGATTGCTTGCTCGCTTCTGAATCTGAGATTGTTTTGATTTTTTATGTTGCTTTTGATGATGATGTTTTGAATCTGAGTTGCCTTTGATATCTCTGGCTTTGGCTTTGATTCTGAGTTGGATATACTAACCCTATGATGAATATATTCTGAGGGTTTTTGTTGGTGTTTTGATTTTGATGTTTGTTTGGGTATTTGGATGTGTTGATGTTGTACAGTTTGTTGGGGTTTCTGGTTTTGACAGGCTTGTGTTTTAGCTTGAAGCAGGTTTTTTGATGAAGGTTTGTTTCAGTTGGTATGGCTTGAAACAGGTTTGAAGTTTAGAATTCAGGCTTGTGAGGCAAGCTTTGTGTTATTGTTTAGGCAAGCATGAGGCTTGAAGTAGTTTGGACAGGTTTTCTGGATTTTGGCTTGTTTGTGTTATGCAGGCCTGAGACAGTTTGGAATTTTTGTTTGAGGTTATATCTGTTCAGGCTTGAAGAAAGCTGTTTGTTTTTAACAAGTTTTTGAGTTTGTTGTCTTTGCTTTTGGCTTCTCTTTCTGGTATATGCAGGCAACTCCCTTTGATACAGGCTTCAAGGCTTGTTTTTGAAGTAATCTTTGGTTTGAATGCCAATGCTTGAGCAGGTTGCAAGGCTTGAGGTTTACAGTTTTTTGTGATATCTTCTGCTGCATGTATTCTGCCCCCCCTCTGACAGTATTCTGATTTTGTTATATTTATCTTTAGGCCTGCCTGAAAAACTGTAAGCCTGCTACTTTTCTCTTTTTCTCTCTCCACAGAAAGCACACCTTTGCTTAGAATATCTCTTTTTTCTGAAAAGACTTTGGCCTGGAAAATGATGGATAAAAATGTATTCTTTCATAAGCTTGCTTGCATTTGCCTTTCTTCTGCATACTTCCAAATTTTCTGCCTTGCTTTTGTGCTTGTTGACCGCTTTTGACAGTTTTGCTTAGTTGACATTGTTTTGTTGACAGCTTTGTATTTGTGACTCAGTTTGCCTCTTTGATAATTTGGTTTGGTGTATGCAGTTTGCACTTTGCAGTTTGTTTGAATTTGTTGACACTTTGCAATTTTGAATTTATGCAGCTTTATGCATTTTGCAAAATAATTCATATGCTTGTAAAACATTGCTTTCCTCTTTGTGAACCAAGAAGAAACATCTTCTTGCGATTTGCAGAGAGGATGAATAAACTGATTCCGGCCAAAATCTTTAATGATGAGTTTTTATGATTAACTGTCTAAAAATGCTTTTTCTTTTAATTTATCTGTGTTGACTTCTTTCTCTTCTTGTCTTTTGCAGATAAAAAAATCAGTTGAGCAACAGGGAGCAGCAGTAGAAGATGAAGATTTAGGATAGATTTATTTTTCAATTATTTGTAATAAAACATCATTGTATATATTGTAAATAAATTTACAATATCCCAATTGTAAAAATAATTAAAAATAAATAAAAACCTTTTTTTGTCAGATAACTCTTTTAATTCTTCTGCATTTATCTATTTAATTACTTAAATTTCTTGAATTATAATAATTGGAAATTATCCAATAATTCTAACTTAGAAATTATAAATAATCAATAAACGTCCGGAGTTCCGAATAACCAAAAACATTGTACAGTTAATCTCTTTTAATCCACTGTCTATTTATTTATTTAAGTTTCTTGAATTAAAATAACTGGAAGTAAATCCCAATTATTCTAACTTAGATAAAATAAATAATTAGTAATCACCGTAGTCTTGCAACTTTGCATTAATCAACAGTGCACCCGGCATTTCAATCAAGCATTGCACAGTTAACCAAAAAAACGTCCATATGCCTTTTCTTTTACTAATTAGACCAATACTTCAAACTCTCAATCAGCAGCCTCAGCCCATGTCCCAGATGTTTAGACCTTGAGAAACAAATAGAAATTTTGAGCAAACGTCAAAGCAGTGTAACAGCCAATTAAGACACTGTGGATTCAAATTCTTCTGAAAATGTGTGTGCAAACCCTAATTCTTGATTTATCGTCAAAGAAGCGCATGCCTGATCAAACCCTGAGCCAAACTCAACCAAATTAATAAAAACCCTGATAATCTGTTTGACTTGATTCAAAGGTCAATGAAAACCCTAATTTTGTCTGACTGATGAGAAAAGTCTGTTTGACTGATTCTTAAGCCAATCTGAAAAATCAGGAAAAGCCCGAAGCTGTGATTTCTTGTGGAAAATAGAGGGCAAATTTTGGGGTACAACAGTTGCCCCTGTTCAATCTTCTTGAACCTGAAGAGTTAGATTGGCAAGTTTGTCGTTTGCGTCTCGAAGGTAAAAGGAGATTGGACACTAGAGTGCCCGTAAATTTGCACTCGTCAGAACATGGATGTGGGAATGGGCTTAGAGATGCCATCTGGAGATGGGCTTAAAGATGCCATCTGGAGGGGGAGACAAAATCTTGTCGGGGATGGGCTTAAAGATGCCACCTGGAATGTTTGTTGAACTGTAGGTCGTTGATGAGTGAGTGAGTATCAGAAAGGTATCCATGCTTTGGAACATCTCTGAACTGGGGGTCTGAATAAGCAATAGATTGACATCCGTGTTTGGAGACATCCGTAAACTGTTTTCAGAAGTTGAATCTGAACAAGCGATAGATTAACATCTGTGTTTGGAGAATCCGTAAACTGTTTTCAGGAATCTTGAAATTGAATAGGCAATAGATCAGCATCCGTGTTGGGAAGCGTCCGTAAACTGTTTTCAAAAGTTGAATCTGAACAAGCGATAGATTAACATCCGTGTTTGGAGAATCCGTAAACTGTTTTCAGAAGTCTGAGCTTATTAATCTTATCCTGAAAAGGGTAAAATATTAGCTGAAACACAAAGTTATGTTGCATGAAATGTATGATGTAATATGTGTATATCAATCTTTATGACATGAATGTAATGAATGCGTATGTAAGCTGACGAGCTGCCTTGCTGAGGATAGATGAATCCTGGATAGCTGGAGATAAAAGAATCTTGACCGCTGCCGGGGAAAGTGAATCCTTGACCGCTGCAGGGGAAAGCAAGAACCTTTTGATCGTTGATAAGGAGAAGTCCTGGGACCACTGTTGGGGATTCAGGAGTTTGGGTTGTATGCCAATCTACTGGGGATTCAAGGACGAGAGCTCATTCTGCTAACGATTAACTGTTATCTGGTCGACCTCTAGGCTTTCACAGAAACTTGTTGGGCTGCTATCCGGTCAGATCCGGGCTTCACGGCTTGTGTTAAAGATATACCACTATCTGGTCGAATCCAGGCTTCATAGTATTCTTGGCTGCTGTCTGGTCATAATCCAGGCTTCACAGAAACTTGTTGAGCTGATATCCGGTCAAATCCGGGCTTCACGGCTTGTGTTAAAGATATACCATTATCTGGTCGAATCCAGGCTTCGTAGTATTCTTGGCTGCTATCTGGTCGTAATCCAGACTTCACAAAAACTTGTTGAGCTGCTATCCGGTCAAATCCGGGCTTCATGGCTTGTGTTAAAGATATACCACTATCTGGTCGAATCCAGGCTTCGTAGTATTCTTGGTTGCTGTTTGGTCGTAATCCAGGCTCCACAGAAACTTGTATTGGTATCTGGTCGAAATCCAGGCTTCACAATAGCTTGTTGGGCACTAAACTATTATTCGGTCGAATCCGGGCTTCGTAGCTTGCTCTTAGGAGATACCACTATCTGGTCGTAATCCAGGCTTTGCGGTAGTCTGATACAGTTATCCGGTCGTAATCCGGGCTTCACAATATGCTGTGGAGATCAAGATAATATCCGGTCGATTCCGGGCTTCATAACTTGAATTTTGTGAGAATTTGATCTTTGACGACCGTAACTTCCAACAGGTGGTGAAGGAACTTTTGAACGACCGATGAATTTGAAATGTAATTTGCTTTGGAGAATAAATCCTTGACAAATGTTGGGGAAATAAACCCGTAACCGAAGCTGGGGATAGAAAACCCTTGGCGACTGAGGGTGAGAAACCCTTGCTGACTGCTGATTGCTTGGGGAGCAATATTTTTAGTTGTTGAGGGATCCTAGGACCACTGCTGGGGATTGAAAATCCTTGGTGATTTGTGGAATGAGAATTCTGATGATCTCTACTGGGGAGTTCAGAACCTGGGAGACTCATGTTGGAGGAGTGAGACTGAGAATCTTCAATCTGGTGGGAAGTGTCTCTGTGGGGAGAATGTTCACTGGTCTGGTTCCGCTGGGGATTGATAGTCGGAAGTTTTAGCTCCGCTGGGGATTAACAACTTTGACTTCACTGGGGATAGGATTTTTCAGATTTTTAGGGCTCCACTGGGGAACTGAAACTTAACCCTGAGGGGAATTAAGTTCTGGAAAGCTCTCTGGCTGGGGAAATCAGCTTTGAGGAAGCTTTTGTTCTGCTGAGGATCCTGAAGTTTAACTCTGTTTGGGGAATTAAGTTCTGGATTTTAACCTTGTTGAGGAATTTGGAGTTCAACTCCGCTGGGGATTCCTTCTGAAAGGGCATCAAGATATCTATCTGTACCTTTAACCTATCAGCAATCATCTTTTTTGATTTGTAAGAAAATGATTATGTTCAAATGCATATGCCTATTTAACAAAACATTGGACGTTTCTCAAATTAAACATAAGTGTAAGAAGCAAAAGGAAGACAAAGCAAATTTCTGTATTTGGAAAAGTGTTTGTATTAACTTTTTATGAGTATCTTTGTACAAAGGAGACAGACATCCTAGTAAGAGGGTGTTGTCGCGAAAATTTGAAAAAGTTTATACAAAAGAAAGATGGCTATGTGTAACAATTCTATGGGATTCCCATTCTGCTATAGCCTTCACAACTCTGAATGTCTGTCCATTCGCTACTTCATCCGCCGATGACTGGATTGATCAGAAGCTCGGAGCTTGTTGATGAAGAGATTGTTCTTTAAAATGATCCAACGAGACATAGTCATACGCTTTAATTCCCTAACTTTTGCCTGGATCTCCCTTTCGGGTTTTCATTCCACCGGGAAACCCTTTTTTGCCCAAGTCGCCCTTCCGGGTTTTCAATCCACCGGGAAACCCTTTTTTGCCCAAGTCGCCCTTCCGGGTTTTCAACTTGCCGGGTGTACAGATTTTTTTTTATCCCTAATTTTTGCCTGAACCGCCCTTTCGGGTATTCAATTCACCGGGATGCCCATTTTTGCCCAAGTCGCCCTTTCGGGTTTTCGACTTATCGGGTGATTTTATGCGTAGTATCTTTTGACTATGTCTGCGCTCGCAGGGTGTGGCAATTCGTCGCCGTCCATGGTGGTTAGAATCATTGCACCACCAGAAAATATGCTCTTGATCACAAATGGTCCTTCGTAGGTAGGAGTCCATTTGCCCCTGGGATCACTTTTTCGCAAGATGATCCGTTTGATTACGAGATCTCCGACTTGGTATACTTGACGTCTGAATTTCTTGTTGAAAGCCTTGATCATCCATTTTTGGTACGTCTGACCATGGCAAACAGCAGTGAGTCGCTTCTCGTCGATCAAATTGAGCTGATCAAGTCGGGTCTGAATCCAATCGTCTTCACTCAAACCAGCGTCCTTCATAATCCTTAAAGAAGGAATCTGAACTTCCATGGGTAGGACAACTTCCATGCCATATACCAAAGAAAATGGGGTTGCGCCTGTTGAGGTACGTGCCGTGGTACGGTATCCATGCAGAGCAAACGGTAACATCTCATGCCAGTCCTTGTAGGTGACTGTCATTTTCTGAATGATCTTCTTGATGTTTTTGTTCGCAGCTTCAACAACACCGTTCATCTTCGGCCGATAGGGAGATGAATTGTGATGATAAATCTTGAACTGTTCACACAACGCGGTGATCATAGTATTGTTCAGATTTGTACCGTTGTCTATGATGATCCTGTCGGGGACACCATACCGGCATATAAGGTTCTGCTTGATGAAGCGGGCAACCACATTTTTTGTAACAGAGGCGAAGGAAGCTGCTTCGACCCATTTGGTAAAATAGTCAATGGCGACCAGGATGAAGCGATGTCCATTGGACGCTGTGGGCTTGATCTCTCCAATCATGTCAATGCCCCACATTACGAATGGCCAAGGAGCTGTTAGAACATTGAGAGGAACAAGAGGAATATGAATCTTGTCAGCGTAGACTTGACATTTGTGGCAAGTACGGGAATGTTGATGGCAATCAGCTTCCATGGTAGACCAGTAATAGTCTGCCCTTAGAATCTTCTTAGCCATTGTATGTCCGCTCAGGTGGGTGCCAAATGTGCCGCTGTGTATCTCAGTCATGATTAACTCTGCTTCAGCTTTGTCCACACAACGAAGTAAAACACAATCATGGCTGCGTTTATAAAGAATGTCATTGCTTAGGAAGAACTTGGCCGCAAATCTCCTTAAGAACTTCTTGTCATTTATTGAAGCTCCTTCAGGGTATTCTCTAATCTGGAGATACCTTTTGATTTCATGGAACCAGGGTTGTTCCACTACTTCTTCGGTATTAATCTCATGACACTGTGCAGGTTCATCCATTCGCTCGATGGTGATTTGGGGAGCCTCGTTATCCCAGTCGAGTTTAAACATGGAGGACATGGTAGCCAGAGCATCTGCTAGCTGATTTTCTTCTCGCGGGAAATGCTCGAAGGTGATCTGCTCGAAATGAGGCAACAATGTTAGGAGATGTTCTTTGTATGGGATAAGATTAGGATGCTTGGTGTCCCACTCTCCTTTGATTTGACTGATAACCAAAGCCGAGTCCCCAAATACGATCAAAGATTTGATCCCTAAGTCTATAGCCGCCTTGAGACCAAAGATGCAAGCTTCATATTCGGCCATGTTGTTGGTGCAACTGAAACAAAGTCGGGCCGTGAAAGGTGTATGGAAACCTTCTGGGGAAATGAGTACCGCACCGATACCGTTTCCAAGTGCGTTTGAAGCACCATCAAAGTACAGGGTCCATCGGGATCCTTGTTCAGGTCCGTCATACGGTCCGTTACCTTCAGTGTTGTCCAATGTCATGATGTCCTCGTCTGGGAAGTCGAATCTCATGGATTGATAATATTCGATAGCTTGATGAGCTAGATGGTCAGCTAGTACACTCCCTTTTATAGCTTTTTGGGTAGTATACTGGATGTCGTACTCAGTCAGGATCATTTGCCATCTAGCAATTCTTCCAGATAAAGCAGGCTTTTCGAAGATATATTTGATAGGATCCATTTTGGAAATCAACAAAGTGGTATGAGTTAACATATACTGCCTTAGTCGGCGAGCAGCCCATACCAAAGCGCAGCAAGTTTTCTCGAGCAGTGAGTAGCGAGTCTCACAGTCGGTAAACTTTTTGCTAAGGTAATAAATGGCATGCTCTTTTCGACCAGACTCGTCATGTTGGCCCAGTACGCACCCCATTGAATTGTCCAAAACAGTCAGATACATGATCAGCGGTCTTCCTTCAACAGGTGGCATCAAAATAGGAGGTTCTAGCAAATACTCCTTGATTTTATCAAAAGCAGTTTGACAGTCATCGTTCCATTCGACTACCTGATCTTTCTTTAATAGTTTGAAGATTGGCTCACAGGTAGACGTCAGATGAGAGATGAACCTGGCGATATAGTTCAAGCGTCCCAAGAATCCTCTAACCTCCTTTTCAGTACGGGGGGCAGGCATTTCTTGTATAGCTTTCACTTTTGCTGGATCGACCTCGATGCCTTTGTTGCTGACAATAAAACCCAAAAGTTTACCAGACCTAACTCCAAAAGTGCACTTACTTGGATTCAGCCTGAGTTTGTACTCCTTCAACCTGGCAAACAGCTTTTGCAAATTTTCAAGGTGTTCCTCTTCCGTTTGCGATCGAGCTATCATGTCGTCTACGTAAACTTCGATCTCATGATGTATCATATCATGAAACAAACTACCATGGCACGTTGATAAGTTGCCCCTGCGTTCTGCAGTCTGAACGGCATCACCTTGTAGCAGAAGGTACCCCATTGTGTAACAAAGGTTGTTTTCTCCATGTCCTCAGGGGCCATTTTGATCTGGTTGTAGCCCGAGAATCCATCCATGAAAGAAAACACTTTATGCTGAGCCGTGTTGTCAATCAAAATGTCGATATGCGGTAGCGGAAAATCATCCTTAGGGCTAGCCCTGTTCAAATCCCGATAGTCCACACACATTCTGACCTTTCCGTCTTTTTTGGGAACGGGCACAATGTTAGCAACCCATTGCGGATAGGATGTAACAGCCAGAAAGCCAGCGTTGAATTGCTTTATTACTTCAGCTTTAATCTTCTCAGACATGTCGGGCCTCATTCGGCGGACTTTTTGCTTGATCGCTGGACAATCCTCTCTTGTAGGGAGACGGTGAACCACGATATCTGTGTCTAAACCCGGCATGTCTTCATAAGACCAGGCGAAGATTTCAACGTATTCATTCAACAACTGTATTAAGCGCTCCTTGACACTTGGTTCCAGATTGGCACCCACTTGTACTTCCTTCTGGTCTTCCTCTGTTCCTAAGTTGACAGTTTCCAACAACTCTTCATGAGGCAAGATGGCCCTCTCCTCTTGTTGTAGAAGTCTGGCTAGCTCTCCTGGTACTTCACAATCTTCGTCATCTTCGTATTCAGCCTGATTGACCAAATCTTCAGAGTTATTGAAGGATACAGCAGAATAGTCATCCATAGAATCCAGAGTGGATGGGTACCTGCATTTGTGAGTGTGTGTGTGTGTGTAAGGGATATCCATCCTTAAACAAACAAAAATGCAAAAGGAAAGAAAATGAACACATCAGTTTATAAATGAAAAACGTCCAATGATTCATTAAACATGGCATATGAATATGAAGAGAATCAAAACCCTTACAAATAGACCTACATGCCCCGGGCAAGGCATGAGGTGAAAAATAGTGTGCAGATTGTTTTAGTAATCATTACAGACCAACAAGAAATGTTCGAAAGATAAATTGCTGATTAATGAAAGTAATGGGGACGAAGTCTTTCGCCTCCCAGTTGTGCAGTCCCCCTTCGATGGTTGGGAAGATCCAGTCTGCAATGTTACCCTCTTCGTCTTCGTCTTCAAAAGCGTTGATTCCATGAGGAGAAATCTTGATGGGTGTCCTATCAATTTTTGAGCGGCACATAGCTTTTTTCCCCGCAGCGGTGAATCCCAACCCAAACTTGTCTGTCTTGTGGGGAAAATCAGGCAACTGACCCCATGTTGAGCTCTTCCCTTCCTTCATTGCA
The DNA here is from genome assembly GCA_948472305.1 of Vicia faba. NCBI lineage: Eukaryota > Viridiplantae > Streptophyta > Magnoliopsida > Fabales > Fabaceae > Vicia > Vicia faba. The sequence goes on from OX451738.1 coordinate 574,437,239, forward strand.
GCCTTTGCGTCTTTCAGAGATGCCATCCTGGCCGCCTGCTTGGGTACCTCAGCTACCGCTTTTGCTACTGCCACCTCGGGAGAGACTTTCTCAAAGTGCTGGAATGGTGTTTCAATGAATTCGCCGTCCACTTCCACATACCGAAAGGAGTTCAGGTGACTGATCATGTATTCCTCCTCACCGTGTACAATTATGATTTTTCCTTTGACATGGTATTTCAACATCTGATGCAGAGAGGAAGTGACTGCCCCAGCATTATGTATCCACGGTCTTCCTAGCAAGCAAGAGTATGATGGGCGGATGTCTATCACATAGAATGTTGAATGGAATACTTCAGTGCCTACCTTGATGGGGATGTCGACCTCCCCATGCACCATTCTTTTAGACCCGTCGAAGGCCCTTACAATGATATTACTTGGTTTCAGCTCCAAGCCTTCACAATCCAATCGATCGAGAGCCTTCTTAGGAAGCACGTTTAAAGAAGAACCAGTGTCGACCAAGACATGGACGAGAGTGGTTCCTTGGCATTCGACTGACACATGCAATGCATCATTGTGCTTTCTTCCCTTCGGAGTCAGGTCAGCATCAGAGAAACCCAGACCGTTGTCGGCGGTAAGGCTAGCTACACAATCCTGGAATTGATCGGCTGAGGTTTCCTAGGGCACATGGGCTGTCTTCAAAAACCTTATCAAGGCTTTGGCATGAGCCTCCGAACAAAGCAACAATGCTAACATGGAGATCTTCTAGGGGGTTTGCCCCAGTTGCTCTACCACGTCATAATCACTCTTGTTAATTATTTTCAGAATCTCCTCCATTTCTTTCTTAGAGGTTTCGGGGATGACCAATGGCTGAGCCCTCGTCCTGACGAGCTTATCTTGGATCCCTTTCCCCTTATAAGCAGAAGTAGGAGGGACAACCACAGGGGTGACGGCTTCTTCGATCAACGGAGTTCTTGCAGAAAGTTTTATCGGTGCAGGAGTAACTTTGGCAGTAGCTGAGGGTCCAAAGATTGCCTTTGGAGGGGCAATCTCTGGAGAGAAAATTCTCCCACTTCGGGTAATCTTACTCGTACCGGCAATGTTTCCAATGTCGGTAGTCTCTTCGTCAGAGCTCTCTTCAATTATCTCAATTTGTTTAACACCATGGTAGTAGATTTCTCCACCATAATTCCATGGTATTGATTTGTCAGATTTATAGGGGACAAGCCCAGACATGGTTATTTTCAGAGGAACAATCTTCGTAGCTGATGTAATCTTAACAGGATTTTTAGGGACCTTGGAAAGATTGGTGGAAATGGTGATTATTGAAACATCTTCGATAGGGGTTGGAGTAGCAGGAATCTTTTCGAAAAGAATTTGTTGACTGTCCATTAGGCCTTGGATGCCTATCTTCAGCAATGGACAGTCGATTGGTAGGGAGGAACAACAGTAACAATCTTCTTTACATCCTGGGAAAATCCCAGCCTTCAACAGATTTAACTTGATTGTCAATAGTGGAGTTACCAGATCATCCACAGCAGCAACATACAGATCTTCTTCAATAGCATGGACATTGCGACCATGCTTTGGCATCAGAGCGGATATTACATTTGGCTTCTCCGGGGCGTAAAACTCAACCTCTTTTGCATCTATCAAATCTTGAATTTTATTCTTAAGCGCCCAACAATCGTTGGTGTCATGTCCGGCGCTGTCAAAATGATAGGCACATTTAGCATTGGGATGATAGTGTGGTGAAGCGGTATTCACAATCTTTGGCGCTTCTCTAATATTGGTGAGATTCAACTTCAACAAATGGGGAAGAACTTGTGTAGGCGTCATATTGATGCGGGTGAACTGCCGTTGTGGCCGTTCTACCCGTTGCTGGTTAGGTCTAGACTGATTGGTATGAGGCTGATCATTTGACGAATTTTGAATCATCACGGCCCCTACAGTCGGCCGGTGCTCAGTTCTCCCCAATCCTTTTTGAGAATACACAACAGCTGCTTCCTTCTTCGCCGAGAATGGTTTCTTAACAGTTGCGGATGCAGAGGCATCCCTTTGAATCTTTCCGCTCTTAATACCAGCTTCCACCCGTTCGCCAGTCAGAATCAATTCAGTAAACCCTGCGGAAGAGCTCCTGATAAAATGGTTGAAGAACGGGCCAGATAGGGTCCCCAAGAACATATCAACTAGTTCCCTATCTGAAAGAGGTGGCTTCACTCTTCCGGCCAAGTCGCGCCATTTCTGGGCGTATTCTTTGAACCCCTCATTTGAGGCCATTCCCATACTTTGTAGCTGAGTACGGGTTGGCGCCAAGTCGGCGTTGTATTGATACTGGCGGTAAAAGGCAGCTGCCAAATCTTCCCAGTTATGCACTTCTGACCTCTCAAGCTGGTAAAACCAGTCTAGCTGTGTACCGGACAAGCTGTCCTGAAAGAAGTGTACCCAAAGATTTATGTCGGGTGTATGAGGTTGAATTATTCTGACATATGACCTCAAGTGCATCTTCGGGAAAGACAGCCCGTCATATTTTGCAAAAATTGGCGCCCTGAACTTTGGAGGGATCACAATCCCAGCAATCAACCCCAATTCTTCAAAATCTAACCCAGGAACCCTTTGTAGCTCCATAGCTGCTAGCATATCTTCCAGGTTTTTGTATTTGTCGTCCGCTGGCGGGTATTGCTGCTCTGAGTAGTCTTCATCTTCCTCAACCTCTTCCTCTTCAGCCTCAGACTCAGAAGGTAATACAACTCCTTTTCCCTTACCGGTCCCCTCATCAGATGTGGAGGGGAATTCAAGAACTCTCCTAGCTTCATTCTCAAATCTTCTTCCCAGTGTAGCTACCCCGACTCTTTTCTTCTTCTTCTTTCCTTTTTCTTGCTCTTTATTCCACAGTAGTGCTTTAAGATCCTCCTGACCCTTTGCCAAGGTCATAAGGAGCTGTTGAAACTGCGAGTTTTGTGCCTGCAGATCTTTGACCGTCTGTTCGAGATCCATCTTACTGAAATAAACAGCAGAAAGATAAGGAAACCTGGTGTGGAGACCTGCTTATGCATATGATGAATGATATGTTTATTCATGCAATGCATTCAAGGATTTAGAAATTCAAAGTTGTTGCAAACAAAAAGAACACACGTCATATTAATAAGAAGAAATTTCTCAGTACATAGATGCCCCATGGGCCAAATATTACAAAAACTTCTTAAGGTAAAAAGACGTTGCGCATCCTCTTTGGTGCGATGTAAGTGTTGAGCGTCTCCTCCTTGTGAAGGCGGCGGGTAAGCTCTAAAACCTTCTTCTCACTGGCGTAGAAGCTGGCTTCAAAAGTATCCCTTTCTTCCTTGAGTTGGATCCAACTCTTCTACATCTCCTCCCATGATGTTGGCATATCAGGATGTAGGATGGTGTATGGAACCTCTCCTTCCTTAACAGGCTCTCTGATCAAAGGGAGAATGTGAGGGTAAGACATCATAAGACTCTGGGCTCGGGTTCACACCCACTTGAGGTAAGGCTCAAGAGGGATGGAGTTCTTATGCCCTAGTGTCTTGCTATCTACCTTGTTAGGCATCCTCCAAGCTCTGATGAATCTTTGGCGAAGTCCTTGCGCATCGTTGTCGAAGTCAAAAACTAGGTCAGGAATCAGCATGTCATGAGGGCCATCCCTCCGTGCATATCCAAATTGTCTCAAAGCTAGACAAGTGTTGTAGGTAATGCCTCCTCTAATGACAAGTAACGGAACATTAGAAAACTCACCACAACGATCGATGATGATGACATTTTCTCTGGACCGAGAACACCAATGTACATCAGAATGTGTGAGGGTCATCAATCGTTGTGACCACCTTAAGCCCTGCTCATTCTTCAAAACAGATTGTGGAAGGTGAGAAATAAACCACCTTGCAAGGAGAGGAGTACAACACATGAGAACACCTCTCTTTCTCATTGTTCGTGTGTAAAATGAGTGGAGGATGTCCCCAAGTAATGTAGGTATGGGATTACTGGATAGGAAAATCTTGACAGCATTGACATCTATAAGTTGGTCAGGATTTGGGAACAAGACCAACCCATAAATGAGAAGTGCCACAATTTCTTCAAAGGCTTGTAGATCCAATGAATTCCAACACTCTTGTGCCTTCTCAAACAAGAATTTTGCCAAGAAGCCTTTGACACCACTTCTAGTTTCCCAATGCCCCTTGATGTCAGATGGTTGCAAGTGTAGCGCTTGAGCAACATCTTTAGGCTTTGGTTCTTTTTCCGTACCGTTGTAGGGTAGTTGATTAAGAATAGGAATTCTGAGGAGTTGAGAAAATTCCTCCAAAGTAGGCACCAATTGGTAGTCGGGGAATGTGAAACAGTGGTGAAGGGGGTCAAAGAACTGGAACAACACTTTCATCATGTCTTCTTCAATGCTGGTGTTGACTAGGCTGAGCAGTCTACCATGTCTTTCACTGAAGAGAGAGCTTTCTGGAATTCTGGATGTGAGCTCCTTGAGTTGAGGAGGGATTCTCACAAGGTTGACTTGGATAGTTTTCCTGCGAAGAATTTCCATGACCTACAAAACAAGAACAAAGATGAAGATCCAAACCCTTGAAATGGTTAGTGGATGCATATGATGCTTTATGATGTTTATGATGTATGCACAAACACATGTACAAGAAATTCACACAAAACCCTAGTTTCAGGCTTGCATGAGGTTTCATAGGTAAGTACCCTCTTGAGTGTAGTTGGCTTAAAAACCTGTCCTATAAATAGTAACCGGGTTCTAAGGAGCTCAATATCATTGGATTGTTTTCCATGTTCATTGTTTTGGTTTAGCCACTTAACTAGCGACCAAAATATTCCAAGAAAACAACCCTCAATGAGTGTAGTATCGAGTATCTACCAACTTCGGACTTCACCAAAGCCGGTCATCTCACTACCCCTAATAAAAGGCCAAGATGGTCAAGTAAGGTTCTAGGTCATTAGTGCTTAGTGACATCACTCAACGGCCCCGTACTCTCCTTGATTGAACTCAAGGGTTACCGGTACTCACAAATATGTCGCACTAATATAGCTATTGCTTCAACCATGTCGATATACCCCGCACAGTTTCCACAACGTATTGCTATCTATGAATGTTTCCCAAATCCGGGTGTAGGATTTCAAGCCCAAACAAGAGAACCACAAAGGTAAAGCAATCAAAGCAAACAATTAATCATGCAAAAGGGTGACCTAAAACCCTAAGGTAACCCCACTTTTAGGTTTTTCCCCAGCAGAGTCTCCAGTTCTGTGATACGGTGGGAGAACTGACTTGAGGTTTGCGTTTGTTTTCGCACTTGTTCGGTTTAGCAAGAGTCGCCACTGACTTTTTATTTTATCCTAAAGGAAAGGTTAAAAAAGCACAGGAAAAACCTTTGAGATGTTTTCGTGGGTTCGGGGGGTAGATTATAGAAAGGGAAGGTATTAGCATCCTTTCTATCCATGGTTATCCATGGGCTCTTAGTTACTTGTTTTAGATCACTTGCCTTGATTTTCAATTGCTTGAAATGGTGTTTGTGTGTGTGGTTTTGAAAATGTTTTGAAAAAGATGCCTTGTCTAGGCAACCGTTATAACAATTCTTTACTCGAATGTTTTACAAAGGTGTTTGTCTTTTTGAAAAGATGTTTCAATGTTTTTTGAAAGTTTGTTTTGAAAGTTGTGTTGTGGAGTGTGTTTTGAAAGTAGGCAAGCGTGTTTTGCAAGTTTGATCAAGTAACTAAGATTTGTCTACCTCTAATTTTACTCAAAGATCTTTCTTATGTTTTAACCCTTTTAACAGTGTTGTTTCACCGTTGTATTTGGTGAACAACCTTGTGTTAGGATGTTAACGAGACGGGCGCGGGTCATCGTTTAGACCATGGATGCAATAGTGTCAAGTATTTTGGCAATTTGCTTTAAGGGACTATGATCATTTTGTTTAGGCAACTTCGAAAGCGTAATCGAGGGACTATGATCATTTGATTTGTTTTTGTTTTGCCAAAGTACTTGACATGCAAACATGGCCCATTTTTGAAGGCAACAAGCGGGATTACCCTAGGGGTGCAAGTGTGAATTGTGTATTGTTTTTTCATGCATTTATCTTTGTGTTTAGGTCAAACTATTCGTCGGTTTTATTTACATACAAACCCTAGGTCTATCATGGCATAATTTGAAAGCTTTTAAATGCGGAAATTTAAAGCCCTAAATTATTACAACAGGATTACGGGGATAGGGATACAAATATTTACAAATGGGGGATGAGCCTTGTCGAAATATTAGTGTCCAAATATATTTACAACCAAATCGAATCGCATTCTCAATGTAAAATATAGCAAAGTATAAGAATCAAAGAGAAATAAAAGTATGTAAAATGCACATGATTATTTACAAGTGATGCAAAAAATTAACCTAATGTATTTATTAAGTATTTATATATTTTTATGTTTTTGTTAATCATGTATAAACAAAAAGGGGTTGAAAGAGAATTTTAACTAAAAAAGATCCATTGTTTTTATTAATGTTTTTTAGAAATTTATAAAAAGATTTAGTAAACAAAAAAGTGTTAAGACAACAATCTATTAACCTAATGAGTCTAGTATTTATATATTTTAGTTAATGTTTTATATACAAAAAATTATTTAACTCAAAATTCTATTCTTATGTATTTTTAATTGTACTAACTAAAATAAAAAAGTATTTGAGAAAATTTTACAAAAAAAAGTTAATGTATTTTCTTTCTTAACAAAATAAATCATGTTATTCAAAAGGAAAATAAACAAAACAAGTATTAGTTTATAAAAAGAGAGAAAAAAGGGGGTTAAATGGGCTCTAGGGGAATGTAAGGCCCAAAGTGTAAAACAAAAGTGGGTTAAAACAAAAACAAGGGGGGGGGGGGGGGGGTGTGCGCCTGGAGTTTATGGGCTTATGCAGGTAATGGGGTAGAGGCCCAATGGCACGTTTGACACATTTTTCTTAGGGTTTTAATTTTGTTGTTTCAGAATAAGGGTTCATAGTTTTGAGCGGCGCCGTTTCTATCATCGTCTTCTTCACCTCTTTTCCTTGCTCGAACCATGGATTCTGACTTCCTATCTTCGCCTCAGCTACCAAACACCACCATCCATCTTCCCTCTCTCCATGTTTGTTCAAGCGGCGACAGAAAAAGGTAACGATCTCTTTTTATGTTTTCGTCTTCGTATTTTAGGGCTTTTGGATTCCTGTCTCTTACATGTTATTGACTTCTTCTGTGTTATTTACTTGTTTTATGATATGAGATTGCATAAAAAGGAAGGAGGGAATAATACCTTGGGGCTTGGCTTTGGGAGAGTAGACGGAGGATGGACGGGAGGCGTCTTAGGCGGCCGGAGGCGAGGGAGTATGATGTTGTGCTAGCTTTATGGCCTTCCCTGGTATTTGTATCTTGTTCTTGTTAGGTTTTGTGATGAACGTCTGAAAACCCTAGCTTAAGTGCTTCTTTTCCTCTTCTAAATGCTTGCCTCTGATTGCTTGCTCGCTTCTGAATCCGAGATTGTTTTGATTTTGTATGTTGCTTTTGATGATGATGTTTTGAATCTGAGTTGCCTTTGATATCTCTGGCTTTGGCTTTGATTCTGAGTTGGATATACTAACCCTATGATGAATATATTCTGAGGGTTTTTGTTGGTGTTTTGATTTTGATGTTGGTTTGGGTATTTGGATGTGTTGATGTTGTACAGTTTGTTGGGGTTTCTGGTTTTGACAGGCTTGTGTTTTAGCTTGAAGCAGGTTTTTTGATGAAGGTTTGTTTCAGTTGGTATGGCTTGAAACAGGTTTGAAGTTTATAATTCAGGCTTGTGAGGCAAGCTTTGTGTTATTGTTTAGGCAAGCATTAGGCTTGAAGTAGTTTGGACAGGTTTTCTGGATTTTGGCTTGTTTGTGTTATGCAGGCCTGAGACAGTTTGGAATTTTTGTTTGAGGTTATATCTGTTCAGGCTTGAAGCAAGCTGTTTGTTTTTAACAAGTTTTTGAGTTTGTTGTCTTTGCTTTTGGCTTCTCTTTCTGGTATATGCAGGCAGCTCCCTTTGATACAGGCTTCAAGGCTTGTTTTTGAAGTAATCTTTGGTTTGAATGCCAATGCTTGAGCAGGTTGCAAGGCTTGAGGTTTACAGTTTTTTGTGATATCTTCTGCTGCATGTATTCTGCCCCCCCTCTGACAGTATTTTGATTTTGTTATATTTATCTTTAGGCCTGCCTGGAAAACTGTAAGCCTGCTAGTTTTCTCTTTTTCTCTCTCCACAGAAAGCACACCTTTGCTTAGAATATCTCTTTTTTCTAAAAAGACTTTGGCCTGGAAAATGATGGATAAAAATGTATTCTTTCATAAGCTTGCTTGCATTTGCCTTTCTTCTGCATACTTCCAAATTTTCTGCCTTGCTTTTGTGCTTGTTGACCGCTTTTGACAATTTTGCTTAGTTGACATTGTTTTGTTGACAGCTTTATATTTGTGACTCAGTTTGCCTCTTTGATAATTTGGTTTGGTGTATGCAGTTTGCAATTTGCAGTTTGTTTGAATTTGTTGACACTTTGCAATTTTGAATTTATGCAGCTTTATGCATTTTGCAAAATAATTCATATGCTTGTAAAACATTGCTTTCCTCTTTGTGAACCAAGAAGAAACATCTTCTTGCGATTTGCAGAGAGGACGAATAAACTGATTCCGGCCAAAATCTTTAATGATGAGTTTTTATGATTAACTGTCTAAAAATGCTTCTTCTTTTAATTTATCTGTGTTGACTTCTTTCTCTTCTTGTCTTTTGCAGATAAAAAAATCAGTTGAGCAACGGTGAGCAGCAGTAGAAGATGAAGATTTAGGATAGATTTATTTTTCAATTATTTGTAATAAAACATCATTGTATATATTGTAAATAAATTTACAATATCCCAATTGTAACAATAATTAAAAATAAATAAAAACCTTTTTTTGTCAGATAATTCTTTTAATTCTTCTGCATTTATCTATTTAATTACTTAAATTTCTTGAATTATAATAATTGGAAATTATCCAATAATTCTAACTTAGAAATTATAAATAATCAATAAACGTCCGGAGTTCCGAATAACCAAAAACATTGTACAGTTAATCTCTTTTAATCCACTGTCTATTTATTTATTTAAGTTTCTTGAATTAAAATAACTGGAAGTAAATCCCAATTATTCTAACTTAGATAAAATAAATAATTAGTAATCACCGTAGTCTTGCAACTGCGCATTAATCAACAGTGCACCCGACATTTCAATCAATCATTGCACAGTTAACCAAAAAAACGTCCATATGCCTTTCCTTTTACTGATTAGACCAATACTTCAAACTCTCAATCAGCAGCCTCAGCCCATGTCCCAGATGTTTAGACCTTGAGAAACAAATAGAAATTTTGAGCAAACGTCAAAGCAGTGTAACAGCCAATTAAGACACTGTGGATTCAAATTCTTCTGAAAATGTGCGTGCAAACCCTAATTCTTGATTTACCGTCAAAGAAGCGCATGCCTGATCAAACCCTGAGCCAAACTCAACCAAATTAATAAAAACCCTGATAATCTATTTGACTTGATTCAAAAGTCAATGAAAACCCTAATTTTGTCTGACTGATGAGAAAAGTATGTTTGACTGATTCTTAAGCCAATCTGAAAAACCAGGAAAAGCCCGAAGCTGTGATTTCTTGTGGAAAATAGAGGGCAAATTTTGGGGTACAACAGTACCCTCTACAAGTATGTCGACAGCTTCTTCCCTGCCCGGTGGGTCACGAGGGAGGGGGAAGACATTCTTGACGAGGAAGGTTACCCGACATTCGAGGCCCATCCTATTGATACCAAGGCGCTTGTCGAGTGCCAATCCTACGGGAAGGCCGTAGATCTATTAGGTTGCTTTTTGTCTTATAGTTTTGTTCTAGTTTTTTTGTTTATTACTTGCTCGTAACTAACCCGAGTTTTCTTCTTTGCAGGTGATATGGCTGAACGAAGGGAGAGGATTTTAAAACTGTCTTAGGACAAGAGAGTAAACAGAAGGTTGGTGCGAGCTCCACAAGCCACAAGGACGGGCCCGCCGACCAGTTCAGGCGATGCTTTTAGCGGGTCCCCGGGCTCCCCTGACGTCGAGCAGCCCACTGAGTTGACAACGAGAAAGAGAAGCCGGGCAGATAACCAGTCGGAAGTTGGCGACGAGTCTGTCGTGGTGAGGTCCTTCGGCTTGCCCCCCTGTTTTAAAGAGGAAGGTTTCTTCGAGGGGTTTCCCTTGACAGTGAGCACCGAGGAGGCTGAGACCATCAGGCGGCTCAACAAAGAGAGTCGGAGAAAACACCTGGCCTCCAGTATGGTCGAATTGGTTAAGATGGCCGAGATGGCCGTTGTCCTTGCTGAGGAGGGTTCGTACTCCTCTGATCGTGTCAGGGAATTGGAGTCGGAGAAAGCTGCCCTTGCTGCTGACTCTCGTAAGTTGAAAGCTGCTCTGGAGCGATCTGAGGAGATGTTCCGCGAACAAGCCGAGCTGCTGGCCGTGGAGAAAGAAAACTCGGGGAATGTTGCTGAGGAGAGGGACTGTTTTCGACTGGACCGGGAACGCTTGGAGGCCGACAATGAGCGTCTGTCTAAGGAAGTCGAGGAGCTGAAATCTGCCATGCTTCCTGGTGAAGATGAGTCGGAGGACACATCCCCCTTGCGGAACCGTTCGGATCTGGTCGCACGCATCCATCTCCTCGAAACAGACTGTGTTGGTGCCTTAGCGGATGGTTTTGAGGCTGCGGTTAGCCAGCTCTCCTTATTGAATCCGGGCATGAATACCGAGGGAGTGGGTTTCATGTCTCAGATCATTGACGGCCAGGTCGTGCCTCCTCCTGAGTCTCCTGCTGTGGATGCTGGTAGTGAAGGAAAATTGCGATCAGAAAAGCGCAGCGGAATTTAAAATTTTCCTTTAGTGATCCTTACGAATGAACATGGTCAGTGATAGAAATATTTACCTCTTGTGGCGATTCAGACCTTTTATGTTGTGATCACGAGCGTTGATGAAGAACAACGCCTCTACTCAGTCCACACGAACAGATCGCTTCCGGTCACAGTGCTAGTTGATCACGAACGGAAACCTTGAGTGAGAGAGAGAGAATCAAAAACGAAATTGCATCAAGTGAAATTGCTTCATCACAAGGGATCTATTTATAGAATCACTCGTGTGGGCTACAAGCTAAAAGCCCAATTAAGGCTATAAGCTAAAAGCCCAATTAAGCTTATGGACATCATACCTTATGATGTACCATATATCACTTATCCACGTGGTACCTTACCACTTTCCGTATTACACTTAAGTGCACCGTACCTTACGGTGTTCCTTATTTATTCTATCTCTCATCAACCTGTCCTTATGTGTGTGACCCTGTAGGTTTTCGCGATGTTGGCAATTATATTAAATCACACATTTAATATAATAAATAGTGAGCGGTATCTAGCAACACATCACTGTTACCCAAGTCACGAAAATGTCATGTGATCTGACCAAACCTTTTCCGTGATGATATTTGTGTTGTACAATTACCCTTTTGCCCTCATGTCTATATTGAACACAAGGCATACACTGTGTCACCCTTGTCCAGTTCAATATTGGGCCCTTAGACATTTATCCTGTTATGCAGGATGAGCAAATTCCATCTAGGTCACTCATGTACCTTAGTGTTATACCCCAAAATTTGCCCTCCCATATTCTTCAAGAAATTGCCAAGCCAAGTCACAAAATTCCCCAAGGGTTGTGCAGTGCAAGGGCCTCCTAAACAGTCAAAATTAGGGTTTTGAGTCTGATCAAGAAAATGGAGTGTTCAAAGGCCCAATCAAGTCTCATATGCTTACAAACATGGGCAAGCATCCTCATGTCAAGTTTCAAGGCATTCAGCTCAAGATTGCACAGTCAAAACCCTAAATTGCACTACAGTCAACTGTAGGGGCAAAATGGTCATTTGGCAGTCAAAAGTTCAAATTTTTGGTCAACATATCATTTTGAAGCCACAAACATCATTTTATCAATGCTTGATCATGATTCTCAAAATTTGGCTCAGAAATCATCAAAGATGCAAAAGTTGCTATATTTGGACAGCTGAAAAAGTCAACTGAAATTGACCAGAGCATAACTTTCACATGGATTATCAGAAAAATTCCATCCAAAGCTCATTTTGAAGAGAAAGACATTTCCTACAACTCATCTTCATACTTCAAGTCCAAGAAATGCTCTCACAAAAAGTTATCAATTTCAACATTATAGGTCATTTTCAAAAGTCAACAAAAAGGGACTTTAAGTCAAAGGCCATAACTTGAGATTGGTAAATCAAAATGACATGGGACCAAAGGCATTGGTTAAAGGACTCAAAGACCTTTCCAAAATGTCCAAGAACATGTGAAAAGCTTAAAAATTGAGTAAGTTATGCCTTGTAGAAGTTGGGAAATTTTTGTGAAATGGCAAAAGTCAACTATCTTTGAAAATCCAATTTTTGACAAAAGGGCCCCATTTTTTCCACCTGGTTCATCCTTGTCATGCCACACACGTGTCCCATGGTTAATTTCAAGACCAAATATTGATTTTTTTTATTTTATTTAATTTTTGATGATTTAATTCATTTTAATTCTTTGAAAATTCAAATAAAATTTAAAAACCAATGGAATAGTGTCATATGAACTTGGACAATTTCTATGTATCATGAACCAACTCAAGAAATCAGGCTAGGGTTCATTTGCACACTAGGTCTAGGTTTTGGCTAAAAAGGAGGAAAAATGGTTAAGAGTAAAAACCCTAAGACCAATTCTCTCACAAGCATGAATTAAGGCAAAAGAGCAAGCCAATTCCATTCCATGATCATCACTGAGTCAAACCCTAGGCCTAACACATCATAAGAGGCGCCCAAACAAGCATTGGCATATTGAAAATTTCTCCTTAAAACACAAATCTGAAATCAGTGCTAGAGAAGCTTTCAAGCCTTAATTCTTTTCCCATTAGCATCTTGGACAATCACTGAACGCATCCCAACTCAAAACATCTTTCAAAAAAACCCAGGAATTGGTAGGGAGACCTCAAGCCGTGTCACATAATTTTTGAGATTGCATATCACAATTCACGCGTCCTCTTGCATTTTCATTGATGAATTCTTATTCCTTACAAAGTTTCTAAGCTGTTCATTGTATTTAATTGCATTTTCATAAGCCATACACGAATCCACCATGTTTGGTTTTTAGGGTTTCCAGCTTTTTGAATTGGGGCTTTTACAACGAAGCAAAATTAGGATTCCAAACTGTGACCATTGGATTAAGCAGGTTGAGACGAAGAATAAACACTACTCGCGCCCAATTTATTGGTCTTATAATGCTAATCGCTATTTTCCTAAAGGTGACTTTAACCCACGCGTGAAAACTGTGGCCATAGGGTTTTGTTTCAGGGTACACGAGGAAGAAGAAGTCGTGGCAGCCAATGATACGTGCGTTTGAAATTTCGCGCGTCCCCTCCACTATGCGTTGGTTTTAATTTTTGTTATTTATTAACCATTATATGTTAATTGAAACGCAAGTGCTTCAGTGGTACAGCTGTTACGCTTGCATTGTCTAAGACCTGGGTTCGAGTCCCAGGTCTGAATAATTCTCATATTATTTTTCAACTTGAGTTCACATGCAGCGCTAACATTGATGCCTACCATACACTTCACAATCAGCTCATCCACGTGTTCCAGGAGGTCTATCAAAGGGTTCAGAATAAAGGCATATGGTGGATGCCAGTCAACATGCCATACCTGATCAAAAAAGTCAATGGACTTCAAGCAAATGGGCCAGGCTTTTCAAATCTGCATCTCACAATTCAGGGGCTACACCCCACCTGGTTTGGCAAATTTATTTAGTTTTCTTATATTCTTCATTTATTTTAATTGTTATGTTATTTTAATTATTTGTTTTATTTAATTTTTAATCAAAATGTAAAAACATCATAAAACCAAAAAAGGTCAAAAAATTAATAATTATTTTATTTTCAATATTTTTTTTGTATAAATAATAACATGTAAATATTTAGTTTTAATTAGGTTTTCAATTTTAATCCTTTTTAATAAAAATCCAAAAAATAGAATTTTAGGTTTAATAACCTTTTATTTTCTTTTTTTAATTTTCCCTTTTTCAGAATAATAATATTATTTATTTATTTTCATAAACTAAAAATTATACATAAATTAATTTAGAATTAAATTAGGTTAGAAATTAAATCTTTTGCATAATAAACTTAAAAAAACATTAGAACTAGGGTTTAGCATTTTAATTTTAATTAATTTTTCTTTTAAATCTAAAAAACACAAAATACCATTTTTCATTTAATTTTAATTTTAGATAACTTAATTATTTTAATTCCTTTAAAGGGTTCAACGCCCTCGCATTTGATTATTTTCTTTTTCGCGCGTTTCATTTATTTCTTTTGTGAATATAATGTACTTGTACCAAAGCCATGTAATAACTATTAGACATTTCTTTTCTGCAATTTATTTTAAAACGGGTCTGGATTAATTTGGCGTTGTAGACCCTCGCCCTTTGTAATAGCGTAGGACTTTTATCTTTTCCGCACTTTAAATTCCCGCACTTTTAACTGTTAATAAATATGCATGAAAGAATGTATGCCCAAAAATAAAATCAAATCGTTAGATCACCAATGCATGACAAGACAAACAATAAACTGAAAATGACACACAATTCGCACACACCACCCCTAGGGTACGCCTCACTGTTGCCTTTCGAAAGGTGATCATCGAGTAGAGGATATTTTAGTAAGTCCTTATGTCCATGACATGATCCAGTTGCCTCGAAACGGTTGCCTCGGAAAATAAAGGATCAATGGCATAAGGGTAGCTTCTAAGGTGTCCTACTATTGCTCTGGTGATCACCACGTCCCTAAAACTCGAATTGACCCGAACACCTCCAATAGTGGTGCTACCTACCTCTCAATGGTGGGATGGCACTACTTTAAAGGACATTTACACAGACGAATTCCTTAGGGTAGGTAGACGACTCATGGATACTTGCTCTCTTCAAAAACAAATCAAAATACTTTTCACACCAACACTTTTCAAAAGCTTTCAAAGCAAATTTTTCAAACACTCTGACGTACGAGTCGAACTGAAATTTTTCAAAGAAACTTTTTAAACCCACATTGAAAAGCAAACAAACAATTTTGAAAACACATTGAGCAAGTATCTAAGAGCCCATGGATAACCATGGATAGAAAGGGTGCTAACACCTTCCCTTTCTATAACCTACCTCCCGAACCGAGAGCAATCTCTTTAAAGGAATTTTTCTGTGCTTTTGTCCTTTCCATTTGGAGAAAATAAAAGACGGTGGCGACTCTTGCTTCCGCGACATTTCGCGAACCAGCGTTAAACAATCAGTTCCAGATCCACCGATCACAGAACTGGCGACTCTGCTGGGGACTAACTTAAAGTGAGGTGTACCTTAGGACTAAGATCATTGTGTTTTCAATTGCTTTCCTTGTATGCTTTAAAATTGTGGGTTGCTTGGGAGTTCTATAGATCCTAACCCGGATCTGGGGGATACCTTTTTAGAAAGTAGCAACAAGGCTGTGAGGGAACTGTGCGGGGTATACCGACATGGTTGAAACAGTCTGCTACGTTGATGTGGCACTTTGGTGTGTACCGGTAACCCTTGAGTCAGTCAAGGAGAGTACGGGGCCTCCATATGGTGTCATGAAGCATCAACAGACCTTAGGAACTTTAATTGAACCATCTTGGCCCCTTTAGGGTAGTGAGATAACTGACTTTGGTGCAGTCCGAGGTTGGTTGATACTCGATACTACACTCAATTGAGGGTTGCTTTCCTGGAATATTTCGGTCGCCAGTTCAGTGGCTAAATCGAAACGATGAACAATGAAAGCAATCCCGTGATATTGGGAACCTTAGAACCCGGTTACTTTGATAAGACAGGTTGAACCCACCAACTTCAAGAGGGTACTACCTAGACTCCATGCTGGCCTAAACTTTAAGGGCTTCTCTTGTGTGACTTGTGTGCCTTCCTACTTGAACTACTTGCATGCTTATTACCTGACATTTGTCTCTTGCAGGTTGTGTTTGCAGTCCTTAATTAGGACTCATAACAGGGTATCCTAAGTTTCTTGCAGGTTTTTGCAGTCCTTAATTTGGACTCATAACAGGGTTACTCACATTACCCCATGCATATCATGACATCATACCATTGCATACATCCTAACCCATTTCAAGGATCTCAAGGGCTTGTGATGCAGGTCATATAAATCAAACATCTAGCAAGGGGCAAAGAGGATTTATTTTCCTCTAGCCAATGTTGCCAGGGGCTATGATCCACTTGATATGGTGAGCCTTTGACTCTTGAAGAAGAGTTCTTAATAACATGGGTGTCCTCCAATCAAGCTCTAAATTCCAATGCTAACAAATTTTCTGGTTTACCCCGCGAGATCCTTGAAAACATTGCATGCATATCATACTCATCCTTACATAACAGGCATCTTTGTTGCAGGTCACTCACCTTTCCCGCTGTTTATTTCAGCAATGGTTTCACAACAAGACAACCAGGACCTTCTTGCTCAAGAGACTCGGTTCGGGGAAATCCTCCTGAATCTATCCAAGGGGCAGGAAGAGCTAAGGACACTTATCATGGAGACTTTTGTCAGGAACAGTGCTGAGGACGAACGGCTGGAACGCCTGCAAGCTGAGATAGATGCAATGAAAGCCCAGATGCTGGGGCAGATGACTGCCATTCAGGGTTTAACTCAAAGACAAGATGAGCTCGGGGTTCTCATCAACAAACTGCTTCAGGGTAACCAACTGGGGCAAACATCTAAGGGTAAAAAGCCAATCATCGTTCCACCACCTTTGAGACAAAGAGGCAAGGAGAAAGCTCCTCATATGGCTCCAGTATCACCAATTCAGCAGCAACTTCACCAACTTCAGACAGACAAGCCCAGGAGGCAGTTCACCCCGCTCAATATGTCGCCGTTTCAAGCTTTACAACGCCTGTTGAGATTGAACCTGATCACATTAAGGGATCATCCCCAGAACCCCAACACAGCACATCCTGCTTATGATCCCAATAAAAGGTGTGCCTACCACTCTGCCTGTCCAGGACATAATGCAAACGAGTGTTGGGCTTTGAAAAACAAGATCCAGGACCTGATTGATGAAGGAGCACTGGAATTCACACAAGATGGTCAGGCTGAATTTTTCTACCATCCCTCCAAGGCTCACCATTTGAAGTGACAAGCCCTGAGACTAGAAATTTTTGTTCATTCGAATTTTCAAATTGTAATTTTCTTTTGATTGTTCAAACATTTACTCATTGTTAAAACATTGTTATTTCATTAATGCATCGCTTATGTCTATTTTGAATCAATATATTCGTATTCACTATACGCAAATTATTTTCATATTTGTTCTGATGTCAACTCTTTCAATCAATAATTCTAAGCCTCTTGAGGGAGGATGACGAAAATGATACCATAATCTACAGTATGCTTTTGAACAGACCCCGCTGATGAGGTACAGGCATTGTTTCAATTCCTAAACACTGGAGTAATAAGGAAGATAATCCCTCGTCAACCCCTTTGAGCCAAAGAAGTAGGAGTTTTTCTTTTCGAAAATTAAAACCCTTTATCATAACCTGGGGCAGGGTAGTCTCTCAGTTGATCCAAGTACATAACGAATGGCACCAAAGAGGTCCTTACAAAATGAAGAAAGACAGTGATAGTTCCGAATAATCAATAAAGAAAGGCAGTCATTATCTTTCAAAATAAAATAAAAAAACCATTAAGTCAAAACCTATGAAGGAGACTTACGAAACTGGGGCATCCCGCTGACTGTAATCACAAAAGAAACAGTTCAGGCAAAAAATAGGGATCACAAAATCAAAAAAGGAGGTCACACAAACCCTCGACAAAAAAGGAATGACTGCCTATTCAGAATAAATCATCAATATCCGAACCATCACTAGAAAATTAGAGCAAAGACTCAAACAAGGTCTAATGTATGATCAACTGAGTTTAGGTTTGGAGAACATCACGAAGAGAGGGTGGGTACAAATAAAATTTGAACCTTTATACTTTGTTTCTTAAACCGTGAACCAAGCCACGTTACAACCCTTAAAAGTCCTAGCTGAAGCATGGGTTAGTTCGAAAGCATACTGTTACGAAAGGTGTCCTGACTCCTGAAGGCCTACGGTAAATACGGAGTTGACATTATGTTTTACAAACATTCATTTGTTTTATGAAAAAAGAATGCATTTTCAAAATCTTTGAGACAGACATAAGCCTTGCATTTTTAACATAACTTTGTTTGCATATGACTTTTTGTTTGAACAGCATAGAAATTCGCATGACGGAAGTCTAATGAACAAGAGTATCTCCAATCAAGGGACACGGCATGATCATGGTCTATCATCTGGGGCAGTTGAGTCAAGATCCATTATATCTCTCAAAAGGCCAAAAAGCCTGGGGCAAATCTCCGTCTAAGTCACCTGGGGCATTGGACGATCAAACGAAGATTTTCTGGTGGCATGACAAAACAATTCTAACAGGGGCAATTCCCTACATCCTGAGGACACGGACATAGTCGAAAAAATACGGCGCATAATCAAAGACCCACTAGGTTGACATACCTAGGCAAAAATAAGGGCTTCCCGGCGAACTAAAAAGGGTTCGGGCAAAATGAAGGGATGAAACGAAAAACATGCACACCCGGCAAGTCGAAAACCTGAAAAGGCGGCTGGGGGCAAAAAATAGGTATCCCGGTGGACTGAAAGGGCGGTCCAGGCAAAAGTTAGGGATCGAAGCGTATGACTATGTTCCGGTATCTCGTCACTTGCCTACCCGAAGATTTGTCGATCACCCGCACAGGTATCCTCTTCCCTCACCTCCGAAGCAGGGGCAATAATGAGCTATCCAGGCGATCCAATTGCTCTGTCAACCAAATTACAAAGGACAGATCAACATAAAAATGATTACCATCTACCTTTACAAATTCCAGATCGTGGGCTAACGTCCGAGACCAAACAGGACAATTATCCACTTAATCAAAATCATACAACCCAACACCGGTTTCTGCTCAACCTTCAGACAAAGTCATACACAGACTCCTCCTCCATAAGATGACCTAACCCCGGTTCATCAAGAAGTTTTACACGAACTTATCCAGGTAACCTTACCCCGGTTCCTCCGGAAGTTTTTACACAAACTTATCCAAGTAACCTAACCCCGGTTCCTCTAGAAATCTTACATGGATTTATCTCAAGATAACCTCACCCCGGTTCATCAAGAAGTTTTACATGAACTTACCTCACCAAGCAACCCTACATCGGTTCCCTCTCTTCAAGATGCAGTTTTACATGGACTCGTCACCCAGAAACCTTACACAGGTTCTCCCTTTCCAAAAAAAACGAAGTTTTACACGAACTCATCATCAAAGTAACCCTACCCAGGTTCCTTCTCCATTTCAGATACAGTTTTGCACAAACTCATCAGCATGCAACCCTACATAGGTTCCCCCTTTCAACTTATAAAATTACATTCCAAAACTCCCCAGAAGAGTCCAATCCAGTTTCCCCAGGAAAATTGGAATTCATCTCTCCAAGCAGTAAGCTTATCCCCAGTAGATTCTGGAAGCTTATCCCCTCGCAGAGCACGAACGCGTCGTCCGGCTTTATTCAAAGAGTTATTTCCTTAACAGGATATAACTGGGTTATCCTCATCCAAAAGCCACGGAAAGGTCGTCGTCAACGTAGTTCCTTCCTATCCCCAGCGAAGTCCATCAATACTTCCAATACAACAACGGTATCCCCAACAGAGTTACTATCAACATTCAGCAAGGCATCACTCTTCCCACAGAGTATTGCTTCCCAGCATGATCGCTAGAGTATCTTTTCTCCCCGCAGAATCTTCCATTCGCCAAGTTTATCCCGCAACGGAGTCATCGTCTCCTACCGGTATCCTTGCAACTACTATCATCCCCAGCGGAAGCAAAATCTATTCTTCGACATCAGCCCAGGATACGATTTCCCGGCACCCGTCAAGGATTTACTGTCCTGGACGAAAACATACATAAAACATCACATACGTCATTATAGCATGCATAGCACACTGCATCATACAAATCTCATTTATGTTGAGAACATCATTGCTTGATCCATATCATGCATTGCATATGACTGACTTTCACCTTTCAGGAAAGATCCAGTTAAGTTCTCAAGCTACATTTCAAGACCTAGACCGGTTCAGTTAAATCGTCCCCAGATTTTCCTGATTGCTTATCCAGTCAAAGGCCTTCTCTGGTTCAGTTAAATCGTCCCAAGATTTTCCTGATTGCCTATCCAGTTGAAGACATTTCAAGACCTAGACCGGTTCAGTTAAATCGTCACAAGATTTTCCTGATTGCTTATCCAGTCCAAGGCCTTCTCTGGTTCAGTTAAATCGTCCCCAGATTTTCCTGATTGCTTATCCAGTTGAAGACATTTCAAGACCTAGACCGGTTCAGTTAAATCGTCCCAAGATTTTACTGATTGCTTATCCAGTCAAAGGCCTTCTCTGGTTCAGTTAAATCGTCCCCAGATTTTCCTGATTGCTTATCCAGTTGAAGACATTTCAAGACCTAGACCGGTTCAGTTAAATCGTCCCAAGATTTTACTGATTGCTTATCCAGTCAAAGGCCTTCTCTGGTTCAGTTAAATCGTCCCAAGATTTTCCTGATTGCTTATCCAGTTGAAGACATTTCAAGACCTAGACCGGTTCAGTTAAATCGTCCCAAGATTTTCCTGATTGCTTATCCAGTCCAAGGCCTTCTCTGGTTCAGTTAAATCGTCCCCAGATTTTCCTGATTGCTTATCCAGTTGAAGACATTTCAAGACCTAGACCGGTTCAGTTAAATCGTCCCAAGATTTTACTGATTGCTTATCCAGTCAAAGGCCTTCTCTGGTTCAGTTAAATCGTCCCAAGATTTTCCTGATTGCTTATCCAGTTGAAGACATTTCAAGACCTAGACCGGTTCAGTTAAATCGTCCCAAGATTTTCCTGATTGCTTATCCAGTCCAAGGCCTTCTCTGGTTCAGTTAAATCGTCCCCAGATTTTCCTGATTGCTTATCCAGTTGAAGACATTTCAAGACCTAGACCGGTTCAGTTAAATCGTCCCAAGATTTTACTGATTGCTTATCCAGTCAAAGGCCTTCTCTGGTTCAGTTAAATCGTCCCCAGATTTTCCTGATTGCTTATCCAGTTGAAGACATTTCAAGACCTAGACCGGTTCAGTTAAATCGTCCCAAGATTTTCCTGATTGCTTATCCAGTCCAAGGCCTTCTCTAGTTCAGTTAAATCGTCCCAAGATTTTCCTGATTGCTTATCCAGTTGAAGACATTTCAAGACCTAGACCGGTTCAGTTAAATCGACCCTAAGATTTTCCTGATTCTTACCCAGTCAAAGGCCTCTCTGGTTCAGTCAGATCGACCCTAAGATCTCTCTGATTCTTATCCCAGTAGAAGACACCCCAGATTTTTCTCAACGAGCGTTGTTGAAGTTAAAGTCGCCCAAGGCTCTCTTACCATTCATGCGAAGGAAGTAATCATCCCTGGTTCTTTCATCACCGTTTGAAGCTCCAGACTCAGCTCCTGTAACCAGTCAGGACACATCTAAACATCAGCTCCTGCAACGTGCCAGGTACTCATTTTCTGTTTTGCAGGTATGCAGGTTCTCGCCAAGGAATCTCCTACGCGATCACCATCCAGATGGCATCTATAAGCCCATTCCCATCAGTGCTAACATGTGAGCGCAAATTTCCGGGCACTCTAGTGTCCAATCATCTTTTACCCTCGGATTACGAAAGGCACGTCAGCCAATCTGCATCCTCAGGTCTAAGAAGATTGAACAGGGGCAACTGTTATACCCCAAAATTTGCCCTCCCATATTCTTCAAGAAATTGCCAAGCCAAGTCACAAAATTCCCCAAGGGTTGTGCAGTGCAAGGGCCTCCTAAACAGTCAAAATTAGGGTTTTGAGTCTGATCAAGAAAATGGAGTGTTCAAAGGCCCAATCAAGTCTCATATGCTTACAAACATGGGCAAGCATCCTCATGTCAAGTTTCAAGGCATTCAGCTCAAGATTGCACAGTCAAAACCCTAAATTGCACTACAGTCAACTGTAGGGGCAAAATGGTCATTTGGCAGTCAAAAGTTCAAATTTTTGGTCAACATATCATTTTGAAGCCACAAACATCATTTGATCAATGCTTGATCATGATTCTCAAAATTTGGCTCAGAAATCATCAAAGATGCAAAAGTTGCTATATTTGGACAGCTGAAAAAGTCAACTGAAATTGACCAGAGCATAACTTTCACATGGATTATCAGAAAAATTCCATCCAAAGCTCATTTTGAATAGAAAGACATTTCCTACAACTCATCTTCATACTTCAAGTCCAAGAAATGCTCTCACAAAAAGTTATCAATTTCAACATTATAGGTCATTTTCAAAAGTCAACAAAAAGGGACTTTAAGTCAAAGGCCATAACTTGAGATTGGTAAATCAAAATGACATGGGACCAAAGGCATTGGTTAAAGGACTCAAAGACCTTTCCAAAATGTCCAAGAACATGTGAAAAGCTTAAAAATTGAGCAAGTTATGCCTTGTAGAAGTTGGGAAATTTTTGTGAAATGGCAAAAGTCAACTATCTTTGAAAATCCAATTTTTGACAAAAGGGCCCCATTTTTTCCACCTGGTTCATCCTTGTCATGCCACACACGTGTCCCATGGTTAATTTCAAGACCAAATATTGATTTTTTTTATTTTATTTAATTTTTGATGATTTAATTCATTTTAATTCTTTGAAAATTCAAATAAAATTTAAAAACCAATGGAATAGTGTCATATGAACTTGGACAATTTCTATGTATCATGAACCAACTCAAGAAATCAGGCTAGGGTTCATTTGCACACTAGGTCTAGGTTTTGGCTAAAAAGGAGGAAAAATGGTTAAGAGTAAAAACCCTAAGACCAATTCTCTCACAAGCATGAATTAAGGCAAAAGAGCAAGCCAATTCCATTCCATGATCATCACTGAGTCAAACCCTAGGCCTAACACATCATAAGAGGCGCCCAAACAAGCATTGGCATATTGAAAATTTCTCCTTAAAACACAAATCTGAAATCAGTGCTAGAGAAGCTTTCAAGCCTTAATTCTTTTCCCATTAGCATCTTGGACAATCACTGAACGCATCCCAACTCAAAACATCTTTCAAAAACCCAGGAATTGGTAGGGAGACCTCAAGCCGTGTCACATAATTTTTGAGATTGCATATCACAATTCACGCGTCCTCTTGCATTTTCATTGATGAATTCTTATTCCTTACAAAGTTTCTAAGCTGTTCATTGTATTTAATTGCATTTTCATAAGCCATACACGAATCCACCATGTTTGGTTTTTAGGGTTTCCAGCTTTTTGAATTGGGGCTTTTACAACGAAGCAAAATTAGGATTCCAAACTGTGACCATTGGATTAAGCAGGTTGAGACGAAGAATAAACACTACTCGCGCCCAATTTATTGGTCTTATAATGCTAATCGCTATTTTCCTAAAGGTGACTTTAACCCACGCGTGAAAACTGTGGCCATAGGGTTTTGTTTCAGGGTACACGAGGAAGAAGAAGTCGTGGCAGCCAATGATACGTGCGTTTGAAATTTCGCGCGTCCCCTCCACTATGCGTTGGTTTTAATTTTTGTTATTTATTAACCATTATATGTTAATTGAAACGCAAGTGCTTCAGTGGTACAGCTGTTACGCTTGCATTGTCTAAGACCTGGGTTCGAGTCCCAGGTCTGAATAATTCTCATATTATTTTTCAACTTGAGTTCACATGCAGCGCTAACATTGATGCCTACCATACACTTCACAATCAGCTCATCCACGTGTTCCAGGA
This sequence comes from Vicia faba, assembly GCA_948472305.1. NCBI lineage: Eukaryota > Viridiplantae > Streptophyta > Magnoliopsida > Fabales > Fabaceae > Vicia > Vicia faba. Next base: position 574,461,181 of record OX451738.1, read on the forward strand.
GGTCTATCAAAGGGTTCAGAATAAAGGCATATGGTGGATGCCAGTCAACATGCCATACCTGATCAAAAAAGTCAATGGACTTCAAGCAAATGGGCCAGGCTTTTCAAATCTGCACCTCACAATTCAGGGGCTACACCCCACCTGGTTTGGCAAATTTATTTAGTTTTCTTATATTCTTCATTTATTTTAATTGTTATGTTATTTTAATTATTTGTTTTATTTAATTTTTAATCAAAATGTAAAAACATCATAAAACCAAAAAAGGTCAAAAAATTAATAATTATTTTATTTTCAATATTTTTTTTGTATAAATAATAACATGTAAATATTTAGTTTTAATTAGGTTTTCAATTTTAATCCTTTTTAATAAAAATCCAAAAAATAGAATTTTAGGTTTAATAACCTTTTATTTTCTTTTTTTAATTTCCCCTTTTTCAGAATAATAATATTATTTATTTATTTTCATAAACTAAAAATTATACATAAATTAATTTAGAATTAAATTAGGTTAGAAATTAAATCTTTTGCATAATAAACTTAAAAAAACATTAGAACTAGGGTTTAGCATTTTAATTTTAATTAATTTTTCTTTTAAATCTAAAAAACACAAAATACCATTTTTCATTTAATTTTAATTTTAGATAACTTAATTATTTTAATTCCTTTAAAGGGTTCAACGCCCTCGCATTTGATTATTTTCTTTTTCGCGCGTTTCATTTATTTCTTTTGTGAATATAATGTACTTGTACCAAAGCCATGTAATAACTATTAGACATTTCTTTTCTGCAATTTATTTTAAAACGGGTCTGGATTAATTTGGCGTTGTAGACCCTCGCCCTTTGTAATAGCGTAGGACTTTTATCTTTTCCGCACTTTAAATTCCCGCACTTTTAACTGTTAATAAATATGCATGAAAGAATGTATGCCCAAAAATAAAATCAAATCGTTAGATCACCAATGCATGACAAGACAAACAATAAACTGAAAATGACACACAATTCGCACACACCACCCCTAGGGTACGCCTCACTGTTGCCTTTCGAAAGGTGATCATCGAGTAGAGGATATTTTAGTAAGTCCTTATGTCCATGACATGATCCAGTTGCCTCGAAACGGTTGCCTCGGAAAATAAAGGATCAATGGCATAAGGGTAGCTTCTAAGGTGTCCTACTATTGCTCTGGTGATCACCACGTCCCTAAAACTCGAATTGACCCGAACACCTCCAATAGTGGTGCTACCTACCTCTCAATGGTGGGATGGCACTACTTTAAAGGACATTTACACAGACGAATTCCTTAGGGTAGGTAGACGACTCATGGATACTTGCTCTCTTCAAAAACAAATCAAAATACTTTTCACACCAACACTTTTCAAAAGCTTTCAAAGCAAATTTTTCAAACACTCTGACGTACGAGTCGAACTGAAATTTTTCAAAGAAACTTTTTAAACCCACATTGAAAAGCAAACAAACAATTTTGAAAACACATTGAGCAAGTATCTAAGAGCCCATGGATAACCATGGATAGAAAGGGTGCTAACACCTTCCCTTTCTATAACCTACCTCCCGAACCGAGAGCAATCTCTTTAAAGGAATTTTTCTGTGCTTTTGTCCTTTCCATTTGGAGAAAATAAAAGACGGTGGCGACTCTTGCTTCCGCGACATTTCGCGAACCAGCGTTAAACAGTCAGTTCCAGATCCACCGATCACACTTAGCATGCTTTGTGAAGTACCCATCAACCGTCTTTATAGTCATCCAGTTCCGAATGACGTTTGATCAGCAATAAAGTACTTGACTCTACATCTAGGGTCCATAGTGGTTTCAGGTCGAAGGGTGGTATACACCATTATCATCATGAGAATAACTTATGACACTTTGCATAACATTCTATGTAGTATTCTCATAGCGGGTCAATCCAGTATAAATATTACTCCTAATATTCATACCTATGTCAAGACTTGATAACTCCTTATCTATGATCCATGAGATGTGATCATCAATCTATCTTCATAATAATCTTAATGCCTTAATGTTATCCCACTTCACATTAAAGCTTGACTATGGATACTTTAAGAATAGTGTCTTATGTTTAATGGGATCTCATGATTAAGTCACACTTAACATTTCATTAAACAAATAAACCATTCTAGGGACTTTATTATTTTGGAAAACAAACATAATAAAGAAATGCCTTTTATTATTAATAAATAATTCGATACAAGTACCAAAAGTATTGGCCTCTAGGGCTTACACCAACAATCTCCCACTAGCACTAGAGCCAATCAGGCATACCCCTAATACCCATAGATCTAGTATGTCCATCATGCTTTAGCTGCGCAAGAGGCTTTGTTAATGGGTCAGCAACATTGTCAAGTGTAGGTACTCTGCATATTTTCACATCTCCCCGATCGATTATCTCTCGAATGAGATGATAACGCCTAAGTATGTGTTTGGATCGTTGGTGAGATCTAGGCTCCTTAGCTTGTGCGATAGCACCATTGTTATCACAATAGAGATCAATGGGATCCACAATGCTATGGACTATGCCAAGTTCACTAATGAACTTCTTGATCCAAACAGCTTCCTTTGCTGCAGTTGAGGCAGCAATATACTCAGCCTCGGTTGTAGAATCAGCAACTGTATCTTGCTTTGAACTTTTCCAGCTCACAGTGCCACCATTTAAACAAAACACATAACCAGATTGCGATCTAAAGTCATCCTTATCTGTCTGGAAGCTAGCATCGGTGTATCCAATTACAGCAAGCTCTTCCTGACCTCCATATATCAAGAATGAGTCCTTAGTCCTTCTCAAGTACTTAAGGATATTCTTGACAGCTACCCAATGAGCATCACCGGGATTAGACTGGTACCTACTCGTTGCACTTAAAGAATACGAGACATCTGGTCGAGTACATAGCATGGCATACATGATAGATCCTATTGCAGATGCATATGGAATCTTATCCATGCGATCTCTTTCTTCCTTACTTGAAGGGGATTGTGTTTTTGACAGACACATGCCATGTTGCATATGTATGAATCCTTTCTTGGAATCATGCATATTAAAGCATCTCAACACCTTTTCTATGTATGTACTCTGACTTAGGCCAAGCAATTTTTGTGACCTATCTCTATAGATCCTAATTCCTAATATATAGGCTGCTTCACCTAGGTCCTTCATTGAAAAGCATTTCCCTAACTAAGTCTTCACTTGTTGCAAGGTAGGGACATCGTTTCCAATGAGTAATATGTCATCTACATATAATACCAGGAATACGATCATGCTCCCACTAACCTTCTTGTAGACACAAGGATCATCTTCATTCTTGATGAATCCATATTGTTTTACAATTTCATCAAAATGAAGATTCCAGCTTCTGGAAGCTTGCTTCAATCCATAAATTGATCGCTGTAACTTACATATCTTTTGGGCTTCTTCTGGTATGTCAAATCCTTCAGGTTGTGTCATGTACACATCCTCAAGAAGATTCCCATTAAGGAAAGCAGTTTTGACATCCATCTGCCATATTTCATAATCATGATATGCAACGATAGCAAGTAAAATCCGAACAGATTTAAGCATTGCAACTGGTGAAAAGGTTTCATCATAGTCAACCCCATGAATTTGTTTATAGCCTTTTGCAACCAGTCTTGCCTTATAGGTATGTACCTTACCATCCATGCCAGTCTTCTTTTTGAAGACCCACTTGCATCCTATAGGGTTAACTCCTATAGGAGGCTCAACCCAGGTCTAAACCTGGTTTGTGTACATGGAATCCATTTCAGATTTCATGGCTTCTAGCCACTTCTCGGACTCAAGACCAGTTATGGCCTCTTGGTAGGTCACAGGCTCATCTTGATCCATGAGTAATACATCACCCTGATCACTTATGAGATATCCATATCTCTCAGGTTGTTGACGTATCCTGCTTGACCTACGCTGGTCTTGTTCTACTTGAGCAGGTTGCTCTTCCACAACTACTTGTGTTTCCTGCTCTAATTCCTCCATAGGTGTATCAATGCTTTGTGGTTCTTGAATTTCTTCAAGCTCTATTTTCCTCCCACTGATTCTTTTGGAAATAAAATCTTGTTCCAGAAAAACTCCAGTTCGAGCGACAAACACTTTGCCCTCAGAAGGATTGTAGAAGTAATACCCTCTTGTTTCTTTAGGATACCCCACAAATAAGCATTTGTCAGATTTGGGCTCAAGCTTAGTTGAAATTTGTCGTTTCACATAAACTTCACAACCCCAAATCTTCATGTAAGACATATGTGGTTTCTTACCGCTCCATATCTCATATGGTGTCTTCTCAACCTTTTTGGATGGAACCCGGTTAAGTGTGTAAGCTGCAGTCAATAGTGCATGTCCCCAAAAGGAGTTCAGAAGATCGGCGTGACTCATCATGGATCGGACCATGTCTAACAAGGTTCGATTTCTTCTCTCAGATACACCATTCCATTGTGGTGTTCCGAGAGGTGTAAGTTGGGATAAAATCCCACATTCCTTTAGATGGTCATCAAACTCTAGGCTTAAATATTCACCACCTCGATCTGATCGAAGAACTTTAATATTCTTACCTAGTTGGTTTTGTACTTCATTCTTGAATTCCTTGAATTTTTCAAAGGTTTCAGATTTGTGTTTCATTAAATACACATAACCACATCTACTGAAATCATCAGTAAATGTGATGAAGTATTTAAAACCTCCTATGGCTGGTATGTTCAGTGGTCCACATACATCAGTATGTATGAGGGCCAAAAGATCATTAGCCCTTTCACCTTTTCCTGTGAATGGGGACTTTGTCATCTTTCCAATTAAACAAGATCTGCATGTCTCATATGATTCATAATCAAAAGAGTCCAAGAGTCCATCTTTATGGAGTTTGGAAATGCGTTTCTCATTTATGTGGCCTAAGCGACAGTGCCAAAGGTAGCTTGGATTTAACTCGTTAGGTTTAATCCGTTTAGTATTAATGTTATAAATTGGCATTTCAAGATCAAGGACATATAGTCCATTGTTCATTTGTGCAGAAGCATAGAATATATCATTCAAATAAATAGAGAAACAATTGTTCTTTATTATAAATGAAAAACCAAACTTGTCCAAACAAGAAACGGAAATAATATTCCTACTAATTGCAGGTACATAATAACAGTTCTCTAACTGAATTATTAAACCACTAGGTAAAGTCAAAACATAAGTTCCTACGGCTAAAGCAGCAACCTTTGCTCCATTTCCAACTCGTAGGTCAACTTCACCTTTTGCCAAATCTCTACTCCTTTTTAGCCCCTGCACATTAGTACAAATGTGAGAACCGCATCCAGTATCTAATACCCATGATGCAGAATTAGATAAATTAATTTCAATAACAAAAATACCTGAATTTGAAGTCCCTACTCCATTTTTCATATCTTCCAGGTACTTTGGGCAGTTTCTCTTCTAATGCCCGGTCTTACCGCAATGGAAGCAAGTGCCCTCCTTTTCTATGCCTCCACTAGGCTTCAAAGCAGGAATAGTAGGTTTAGGCTTGGCAACTTCCTTGCCTTTCCCTTTACCAACCTGCTTGGTAGGCCTCTTGTTCAGCTTCTTTCCATTACTGACCATCAGAATGGACTTCCCTTTTGTCTTCATATTCTGCTCAGCAGTTTTCAACATGCTTAGCAATTCTGGAAGACTCTTATCCATGTCATTCATGTTGAAATTCATGACAAACTGATTAAAGCTATCTGGCAACGATTGAAAGATAAAATCAGTTGCAAGTTCCTTTCCAAGCGGAAACCCTAACCTTTCAAGGTTCTCCACATACCCAATCATTTTGAGTACATGGGGACCTACAAGGTTTCCCTCAGATAACTTGCTGTTAAAAAGGGCCTTTGAAACCTGAAATCTCTCATTTCTTGCCTGCTCTTGATAGAGCATTTTCAGATGTCCGATCATATTGAACGCTGACATGTTCTCGTGTTGCTTTTGCAACTCCGAGTTCATAGTAGCTAGCATGAGACAAGCGGCTTCGTTAGCATCATCAAAATGCTTCTTATAAGCATCTCTTTCTGCCTTAGGTTCCGAGCTAGGCGGTTCCTCTTCAGGAACAGGTGTCTCCAAGACATACAACTTCTTATCGTGCTTGAGGACAATCCTCAGATTTCGGTGCCAATCCAGGAAATTTGTCCCAGACAATTTTTCCTTATCTAGGATTGATCGCAAAATATGGTTGTTTGTTGTCATGGTAATCTACAAAAAAAATGAAAATATAAGTATCATTAAAACAACATATTTAATTAGGCATTTAATCAAATATGCTCCCACTATTTTACTCAAACCAAATGACCCTCATCATTTGATTCGGAAAATCCCGTTGGAAGACTTTCTAGTGGGTCGAGATCCACATTTCACTTTGTTCTAAGTCAGCGTTAGGCTGATTACACAAAACTAGGTTATTTAGGTAGGAACTCCTTCCAATTGTATCTCATACAACTCTCGAATATTTTCAGTTGGGTGAATAACTCCTTATTCTAATTCATCATATGAATCATTCCCAACTCTTGCTTCTAAACATGTATAATCTTATTATAATGTGTTTAGTTAAGTTTGACCCATTGTTTTAACAGTTGGATATTACAATTATCCCATCGCACCTTACTAATATAGAACATGCACCTCGCGTAGGCGAAACCTATATTGTTCGATACTAGTCTTAATGAGTGCTAAAACTTGGAAAGCATGAACTTAATATTTAACTTGAGGGATTTTGTTATTAGTTTGATCTCACCGGCTTAACATGCAATTCGTCTCTCTCATGCATCAACATACAAACACATGCATCAATATACATAAAAGGATACAGTTATGGCCCCTAGCGCAATTGTTCTCCCAAGCCAATGAGAGAACCTAAGCTAACCTAATAACGATCTAAACTTCTCCAAGCAAGATCTCCAAGGTTATCCTACTTTGATATTGTATTCTTCTCTTTCTTCATAACATTACATTACATAAAAGAAACTCGTTTTACATACGAGGGAGTGAGATGAGAAAAGAAGTTACATCAAGAATTTTAGAGAGAGGCACGACACGCAGGCCGTATTTTACAATCCCAAAACAAAATAAAGGAAAAAAAAACTAAGGCCATAACTGATCACCACAAGACAATAATAATAAACACACTTTTATTATTAGTTTAAATGTTGTTAATTAAAAAAAAGGCAAATTAAATTTCGACGATTGATCACACTACGCAAAGTTAGCCGGGGGTTCCGCTGCCCGGTCAGCGGACGGTGGTTCCGCTGACCGTTCAGCGGATGGGGGTCAAGGGGGCAGCGCCCCGCCGAAAAATTTTAATGAACAATTCATTTGAAATCGGCGTCATTTTCGCACAACTCTTGTGCATTCACAATCCTAATCGCACAACTCTGCAACAACACAACCCTTGTGCCGTCATGAACCCTAATGCAATAGTTTCATGTTGTCAAACACATTTCGATTGATAATTCAGCATGATTAATCACATGCCATTGCTTCACCATACTAATGTCAGATTCCGAAGCATATGAACAGTGATAGGTCAAAGGAATAACAATCATCAAGTGTTTGAATGAACGAAACAGAAACAGTATATCCCATATACCATCGTTGCATCAGATTTACTTATATCATATATAAAAGTGATCGATCTTACTTGTGTAACCTATGGACGATCGATGTATCGCTGCTTCACCATACTAATGTCGGATTCCGAAGCATAGTCAACATCAATCATCCAAATCATACACAACAGATGCCAAATTTAATTACTCGTTTATTATTCAATTCATTCTGGTTTTAATCGAATCAAAACAGAAAATATAGAACATAAACAACTATCAGATCCATGGTTTCGTAAGTCGCTCTGATACCACTGAAGGAAAATTGCGATCAGAAAAGCGCAGCGGAATTTAAAATTTTCCTTTAGTGATCCTTACGAATGAACATGGCCAGTGATAGAAATATTTATCTCTTGTGGCGATTCAGACCTTTGATGTTGTGATCATGAGCGTTGATGAAGAACAACGCCTCTACTCAGTCCACACGAACAGATCTCTTCCGGTCACAGTGCTAGCTGATCACGAACGGAAACCTTGAGTGAGAGAGAGAATCAAAAACGAAATTGCATCAAGTGAAATTGCTTCATCACAAGGGATCTATTTATAGAATCACTCGTGTGGGCTACAAGCTAAAAGCCCAATTAAGGCTATAAGCTAAAAGCCCAATTAAGCTTATAGACATCATACCTTATGATGTACCATATATCACTTATCCACGTGGTACCTTACCACTTTCCGTATTACACTTAAGTGCACCGTACCTTACGGTGTTCCTTATTTATTCTATCTCTCATCAACCTGTCCTTATGTGTGTGACCCTGTAGGTTTTCGCGACGTTGGCAATTATATTAAATCACACATTTAATATAATAAATAATGAGCGGTATCTAGCAACACATCACTGTTACCCAAGTCACGAAAATGTCATGTGATTTGACCAAACCTTTTCCGTGATAATATTTGTGTTGTACAATTACCCTTTTGCCCTCATGTCTATATTGAACACAAGGCATACACTGTGTCACCCTTGTCCAGTTCAATATTGGGCCCTTAGACATTTATCCTGTTATGCAGGATGAGCAAATTCCATCTAGGTCACTCATGTCCCTTAGCATGCTTTGTGAAGTACCCATCAACCGTCTTTATAGTCATCCAGTTACGGATGATGTTTGATCAACAATAAAGTACTTGACTCTACATCTAGGGTCCATAGTGGTTTTAGGTCGAAGGGTGGTATACACCATTATCATCATGAGAATAACTTATGACACTTTACATAACATTCTATGTAGTATTCTCATAGCGGGTCAATCCAGTATAAATATTACTCCTAATATTCATACCTATGTCAAGACTTGATAACTCCTTATCTATGATCCATGAGATGTGATCATCAATCTATCTTCATAATAATCTTAATGCTTTAATGTTATCCCACTTCATATTAAAGCTTGACTATGGATACTTTAAGAATAGTGTCTTATGTTTAATGGGATCTCATGATTAAGTCACACTTAACATTTCATTAAACAAATAAACCATTCTAGGGACTTTATTATTTTGGAAAGCAAACATAATAAAGAAATGCCTTTTATTATTAATAAATAATTCGATACAAGTACCAAAAGTATTGGCCTCTAGGGCTTACACCAACAGGTAGTCCCGGGGAAGTCTAGTCGTGGAATTTTTAGTCGGGCCTGCGTGCCCGTTTATTGGCATTTGTTTTGGGGCCTGCGTGCCCGTTTATTGGCATTTGTTTTAGGGCCTGCGTGCCCGTGCATATTTTTGGGGCCTGCGTGCCCGTACACATTTCTTTTGGCCGTTGTGCCATAGCCTGTAATTTCCAAACATCGTCGGCCTTTTTGGTCAGTTTATTTTTATTCGTTTTTTGCTTATGAGCTTTTAAATGGATGTTCATTTCGACCTTTAAACTCGCCCGTGTCTAGGTTTTTATATTGTGATGAAATTTGCCTAAGTTATGTCCCCGAGTCATGCTTGTGCTTGGCTGTTATTTTGTGGCAAAATTTGCCTGTTATGTCCTCGAGTGGAGATTCTTTCGACCCGTTTAGTGGTCCGACGTACTTCGAAATGCGTCAGTCGTGTGGAGTAAAGCCCGCTTGCTCGGGCGTATGACCCAGATCGGGGTCGTATGCCCGTGGCGTGAACTTCCCATCGCGAGCTGGGTGTTCTGCCATGTGGGTACTTTGACAGTGGAGCTCGATTGAGGTGTCCCTGTCAGGCGCCATCGTTCGTCCTCGTTTGGGTGAACGGTGTTATGTCGTTTGGGCGTAGATTGGGCCCGTACCTTGGCCTATCTATGTGGTCGAGACATTTCTCTCCATTGACTAGATGTGGATGTTCGACGACGGGGGTCCTTAGCATTTAAGGGTTTTTTAACTATAGTACTGCTTTAGTTTAGCAGCGTTTCAGGGTCGTGGCAATGGTTCTCCGTCTAGATGCTCGAGGTAGTATGCCCCGGTACCTATGGCGCCGTGGACGCGGTAAGGCCCTTCCCAGTTCGCGGCCAATTTCCCTTCGCGGGAGTCTTTCTGGTTTCTTCGTAATACCAGGCTGCCGATCTTGAACTCGCGTTTGATGATCTTGTCGTTGTGACGCAGGGCCACTCGTTGTTTTAGAGTGGCCTCACGCAGGGCTGCCCCCGATCGAATTTCCTTGACCAAGTCGAGTTCGTCCCTGAGTGCTTCGTCGTTCAATTCTTCGTCTAGGGGCGTTTCTGTCCGCCTGGAGGGTTCCCTGATTTCTACTGGGATGACGGCTTCGGTGCCGTATGTTAGTCGAAAGGGGGTTTCGCCCGTCGTTGAATGGGGCGTGGTGTGATACGCCCACAAAACACTGTGCAGCTCCTCGACCCAGCCTCTTTTAGCATCGTCGAGCCGGAGTTTGAGTCCTCGGAGGATGACTCTGTTAGCGGCCTCGACTTGCCCGTTGGTTTGAGGGTGTTCGACTGAGGTGAAGTGTTGTTTGGTTCCCAGTTCGATGACGATGTTTTGGAATCTGTGGTCGGTGAATTGGGTGCCGTTGTCGGTGACTAGTGCTCTCGAGATCCCGAATCTGGTGAGGATGTTTCTTTTGTAGAAACGGAAGATGTTGTGCAAGGTGATCTTCGTGAGAGCCTCAGCCTCTATCCATTTCGTGAAGTAATCCACTGCCACAATGAGGAACTTGTTTTGATAAGTACCTTGTATGAAAGGTCCAAGGATATCCATCCCCCACCATGTAAACAGCCACGGGGATGACAGTATGCTCAGCTCGTGAGGGGGAGCGAGGTGCATGTCGCCGTGCCTTTGGCACTTGTCACACTTCTTGACATGTTCCTTGGCGTCCTGCTGTATCGTCGGCCAATAGTGTTGGTGTAAGCCCTAGAGGCCAATACTTATGGTACTTGTATCGAATTATTTATTAATAATAAAAGGCATTTCTTTATTATGTTTGCTTTCCAAAATAATAAAGTCCCTAGAATAGTTTATTTGTTTAATGAAATGTTAAGTGTGACTTAATCATGAGATCCCATTAAACATAAGACACTATTCTTAAAGTATCCGTAGTCAAGCTTTAATGTGAAGTGGGATAGCATTAAAGCATTAAGATTATTATGAAGATAGATTGATGATCGCATCTCATGGATCATAGATAAGGAGTTATCAAGTCTTGACATAGGTATGAATATTAGGAGTAATATTTATACTGGATTGACCCGCTATGAGAATACTACATAGAATGTTATGCAAAGTGTCATAAGTTATTCTCATGATGATAATGGTGTATACCACCCTTCGACCTGAAACCACTATGGACCCTAGATGTAGAGTCAAGTACTTTATTGCTGATCAAACGTCATCCGTAATTGGATGACTGTAAAGACGGTTGATGGGTACTTCACAAAGCATGCTAAGGGACATGAGTGACCTAGATGGAATTTGCTCATCCTGCATAACAGGATAAATGTCTAAGGGCCCAATATTGAACTGGACAAGGGTGACACAGTGTATGCCTTGTGTTCAATATAGACATGAGGGCAAAAGGGTAATTGTACAACACAAATATTATCACGGAAAAGGTTTGGTCAGATCACATGACATTTTCGTGACTTGGGTAACAGTGATGTGTTGCTAGATACCGCTCACTGTTTATTATATTAAATGTGTGATTTAATATAATTGCCAACGTCGCGAAAACCTACAGGGTCACACACATAAGGACAGGTTGATGAGAGATAGAATAAATAAGGAACACCGTAAGGTACGATGCACTTAAGTGTAATACAGAAAGTGGTAAGGTACCACGTGGATAAGTGATATATGGTACATCATTAGGTATGATGTACATAAGCTTAATTGGGCTTTTAGCTTATAGCCTTAATTGGGCTTTTAGCTTGTAGCCCACACGAGTGATTCTATAAATAGATCCCTTGTGATGAAGCAATTTCACTTGATGCATTTTCGTTTTTGACTCTCTCTCTCACTCAAGGTTTCCGTTCGTGATCAGCTAGCACTGTGACCGGAAGCGATCTGTTTGTGTGGACTGAGTAGAGGCGTTGTTCTTCATCAACGCTCGTGATCACAACATCAAAGTTCTGAATCGCCACAAGAGGTAAATATTTCTATCACTGACCATGCTCATTCGTAAGGATCGCTAAAGGAAAATTTTATATTCCACTGCGTTTTTTTATCGCAATTTTCCTTCAAATAGTACCCCGCTCGCAGGGCTTTCCTCGCCAGGGACTTACCGCCCATGTGCTGGGTGTTAATCCCTTCGTGTATCTCCCGTAATACCTCAGGGACTGTGGATTCGTCGATGCATTTTAGGAGGGGAATCGAGAATCCCCTGCGGTATAGTTTATGCTCGAGCACCACGTAGGAGCATGCTTGTCATTTCGTGACGGTCACTTTTGTCTGGTCCGAAGAGAGTTCGCCCTTTGTCAGAAAATTGTACACCGGGGTCATCCAGTACGAGGTGTCCCCGATGGCATGTACCTTGACTGGGGTCGAGATCCTTTCGATGCTTGGGCGCGACAGGGATTCTTGTATGACGAATTTTCTTATGCCATTCTTTCTTGTGCTCGCGAGCTTGGACAGTATGTCCGCCCTTGTGTTTTGCTCGCGCGGGACGTGTGATATTTCTGCTCAGTCGAACTTCTTCATGTGTTCTTTGACTAAGTTTAAGTATTCAATGAGGCCGTCGTTTTTAGCTTGGTAGCTCCCTTGGACTTGGGAAGCAACGAGTTAGGAGTCCGTGAAAATATGTACTTCGCGGGCTCCCAGGTCCTTGGCTAGCCTCAGCCCTACGAGCAGGGCCTCATACCCTGCTTGGTTGTTCGAAGTCGGGAAGGAGAGGGTTAACGAGTGTTCGATCACTATTCCTTCCTCATTTTCCAAGAGGATCCCTGCGCCGCTTCCGATCGAGCTGGAGGCTCCATCGACGAAGATGGTCCATTTGTGTTCTTTCCCTGTGGGGGGGTCGTGAGTGGTCATTTCCGCGACGAAGTCGGCCAAGGCTTGTGCCTTTAGAGCTTTCCTACTCTCGTATTGAATGTCGAACTCGGAGAGCTCCAAGGACCATTTAAACATTCGGCCCGCCATGTCAGGTCGACCTAAGAGTTGTTTTACCGGTTGGTCGGTTCGCACAATGACTGTGTGGGCCAGAAAATAGTGTCTGAGTCTCCTCGCCGCATTGACGAGGGCTAGAGCTACTTTTTCTATCTGTTAGTACATGATCTCGGGTCCTTGTAGGGCTTTGCTCGTGAAATAAACGGGTTTCTGCCCGTCGGTGGTCTCGCGGATGAGAGTCGCGCTGATAGCTTCATTCGAAACGGCCAAGTATAGAAATAGGGGTTCCCCGTCGACTGGTCGAGACAGTACGGGCGGTTGGTATAGACTTTGTTTTAGGTGGCGCAGTGCCCGTTCACATTCCTCGGTCCATTCGAAGGCTGCTTCTTTGTGAAGGAGTCTGAAGAAGGGGAGGGCGTGCTGAGCGGATCTTGCGACGAAGTGGGATAGCGATGTGAGCATACCGTTCATGACTTGTATTGATTTCTTTGACATAGGTGTCGGGAGGTCGGAGAAGGCTCGACATTTGTCGGGATTGGATTCAATTCCCCGTTCTGTCAGGTAGAACCCGAGGAATTTCCCCGCCTTGACTCCGAACGTGCACTTTTCGGGGTTGAATCTCATCTTACACTGTCTCGCTTGGGCGAAGACTGCCTTGAGGTGTGATGCATGGTCGGTGTCTGCTCTGGACTTGACGATCATGTCGTCCATGTAAACCTCGAGCATATCTCCGATTTGCTTGTGGAACACTCTGTTCATCATACGTTGGTAAGTTGCCCCTGCGTTCTTTAGTCCAAAGGGCATTACGTTGTAGTAATAATTGCCCGAGCTGGTCATGAAGGCAGAGCAATGTTTGTCGCCCATGGCCATTGGGATCTGGTTATAGCCCGAATAGGCATCCATGAACGACATATCTTGTAGCCGGCCGAGTTGTCGACCAGCATATCTATGTTCGGTAAAGGGAAAGCATCTTTCGGGCATTCCCGATTGAGATCGGTATAATCAACACACATCCGCCATTTTCCATTATTCTTTTTAACTAGTACAACGTTTGACAACCAGGTTGAATACCGGGCTTCAAAAATGAAATTCGCCTCTAGGAGGTCTTTTACAGCTTTTCCAGCAGCCTCCATTTTCTCTGGAGACTGCCTACTCCTACGTTGTACTACTGCCTTAGCGGCAGGATCTATGGCGAGACGGTGACAGGCGACTCGGGGTCGAGTCCGGGCATCTCCATGGCGCTCCAAGTGAACAGGTCATCATTCTCACGTAAGCAGGCTTTGATCTGCTTCCTTGCCAGGTCGGGGAGGTCGATGCCAATCTTCACTCCTTTGCTCGGGTCTGCACCGAGGGGGACGAGATCGAAGTCTCCGTCCGGGATTGGTAGGAGGGGGATTTGCTCGCTGTTGGGAGGTTCTTCCTGATCGAAGAGGGTATCCAGAGCTATGGAATCGACCTTTGGGGGAGCTCTCTGGTCCTCTATCTTGGTGGGCTCTAATTTGTCGGGCTCCTGTCGTGTTGTCACCGGTCTCTTGGCAGGCCTTGTCTCGGTGTCGATAGTGTCGCGTCCTTTGGATGCGGCATTGAAACATCTTTGAGCAGCGGTTAGGTACCCCTGGATGGTAGCCACCCATGCCCTCTTGGTGTAGAACTTCATCTTCAAGTGGACGGTGGAGGGCACCACGGTCAATTCTTCTAGTGTTGGTCTCCCCAGGATGCAGTTGTAGAGGGACGAGCAGCCGATGACGAGGAAGCGCACCTTGACCTGTCTCGTCGCCGTGCCCTTGCCGAAGGTAACCATGAGCTCGACATACCCCCAAGGTTTGGAGGTCGAGCCGTTGAAGCCCTGTAAATCCGACCCCACATACGGCGAGAGGTGCGAGTTGTCTAGCTGCAGGGTTCGGAATAATTGGCTGTACACCACGTCAACAGAACTCCCTTCATCGACGAGGATGCGGTGCACGTCAAAGTTGGCCATTCTTTCTCTTATCAGCAGAGGAATGATTGCGTTGGGCGCTCCTCCGGGGAGCTCTTCGAGGTAAAAGGTGATAGGCTCCGACCTACCTTTTAACCTTTCAAAGGTCACTGTCTGCGGAGGTGCCGAGTCGACCAATTCATCCAGCTTTCTCTTGGCCGAATTGATAGTTAGGTTGTTGAATCCTCCACCATTGATGACCATGGCGGAGGGAAAGTATTCCCACATGCTGTGTGTCGTGAGCGGTTCTTGCAGGTGTTCGGGGACGTAGAAGTCCTCCGGTCTGGTAACGGAGAAGGCGGTCTGGACGGGGACCGACTCGTCAGAGGGTCGGGCGTCTTCCTCCGGTTCTCTTGTCTCCTGGGCATCACGACGAGGAGCGTCGTTTCGCCGGTATTGGGCGAGCCTCCCTCCCTTGATGAGGGTTTCGATGGCGTCCTTGAGGTGGACGCAGTCTTCTGTCAGATGACCATGGCCTCCTATGGTACTGACAATACTTGCTCTTATCTACTCCGGGTTTGCTAGGAGCAGGTCGGGGGCGTTTGACACCGCCGTCTTTGAAGTCCGTGCTGGCACACTCCGCCAAGATGCGCTCGCGAGAAGCTGTGAGCGGAGTATATTTTGTGAAGCGCCCCGAGGGTCCTCTCTGTTCGCGGACTTCTCAAGGTCTGTCCTCTTTTCTTTTCTCCCCAGTCATCGAGGAGGAGCGACTTCTTGGTGCGGGTTGCTGTTGGATCCACGAGTTCTGGGGTCTCGGGCTCTGTTGGCCGCCTCCCTTTCCTCGTAATCCATATACGCCCGGGCCTTCTCGAGGAGAGCATCGAATGTCCGGGGTGGTTCGATGCCCACCGCCTTTCTAAATTCTGTGTCGGGGAGGATCCCCCTCTCCAGCAAGTACCTTTTCATGTGGTCCGTGTAGGGGACCTGTATGGCTTTGTGGTTGAAGCGATTGATAAATTCTCTCAAGGTTTCATCTTGTCTCTGGATGATGGCCTCGAATGATGCCCCAGTCTTTGGGTCTCGCCGAGACGCAGTGAAGGAACTTATGAATTGATTCTTCAGGTTTCGCCACGAAGTGATTGATCCCGGGGCGAGGCCTTTATACCAATCCATTGCTGCCTTTCTGAGGGTCGTGGGAAACAACCGGCATTTGATAGGTCCCCCGACATTGTGGTAATGCAGCATGGCCTCGAACCCGTCTATGTGGTCGACTGGGTCCGCGACTCCGTCGTATTCCTTCATATGTGGAGGCTTCTCCATGCCCGGAGGAATGGGAGCCTCCATGATGGCTTGTGACAGGGGACCGTGGGGGTCATCCTCGTCACTTCGTTCTGAGGACAGGGATGGGGACCTGAAATAGTGTCGTGCCCAGCGATCCTGGTCGTGCTGGGCATCCCTCGAGCGTGGTGCTTGTTGGTCAATTCTTCCGTGCCTGTCTCTGGAGTGTCTTCTTTCTTGCCGTATGGGGCCATGGTTGCGCCCTCCGGCTTCAACGACGGGCCGCCTCTTCAAGGGGGGTCATCTCCCCGAGGGTCGGGGCGATGGGATTCGAGAGGTGTCTCTGTATTTTCTCTGCAGGGAGACGGGAGATGTACCTCTGTCACTCGAGGAGGTGGAGTCTGGGGCCTCCAGTGTCTCCTCGCGGGTCTTCTATCGTCTTCTAGCACCCTCAATCTTTCCCCCTGGGAAAAGATGAGGTAATTGGTTTGGTTGATCGTCGCGAATAGTGCACGGGTTGTAGCATCTTCCCCGTCGGGGACATGGACTTCCTGAAATTGGGCAGCTCGATAGTTTTTGGGAGCTGCGTTGTCCTCTTCGAGTGGCGGAGGGACTGAGGAAGATGAGGCAGTAGCTCTGTCACGGTGGACTGAATGCCCGGGGATGGTTCCCCCGGGGAGTGTGTTATGGCCGGGGTTACCGGTGTTGTTGGGGACTCCATTTTTATCTGCGAGGCTGTTGTTTGTGTCGATGACGCGGACGTTCTGGTCATCCCGAACTTGGTCAGCCATGACGGTAGGAGGTGATTTTGAGCTTTGGTCTTCGAGGTTTTGCAAGACGGGGAAGCTAGTTTCCCACAGACGGCGCCACTGATCTTACCTGATCAGACTTGGACCGTCAAGGCTGGCTCGGGCAGAATTTTGAGTGAGATGGGGGGGGGGGGGGTACCTGCAAGACACTCCGATGCTAAAATGAGTGATGAAATGAGCAGGCAAAAAGTGTATGTATGCGTAAGAGATGAATACCCGACCCTCTGGCAACAAAGGGTATTTATAGCCCCCAGCGCTGGGCCAAGGTCCCCTCACTGGGCCGGCTAGAACGGGCCCAATAAAGGAACTACCAGGTTCTACGTGTGT
Source organism: Vicia faba (assembly GCA_948472305.1). Taxonomy (NCBI): domain Eukaryota; kingdom Viridiplantae; phylum Streptophyta; class Magnoliopsida; order Fabales; family Fabaceae; genus Vicia; species Vicia faba. The sequence goes on from OX451738.1 coordinate 574,478,655, forward strand.
AGTAGGGCCCCGCACGTGGTCCCCTTCCTGGTGATTCTCTGCAAAGAATGAGGAGGGACGAAGACGCGGTCTTTCCGGAGTTTATATGATTTGGTAACGGTCACAATCTGCCCTACGAGGAGAGTGCTCGAGAGGGGCTCGAGCTAGAGTTCCCGTGGTCGAGGACGCCAGGTGTCGCGGGCAGCGGCGGGCACGACTGCAGTCTGTGGTCGGCCGCGCTGGCGAGAATCCACGGGCGCGCGTTCCTCGAGGAGATGCTTGGATTGGGCCTTTGTTCTTGCTTTTGGGCCAGGGCAGGCCCAGTACAGAATAAATTCAAAGATGAAAACTTTTAAACACATAGAAATTTTCAAGTGTTTTGTACTCAAAATAACCCTAACTTTATAAGCAAGTTTCACCAAGATCCGAGTTGATTCAAAGAAAAATTTCAACATAAAAGTTGTAGGGAATGAAAAGTTAAGAAACTTTTCCATTGAGGATTGATCTCCAAAAAGTGATCAAATTAAGAGATATGGGCATGAGAAGTTCTGCCAACACTTAGAGAAATTTATCAAATAAGTTATGGTCATTTTTTCCCTCAACTTCATGGCCATTTTTCACTAAGATCCAGATTGATTCAAGAAATATGTTCAACATAAAAGTTGTATATAATGTTTCAAGCTTTCCAAAAATTCCAAGAGCATGAATTTATCATACTTGAGCAAGGAGTTTCGAGTTTATGAAGATAGGTGTCCAAGGTTGCATTACAAGTCATTTTTATGATGACCTAAAGACCAAATCTCCAAGCCATACTACATAATCTCAATTTGCATCCTATAATACCTCTAAATCTATTCAAGACCAGAAGAGTGCACAAGCTTTCAAGCCATTGTCTAAGTGATACAACCTATCATCCATTTAACTTACCATTTTTAGAAGAAAGTTATCATTGCCATTCTTGAAAAGCAAGCTTTTTGTAAAAAACATGCCTTGAGCCCATGCCTCTACTTGTTTCTGGTTAACTCCACCATAAATTAAGGAAAACAATGTCACTTCACCCAACCCCTCTTGTACTAAGCATTGGGACCATGATTTTCAAATTTCTTCTCCACTATGTTTCAAAACCATTATGCTTCAAACTGATCAGCTCCAAACCCTAATGGTTCTCTATAAATAGAGATCATTCCTAAACTTTATAAAAACCAATTCACTGCTACAAAACACCCTCAATCTCTCTCAAATCCGAATTGGCCAAAATTCTCTATTTTTGAGTTTTGAAAGCCATTTATTCGAATCTCTCAAACCTTGCAATATATGTGCAAACCAACCATTTATACACCTCATATACATCATATAGAACTCATCCAAACATCTGTTAAAACTCTATAATCACTTCATCATCATACACCATTTTCACTTTTGACCATTGCAACTTGACTTGGTCAGGGAGTTTCAACAACTTTCAGTATAAAGTGAGATTTGGGATAGGTTCCTGGAAGTCCAAGCAAGCTTAATCAATCATAATATTGCACCTGGAAAAGCTAGAAGAAGCTTTGGACTTTTCTCCAAAGAGGTAAATAACTAAAACATTCATATCCTTATCCATGCATCATTTTCTTTCAATTTCGAAAGATAAAATGTAGATATGCTTTCCCTGAAACTAACCATGTCATTAGTTTTCATTTATGTTGTCTGTGTGTTGAGAATTTTGCCTCTGAACCGTTAGAGTTCGTTTTTGGTACCAACATAAATTCTTGCTTATCTTTGAGTGTTGGTTAAAATAAGTTATATGGTTGAATTCATGATTAAATTTCAAGCAAGTTTGGTGCTTACACTTTTCAAAATGGTTGAGAAATGAAGCTTTTATAAATTAAAAAATGGTGGTGATGTTGGTGTCCGCGCGAAGAAGATAAAGTTCATCTTCAAAATGTTTGAAAATGAGTTTATTTTATATTTAGTGGTAATTGTGTTATGATCAGATGAAACCTCCACCCTAGTGGAAAGAGAGCGTGTGTTAAGGTCTTGGCAAGTATAAAGTCGAGGGTTTGATCCATTATGAACCCCCTTTTGCCACTTTCCATATTTTTCTATTTTTGTGATTTTTTCTAAAGCGTTTTTCATTTTTTTTTAAACTGAGTGAAGTATTTATACAAGTCAAGTGCACGGCCTAGTGGTAAGGTTTTAAATCAATGACCACTAGGGTGTGGGTTCAATCTCTTTGGCCAACAAAACCTTTTTTTTAAACACTAATTTCTTTTGTTTTTTTAATCAAAACTTATCTAATTTTTTTTACCAATCAAATTAATTCTTTTTAATCCAATTTTTTGCACACTCTTAGTTTGTTACCTCTATTTTATGAATATAAGAAAAAATCCCAAAAATATTATTTATTTAACCTTTTTTTATTTAATTCAAAACAAGTCCTTTTTGCTTATTTTAAAACCTTTTCTTAGACTTTCTTTTGTTAAATCTCTTGAATAAACCCTTGATAAATAACCATGACTTGTCTTTAATGAATGTTGCTTGATAACATGACCCTTGTGTATATTTGTACCATGAAGAATTTAATTTTTATTAGGTTTAGGACCTGACTTTTTAAAGTTGGATATAAACTTTTCTAAAACCCTAATCCATGATTCATGACGTATCCCCTTAATTGTTTATCCACGTGCCTTGGGTTTACTTCCCCTTTAAGGATATGTTTCCTTCATAAACTCCCACTAAACCAAAGTAAAACCATGCTTGTTTGCTCACTTGTTATTTATCCTATCTTTTGTATCAACTTTTACTCTGATAAGCATGTTAACCTCCTCCCTTATGCTCAACATTTGTGATGTATGTTTGCTACCATGTTAGTAATTTAATATCTTGTTACACTTATCCCCCCAAAATCCAAGGAAAAGGATAGTATTGTTGACTTTATAGTCATAAGCATGTGCATTCCCCTTTGTATAAACTCTTGCAAATAATCACTCTATGTATTCTCATATACTCTGAAGAACCTCTTGAACCCTAAAAAATCAATTTTAAACTTTCACCACTTTTACATAAAAACTTTGACCTTGTGTCATTGCATTTTCAAACTTTATTTTTAATCAAATACTTAAATATACTTAAAGATATCAAAAAAATTTCAAATGACTAAAAATGATTCAACTTCACACAAATATTTTTGCCACTTGGCTTTTCAATTTAAAACCTTTTCTCAAAGAGACTAGATATAAATCCTCTTTATAGTTGAGATGTGATTCTCCTATCCCTATAATAATTGTTGAAGTAGATGCGATTCTTTCCACATGAAGACGCTAGTTGGAAACTTGTTGATATTTATTTCCAAGTTAGCAGCCATTCCTTCATGATGATGCAAGGTCCATATTCTCATACTTATGGGGGTATTAGTTGAGATTTATCTCTAAATGATGATGAAATATATATTCTCCTAAAAACTACCATAACAAACCCTTTTGTTATTTTTACCACAAACTATGAGGTTTTGATCCTTAATTGGTACGTAGGTATAAGTCTATGTCTTTTTAAATAAAATTATCCTAAAATATACTTATTTTCCCATCACAACACTCATTTAACAAACAAACAATTTTAGACCAAAAAACAAATATTATAAGTGGTTCCTATAGAGTACTATAGATACATAGGGTGCTAATACTTTCCCTTTATATAACCAACCTCCGTACCTTGGATATCTTCCTTATGCTTTGCTATTAGTCTTTACTTCTTGCATTACATGTTAAATAATAAGGTTTTGATCTTTTACCTTTTCCTTAGAAACAATAAAGTTTGGTGGTGACTTCTTAAGTCATTGTGAGTTAAGTTCCTCAATAGCTTGGTCTCCTCTATTTTTCACCGCGATAAAAATGACGACTTCACCGGGGAAATGTATCCTCAAGAGGGTTAAACCTAGTTTATTTCATCTGTTTTATTATTGTTTGTTTGTTATATATGGTGTTTTGTGGTTCTCTGAGGGTGATATTGGTGTTTTTACGAAGGAAAAATCCTACACCCGGATTTAAGTAATACTTAAGAATTAGGATGATGGTCTAATCAAAATTTACATGAATGGAGTAATCCCGACATAAGTAGTATATGATATAACCTCACTCAGTGGAGGCCTCCTTGGGGTGGTAATGTTAAAACAAGTTAGTTGTTAAAGCGTTACTACTTTCAACCTGAGAGCTCATGAAGTTGAGAAGCCGTAGAACCCCTTTACCCATCTTGGTCTTTAGGATGTAGTGCAGTGGCAATTCAAAACTAATCTTGAATTAGCTGTTATACGATACTACACTTGGATGAGTTTTTCTTGAGAATATTATTGGTACTTACAAGTAGTTGTGTAAATCAATAATATTCGAAAGAAGAATCACGACTCCAAAGTTACTTTTAGAACCTTGTTCTATAGGTACAAATGAACCCCTCATACATACCTTGTGGGGTGATTCTACCTTTGGCTCCATGTTCATGACTTTGAAACCTTAAAATCATGTTTGTGATTATTGCATACCCATGCATTCATTAAAAAACTCTTTTTCAAGGAACTTATAAAATTATCTTTGCAAACATAATAGGATTTGTAATCATGGAAATTGGAAAGAGGAACACTAAGAAGTACAGTTTCAAAAATCCTGAGTTATAAGAGTTAAGAATGCTAGGATCTTTGATATTAAATCATGAAGATTTCAGAAAACAGTATGAAGGGATTTTGGGTATTCTCTAAGTTAATATACTAGACAAATTTTTTGAGAATCTTGTTCAGTTCTATGATCCTCTTTACCATTGCTCTGTGTTCCCCAATTATCATTTGGTTCCAACTTTAGAAGAGTACTCTTTTTGGATTGATTTTCCAGTGACAAGTGATTTACCTTTCAGTGGATTTGAGGAGATTCCTAAGCCCCCTGTCATTGCAAAAATACTTCTCTTATAGGTGTCTGAGGTGAAAGCAAATCTTACTTTTAGAAAAGGTTTTCAAGGTTTAACTTCCAAGTTCTTAATGGAAAAGGCTATTGTCTTAGGGAAAGCAAATAGTAGGGATGCTTTTAAGGCAGTTTTTGCCTTACTCATTTATGGTCTTGTGCTCTTCCCAAACATTGATCATTTTTTATATATTAATGCTATTAGGATATTCTTGATTGGTAACTCAATTCCTACTTTACTTAGAGATACCTACCACTTTATTCACCATAGAACTAAAAAAGAATATGGAAATATCACATGTTGTGCCCCTCTGTTGTACAAGTGGTTTAATTTGCACTTACCAATGTCCAATCTCTTTAAAGATAATCCAGAAAAGCTTAGGTGGTCCCGAAGGCTTATGTCCATTACTCAAGCAGATTTAACTTTGTATATCCTATCTTATGACAAGGGGGCGATCATCGACAGTTGCAGTAGTTTTCCTAATGTACATCTTCTTGGTATAAAAGGAGGAATAAACTGCAATCCTATTCTTTCTAGACGTCAGTTTGGATACCCTATGAAGGACAAACCCAATAATATTTTATTGTCAGGTTTCTTTTACCTTAATGAGGAGGATAATCTAGATTTGAAGGAAGAAATTATGGATGCTTGGTGGAAGATTCATGTGAAAGGTAAAGATCAATTGGGAAAGAAGGACTACATTGCCTTTAAACCCTTTACTCAGTGGGTCTATGGTAGAGCTTGCAAGCTCAAGAGGCCCTATTTGCTTGAAAAATCGTTTCAACCTTTGCTTGCACCTTCATCATCCATCATTCCCATTGAGAAAAGGAAGAGTATCAATAATTTTTGGCTAGGATGGAGTTGGAAAGAAATACGTGGGAAGAAAAATATTACACCTCAGAGCATGAAAATAGGGTTTTGGAAAGAAAGTTGAAGGACAAAGAAGATGTAATCTTTCTTCAAGATAGTTGAATTATTGAACAAGATATGTGTTAACCCCAAAATTTGCCCTCTCAATTCTCAAGGCTTTTCTTACAAGGATTTCAAGGTTCAAGCTTAAACAAGTGCATTGGGATTTTCCAATTAAAAGGAAACTGTCAAAAAGGGAGAAAACAGATAAAAATATTATTTTGACAAAAATTGGAGAAATACAAGTGTTCTTCGTTTCAGCTCTTTCGATTGGCCTTTTGGCCTCTTTCGACACAAGCTTGGCTTGCATCCTTCGATTGGCCTTTTGACCTCTTTCGACACAAGCTTGGCTTGCATCCTTCGATTGGCCTTTTGACCTCTTTCGACACAAGCTTGGCTTGCATCCTTCGATTGGCCTTTTAGCCTCTTTCGACATAAGCTTGGCTTGCATCCTTCAATTGGCCTTTTGACCTCTTTCATCACAAGCTTGGCTTGCATCCTTCAACTGGGCATGGGCCTCTGACGCAGTTTGGTTTGGATTCACAAGGAAAAGAGCCTCTTGTAATCTATTTCATTTCCAAGGCAAAAGGCTCTCTTTTAACATCCTTCGATTTGCACCTCTTGCTCCCTATTTCTCTCTTTCGAATATGAACATTTTGTCTTTCGTTTGACCACATGTACCCCCTGGCGTGCAAGCTTTCAATTAGACATGAGCCACCTTAAGACATATTTGTCCCCTTCAAACGATGCACAAAGGTGATTCGTTCGAAGGACACTTGTTGGAAGAAAGTCAAACAATATGTTGGAAGAAGAATCTGGTCGAAGGAGGGTCAAAATGAAAGGATGAAATATTCAAAGATGCTTGCTGCCAAGTTCAGACATGGTACACTGGCCAAAACTGCTGCATAGCAGTCCTGAAACACTGCCCAATTCCTTGCACCAAAATGGCAATAAAGCACTGTCCCTCGAAGGCTGCAAAGAGCAGTTTACCCAAATTGTTCAAATTATTTTGTTTTCCCTCCAAAAGATTCAGCCAACTTTGCCTATAAATAAGAGGGTCCAACACATGTCTAAGGAAGGATCTTTTGGCCAGGCGAACGAATCTTCAGAAAATTCTCAAAAACACCAAGTTTTCTCAAACACTTAAACACTCATCAAATACATACCCAGAATCCAAACACTTATCCCCTTAGAATCTGAAACATCCCTATACCTTGTTACCCTTCGAATCCAGTAGGAAGAACCTCACACTTGTTCTTCTCTTTCAAATCCAGTATCAAAGACATAACCCCTCGTTCCTCCCTTCGAATCCAGAAGCATTCAAGGAAACCACTTAAAGGCCTAGCACACGTTCCATCCTTAAGCAAGGTAAGTCATTCTTAACCTTGAACCCTTAATTTCTAGCATAACATGTAAATAAGCTTCCTTTTCGTTTCAAATATATACATAGTGTTTGTTACCTTTTCGTTTCCACCCTTTAGTTTGTTTTTATTGCTTCTCCTTTTGGTTTGGTTCTTTGGTTGGTTACAAATGCTTTAAGAACTAACCTGGCCCTGAGGTAATGATAGCATGGCCTTAGGCCATGTTTCTATTTAATATCTCAAACGAAATAAACAGGAAACAAGAATATGAAACGAAGCCTCAGGCTTCCTCACTGGCTCCAGGCCTTATCGAAGGAGGAAAAAAGGAAGATTGCATCTTATACTGGTTCCAGGTCCAGTCGAAAGGCACAACATGCTGTCCCGCTGGTCCTAATCAAAAGGCACAACACGCTGACCGTGAGGCCTCAGTCGAAAGTCATGCCTTCACCCTTTTTCAGGCCAAATCGAAGAGAGCCAGAAAGTGCAGAATCGAAGGGTTTTCTGCCCCAATCGAAAGACCTTCATTTTTCTTGCTTTTATTTTATTTTTGCTTTTATATTTTATGCCTTTCGATATGGTTGTAAAAGCGTAGGATTTTATCTTTCTGCATTTTATTTACTTTGTACAAATGCTAGTAAATAGGTGTGTATGGCAAGATAAAACCAACAAGTAGACAACCTAAAAATCAAAGACAAATTCATGCAATAAAACACACTTTGCACACATGCACCCTTAGGGTAATCTCACTTGTTGCCTCGGAAAATAGTCATGTCCCTCGAGCATGGGCGTTTTAGCAAAGACCCTCGATAAAAGATCGTAGTCCCTCGATGACCCTCGATGTTGCCTTCGGTAAACGATCTAGTCCCTAAAACGATATTGCTAAAACGTCCCATATGTTGCCTTCTATGACTATACAAACATCCCATGCCCGTCCCATTCAACATCCTAACGCAAGGTTGTTCATCAAACACAATGGTGAAACAACACTATTAAAAGGGTTAAAACACAAGAAAAATCTTTGAGTAAAATAGGGTAGATAGCTCTTAGTTACTTGATCAAACTTGCAAAACATCCTTGCCATTTTTCAAACACACATCACAACACAACTTCAAAACAACTTTCAAAAACATTGAATTATATTTTCAAAAAGACAAACACCTTTGTAAAACATTCAAATAAGAATTGTTACAAATGTTGCCTAGACAAGGCATCTTTTTCAAAACATTTTCAAAATCACACACACAAAACACCATTTCAAGCAATTGAAAAACAAAGGCAAGTGATCTAAAACAAGTAACTAAGAGCCCATGGATAACCATGGATGAAAAGGGTGCTAGCACCTTCCCTTTTCATAATCTACCCCCCGAACCCACGAAAACATCTCAAAGGTCTTTCCTGTGCTTTTTGACCTTTCCTTAGGATAAATAAAATGTCGGTGGCGACTCTTGCTAAACCGCAACATTTGCGAACACAAACGCAAAACCCTAGTTAGTTCTCCCACCGTATCACAGAACTGGTGACTCTGCTGGGGAGAAATTCTACAAGTGGGGTTACCTTAGGGTTTTAGATCACCTTTACATGCTTGCTCTGATTGCTTTACTTTTTGGGTTCCTTGTTTGGGTTTGTTGTAAATCCTACACCCGGATTTGGGGGCACCTTTTTAGGTAAATATCAATAAACTGTGAGGGAACTGTGCGGGGTATACCGACATGGTTGAAGCAGTAGGTATGTTAGTGTGACATATTTGTGGGTACCGGTAGCCCTTGAGTAGTCAAGGAGAATACGGGGCCGCTGACTGATGTCATGAAGCACTAACGAACTCTTAGAACCTTACTTGACCATCTTGGCCTTTTTAGGGGTAGTGAGATGACCGACTTTGGTGCAATCCGAAGTTGGTAGATACTCGATACTACACTCATCGAGGATTGATTTCTTGGAATATTTTGGTCGCCAGTTAAGTGGCTAAACCAAAACAATGAACATAGATAATAATCCAGTGATATTGAGCTCCTTAGAACCCGGTTTCTATTTTAGGACAGGTTGAGCCAACTAACTTTAAGAGGGTACTTACCTACAAACCCCATGCAAGCCTAAACATAAGGACTTGTCTGCTTTGTGTGAATATGATTACCTGTATATACACTTGCTTATTTTTTCATACATGTACATAACATCATAACATCATACCATGGCATTCTCAATAACCATTTCAAGGATCTCGAGGGTCTTTTAATTCCTGGTCACGTTGAACCAGACGTCTACCAAAGAGCAAGAGGATTCATTCCCCTCTAAACAAACACCGTCAAAGATCAAGTGCAACAACTTGAATCGGGGGCTATGACCCACTTGACATGGTGAGCTTGATTCTCGTGGAAAGACATCCACCGATACAAAGTTATCTAATCAAAGATGTTGATCGAAGTTCAACCTCTAACATTTTCTTGTGTTTACCCCGCGAGATCCTTGAAAACATGCATCCACATATCATGCATCATATCATGACAGGTTTCTCCCTTACAGGTCTCCTTATCTTCCTACTGTTTATTTCAGTAGAGATGGCTCTAGAGCAGACTATCAAAGACATCCAGGCTCAAAATGCTTAACTTCAAGAGATGTTCTTGAACCTATCCAAGGGGCAGGAAGAAGTGAAAGCTCTCCTCACAAGGGGCATGGTCCTAGGGAATTCAAGTAGTATCAAGAATGATCAGTTGGAGGAACTACAAATTGAGCTGGAAACAATGAAGATCCAGATGATGGGACAACTGGTGGGCCAGATGGCTCTCATCCAAGACTTAGCTCAAAGACAAGAGGAGCTCAGGGTTCTCGTCAACAAACTGCTTCGAGACAACCAAGTGGGGCAAACATCTAGGGTTGAAGATCAAGTCATCACTCAACCTCCTTTGAGACAAGAAGACAAGGGAAAGGCTCCCCAACTTGCTTCAGGGTCACGAGCCCAACAGCAACCTCGCCCATAATAACAGGGTAATCGGCGTAGGCGGAATACATCTGATAGACGCTTCACTGAAATTGACATGTCATTATCTCAAGCACTGTAACACCTGTTGGAAGCCAAGCTGGTTGTATTAAGGGACCCCCCTCAGAATCCCAACACAGCCTCTCCTAGGTACAATCCAAATGCAAGATGTGCGTACCACTCCAACAGTCCTGGACATGACACTGATAGATGTTGGACATTGAGAAATAAAATTCAAGATCTAATTGAAGAAGGAACGCTGGAGTTCACACAAGATGCCCAGACTGAATCCTTCTATCGTCCCTCAAGGGTTCTCCACCTGAAATGACAAAATTCGAACCAAGAGACTTTTGTTCCTTTTTGAATTTTCAAGTTGTAATTTCTTTTGTTATTAAAACAATTATCTATTAATGTCAAACTTTGTTTCATTAATGCATTGCATATGTTTGTCTTGAATTCATCCTTTCATTTTCACTATAATTATGCTTTCTTTATGACATTCAACTCTTGCTAAAAGTTACAAGCCTTTAGAGGGAGGATGACGAAAACAATGCCATAATCTCATACAGTATGCTTTTGAACAGACCTTGCTAATGATGTACAAGCATTTCTTTCAAATCCTAAACACTGGAGTTATAAGGAAGATAATCCCTAGTCAACCCCTTCGAGCCAAAGAAGTATAAGTTTTCTATTTTAACACAAATTGAAACCTGGGGCAGGGTAGTCTCTCAGTTAATTCAAATGCGCTTAAAGTCGCAAAACTCTCAGTTCATAATACAACGAACGACATCAAAAGCATTCCTATGGAATCAAAAGACAGTGGTGGTTCATTATCTCATAGGCAGTCAATCTCTCAAAAGAGAAAAACCCACTGAGCCAAAACCTATAAAGGAGGCTTAAGAAAGCTGGGGCATCCTGCTGACTGTAATCTCGAAAACAGGAATAGTCAGGCAAAAGTTAGGGATAACAAATCAAAAGAACGAGGTCATTACAAATCCTCGACAACATGAAAAATGTTACAAAAAAAAAAGGATGACCGCCTTCCAAAATCCAACTTGTGTGAACCATCACTAAAACGTCGTTCCAAATTCGAATAGAGTTCGACGCACAATTAACTGAGTTTAGGATTGAAGAACATCACGAAGAGAGGGTGGGTACAAATATACTTTGAGCCTTTATCCTTTGTTTCTTAAACCGTGAACCAAGCCACGTTACAACCCTTCAAAAGTCCTAATTAAAGCATGGGTTAGTTCAAAAGCACACTGTTACAAAAGGTATCCTGACTCCTGTAAGGCTTTGCTCTAAATCTTGTGTTGAATTTGTCTTATAAAAAGTTTTCTGCTAAAAAATGCATTTTTCAAAACTTCGAGACAAGCATAAACTTTGCATTACTTGAATATCACTGTTTGCATTTGGCTATTTGTTTGACAGCGGAGAAATTCACACAATGAATATCCGATGAACGAAAGCTCTCTCAGTGAACAAAATCACTTCAAAAAGGATGACACTTCCATTGACGAATCTTCTATCAACAAGGGGGCATGACATGTCACTATCCAGCACACCTGGGGCAGTCCAGTCAAGATTTCAAGAAATCTCTGAAGAAGTACAGAGTAACCAGGGGCAAGTCTCCATCTCCGTCACTTGGGGCATTGAACGTCAACCCTGACAAAGGGTTACATACAATCAAACTTTTTGGTAATGCCACAAACATTCGCTACTAGGGGCAATGACAAATCTCCCCAAGATCATTCTCATAGGTTGATTCCCCAGCAAGAGTATAATCTCTGACCCCCTTTCCCCAGCTAAATCAACCTCAAGAATCCTCGAGGACTTCCCCCAACGAAGATGTCACCTCTCTAGCAGACCGACAACATGGTTTATTTCCCCAAAAAACTACAGATTCCCCAGCTTGAGTTTGCCTTTCCGACTACTACAAATCAAAGGACCACAACTCCTCTTCCCCAGTAGACTACTCTACAATCCCCAGCAAGTTACTGCGAAATCTGGACCCGACCAGATATCAGTTCAACTTCGACTCCCCAATAGAGCGACGAACGACTAAGACTCCTAAACTCTTTTCCCAAGCAGAAATAAACATACTCCCCACAGAGTTTTCAACTTCCCCCAACGGAGTTCCCCTCAAACAACACAACAGGAATCCATTGGAAATATTCTAAGCAAAGTTTGAAGACACACATACTCTTCAACAGCAGTCCAAGATTTAATGACTCCCCAGCAGCAGTCAAGGATTTATTTCTCCTCGACAACATTCAAGATTCTATTATCTCCAGCTATCCAGGGTTCATTTTCCTCAGCAAGACAGCTCATCAGCTTACATGCGCATTCATTACATTCATATATCATAAGCATTGATATAACACATATATTGCATCATACATTTAATGCAACATAACTTTGTGTTTCAGCTAATATTTTACCCTTTTCAGGATAAGATTAATAAGCTTCGAATCAAGACTTCTGAAAACAGTTTACGGATTCTACAAATACGGATGTTAATCTATCACTTGTTCAGACTCAACTTTTGAAAACAATTTACGGATGCTTCCCAACATGGATGCTGATCTATTGCTTATTCAACTTCAAGACTTCTGAAAACAGTTTACAGATTCTCCAAATACAGATGTTAATCTATCGCTTGTTCAGATTCAACTTTTGAAAACAGTTTACGGATGCTTCCCAACATGGATGCTGATCTATTGCTTATTCAACTTCAAGACTTCTGAAAACAGTTTACGGATTATCCAAATACGGATGTTAATCTATCGCTTGTTCAGATTCAAGACTTCTAAAAACAGTTTACGGGTTCTCCAAATACGGATGTTAATCTATCGCTTATTCAGATTCGACCTCTGAAAACAGTTTACAGATTCTCCAAATACAGATGTTAATCTATCGCTTGTTCAGATTCAAGACTTCTGAAAACAGTTTATGGGTGCTTCCAAATATGGATGTCAATCTATCGCTTGTTCAGACTCAACTTCTGAAAACAGTTTACGGGTGCTTCCAAATATGGATGTCAATCTATCGCTTGTTCAGACTCAGCTTCTGAAAACAGTTTACGGGTGCTTCCAAATATAGATGTCAATCTATCGCTTGTTCAGACTCAGATTTTGAAAACAGTTTACAGGTGCTTCCAAATATGGATTTCAATCTATCGCTTGTTCAGACTCAGCTTCTGAAAACAGTTTACGGGTGCTTCCAAATATGGATGTCAATCTATCGCTTGTTCAGACTCAACTTCTGAAAACAATTTACGGGTGCTTCCAAATATGGATGTCAATCTATCGCTTGTTCAGACTCAACTTCTGAAAACAATTTACGGGTGCTTCCAAATATGGATGCCAATCTATCGCTTGTTCAGACTCAACTTCTGAAAACAGTTTACGGGTGCTTCCAAATATGGATGTCAACTTATCGCTTGTTCAGACTCAACTTCTGAAAACAGTTTACGGGTGCTTCCAAATATGGATGTCAATCTATCGCTTGTTCAGACTCAAGACTTCTGAAAACAGTTTACGGGTGCTTCCAAATACGGATGTCAATCTATCGCTTGTTCAGACTCAACTTCTGAAAACAGTTTACGGGTGCTTCCAAATGTGGATGTCAATCTATCGCTTGTTCAGACTCAAGACTTCTGAAAACAGTTTACGGGTGCTTCCAAATACGGATGTTAATCTATCGCTTGTTCAGACTCAACTTCTGAAAAAAGTTTACGGGTTCTCCAAATACGGATGTTAATCTATCGCTTGTTCAGATTCAACTTCTGAAAATAGTTTACGGGTTCTCCAAATACGAATATTAATCTATCGCTTGTTCAGATTCAACTTCTGAAAACAGTTTACGGGTGCTTCCAAATACGGATGTTAATCTATCGCTTGTTGAGATTCAACTTCTGAAAACAGTTTATGGATTCTCCAAATATGGACGTTAATCTATCGCTTGTTCAGATTCAACTCTTGAAAACAGTTTACGGATTCTCCAAACATGGATGTCAATCTATTGCTTATTCAGACCCCTAGTTCAAAGATGTTCCAAAACATGGACACCTTTCTGATACTCATTTCTTGCACTTATAACAAACATTCTTGGATGGCATCTTTAAGCCCATCTCCGACAAGATTCTGTCACACCTCTGGATGGCATCTTTAAGCCCATCTCCACAACTATCCATTAAATCTCCAGATGGCATCTTTAAGCCCATCCCCGACAAGATTCTGTCACACCTTCAGATGGAATCTTTAAGCCCATCTCTAACAACTTTCTATCATCTCTCCAAATGGCATCTCTAATCCCATTCTCCCAACCATCACATCACCGAGTGCAAATTTCTGGGCACTCTAGTGTTCAATCATCTTTCACCTTCAAGTCACGAATGGCAGAATTACCAATCTAACTCTTCAGGTGTAACAAGATTGATCAGGTGCAACTATTGTACCCCAAAATTTTCCCTCTCAATTCTCAAGGCTTTTCTTACAAGGATTTCAAGGTTCGAGCTTAAACAAGTGCATTGGGATTTTCCAATTAAAAGGAAACTGTCAAAAAGGGAGAAAACAGATAAAAATATTATTTTGACAAAAATTGGAGAAATACAAGTGTTCTTCGTTTCAGCTCTTTCGATTGGCCTTTTGGCCTCTTTCGACACAAGCTTGGCTTGCATCCTTCGATTGGCCTTTTGACCTCTTTCGACACAAGCTTAGCTTGCATCCTTCGATTGGCCTTTTGACCTCTTTCGACACAAGCTTGGCTTGCATCCTTCGATTGGCCTTTTAGCCTCTTTCGACATAAGCTTGGCTTGCATCCTTAGATTATCCTTTTGACCTCTTTCGACACAAGCTTGGCTTGCATCCTTCGACTGGGCATGGGCCTCTGACGCAGTTTGGTTTGGATTCACAAGGAAAAGAGCCTCTTGTAATCTATTTCATTTCCAAGGCAAAAGGCTCTCTTTTAACATCCTTCGATTTACACCTCTTGCTCCCTATTTGTCTCTTTCGAATATGAACATTTTGTATTTCGTTTGACCACATGTACCCCCTGGCGTGCAAGCTTTCGATTAGACATGAGCCACCTTAAGACACATTTGGCCCCTTCAAACGATGCACAAAGGTGATTCGTTCGAAGGACACTTGTTGGAAGAAAGTCAAACAATATGTTGGAAGAAGAATTTGGTCGAAGGAGGGTCAAAATGAAAGGATGAAATATTCAAAGATGCTTGCTGCCAAGTTCAGACATGGTACACTGGCCAAAACTGCTGCATAGCAGTCCTGAAACACTGCCCAATTCCTTGCACCAAAATGGCAATAAAGCACTGTCCCTCGAAGGCTGCAAAGAGCAGTTTACCCAAATTGTTCAAATTATTTTGTTTTCCCTCCAAAAGATTCAGCCAACTTTGCCTATAAATAAGAGGGTCCAACACATGTCTAAGGAAGGATCTTTTGGCCAGGCGAACGAATCTTCAGAAAATTCTCAAAAACACCAAGTTTTCTCAAACACTTAAACACTCATCAAATACATACCCAGAATCCAAACACTTATCCCCTTAGAATCTGAAACATCCCTATACCTTGTTACCCTTCGAATCCAGTAGGAAGAACCTCACACTTGTTCTTCTCTTTCGAATCCAGTATCAAAGACATAACCCCTGGTTCCTCCCTTCGAATCCAGAAGCATTTAAGGAAACCACTTAAAGGCCTAGCACACGTTCCAGCCTCAAGCAAGGTAAGTCATTCTTAACCTTGAACCCTTCATTTCTAGCATAACATGTAAATAAGCTTCCTTTTCGTTTCAAATATATACGTAGTGTTTGTTACCTTTTCGTTTCCACCCTTTAATTTGTTTTTATTGCTTCTCCTTTTGGTTTGGTTCTTTGGTTGGTTACAGATGCTTTAAGAACTAACCTGGCCCTGCGGTAATGATAGCATGGCCTTAGGCCATGTTTCTATTTAATATCTCAAATGAAATAAATAGGAAACATGATAATGAAACGAAGCCTCAGGCTTCCTCACTGACTCCAGGCCCCATCGAAGGAGGCAGAAAGGCAGATTGCATCTTATACTGGTTCCAGGTCCAGTCGAAATGCACAACATGCTGTCCCGCTGGTCCCAATCAAAAGGCACAACATGCTGACCGTGAGGCCTCAGTCGAAAGTCATGCCTTCACCCTTTTCAGGCCAAATCGAAGAGAGCCAGAAAGTGCAGAATCGAAGGGTTTTCTGCCCCAATCGAAAGACCTTCATTTCTCTTGCTTTTATTTTATTTTTGCCTTTATATTTTATGCCTTTTGATATGGTTGTAATAGCGTAGGATTTTATCTTTCTGCATTTTATTTACTTTGTACAAATGCTAGTAAATAGGTGTGTATGGCAAGATAAAACCAACAAGTAGACAACCTAAAAATCAAAGACAAATGCATGCAATAAAACACACTTTGCACACATGCACCCTTAGGGTAATCTCACTTGTTGCCTCGGAAAATAGTCATGTCCCTCGAGCATGGGCGTTTTAGCAAAGACCCTCGATAAAAGATCGTAGTCCCTCGATGACCCTTGATGTTGCCTTCGGTAAATGATCTAGTCCCTAAAACGACATTGCTAAAATGTCCCATATGTTGCCTTCTATGACTATACAAACGTCCCATGCCCGTCCCGTTTAACATCCTAACGCAAGGTTGTTCATCAAACACAATGGTGAAACAACACTGTTAAAAGGGTTAAAACACAAGAAAAATCTTTGAGTAAAATAGGGTAGATAGCTCTTAGTTAATTGATCAAACTTGCAAAACATCCTTGCCATTTTTCAAACACACATCACAACACAACTTCAAAACAACTTTCAAAAACATTGAATTATCTTTTCAAAAAGACAAACACCTTTGTAAAACATTCAAATAAGAATTGTTACAAAGGTTGCCTAGACAAGGCATCTTTTTCAAAACATTTTCAAAATCACACACACAAAACACCATTTCAAGCAATTGAAAAACAAAGGCAAGTGATCTAAAACAAGTAACTAAGAGCCCATGGATAACCATGGATGAAAAGGGTGCTAGCACCTTCCATTTTCTTAATCTACCCCCCGAACCCACAAAAACATCTCAAAGGTCTTTCCTGTGCTTTTTGACCTTTCCTTAGGATAAATAAAAAGTCAGTGGCGACTCTTGCTAAACCACAACATTTGCGAACACAAACGCAAAACCCAAGTCAGTTCTCCCACCGTATCACAATATGAAACTTCACTGAAAGGATGCTTTGCTCAAGTAGTGTGCCAAAAAGAGGAAGAGGAAACAAAAAGATCTGATAGATGTTGGTCTCGATCCCGATGCTTGGCAAAAAGTTGTTGATTTATTGGTCAAAGAGAAGACGGAGATGAAAGACTTTTACAAGGAGAAGATCAAGAGGCTTGGGCTGCGAGGAGGATTTAGTTATTCAAATGGGACTCCTTAGGATCTTTTGAAAATATACTTCAAATGTAATCCTTCCATGATTAATGAAATGAGGTTTTTTCCGGCTATTTTTAAAAGTATTATTTCCTTTACAAATGTTTGCAAATTTATAAGTAAGTTCCTTGAAAACTATCAAAAATCATTTTTTATGTCTCATATCATTCATCATTCATCATAAAGTCTTTGCATTCTAGAGTCTTACCCGTGCCTTTTCTCTCTAACAGATTCAAAAAAATGCACTCGGGCTAATCATTGAAAAGATGGACATCACGCTAGAGCAAGAGAACTACGAGCTTTGCAAAGAGGTGACTACCCTTCGGGATAGAATGGAAAGATTGGAAACTATGGTGGAGAATTTGATGACTGCTCAGAATCAGCCACTAACTCCCCCATATCCTTGTTCAACTCAAGCACAACTCCAGACCACAGTGACCTCTGAAATTATTACCGCTCCTATTTCAGTAGCTCCAGCCAGTGTTTTGCAGTATCAAATAGCACCTGGATATCCTTAGGGCATGCCACTCAGCTTTATGCCTGAGGGATACTGACCAGTTGTTGAAATTCCCGCGATATAACATGTAATGTCCATTCTTCCCCATGAGATGGTTATTCCTCCTCCTGTGATGTATGTTCCTCCTCCAGTGGTACATACCGTCCCGTTTGGAAATGAACAAGTCTACCATGCTGAACCGTTTGAATGTTTGGGTGTTGAGGAAAGGATGGATGACTTCCAAAACCAGTTTCAAGAAATGAAAAAAGAACTTAAGGCCCTCCCTGGGAAAGACCTATTCAAAAATAATGCTTATGACTTATTCCTAGTGTCGAATGTGAAGATACCAATGAATTTCAAAGTACCTGACTTTGAAAAGTACAAAGGGAGTTCTTTCCTAGAGAGTCACTTGACTATGCATGCCTGAAAAATGTCAACTCAAACGGATAACGATAAGTTGTTGATCCACTAATTTCAAGATAATTTGTATGGTGCCGCTCTCAGGTGGTACATGAGTTTGGATAATGCACAGATCCCTACTTTCAGAGACCTTGGTGAAGACTTTGTTCGCTAGTATAAATATAATGTCAACATGGCTCCGGACAGAGATCAACTCCGAGCTATGTCCCCGAAAGACAAGGAAAGTTTCAAGGAATATGCACGAAGATGGCACGAGGTTTCTTCCAAAATTAGTTCACCCCTGGAGGAGAAGGAATTTGAACAAAATCTTTATGAATACCTTAGGCCCGTTGTACTACGAAAGAATGATTGTGAGTGCACCAAATGATTTCATCGAAATGATGAATATGGGAATGTGACTCGAGGAAGGTGTCCGTGAGGGATGATTGACCAAAGAAATTGGTTCATCAAGTGGCGTCAGAAAATTTAGAAGTAGTTTCCCAAAGAAGAAAGAACAAGATGTCAGTGCAGTGTCGTCCGGAAGACCAAGAAGAGTGTATCCACAATAACATGTTACAGCTGCCACTCCTATCATTAATGCAGCACCAGCTTCTCAACCATAATCCCCTCAACAAGTTCAACAACCTCGACAACAGGCTTACAATGCATAACAACCTCAGCAACAGTCTTACAACAATCATTAATCAACATACAACAAGAAGCAAAATAGGATAAGAAGTGAGCCACATTTTGACCCAATCCTGATGACTTATGAAGAGTTGTTACCTGGATTATTGAAAAAGAATCTGGTTCAAACGAGAACACCACCTGCTATCCCAAAAGACATCCCATACTGGTATAAGGCAGGTTCTCACTGTGCTTTTCACCAAGGAGCTCCAGGTCATAGTACTGAAAATTGTTTCCCATTGAAGATTGAAGTCTAGAAATTAGTCAGAAGTGATCTCTTATTGCTTAGAGACGTTGGTCCAAATGTACAAGCTAATCTAGTACCTAATCATGGAGAACATGTTGTGAATATGGTGGATGGGTGTCTTGGAGAATACCGTATTTTTGATGCCTATCAGTTAAGGGGAGATCTGGTGCAAATGCATGCTACCCTTTGCATTAAGAATGGTCAGGAGTGACATAATTATAGTTCTTGTCGGATCTATTATAGAGACTCTCGTGGATGTCATATTATGAAGATAGGCCTTCAATGCCTACTAGATCAAGGTCTCATAACAGTCACTAGATACCGAGATGATAATAAGGTGAACATGGTGGACGGTTGCCCTAGAAAGTATCAAGTTTTTGACATCTGATATGTTAGAGAATCATTGGTTCATATGCATGCCAGTTTATACAGGCTTTATTTTGTCAGAGACAGTCATGCCACATGCGGAGTCTGCTCTAGAAACCCATGTGGATGCATTTCCGTGAGAAGAGATATTCGGAGGTTGATGGACGAAAGAAAGATCACCATCACTTACAATAGAGAAGATAATGAAGTGAATTTGATTGAAGACGGTCCTGCTGAATTTATAACTATTGATGACAATGCATTAATTCCCGCCAAGGTGTATGCTAGATATGCTAGAGAACCTACAATTGAAGATCTCAACACAGTGGCTCCTGTAGAGATACATGAACATTGGGTTCGAAGAAGGTTGATTGATTTTAGTCATGATTGGTGCCTAGAATGTGAAAAGAAACCATATGGCTGTGCTACTCTAAGAGGGGACCTCCAGATATTGAAAGTCGCATGTTTGTTTAAAGAGGGAGCGATAGCCATTCTTATGGATAGAAGAAGAAAGGAGGAATCAACTAAAGCTACTCTTGATACGAGTATGGAGATCATTGTTTACAAGGGAAAAGTTGAGGATGCCGAAGTGAATGTCATAGTCCCTTATTTTAACATACTCGAGCCTTTGGAAATAGCATATAGCAGTCAAAGAGGTCATGTTTCCCCTTTAGTTTTATACTTTCCCGAACCGACTCCCTATGATTCTGATAAAGCTGTGCCATACAAATACAATGCTACTATGCTTGAAAATAGGAAAGAAGTGCCCATTCCTTCTCCTTCTTATGTTGTTAACATAGCTAATGTTAGTGGTTTGACCCGCAACTGTCATGTGTTCACGGGTGTACCTCCAAAGAAAGTAGGGGGTATCTCAATTGAAGCTTTTGTTGCAATTCCTAATCCTGGAGTAGAGAAAGGACAACCCAATAAGACCAATATGAATAATAATGCTGATGAAGTTTTAGAATTGATTAAAAATAGTGAATACAAGGTGATAGATCAGTTATTGCAAACACCTTCAAAGATCTTTATACTCTCTATTGATGAATTCTAACACCCATAAAGAATTGTTAATGAAAGTGCTAGACCAATAATTTGTTGACCATGATGTAACAACCGACCAATTAAGTAGGATAATAGGAAACATTACTGCATGTAACAATTTGAGATTTAGTGATGAAGACCTCCCAGAGGAAGGAAGGTATCACAATTTTGCACTACATATCTTTATGAATTGTCTTTTAGATAGTTTGTCCAATGTGTTGGTAGATACCGGTTCTTCGCTAAATGTTATGCCTAAATCTATAATGTATAGGATATCGTATCAAGGCGCTCCCATGAAGAGTAGCAGGGTTGTTGTAAAAGCATTTGATGGTTCAGGAAAGACAGTAATTGGTGAAGTAGACTTATCAATCAGAATTGGTCCCCACTCTTTTCAGATGACATTCCAGGTAATGGATATCCAAGCTACCTACAACTTTTTATTGGAATGAACATGGATTCATGAGGCAGGAGCTATCACTTCAATGCTCCACCAAAAGCTGAAGTTTGTGAACAATGGAAAGTTGGTTATGGTGGGCGGAGAGCGAGCCTTTATAGTGAGTCATCTCTCGTCTTCCTCCTACATTGACACCAGTGAAGAGTTTAGCACTCAGTTTCAAGCACTGTCTATCATTGATAAGAGTACTAAGAAGAATGGGACGTCTATTTCTTCTTACAAAGATGCACAATAAGTAGTACAAAGGGGGTATAAGTGCCAGTTGGGGCGGTGTGTTAAACTTACCTAAAAACAAGTTTTGCGAAGGATTGAGATTTACTCCTACAACTGCCAAAGTTGATAAAAGAGACATTGTCATCCATCCTATCCAAGAGACGTTCTGTAGTGTAGGCTTTATTTTCCCAACAACACCCAAAGCTAATGCCATTCTTGGAGATGAGTCTGAAGAGGATTTGCCAAAATTTGTGACACATGGAAGGATTAGCCAGATTTGGATCACCTTTGATGTTACCTCTTCCGTTCACATTTCTGAGTAATGCTCTTGTTGTTGTTTTCAAAACCTTTCGCTTTGCCTAAGGCGAAAGAGTAGTTGTGGAACTTTATTAAAAAAGAATAACTTTTTATTCTATGTCTAAGGTGGAAAAGATCTTGTATCTGACTTTTATTTCAAGTTTATCATCATTAATAAAAGTCATTTTGTCTCTCATACTTTTGTTTTTCCTTTCCGCCTTTTTCTGAAAAATGGTAATCCTAAAAAACCCTGATAAATAAAAATCACTTTCAAAAATCTGCATAAATTCTTTTTACTCTTTTACTTATTTCAAAAATCAACCTAATCATATGTGCATATTAAATCATGAATCCATTGAAAAACCTGATCCCATGCCCTCTCCCAACTTTGAGTTCTCTGTGTTCGAAGCTGAAGAGGAAGAAATAGAAGAAATACTTAAGGAAATGTCCCGATTGTTAGAGAAAGAGGAGAAAGCCATTCTGCCTCATGAAGATCCAGTATAAGTGATCAATCTTGGCACTGATGAAGAAAGGAAATAAGTCAAATATTGGGCACTGCTGGACCCCAATGTTAAAGAAAGAATAATAGAGATTCTCAAAGATTTTGTTGATGTATTTGCTTGGTCCTATCGAGATATACCCAGGCTGGACACCAATATTGTGGAGCACCATCTACCATTAAAGCCAAAATGTCCTCCGATGAAGCAGAAGCTTAGAAGGACTCACCTTGATATGGCTAAGAAGATTAAAGAGGAGGTTAAAAAACAAATTGATGCAAGTTTTCTTGTTACTTCTGAGTATCCTCCTTGGTTGGACAACATAGTTCATGTTCCTAAGAAAGATGGTAAAGTCGGAATGTGTGTCGATTACCGAGATCTAAACAAAGCCAACCCAAAAGATGATTTTCCGTTACCACACATTGACATGTTGGTTGATAATACTACAAAGTTCAATTTATTTTCCTTCATGGATGGTTTCTCTGACTACAACCATATTAAGATAGCGCATGAAGACATGAAGAAGATTGCTTTCATCACACTTTGGGAACATTCCACTATAGAGTAATGCCCCTCGGATTAAAAAATTCCGGTGTGACATATCAAAGGGCTATGACTACTTTGTTCCATGATATGATGCATAAAGAGATCGAGGTCTATGTGGATGACATGATTTCAAAATCATAAAATGAGGAAGACCATGTGGACCATCTGTTAAAATTGTTTCAACGCTTGAGAAACTACCAACTCCACCTGAATCCTAATAAATGTACTTTCAGTGTCTGTTCAGGAAAGCTGCTAAGTTTCATCATCATCCAGAGAGGTATTAAAGCGAATCCCGATAAAGCCAGATATATTCAAGAGACGCATGCACCAAGAATGTAAAAACAAGGGAGAGGGTTTCTTGGACATTTGAACTATATATCCAGATTTATATCACATATGACAACAACTTGTGGACCAATTTTCAAGCTTCTCAAAATGGACCAAGGTTGTATATGGACCGAATATTATCAGAAATAATTTGATAGTATCAAGGAGTACCTACTTGAATCTCCTATTTTAACCCCTCTGATAGAAGGAAGACCTTTGATCATGTATCTAATTGTATTAGAAGATTCTATGGCATGTGTGTTGGGTCAACAAGATGAAACTGGAAGAAAAGAATATGCCATTTACTATCTAAGTAATAAATTTATAAATTATGAGTCTCGTTACTCCATACTTGATAAAACCTGTTGTGCTTTGGATTGGGCTGCTCTTCATCAATACATGATTAATCACACTACTTGGTTGATATCTAAAATGGATATAATCAAGTACATTTTTGAGAAACCTACTTTGACGGGAAGAATTTCCCATTGGAAGATGCTGTTATCAGAATACGATATTGAGTATCGCACCTAGAAGGCTATCAAAAGGAGCATTCTGGATGACCATTGGACACACCAACCTATTGATGATTACAAGTCTGTCAGATATGATTTCCCATATGAAGATGTTATGTACCTAAAGGTCAAAGATTATGATGAACCTGAGTTCAGAGAAAGACCTGATCCTGAATCTCGATGGGGTATAATTTTTGATGGAGATGTTAATGCCTATGGAAGTGGAGTTAGGGGCAGTTATCATTACCCCTGAAGGTGCCCACATTCCTTTCTCTGCAAGGCTAATGTTTGACTGCACCAATAATATAGCGGAGTATGAAGCTTGCATTAAAGAAGAAATTGATCTCATAATTAAGATCCTCGATGTATACAAAGATTCAGCTCTTGTGACAAACTAAATAAAATGAGAATGGTAGACTCACCACCTGGCTTGATCCCCTACAAAGATTATGTAAGGATATTACTTACTTTCTTAAACAAAGTTGAGCTGTACCACATTCCCCGTGAAAAAATCAAATGGGTGATGCTTTAGCCACTTTGCCTTCCATGTATCAAGTGAATCATCACAATGATATGCCCACAATCAGAATCATGCGCCTAGAAAGACCTTCTCACGTGTTTGCAACAGAAGAAGTTACAGATACCAAGCCTTGGTTCCACGATATTAAGTGTTTCCTTCAAACTCAAGAATACCCACCCGGGGTATCTTGTAAAGATAATAAGACTTTGAGAAGACTATTCAAAAATTTATTCCTCAATGGTGATGTACCATACAAAATAAACTTTGATATGGTTCAATTAAGATGTGTGAATGAACATGAAGCAAGTCTACTAATGCAAGAAGTTCACAAAAGATCCTTCGGTACTCCTGCCAATGGGCACGCAATGGCTTAGAAAATATTGAGAGCAGGTTACTATTGGCTGACGATGGAATCTGACTATTGTAAATATGTGAGGAAGTGCCACAAGTTCTAGATTTATGCAGATAAAATTCATGTTCCTCCAACTCTTCTCAATGCTCTGTATTCTCCATGGGCATTATCTATGTGGGGTATTAATATGATCAATACGATTGAACCCAAGGCCTCAAATGAACATCGTTTCATCATGGTGGCTATTGATTATTTCACCAAGTGGGTTGAAGTAGCTTCATACACGAATGTAACTCGTCATGTGGTGGTCAAGTTTGTCAAAAACCAGCTCATCTGCCGATATGGTGTCCTAAGAAAAATTATCATCGACAATGGTTCAAATTTGAACAATGCAATGATGAAAGAACTATGCAATGGTTTTAAGATAGAACATCACAACTCTTCTCCGTATAGACCAAAAATGAATGGTGTTGTTGAAGCTTCTAACAAAAACATCAAGAAGATTATCCAAAATATGGTTGTAACTTACAAGGATTGGCATGAGATATTACCTTTTGCTCTGCATGGTTATCGCACATCCACTCGCACTTCGACAAGGACAAATCCATTTTCTTTGGTATATGGAATGGAAGCAGTAGTCCCCGTAGAGGTTGAGATCCCGTCAATGAAAGTTCTAATGGAAGCTGAGTTATCTGAGGCTAAGTTGTGTCAAAGTAGATACGACCAATTGAATATGACATAAGAGAAGAGGATGACGACCTTGTGTCATGGCCGATTATATCAAAAGAGAATGAAACATGAATTTGATATAAAGGTTCGACCTCGTGAGTTCAAAGAAGGCGACCTTGTGCTTAAAAGGACCTTATCTTTTCAACCTGATTCTAGGGGCACGTGGGCCCCTAATTTTGAAGAACCATATGTGGTTAAGACAACCTTCACCGGCAGTGCAATGACTCTTATGACTATGGACGGTGAGGAGCTCCCACGTCATGCGAATTCCATTGTAGTCAAGAAATACTTTGTCTAAAAGAAATAAAAGAACAACTCGTTAAGTTGAAAACCTGAAATGGCGACTTAGGAAACAAATGAGCGTCTCGGTGGACTGAAAACTCGAAAGGACAGACTAGGCAAAAATTAGAGACATAAACAGAAAAATAATAATCCTGATAGACTAAAAACCCGAAAGGGATATCTAGGAAAAAGTTATGGATCTTTGTGACAAGTAACTGCAGTGGTCCAAGGTCGATCTTCTTTAAGCTATCTATTCTACAAAGGCTTTTCATCAAATTCATCTCCTGCGAAGTTTGAACACAGTCAAAATTCAAAGTTGATATGGAGAATAGGATTGTGTATTTCAATATAACCTTTCCCATGATTACCGTTTTTCAAACTTTGTAAAAGATCCATGGAGTTATGCCATTTTTGAACTACCATTCCATTAAATAAATTTGAGTTGTTGCCCATTTGTTTGCTACTCTTATCTTATTTCACCTTTACAAAATTTCTTTTATTCTTGATGATGATTTTGAAACAATTTCATTTTCAAATATGTATAGCAACAGAGAATGTTTTCTTATAACTCGTGAATTTGAAAGGGAATGTTACTGGTTACCCCTAAGACCGGTTAAATTCTGAAATATGGAACTAAGAAGGCAATGTGCTTTCAAAGACTGCCAGATAATTAAGTTTCCTCTGGTTGACCTTTCAAGGAGACTTATTTCATCTTCCTGTTTGAAATTTTGAAAGAAATAAACTTCGGGCTTAGTATTTCCCCTCTCGGAGGTAGTGACCTTACAACATGTTCTTACTCCATCAGTGGCTCTATATTTTTCCCCAAGTGATGTTAAGATTACCCGAGTGCCCGTGGACTACAATTTGTCATCCCCGATGTTATCATATGTTTATCTAATTTATATCTATATGGTTATCACTTACATGACATTCATTCATACATACTTACATCATTCACGCGCATTTGCATTTTCTTGATGTTCCTGAATCCATTCACTCTGGTTGTGCTTATCCCCCAAGAAGTATACTTGCTTCCCTGATGATGTCTTTGCTCCTTCCAATAGAGTGTCATCTATAGACAGAAAGGTTGATGATCCTCTTGAATCCCCATTGAGTTCATTCCTCGTAGGAATGTTTTTGCTATAGTTTTCCCGTCCATCCACTATGCCAAAAATGCTTTTAGGCAGCGCACCTTAGAAAACGCTTCTGAACCAAAGCGCTGCTAAATGTCCCAATAAAATTTTAAATATAAAAAAAATATACATTATACAACGCTTTATAAAAAAGTGCTTCCTAAAGTTAAGAAAAAGCGCTCTGTCTTAGGTTCACTAAAGAAAGCGCCGCTATAGGCCCAACAATATAAAATTTTAAATTTTAAAACAATATACATTAGATAGCGCTTTATAATAAAGCGCTGCCTAAAGTAAAAAAAAAAGGGGGGGGTGAATTAGGTTCTTTAAAACTTTTTCTGAATTGTATGAATATTTTTGCACGAGTTTCTTTTCTTTCTTTTTCTGATAAGTGATGAAAGCAGTAAATGCGGAAAGTAAAGAACACAGATGTATCCTGGTTCCCCTCACAGTCCGAGAGTACTCCAGTCCCCTTTCAACATGAAAGAGATTTTCTTATAGTTGGTAATTTGTACAAAGACTACCTAACAAGCCAAGAAAAATCCTCTTGGACCAAGAACAATCCTCTTGGATTTTCACTAAGACCACAAAGAGAACAATCCTCCCTAAGTGTCTTTCTTGTTTCCAACAATCCTGAAAACAAGGATACAATAATTTGTTTGATTTGTATAAGAGTTTGAAATATGAAAGAGCAATGTCAATCACTTGATTGATCTTTTCTATTCAATATGAAATTTAAGATGGAATACTCTTCTAAGTGCTCAAGAACAATTTTCAGTATGCATATGATAATGATGAATAAAAATCTTGAGTATAGAGAGTATGATCAAAAGAATAGAAAGTAATAGTTGTTAGTGATTGTTGTTGTATTTTCAAAATTCTAAATAAAAATAATTTATAATGTAGTAATACCTCTTCAATGAATCATAGAAATGTTTAAACCATTTTTACTAGACAAAAGTATTTGAAAAGATACAAAGATTTCCATGAAAAGGTGTTACAAAAAGTTGCTGGAAAAATGCAATTTTTCAAAATTTGAGGCACAACAACTGGTTACACTAAAGCAACAACCGATTGCTGTAAAAGCAATGCTTAAAAAATTTGAAAAATATAACTATGACAACCGATTGTCATTGAGGAGCAATCGGTTGCTCATAAGCCAACGTTCAAAAAATTTAAAAACAGAACACATGACAATCGATTGCTGCTAGATGACAATCAATTGTATGTCAAAACAGAAACTTTTGTTTTTTGAATGCAACTGGTTGTCCTAGCATGACAATCGATTGCTTGTGTACAAAAATTGAAAAATCATTATTTTCAAAGATTTTAAGCAATTTAAAACATCCTTCTTCAATCATACATAATATATACTCAAAATATTATTTTAATAAAGTAAATGCATGATTAAAAATAGTTTTGAGCACTAAGAGCATAAGATCAAAAATTTCATATACCTTAAGCCATAAGTCTTGAAAAGTTGATCTTGATCAATGAATCTTTGCTTGAGATAAATCTTCTATCTTGATCCATTCATTTTTGCATGCTAGCTTGTCTTCATCAAAACATTTGGAAAGCTTGATTTCACAGTCTCCCCCTTTTTGATGATGATAACCATTGCTTGAAGTTTGGAGTGCATCTTGGTTTTCTCTAATCAAGTTGTTTAAAAACTCCCCCTAAGTTAAAGACTCCCCCTTGATCTATTGCATGAGGGTTTTGAATATTGCTTGCTTGCTGCAATTAGGGTTAGAGAAACACAAAAGAAACTACAAAGTCTTCTCCCCCTTTGTCATTAGCAAAAAGGAATGGGAAAGAAGATCATAAAAATTTTGCACATAGAAACAACATAACATAAATAAAGTTTGCATACATAGATATAACAGAAACAAAGTGCACAAAACGAAAAGGATCACAATACATGAAGTGTCTTAAACAAAACTAGAAAAACGACATAAAACATAAAAACATAAAGTACTAAGAAATATAATAACTTAAAAACTAATCATACATGCCTTCAACAACATCTTCATCATCTTGATCTTCACCATCATTGCATTCATTGGTTTGAGGTTGAATGAAAGGGTAATGATAGGGTTGAGCTTCATAAGGAGGGACATTTGTATGGGCATAAAGATGAGCAAATTGATTGTTCATGTTGTTGTTCATGTATTGAAGGTAGTCAAAAACTTGATTGAAAGAGTTTTCCATTGGTTGTGGAGGTTGGTTTTGATGTGGTTGTTCTTGTGGAGGTTGGTTTTATGGAGGAGTATGAATGTATGTGATGGTTCTATTAATCGGATCAAATTTGACGCCGGTTTTGGTATTACATACTTTCTTCGGAGTGATTTCATGTTTGGGGTTTGTCATAGGCACCATGTGTTCACCAGACAAGGGAACATTGAACTTCTCAAAAACAAGGGTAAGCCAGGAGCCATAAGGAAGAGCAGAAGCATTTTTATTATGTAGTGCCATATGACGTAGAATCACATAAGACCAGTTGATTTGAATCCCATTCTTCATCGCATATAGAATCTGCATCTCACAATCATTGATGTTGGAAATGTTTGAGAATTTTGGCATAACCACATACGCCAAAAAGTAGTGGATCAAACGATCATCAATAGTGAGAATTCCTGCAGACCAAGAGTTCCTCTCCGGAGTTCCACCAATAAGCCTTTGCCTTTTCTGAATAAAATCACGCTCGAGAATTCTTGCAATTCCATAGTAGAAGTCTCTTTTGCTGTAGCCAGGCAGATTTGCATTTGAGAGAAGTTTAATGCAAGCACCATCATGTGGAATACCCAAAGCTTTACCAAAATTCTGCACTGTGAGTTCTATAGGAACCCCTTTGACATTTGAAATCATGCATCCTCTAGTAATGGTTAGATTTCTGTAGAAAATCCTAACCAAGGTGGGGTAGATGGGTCCATTAACACCAATCAACTTGTATATCCCTTGAGATCTAAATAAAGCTGGAAAACTAAAGTATTCGGAATAGAAGTTGTCAAGATTACCGAACCTTAGTAGAAGAACCGTCATCTTCTGAAAGTGAGACACAAATCTTTCCCTTTGGATTCTTGATGGAATGAGTTTTGAGATATCATCACCTTGAGATGAGGAAGAAGCTTTTCCCTTGCCTTTCTTTGATGTTGACATGGTGAGGGATGAGAGAATTGGAAGGGGAAAAGAGTATTTGGTGTTTGTAGGATTTCTTGAGACAAAAGAGGATATATGAAGTTTTTAGGTTTTGGTTGAGCTTTTATAGATAGATAGGCATTCAATGGTTAGGT
Source organism: Vicia faba (assembly GCA_948472305.1). Classification (NCBI taxonomy): domain Eukaryota; kingdom Viridiplantae; phylum Streptophyta; class Magnoliopsida; order Fabales; family Fabaceae; genus Vicia; species Vicia faba. The sequence goes on from OX451738.1 coordinate 574,508,653, forward strand.
AAGGCATTCAATGGTTTAGTCAAAACAATAAAGACTTGTAGCATAGAGATTCTTGAGTGTGTGACTATCCAAAAAATTGTGTTATAGGAAAAGACTAAGCATTAAAAAGTTGTTGACCAACCACTTGAAAACATTCAAAAAGAGAATAAAAATCTAGTACAAAATAAATAATAGTAATGGCAATGGAAGAGAAAGAATAAAAAAGAGTGTAACAGAAAAAAAATAAAAAAAATTCAAAAATTTTGAACTGTGCAATCGGTTGTTGTTTGATGACAACCGATTACATCCTTTGAAATTTTAAACAGGGGAGAAAACATTGAGAAAGCAACCGGTTGTCGTGGAGTGAAAACCGATTGTTGTGAAGACATAAGCTAAATTTTTTTAGATACAACCGATTGTCACTCTATGACAACCGATTGTCATTAGTGAAAAAGTGAAAAAATACTTAATTTTTGGGGATTTCATGGTCATATATCAAAAATTTAGTAATAAAAACATGGATCATGATATATTACCATAAAGTTAAGATTAAGATCATAGCCATGTACCTTAATTAGATAATATCATTTTCGTCCAAGATACCTAGCTCTCTTCGGATCTTGAAAAACAGTTCTCTTGCCAACTGTTGTACCCCAAAATTTGCCCTCCCATATTTCTCAAAATATTTCAAGAAAAATTCACAAGTCCAACCCGGCGCGTCATATTCAGGTGTTCTTTCCCCAAGATATCTCTAATAACGTATTCTCAAATTCAGGTTCGGCTCAAGAGATAATTCTTTAAAGAAGGTATCCGAATGTGTGAGTTTTCTTGAAGAAATATGGTGAAAAAGTGTGCTGAAAGTGCAGTTTTTACGCGCTAAAAAATTCATAACTTGAAGATCGTGGCTCGTTTTGAACCCGTTTAGGTGGCCAAAATTCCATCTTGACATTATCTATGTTTTCATCTCTCACGGATGGAAGCCAATTTCGATCAGAAGGTCTTCAAAAATGTGGATTTATCAAGTATTTTCATACAGAAAATTTGTGACAGAAGTTTATTTGCGTAATGTTCAGAAAATCATAACTTGGTCGATTTTCATCGTATCGAGCTGGTTCCGGTGCCAAAATTTCACAAATTGAGTTGGCTACATTTTCACAGAAGGTATTGAGTTCAAACGGTATTCAAAAGGCCTTCGTTTTTTTCTCAGAGTGCGTGATACACCGAAAATCCTGAATGCTGAATATTATTTCATCTGGGCCGAAACTTCGAAAATTCATAACTCGGTCAATTTTTATCGGATTGGGCTCATATTTTTACACAAGGTCACTGACTCATAGATCTACAACTTTGCTTCAAAAGTCGAGACCAAATTATGCACCGATCAATACCAGTTTTTTATTGAAGAACGTGTCAGAGTCGACACTGGAGCCCAAAATAAGTTTGTCTGAGCTGAAACTTCAAAAATTCATAACTAATTCACTGTTTATCCGATTGAGCCGATTTTCGGACAGGAGTTAGTTATCGATGTCGGCTACATTTTTTTTTCACATTTCAACTTCAAAAATTGCACTTAAGTCCCTGCGATGTGACGAACTCAAGTAAATATTGGAGGCCCAATTGCACATTCAAAGCCCATTTTCTTTACCCTAATTTCCATTATATAATCACCTTCTTTTCACACAAACCAGGGAGGAGGAAAAGAGAGAAAAAAACCTTTGCCACAACACTGTTAGAATATCAAATTCTTTCAAGAACCCTAAATCCTTGAAATCCTTATTACAAATCCCTCTCTCACTACAAACAAGTCATCACAATTATAAACCAACACCTCACTACTTCTTCAGTAAGGGTAAGGCTGGCTTGATCTCCATGATCAAAAGAGTATAATCATTCATACATGCCATATTGTGCCTAAACATTAAATTTCTTCATATATTGGCTTTATTTGCATTTTATGATTTTATTTAATGTGTTCATGAGATTGAACACTGCAGATTTAGACAGGATCCCATGCAGGTTCATTAAGGAACGTTGAGGCCAAAAGCCAAATGGCCAAAAGCCAAAAGCAAAATGGCCAAAAGCCAAAAGCCAAAAACCAAATGGCCAAAAGAACAACTTATGCATGACAATAATACATGGCGAGAAAGACATCCTGAGAAGATTAAGGAACGTTGAGGCCAGAACACAAATGGCCAACAGCCAGAACACAAATGGCCATGAAACCCAATCCAATGGCCAAAGAATGCAGACCGTTCAAAAAAACCTCCCCTTGGGCCTGAAACCCCCCTTGGTTTGCATCCTTTTTAATTTAATTTTATTTTCTTTTCTAATTCTTTTTTAATTGTTTTAATTGTTTTTTTACCATAAAATAATTTTCTATAATAAAAACAGAAAAATCAAAAATACAAATATCTTTAATTATTATTAATTTCATCACTAACCTATTTTTTTTTGTAAATAAACTCTAACAATTAACTTAGTTTAATTTAGGTTTTTAAACTTTAATCTTTTTCTTAATAAGTAAAAAGTATCTAGAATTAGTTTTTTTTTGACATTTTCATCTTTTTCTTAAATAAATTATTAATCATCATTATTTATCATTATTATTAATTATCATTAATTTTGTAAATAAACATGTAAATAAATTAATTAACTAGTAAATTAGGTTAACTTTAATATTTTCATTAATAATTAAAATAATCTAGATTTAGGGTTTCCTTTTAATTCTTTTTCTTTATTTTTCATAAATACAAAAAACACTAAAACACTTTCTTTTCTTTAATTAAATAATTAATTGGACTTTAATTTAATTTAATTTCATGCAAAGGGTCAAAACCCTCGGACGTCCTAATTTTAATTCTTTTCACGCATTATTTCTTTCGATCATTATGTAACTGTTTCTCAGATGTAATAGTAATTAGGTTTATCTTTCCTTCTTTACTTTCCGCATCTTTATCAAAAATGGGTCTTTGTAATTTGGCGATGTATAGACCCGCGCCTTGTAATAGCGTAGGATTTATCTTTCCGCACTTTAATTTCCGCACTTTTAAACTGCTAAACTTTGCATGAAAGAATGAATGGCCTAAATTAAAAATAAGCGTAGATCACCATGATACATGTACAAGATAAAACATAACTGGAAATAACACACAAATTCATACACCACTCTTAGGGTACGCCTCACTGTTGCCTTGCCCTCGAAACGTGGTCGTCGAGTATAGGACGTTTTAGTAAGTCCTTATGTCCGTTGATCCAAATGCCTCAAAACAAGTTGCCTCAGAAAAGTTGCCTCGGAATAAAAAAGGATCAATGGCATAAGGGTAGCTTCTAAGGTGTCCTACTGTTGCTCTGGTGACCATACTGTCCCTAAAAACGAATTGACCCGAATACCTCCAATGGTGGTGCTCCCTACCTCTCAATGGTGGGATGGTACTACTTCAAGGACATTTACACAGACGAATTCCTTAGGGTAGGTAGAGAACTCGTAGATACTTGCTCTAATTTCAAAACAAATCAAAAAATACTTTTCACACCGACACTTTTCAAAAAGCTTTCGAAAGCAACTTTTCAAACACTCTTGAGGACTGATACAAGAGTCGAACTGAAATTTTCAAAGAAACTTTTAAACCCACAGTTGAAAAGCAAATAAACAATTTTGAAAACACAAATGAGCAAGTATCTAAGAGCCCATGGATAACCATGGATAGAAAGGGTGCTAACACCTTCCCTTTCTATAAATCTACCTCCCGAACCGAGAGCAATCTCTATAAGGAATTTTTCTGTGCTTTTGTCCTTTCCATTTGGAGAAAATAAAAGACGGTGGCGACTCTTGCTTACCGCGACATTTCGCAAACCAGCGTTAAACAGTCAGTTCCAGATCCACCGATCACACCAACGGTTTAGTGAAGATATCTGCTAGTTGATTATGTGTATCCATGAAGGTGACTTTGACATCTCCTTGAAGTACATGATCACTAAGAAAGTGATGTCGAATGTCGATATGCTTTGTTCTAGAATGCATCACAGGATTCTTTATAATGTTGATTGCACTTGTGTTGTCACATCAGAGTGGAATGCATCCAAGGTCGAGTCCGTAGTCACGGAGTTGTTGTTTGAGCCATAGAATTTGCGCACAACAACTACCCGCTGCAATATATTCCGCCTCGGCCGTACTAAGAGACACACAAGCTTGTTTATTGCATGCCCAAGAGACTAATGCATTTCTCAAAATGTGACAAGTGCCACTTGTGCTTTTTCTATATGTTTTACATCCTGCATAATCAGCGTCAGAATAACCAATTAAATTGTATATATTACCTTTTGGGTACCATAGGCCGACATTGGTTGTTCCTTTGAGATATTTCATGATTCTCTTTACCGCCATGAGGTGAGATTCCTTCGGGTTTGCTTGAAATCATGCACACAGACATACACTGAACATGATGTCAAGACGACTTGCCGTCAAGTATAACAGTGAGCCAATCATGCCTCGATATTTAGTAATATCAATGGAAATACGTGATTTATCTTGATCAACATAAGTACCGGAGCCCATTGGCGTGTGCATTGATTTGCAATTATCCATATCAAACTTTTTCAAAAGTTCCTTGCAATATTTTGATTGATTGATGAAGATACCATCTTTCAGTTGCTTAACTTGCAATCCAAGGAAATAGTTCATCTTGCCCATCATAGACATCTCAAATTCTCCTTGCATCATCAACGAGAATTCTTCACACAAATCTTTGTTAGTTGAACCAAATAAAATATCATCGACATAGACTTGAACTAATAAAGTGTTACCTTTGATCTTCTTTATGAAAAGGTCTTATCCAATTTACCTTTCTCGAAACCTTTTTCGCATAAGAATGTACTGAGTCTGTTATACCATGCTCTAGGTGCTTGTTTTAAGCCATAAAGAGCTTTTCTCAACTTAAAGACAAGTGAAGGATTCTTGAAGTCTTCAAAGCCCGAGGGTTGTTTGACATAGACTTCTTCATTGATGTAGCCATTTAAGAATGCACTTTTGACATCCATTTGGTAAAGCTGAAAATTCAATGAACAAGCGTAAGCAAGTAAAACACATATAGCTTCTAACCTTGCAGCCGGAGCGAAAGTTTCTTCAAAGTCAATTCCCTCTTCTTGGTTGTACCCTTGGGCTACCAATCTTGCTTTGTTTTGAACAATTATACCGTTCTCATCAAGTTTATTTTTGAACACCCATCTTGTACCTATGATGTGTTTGTCAATTGGTCTAGGAACAAGTTCCCAAACTTGATTTCTCTCGAACTGATTTAATTCTTATTTCATAGCAATCATCCATTGGTTGTCTCCTAATGCACCATCGACTTTGGAAGGTTCGATTTGAGAAACGAACGCCATGTTCAAGCAAGCATCTTTGAGGTTCAATCTTGTTGAAACGCCTTGACTGATGTCACCGATGATTTTATCAATAGGGTGATCTCTATGGGTTCTCCATTCCTTAGGAAGATAATTGACAATTGATTCTTCTGGAATTTGTTCTTCTTCTTGTTGTTCCAATTGATTCTCATTGTTGGTCTTGGAGCCATCTTCTTGAGGAATATCTTCATCCGATTTTTCATCAAACTTACCAAGGTTGTCTTTGTCGTTGTTAAGGACAAAACATTTGCAGCCAAAGACATGAAAGAATGAAATATTTGGTTTCCTTCCTCGAAAGAGTTCATACGGAGTCTTCTTCAAGATAGGTCGAATATTAACTCTATTGCTTACAAAGCATGCCGTGCTTACAGCATCCGCTCAAAAATATTTTGGAAGGTTTGAATCACTAAGCATTGTCCTTGCAAGTTCAATAAGAGACCTATTCTTCCTATCTACAACTCCATTCTGTTGAGGAGTCCTTGGTGCCGAGAAATTATATGATATTCCATGTTCTTCACAGAAATCTTCAAAGGAGGAATTCTGGAATTCTCCACCATGGTCGCTTCTTATGGAGGCAATAGCTAGTGACTTCTCATTTTGAATTTGCTTTGCATATTTCTTGAACGCCTTGAATGCATCATTTTTCTGCACTAAAAAGAGTGTACAAGTATATCTAGAAAAGTCATCAACAATAACTAGAGCGTATACATTACCTCCGAAGCTCCTCGTTCTAGAAGGGCCAAACAAGTCCATATGAAGCAATTGTAGTGGCCTAGTAGTGGACACCACATTCTTGGATTTGAAAGTTGATTTTGTTTGCTTTCCCTTTTGACATGCATCACAAAGTCTATCTTTGATGAACTTTATCTTAGGCAGTCCAACAACAAGGTCATGCTTAATCAATTTGTTTAGATGCTCCATATGAATATGAGCGATCCTCTTATGCCATAGCCATGAGTCGTTGTTGTTTGCCATTAGAAATTTAACCTTCAAAGACAAATCGTTAAGGGAAATCATAAAAATATTATTTACTCTTTTACCTTTAAGTTTAGCCTCATGTGTGACTTCATCTTCTATTAAACATTCATCTTTAGTGAACTTGATCTTGAAACCTTTGTCACATAGTTGGCTAATACTTAGAAGATTGTGCTTTAGTCCTTCGACATAAAGAACATATTCAATTAATGTGAAAGGTGGATCACCAACTTTGCCTATGCCAAGAATCTTTCCTTTGTTGTTATCTCTATACGTCACATAACCCTTGGCCTTAAGCGTTAGATGTGAAAATTTGTTGATATCTCCCGTCATATGCTTGGAACAACCACTATCGAGATACCATAAATTTGAAGTGGTCGTCAAGCTTACCTACAAAACAAGATTAGGTTTTGTTAGGTACCCAAGTTGCTTTGGGTCCTTCATAATTAGTTCCTTTCTTAACCCACACATAATGCCCATTTGCCATGCCAAAGTTTCTAACATAACAAGCATTAGGTGTGTGTCCTCGAATACCACAATAAAAACAAGTAGGTTCAAATTTACTTCTATATCTAGAAGGATAAGATTTCTTCTTAGAGGGTATTTTCTTTTTAGGATAGTGATGAACTATTTCGGGAGTGATTTCTTTCTCTTTGGTTGGTTGATCGCTAGCCTTGACAAAGATGGTTTTGTTGGTACTTGGTTTTGAAAATTTTGAGTATCCAAGACCACTTTTGTCATTTGAGTATCTTTGTTGGCTAAGAACACCTTCCAATCCCATTTGTCCTTTTTCATACCTTTCAAGAACCCTTTTCAATTGGACAATTTGGAAAGAGAGAGATTCACACTTTGTGCATACAAAATTATGTTTTTCATCACTAACATTTTGCTTTTCATCTTTGAGATCTTTTTCAATAGATCCACATTTTTCTTCCAACGATGAAATTTGTTTCTTTTGTGATGAGATAGTTTTATACAGAATTTTGCATTCATTTAATAGTTCATTTATAGCACCTTGTGCATCACTATCAAAAAGAGAGAATACATTACTAACCTCATCATCTTCGCTTTCGGAGTGGTGTGAGGCCATTAGTGCAAGATTGGCACTTTCGTCGCTATCGGAGTCGGATGACGAACTCAGTTCAACATCTTCCCATGCAACATATGCTTTCTTATCTTTTGATTCCTTCTTGCCTTTGTAGCCACTTTTCTTTGAAAGTTTTGGACAGTCCGGTTTGATGTGACCTTGTTTACCACATTCATAACAAGTAACTTCTTGTGTTGATGAGGATCCTTCCTTCTTCTTGAAGTGTTTCTTATTCTTTGAGTGCGAGAAGGCTTTGTCATTTTTACCAAAGAATTTTCCAAGTCTTCTAACGAGAAGCATGAAGTTTTCATCTTCATCAGGATTATCTTTCTTTTCGTCTTCCTTGGAGTTAATCTTCAAGGCAATGTTCTTAGACTTCTTTTCTTGATTTTCACGCTTTTCCAATCTACCAAGTTCTGTCTCGTATTCTTGAAGTTTTCTGAACAAGGTTACGAATGTCATAGTAGCGAGACTCTTCTTTTCTGAGATTGCCGTTACCTTTGGTTGCCATTCTCTAGTCAAGGATCTGAGCACTTTTAGGTTCAATTCATCATTAGTCAATGTTTTGCCAAGTGCCTTTAGATGATTTGTTAGATGCACAAATCTCTTTTGTAAATCAAGAATGGATTCTCCGGGTTGCATGCAGAACAATTCATATTCTTGACTTAACGTATTAAGTCTCGATCTCTTAACTTCAGTTGTTCCTTCATGTGTTTCAACTAGTGTATCCCAAATTTCTTTTGTCGTTGTGCATGCTGAGACACGGAAGAATTCATCCATACTAAGTGCGCTTTGAAGGAGGTTTATTGCCTTTTTGTCATACAAGACCTTTTTCTTATCATCTTCATCCCATGTAGTTTTAGGCTTTGATGAACCAACACCGTTTACTACAGTTACCGGAACAAAAGGGCCATTTTGGACAGCATCCCATATTTCTTCTCCTTGTGCTTCTAGATGAGCCTTCATACGGATCTTCCAAAAATCAAAATATTCACCACAGAATAGAGGAGGCTTGTTGCTACTGCCACCGTCTATGAACACGGAATTGTTGTTTACGGAAGCCATTCTGGATCTAGGAGGAACATGTTACCTATAACCTGCTCTGATACCAATTGTAAGTTCAGATGCGCCAAAGAGGGGGGGTGAATTAGGTTGTTTAAAACTTTTTCTGAATTGTAAATATTTTTACACGAGTTTCTTTTCTTTCTTTTTCTGATATGTGATGAAAGCAGTAAATGCGGAAAGTAAAGAACACATAGATGTATCCTGGTTCTCCTCACAGTCCGAGAGTACTCCAGTCCCCTTTCAACATGAAAGATATTTCCTTATAGTTGGTAATTTGTACAAAGACTACCTAATAAGCCAAGAACAATCCTCTTGGACCAAGAACAATCCTCTTGGATTTTCACTAAGACCACAAAGAGAACAATCCTCCCTAAGTGTCTTTCTTGTTTCCAACAATCCTGAAAACAAGGATACAATAGTTTGTTTGATTTGTATAAGAGTTTGAAAGATGAAAGAGAAATGTCAATCACTTGATTGATCTTTTCTATTCAATATGAAATTTAAGATGGAATACTCTTCTAAGTGCTCAAGAACAATTTTCAGTATGCATATGAAAATGATGAACAAAAATCTTGAGTATAGAGAGTATGATCAAAAGAATAGAAAGTAATATTTGTTAGTGATTGTTGTTGTATTTTCAAAATTCTAAATAAAAATAATTTATAGTGTAGTAATACCTCTTCAATGAATCATAGCAATGTTTAAACCATTTTTACTAGACAAAAGTATTTGAAAAGATACAAAGATTGCCATGAAAAGGTGTTACAAAAAGTTGCTGGAAAAATGCAATTTTTCAAAATTTGAGGCACAACAACCGGTTGCACTAAAGCAACAACCAATTGCTGTAAAAGCAACGTTTAAAAAATTTGAAAAATATAACTATGACAACCGATTGTCATTGAGGAGCAATCGGTTGCTCATAAGCCAACGTTCAAAAAATTTGAAAACAGAACACATGACAATCGATTGCTGCTAGATGACAATCGATTGTATGTCAAAACAGAAACTTTTGTTTTTTGAATGCAACCGATTGTCCTAGCATGACAATCGATTGCTTGTGTACAAAAATTTAAAAATCATTATTTTCAAAGATTTTAAGCAATTTAAAACATCCTTCTTCAATCATACATAGTATATACTCAAAATATTATTTTAATAAAGTAAATGCATGATTAAAAATAGTTTTGAGCACTAAGAGCATAAGATCAAAAATTTCATATACCTTAAGCCATAAGTCTTGAAAAGTTGATCTTGATCAATGAATCTTTGCTTGAGATAAATCTTCTATCTTGATCCATTCATTTTTGCATGCTATCTTGTCTTCATTAAAACATTTGGAAAGCTTGATTTCACAGTGTTGTCTTAGGTTCACTAAAGAAAGTGCTGCTATACGCCCAACAATATAAAATTTTAAATTTTAAAACAATATACATTAGACACCGCTTTATAAAAAGTGATACCTAAAGTTAAGAAAAAGTGTTGTCTTAGATTCACTAAAGAAAGCGCTGTTATAGTTCAACAGTAGATAACGCTTCCATAGGCCCAAAGCGCACTATAGACAATGCTTTCTTAGAAATCATTGTTATAACTTTAAAATAAATTTGAGAAGAAGCGCTGCTAAAGGCTTACTTTATAAAGCGCTTGTAAGAAGTGCTGGTTAAGGCCATACATACCCACAAAGCGCTGCTAAAGGATGCGTTTAGAAAGCGCTTCATATAAGCGCTGCTATGGCATACATCAGAAAGCGCTTTTTAATGAAAAAATACTACTAAAGGTAATACATCAGAAAGCATTTTCTACGAAGCGCCGCCTAAGGACATTAATTTCTTATTTCTAAATTAATAAAAATGAAAACCCTAAAACTCAGAAGTTTTCGTTATTCTCTCAAAACATATTTCTCTGCAACACGAATCTCTATTTCACATATTTCTCTAAAACTCGCTTAACTCCATTGCATTACAGCCGTCAACCGCCATCTTACTCTTTCAATCACAGTTCAACAAGAGAAAATAAGAGATATGAATCCCTCAGTGTCTGTTGAGTCGAATATGCTGAGAAAACCATAGAAAATGATACAAGTATGTGATTACATTCTTTCTTCTACTTCCTCTTCTGCTTATACTCCATTTCCGTTACTGTTAGAAATTTTTTATGCAAAAAATAAGACTCAATTTTGTGTTGGTTTATCTTTAATAAATCTTGATTTTATTTTAAGAACAAAACCTCCATTTCTAATTTCTCTAATTCACGATTCAAGAACAAGAACCTTCGTTTCAGATTTCCGTGTTGATTCTGTTTCCGTTATGATTCTTTTCAACTGTGAACCTTTCTATTAGTTGCATCTGAAAAATGATTTCGATCCGGTTTATATCTGCGAGTGTTGATGCGGTGCAAGTGGTTATGTGTAGATGTGGTGCTAATTGTTGTTGTAAAAATTTGTAGGTTGAAGTTTTTACATGGAGGAGGTTATTGTAAAACTCTGCAAAAATATGTGGTGCTGATTGTTGTTGTAAAAATCTGTACCTGTTGATTAATTTGAATGAGTGGTCACGATTGAATGAATGAATTAGTTTGGAATTTTGAGTTGAAATAAACCGATGTTTATTTCGTTAGTGACATATGATTTTCTATTGGTATAGTAATTTTTTTAAATAAAATTTACTCTTAAAAATAAATATCATTTAATTCTCTTATATTATTTAAACTGATTCATATAACATGATCTTAACCATTTGATTGAGTTTCCCACACCCTTGCTTGGTATAATGGTAGATTTGGTAGAAATTTTGAATCAAATAGAGATTCCAACCATGGTATGGGTTTCTAAATTATGATTTATTTTAATATATTTAACACATTTCATCTAACTAATTAGTTTTAACTAAATCATATTATGTTATATTATATAGTACTTTGAAGAATACAAGTCTTCTACTTATTCGAAAGATCAATTGGACAGAATTAAGGAGGATTGTTGTCAATACATTATTGAGATGAGAACTTTATAAGGTATTGTGACACTTTCATTGATGATATTTTTGAGTATATATAAGTTTGAGTTTTGATGAGATACTATATCGTCATTAGTGTGGTAAATTATGTTGCAATGTTGTTGTTGTTATGTGGAAGGTTAAGATGGTATTGGATTTAAATTCAAATAAAGTTTTGTTTGTATCATGGTATGAATTAGGGAATTTTTAATGGTGGGTTATAATGGATTCATGATTTGTTTTTGTTACATTGATTTGTGTTAAATTATAATAGTTATAAGATTTAAGTGTTATATAGCTTGGTTCTGATATGCCTTTGTCGGTTTTGTTTCAGGTAGGTGCATATGTAGAAGATATAGAGATAACAAGTTCATTTAGGATTCTTCATTATTGTTGTTTATAGAGAAGATAGTAGAGAAGATAGCAACTCTAGAAGATAGTAATGTGTACATTTGGTGCATACTTATTGGATTATAAAGATGTATATATAAATATGTAAATTTATGTGTATATAAATTATTGAATTCTTCAAGTTGTATCCCATTTATGTATATATAAATTTTTAGATTAAAGATGTATATATAAATATGTAAATTTTGTGCATACTTATTGGATTTAAGCTGTAAATTTATGAAATCTAGTGCAAATCTTAAAGACAGCGTGTTATACCCCAAAATTTGCCCTCTCACTTATCAAAGATTTCCTCACAAGATCTCTTTGATTCAAGACTGGATTAGGGTTTGACCAGCTCAGGACACCTCCTCATGCACTGATGACCAAAATTAGGGTTTGAGTTTGCACAAGGATTTTTGGACTATCAATGCTTCATATAACTTTCAAGGATCATTATGGACCCCCAAGATTACTCATGCCTAGTTTCAAGCCTTGAATCACATTTTGACCAGTCAATTGGACAATTGACCTAAAAGTCAGCTGTATTAGGGAAAAAGTCAACCATGGCCAATTTACAGTCAAACTTTAAAATTTTTGATCCAAATCAACATCTTAGACTCATATGTATCATTTGATCAAGTTTGGACCATAATTCCTTAAGAAATTTGATCAAATCATCAAAAGGGTAAAATGGTCAAAATTAGGGTTTTGACTAAGAAAGGGAAATTTCTGATTTTTGACCTAGAAAATAGTCAATTGGTTTAAAGCATGATCTCAAGAGTTCAATTTCATCATCTTGACCTAATGACATGGTTCAAAACATTGCAAATCCATTGGATTGACAGATGAATTTTTCAGTCAACTGATCAAAAGTCAATTGTACACTGAAAAGTCAAACTTTGACTTTTTGGTCAAATTCAAGTGCCAAGGATCATAATTCATCAAAACATGTCAAAATGTGAAACTTGTTCATCAAGAAACCACATATTTAAGATTTGGATTTGAAAAGTTGAAAAAATCTAACTTAGAAAATTTTCTAAGTATAGAAAATTTCTTATTTTTTCTCAACTTTAAGCCAAATTATCACCATGATGCAAGATGATTCAAAGGAAACTTCCAACATGAAAGTTGTAGATCTCCATGAAATTATACAACTTTTCTTCACACAATTTCTCCTAAAGATGCTTGTATCTCAAGATATAATTTTGTGAATACATGCTCATGAACTAAAATAACTTAGTGAAATTTTGCCATAGTTAGGCAGGTTTTTGACCTAACTTCATGCCAAATTTTCACATAGTTCCAAAGGTAATCATTGAAATCATTTCAAAGATGAGTTGTAGAGAACATTTCCAGATTTCCAAAATGTCCAAGAAATCCTTGAGATCATTTTTGAGTATGGAGAATCGAAGAGATGAAGTTAACAATTTCTCACTTTGATTTCAAGCCATTTCATGATGAATCAAAATTCAAATTCAAGCCTAGGCTGCATAATCTTTGCTTTTCAGGCCTCAAACTTGTTTCTCACTCCATAATTAAATGTTTACACAACTGATAGAGCTTTAATCCAAGCATTAGAGCCTTTGTCCAAGCTATAATTCCATTTATGGCACAAAGTTGCCACTTCCATTTTGATAAAGCACAACTTTTGCAAATTGTCAACTCCTTGATCTTTGCACTTGTTCTTTCTGCACACACAAACCCTATAAACCAAAAGCAACATTCCTGAAACCTCTACCAAACTAGACCATGAAGGGGTGAAAAACACAAGAAGGGGGGGTTGAATTGTAAAACTGGAATCTTAAAGCAATTGACAAGATATTTTTATCCTGGTTCGTTTGATCTCAAACTACTCCAGTCCACCCGTCAAGGTGATTTCGCCTCTCTCCAACGAGGTCTTAATTCACTATATTCAACTGAATACAAATCTGCTTTAACAACTGCTAAAGCCTTCTTGATTCAAACCACAATCCGGTTTGTCAAGGCAACACTTTCTTACAAAGGTATAAAACAAATGTGTGTGAATGTTTTCTACAAAACTATATCACAACTGTGATGTATACACAACTTAAGCTTAGAAACTTAGATTGCTAAACACTAATGGAGTATCAGAGTTTGTTGATTTAGCAAAACTGGTAGATGAAGATTATTGTTCAGCTTTGTGCGTGTAGAGAGTTTGGAAGCATTAGCCATTATAATCTTCGAAGCTTTGTTTATATAGCACTTGAGAAGATGAACGTTGATTGCAAATATTCTTGATTCAATGCTAATAACAAGCTTTCCTTTTTGAGCAAATCTTGTCTAGAATGATGCCGTTGGAATTAATTAGCGTTCAATGCACAGTACCGTTGCTTCTTCAATGCACGTTCTGGCTTGGCTCATTCTGATTCTGCTTCGCTGCTGATGAACTATTGATTCTGTATCAGAGTGTTTTACGCGCAGTTCTGTTCATCAAGCTTCAGCATGTTCGTGAGTTGATCATCTGATCTTCACGTTCTGATTCAGCAACTTCTGATGCTGGTGTATCAAATCAAGTTCTGACGCTGAAGAAGTGATCTTGCTTATTTTAATCAGCGTATCTGCAAGTCAGAGCATAGTAATTTTAGGCAGCATATAGTTCAAACATAAAACATACAAATACTATATCTTTTCACTTTGTTATCATCAAAACTTAAATATAGGGTACTAGATTCAAACATTGTTCTAACAATCTCCCCCTTTTTGATGATGACAAAAACTAGATATTTTAAATAAAAAATAACGTGAAAAGGTATCTAGGAAATGTTTCAGAGTTAAGAAGTAAAGAGAAATCAGAGTTTAAGAGATACTCCCCCTGAGTTTGTTACTTCCCTTTGATATGTGTGTTCTTCAGGATCAGATCTTTTTCTATCTTTGAGCATCAGATTATAGGTCTTTGACTTATCAGAGAGCAGAGCTTCAGAGCTTTTCCTGTCAGAGCTTTGCTTCGGATCAGAGTGTTAGGTCGATCAGAACTTCATATTTGATCAGAGCAACATGAGCTTCTACATTTTGATCAGAGCTTCTAGCTTCTAGTCTTCATAGTGTTCAAGAGCTTCCTTGTGCCTGTAGACTTAAAAACAAAACAGAAAAACATTTCAAGTAATAGAGTTAGAATGTTTGAGAATTTCTGTCTAGTTAGCCGTTATTGATTTTAAATATCATTCTTGTTCTCCCCCTTTTTGTCAGCAATCAAAAAGTGTTGGTGATGTGCTAAAACAATGTAGATCAGAAAAACAAATTATATTAAAATAGTTCATGATCAGAGCAAAAGAACATTACAAAACACATTCAAAACAGTACATCAGAAAATGAAGAAAACATAGAGAATGTCATGCATGAAAAAAAATTTAAGGTTGTGGGGGCATGCGTGAGAACAGGCTTTCCAGCATTGCTTGAATCTTTTCAGAAGTTTCATTCTGCTTCTGAACCATGGTGACAACAATGTCAATTTTGCTGTCCTGTACATTCATTCTTGCTTCCATCTTCTGATCATTCTCTTCCATCCGCTGCTGGAGACGCAAGTCATTCAGCCTTAGTTCTTCCAGAGTCTGCCTGTCCAAGGCAGCTTGAGAACTTTCAGCAGGAGGAAGCTTCTCAGAACTTTCAGCTACATCTTCTGCTGGATTTTCTTCAGCCTGAATGGTCTTGTCCTCTGATGGTTGCACCTGTGCAGCTTGCTCTTTCTCAGACCAGGATTCACTGTCCAGAGGGAGCACAACTTCTTGAGGCAGCTGACTCTCAACTTCCTTCAGCAGCTTGCTAAAGTTCTGTTGAGCCTGCTCATAGTTGACGTCCTGCAGCTTGAGGGCTTCAGCACGTACCCATACTCTAAACTGTGACCAGAGCTGATCAGAAGCAGCTGGGTCGATCATCCCCGGACAGACTTGCTTCAAAGAAGCAATCCATTGCAGCATACCTGTTTCAAAATTCAAGATACCAGAGCCAACATCTGGTTGCTTTGGTTTGGGTATGGCAATTTTGTGTCTTAGATCAGCAAGACGTTCAAGACTTGTTAAGTCAATGAAAGTTCTGCTGGGGTTTTCAACGGTTTTCTGAGAGGTTGTTTGTTTTGGAGGAGGGTTATCAGAATCAGAGGAAGATATTTCTATTGGAGTGGTTGGAGTTTTTGGAGGTGTTGATTCCTCTGAAGATGGCAACTGGGGCCTGACAATAGTGGTTCCACATGGCAACTGGATTGCCAGCGGTGAAGGTTGAGGTGAGTGGGGATCAGAATGATGTGGAGACGGGGTTTCATAGCGGTGAAACTCTGTTTGTGGTGAAGGTGGATTATTTTCTGGTTGAGGAGGTGGAATCTCTGATTGCTCAGGGATCAGAGGTTCTTCTGTGATTGGTTGTTGTTGTTGTTGTTGTTGTTGTTCTGGTTCTGGTTGTGGTTGTATTTCTGGTTCAGGTTGAGGTTCTGGTTGTGGAGGAGGAATATTTGGTGGTTCAGAATTTGGTTGAGCAGCATGTTCACGCTCAATATCAGCTAGCACTCTATCAAGTGCTGGTGTTGTTGAGACAGTTGGTTGTTTGGTAATTTTGATTCTGGGTCTTCTGAGTAGTAAGGCCTCAGAAGGGTCTTCTGGTATGGTTTCATCAATGGTAGGGATTGGGATTGATATTCTGTGAGAGGTTTTAGGAGGGGCAGCAGATGTTGGAATAGTAGATGAAATTGAAATAGGGGCAGCAGATGAATTACCTCTTTTCTTTGGAGTCTGATAAGATGATCCTTCTGCTTTCCTCTTCTTTGTCTTCTTCTGAGTCACTTCAGGTTGGACTTGACTCAGATCTTTGATCTTCAGCTTTGAACCTGTATCTTCTTCCTTGTATGAATCTGGATACTTGAGAAACATATCCGGTTGGGATTCCATTTCAGAAAGTCTTGGGAAATTACTCAGAGGCACTCTTCTGCTGGAGATGTCAGCAGTTGAAGTAGCTCTGGGTTCCTTCCTAATATTTTCTATCAGCTTCATCTTTTTCAGGTTCTTAGCGTTCAGCGGTTTTCCAACAGTTGGTTCCATAGTGCCCAGCACTTGAGCTTCGCTCAGATAATCTATCAGCTTATTCTCTGTCAGAATATCTGATATGAGCCTTCCAAACGGTATCCAGTCCCTTTTGGTCCTTTCTTCTTCTCTAGTCTCTTTCACACTAGTCTTGAGATGGTTGAACAGGAAGTGTGCCAGATTGATCTTCACCCTCTGATCAATAAAGTAGATCAGAAATTGCTGATCCACGTTTATATAATCAGGAGAGCTTGTTGGCTTCCTGTGATTGAAGCATCCAAGAACAATCTTGGCCCATACTCTGCAGTGATCCTTCAGATCCTTAATTTTGCTGCTGGGAAAACCAAGAGTGAAAATGCAGTTGGCTACCACACCTATATCAGGGCATCTATCAGCCATGTCCACACAACGGACTCCACCACCACTTTGACCAATTAACCTAGCAATGAGGTCTTCAGAAATTACTATCTTCTTTCCCATGACAGAAGAGATGACTAGATGTTTATGAATCTTGGCGTGAATCCAAAATTCCTTGACAAGCTCTGGGAAAGTTGGTCCAACCAACCTATCGAAATACCTCTCCCACTTTTGAGCCCTAATTTCCTCAGTTAGGTCAAATCCATTATCCTTCAAGCTTTCGAAGTCGATGATTAACTCAGAGAGAACCTCAAGATTCTTTACCGGTGTGAGAAGAGTTCTGGTAGGCACCTGATATTGCTCAGAAGTTTCTTTCTTCTGATTCCCTGCAGAAATGCTGGAGGATGCCATTGTTCTCACTAAAAAGCTTTTAGAATGATTTGAGAGAAAAAGGTTTTGAAGGAGATAAACTCAGAAATATGCAGAAAAAGTTTCAGAGATTATGAGAAAGCGTAAAGAATAAGAATGAAGAATAATGTGCTTAAATAAGGTTTTCAAAAATTATTTTGAAAAATTAAACATTTTTAAGAGAGAGAAAAAAATAATGATTGCCATTAACAAGCGTGATTACTTTGCATTAAATGCTTGCTGATTTTGGGGGATTTGAGAAAGATACTTAAAAACGGTTACCAGACATGTGTCTCAATGCACCCAATCAGCGCTTTGCCTTCTCAGAAGCGTGCACGCGTTCTGCTTCAGGGATTTGCTGATGATTGGATGACACTTGTTTGATGTAGTGATCAGCACATCTGTCTTTGAGATTAGACTCTCAGATCTTTAGACTTGCATCTGATACAATCTGCATGTTCTATCTTTCTGAAAGAAGATTGATCAGAAGTTCACAGTAATATAATTACATTCTGAAGATAAATACATGGAATTAAAACATTTTCATTCTGGGCATACTTTCATGCTGAGATGTTTCAGAATGAAATTAAACCTATCTTCTGAAAGGGGTTTAGTAAAGATATCAGCCCATTGATGGTCTGTATCTATAAATTTCAAGTTTAAAATACCTTTCTGAATATAGTCCCTAATGAAATGATGTTTTATTTCTATATGCTTAGCTCTAGAATGTAAAATAGGATTCTTACTTAAGCAAATAGCAGAAGTATTATCACAAAGAATAGGAATGTTACTCTCAAAGATCTGGAAGTCTTCAAGCTGACTTTTCATCCAGAGCATTTGTGTGCTACATCCAGCTGCTGCTATGTACTCAGCTTCTGCTGTTGACAGAGCAATTGTTGATTGCCTTTTGCTGGACCACGAGATCAGATTTTCTCCCAGAAACTGGCAGCTTCCAGAAGTGCTTTTTCGTTCCACTCTGTCTCCAGCAAAATCAGCATCACAGTAGCCTACTAAGCTGTAATCACTAGATTTTCTATAAAACAAACCCAGATTAGTAGTACCTTTCAGATACTTGAAAATTCGCTTAACAGCTGTTAAGTGAGATTCTCTAGGATCTGATTGGAATCTAGCACAAATACATACGCTGAATAAGATATCAGGTCTTGAAGCTGTCAGATAAAGGAGAGAACCAATCATACCTCTGTAGACTTTCTGTTCTACGCTTTTGCTTACCTCTTCTCTTTCCAGAATGCACGTGGGATGCATTGGAATCTTTGATGGCTTACATTCTGAGAGGTCAAATTTCTTCAGAAGATCTCTGATGTATTTGCTCTGATGAATGTAAGTTCCCTCTGGAGTTTGATTGATCTGAATTCCTAGAAAGAATTTCAGTTCCCCCATGAGGCTCATCTCAAATTCTGCCTGCATACACTTAGCAAATTTTCTTCCAAGAGAAGGATTAGTAGAACCAAAAATAATATCATCAACATAAATTTGACAGACTAAAATGTCACTCTTAACTGTTTTACAGAATAGAGTAGTGTCCACTTTCCCTCTGGTGAATTCATTTTCAAGCAGAAAGTTACTTAGCCTTTCATACCAAGCTCTGGGAGCTTGTT
This sequence comes from Vicia faba, assembly GCA_948472305.1. Classification (NCBI taxonomy): domain Eukaryota; kingdom Viridiplantae; phylum Streptophyta; class Magnoliopsida; order Fabales; family Fabaceae; genus Vicia; species Vicia faba. Next base: position 574,527,953 of record OX451738.1, read on the forward strand.
TCAGACCATACAGTGACTTTTTCAGTTTGAAAACATGTTCTGGATGTTTTGTATTTTCAAAACCTGGGGGTTGGTGAACATAAACTTCTTCTTCTATATAACCATTTAAGAATGCACTTTTGACATCCATCTGATACAGAGTGATGCCTCTATTAACAGCAAATGAAATTAAAAGTCTGATAGATTCTAACCTGGCGACTGGGGCAAAGGTTTCTGTATAGTCTATCCCCTCTTGCTGACTATAGCCTTGTGCAACCAGTCGTGCCTTGTTTCTGACGACTTTACCTTGTTCATTAAGCTTGTTTCTGAACACCCATCTTGTTCCAATGACGTTGAATCCTTTTGGTCTGGGAACGAGATCCCATACGTCGTTTCTGGTGAATTGATTCAGCTCTTCTTGCATTGCCAGAATCCAGTCATTATCCAGAAGTGCTTCATCAATAGAAGAAGGTTCAATCAGAGACACAAGTCCCATAAGGGTTTCTTCAGAGTTTCTGAAGCTTGCTCTTGTTCTGATTGGATCTTCCTTTCTTCCTAGGATAGTCTCTTCTGGGTGATCCAAACTGCTTCTGGGTAATCTCTTCTGAGGTTGATCAGCAGCAGTTGTAGGATTTCTAGCATTGCTTCTTTCAGACGTTGAAGGAATGTCTGTGTTGAGAGCTTCTGATGACTTGTCTTCAGAACCTGCAAATTCAATTTCTATACCTGCAAGATTTTCATTCTGCTTTGACTTTTCAGAGTCAAGCTTGTCATCAAAACGAACACTGATTGATTCTTCCACAATCTGTGTTTCTGTATTGTATACTCTGTACCCTCTTGAGCGTTCAGAGTATCCTAACATAATACACTTCTGTGCCTTAGAATCAAACTTGTTCAAATAATTCTTTGTATTCAATATAAAACAAGTACATCCAAATGGATGAAAATACGAAATGTTGGGCTTTCTGTTCTTCCACAATTCATATGGAGTCTTTTCCAGAATAGGTCTTATTGAGATTCTATTCTGAATGTAGCACGCTGTGTTTATTGCCTCTGCCCAGAAAGTCTTAGCAACCATTGTCTCGTTGATCATGGTTCTGGCCATTTCTTGCAATGTTCTGTTCTTTCGTTCTACAACTCCATTTTGTTGGGGAGTTCTAGGACAAGAGAAATCATGCAGAATGCCTTTGTCATTAAAGAATGACTCAAAATCTTTATTTTCAAATTCTCCACCATGATCACTTCTGACTTTAACGATTCTAAGATCTTTTTCATTCTGAACTTGGTTACAGAAGGTAACAAACACAGAGTGTGACTCGTCCTTGTGTCTTAAGAACTTTACCCATGTCCATCTGCTATAGTCATCTACGATTACTAACCCATACTTCTTGCCACTGACTGAAGCAGTTTTAACTGGTCCAAATAAGTCAATGTGCAGAAGTTCTAATGGCTTAGAGGTAGAAACAACATTTTTGGATTTAAAAGAAGGTTTTGCAAATTTGCCTTTCTGACATGCTTCACACAGAGCATCTGAATTGAACTTCAAATTTGGAAGTCCTCTGACCAGATTGAGTTTGTTAATCTGAGATATTCTTCTCATACTAACATGCCCCAATCTTCTGTGCCAGATCCACTGCTCGTTGTTAACAGACAGAAGACATTTTACGTTCTGACTCTTTAGTTCAGAAAGTTTGATTTTGTAAATGTTGTTTTTCCTCTTACCATTAAATAGGATAGTCCCATCTTTCTGACTAACAGCTTTACATGATTTTTGATTAAAGATTATATCATAACCGTTATCACTTAATTGACTTATGGATAACAGGTTATGCATCAATCCATCTACTAGCAGAACATTATTAATAGAGGGAAGATTTCCGTTACCTACAGTTCCAGAGCCAATTATCTTTCCCCTCTGATTGCCTCCAAAGCCAACGTGGCCTCCAGGCTTAAGTTCCAGGCTTTGGAACATATGCCTTCTTCCCGTCATGTGTCGTGAGCAGCCAGAGTCCAGGTACCATGACTGGTGTTTCTGACTTGCTGCTAAAGATATCTGCAACATGTATTATTTTATCCTTAGGTACCCAGATCTTCTTGGGTCCTGACTTGTTAGTTTTACCAAAACTCTGGTTGAATTTTGGTTTTACAGAGTGCTTACTGCTAGTATATTTGATGTCATGTGTGTGACCATACACAAAGTGTGAATTTAACGGAGTGTGTTTAATAGTTAAATCCATGACATTCTTAGGTGTAGGAACCTTACCTAGGTATCCTATTCCTTTCCTGCCGTTTCTGCTAACTCCATAGATCATTGAAGCCATTCTGCTTCTATCTATGCTTTTAGCAAGGAACTTCTGGAAACTGTGATCATACTCCTTGATGATCTCATCAGCGTTGCTGGGAGTTTCAGGAATTGGTTCATTCTGAGAGTTTTGTAAAGAGTTTTCTAATTTTAAAATTTTATCTCTCAGCTCAGAGTTTTCCAATTTGAGACTCTCAGACTTATTAGAGTCAGATTCAAGAGTCCTTTTCAGGTCTCTGAATTTAGCTCTAATCTGCTGATAACGTTCCAGAATTTCATTGAGGCTTTCAGCAAGTTCAGCCTTTGTAAAATTAACAGCGAAGTTAGGGAATACCTCTTCTGTGTCTGATTCTGAGTCTGATTCAGAAGCTTCACTGTCATCTGGAATATTAGCCATGAGCGCTATGTTTTCCCTTTCATCATCTGATTCTGAGTCAGCTTCAGACGAGTCAGAGTCATCCCATGTGGCCATGAGACTTTTCTTCTTCTCTCTTCCAAACTTCTTTTTGGGCTTTTCCCTCTGAAGCTTTGGGCAGTCACTCTTGTAGTGTCCTTGCTCATTGCACTCGTAGCAGATGATGTCTTTTGTGTTTGGCTTCTTGCTACCGGAGGAGCCTTCAGATCTTCTGTATCCAGAGGAAGAATCTGTCCTTCTGTATCTGGAAGAAGACTCGTTCTGATCAGATCTTCTGGGATTCCTGAACTTCCTTTGTCTTTGCTTCCACAGTTGATTTACTCTTCTGGAGAGAAGGGAAAGTTCGTCTTCTTCTGATGAGGATCCATCAGATGTTTCTTCAACTGCCTGCAAAACTTTAGATTCAGATTTTCTGTTAGATTTTAAAGCTAAAGGCTTACCTTGCTTTTGAGGCTCGTCAGCTTCTAGCTCTATCTCATGACTTCTGAGGGAGCTTATAAGTTCCTCCAGAGTGATTTTGTTGAGATCTTTCGCCAGCTTCAGAGCAGTAACCATAGGCCTCCACTGCTTGGGTAAACTTCTGATTATCTTCTTGACATGGTCAGCAGTAGAGTATCCTTTGTCCAGAACTTTGAGACCAGCTACCAGAATCTGGAATCTAGAGAACATAGTTTCAATGGATTCAGATTCTTCCATTTTAAACGCCTCATACTTCTGAATGAGCGCCAGAGCTTTTGTTTCTTTGACTTGAACGTTTCCCTCATGCGTCATTCTGAGAGAATCAAAGATGTTCTTAGCTGTGTCTCTGTTGGAGATCTTTTCATATTCAGTATAGGAGATGGCACTGAGGAGGATGGTTCTGGCCTTATGGTGATTCTTGAAATCACGCTTTTGTTGATCAGTCATTGATTTTCTTTCAATCTTCTGACCAGTTGCATTCACAGGGTGCGTGTATCCATCTGTCACCATATCCCACAGATCAGCATCATGTGCTAGAAAGAAGCTTTCAATTCTGTCTTTCCAGTAATCAAAGTTTTCTCCATCAAAGACTGGAGGTTTGCCGCTGAATCTGTCTCTGTCCTCATTGTTGTCATTGCTGAAATGAGAGTTGTTTCCTGCCATTGTGTTTTTCTGACGCTGGATCTTGTACTGACACGGTTAAGTGTTTTAGCTCAGAACCAGGCGCTCTGATGCCAATTGAAGGGGTGAAAAACACAAGAAGGGGGGGTTTAATTGTAAAACTGGAATCTTAAAGCAATTGACAAGATATTTTTATCCTGGTTCGTTTGATCTCAAACTACTCCAGTCCACCCGTCAAGGTGATTTCGCCTCTCTCCAACGAGGTCTTAATTCACTATATTCAACTGAATACAAATCTGCTTTAACAACTGCTAAAGCCTTCTTGATTCAAACCACAATCCGGTTTGTCAAGGCAACACTTTCTTACAAAGGTATAAAACAAATGTGTGTGAATGTTTTCTACAAAACTATATCACAACTGTGATGTATACACAACTTAAGCTTAGAAACTTAGATTGCTAAACACTAATGGAGTATCAGAGTTTGTTGGTTTAGCAAAACTGGTAGATGAAGATTATTGTTCAGCTTTGTGCGTGTAGAGAGTTTGGAAGCATTAGCCATTATAATCTTCGAAGCTTTGTTTATATAGCACTTGAGAAGATGAACGTTGATTGCAAATATTCTTGATTCAATGCTAATAACAAGCTTTCCTTTTTGAGCAGATCTTGTCTAGAATGATGCCGTTGGAATTAATTAGCGTTCAATGCACAGTACCGTTGCTTCTTCAATGCACGTTCTGGCTTGGCTCATTCTGATTCTGCTTCGCTGCTGATGAACTATTGATTCTGTATCAGAGTGTTTTACGCGCAGTTCTGTTCATCAAGCTTCAGCATGTTCGTGAGTTGATCATCTGATCTTCACGTTCTGATTCAGCAACTTCTGATGCTGGTGTATCAAATCAAGTTCTGACGCTGAAGAAGTGATCTTGCTTATTTTAATCAGCGTATCTGCAAGTCAGAGCATAGTAATTTTAGGCAGCATATAGTTCAAACATAAAACATACAAATACTATATCTTTTCACTTTGTTATCATCAAAACTTAAATATAGGGTACTAGATTCAAACATTGTTCTAACAGACCATGCTTGTACAAACTTAGGGACTTGTCTCCTCACTTTTCTTCAAAAGCAAGTAATAGAGCCAAAAGGCTATAACTCAGAAATCTTGAGGAAGCTTGATGTTAAACCTTTTCCATACTAATACCCAAATACATTACAACCTAAAAGACGATTGCAAAAGCTCAGAAACTCTCCCAAACACTCTCTCACTGAAAATCTTCCATAACTTGCAGTTTTTCACCTTCCATAGCAATCTCAAAAAACACTCGTGCGTTTTGAGTTATAACCATCTAAACACTTAACATACTTCATATCTAAGTGTTCCAGACCCCTATCCACTCACTGTAACTCCTCCTTCTCCATCTTCCATTTTTGCATTTCAAACTTGCAGGTTGACTTGACTAGGGAGATTCAGGAACTTTCAAGGTAAAGTAAAGATTGGAACACACTCAGGGAGGTCCAAGCAAGCTAAACAGATCCTCATGCCTTCTCAAAACTTGCTCAAACTCCATTCACGATCTCAACTGAAAGAGGTAAGAACTCAAACTTCTATCTCTTCATACAAGCATCCTTTGGTCCTGATTTGTGAAAGAAAAATGTAGATATCCTTGCATTAAAGCTAACCATGTTCATAGTTTTCATTTATATTCATTGTGTATAGAGAATTTTAGATTTGAATTTTCTGTAAAAATTAGGTTTTAAATTAGGGCAAGCAAAATTAACTTTGATCTTTGATTGTTAGTTTACAAAAATTATATGGTTGAACTCGTGGGAAGAAACCCCATGATTTTCATGTTTGGACTTTCTATTTTCATGGAGAAATGAGAGAGTTACATGTGGTCCGACCATAGCTCAAGGTTGAAGATGAATTTGCCTTCAGGGGGCGTTTTATAATATATATTTATGCCTTTGTTTATATGAACGAATGTACAGCCACCCCAGTGGTAAGGCAGTGCACAAAAATGCCCTAGGTCATGGGTTCGAGCCTTGGCGCTGCCTTTTGCAAATTTTCACATTTTTTCCACCTTTTTTTTGCTAGCTTGCAGCGTGGGCTTCTGACTTTGGGCTTTATAATTTTTTGCTAACCCCTTGCCTCCTATTTGCTTGCAGCACCCCTGACCCATATTATTTTTATTTATTTATTTTATCTTTCATTTTATTTTATTAAATATATTTTCTTAATATTAAAAATAACAAAAAAT